>JAFIRS010000099.1:0-1281974 GCA_018342105.1 Gonioctena quinquepunctata | reverse complement strand
CACAAAATATGTTCCTACACCACAACTTTAGTCAAGGTCAAAAAAAATCGGATAAATCTTAAGGTTGCCGAAACAATCCCCAAAATCAAAACCAACAAATCTAAAGTCAAAAATTTTTTAACTAAGGTCCTCAAGGTCAAAACTGAAGTCGAATCTCAAAGTCGACGAAACCCCATGTCAAAACTCAATGACAAATCTCAAAGTCAAATCCCAAGGTCAAACACACACACATTGCACACCTGCAACCATTCAAGGTCACACGTGACGTCATAGTGGTGGGGGGAGAGCCAGAACCGGCTTAAATCTCCTACTCTATACGAAATCTTGAGAGACCACAACTGGTCTATTCTCAATAATTTCGGAAGTTTTTATGACAGTAGTCAATGCTTTCATCAAATCTTTTATGGAATTCTTGACATCTGTTCCGAAGATCAAAAGAACAAATACATCCTGCAGAATTTATCAGCCCTGGTTCACGGATGAAATTAAAGCAGATTTGAAGAATTCGTCAGGCTTGGGGAAAATGACACGGAATTCCACATGAATAACTATAAACGAGTCAGGGCCAAACTGAAAACGAAAATCAGAAATGCGCACAAGTTATATATTGTAAATGTACAGGGCAACAGTTAATGGGACCCTACGAGAAAAAAAACATTTGAAACCTGTTTCATAATTAATGAGAAAATCTTTACTTTAGCTCAACCTATGAGAACAACTCCCACTATAACTCAACAGAAATCAATAGAACTGCTGAAAGTTTTTCAGATAATGTTTATCAAGATATACATTCTGGCCGCATAACTGTTGATAATGATGATTCCAAGAATTAACTCGCAAAAGGTCGTCGATGATGTTTCCTGTTATATCTCCAAAGCATGCAAGGATTTCTTGATTTATCCACTGCTCATCATATTCAATAAATCTCTGTATTTCCTGATAAATTGGAGCGAACTGAAATATCAACGATTTTCAGAAAAAGGGATAGAAATAGTATCATCAACTATCGCTCTATTGCCTTTCTCAACTTCGCAGCATGAATATTCGAGTTCATTATACAGGATAAATTTCATGCAAGTTTCAAACACATCATATCACCAAGTCAGCACGGCTTTTGCCAAAATAAAATTGTTGGAAAGAAATCTCTCAACACTCCCCAACAAACTTTCGGAACTAATTCAACAGGTGGAATGTATTTTCACAGATTTTTCGAAAGTATTTGACAAGGTGAATCACGTTATTACGAACTGAGCAATCATTTAGTTTCGTTATTCATATCGTATCTTCAACCGTGGCCTCAGTATGTTGGTGATTCATCTCAACTCTTCTTGGCAGGGTCGAATATGCCTCAAGGTTCGAAATTGTGACCACTTCTTTCTCTCAACTTCATTATCTACCATTGAAAGTATCAACTGACTGTCTGCTTTATGCAGAATAACTATTTAGAACTGCAGAATGACCTAGATCGAATTTCCGCATGGTCCATGAAAAACAATCAACTGTTCAATCTGTCAAAATGCAAGGTTATCTGTTTCAGAAATAAGAGTGAAAACTCACATAATTTCACATATACTATGCAGAGTTCTACTTAGGAACGAGTTTTGTAAATTACTGATCTTGGTATTCTCTTTCAAAGTGATCTGAAATTCATTATTTTTGATACTACATGAGAGCTAGCAAGTTATCAGGTTCATGAAAGCAAACCACATCCGAGTTCACCAATACAAGCATAATCAGATATCTCAATTTCTGACTTATTCGCAGTGAGCTGGAATATGCAGGATCTGTATGGGATCCCGCAAAACTAAACTCAAAGCGAAGTATTGAGAAAGTTCGACACAAATTCGTCAAGTATTCGTACTATAAGGAACACGGTGTTAGCCCGGGTTTGTCTCTTATAGGTGAGGAAAGAATTCAGTATCGATAAACGTAAACACAGAATATGTGCAACAAATATGATGATACTTCACAAACTATTGGATGGTGCACAGGATAGTATCTGCTTGCACAACTGCAATTCTATATCCCACCATCAGCACGGCGCCCTGGTCCTTTCACCTTTCAAATAATCGGTAATGGTCCAATAGATAGAATGTGCAAGATATATAACACGCATTGTAATGATCTCGCACATGGACCTTTCGATATTTCCATCAGAAAATTCAAAATCGAGATGAGAAAGCTGATGAAAACTTGATAACACAGCAAACGAACATTCCTGATTGTACACGCTTACCAACAATATTTTCACATCTTTCAACGTATCATATCATCCTACCTTTTCACCTAGGAATCCGATTTGGTGCAAAGAACTCCACAGTCTGACTGTCACTTAGTTCAGGTTGCATCTGTATATGTGTGTTAGATACTCTAACTATATATCAGATGAATGTAATGTCATACAAAATTACCTCAAATTTCATTATAAACAAAATGAGGCGCATGTCTGTCTGCTTCTAGATGAATAATTGAATAATGATACGCTGCCGCACGTGCTACTCTCTTATTGTCGCTACTGTAAACTGAATAAGTACTACAATGCATGCCTTCCTAGGCTCGTGTACCAACTTCTAACGACTAATAGACGACTAGAGGGTCGAATTATTCACGCCGTGGGACCGATCAGGTTGGAGATTGCACAAACCTCACTCATGTGCACCAAACACAATCCCCCAAGCCTAGCTAGCCAAGTTTCACGCCGTAGGACGCCGGCTTTAGATGATTGAAACCAGCAGGCTCTCCGCAAAAAAAAAAATGAAGCAAATAGTATCGCGACACAAATAATTATAATTTTTATCTTCATAACGTTTTGTATCATTGGTTTCTGAGCTGGAGTTACTCTCACATCCAATTCCCAGAAGGTTATTATCCCATTGAGTCCATTTTTGAAATCACATTGGAATTATCTGCGACTGAAGTATAAACTTTGCTCAACATCTTCCTTCAGAAATTGAATTCAGAATCTCCCTTGCCAATGAAAAAACTCCCAAGGAAATTATCTTGAATGCTGGAATATAGTAACTGAAGTTTTTTTCATTTCATGAAGAATTTCAAAAACATTTTCAAAAGTATCACTCTACAAAAATCAATTATTGTAGATTACCCTTCAGAAAAATATTATTTCCTATGCTTAAGGTCTCTTCAGTAATCGTAGAAACGAAAAATATATTCTAGTATGAAACATTTGTCGAAGACTAAGGACATTTCTGGTTAGAACTTTTTTCCCGAATACGGCCGCACCTGAAAAAGAGTTTAATGATTTTAGCAGCCTATATATGTTTGAATTTATGAATGTTCCACCGTAGCGTCTAAACTATTCATCCGATTTTGATGAATTAACTGCCAATCGAATCGCTATTATGGTCCGGGTGACAGACATTTTATACGAATAAAATCGAAATGGTGGATGTTACATACAAAAAGTGGGGGGCTCTGAATTTTATTTGCTATCGTATCGGGTGAGATGTCAAATGAAAGAGGAGAAAATTCTGAGTTCATCAATATAAATATAATACAATATTAAATTTGGAAAAATATACCAAGCGGCAGAAACAGATTTCATACTATATTTCAGCGTTTATGAATACTACTAGCGCTTTCTGTCGGCAGTTCTGAATATCAATCGTGTAAAAAAAATAGAATCACCCCATCTGTTTCGTGTTCGTGTTTTTATCAGATAGACATCAATATAAGAATTTCACATATTAATAAAAACACCAGTAAGGTACAAGGAGGTACAAATTCAGTGCAAAAAAATAATTCTAATGAAATCGAATGCGCCTGACTCGAACGGGTCAGGCGCATGAGGGCAGACGTTATTGACGGACGTGTCCGTGATAGCAATTTTTCAGCGCGGATTTTAAATATATTTTCATTTTCTACAATCACAAGATTGATATTCGTGCACATTAAATTAGCCAAAATTATTTATCTTTTATTATCATTTTATTCATTCTAAGTTGGGTAGAATGACTACTAATGGGTTATTCCGTATACTGAACTATTGTTTTATCATGAATGTCCTAGCCTTGATTGTTAATAAGTATCTATTACTCACGGTATCATATCATTCTTCTTTCTTATGTCGCATCAAAGGTTAAAACAAAAAAGTTTAAAATAAAATAAAAAGTTCGAAAAACTAACCCAACTTCGGAAAAATAAGATAAACTCAAAAGTAAAAACAAGTTAGGTGTTGATTGATATCATCATCTTATTGAGTAGACATATTCCAGTTTATTTAGTTCTATTGAAGTCTTCTGGCAGTTTCACATTGATAACGTTATAATTCAATTCAAATGTCGTGGTCGTAGGTCTTTTTTATTCTCCATTGTTTTTATTTGTCTATCAAATCATAATGTTTGCTTTTTTATTGACAACGCGCGATGACGGCATTTAAATTTTTTTTTTTTTAAGGCAAATTTTTTTCCCAATGTTAATCAAGAATATCAGTTTTTTATGTCATTTCTGCTGTTACAAAAATAAGTACAGTACGCCCCTGAGTTCTTTATCTAGCACATGCCAGATGTTTCTACGAACCAACTTGAAGCTTCTGGGTACTGTGAATCATCCTATATAAAATCGAACGAATCGTAGGACAACAAGCAGTGATTCACACAACCGAGTTCAAGGTGAATATTCATTTAGTGCAGTGCGGTACATTTTTAGTAGTAAACTGGATTGAGTATTTTTATGTCGGATTGCATTATTTTGATGTTTTCAAAGTGTAATAAACGAACAATGAAATCGTTAATTTTATAAGAGATGAACCTCAACTACGTTATATATTATTATGATGATGTGATTTGTTTATTTTATTTTGTTTTCTATCGATTGCTTATTATTATTTTATTAATCACTAGTAATCACGATAATTTTGCAATTTGTTATGATACTGAGCTTGATTGATTGGATTCATTATCAATTTTACTTGATTCTTAAAAAAAATACTTATCATAACAATCCGGCTATGTTGTTCCTACTCTATTTCAAACACCATTTTACCTTTCCTTTGTTACCTTATTACAGCTCAGTCGGTACGCCTATGGAGACATGATCATCCTACAGCTCAGCAGAGTTCAGTTGCGCCATCTAGTTGCTTTGTTTGAAGTCAAGTTCACCTGCGATATCTAGCTTATATTGAATATAATTGAATCTATGAATTCGAAAAATCATCACATGACTTGCTCATGCGCAATAGAATGAATGAGCACATGAATATTCACAGGCTACATTGACAAAGTGGTTATAAGTATGAAATAAAATTCACCACTACCCATACAAATTCTGAAACTATAACTCAAGTGGTGGCAAGCGACTTTCGTTACACGATAAAAAATAGTTTAGAAAGTGCGTGGCAAAATCGATGGCGACAATCAACATCCAAACTTTGTGAAGTGAAACCCTCAGTGAAACCGTGGCAATATCTACCAAAATATCGTAGCGACCAAGTGCTTCCTACCCGTTTACGTCTCGGACACACTCGGCTTACCCACGACCACCTCCTAAATAACAAAAATGAACCCATGTGCGAAACGTGTAACGAAAAGTTATCAATCAAACATATCCTGGTAGGATGTCCACTATTCACTCCACATAGAAATGATAACAAGATACAGGTCCAAATTGTATACTCCACCATGTTACACCGTTCCTCAACATCATAGACATTAGAAACAAACTGTAGAAATGTATATAATAATGTTCGCTTATAACCGAAATGGTTGATGCGATTTTTTTTCAAAAAAAAATAAAAAAATTACCACTGTGGATAAATATTATTAAAGACCCTCAAAAAAAATGTCTAATACCAATATCACTCCATTCATTTGAGTTTTCTAAAAAGTACCTGTAGTTCGTTGCGTTTGTGGACTCACGAAGACTCCTGGCTGTGTCCAGTGCATTGAAAAGTGAACCTGTCCGACGTTGACCCGCTTTTATTGTTGGTTATGTCTTGTGTGAAACCTGATCTGGATGCGGGTAAGTGGTTTCTTGCTCAAATAGTTGTAGGCTGTTTCTTCGTTTAGATTATTGATTGGAATTGCTCTCACAGTTGTGTTTTCTGCTCATTTGGATTCATTTATCTAATAAAAAAATGTCTACCGCTTTCTCCAGAATTATTTTTTTCCTTCTCTTTTCTTTCCCCCGTAGCAATCATGAATTTTTGTTTTTTTGCCCGAAATTTTAGTTTGCACACACTTTTAAAAGCAAATTTTCTTATTCTACACTATGAAACTTATTTCATCTATAGCTTATATTTCCATACTTATTATTATTCATACAAATTGGTTATGAATTCTTATTCAACCATTTTCTTTTCTCAGATTTGATATTTTATCATTTTTTCATGATACATTATTTGTCATGTCCCTGTCATGTTACCTTGAGTTTGAATTCTTGCTTATATATAATTTTTATCTGTTTGAATTCTTAGATTTTGTTTGTAGATTTTGATGTCTATTCCTTCTATAGGTTATGCAATCTAAATGGATAGTTGAAAACCTATTGCTGTCAATACTAAAGCTACAATGCTAAACTCTTTGATGATCTGCGTCGAGCATAAGATGGTTGAAGTTTCCAGAAATGCAAAGTGCACAGAAGAATTGAAAAACCACCATAGCAGGTATTTATGTGATGTATAAGTATCTTTTTTCATGCTTTTAATAGTTAACATATATTTGATATCATAACAATATATTAGTATAAAATCATCAACAATGGACAACCAATGGAAAATATCACCAAACTACCTCTCTGACAGTTATATGTCAAGTGGTGAGGTACAAGTATGTCAAGTGTTGAGGTACAATATGATATGAAATATTTTTCCAAAGATGTTACCATGGAATGTTGTGGTGTCAGACTAGTTAATTTTAACATTATTTGTATTGTAATTTATAGACCTCCAAATGGAATCTTTGAGGAATTACCACTATTACTGAGTAAAATTTTGAATAATACCTGTTTGGAAAACAATAGTGTCATCTTGGGAGGGGATTTCAACATGAATTTTATGATCCAGAATGTTAATCGTTCCCTACTTGAGGATTTGTTGTCTTGCTTTAATATTGCAGTTAGCTTGAGAATGGACACGAGCGATCATCAACCGGTATGATAAATTTTCAGTGAAAACCTCCAATACTTATACGGCAACAGTGGAGATATAGGTGTTTCAGATCACTTTGCACAATTTTTCCATATTCAGGTTATTAACCAAGAGAACATAAGGAAAAACGAAACTAGTTGCACTTAACGAATTTTTTGCTCCGAAAATATCGAGGACTTCAGAAATGCCTTACAACAAGAGAAATGGTCTGATGTCTATATACATGATTGTCCTGACTTGACTTCTGAAGCTTTTGCTGAAACAGTTTTCCACTCAAATTGTGTTACGATAGAAATGGTAAAAAGAATGTAAGATTATAAAAATATATTGCTGGAGTCCGGAACTAATGGATTTGAAAAAAAATGTATCCCTCTATAATGCGCTTGCCAGGCATGATAGACGTTTTTCGGAAATCAGTAGTTAGTTGGATAAGGAGTAGAGAAAACAACTGCGAACAGTACCACGATAATGCCATTTTTAGCACAGAAAACAAAACAAAAGCAACCTGGGAAATTATAAACAAATTAAAAAAAAAAGTAACGCTGATCCAACTAAAGTTTCTCTAGCAGACCAGCTGGGGGTTGATGAATATGATTTGGCAAATGAGTTGAATAGTATTTTTACCAAGGTGCCGGTTGACAACAGAGTCTATTATAGTCATTACCTTGAGTCAAATATTCAGATGAATCCTCACACTTTCTATATGTCTCCTATAACTAAAAATGATCTAGGTTCAATCATCTCTCTAAAAAAAACAACTTCTTGTGGGATGGATGGTATGAACAATAATCTTCTTAAACAAACTGCGCTTCATGTATATGAGCCATTAGTATTTTCAATAAATCTGTCAGCTCAAAAAGGGATATTCCCAGAGAAGTTGAAATATGCTAGGGTATCACCCATCTACAAAAGGTGACTACACAGATCTGAACAACTATATATCGATGAGCATTCTATCAAATATCTCAAAACTGTTTGAACCGAATATGAAGAATCAGTTGACTGACTTTTTTATCAAATTCAAACAACTCTCATCATCTCAGCATGGTTTTACCAGAAACAAGTGCACAGAGTCTGCTTTATGTGAACTCCATAGCGACATAATTGGACATCTCTGGACAACGACGAATATGTGATGAGCCTATTTCTCGATGCCTCACGAGCGTTCGACTGTGTTGATCATAGGCTGTTGGTTTCTAAGTTGGTTATCAAGATATGGTGTAAGAGGTCTTCCACTACAACTACTAATGTCTCATTTGACTAATCGAAAGCAGGCGGTGAGACTCAATGAAACGTGCAGTAGTCCTCTGAATATACTCCACGGAGTCCCACACGGATCAATTCTGGGTCCCTTTCTTTATATAGTCTTTGCGAATGACCTAATGAGACATGTAAATAACAATCACAGCACAGGCATACACACAATATGTTATGCTGACGACACAAATATCCTGTTAGTTGAAAAGGGACTTGATTGCCTTGAAAAGTAAAGCCGAAAAAACATATGAACGTGTTCTGAAGTGGTCGGAAATGAATTAACCTGAAATTGAACACCTCTGAAACCCATGCACTGCTATACACTTTACGTAGGCAAAATGTAAATGGTACTCTCTTTGAAAACACTGACAATTCGGTCGAAATGTAAGCTTGCTAGGTTTAACTATAGATGACAAATTGGCCTGGACTCCACATATAGACAACCCGTGCTCTACATCGAGAAAAATGTGTTACTCGCTGAGGTTTATGACGAATCATTGTAGTGAAAAGGTGCTACTGACCCTATACTATGCTAATTTCCATTCACACTTAAAATATGGTATTCTGAATTGTGGTAATTGTGCCTCAGCAAGCAGAGTTTTCATTCTGCAGAAATTTGCTGTGAGGATTTTAAGTAAAATAAGCACTAGGGACTCTTGTAGGGATTCATTTGGGAAATTTAATATTTTAACTTTTGCAGGAATATATATTTTAGAAACCTGTGTATACATTTTTGAAAATCAGAGTACCATGGCTGAACATTCATATGATTATAATACAAGAAGTAAACACTTGTTATTATCACCACAACATCGTACTTCTCTGTTTCAACATAGTTATGTGGTAAATGGTTATAAATTTTATAATAAATTGTCAGAAACTATAAAAGGTTGCAAAAATGTATTTACATTCAAAAAAATGACGGAAAGATTCATTATGGATAAAACTTGTTATTCTATTGATGAATTTTTCCACTAACTCACCTTTATTTTAACTTTATTTTATCATGTACTATCCAATAATATTTATTGTTTATATGATTCATGTAATCTTGAGTGTATGTACTTAGACATGTATCCGGTGACATCTTTCAGATTTATCATTGTTTCATGATGTCAAACAGAGATATTGTATCATGTGCAATAAATATATTATTTTATTTTAATTATTGTTTGTATTTTGTTACTTACTCCAGAATGCTCGATTCATTGAAAAATATTAATTAATCTAGTTCAAAGATTCATAATGGAAAAGAAATATAATATTAAATAGATATAATTGTAACGTGTTATTTACTAAATCAATTTTTTTTCTGATATCACTAGGGTGTTTTTTGGATATTGCAATCTTGTAGGAAAAGCAATCTGGAATATATATATAATTCATCTCTAATGTTTTGTTTCAATATAATCAGTTATCAATCTTCGTCTATCTTCAACTCTATATGAATTTATTTAAATCATATTTATCGAATCGATTCCAGAACGTGAAAATAAATAATACAATCAGTAAAATCCGAAGGATAGAGTACAGCGTACCACAGTGCACTATTCTACAACACTCTTTGATCAGAGTGTTATGGTCTGAGCTGTGGAAAAATTACAACATATGCTGACCATATAGCAGTGTTTTATAGCTCCGAAAATTGGACATCCCTGAAAGTAAAGCCGAAAAAACATATGAACGTGTTCTGAAGTGGTCGGAAATGAATAACCTGAAATTGAACACCTCTGAAACCCATGCACTGCTATACACTTTACGTAGGCAAAATGTAAATGGTACTCTCTTTGAAAACACTGACAATTCGGTCGAAATGTAAGCTTGCTAGGTTTAACTATAGATGACAAATTGGCCTGGACTCCACATATAGACAACCCGTGCTCTACATCGAGAAAAATGTGTTACTCGCTGAGGTTTATGACGAATCATTGTAGTGAAAAGGTGCTACTGACCCTATACTATGCTAATTTCCATTCACACTTAAAATATGGTATTCTGAATTGTGGTAATTGTGCCTCAGCAAGCAGAGTTTTCATTCTGCAGAAATTTGCTGTGAGGATTTCAAGTAAAATAAGCACTAGGGACTCTTGTAGGGATTCATTTGGGAAATTTAATATTTTAACTGTTGCAGGAATATATATTTTAGAAACCTGTGTATACATTTTTGAAAATCAGAGTACCATGGCTGAACATTCATATGATTATAATACAAGAAGTAAACACTTGTTATTATCACCACAACATCGTACTTCTCTGTTTCAACATAGTTATGTGGTAAATGGTTATAAATTTTATAATAGATTGTCAGAAACTATAAAAGGTTGCAAAAATGTATTTACATTCAAAAAAATGACGGAAAGATTCATTATGGATAAAACTTGTTATTCTATTGATGAATTTTTCCACTAACTCACCTTTATTTTAACTTTATTTTATCATGTACTATCCAATAATATTTATTGTTTATATGATTCATGTAATCTTGAGTGTTTAAATTGTATCATGTGCAATTTTTATTAACCGAAATAAAGATATATTATTATTATTATTAATTATTGTTTGTATTTCTGTTACTTACTCCAGAATGCTCGATTCATCTGAAAAATATTAATTAATCTAGTTCACAAGATTCATAATGGAAAAGAAATATAATATTCAAACATACGAGTATCAATTGTAAACGAGCCATATATGTTGTAGTCCAATTTTTTTTCTGATATCACTAGGGTGTTTTTTGGATATTGCAATCTTGTAGGAAAAGCAATCTGGAATATATATATAATTCATCTCTAATGTTTTGTTTCAATATAATCAGTTATCAATCTTCGTCTATCTTCAACTCTATATGAATTTATTTAAATCATATTTATCGAATCGATTCCAGAACGTGAAAATAAATAATACAATCAGTAAAATCCGAAGGATAGAGTACAGCGTACCACAGTGCACTATTCTACAACACTCTTTGATCAGAGTGTTATGGTCTGAGCTGTGGAAAAATTACAACATATGCTGACCATATAGCAGTGTTTTATAGCTCCGAAAATTGGACATCCCTGAAAGAAATAGTCGCAACCGATTTCAAGAACATCAAACAATGGCTTGACAATGAGCACCTGAGTACGGTCCTGACACCAAACAGTGAAACGTGCGTAGGACAGTTCCGAATAATTTCCAAATATAAAGATTCTCAAACTAACTATAAGTGACAGGACACCCTAAGAGTGAACTCAACATCCATATAAACTGTAAGTGAACTTTATAATCTCTTCAAGGGACCTCGCAAAGATTAGGTTGAGATATAATGAGGTTAGAAAGGCGATCATCACAACGATTGTCGCGAGGGAACAGGACCGCATTGAGGAACCCTCCAACTCACCTATGAAACGTAAACGCAACAAAAGATAAAATAAACAAATATGGGGTCCGTTGACTACGGGGTCCTCAAACTTCAACTCCTCAAATCCAAAATATTCGGTTATATTCATCAGTAACTACTGCCCCCAAATTCCCAACCAAACAACAAGCAATTGTATTTACCTCACTCGACAACAAAAAGTTGGAAGAATACCTCATAGCCGTTGGATCTCCAATAGAACCGAAAAATATCCTATTCTCCTCAAGAATCTCAAATGGTAGAAAATGCATTTATCTTGCGAGCACCAAAATAGTTGATGCTTTCATGAATGACCATGCCGTAAAAATACAAATCAACGGGGAATCCATACGAGGTCGGAGACTAATCACACCTAATGAACGGCTCTTGATGTCAAATGTATGCCCCACAATCCCTCACACCACCCTAGAACAGGAACTTCAAAAATATGGAATCAAACTTATGTCAACTATATCATTCCTGAGAATAGGCACATCCAATCCAGACTATAAACATATCCTTAGCTTTCGCCGCCAGGTATACATCGCACGCCATGAAGAAAATCCAATCCCAGAATCCATTGTGATCTTCCGTGAAGGCACATCATACCGCATCTTCGTTTCACTTGAAAACCAATCATGCTTCATTTGTAAACAAATGGATCATGTCACTGCCAACTGTACCTCAAAGACCAATGAATCCCTTATCCCTCCGAATAATCGTCCCAAAAACCACCCAACTGATCTACCAGAAAACTCTAAAGAAGAACAACACGAACCAAAAAACAAAACAGGAAAAGCATCATTCGACCTACTCCCCGAATAATAGTAGGCGACTTCAACGCCCATAACCCAATATGGGGATCGAAAGAATCCAATAGGAAAGGAAACATTGTAGAAACTACAATGAATGAACTGAATATCAATACGCTCAATGATGGCACCAACACCACATTCAATTCAATTTCGGGAGAACGCTCAGCAATCGATCTATCTTTCTGCGAACCAACCCTTTCGATATCACTGGAATGGGAAGTACTACCTCAACTATACGGAAGTGATCACTTCCCAATACCAATCAGAAATGAAACAGCAGATGAAAAATACGGCGGACTCCACCCTCGAAATGGAAAACAGACTCTGCGAACTGGACATACTTTTTTGCGGAAATAGAAGAACGAACTGAAGGACTACATAATACTCACATCAACAACAGACAAAACATAAACGAAACACTTGATAAATTTTCAAAAATAATTATCGAGGCAGCAAAGAAATATATAGGCAAAACAAAACAGCTGAACGACCGCACCCCAGTACCTTGGTGGAACGATGAATGCCAACAGAGTAAACAACTCACCCATAGAGCATTTAACCGATACAAAAAACCAAAAATCCTAGAAAATCTTCTCGAATTCAAACACCACAGAGCCAAATTTAGACAGATCACCAAAAAAAGTAAGGAACTCTCATGGAAAAAAATTGTCTCCAGCATCAATAGTTCAACCACTACAACTGAGGTTTGGAAAAAGATAAGAAAAATAAAAGGAAAAAAATACCAAAGTTCTGTTAATTTTCTGGAAAACGAGAGCACTATAACATCAGACAAACAAGAAATCACAGAAATACTAGGAACAACATGAGAAACACTCGAGTAACAATATATATTCACCACATTTCCTGAACCTAAAACACACTGAAGAATCAACACCAATAAATTACAAAGAATCAGAAGAAAATCCCATAAATATACCAATAACGATAGAGGAACTCAACGAAGTGCTCCTGAACTTGAAAAATTCGAGCCCAGGTCCCGACGACATACCCGTTATCTTCCTGAAGAACCTCCCCGCGAACGCCAAAGAGTACCTGCTCGAAATATTCAATATTATCTGGACAGAGGATGTCTTTCCACGGAAATGGTCCGAAGCTATCATCATCCCTATATTAAAACCGAATAAAACAAAACCCATCCGGATTCTTATCGACCTATATCCTTGACATGTGCAATGTGCAAAATATTGGAAAAAATTATTAACAAAAGATTCATATGGACCCTAGAACAAAAAAATATACTTATCCCAGAACAAAGCGGTTTTAGAAAAAACCGATCCACACTAGACAACCTAATAGACTTAGAGTCAGAAATACATGAAGCACTGGCTAACAAGCAAAAATGTATTGCAGTATTTTTCGACATCACAAGAGCCCATGATACCGTCTGGCGCCACGATATAGTGAATACATTGAGTAAGCTTGGCATTAAAAAAAACTGCCTCCGCTCCATAACAAATTTCTTGGAAGAAAGGAAATTCCAAATGAGAGTGGATGACAAGATATCTTCGACAAAGACACAAGAAAATGGAGTACCCCAAGGATCCACCCTTAGTGTGACTATGTTCCTAATATCCATTAATAACATACTTCAAAATTGTAAATCCACAGTCCGAGCTAGACTGTACGCAGACGATCTCGCTATATACCCCAAAGGCAAAAACCCAAAGCTGATACAAAAACAGCAACACTCAACGACATTGATCAGTGGTCCAACGAAACAGGTTTCAAGTTCTCTTCTACCAAAACAAAATGCATGAGATTCTCAAAGAAACAAATCCATACTCCCCCTGAGTTAATCTTTCAGGATAGACCATTGGAATTTGTTGAGACCCATAGATTCCTTGGAATGACTTTCGATCAGAAACTAAATTGGAAAAACTAAATATAGAACAACTCAAAACAACATGCCAGAAAAAACTCAATCTAATGAGAATCATTGCAGCGAAAAACTGGGGAGCAGACTACTCTATGTTGATGAGAATCTATAAAACTATGATCAGATCTAGACTCGACTACGGATCCACGGTTTATGACTCTGCCAAAAAAACAACCCTGAAAAGTTTAGATGTTATCCACAATACTGCAATAAGAATAGCCTTACCACACAACTCCAACTGAGAGCTCACTATGCGAAACTGGAGAATCTTCACTGACATTCAGAAGACAATATCTCTCACTAACATATGCAGCTAACATCCATGCCAATACCAATAACCCGATATATCACCACGTAATTGCAGATCGATTCAGATATATTTACAGGAAGAAAAAGAGAACCGACCCTTCATTTTACGAAAGTGTAAATCAATATCTATCCTATTTGAATATCCTTATCCCAACAGGCTACGAATCTAACATACACACTCCACCCCCTGGTCAATATCCCTCCCTATCTCCGACTTAAGCTTGACAGAACTTGGCAAAAATATTGTGAACCCCAGAACAATTAGGATTCACTTCTCTACACTATTAGAAAAATACAAAAGTTACCACCACATATACACCGATGCTTCTAAAACAGAATCGGGAGTAGCAGCAGCTTTCATATCAGATAATCATCAGAAGTCATTCAGGATACCAACTATAAGCACTATCTATACTGGCGAACTCTTTGCCATACTGAAAGCGCTTGAATATGCGAATGAAAAAAATATAGATAAATGTCTAATAATCACCGATTCTCTAAGTGCCATATCAGGATTGAATCAACAATACCCCAACCATCCAATACTTTAGCTGATAAAGAGGGAACTCTAGTATCTCCAAATGAAAAAAGCAGCATTGCGTGTAATATGGGTACCGTCGCACGTATGAGTGGACGGCAACGAGGCAGTAGACAAACTAGCACGGGAAACCACATCCAACGAAGACATCCCAAAAATCGAACAAACGGTACTCAGCGACACGAGGGCTTACATCCGACAGAAAGTGACCAACAAGTGGCAACAAGAGTGGGATCGTTCTAACGCCAAACTGAAAGAAATTAAACAATCAGTGCTCCCTCGTAAAACCAAGTTCAAATGCCGAAGAGATGAGGTTACTATCACACGTATACGGCTAGGTCATACACGCCTTACCCACGGATATCTCTTAAAACACAGTGAAAAACCTTTATGTGAAGTATGTGCCACAAGTCTCACAGTGAAACACATTTCAATCGAGTGTACGAAATACATTAAGCAGAGACAAAGATATCAAATTCAAGAAACTTTAGCGGATATCTTCAAAGACTCTAACTATCACTTATTATTTACTTAACGGATATAAATGTTAAATCTAAATATAACTGTATACAGTCGCTAATGATCGAAAGATAGATGCGACTAAAAAAAAAAAAAAAAAATAAATATTTTTATTTATCATTTTCACCAATGAAAGATCTTCCATACTCTGTATTTAGACAAAAACCTGAATATAAAACCTTGCACGGAAATGAAATACCTAGGTATAATTATAGTCTCCAATGTCAAATGGGAAAAACATCATTACAAAAATCCAACACCTCATGTTTAAGTTCAAGATTCTCAGAGATATATTGAATGTGAAGATTTTTTATTATTCACTAAGATAATCCCACATCACATATGAAAAAATGTCTTGGGGCGAAATTGGAAAAAACATTCTTAAAAACTGGAGACTACCCAGAAAGAAAATATTACTTTCAGGAAGAACAATGACTACCCGTCAGTTGAACTTTTCTTTGGAACTGGACTTATGGATCCAAGACAATTGTTCTTCATGAATTGTACTATCAAATAACACGAATCTCAAGCTAACCTACAGAAAAATTAACAAAATTACAATACCTAACCCCTTTCATGTCTCAAAACCATAGGACAAAGAAGCTTTGACTATGTGAGCCTGAAGTTCCACAATTACTCACCAGAAATTATTTAACATATTATATCACCTTCAATATTCAAAAAATTATTGAAAACATTCATCATGTGATAAATACGTGAATCTATTCACAATTTAGTATTAGAATTACGCTAAAAAAATTATAAATATTTATACTTCGTAGCATACTCTCCGTTTATAAATGTATTTTCCCTCTGCATATACATACATATACATTTGACAATCTCAATATTCAATCTATAGACTAATTATCTAGACCTTCATCTTTACTTCAGACCTTCAATCAATCTTATACCACAAATACACACCTTATGTCTTATCTTAAGTTATCTTCTATTATATTTACTATGTTTTCATTTTTAGTACTATTTTATATATTCTCAATGTCTGATTTGTACACGCTCCGCGCAAGTTTCGACTTTTGGACTCAATCTAGGTTTATTGGATATGTTCTATTTCATTTTATACTCTGTTACTTCTCTCTAAGTGAACGATAAACACATATTCCATTCTAGATGAGGAAAATAAGAATATTTCCCGTTCGCCTTTCACGAAACCACCTCGTATTTCCTCTCATTTCCTCGCTTTTTCATTCCACCAAAGATAGAGACGTTCAGTATGTTATTCAATTCAGTTTCTAACAGTCATTTCACGGAGTAGTGGTCTCCGGTCGACCATCAGGAGAATACAATTGGTCACTCGACCCAGATTGCCACGCTTTGTGTAATTTACTCGTTCATATAATGTTTGTTGAACAGCTCTTCTCAATGAGCAAAAACAGTCGCTGCGAAATATCAGAACTACTGTAACATAAACTTTGGGTACACTTTGCCTAATTCGATATTTCAGTTGTAGATTTCATTTATTAGTAATAACGAAAGTTACAATAACGAAAATTATGGTAATTTAAATATAATCTGGTAGCTTAGTGAGCAAAATCAGACCTGTAGGCTGATGCGTATTCGGAACGGTGATATGCGGTGGAATTATATGGAACTGTAATATGAATATGCAAAAAACTATGTGACTGTATTTGAAACATATAGGGTGATCAAAGTAGGCCGTGCATTGGGGTTTTTTTAACTTGCAGTTGGATTGAAAATTCGAAATTTTATATGCTGCCATGATCGATCATGTCCGTTCTACCTGAAATATTTTCAGTCCTATACAGAGTGTGCCAAAAGTCGCTATCAACTCCTCAAATTTGTGGAACAGTTAGTCCATATGAATGTAGGCAATTTTCAAATGTCGCATAAAAAAGTTGTCAAAAACTCAATTCTTTCAGACGGCACCCTCTTTTTTTCACACCATTCGGCAAGAAATTGAATTTAAGGAGTTATCGAATGAAAAATCACCAATGAAAATCCTTTTAAGGGTTGAACATTCTTAATTGAATATTGATAGAAAGTTTTTTTTTTTTGTGAATTGAAAAATCCACGATTAAAATGAAGTTATTTTTTGTGAATGTCTAACAGAAAACAACTACTTCCCCGGCTAAAGCCACGCTGGACATTGATTTTATGGACATCCTGTTTATATTTTCAAAAAATCAATCTTTCAAAGGTTCTTAGAGACCAGATATTTCCATAAAATAAGCATTCTTCTAGGTGAAGTCAAACCATATGGTCCTTCATCACCTTTAGAGAATAGCACTTCGGTACAAACAGTGATGTCAGGAATACGGAAGAGTAAAAGACTTGCCGAAAAAGCTATGCAAGCCGCAGGAGACACGAGAAAATCTGATCATAACCAAGAAGAAGTTTTTTCTAAGAGATCGATGCGCATGGTAGCCAAGAATTCAGAAGGCAAGACATCTGCCAGAGAATCTTTGAATGTCGACAACAAGAAGAATAACTCAGAACATGGTCAATCTAGATATGGAAGTAAGGTAGACTCGAGAAGAAGTTATTTGTCATCAAGAAAACGAAAAGAAATCGAGATGGGCGTAGAAGTAAAGGAGAAAGAACTGTAACAAGAAGTTTTGAAGAGACAACAAGAAATTTTAGATCTTCAACTCGCGATGAGATTAGCACAGATGGAAACGGAATCATCCTACACGGATCAGGATGAAACTGGGTCACATCGGTACAAAGAGTCAGTGGTAAGTGACGGTCCAGATGTCCAAAAATGGATGACGGGAGAACTCCCATGGGCAAACCGACGTTGAAGGTATAGATAAATCTACAATACCCAAGATATGTGATCATAAATTCAGTAGTTTTAGTAACTTCCATTCTGAAAGTTTCGAAAAACATTCCATACAAAATGGAAACGTTCGTTCTCGACAACGTCAAATGACAGATCATGACATTAGAAACTTTTTTACTAGACAGGGTGTTCCGAAAGATTTGCCTATTTTCAGTGGAAATCTCACAGAATGGCCAAATTTCAATATAAAAATTCAACAGCTATTTGCGGTTATAGAAACGAGGAGAATCAATGTCGACTTCAAAAATGCCTCAAAGGTAACGCAAGAAAGGTAACGCAATCCTTATTGATATTACCACAGAACATTGACGAAGTTATCAGCCTTTTAGGAAGTCGTTTCGGTCGTCCGGAATATTTTATATCACTCTTATTAGACAGGGTGAGAAAATTTTCCATCATCAAAGAAGACAAGCTGGAAATGTTGGTAGAATTTTCAGATGAAGTAAAAAATCTTGTCGCTACCATTGAAGCATTGGAAGAAGAAGATCATTTCCGAAATCCCATACTTCCACAAGAGCTATTAAATAAATTGCCAACTTCACAGAAATTAAGCTGGGTCGAATACATTTCTGATAAAAAAATTAAGCCTAAATTGATCGAATTCTCTTCATGGCTAGATAAGAAAGCAAATGCTGCCAGTCATCTTTTGATACCTCGAATTCCTGATGAACATATTTCGAAAAAGAATCGAATAATGAAGATATTACTCTTACGACTAGAAGTTATAGTAAAACTGGCATATGTTGTAAAAATGAGATTAACCACTTGAGTATTTGTCCAAAATTCGAATCTCTCTCGATAGATGACAGATGGAAATTTGTGACATCGAACAGAATATGTTTCTCTTGTCTTTTTTCATTCCACACTATGAAGGAGTGTAGAAAAAAGGAAACATGTTCGATTGATGATTGTCAAAAACCCCACAATAAAATGTTACATCATGTCATTGATCACGAAACAGTTATTCCAAGAAATGATAATGTTGAAACTAATTGCCACATATTAACAGACAGAAAAGTTCTACCCAAGATTTCGCCGGTAGTAATTTCGAAAGGTAAACAATTAGTTGAAACATCTGCCCTTCTTGATGATGCCTCTACCGTTTGATTGATTGATGAAGACTGGCCAATGAAATTAACTGGACCACGACAATCTCTTCATTTACAATGGACAAATGATCAATTCGAAGAACAAAACGATTCTAGAGTTGTGAGTTTCAAAATTTCCTCAAAATCGGATACAAATTCGAATTTCTTTTTATTCCATGTCAGAACTATCAAAGGTCTATTTTCACCCAGCCAAACCATCAATATTCAGGAAATCAATGAACATTATCCATACATTGATAACCGCTTCACATCTTTGATTGACGCGTAACCTAAATTATTGATTGGACAGGACAACTGGCAACTGCTCGTGAGTAAAAAAAATATTTCTGGGCCGTGGCATGGTCCTGCTGCCAGCAAAACAGCTTTCGGTTGGGTCATCCATGGGAATTTCAAAGTGAATGATGGAAGTGTACAAGGACGGTTTGTTTGTTTCACTGATCATAAGGTGAAGGACGACCTCGACATTTTACATGATCTTGTGAAAGAACACTGGAAAATCGAAACATGCAATGAATTGGATGAATTGGAAGTCAATGTCTAAGGAAGATCGTCGTGCTGAACAAATTCTTGATACTACTATGAAGAAGATGGGAGATAGGTGTGGAACAGGGCTTCTTTGGGAAGTTGATGATGTGCTTCTTCCCGAAAGTAAGAGAAATGCCTTGAGGAGACCGCTAGCCACCGAAAGAAGAATGGAGAGAGACAAATCATTTGCTGAAAATTATGTGAGGAACATGGACATGGAAGAAAAAGGTTATATTTCTAAAATTCCTCCAGAATATATCCATATTCCTTCCACGAAGATGTGGTACCTCCCTCACTTTGAAGTTACCAATTCGAATGAACCCGCAACATTGAGAGAAGTTTTCGATGCATCAGCAAAATCTCATCAGGTAAGCCTAAATGATTGTTTATTGACAGGACCTGACTTATATAACTCGTTGCAAACAATTCTTCTCAATTTCCGGACGAAAAAATATGCCTGCACAGCTGATATCAAAGAAATGTATTTACAGGTGAAGGTGGGAAAAGAAGATCGAATGTCGCAAAGAATACTATACAGGGGTATGGAGAGGAAAATGGAACCAGATGTCTACGAAATCAATGTAGTTTTATTCGGATCGACTTGTGGTCCATGCCTGGCACAAGAAGCTGAAAACAGAAATGCCCGTTCCTTCAGCCATCTGTATCCAGATGCTGCTGAAGCAATAATCGATTCTCACTATATGGATGATCACTTGGGTGGAGCAGATACTGAAGAAGAGGCAACATCATTGATACGTGATGTATGTTTTGTACATAATGAAGGAATTTTATGATTTGTAATAGGGTGCTAATGATTCACGTTTACTGAGACATTTTGATGAAAATATTTTGGCATATTGTCAAAAAAGAATCGACAATCATTCTGAATTATCATCTGAACGAATACTTTGTGTATGGTGGGATCCTAAAGAAGGTACATGCACTTTTGAAACCAACTTCCATGAAGTAGATAAGGATATATTGGAAAATAAAAGACAACCGACAAAAAGAGACGTTTCAAAAGTAGTGATGTCAGTTTTTGATCCACTCGGATTCCTTGCAAATTTCATAATTCAGGGAAAAATACTACTTCGAAATATATGGCGAAGTAGAATAGACTAGAACTGGGACAAAATGGATTGATGATCTGAAAAATATTATTCAATTGAAACTTCCCCGAAAATACTGTCCGATGGATAGACATTTGAGTAACCTTCAGCTACATATTTTCACTGATGCATCCGAAAACGCATACGCCAGTATAGCGTAGTTACGATGGCAACAGAATAAAAATGACAAAGAAAGCTTTTCAAATGCGAAACCACGTGTATCACCCCTGGAACCCTCATCGATACCACGCCTAGAACTACAGGCAGCTTTGATAGGGGCACGACTAGGCGCGAGCCCAAAAAATATATCTCTAATACGTTCTATTGAACCGATTCCAAATCCGTCCTATCTTAGATTCGTTCTGAAGCAAGGCGATTGAAGATGTTTGTGGCACAACGTCTTGGTGGAATCCAAGAACTTACCAACGTTCTTGAATGGAGATATGTGAAATCCAGAGATAATGTCGCTGATGAAGCAACAAAAAGCTGTGGTCAGACTGACTTCTCAAGCTCTAGTAGATGGATTAATGGTCCCGAATTTTTGTGACAATCGTCCGATCAATGGTCTCAAGAGGAAACTTCTACAATTGTCAATGAAGAAGAATTCGAAATTCGTAAAAATTTCGTTTGTGTTCAAATTGAAACAAAAGCCGATATACCAAATCTGAAATACTTCAACAAATGGCAGAAGTTATTACGGTCGACAGCATGGATTTTCAGATTCATTGAAAATTGTAGGAAAAACAGAAGAAGTGGTGAACTTGATCCTTCGAAACTGGAAAAATCTGAAATTTTTTTACTGAAGAAGGTACAATTGGAATCGTATCCTGAAGAAATTTGCACTCTGAAATCAAAAAGAAAACTGAAATCTTCAAATAAATTGTACGCTCTTGATTGTTTTTACGACGAGACAGATGGATTATTGAAACATGGAGGAAGGATAAGCAATGCACCCCTATGTGATTATATGAAAAAACCTATCATATTGAACCCAAAACATGAAATAACCAGACTTATAACAAATATCATCATGCACTTGCCAACCACCACCGCCAAGAAATTGTTGTTGACAATCTTCGACAGAAGTATTGTTTTATCAGAATTCGGCAAGCAGTTAGAAGTTGTTGGGCGCATTGTCAAGGTTGCAAAAATGGAAGGAGTTCTCCAGTTGTTCCAATTATGGGTCAATTGCCAGTTTGTAGACTTGAGCCAACTATCAGACCGTTCATCAAAATTGGTGTAGATTATTTTGGGCCCATTGAAGTGACCGTTGAAAGATCTCACGATAAGAGGTATGGAGTTCTATTCACCTGTATGGTAACCCGATCAGTTCACCTAGAAATAGCACACGACCTGAGCACTGATGGGTTCATTAATGTATTTAGACAATTTGGTTGCCGAAGAGGATTTCCAGAGGAAATCTACAGCGACAATGGACTTAATTTCTAAGGTGCTGAGAAGGAGTTGGCTGAAAATCTTGGGAGAGTGAATCAAGAATATATCAAAGCATTGTGTACATTGAAAGAAACTGAATGGACTTTTTATTCCCCTTCAGCTCCGCACATGGGTGGTGCGTGGGAGAGATTGATCCAATCCATAAAGAAAAACCTCAAGGAGGTTTTGAAAGAAAGATATCCTCAAGAATATGTCCTTCGAACAACTTTCGCCGAGATAGATAATATTATCAACTCAAGACCACTGACTCACGTGTCGATTGATCCGAATGATCCTGAGGCACTAACTCCGAATCATTTCCTGATAGGGCCGTCATATGCCCCATCACCATGTGCTGAAATAGAGGATTTTTTTTTAATCTGTTGACGAAATGGAAGGCAGCCCAGAAAATTTCCGATTTCTTTTGGCATCGATGGTCCCGTGAATATATACTCTCACTCACAAAACGGACCAAGTGGCACAAAGAACAGAAATTCATAAAATTGGGGGATTTTGTACTAATTTTTCATCCAAATACAACCAGGAATGGTTGGCCCAAAGGCATAGTGGTAAATTTATATCCTGCGAAAGATGGAAAGATTCGTATAGTCGACGTGATGACCGCGAAAAAGACCGTTTTTCGAAGACCAGTTTCCAGGCTTTGCATCCTACCTGTTCAGAAGGATAGCGAAGAAGGCAGTGATTGTTGATAGGAGCAATTACTGGGTGGGAGAAATGTTGGAGTTTTATATATTATTCGCACTGTATATGTTTCTATTTTATTTAACCACATGAGAATAGTTGACTGTGAATTTGTTGTTGTTGTTTTGAGAAATAAATATATTGACAATTTTTTGACAAGAAAAAATCTAATTTCATTTTCGTTCTTCGAGACCAGATATTTCCATAAAATAAGCATTCTTCCAGGTAAAGTCAAATCATATGTTTTTTTTTAATCCTCTTCGGCAAACAAATTGTCTAAATACATGAATGAACCCATCAGTGTTCAGGTCGTGTGCTATTTCTAGGTGAACTGATCAGGTTACCATACAGGTGAATGGAACTCCATACCTCTTTTCGTGAGATCTTTTAACGGTCACTTCAATGGGCCAAAAATATTGTTCATTGGTAAGATCCATTGCTGAATATGATTTTATTCTATGGATGCCATACTGAAGCACTATGATATGATTAGGAGCACACATAAGTTTTCGAGATAATATTCATATAGGTTAAGTTATGCTAGAGGAGAATATGAATATAAAATCCTTTAGAACAGAAGGATGGACGCTCGTCTCATATTTTGATACAAAATTATCAATAGCAATATTAATCAATTCGAAATATCAGAGATCATGGGATTCAACATGAAGGAGAGGAAAACACGAAATTTTAAAATAATCAATATTCCTTTTTACCATAGTAATTATTGAGGGAATGCCAATGAACGAAGTTCTCAAATGAATTTCTCCAACATGTGAAACACATCTTTCGAAAGAATTGAAGAAATATTTTTTTCTCGCCACTGACTGCTACAGAACGATCATTCAGTGATTTCTCACACAATCCATTCATTCGGAACATAATTTAAAATTATCTAGCCATGTTCACAAGTAGGCATATCTTTTGAAGAAAGTAATGAATAATTTGAGCGTTATTTTCATTTGTTCTCTCTCATTATCTCAAATATCTATCCAAAGGATGTGAAAACTAATCGACCCCAAAACCGCTGGAATATGAGTACACCAGTAATCTATTATCCAGTTTGTATCCAAAGTGTAAAAGGGGAAAACCGACCATCTTCCGAATTCTCGTCGTTTCCATTGGATTCTTCATGTCAAATCACCTGTTACTTCATATAACTGAAATAATTCTAGGTCCGATTGGGAAAAGTTGTTATTTGAGATTTCATCATTATTTGGGCACTTCCAGGCTGAAGAGAATACTTTTTTTTTGTCAGATCGACACCAATCTTCATAGTATGTCAGCACGACTAGAACGATGGTGTACTTGGTTTCTTGCTTAGTATCTGGAAATTGACGGTACATATTCTATAACTTCGATTAGGATATGTTGGTTGTAGTTCGGTTCGAATTCCTGAGAGAGAGAAACGCGTTCTCCAGCGGCCGTTTGCATCTAGTAACATATTTGTTCAAAAGTCAAGTAGAACTTGAATGAGAATTGATTGCAAATAAGTTTTGATTTTGCCTCGATTTCACTTGAAAAAAAAAAACTTCTTGGTGTAAACGGCCTTAGGTGAAGCAATTTGCGAAATATCACGTCCGAATGAGAGTAATGCAAATATGTATGAAACGAATGGAATGTCGTATTTTGTTATTTGGATGAAAAATACAAAATTGGCGTACAGCCGCACTGTTATGTAGATAAAAAAACTGAAAATTAATTTTCAATATTTTCCTGATGGAAAAAACTATCCGTTTGTTTATATTCATGATGTGGAAAGTTATAAGATTTCTGTAAATATATGACAGTTATCAATATTTTGTATTATTGAAATAATTTTTACTGTCTTCGAACGTCATCGATTTTGGATAATTGAAAGATAGATAATCGGTGAAAAAAAAAAGAGGCGTTTTCCATGTCAGTTCAAGCATTTCTAAATAGTGAGTTATACTCTTGATAAGCTCGAATGAACCACAGTTCTTCCAAATTGCGATGAAAGTGAATAGAACTAACCTAACCTCAATCGAGATAATAATCAACTACTAACGCGAGAAAAAAAAAATCATCTGCAAATAAATGATTTTAATAATGACGACATGCAATCGATAAGGCGAATTGTGAATTATTGGACTAATGATTCATGAAAACTTTTAACAAAAAATTAAACCGACAAAATACGGAACTGAAAAGTAAAAAATAAAATGAACCTTCTTAGTCTCAATAACTATAAGAGCTTAGTGCACAGATGACCTGTGCAAAAAATATCCAAATACACGTATGTTTTGCGTCAACTCAAAAAGTTTGCAAACGTAGAAACTTTATTGAGTGCCTTTCATGGTCTCATACAATACCATTTGTATCACGGTATTATTCTATGGGATAATACTCCAAATTCAAAGGATGTTTTCATTACCGCCGAAATACGGAACCGAGTAGTAAAAAATAAAATAAACCTCTCGATAACTAAGCTCCTGAACTAATGTAACTAATTTTGAATCGGCGCCAAACAAACAAGCAAATGAATTAGGTAAGGCAGTAAATGATGGCATCGAGTTGCGCGGTGAAATTCTGATGATTTTTTTGAAGTAATTTAATGATCTTCGTTGATTGTTCGTTTGGTGCCGACTCAAAATTAGTTACTTACATTAGTTTAGGAGCTTAGTTATTGAGACTATTACCAGTTAAAAAATATGATTATCTACTTATACTATTTGTTGTAATATACATTATTTTTGTTGTTCTGGTTAGTTTATTTGTATATCATTCCATCCTCTCATAGGATATAATAATTGTGACGGATGTAGGAGAACAAAAATAATGACAATAGCGATCTGTCATTGCCAACTACATATGTGTGCCAATGTTCACAAGTGAAACATCAATTATCCCCTATTTTTCTACCCGTGAGGGTGGATAATGCCAATTAAAAGAATGATCAACTATGAGTAATACCCTATCCAATAAAAAATAAATCATCCAAATCTAAGAACCCAGTATAAAGTTATGGCTGATAGAATGGGTTAATGGACCAGAATTCAGAGGGTGAGTGATCAATATCCTTCATTTCGCTACACTGCAGGTGGATGTCATCTTTTAAATTCAAATGGGACCAACTTCTCAGTAATAAGTTATGCGTGGTCATACATAAAAAAAAATATACGCGTCGACTAGAGAACCTCCTCTTTTTCAGTTTCGTCGGTTGAAAATCTGACATCTACCGAATGGAGAATGAAAATTGTTTCGTACGATATTCACGTTGATACAAAACCACAATATATTCCTTTTATTTTCGAAGATATCAATTCGGTCACAAACATTTTCATGTCATTCTATCCGTTATAGTGGTCTCCGGTCGACCATCCTGCGAATAAAACCGGTCTTCCGAGCCGGATTTTCAAGCTGTGTGTAATTTACTCTTCCATATAATGTTTGTTGAACAGCTTTTCTCTACAAGCAATAATAGCCGCTGTGGACCACCGGAATGTCCGATACCTAGCGAGGGTGCCCAATGAGGGGATGGTGGTTTGCCCGCATAAAATCCGTGCCCTGGCAATTAGCGCTTTTGGATACGGCTTGAATCGGATGTAATAAAAGGAATTTGTTGGGATTTTCGATTCAATTATCACTTGGTTTCAATTGGGAATAAACAATGGAAAGAGTGTTCCCAGTGGATATTTTTATATGGCGGCATAAAGGAATTCCGAAAAACGTTAGAGTTAATTCATACCGGCATTCCAACAACAATTTACTTGCTGGAAAAACCTTCCTGTATCTCATACAGAAGGCGTTTCTCTAACATTGGTCTAGAAAAAAGTTCCAATACTAAATAGTTTTTTGCTTTGTATGGAATTATATTGTGGCAATTTTCACAGCAAGATGTTTTAACTAGGCTCCAGTATCAGCAGCGTATTTTGAATAATGATGAGAATGGTGGTCGATATGATTATGGTCAATAAATAATAAAATTATTTAAATTTGTGAAGTAGTCCATGTCAAATGTGTTTTTTGATGGGAAAAAAAGACTCAAAGTCAACTCCACATTTTTTATGAAAATGAAGAACATTGGAGATCGGTTGGATTGAAAATATTAATATAAATTCATATAAATTCATCTTGAGTCTAATGCTAAAACGAAATTCATACAATCAGAAAATTGTTTGATGTGAAGAGGTATTTTTCAACTACACTGCCGTACTACTTACTCTTTAATGTGGTAGAAGTGAATCATAATACATTGAAAAACTTCGACCTCTGTAGGATGGAGTGAGTCCAATCCTTGAGGTAATATAAGAAATTGTGGATAACCACCATTAGGAGCATATCATATAGGTCAAATAAACTGAGGAGCCTTCAATTACACCATTTTATGACTTGACCGAATGTGAAAGGTGAAATTACTAACTAACGCCATCTGGTATTGAAGGCTAAACTGTTATTCTGGTGTTGGCTGCCAAACTTCACGCCATCAAACGAGGGGCACTCACAGTTGTCAAAGTACACAAAAGTGGAAAATATAAATGTTTTGTCGAAATAAATTGCGCAAGCCTATAAACAACCGTCGCCCTATGTTAACTCAAGCTGAAAGAACCGTCACCCGATATTTCCTCAACTTGTGAAGATCCTTCATCAGATAGTTTCTCATGTCTTCGAGGGATCGTCACCTGAAGTTCCTTTGCAAAGTGATTTCGTTAGGGTACTCCTAATTGAGCAAGCCTACAAAAAACCATTACTCGATATTCTCTCAAGCTGCAAAGAAACGTTACCCAAAATTTTCTGAAAGCTTTAGAGAACCGTTATCTGATATTATCCCAAGTCTACCGAGTACCGCGACAAAGTGATTCTGTTTTTCGTTGCTTGTTTCTTAGATATATGGAAGAAGTTGTCACATCCAATGCGTTCAGAGGTAGTGCCTGTGTTGGTATTTTATATTTCAGGATATGGGATAAGCATGTACATTCATTCGTATAACATTAAGTCTGAAGTGACTTTTCACCAATGAAATTACATGATGAATATATACGGGGTCATAACAATCTCGCGCACTCAATTATTCATTACAAAGTCATGTGAGTCGGGAGGCAGGCGTTCCTGTCTTGGGGTCTCGTGTACCTGCGAACTGCTGAAGATTCAATGGTTCGAAGTCCACTTTCTGATTCTTCAGTAACAGAGGTTTTTCGTTCATTCGTTTACGGCGGCTCATACGCAACCTCAGGAGGTGGAATTTTTTCTTGTGAAGCGTGAGTAGACTCACGTCTAATTGGAGAGTTTCGGAGTGTTGGAGAGTCCAAGAGTTTCAGGGGGTGCCCGATATCGTTCTATGGACTTGGAGCAGCGCCGCACTGGCTGAATCGGAAAAACTGATCCAGACAGAACTGAACCCTTTTCTAGAAAAAACAGATTTGATAAAGAAGACGGAATGAATGAAATCAAGTTGATTACTGACAATATTCAAACCGAAATGAAGGCCAAAGATAATTTAATCAAACGATTGAATAGAAAATCGCAGGATTTAAAAAACCCGAATCAGAACAAAAAGATATAAAAACAAAAAACCTTTTTGGAAAATAACATAACTTAATAAAAAAAATAATGATGGGATTTTTAAAAAAAAAAAGGATATCCAAAATAACTCATTTGAGAGAGGATGTAAGGCGGTTGGAAACATTGAAGATGCACCTACCGAATTGAAGGCGAATAATGAAATGATGGTGAAAAGCGTTGAAGAGTAGTTTTTCGAGTCAAATTGCTCAAGGAAACAGGTCAGAATTTGAAAAACACAAATTTACCCGATATCAATATAAACATCGAGTGTAATTCGGTGGGACAATTTGCTGAGAAAGAAATTCAGAAATATATTGAGCAAACTTCATTCATTTTGGCAACTAACACCGCGATAATTGATAAACAAATGAATGAGTAGAAAAACCACAGGTGCATTTGTCGCTGAAAAAGTTGCAGTTAACTTTTGCCGCTGTCAAACTGACAATTGCTCTGTGGCATATGCGATTTTTTATACATGGGTTGAATTGTCAAGAATATTATCGTAGATTTGAATGGGATAAGGATTTTACACTCAATGATTTCATAATAATCATTGCTGGTTCAAAGCATCCTTCCTTCAGAGATTTGACTGAGAAAATGAAATGTTGCGGTCATACAATTCTCGTTTTGGCTGGTGTGCCATATATCAGATCTCAAACAAAGATCAACAGTTTAATAAAAGAATTCAATGACAAACTGAGTAGTTATGCTATCAACTGTTACGTGGAAGGTCAAGTTTTATTCATGAATACCATCGATGGTTGTTATAGCTTTAGAAAAAGTGAGAAAATTGCCATTCCAGTTGATCTAATTTCATTATCTGATTCTGTACGTAAGAACTTGATTTTTGTCAAACATTCTGAGAATTCTGAGTTCACAAGTAATGATGAGCAGTCTCGTGATCTAGAAAATAGTTATTTAGGTCTACGTTCAAATCAAACTCAATTACTATAGATGATGATAACAATGAATCTATCATCAAATGTTACACGATTTACAATTCTAATCTCGTTAACTAAAATGAAAATGGCCTTTCTTCAGTTTCAGCTAATTGTTAATCTCTTAGAAATAAATTTGATCATATGTATTTATTCCTGGACAGTTAGAGTCTTCCAGGTTTGGTATTATTGACGATCACTGGTGTGATTGTCATTCCAAACTATACAGTGGTATCCAAATATTGCAGAACTAATTTATTGCATGGCGGAATAATAATACTAATAAATAATCATTTGCAAGATTCTCTTAATTTTATTGAAATTGACAAATACAATGAATCCTCAAGTGAAGAACATTCTGAGTTTTCACTAGTATACTCCAAAAAAATAAACACGTGTATTATGCCTATACCAGGTGACACATGATATTGGGCCACCCCTGTAACTTTTGCATTCGTGAAAGGATTTTTCTGGAATTTGGTACAGTTATATGAGCAACCATTTCGGATTTGATCACATTACAATCCGATATGGCGGGCTTCCAGTTTTTCTGGAAATGCCAGTAATTTTGTTTTTTCAAATGGAACACCCTGCATATTATCACATATTCAAGTTCAACAGGTCAAAACAAGTCCAAACCTCATGGAAAATGTAATTTTTTTTTAACAATTGAAACTAAAATTGTTTTTTTATTTTACCTCGTGGATGAATGAAATTTGGTCGAAGCTATTCACAATGAGTCGCACATAACAGAAAAATATATTTTTTTTGAAAAATTATATTTTGTGTCACTTATTGGTTAATCAATTCAGTCACATCACATTTTGATAAAAACATCATTTTTTTCAAATGAAACCCCTATGTGCCACCTACCTGTCTTTCTGGAACATTCATTAAGGGAAAAAATGACATCATTTTTGTATTTCGGTGCAGTAACAAATTGTATACATTCTAAAATCTACAACTAGTTCATGAATTTTCTGGCAGTTCGGATAATTTTTCAACTTAGTAATTTTTCATCTATCCACGAGGTAACATTAAAAAACAATTTAAATTTCAATTGTTTCAAAAAAATGACATTTGACATAAGGTTTGGACTTGTTTTGACCTGTTGAACTTGAATATGTGAAAATATACAGGGTGTTCCATTTGAAAAAACAAAGTTGCTGGCATTTGCAGAGAAACCGGAAGTCCGCCATATTGGATTGTAATGTGATCAAATCCGAAATGGTTGCTTATATAACTGTATCGAATATCAAAAAAAAAAAACCGTTCACAAATGCAGAAGATACAGGGGTGGCTTGATATCCTGTGTCACCCAGTATAGAACACCATCCTCAGAACTCCAAATATCCCCGCATAGTCTTGAATCACTTCAAACCGACTTGCCAGATAATTCTTCTTTTAAATTAACTGGAGATTTGAATATAGATTATAATAATGTTAATGGCCAGGCCACTATTCTTCTGAGAAATTTACTGAGTTCTCCCAACTTGAACATGCATGTAACTTCTGATACGCGTATCACTAAATCATCTTCAACAAGAATAGACTACGTTTGTAGTAAGGAGTATAGCGGAAAATAATGGAGTATCAGACAAGGAGGCTGTGAAATGCACTGTAAATATCAACCTGGAAATGAAGCCAAACAAATTCAAATATGGTAGATTGTACAGCACTTCAAACTTGCTTGCGGAGTGAGTGGGATTAAATCCCAACCCAACAGACTCCTTTTCGTGCTTTCCATTACCAGCTAACCTACATTTTTAATAAATCTTTTTCCTCTCAGAAAATCAAACAGGATAATAAAAATAAATCATGATTGATTGACTAAAGGATTGTAAATCTCATCAAAAAGTTTAAGGTCTCTACACTACATATTTTTTTTTACTAATAATGTAAGCTTCCATCAATACTACAATGACTATCGAAAAATTCATAGAAAAGTAATTAGGAACGCGAAAGAAATGTACTATAAGAATAGATTTACATCGGCAAAAAGTCAAGTTAAGGAAAGCTGGTCAATAATAAATGATCTTAGAGGGAAACGTCGTAAGATGATTGATACTCCTGCAAACCCAAATCAATTAAATGAGTTTTACTGCACTATTGCAGGAAAGTTGAAATGATAGTCTAAACCCGTGTACATAAGATCCCTTGAGAAATCTAGGAACATTTGACATAGATGAGAAATTAACCTTATTCCACACGAACATTATAGAATTAGTGAAAATTCCCCACAAATGGAAAAAAAAAACCTCAGGTATTGATGAAATATCAGTTTCGATTATAGAGAATCTTCCTGAGAATGCCTTGAACATATTGGTAATGGTTATAAATCTTGCGTTTCAATCTGGCACATTGAACGACTTCTTAAAAACATCCATTGTGGTTCCTCTATATAAAGGAAAACCCTTCCAACTTTCGCCCAATATCTCTCATCCCAACAATAGCTAAGATCATAGAAAAAATTATAAAAAGGAGAATGAATGCATTTTCAATTACCCAGAATATAATTAGTGCAAAACTCAACTACTTTCCTAGCAAATACCACGCAGAACGTTGAATGATATTCACCTGAAAATCCATGTAAATTTTTTGTAAATATGCGTTTATAAAATAAGTGCAGTGATGGAGTCAATACGTGCTGATAAACGTGAGTAAATTAATATGCTTTTTACCTATTCGTCATGAATATTTTCAACAATTAAGCACTTATATTAAACTTAAAAACGTTCAGAAAACGTACTGTGGTTATTAGATAGTCTAACAATAAACATTAGTTTGTTAGAACCTCTTTTTGTTTATATGTCCATCAGAATGGACATCTGGTCTGAAATTATGAATTATATCAGGATTCTACGACCCACAAAATCCAATTTACGTGGAGAAACTTCTGTCATTTTTGGATGATGATAAGCTGGAACAAGAATGTGAAAGGGTTCTGGAACGCCTTAATGAATTTTCTGAAGGAGAGAATGACAGTGATGAGGAAAAAGTCTGTAATTTAACATTGATTTTCTTATTTGAGTCCATATGTCCATTAAAATTGACATATTTGTTTTTTGATTGAAACTAAAAAAAAGATTATTTTTTGACATTATTTAGCATTATTTCATACCAATAGACAATAAAAAAAAATTTTTTTGGTAAAAAAAATTTGGGTTTGAGAGGGTTAAATATAGTCATAAGATTTGTTTCATATATGCTGTGATATTCATAATGAGCAGCACTCAACCGCCAGATACAGCCGCAGAAATGGCCATAAACATTCATACCCTACTAGTACCCAGAAATGTACTCACTTGACACTTTCTTTCCATTCTTCTTCCACTGGATAACAGGAGTGGGATCACCTTGCGCAGCACAATAAAACGCTGCTATACCTCCGGCTCTAACTTGCAAGTTCCTGGGTTTCACTTTTATTTCAGGTGGATCTGCAAATAAAGAAGGAAATACTTTATTTCTGTCGATTCCAATAAAAATTGTTTTTATGTCTATCGCTTCCGAACGTTCGAAAATTTATATGCCTGCTACCGGAATATATTGTTCATTTCATACCGTATGTACTCTGCTTAATGTGGAAGGATAAATTCATAGTAGGCTGGCGGCATACTCCCAACTTTTTGGTCAGTTTTTGTCAGTGTGTTTTGATTGCGGCATCCATATAACTTGAATTTTTGGGAACAGACCTACTGAATGAACTGGCCCTGGCAAATTCTGAATTTGGATAAAGAATGGTTCTCTTCATTTTTGAGTAGACGTGGTATATCTTTCAGTGTGGTCTAGTTGAGCTTCGAATTTTTCAAGGATTCTGTAAACTCGCATATTCAGTGTATAGCTAATATCACATAGTATGCTTGTTGTGAATAACTGGTAGTATCTCCAAATTATTCATGATGGTGGAAACTGTATATTTTTGAACTATCGACAATTCTGGGAAGTTTCCGAAAAACACCTTGTTACTTTTTTCAGATGTTCTACGCTTACGTTTTGATGGAGTAAATAGGATAAATTTCTGGAAATTTTATCAAAAAAAGTATATTTTTCTTCATAATATCTCATGTTCTTATTATGAATTACGCAATATACAGCAACGTATCAATGTAATTTTTTTCATTATAACTTGAGATCAGATGAAAATAAATGAAATTCTCTTCATGAAGAGAAAAAACGGGACATAATAACAGGAACAATTTCAATATTATTCACTCATTTACTCTGATCCAGGTCAAGATAGCGGCCATAGAACACCGCGCTGGGGATATCCCAAGGCGAGAGATCGAAAACAAAACTACTAAAGTCTTCTTCGACAGCCAAATATCTTCAATGGCACCCAGTGCACACCAGATCAATTTTAAACACTGGGACTGCCCCATTGAATTGAGCGAACTGGCCAGCTAATACAGAATCACACTCGCCTGGAGGCCAGGGGCCTGATGCACTATCCCAAAAAGTAGCGGCAAATGTCCTAGTAGGCAACGGACTCTCCTAATAAATCTATTAAGCGAGTATGAAATATACCCATGCACCCATAGAGAAATGGGTGCAAGTCGATCACATGCATGGTGGAATCATCACCCCGGAATGACCGACGAAAGCAACTTTGAAAGAGATTCTGCTCACACTATATCGCAAGGTCGTGAGAATAATGAGTCCGGGTTATAACGGGACCGAATCCATATAAGCCTACCAAGTCAGGAAGGAAGAACTCAATATACAATGTATAATGTACCTGGTACAAAGGAACTGTAGGCCATATAATGCCAATGTACATGCAATATGGAAATGAGAAAAAAGAAGCTGAAAGCTGAAGAACAGCTTTCAAGGGTGTTCAGTCTCATAGGGAAGAATAAGCCAGTCAATATTCTCTGAGATATACAGGAAATTCCACAATAGGTTTGCACAGGTCGCAATGGATCGGATAGCCAACTTCCAGTTCTGAATATAACCATATTATGAACATACTGAATATTAGTGCAACAAAAATGCAGAAAAAATGTTCTCAGTATAGGGCTGAGATCAAGCTGGTCGAAATGTATCCATCAGCAACTCGTGGTTAGGCAGCAAAGTTCCACATGTGGACCCCAAAACGACTTTGGTTTTTTGCGAAATGTGGGGCCCTTAGTCTCTTCACCATCGAGCGCCTGAAAAATCGCCAGTAAGGGAAGCTGTGGATTCTGCCACAAATGACTCTTCCCGATTCAAGCAACCCAGACACTCACTTAAATAATGCGGTATTTCCATATCACTCAGGATGAAGACTGACAAGTTCTCAAATTTTCTATTAGACACATAATTTCCTATTTTCAGTGATTCATGACTCAAAGCCAGGCTGAAATCTCATGGTATCTTGAACAGTGAAAACCAAGTTTCCAGATTATCATCATAAGTGATTGAGAATCTTACTAAAAAATTTCATGCAAAAAGACCCAGAAAAAAAATATTGACTCATTTTTATTATTAAGTCCATTTTCAGTATACCTCCAATGATATCATTGAACAACTTTTTGAAAAAGGCGTTTTTTGGAAACATAGAAATAATGAATTCCGTTTTATACCAACACAGGAAAAGAGATACCTTCAGGAAATTAATTTTTTCCCCACTATTTTATTCTAATTTGTTCAACTAAAAGAAGAGGAAATTCCGGAAATAATATGAAAATAAAATTGATCTATGTTTTCTCATCGTCAGCAAAAAGTATCAGTCAAAATTTATATATTGAAAAAAAAACTCAACACCACAATTGTGCAAGGTTGAAAAAGTTCTAATTTGACATAAAACTTGGTATCCTCTAATCGCGCTGTCGTCATTTTTTGTCATATGAAGCGCAATAAAATTTTAATTTCTGCATTGAAAATGAAATGAGATTTCTGATTGTTATTGGCACAATCCGAACGGTAAATATACTGTTCTCAATACTTATTATTTCTCGAACTCCCCCATATTTGTGTCAACTCAGTACAAGTTTTGGAGTAGGTCGCCAGCCTACACAGACTCTTCCTGGAACCTCCAACAATTTTATAGGAAAGTTGAAAGCATGAGTTCCCATGGCAGCGATGTAGTCTCGCCTTGCTGTTATAAAGTATTTGCTATACAACACTTAGAACACCACTTCCATTTCAGTAATGAAGCTAATGGAAAGTCCATCGGGAAAGAAAATGAGAGGGGGTTTATGTTACCTGTGTATTACTCCACCACTCTCTATATCGAAAATCGACAAGGAATCAATTACCTTAACTTGATGTTCCACTGAAAGTGAGACACTAACGAGCGTGCAGATAGGATGATATAGGAATGAAACCTCAACATTCTGGTGAAAAATATCTCTCGTTTGGAAAACCCTTATTGTTGGTATGTTTGGTAAAGTCCAGAAATATTGTATACTGAATGTAACTCAATTCGAAGAAGAACAAAACTGCATACAAAACTTGAGGAAAAAAACACTTTAATATTAATCCACCATAAAATATTATTAACAACTTATTGTTGAAACAGCGTTTTTCAGTTATTTCTGTCGAATACCTTGGGAGAAAGCTGAATATATAGGCCTGCAGCTGATGCCCAAAACGGCTGACTCATTTACTACAATTATGGCGACCCTTGAAGGGTCGAATAAGATGATTAATGGAAGGGAAATGAAAGTCATAAAGCTGGTAGTGGATACGTTATCGCAGGTCCAAGTAGCAAATTCGTCGGATGAATTACGGATTTTAAACGATTTCGTACATACAAATTTCTGAATTTTTTGGTAGTTCATGAAACATAATCCGGCGGAAGCGATATGCGATACTCATGCGGTGTCGCTTACAGCCCTCCATACCAATCGAAACGGGTGATTTTTTTTTCTAAGCAATTTCGTAAAGGCTCATTTTTGTTTCAAATAATTCATTTTAGGGAAATCGCCACGCCATACCATTTTGACGGGTATAAATAGTCGCCATACTGCCGTAAAATAGTCGATTTTTTTAACTTTTTTCTTTCACCATACGTATGGCACAATTTTTCCGAAGCATATTTTTATATCAACTTCCGAAAAGTCAAATCGCCATACTGTTGCAAATCATTTCATATAATTTTTTTCCCTACACCTTTACCCGAGTGTGGCAGTCTTCGATTTTAGCACAGTATGAGGTATTTTTTCTCAGGTACAATCATATTGAAGTTAACTGAATACAATGATTTCACATCTTGCCCAGTCATATTCTAAAAACATTTCGAAAAAAAAAAGTTTTTTCAGTATGGCACTACTTTTGCAGTTGACCAGAAGTACGGTTAATATATTAACGGTGACATTGTAACTATGAATTTTCAAAAAATGTATACCCGTCAAAACGGTATGGCTTGGCGATTTTCGTGAATGTGTACTTGAAAAGAATTATTTAAAAAAAAAATGAGTTTGTAGAAAATAGTTTAGAAAAAAAAACTCACTTGTTTTGATTGGTATGGGGGGCTGTGAGTGACACCGCATGAGTATGGCTGGATAATTTTTCATCATCTACCGAAAAATGCAAAAATTTTTTGTATACGTTATTTATCAGACAAGTTCGCTTCTTGGTCCTGCCATAACGTATCCACTACCAGCGCTATGACCTTCATTTCCCTTTCATTATTTATGTAATTCGACCCTACGAAGGTTACCTGTAGCAAATGAGTTGATTTTTTGGGCATCAGCTCCAGGTCTAATATGAGATACAATGATTCGATTTGTTATTTTCATGAGGCGCTTTGGTAGACTACAATACTTATGCAAATATTAAAAACAAAAATATTTTTTGGAAGCGTTTGGTAATATTTCGGGCACTGGATATGTCAATTTGCTGATAGTAGATTTTTTCAAAACAATAACCGTTCATGTTCCCAATATTCTAATTGAAATTATATTTGTTTGTTACACATCCACATGAATAAATTCAGAAAATCCGCGATAAAAATTGTTCTGTACTATTGCACAAATTATTGTTTGATAGAAAATGCATACCATCTTCTTTATTTCCATTCCAGCGATCATCGTTCAAAAATTAAGGTTCGTTCTTTCATAATCTTCATAATTTTGCTTGTGATTTTTAACAGCAAAGATTACACGTGCCCAATATATTTCTGAAAATTCCTTCTTGGCCACAAATATTTTAAGAAAATTATACCTTCCGATATATTTTAATTCTCAAGATATAATTGACTTTGTTGAAAATATTTCCTGTCATAATTTGAGTACTTGTGATATTTGGTGAAAAAATCACACCAAAAATTATGAAGGATATTGGAGAAAAACCCGTGACTTTTTGAATAATAACGGTTAGGAAAATAGTGACGAAGGTTATGTTGGTTCGTATGTTTGTATCAAAAAATTATTTAATTAATAACTACGATCAAATATGGTTCCAGAAAATATATTGACATTACTAGCTTCATTTCTGAAATGGTACCCACAAAAAATATATTCCATAATGAAAGGATTAATTTAAAAACAAATTTGTAACCCATTACAATTACAGTTAACCTGACCAGTGGTTTGGTCGATATCAGTCAACCCATACTTACGTGTTAAATATTGAATGAAAGGAAAATCCGAATAATTCCCTGAAATCAACGAGAAAAGTGTTAGGGTTTCATGGAATGATCATATACCCAGGATGTCCAAGAGTTCGTATACATACATGTAGTTTTTTAAGGTTTCAGATATTTTGCACGTTATCACTTTGTTATATTAGGATCGGATAGTAAGCAGATTTGGTACTCGTTTTCCTTTTTATTTCTCATACCATGTGGGGTATCATTAAAAAGAAATTCATATAGGGAACAGAATCGCTTTTTTTTTCAATGGCATATTTGATACGACATTCTGAAGAATTCGCAAAAATAGATAATCTCTGAGACTACTGATAATGGAATCATAAAAAAATCAGGGAATATAACCTCTCACATAAAGTTCACAGGGAAATTATAACGTTGGTCCTATCTTAGAGGAATCTGGAAAAAGATTTTACAAATGTATCGTTGACGGAATTTTTCTGTAAGCCTGTCGAACTCGCACTTGTCCAGTTATGTTCTGTAAGCAAAACAATGACTTCTCAATATTTGGCTGTGATTCTTGGTGATCTATTTGGAGGCAATCCGAATGATTGCTACCGATTAGAACATTAGAACATGAACATTCAATTACATATATCTGGGAAACAGCTTGATATTTTGGAAATATAAAAGTGAAATCATATAGAAGACAGTTCCTGTTCAGTCCTCATCTTTGAAGGTCCGAGAGTATTTGAGAGTGCGGTGTTTTGATTCCAGAATCATGTTCAGCAAACCAAAATAAGTTTCAATTCAATGATACCGTTGGTTCATGTATTGACCTAATTGTCTATATAACAACAAATCATTTCATATGGTTACATATATATATATATATATATATATATATATATATATATATATATATATATATATATATATATATATATATACATATATATATATATATATATTGATTAAGGCTGCAAAAATGAATTATTTTGGGGTCTACAGGGTGGCTCAAAAAAGTGTGTTGTATCAAAATTGTGTTTTTTTAAATGAAACACCCTGTATTTCGTAACAGTTTTGAATAGGTCAAGAAAAAATAATATAATTTCATATGAGGTACTATGTACCTAACTATAACCGTTCTCGAGTTATTGTTGTTTTTGGAAAATGCTAGGTACAATTGGATACTAAATAACATCGAAATGTATAGAAATCATCCCTTCGAATTCTGACCAAGCATAGAAGAGGTTTTGGGCTATTGATTTCGATAAAACCCGTTTCTCAATATTATACAGAATGTTCAAAAATCATTGTCACTTTTTTATAATTTCGGACAAAGCTAACTTTGTTATTTCGAAACGAACACCCTGTATTTTTTTGGTTTGAACAATATAAAATTCAATTGTCTTTCATGTCATATTGGGGTTCTCTATACCTAACCTAAATAGTTTTTCAGATATAGGCTTTTTCAAATAGTAGTTCTTATTTCAATGCATTCTTTGAATCAACCAACATTCACAGAATTTCTATCTGACCTCGACAGTCTATGCATTGGTTTTCTCGTGATCTGGTGAGATATTGGTGACCCACGGGTTCAGTTCCATAATCTCTTCTGTTTTTGTGAATTTCTAAATGAGTGTGATAAAGAAAAATTGTGGGATCTGGCATGATTTTGAGATTGCGAAAAAGTGGTCTGCAATGATCTTTATAATTTGCCCCGCTCATGATTCTGATGACCTTTTTTTGCGATCAAAGATTTTATGAGAATGACAGGAGCTGCCCCATTGAAGTATGCCATATAATATGTGACTGGAATAAACTAAAATATATGGATTTGAGAACATCAGAATTTACGAAGTATTTTATTCTGCGGATCAAGAAAGTAGCGCCGGTCGATGTGAGCTGCCCAATTTAGCTTGTCATCAATCACTATACCTATTAATGTAACAGTGTTACCAGACGAGATGTTTGGGTGAGAGGATATCATCAGCTCCTGATTTTCATCAATGTTCAATCAAAGTTCATTTGTATTGAACCAGTTATTAGCTTGTTCAAAGAGCAATTTAGCAGATTTAGATAGAGTTTGCAGATCCCCATCAGAATTTATTAGGGTAGTCTCATCTGCAAATAGCACTGTATTATTTGGTATCATATGATGGTACAAATCATTGATATAAGTAAAGAACAGCAGTGGCCCTAAAATTGATCCTTGGGGGACACCATGAGTGAGTTCTGCAATAGGTGATTGACTAACATTTACCACAACAAACTGGGATCTTCCACTCAGATAGGATTGAAAAAAGGTAAGTGGTATGCCTCTTTCACCATAATGTTCCAGTTTTTTCAGTGAGCCTTAGTCAAATCGCACAAAGTAATGAGCGAATGTTTGCTCTCCTCCAGGCCTTCCACAATCTCACTCATGACACGTTAAATAGCTTCGATCGTAGATTTGTGTTTTCTGAAACCAAATTGTCCTGCACACAACAGTGAGTTTGTTTCCAAATATCGGGTCAGTCTATGTTTCACCAATAGTTCGGAAACTTCAGCTAGAACAGATATGATGGAAATCGGTCTATTATTCTCAATGTTCAGTGGGTCCCCTTTTTCAGATAACGGTAGAACAATGGCAATTTTGAAAGCATCGGGAAAAATCCCTTCTGAAAAACATTCATTTATCAGTACTGAAAACCGATGGGCTATTATATCTACCATTTCCTTGAGAATATGAGAGTTCAAACCAAAAATGTGTTGACAGTAGGAATTTTCCAAGGATCGAATGGTTTCTTTCACTCCCTGAGGTGTGACTGGCGATAAAAAGAAAGAAGAAGGAGTCGTGATCTATGTGTGACAGTGGAGATATTAAATTCTTTTCAATATCACAAAAATATTCATTAAAATCATCCTGGGATATCTGAATGTCAAAATTGGATGTTTTGTTTTTATTGCGCTCAAAATTCACGAGTCTCCAGGGTGTCACTATATTTATTCGAGGAGCTAATGAGAAAATTTCCACAACAAAGTTTTTTTTGTTCGATAATAGATATTTTATATACTGTACGATAATATTCGAATATGTTAAGCGTATTCAAATCCCTGTTCACATCGTATATCAACTCAACGGTCGACAATTGTCTCTCATGTTTTTCAGATCTTCATTGAACCATTTCATAGGTGGTTTAGAATTAGCGTTTTAGACTTTTTGGAGAGAAAAAGGCTTACCCACGTGATAGCTGAGAATGTTCGGCAAAAATTCAGTCGAAGAATTTAGGTCATGATTTTCACCAAAAATGGACCAATCAGAGTTAAGAAGAATAGAACTCAGTGTGCAGAAACCATAACCGTTGAATTTTTGGTTCCCAGACGCAATCCTTGGAGATATTAGATTCCTTGAAAATTTCAATGAACCGACCATTATGGTCTGATAAGCAGGGATCCAATATACCGCTGTCAAATTTTCCTATGTTACAGTTCGTTATTATATTATATATGCAACTGGCTGATGCCCCATTCATTCTTGTGATATCTGAAATTGTAGTTTTTATTCCGAAATAACTTAAAATGTTGTTTAAGGCCATCAAGTTTGCTGACTGACTCACAAAGTTCACCTTGAAATCACCTAATAATATAATCACTCAATTATTAGATAAAAATGTAGTCGAGAGTCTGTCCAGCTTTTCACTGAAGTTTTTAAAATCACCCAGACACGAACGATGAAGTGCCAGAATGATCAAGTTAGACATTTCAACGTCACATACCTCAATTTCCGCTTCTCCACACAATTATTTCAGGGGGTGTAGTGTTACAGAATATAGAATACGCCCAGGCGGTGTTCGTCATATGCGAGACCGTTGACCTACATTTTCCAAACAACCGTCTGAGAATGCCATGAATTCATGGTCAGAGAGAAAAATATTTTTGTGATAGAGCGCTGTCTGAAAGTCTTGTTTCTAAACGCAATGTAGGAATCACAGCATGATAAAAACTTGCTACCATATGTAACTGAAACATGGAGACTAATTGATGAATGAATAAGGAATATTTCAACGCTGGACGCGATAAAATCAACACGCATGTCACAAAGAAAACTAGTGAAAGATGAAGGAATCAAACAATATAAGGAAATAGAAGGAAATATCTCAGATGATAATAATACTAAAAAGATACTGATGATAATAATAGATAAAACTACAAATGATTCCGCATGACTATGTTTAGGAAATGGACGACAGAAAATGTCCTGGAGGGGCGATGAGTTAATAGCACAGGCAAGATAAAAAAGGGGAAAACCAAATCAAACCGAATTGAGGAGAAACTCACGAGGATGATGTATCAACAGAAACTAATGGTGTTTAGGCATCGAGCAATATCCAAGGACATTACAAACCAATTCATAGATTAAACATTCCAGAAGCTGATGAACAAAAATCATTGACACTTATTTTCAATCGATCACAAATAATGTTTATTTATTTATATACACTCAGGACCAGAGTGTGTAGTACTCCCTGCAGTACAAGTAATTATTCTCGAATAATGGATTGGTTCATTGAAACTGAATGAATCTGGTGCGGTTAACAATATAACGTAAATATTGGAACACTAGGATGGTAATATATCACCAATTCCTATTGCCACTTAAACTAATATCTAATGATATTCCTGCGAATGCGATTTCCGAACCATATGCAAGAATCTTGGCAGGGATAGAAAAGGTTGTTTCTCCAATATTTTTTTCAACTGCTTTCTTAGTTGTTTGACGAACCCTCAGAAGTTAATGAAAACTTTTTTATAGTGGAACTCGAAATTACTCTTGAGGCCTTGCAAAATTGTTCGCCGGCTGAGGGAGTCGAACCCGCGCCGGGTGGAAACAGCGGGTACGATACTCACGCTCCTACCACTATGCCACTAGCCACTAGTTCCTAAAAAAACATAGTTGATTTTCGACTCTCCTCTTATATACTCTACTATTTGTGGTGTCATATTCTAAAACCCTTTTCTTTTCCGAATCTTCAATAAAAATTCAGTTATTATTTACTTTCAGCTCCGGGAAACGTAACGAAAATTGAAAAGAATACACCAGTTTACCAACATTTATATATATATATATATATATATATATATATATATATATATATATATATTGTTATGTTATGCCAGTTATAAGTTTTAAAAGGAAAAAACCCACAAAAAGAATAATTACTAAATAGTCATTACTTTCAAGAGATTGTTTTTACATAATTTCGGAAGTTCTATTTATTTGTAAGCCTATGTATAATATGGATAGATAAAAATGTCAAAATACTATAAAACAATCAATTTCATACACTGTCATAATGATTATAACCCATAATTGATAAAAAGACAACAAAAGTCTAGATTTACAAAATTTTCATGAATAAAAAGTGATCAACACATTTATAAATTTGAAACATACAGTTTATGAAATTGTAGATAACTAAAGGTAGCCAATGGTAGAACAGCAAACTTCTTGATGACAATAGCCAATCAGGGAATAGATGGTCATATGGAAAATTGAAATTGTGAGAGAATAACAAACGGGGTGATGTCATAAGCAATTATTATTGAAATTTGTAAATAGTAATAAGAATGGAAAAATAGTTGTATATATAAATTATATAAGATGAACCCAAACAGTGAAATGTGACAATTTGGTGCGCGAATTCAAAAATTCAAATTAAAAAGAAGAAGGAAAATTGGTATCCAGGCGACAACAAACAAAGCCGAGGGAGATCGAAAAAAATGTACAAGGGAATGCCACGGAACTTTTTGAGAGAAAGAAAAATGAAATAATTCCAAAATTTGAAGAACAAAACCAATATTACCTTAATTATACAACATATCCAAGTGTCCAAAGCTGATTTCTGCATATGTATGGTTCCTGATTTATGGTATTGGAGTTCCTGATAGAGCTTGGAGTGAGAAGGGATCCAGTTTCAGGGCATATCTTGAACACCGACATTTCCAGCCAGGTATAAAAACTTCAATAGTGCACATCCGGTCCTGAACAATTTCACAAATAACGTATTTCACATCTGAAGATTTTTATTTCACTTTATTTTGAACTATAACAGAAAAATTCACTCTCAAGGAAAAAGTGAGGTTCTGTCTATCTATCCATTATTTGATTTTTATGATTATCCGTGAATATTTGTAGATTCACATTAGAATAAGTTATTTGTCGTAGGCCAGGTGAAATCAAGTCTTCCTGAATAAAGGAAATAATTGCTTTTTGATACTTTGTTGTTTGTTTTCTTACAATGATCAACAAACAATGACCATTGAATAAACTGAAATTAGACAGCAGTGACTAGTGGCTCTATTGCCTGAACCGGCTATCTGAGGTAAGAGGCGTACCAACTGTTGCTTAGCCGTGGTGAGAAGTGATAACAATTGGCAGCAGCGTGACGAGAGAACAGTGACGTAGCTGGCAATTATCATTACATTGCAAAATATATTATACAGGGCACAAATAATGATCTATATCATAACAATTTGGCTCACAAAAATAGAAAAATATAACAATCTTATTATAGTAAAAAACAATTTTTTTGAAATATCAATAATATATATATTATATATATATATATATATATATATATATATATATAAATATATATTTCACAAGGATATACCCAAACCTGCCCCACATAATGGGGAGTTGTTCCATCCTGTTGAAATATTATTAGCATATCAAAGTCCAATGGATCACCTCCTGCTAAGTCATCGGTGAGATATGTTATTTTGTTTTGTATCATATTTGGGTTTTTGAATTGTCATATATCAATATGGGATCGATTTGAAATTCCTCTCCATATAATTACTCTTTGTACATGGTGTGCTCCCTTCGTGTCGTTGTATTGCTCCAGTATCGAATATTTTGTCAGTTAACAGAAAAACATAATCAAATAGTGATTTTTTTTACTATCTGCATCATCTGTGGATTCGTGTTTCTTGAACCATTTTTCCACAGCAGAATACTGATTCGTAACTGATTCAGATGTCGAATGTGGATGATTATAACAGAATTGACAATATCGATTTGTTTGTTTTCTATTTTGCCACATCCACTAACTCGTTTAACACTACCAGTATCAGTGAATTTTTATATTGAATTTCTGAGGTATATTCGACTCATAGAGTTCCTAGGAAACTTTTTGAAAATTCTCACTGCAAGTAATTATCATCAACTACTTGCATGTATTCGGATGATTCTTCGGATACAAAGCTTTATTTAATATCAAAATATAACACAAACTCACAACATTGAGCTCAAGTTATAGTGAACTGATTAACAAATTTTATGACGGAAATATTCTCCAAAGTACCTTATTTGAGTTTTTTGAAATCAGAGACGCAAATTCTAATAAGCTGATAATCAAGGAACTGTGGAATTTGGAATATGTGATGTATAAATTTGGCTCAGAGAATTAGGCATTCCAATTATTGAAAAAAGAGATATAATATCCATAAAATCATTAACACGTTTATTTTCAATCCACATGAAATGAAGGTACTGAAACGATTTCGAAATCTAAATGCCTTCATCTCTCCCTACGCTAAGTGTATAACAATGGATACACCGTTGAATACAGAATAGATATCACTTTCAGATTCACCTTTTTTTCTATAGATCACGCTCCACTTGTACGAATGACGTTATGAGAACGGAAAGTTTCGCAATAGATGGAGATTATGGTATAATATGCAGGATTTGGTTGAGGAAAATATTAATTAATCCGTTCAAAAAATAATGCGGAAGTAATTTTTACGTCCTCACCGTATATCCTGTTGAACATATCACTGAAGTATCATTCATTCATGACACCGCTATTTGAGATCTTCATTTTCATGGAAGCTTTATATCTCTGTATAACTCATACATTCCACACTTAGAGTCAGGACAATTTGACTAGTTGTCACCTCTCTCTAGATATCTAGATACGGATAGTCAGGATTGAATCATCCTGAAATAGAAAATGATTTGCTCACTGACTATCAGCACTATTTTTGTGATGCCCGAATTAGTTCGAAATAAAATTTTCATTCCAATTCAGCAAATTCATCTAGAAATAACAACAATGTTTTCCAACTTTCCGAGAGGACACCTCAAGCTCGTGAATCCCAAGTAAAATTCAAGAAAATTAGCGCGTTGGCCTTTTGGTTCAATCAGTTTGTCCAATTCAATCCCATGAAGCAATTTTTATTCCAACAGCATCAAATTTTGTGTAAAGAGATTATCTAACTTCTGGAAAAATCTACAAAGATTGGCCACTTAAGGGCTCCCATAAATCTCAGCAGGAAGGTCTCCCAGAAACTGTGATACTTCAGTAGCACAGACCAACGCAGTGCCTAACCACCCGAGTATATCCTGAAATTCATTTCAGTTGGCTACCAAATATATCTTTGATTTCAGAGTTGTATATCTTCAGCCATTTGGACGAAAATCATTGACTTTTTTATTATCATCATCCAATTCATCATTAATTTTCGTTGGGAATGGACTACTTTCCATTATTATATTAACATGCCTCTCAAATAGAAAATTCATTACTCATACATATGTAATTACTTATTTGATTTCTTTCAATTAATTCCTGAAGATTACCCAGTATTCAGAAAAATATGTTGAACTGGAAATACGCAAAACATAAAAGTTAATAAAAAACATATGCAGTATTTTGAAGTTCAGCGTTTCTCATAAGCAAGGGAAAAATCTAAAACGAAACTTCACAGCTCAGTAACGTTGAATAACCGATTGAGCCATGGAATATCTGAGTATGAAAAGTGAATGCCAAAGTTTTATTATTATACTAATACGAAACAGTCAGATTGTGATCCCGACTCACACTTGACTTGTAGTTATTCCGTTCGAAGGAATAGCGCAATATATTTTCAATTCCTCTCTTTGCTCGCTGGAAAATATACAAATAGTTGGCGATAAACCGGAAAGCACTCTCATATTACTCCTTCATATCAGACAGATCTATATTTTCCCAGAACTGGTCCGTAATTGCATTCCAAACTGAAACTTCAAGCATACATTTCTATTTCATTTCATGTTATCCAATAAAACAGAAACTAACTATTCAGATACACTTCAGTTGAAATTATATTCAAAGCACGAGCAAGGTAATGAAAGAAAACAGGATTGTTATCGGATTTAATGGATGGCCTTCAGGTACCTCCGAAGGTTTTGCCGGTGTGGGAAACAACAAGTGTGTAATGATTGAATTTGGATCTGAACAGTCGAAACAGGTACTATACACACATCTCGCCAACATCATAATATTATGTTATCGGATAATCTGAGAAAATCAAAGGGATCTGCCAAAGGAATGATGTGAAATAAAATTAACTTAAGATTAATAGTTGGTTAACCTCAAGAAATTCACTAACAATAACTAAACTGTATATCTATAATAACTACAGGTAATTTTCCAAAGTTTCATATTTATTCATAACCTCAACCAACATGATTGAACCGACATATTTTTACACAACACATACACACACTCACCTACACACACGGACACATTGTAGACATAAGTAGTATCTTGACTGGGAAAGAATTCACAAAAAGAGAAATGGAGGAGAAAAACCAAATTGCATCTTCTCTTGAGGTTGCAGTCAGTTAAAACGGCCAGTGTGATAATACTCTTCATTGTTTGTCAAGCTTTCGAAATGGTTTTATTTCAGTATCAAGACATCTAAAAATTCCAATTATTAATTTGAAAAGGAAATTTTGGAAAAAATAATAACTTACCAGAATGATAATGTTAAATAAAATAACAACAAATTCACATAATATTAAAACATTGAAAAAGATTAAATTCTTTCACAGTAATTTGTGCATATTAGGAGACGTCTATTTTGAATGACGCTAAAAGAGATTGAAAACCAGGAAACCATTTGACACAATTTCGATCTATCATATGTTATATTTTTGCCGACTGGAAAAAAATTGCTCAATAGCCTTTTTATCCAAATAAAAAAATATACGGATTTGCAAAGGAGTAGGTTCTTATTGTCCATTTTTATTAAGAAGCTATAAATTACGCTTGAATTAGAAATGTCTGATCGTTTATTCATGCATGCCTGTTGATTAATGATGTGGAACATTTCAAGAAAATTTCTTTTTTCTTCATTTGTTTCTATCGCAAAAATTTTTGGATCATGGAATTTGCCAAAATGATTGAGTTTTACAGTACTGATTTGAAGATCAAGCTGAAAACAAAATAAGAATTAGAATATGAGTTTGAGAAATTCATCAGAGATCAGCCTTCAACAACACCAGAGAAACCACCAATAGTATAAATTGGATTGAGTCATATCTATCACAGTTTGTTAGACTTTCAACTGACTCAAACATTTGTTAAAACCGAAACAGGAGCCAAAAGGTTCTATCTATTCTGGAGCCCATCCTTTTCCTTCTGTATATAAGTGATAACTGAAGATAAGTGCTAGAATAAAACCTTTTGCTGATGACACTATCCTTTTGTGGCATGGCAGATATCCGTCAGAAATGCACAACAGAATATCTACAGAAATGCAAAGCGTACAATGCTGGTGCAATTCAAACTTCCTCTCATTGAATTTTAAGAAAACAAATATTATTTTCTTCAAGTGTATTATGCCAGTCGTAAGATTAGACTATAATAACCTGGATATAAAATCAACAACATTCTTAGGACGACACATTGACAATGAACTCAAATTCGAGGAACATATATTCCACCTGAATAAAACAGATATTTTTTCTAAGGTCTCAGTCAATTTTATGAGAGGTTATATGCTTGTTTGGCCTAGGTATATTTTATCACAATTCAATAGGAATACTATATTAATTTCAATAAGAGGATTTTGTTCCAAAGAATAAGGTGGATACTGTTTCAATGTTTTTTCGCTATTTGTAAATTTTAAGATATGTGAATATTTATTAACTTGCAAGTGAGTTCTTCAATGTATGGGAGAGTTCTATATACCAAATAGCTATTTTGATTAAGTATGGGGACCCAGTCATCGTTATTATTGTTCTCATTCGAAAGACCATTAACATTGTTCTGATATTGAGGATTAGTCCAGTTTGTTATCTATTAGGAGTTCAACAAAATCTTATGTTTTAATTTGTTACGTTATGAGTTCTCTTGAGAATGTTTTTCAATTCATGCAGGCCTTCTAACCGTAATGTTGGGTGTTATATCATCGTGACTCCATTCTTTAGGTTCAAGATGAGATTCATTTTCCTATGGTACGAGTGATAACTTATAAATCTATTACTGCGGTGAGTTTTCGATACCATTTTATGCCTAGGACGTTATCTTCTCTAAAAATTATCATGTCAAAAAGAGGAATGCTTTGATGCTCTTCTAATTCCGAAGTGAACTGTAAATTGATATCATAGCTATCAAAGTAATATAACTTTATTTCAGGTACTGAAATCAAAAGTTGTTATATCGTTTTTCAAAAGGGGATGATAGAAAGACAGTCTTCTACTAAATCATCGAATAATAAATTTACGAGTATTGACGAAATAGTAGAACCCATCAAGGTGCCAAAAACCTGTTTGTAGTAGGTAACTTTGAAAATCACGAAATTTGATTCAAAAATGAATTTAAGAATGTCCACAAAGGCGGTACATGTTGAAATGCAGTGATTCGAAATAATTTCCCATATTTTAGCTAAACTTTGTCTTATTATGTTTAGAGGTGAGATAGCAAACAGAGAAACTACGCCAAAGCTTACTATCACATAGTTTTGATGTATTTCTTAATAATTGAAAATGCAAAAGAGTTTTTTATATAGTACTCGTTGTTCGTATCATACACCATAGTTGAGATGTGCGCAAGGTATTTCGCCAGTTTACTATTTGGACCAGAGATTGATTATACTATGGGCCTCGGTGTATATATTTTGGGGTGGGGTAAGTTATTATTTGTTTAAAATTTTCCTTCTCAAATTGATAATTGTAATTTTTGATAATGTCTTGATAATGAAATAAAACTATTTCAAGAGCTTGAAAAACAACAAAGAGTACACTAGCCGTTTGAACTAACTGCAACTTCAAGATAAGATGAAATTTGGTTTTTCTCCGCAATCTTTCCTTTTCTATATATATATATATATATATATATATATATCTATTTATATATATATATATATATAAGCTGATTCTATTTGTAATCAATTCAAAATCAATTCAAAATCAAGAAAATTGGTATCTTTCTTCTTTTCATTTTTAGCAAGTAAGTATAGATTTTCGTGAGATTGTTTGATTCCTGATTGATTCCTTATCATTTTTCATGTGAACCATCTCTAGAAATATTCTTTTGCTTTCATTGGTCTCGTTATCTAGAGTTAACATTACGTTAACAGTCGCTCTTATGAGATATGTAAGCGTAATGTAAATTCATGTGCTCTTTCTGAACATGTGAATAAAAGCGATCATCGGATGGACTATGATAATACAGAAATTCTAGATAACTAGAGCAATGAGAGCAAAAAAATATTTCTAGAGATGGTTCACATAAAAAATGATAGGGAATCAATGCATAAAGGAACTGATTCAAACAATCTCACGCAAGTTTGAAGGTTGTAGACGATGTGGTAACTTTATTACTATCGTCCATCGTCTCAATGCATTCGAAAGATTTTCACGAAGTTTCGAATGCTTGTATCTGCAATCGTCTTCAGGTCGTATCGTCTTCAGGTTGTATCTGCAATCGTCTTCAGGTGAATATTCACCTGAAGACGATTGCAGATACAAGCATTCGAAACGTCGTGAAAACCTTTTGTATACATTAGGACGATGGACGTCCGAAACGATAGTAATCAAATCTCACGCAAATCTATACTTACTTGCCAAAAATTAATAGAAAAAAAGATATATCAACCTGTGATCAGAATTTTCCTCCTTGATTTTGAATTGATTATAAAAGAAGTTGTCATTGTCAAAATTTATTTCATCTTTCATGAATTTCTGTTCATTTAATGTGCTAGTTTTACATCAATCTCACGTTAGTAAGTAGACAAACAATATATATTTTCATAATGTAATCCATACCATAGTAACAGAATCAATGGTCACAACTATGCCAAACAATCCAGTACCGCTCTCAACAAATACATCATCACCGAGGAACACAACCCTAATTTCAATGACATATAAATCCTAACTTACGAGAACAACAAAGATAAGAGAACGTTCAAAGAAATTATCTATATAGAAAAAAACAAACATTCCATGAACAGTCGCACAGACATAAAAAATTCCATCTACAATAGCAAATATAAATATTCCATCTACCCACTTCACCCCCACACATATACACGACACCGTCCCAGTAGGAATGAAAGAGGTCAGCCACTAGCACCAATAATAAAGATAAAATCACCAGAAATACATTTCCCGAATTCGACAATACGTAGCTAGTCGCCAAACAACATAGCAAGACACACGATGAAAGAAAAAATTATGTGCAACATAAAGATATACATGATCACAAAGCTAAACAATCGGTTGCTAATACAATACTAATATGGTTAAACCAAGGTACGTTACCCTATGGTATTTCACTATTTTTCTGCATCTAGCCTAACTTCAATCTAACAGATGTTTCTAAATTAACAATATTATTTTCAGATGTATATACAGTGCTTCTCAAAAGTCCTCTCCCCCCCTCTTATTTTTGGAACGATTATACATAAACAAGTGAAATTTGGAAACTGAATATTGAAGGTTGTAAACTTTCCTACTAGTGATGATAGATGACGAAATCGTCAGAGATGACGTCACAAGGCCATTGTGACCAATAATTTTAAATGGAACCCTACGGCAAGCGACACCTCTTTTAAAAGGTATCGAAAAAACCTATTTCAACTCGCTTTTAAAAAACGCAAAGCTGTGATGAATTAAATCAGGTAATACTAAAATTCCAAATTCAAGATCCGCCTCTAGATAGCTGTCAAATAAGCTGACGTTTTTGTTAGTCTCCCTAATTCGACGTTTTTGTAATTGTCCAAGTATTTGTATATTTAATAATTTGTGTATTGTTGATCGAACGTTCAACTGTTTTGGCAGTTTTTGGTAATTTTAATATTCTTGTACATTTTAATAATTTATCAAACTGTTGTGAGCCAAACGTTTGAGTGCTTCAAGAAGCGAAATGGTACGTGCTTTAGGTGATAATGTAGCAGCGATCCTAATTCTTGGTGAAACTGGACAAAATATTCATGCAGCAGAACGCATTTTTAATGAGAGGTTTCCCGATCGCCCCATTCCGAGGACTTATTTAAGGGAGCTCTCTCGTAAGTTTGGAACAACGGGTAGTATCAATGATGCGAAACGATCTGGCAGACCACAAATTTCTGATGAGAAAAAAATTGATATACTGGCAGAAGTAATAGTTAATCCTACTTCTTCAACAACTCACGTTGCATCTACTTGTGAAGTCAGTCAAAGTACAGTACACAGGGTGTTGAAAAACAACAAATCTATCTAAATCTGAATGGAAATGTAAATACATAGAATGTGAGGTATTGGAGTGACGCAAATCCTCACCTGTCTCGTGAAACACATACCCAATTTCCCCAGAAGAATGTTTGGGCAGGTATCCTGGGAAACCACATCGTTGGGCCTCTTTTTTTGAATACGAATTTAACTGGTGAGGTTTATCTGAGGCTGCTGCAAAACGCAATAGAACGGTTGATCCTTGAAATTTTGGAAGATAATCCAGATGGATTCGGCAATATGGAAATAACATTCCAACAGGATGGTGCTCCTCCACAATGAAACGGTGCAGTAAGACGGTATTTGGATGAGGAGTATCGTGGTAGATGGATTGGACGACGAGGTTCAACGGAATGGCCAGCTCGATCACCGGACCTCACACCTTTGGATTTTTTTCTGTGTGGGTACCTTAAATCGAAGGTTGACGCCACTGAACCTTATAATATTGACGATTTAAAACAACGTATTGTTGCAGAATGTGAGGCTGTTTCCGCAGACACATTTGCAAAAGTACGAGAAGAGTTTAAAAATAGGATATTCCACTGTCAGGAAGTGAATTGAGTTCACTTCGAGCAATTTTTTCAAGTAGATACTGATTCTTAAATCTGTGATTGATATCATACAGAATGGAATTTAAATTTTAATGTTTACTAATGAGCCATTGAAACTGCCATAAACACAAACAAAATTAGTATCATTGAATAGGTTTTTCGATACCTTTCAAAAGAGGTGTGGCTTGCTGTAGGGTTCCATTCAAAATTATTGGTGACAATGGCCTTGTGACGTCATCTTTGACGATTTCGTCATCTATCATCACTAGTAGGGAAGTTTACGACCTTCAACATTCAGTTTCCAAATTCCACTTGTTTATGTATGATCGTTCCAAAAATAACAGGGGGGGAGAGGACTTTTGGGAAGCACTTTATATTGATAAGAATGAATTTTACTGACGATCCCCCAAACGAGGGCAAAACTTTTAAAATAGCATAAATTTTATTATCTCTCTACAAAAGGAATCTAATAACCCAAGAAAGATCCAGAAATATATTATTATCGAGATTCAAGAACCCATGAACCCAAAATATATATATATATATATATATATATATATATATATACATATATATATATATATATATACATATATTTTCATCTTCAGGGAAACTACAATCGGAGAAAACCCAGTTCAAAGTTCATAAAATAAAAATGAAAATTTCTACTTTAAGATTTTTTCTTTCGAGTCAGGGTCCTTTCAAAATATCTATAAGATATGGTTCAATGTTGAGCGTGGCTTTAGCCTGGGAAGTAGTAGTTTTATGTACAACATGTACATTATGATAACGTTATATCAATGCAGGATGAGATAAACGTTTTTGGTTTAACAATGAAATTTGGTTGAGATCTTTAACGCTGACTGTAGTCGTTCTGAAAGTATGTTTTCGACTATGATTCTCAACAATTTGTTTCGTTTAGTGGATACGTTGATTCATTCAAAGCAAACGTTTCTTTGAGGTAGTTTTCAGTGATAATGCTCAACCAGAATTTGGATGAACTCAAGAAAAATGTTTATAATACGTTATTTCATTGATTTGGGTTCTTACTCAAAAACAATCAAACTGCGAAGTCCAAATAGTGGGTCACTTTCACGTTGTTTATTGATATATATTGTTATGTTATGTTATGCCAGTTGTTAATTTTAAAAGACTAAAAACCCACAAAAAGAATAATTACTAGATGGTTAATGGTTTCAAGAGTTTGTTTGTGAATAACTTTTGAAATTCTATGTATATTGTGAGCCTAGGTAGAATATGGATAGATAAAAATGTCAAATTACTATAAAACAATCAATTTCATACACTGTCAAAATTATTATAACTCATAATTGCTCAAAAGACACAAAATTCACAAAATTTTCAGGAATAAACAGTTATCAACACATTTATAAATTTGAAACATACATTATATGAAACTGTAGCTAACAAAAACTAGCCAATGATAGAACAGCAAATGTCTTTATAAAAATAGCCAATCAGGGAATAGATGGTCAGGTGTAAAATTGGAAATTGTGAGAGAATAGCAATGAGATGGTATCAGAAGCAATTATTATTGAAATTTGTAAATAATGATAAGAGTGGAAAAATAATTGTATATATAAATTATGCAATATAAATATAAACAGTGAAAAGTGACGATTCAGTGCATCAATTCAGAAATTCAAATGAAAAAAACAAGGAAAAAAAAGATGTAGCTAGGCGATAGAAAACAAAGCTTGAGAGAGATCGAAAATAAATTTCCAAGCGGATGCCACGCAGAAATTTTACTAAAACAAAATTGGAATAATCCCATCATTTGGTAAACAAAACCGATATTACCTTAATGATAACATATCCACGGATTCAAATGCTGATTTCCGCATCTTTATTTTTTTTTTTTTTTTATGTTCTGGTTCCCACGAAAAGGGATATCCTGTAATGTTCAGAGAACATCGTGGGAACCAAGGGAAAGAAGGTAGGAGTTGGTGTTCTTCTTAAATTTCTGAAGGTTGTATGCCTCGGGGAACACCTCCCTAGGCAATGAGTTCCAAAGCCTCGCTGTTCGTTGGATGAACGAGTCTTTGGAAAGTGATGTTCTGCAGGTCTCCAGAGTGACCACGAAGGGGTGTGATGACTGAACTTGACGGGTTAATCTCGAAGAGACTGCCAAAGCAGGAACGATTGTTGATATTTCAGAAGAGCATCGCCCATGAAAATATCTATAAAATAGAGACAAATCGCCAACTTTTCTACGGTGTTCCAGACAAGTGAGCGAGTTTGTAAGCGAGGCATCACCGACGAGACCAATTGCCCTTTTTTGGACAGAATCCAATAGCCTCAGGATATGTTTAGGTGCCGCACTCCAAATATGGGAACAGTATTCCAGGACAGGTCGGATCTGTGCCTTATAGATCATAAGCAGCTGACTGGGGGTGAAATAGCTCTTGGCACGAAACAAAAAACCAAGTTTTTGGGATGCACTTTTGGCAATGGACCTCACGTGATTTTCCCAGGAAAGGTTATTACTGATAGTAATACCAAGCATCGATATGGATGACTTATAGTTCCTGATTCATGATATTGCAGTCCTGACAGCGATTGGAGAGAGGAGACATCCTGATTCATGGTATAATTAGAACACCAACAGTTCCAACCAGGTATAAAACTTTAATAGTGCTTTTCCGGTCCTGAACTATTTCACCAATAACGAAGTTCACATTCGAAGAACTTTATGTCACTCTATTTTGAACAATAACAGAAAACGTCACTCTCACGGAAAAAGTGAGGTTCTGTTTATCTATCCATGATCTGATTTATTATTATCCGTGAATATTTGTTTGATTCACCCTAGTATAAGTTATTTCTCGTAGGCCAGGTATTTCAAGTCTTCCTGAATAAAGGAGATAATTGCTTTATGATATTTTGTTGTTTGTTTTCTCACAGTGATCAATAACATAACAAAGACCATTCAATAAACTGAAGGTAGCCAGCAGTGGCAAGTGGCTCTATTGCTTTGAACCGGCCACCCTGAGATAAGGGCGTACCAACTGTAGTTTAGTCGTGGTGAGGAAAATAATAATTGTTGGTAGCGTGACGAGAGAACACTGACGTTCGCTGACAATTATTATTACAGCATACAATACAGGGGCAGAAATAGAAATATCTATTAATATCATTTCAATTTGGCTCACAAAAATAACAAAAACTACTACTTCATTCATTATATAAAAACAATTTATATTTTTCAATTCATCAAAACATAACAATATATATATATATATAATATATATAAATATATATATAATATATATATATATATATATATATATAAATAAATATATATATATATATATATATATATATATATATATGTATATATACAATTGGTAATGATTAATGGCAACAGAAGCCAAACAAACCCATGAAAGTAAAATTTTGCCAATTTCTTAGATCCAACAATGTACTCAAATAATAAATAAAATACTGAAAAAGCCCTTGGCCAAGAGAGAAACATTTATGGAAAAACACAGTTTTTATAAAATAGAAAACAAATCCAAAACCCAAGAAAGTCCCCCATCCCAAAATAAACAACAGGATTCAGGAAAATTTCCCAAGTTTTTGGAGCGAAGAAAACACAATATATATATGTATATATATGCTAAGTTCAGAGATGGACCGAATCAGCGCGGCGTAGTTCTCAAATGACAGTTGCAAGATCGAAAAAACTGATGAGATGTTTCTGAACTATTCTTATTACTCTCTTCTTATTACTCTACCTTATACTTCTCACTTCTTATTCTATTCAGATTACATAGAAATATTAAGAAGCGTTTGGTATGGTATACACAAAAATTTAAGTGTTTCAGAATGGAAATATGACAAATTTTTTCTAACTCATGATTAGGTCGATTGATAGCAATTTCAGAATCAATAAATAATTTCCGAAATCTACCATTCCGATTGGCCATGCAATCAGGTTTTATTTTCATCCATTCACTTGTTCGCCATAACTACAGTCGAAACCAATCACAGTGTCGTTAAAAAAATTGGCCAACAAATTATTGTACATATACATGAACATTAGGAATTTTTGTTCAAAATGAGAAATTTACAATGGATACCGCGAAAAAGGCGGGAGAGTTCTGTGCCTAATGCTGCGATTCTGTTCAAAATCCATAATCGGAAGCGTTTGGGAATGCTAATCACCAATTTTAGGTGAAAATTCGAAAAATCTCAATGGCGAATCTGAAATAAAATGCCGAAAGAATATCAAAGAGAGAAAGAATGACAGTTTTTTAAATTGACCTGAAACGAATAAAATGAATTAACCATTTGAGGGGCAGGACAGTGCTTCAATGAATAGGCCTAGTACGGAAGGGTAGATGTTGAAAGATAACTCAAATATTATAGAATTAAACAAATAATCATTTTACCGATTTTGAAGGCTTGAATCAGTATAATTCTCAGCATATAAAATATCCATTGACTTTCAGTGAGAAGCTTTCAGGTCAGTTAATCAACATTGGTGAAATTAGAGTTATTAATTTCATTCGATAATTATCAAACCAGTGGTCTCGCGGTCCTCCCCCAATTAGAAAACCCAATTAATTTCCAGTGCACGTTAAATTGGTAGAAAATTATTTCACATATGGAAAAATATTGAAACTATAACAAATATGTCATACACAGTGGGGAAAACCTGCAGCAAAGTGAAATGTCATCGATTCTGATGAAATTTTCACAGATGCTTCAGAATGCACTAAACTTTGTTGAGCAACCAAAATTTTTCTGCGAAAAGAGCCAGAAATATTTTTTTGTGTTAAAAAATGTCCAACTCCATGGCATGTAGGTATCAATGAACAATTGTAATTAAAAAGGGTTATTTTACAAATATTCACGAAACAAGCTCTCTAAACAGTAAGAACTAGACTTCATAAATGTGATACTAGAAGATATGTTTTGAATGTCCCGCAGAAGGTTTGGATAAAAACGTAGTTTTCCTATTCGAGAGTGTTTTCATTTGAGTAAACAGGCAATAAGATTTGAGATGATTGTCAATAATGACAATTGTCATTCAAGAGTGATGTTGAAAATGCAATATTGCCAAATGTAGAAAATGTCCGATAAACATGAAGAGTTAACATTCATTCAATTAAATTATGTATTGTGGTAATCAAAATTATGTGAATTGAAGGTTTCATTCAGTATGTGGCTGAGAAAATAAAGAAATCAAGCCGTCTCAAATAAGTAGAAGTGGAAAATTGACTTTTTTTAACCTATCTCAGGCCATAATTCCGAAAATAACCGTTTACGCGGAAATATTTGGGGTACATATCCGGTAGAAGTACCCCTTCTCTCCGAAAATAGTTGAAAGACTTCAATTACTCGTTTTTGCCCCCGATTCGAAAGAACGCAGCGCTCCCTTTCCTTTCCGAGTCAGATATCTTTTTTGATACAAAACATGTATTTTTCAAGCTTCGTTTACTAGCGCAAATATCATTCAAAATGTCTACTTCTTTTGACCAGCATTAACTACGACTACCAAATCACTCATCCATAAAATATAGCGAAATCCTGTCAATGTCTTACGTAGAAGAAAGGAACACAATCTGACCTAACTTGGCTAACCTTGCTATCCAAGTTGATGTCGGGCATTTCGGGCACTTCGGTGGCGGTGATTTCTCTCGTTTTTTACGAATAATTATTTGGGCACACTAGTAACAGTCAGTCGCGGGATGCATGTACACTGAATCATGTTTCAATGGGAGCAGACATTTCAGAAAATGTGTTATAAAATAATGGTAATCTTACGGGATTTTAGGAGTCAATGTCTTACGTGAAAGAAGGGAACACAACCTAACCTAACTTGGCTAACCTTGTTGTCCAATTTTATTACCAGCCAATCAACTTTTTCAGAACACGCTTCGCTTTGCTTGAGGACTCTTCGGTAGCGGTGATTTTTCTCGTTTTTTTACAAATAATTTTTTGGGCACAATAGTGTCAGTCAGTTGCGAGATGCAAGTATACTGAATTAGGTTTCAATAGGAGCGGACATTTCAGCAAATGTGTAAGTAAGGGTAAAAATGAAGTTGAGGGACATTTCTCTATCACCAAAATCGAGGTTTTTTTTACATTGTAAAAAGGAGGCATTGTGAGTGATTTTGAAAACATGCTTGAAAAACTTGTACTCTGGATCAAAGAGAGATTGAGAAAGGGTACGTTACCGCCGTATTCGTGTTCAGGGGGCCAAAACACGCATGAAAAGTCGTTCAGCTTTTTTTGGAGAGCAGGAGTGCTTTTACCGAATATACGGAGGTTTATCAAGAATTGAATAATTGGTAACAATGTAGAAAACAGATGCAAAGATTATAGTTCTGTCTTTAACAGATGAGATGTCAAACGATTTTCAATTTTCTGAAAGTAAACTATCATCCTAAACCCGAAAAAAATTTTTTTATGAATTGTATTGAAGAAGGTATCGAATGGAAATTGAAGATTCCTTACAGTGCGTTGCTGAAGAAATAAAGAAATCAAGCCGTCCCAAGTAAGTGGAAATTATGATTGAAAATAGACCTTTTTGAATCTTTCAAGGGTCATAATTCTGAAAATAACCGTTTTCGCGGAAAAATTTCGATGGATCTACTTTTATTATCGTGTTCTGAAGCATCTGTGAAAATTTCGTCAAAATCGGTGACATTTCATCGTGCTGCAGATTTACCCACAGGAGATGTAATAAATCTGCGATAGTACCCAGAATATATCTTACGATCAACAGGGAAAATTCAGAGACCGCTTTATCCCATTTGATGGTGGATTTTCATTGTCAAATACAAGACGCATGATACACGGGTATTTTTTTTGTCGGTTGGTTTGTTGGTAGGATGGCGTTAGTAAGAAACTATCAGCCACATACTTTCATGTATTTTTGTTATTTCATTGATTTATATTTTGTCAGATTTCTTTATTTTCTAGAATTTCATTCAAGCAAATTGATTCTTCTATATCTCTCCACGACAGTGGGTATGCTATACATGTACCTAACAAATCATTTATTTTTTTACCATACATTATATTTCGCCTGTAACTATAATAAAACTCCACAGCTGTATTTGCATTCCCATCGTGAATTTTCTATATGATATATTGTCATTTATTTCGAATCAATATGCAAACTGGACTATGTAGTAACAAATTTTGAAAAAAAAAATACAAATTTGTTTGTGGATGTGAGTTAAAATAAAGTCATGAAATGTTGAATTTCCAATATATTTGTAATATGAAACGTATTCCAAAAATAACCATCTGGATAACTGAGCATATGTGAACTATCTGTTCTCCCGAAAAACATGATATGTAGGACTAATGAAATCTGAAATCATCCCGTGTTCCAAACTACGGAAACAATTCCAATCAGGTACCCGAGTTCATCCTAGAAAAATCATACCACTTCCATCAATATTCACTAAAAGCGTTAATGTATCCGATAGCTGTTCTACACTATTCGGGGATCATCCTTTCCTTACCCTCAATATATAGTCCATTAGTCGAACCTTTCTCCCTTCTGGGGCCACCCTTCGTAGTCTAACAGCTATAGGAGGAATATGAAAAATGCATAACAGAGTTTATGAAATTGTATGAAATGAAACAGGCAATACAGGTATCCTGGTAATCCCTTTGGTGAAATATTATCAAATTTATTTTGCCTTACTTCAGTATTGTTGCTGTGACAGTCGAAATTTACGGCCTCAATTAAATAGAGAAGAATAATGGAGGGGCTGTAAATCATGGAATATTAACTCACTTTCATTTTTGTGTTTCACGATCGTTAAACAAAAACGCAGTCGGGACGATTTAATTACGAGCAATAATGTAGTTTGTTAGGCATCGAGAGGGACTGGAGGGGTTTCAGAAATTGTTTCTTAGCCAAAACAAATGACTTTGAATATAATTTATCATGATATAAGATAGTTTTATTTTTACACAAGAATCCCAAACTTTAGAACCCTCAACCAAAATATATATATATATATATATATATAAATATATGTATATATATATATACATATATTTATATACAGGGTGTCCCTGTACTTCTCTTCTCCTCTCGGAAATGTATAGATTTGGTCAAAATATCACTAGAACTTCACATAACTTTTGTTCCTAGAAGCCTTCGTTACCAAGTTACGGGCCCTCAAAGTTACAAAATGAAAAATATTTTTCTTTGATAACTTTCAAAGTGAATATTCAAAATCATCTAAATTCTGGTGATTGACTAAACAAATGAATTCCTTCGATGAGCTTTCATGTAGGAGTCAGTTGTTCTGCTACAAAGTCAGGAACGGACTACCCCGGATGGTCCACACCCCAAAACTTTGGAATGACAGATCATTTTTGAATAGTTTTCAGCAAAATAAGGTAACGTTGAAAATTTTTTGAATAAAAGTACTCGTGTGGAAAGTCGATCGGACCAACGATTCTTAATAAAAATGCAGTTTTACTCGACGGCATCAAACCCGATCGTCCACTATTATTTGAAATGAAAAATGTTCACAGTAGAAATACTGATGCTAACGTTAATTCAACAACATTTATAACAGGGATAATACAAAATATGCTAAAATAAACTCGTGAACTAAAAGTACAGTACCTAGTTGAAAGTTTCATTCACAATGTAGATATTTTTTCAAATGAAATATCAAGTTATGTAGATTCGTGGTATTTTTGAACTAACGAGCTACTCCACTATGAAATATCAATTTCAGTCCATATTTTGTATGTAGCGTGGAATAAGCATGTTAAGGAATTTCACTGATAAGTATAATTTCATGGGAGAAAATCTTTAACCCGAAGATAAATTTAGCCGAAAAACGCACATCGGAAGACATAACTAATGAAAAGCAAACGAATGAGCTACAAAAACGACTGCACATGAATAGGTGAAAAATATTCGGTGAATAAATTTATGTTCCATTTCTTCCACAGATGTTGACAAAAACACCTTGTAGAAAGAAATAAAATTAGTGTGGATAAAAATTGACAACTGGAATGCGATTTCGTTTTGTTGAGTGGTGCGTTGTCATTGTATTGTCAATATTCTAATAGGACAGTTTGAAGTGTGTAGAAATGGCCGAACAGTTCACATTCAACGGATATGCAGATATGCATGCATTGTATGGACGAGCATTTGGTAATGCTGCAGAAGCCCGTCGTCTGTATGCCGAGCATTCTCCCAATCGAACGTTACCGGCAAGAGAAACGTTCGAGCGTGTCGATCGCAGCTTGAGAGAGACAGGTATGTCTAATGGATATTTAATTGGAGCCTGTTGTTTCATTTCGATATTATTGTAGGTTCAGTTTTGCCAAAACGAGGTGGTGAGGGCGCTCCTAGGGCTGTGCGTACCGTTGTGTTGGAGGAAAATATTTTGGAAGCTGTCGCTGATGATCCTCCAATGAGCATCAGAATCCTATCAGAACAGTTCCATACATCCATGTCCATTATTCATAGAATAATAGGGAAACAATTGCTCCACCCATATCACATCCAGGAGGTACATGCCATGACACCTGAAGATTTTCCAGCACGACTGAAATATGCCAATTGGTTCCCAGATAAGCAAAAAGAGGATATGACTCCTATTACTCGAGTTTTATTCACTGATGAAGCAGGTTTCAGTAGAGATGGAGTAATCAACTCTCATAATCTCCACATATGGGCTGAAGTAAATCATCATGGGATATTGCAAACCAAACATCAACGGAAATTCAAAGTGAATGTTTGGGCTGGTATCATAGGAAACCATCTTATAGGACCATTCGTTCTACATGACCGATTGAGTGGAGAACGTTATTTGGAGTTCATTCAGAACGATTTGAATGGACTTTTGGAACATGTTCCATTGCAAACCCGAAGAGATATGTGGTTCATGCATGATGGCGCTCCTCCTCATTTTAGTTTGATTGTGCGGGAACATCTGAACCAGATTTTTTCCAATAGATGGATTGGTAGAGGTGGGCTATATTTATGGCCACCGCGGTCTCCGGATTTAAATGCATTGGAATTCTTTCTGTGGAGGCATCTGAGAAGCCTTTTTTACGCTACACCTATTCACACCAGAGATGCCTTGTTGAATAGAATTACATTACATTGTGACGCCATACGAAACTACCCTGGCATACTATTTCAAGGGCAGAGAGGGTGTTTGCGCCGACTAAGAATATGTATTGAGAGAGACGGGGGTCATATCGAGCAGTTTTTGTTACGGATTTTGCATTTCTGTTTGCTATTGAGGCTTGCGATTGATTATTTACACCATGAGTTTTGTAAGGTGTTTGCATGATAAAAATTTGTTATGAACATTGTACCTATCATTTCTATTTTCATTACAAATCAATCTTTTCGAATAATGGTAGACATCTCAGGTTGGATGTCGTCGAACAGAAATGCATTTTTATCAAAAATCGTTGCTACGATCGATTTTCCACATGAGTACTTTTATTCAGGAAATTGTCCAGGTAACCTTGTTTTGTTAAAACATATCGACAAATCCCAGTCATTTCAAAGTTTTGGGGTGTGGACCATCGGAGGTAGTCCGTTCCTGACTTCGTAGCAAAACAACTGACTCATGCATGGAAGCTCATCGAAGGAACTCATTTGTTTGGTCAATCACCAGAATAATGATGATTTTGAATATTCACTTTGAAAGTTATCAAAGAAAAACCTTTTTCATTTTGTAACTCTGACGGCCCGTAACTTGGTAACGAAGGCTTTTAGGAACAAAAGTTGAATGGAGTACTGGTAATATTTTGATCCCATCTATACATTCTCGAGAGGAAAAGAGGAAGTCCAGGGACACCCTGTACATATCAAAACTTCAACTAATATGCGATACAAGAGTACATTCAAAATACATACAAATATTCTTCCTGAACGCTTTCCTGATATTTCTATGTAATGTGACTGAAATAAAAAGAAAGAATAGAAAAAAATCCAATTTCCTTTCGGTTCGATTTGAATATAGAATTCCATTTCAATAATTTTTCATGCAAATTTTGACATCAAAAGGAGATAATCAAGCCTCAAAAACCCTCAGGTCAACGTGAACCGTTTAGAGCCCTTTCCGGGCTCTTGCTTTCAAGAAGAATACCCACTATTCACATCGGTGACGTCGAAGAAAAAAAAGTCGCATGGAATTCAAGGCATTTAACTCAGTAGAGCCGGGATGTGGTTTGCACCATTGTTGCAGGACGAATAGTACATACAAAGTCAACATCTAGGCATAATATCCCCACAAGAACACCGAAGAAAGGAACAAAGCGTAGATCTGACCCAGTACACCTACAGAAGTATTCCGAATAGCTTCACTTCCATTACTTCTATTACCAGAGTCGTCCGTGCATTTGTATCACGTTGAAGTATTTTCAAAGTATTGTAATTAATCGAATTTGTTTTGAAAATTACCTTCACGAGAATAATTCCGCAACATCTCTAATCATATCTTCAAACCGAGTGCAAGTTCCTCTCGATAACGCCATAGAACCAATAACACATTGACAAAAGTTACAAATTGAAATCTTCAAGAAAACAAAAAACATTTCATCATAACCAGCCAGGCGCCCACTAGAAACACGAGAAAAAAATTCATATGATTTGATAATTCAATTATTAAGAATTTTTCTGGGGCGTTCTTGAATGTGAGTGTGTATTCTAATTAAATTGGGGGTATCACTTTTGGGGTTTAGTTATTATTTGATTTGGCCTATATAACAATATCACAATTCTGGTAGCATAATGCATAATTTCTCTGACCACTCTTCGATTCAAAAAGTAAATATAGCCTGTTTTCATTCAGAAAATGCAGTTGAGGTAAAAAATATAACTATCCCTTGTCAGTGAAAAACAGGATCGTCAATGAACGTCAACGAACAAATATTAGGAAAAATTAAACAAATTTCAAGAAAACAGGTTATTATTTCCTATTTCCATAACTTGAAAACAACAAGAAATTAATTAACTCTGACGAAAAATCAGATACTAACTGAATCAGGCGTAGTTGAGGGTATTTCTTGTGAATGTGGAAAACGTTCCATAGGCCAAATCAACAACCAATATTTGAGAAACAGAAAATATCATCATTTATATGTTACAAGAAAGAGAGAAAGGCATTTGTGCTCTCCAAAATGGGGTAAAATTTCGTGGGTCACTTTTGGGGTTGACTCAATTAGTATGTACTCGTTTCGATCATTTTCCCCAACAAATAACGGAATAATTTGCCTCTCTTCCCAAGAGATTCACTGACTCAAAAGAAGAATTACAATTGCACTCGATCACGAAATTTTACGAAAATTTACATTTTCATTTTAAAACGCTTCAAAAAAAGATTTACTTGTGTTGGGAAAAATAAAATAACATAAAATAAAAAACACATGTTGTCAATTGTTTCAATACTGTTATCGCCAAGAGCTTGGACTTTTATGAATATGCTGGAGTTGATTCCATGGACAGAAAAAGCTTGTATTCAAAAGTATGATCATAGATGTAATTTTCTCATAATGTTGAATACAAAAGTGATTTCGAGCTTTGAAAAAGAAAAAAATAAACAATTCTGGAGAAGGCAGTTGTTACAGTCGAAACGTCATTTGAAATATTGATGAACTTTATCTCCTAATAAAATAATGTTTCAAGAACTGTAACTCAACTACGGAAAAAAATCACTGTATTCAAAGGACCTTTCTTTCGTCTAGGGATAAATAAAATGAACTGAAAAGTAAGAAACAAGTTAGGTACTGATTGCTATCATCTTTTCATTGAGTAGGACAAGTCTTATGACATGTTAGATATTCCTGTTTATTTAGTTCTATCGAAGTCTTCTGGCAGTTTCACATTAATAACTTTATAATTAAATTCAAATGCCGTGGTCGTGTGTATTTTTTGTCCTTGACAAATATCATCTCCATTATTTTTATTGGTCTATCAAATTACAACTTTTTGTAGTTGACAACGCACGATCACGGTATTTCAATTGAATTATAATGTTATCAATGTGAAACTTCAATAGAAGTAGATAAAAAGGAACAGTAATCAACACCTAACTTGTTTCTCACTTTTTAGTTTATTTTATATATCTCTAGGTTTGGAACTTTTTTTCCTTTGATTATAGTAATTTTTTTTCGTAGTCGTGTAACAGTTTTTTGAACTTTTCTTTTTATTTTGTTTTTTTGGGGAGTGGCATTATGAATCGTTACTCAAGTGTACCTAACTGATATAGTTTCAAATTATTGATAACAATAAATACAAACATACATACATATACTGCTAAAATCATAACCTGTCCTTTTGGCTTTGCTGTATTCGGGTATTTATGAATACAAATACCTATCGAGAAACAATCGAAATTGAAATTGAAATGTAAAATGACGAGTAATGGTTGTTTAGTTGATAATTTATGAATGATATTTATGAAATTTTGAAAGTGTGTATTTACATTACATACCAATTGATAGATCACTTACTAATTGAAAAATAACCCAATGAGAAATGAGTGTTCCTTACCCAAAACAAGTGATGGTCAAATCACATTAGTTTCTAGGAAGAATACCGAGAATAGGTATATTTTATATTTAATATTGTACTATACTCATATTTATGAACTCAGAATTTCCTCCTCTTCCATTTGACATCCAATTCGATACGATAGCAAAGAAAAAAATCAAAAACCCCTATTTTTTAAGAGTATATTTGAAAAGATTTTCCACTATGTATTTTGCCTATGGGCTTGTAGCAACCTCATGACTTCAAAGTCGAGAAAATTTCGAGATAAAATAAGTAAATTTGGACTTCTTGAGGACATTTTGTTTTTTCTGTAGTATTTTCTTATATATCAGTTAGTTATATATTTTGATTTCCTCTGAATATCTCTTCGGTAACAACATGTTATTCTTTCATTCCTAACCACAATTTTTTCTCATAATTTTGTTCTTCAAAAATATAAAAAACTAGCTGACTTCGTCCTGGTAGAATTTGTATTTCCTTCTTCTTCTTCTTCTTTCTTTGTACTGTACCATCTAGCTTATATCTGTTGCTTTCTCCACTTCCCGTTATCCCGTTTCCGATTATCAATTATCCTTTTATGCCGTTATCCCCTTTCCTGTTGTACCGTTATTTTGTTTGGGTGGTATAATTGATTTGACAGCGAAAGTAATGCTTTGTGACGACTATTACGAATTCACTAACCCCCATTTTCACCCCCTCAGGGACGAAATGAGGTTGAGCACAATTTATTCATTTGTAACCTAGAGGCAAAATAACGATTTTCATTACCCTATCTTGAACACCCCTTTAGGGGTGGAATTCATGAAAATACTGATACCTGTCTTTTTTAACCAACCAATTTTTATGACCCTATTGAAAACTATGGAACCCCCATACGAACTTTCACCTCCGATTCAACCGATTTGGAGGCCGATTTTCTAAAAATATGGAAACACATATTGCTTCATTCATAACAAAGATCTGGAATACCAATTTGTGTGACCCTAACTAAAAACTGACGGAACTCCCATACAAATTTTTACCCCCCATTCCACCCCTTTGGGGTTCAAATTTCTAAAAACACAGAAATGTATTCCTCTACGAGGAAAACTCAAATATAAATGTTTATGACCCTAACTCAAAAAACTAATGAAACCCCCTTACAAACTTTCACCCCCATTTCACCCATTTGGGAGTTGTTTTTCCAAAAATACTGAAACATGTATTCGCCAATTTTTAATGAAGACCTGAAATACCAATTTGTGTTATCCAAACTTCAGAACTAACGGAACTTCCATACAAACTTTCACCCCCCATTACACCCCTTTGGAGGTTGAATTTATGAAAACACTGTAACAGAGGCTTCAAATGTCAGTTTTTAAGACCCTTACTTGAAAACTAACGGATCCCCCATACAAACTTTCGACCCCCATTTAACCCACCATTTCACTCCTTTCGTAGTAGAATTTCCAACAACACTGAAACATGTATTTCCTTATTACCAACAAAGACCTCAAATACCAATTTTCATTTCCCCACCTCAATAACTAACGGTACTCCCATACAAACTTTCAACCCCTCCTGTTCAACCCCTCCCGGGTTGAATTTTCAAAAACAATGAAATACTTGTTTCTTTATTTGAACAAAAACAGCTCAAATATCAATTCCCATTACTCTAACTTCAAAACTAACGGAACTCCAAACTTTCACCCCACCCCCTTTTCACCCCTTCAGGGATGGAATTAGTGGCCCCTTCAGGTCCAGCGGTTCAGTATAGGCGTTGATCGTATAGCAGTAAGTCAGGATATGTAATAATTTATGAATACACCGGGTGGCCCATTAGTGTGAGGAAGTACAGTATCTCGCCTATAATGAGGAGTATGATAAAATGTTTCAGATAAAAGTTAAATGGTTTACTTTGTTGCTTATTTTGAAAATATTGTGGAAAATACAGAGTGTTCCTTCGAAGCGGGGCAATACAAATCATCATTTTTTTAAAAGCACCTCCCTGTAAATTTTTCCGCCGTTGAACTGGGAAAAATGTTCTACATAAGGAGGTATTTCCTTTTTTCGAAAATTTTGCTGCGTTGTCAAGTTATTGCTGAAGGTAAGAAAATCTTCGGAAAAACAGACCACCACAAATGCCATCATAAAAAATTTATGGATGAAATATAGGCAGAATTATTTGAAATATGCACTACCAAGAGTGGGATGAAATGTCGGTATGGACTGAAAATCACATTTCTCAAACAGGACATTTTATACAGAGGCATTAACTTGACAAACTTCGATTATCAAAAACTTAATTTTTTAATGAAACACCCAGTATCTTATGTCACCATTTTGAAGAACTACTTCATTCCTACAATTTTTATTGATATGACTTAGTCCCTAAAATTGACAGATTTTGTGAAATTTGCAATTTCATTTTATTTCAACTAAAACTGCGTGTTTTTCACTTCAATATTTACAAAATTCAAGAACAAACAGTTTTCCATAGGCTATGCTCCTTACAAAACGCTCACTAAACCACAGACAATATCTTCAGTACTGAAATAATACTAACCGGTTGCTTGTAAACTGGTTCATGGTGCGCAAATAAATGCGTCATGCACTTCTCAGTAAGGCAAGTGGTGGTTCTCGTGTGCGCCATGCGCAATGAAACTGTTATGAAAGTGGGCTATGAATTTGACATTCAATGATCGCTAAGTTTTGGCATAAAACGAAAATTACTGTCATACAATTTTGTATCTATCGCTTTATAATAGGAAGCATTTGAAATGAATTTGTCCACCGAAGAATTGACCGATATGATTTTTGTACTGGGGGCAAGTGATAAAAACTGTTTATTAGCGACCAGAATTTATAATGAACGATATCCAGATAGGCGGCAACCCAGAAAAGAAGCGTTCGAAAAGTTGCTTCTTCGATTTACTCGAACAGGAAATGTCGCATATGAAAAAATAGAAAGAAACGAAACTGCATTAACTGAAGAAACTGAAATGACTGTCCTCTTGAAAGTCACAGAAGATCCTCATATCCCGCATAGAGAAATATCCAAACAAACTGACATAAGCCGGCTGTCATACAAAGAATTTTGGAGAAGAATAAGTTTCATCCGTACCGTTTTCAGTTACATCAAGAGTTTTTGAGAAGAGAGTAACATTTTGTGAATGGGCTCAGCAACAGTTGCTACAAGACAGAGATTTTTTTAAATATGTTTTATTTTCCGATGAAGCAACATTTCATAAAAATGGGTTTGTAAAGAGACATTATTTCCATTATTATTCAACAGATAACCCCCATTCATTCCGAACCACCAGTCAGACAAAGTGGTCCCTAAATGTATGGGGTGGCATAATTGGAAATTCCATCGTTGGGCCATATTTCTTTAAGGAAAGAGTTAATGGCTTGATTCACCTCGATTTTTTGGAAAACCAGTTACCACAATTAAGTAATCATTTACCCATTCGAATCAAACGAAGAATGCGGTATTTACGCGAAGGAGCACCTGTTCACCACACTGTTCCTGTTAATAATTATTAAGACACTGCATTCCCCAGAAGATGGATAGGTAGAGGAGGTCCTTTAAAGTGGCCACCTCGCTCACCAGATTTGACAAAAATGGATTTTTTTATGTGGAGCTACGTTAAAGATCAAGTTTATTGAACACCCCCATCTACAAAGGAGGATATGAAAAATAGAATTAGGGACGTATTCCAAAATATTCCAGTCAGCATGTTGAGGCGAGTTAATGAAGAATTTCAAAACCGAATACATTATTGTTTGGAAGTAGTCGGTGGTCACTTCGAGCAGTTGTTATGAATTTCTAATATTTTTTTGTTATCGTTTCAATTATTTACTCTCTTAAATGAAAAAATAAAAAAATTAAAAAAAAGTTTTTGCCGTTTACCAGCTGTCCTCCCCTTATGAACGGGCAGCCCTCAGAAGTCGGGACTTGTGCGAGCCAAGGATTAACGAGGTCCCACGTTTTAACGTGCGATTCCTAGCACTTTCTCTCAGAAAAAAGATTCTGCAGTCGCTTGGCTTTGAACCCACACGACTGGCAGATAGAATGATGGAAAAGCGATGCTTCTAACAACACGGCTACCTGGTCCTAATTACTTCAACGAAAACGTGTTTTCCAGACTTTTCCCAACCGATTTTCAGTTTTAAGTTTGACATTGCAATTATGTTGAATTCCAGTAACAGTAACTAAGTGTCAAAATCCTAGCTGGCCTTACGTAAATAGAGAGATAATTTTTGACCAATAGAAAATTGAATTGCAAATTTCTCAAAATCTGTCAATTTCAGTGGCTAAGTCATATTAACAAAAATTTTAGGAATAAAGTAGTTCTTCAAAATGGTGACATAACATACTGGGTGTTTCATTGAAAAAAATCAAGTTTTTGATATTCGAAGTTTGTCAAGTTAATGCCTCTGTATAAAATGTCCTGAGAAATGTAATTTTCAGTCGATGCCGACATTTCATCCCACTCTTGGTGTTGCATGTCTGAAATGGTTCTGCTTAAATTTTATCCATACATTTTTTATGATGGCATTTGTGGTGGTCTGTTTTTCCGAAGATTTTCTTACTTTCAGCAATAACTTGACAACGCGGCAAAATTTTTGGAAAAAAGGAAATACCTCCTTATGTACAACATTTTGCTCAGTTCAACGGCGAAAAAATTTGCAGGGGGGTCCATTTGAAAAAATGATGATTTGTATTGCCCCCCTCTGAAGGAACACTCTGTATATTCCACAATATTTTTGAAATAAGCAACAAAGTGAACCATTTAACTTTTATGTGAAACATTTTATCATACTCCTCATTATAGGCGAGATACTGTACTTCCTCACACTAATGGGCCACCCGGTATAATTGCCTCGGTAATATTGCTCCTAGATACTGAGGCACGAGCAATCTAGATAATTCCGTACATTACCTTGTACAAAAAAATAAATCAATATCAGCCAGTTTCATACAAAGAGAGTAAACGTTATCTGAGTAGGAGAGTCTATTCCCCAGAAGACAATGGTGACACTAATAGAAAGAGATGAAAGATCATTTGTGAGTCATAGTGACGTATATGGACATGTCATGGCCACCATTCTCTCTGGGCAGTGGCGGACTCCGCACTCTGGTATCTGAGAGTTACAGGCTCTTGATTGTATATTGGACAACTCTGTATGTTACGCGGGCCACCTGTACTCATGTCCATGTATGTCACTATGACACGTTAATGCTACAAACTGCTGATTGGCTAGAGCTTATTAGTACCTCCTAATCAGATAACGTTTACTCTCTTTGAGTTTTATAGAGATAAAGTATAGGAAAAATTTAGTTTTTCATTAGGAGTCCTATTTCACAACTGGAGATTTCAAAGTAACTCATTATGTGTTGAGTGAGAAAATTGGTGTCGAATTGACAAGCGCGGTAGGTTCTGAATGAATGAATTATATTCCCATAAGAGGAATAGTTTTCGGTATTCGCAGTGGGTATTTGGGGCAAACTGATGTGTTTGGTTCGTCCATTTTTTTCTGATCAATGTATCCAATCTCAAGTTGTGGAATAATTGATACTTCTCTTCCAGCTGTAATGAAATTGTGAACTACAGTTGAACTCAAGAATACGCTATGAATCATGAAATGTTTACTCACTTCCATAACTGTGCTTGAGGATTCGAACGAAAACACAATCGCAACGTCTATTTCCTCACGCAATAAGCGACGGTGTATAGTGACAAATAAAAGCCCAATTGAAACTTCACCGGGGCATAATTTATGTCTCAGACAAACACAAGAAACAACATTATTTCCTTGTGTCAAGATTTGGTCGGAAGTCGAGGTAATTATTCGAGTTTTGCTCGAAGACCGAAAGTGAATTGAAAGCGACTTCGGTGATAATGTCGCCGGATTTGCTGTGGAAGAAGGGTGATTCGGAATGAACAGCAATGTTGAAATGTATATCGTTTTCTACTAAACGTTCGCAATTGAATAAATTCCTGAACTGAATTTATTTCTAGAACTTTATTGAAATGTCGTTTAATTCTCCATGTATTCAACTAGATCACATTTTTTATGGGAATCATAAATCTGTCAACGGTGACAGCTGGGGTGGTTGCCCAAAACAACACCATTTTTGGATAAATTTTGGGACTTTTGGCCGGTAAAGAATTCATGATCAGAGATAGTCATGGAGCAATATCAAGAAGTGTTAAAGAATAATAATAGCTGAATATTAAATTGATTGGAAATAAGGTAATTAAACAAGTGGTTTTGCAGAATTTTATCTCTGTTTGTTTTTCCTACAACTGTCAATTGAGAGTTGTTATAAATCCTGGAAAATGAGAACACTCCTCGTAATAGGAATTAGCTCTCTATTATGTCATGTCAGAAGTAGCATTCCATTTATTGGCATATAAATGGACTATTAACTCTAATAAAAGGTCTTCAAACTGTTTCTTGTGGATTGAAGGTACTGAGTTCTGGTTTCACACTGTGATTATTATCTCTTGACTTATATTAAAATGCTCAATCACAATTCATCTGAATGATTTATATCGCTGAGCAACCTCCCAAAGTCAGGGAACTTAAGGCGAATTTACACGAAGCCAGTAGCTGAAGCCAGTATCTGAAGCAAGTCACTAAATTAAGTGAATAATAGTGTCTGTCTACACAGACTTTGGTCCGCATTCTGTTGTAGCTAACTTAAAATGGCCGCTAATAATCGTGAATGTATTCGATCGGCAGTAAAACAGAGTGCACCTGTTTTTTGTGAAGAAATTAATGATGTAATAAAACGGGAACAAAACAACAAAAAGGGTATATGGGTCAGAAAATGGTTATCTCAAAGGAATGCTCATGGTTTTTCGGCTATGCTGCTGAAGGAACTGGGAAATATAGAAATTGGAGTCTTAAATTTTTTTTCATTCCTCTTGAATAGGTTGGCCGCAGTGCCTTCATTCTGTTTTTGATTTCGGCTACACCAAAACAGTCCCTTTTTTTATAAATAACAGCCTTTGTGTTCCACAAACATTCTCTTAATCTTTACTCCTGAACAAATTTCAGTAATGTCATTTTTCTTGTCTTTTAAATTCAAACAACGCCACACACCACTGAACTACTATACTAAAAGATCGGTCCAGCGTGTTCAGGGCGGGTTCTAGTAAAAGGTCACGTAGTAAACAGACGTTGACATAATTCCAGCAGCTAAATTCAGTAACTGGCTTCAGCTACTGGTCCCGTGTAAATTCGCCTTTAATTCACCGGAATCTCCTCATTCACAATTAAAGCTCAATAGTGTCCGTTTGGACGTCAATTACTCCAAATTTTTGTTTTATTTATCTCCATTGCTATTGTATTTTTCCTGCCTGGATATACTAGGAATATATTTCCTACTTGAGAAAGTTCAACAGGAAGCTAGAAAGTTTGGAAAAGTGAAAGTGCTCCCAGGTTCCGGGTTATAAACGGCTACTCAAAGTAGTTTTGAGTTTTTTCTGCTAAATCTCATTGGCAATGATAACATATGTAGATTAATAATTTCAGACTCAATTTGATAGGCACAAAACAGACGGTCAAAAGTTATTCCAGTAATATCAAGAACTTCATTTCACTTAGTCAAGATGTTATTACCAAGTTCATGGAGGGCTATATTGGGTGTGAATAATCAATAAAAACCCACTGGCGATTTTCATCGAGCGACAGATAAGCATCGTCCTCCCAACATATAGATGTAATAAATTTTTAGAGAGCTGAGATCATTCAAATTATGTACCTCGCCAATCTAGTTAAGGATACTATGCAAATAATTGAAGCACTTATAAAAACAAGCAAACTTTATTAATAAGAAAAATTACATCGTTACAACAAATACACACTGTATGTTATGACATTCTGATCAATTCAACTCAAGTACTTCCATAGTAATAAGTTCATGTTCTGAATGAGTATTACAACCTGGTTAATAATTTCGTTACAACTGACATTAAGTTGTATCAATTTTCTAAAGCCCCTGTATAGAGGAACTGAGATGTCAAGAATCTAACAATTTCAAAATGACTTCAGGATGAACAACAATATTTTATAAAAAATAATCTATCTAAAACCTGTTATAAAATAAATACAGTTTCATATTACCACACTGTATATAATATCAAATAATTTATTGATCTGAAACAATTGAGAAAACTATGGTGAATAGACACGCATCATTCCAAATCAATTGTAGGAGAGTTTCACAATATATAGAATTCAACTGCTTTCACATACTCTGGAAAAATCTAAACCTACTAATTGAGAAAATAAAACAATGGAAATATTGATATAGGTTGAATGAGCCCGTATCATTCAACGAAGCTGGATGACTGGTTCATAAAATTGGGTAATTCTTTGCACACTGGATTAAAAATTGATCCGATTCAACGATAAAACTGTGAATTAGTTCAGGGTATAGATTTGAGTTACAACAATAACTCAAAATATTTCGGAATGCATTCCGCAGTGATAGAAGTCTAGTTTTCATTTATAATACAGATAACTGGAGATTCCATACAGTAGTTCAGAAGTCCAAGGTAATTTAATTTATGTTTTGAAAAAATAACGAATTGCCATACTCAAATAAGTGAATCGAAATTTCAAATAAAATATTTTTACTTTGCATAGGGATTTCGTAGAAAATCAAATGATGAAATGGAAAAGATTCAATATGCCGAAGTTATATGAATCCTTAATTATATAGCTTACCAATTTTCCTGTTTTCAGATTACACACAAAATATTTTATCAATCGAGTTCTTAACGTTGATTATTAATTTTCAATTTCTTCAATATTTTGTTTTGTTATTATTTTAGTAATTGAATAATGACGCGCACTTTCGAATGAAACATTTTTCATTCCGCTAATTTTGTAACACGGTTAAGTAAACATTTTAAATATTCATATTTGATCGCTAAGACTCAATTTTCCTCGACTTCATCGAGTATGAGAAGTTGGTATATCAAATTTGACTGGAGGGCTGTGGATTGAGCTTTGAGTCTTGAATGGGAGTGATAATTATTTTTCAATCCGTTTTATAGTTCTCTTAAAATGTCGCTTACTCTATGCGTGTTTCACGCGTTAGTTGATTTTTATATCTCCTACGAAGAGGAGTAAGGATGACAGCTTTATGTTGTTGATTTATCAGCGGTTAGACTCGCGGGAAAATTAAAAAAACATAATTTATTACGTGAAAGTGGAAATATTGCGTCCGAAATACATATAATAAAAGAAGGGAATTTTGTGGCATTGTGGACAAATTTTTTATTTGAAGAAAAAAAAGCATCTTCAAGTGGGAGTCGAACTCACGACTTTATGATCTCTAGCCATACGCTCTAACCAACTGAGCCATGAGGAAATAGGAATCGACACACACTCGTGAATCATTTCCTCCCATAATTCAAAGTTCATGTTGGAAATGAATCGAAGATATAACGTACTTATCACTGGCCGTCGAGATCCATTACCTGTCACTCTCACTTCATCGTTATTTGACGATTTCAGTAGCAGATTCAAGGAGATGATCTCTAACCACTGATGAGATTTAGCCAAATATATAATGTGAAAGTGGAAATATTGCGTCCGAAATACATATGATGAAAGAAGGGAATTTTGTGGCATAGTGGACAATTATTGAATTAAAGAAAAAAATCATCCCCAAGTGGGAGTCGAACCCACGACCTTATGATCTCTAGTCATACGCTCTAACCAACTGAGCCATTCGAGGACATAGGAATCGACACACACTCGTGAGTCATTTCCTTCCATAATTTGAAGTTCATGTTGGAAATAAATTGTAGATCAAACGTATTCATCACTGGCCGTCGAGATCCGTTACCTGTCACTCTCACTTCATCGTTATTTGACGATTTTAGTAGCAGATTCAGGGAGATCATCTCTAACCACTGATAAAATTCAGCCAAATATATAATGTGAAAGTGGAAATATTGCATCCGAAATACATATAATGAAAAACGGGAATTTTTGTTGCATAGTGGAAAAATTATTGAATTAAAGAAAGAAAGCATCCTCAAGTGGGAGTCCAACTCATGACCTTATGATCTCTAGCCATACGCTCTAACCAACTGAGCCATTCGAGGACATAGGAATCAACACACACTCATGAATCCTTTTCTCCCATAATTTGAAGTTCATGTTAGAAATGAATCGAAGATGAAACGTACTCATCAGTGGCCGTCGATATCCGTTACCTGTCACTCTCACTTCATCGTTATTTGACGATTTCAGTAGCAGATTCAGAGAGATGATCTCTAACCACTGATAAGATATAGCCAAATATATAATGTGAAAGTGGAAATATTGCGTCCGAAATACATATAATGGAAGAAGGGAATTCTGTGGCATAGTGGACAAATTATTGAATTAAAGAAAAAATCATCCTCAAGTGGGAGTCGAACCCACGACCTTATGATCTCCAGCCATACGATCTAACCAACTGATCCATTCGAGGACATAGAATCGACACACACTCGTGAATCCTTCCCTTCCATAATTTAAAATTCATGTTAGAAAAAGAAGATAAACGTACTATCATCCGTCGAATCCGTTACCTGTCACTCTCACTTCATCGTTATTTGACGATTTCAGTGCAGATTAGGAAGACGATCTCTTACCACTGATAAGATTCAGCCAAATATATAATGTGAAAGTGGAAATATTGCGTCCGAAATACATATAATGAAAGAAGGGGATTTTGTGGTATAGTGGACAAATTATTGAATCAAAGAAAAAAAGCATCCTCAAGTGGGAGTCACCTTATGATCTCCAGCCATACGCTCTAACCAACTGAGCATTCGAGGACATAGAATCGACACACACTCGTGAATTATTTCCTTCCATAATTTAAAGTTGATGTTAGAAATGAATCGAAGATCAAACGTACTTATCACTGGCCGTCGAGATCCGTTACCTGTCACTCTCACTTCATCGTTATTTGACGATTTTAGTAGCAGATTCAGGGAGATCATCTCTAACCACTGATAAGATTCAGCCAAATATATAATGTGAAACTGGAAATATTGCTTCCGAAATACATATAATGAAAGAAGGGAATTTTGTGGCATAGGGGACAAATTATTAAATTAAAGATAAAGAAGTATCCTCAAGTGAAAGTCGAACCCCCGACCTTATGATCCCTTCGATTCATTTCTAACATGAACTTCAAATTATGGGAGGAGAGGATTCACGAGTGTGTGTTGATTCTTATGTCCTCGAATGGCTCAGTTGGTTATAGCGCATGGCTGGATATCATAAGGTCGTTGGGTTCGACTCCCACTTGAGAATGCTTTTTTTCTTTAATTTAATAATTTTCCACTATGCCACATAATTCACTTCTTTCATAATTTTTTACATTGTTCATATTTTTAACAGCGGGTCAAATATGGTTGAGACACATGAAAATAATTATTTTCACTTAGATGAGCTTAATTTTGGATATTTCTTTGCCGCGGGTAATCAATGACCCTTCAGCGGATATCGTCCACATTTTTTTGATTTTTATAGCGTCATAAATTTGAGATTTAATGTATGTATTCTATAATAATATGACTTTCATACGCATGTAGTTTTCCTAGGTGTTGACAGTTTCGACTTCATAAAGGAAATTTTTTATCAGGTCGGATGTCATCTTCCGAAATGTTTGAAACTGGATGTATTTTTTCTGTATCATCATCTGGAAGATATTTCTCATCTGGAAGATATTTCTGAAATTATTCGTTAGAATAACTTTCCAGATTTTGAGGTGGCCATATCTTTCCATGTAAATTCGTTATGTCTATATATGTATATTCTCGGGTCATGACAGTTAATATTTTTTCAGAAATAGAATAGCCATTCATTACAAATTTGACTTTGGCTCAAGAGATCATAGTTATTTGTTTAACTAGGCAGTGAAGTAGTAGATTGACTGCCGAGGCTAGTGGTTCAGCCAATGCAGTCAATCTGCGCAGCTGCTGAGTTGAACTTATAATTCTTTCTATGATTGTTTGATTATATTTCGGCACTTGTTATAATTTTCACAATCTTTTAATTTTTTCTGTCGTGATAAATTCAATAAAACTCGTTAGAAACCCCATTGTTGATTGAGCGGTTGTTTACTATGGAAAAGTTTATGTCAATAATCACCGTAATAATAAAAGTTTGACAAGTTTTAAAAGTTGCCGCCAATTTTGTGAAAAACTATCAATATATTCATAATGAGGATTGTGATGGCAGCCTCACACCTGCAGAAATAAAAAAGGTTGCAAAACATGTTGAATAAAGTGTACTGCCGAGACGTCTCGCATTAAATATGAAGGAAATAATAAACCATTTATGAACTATTGCATGGAAAAGATGCGGAGACCTTCTCGGAGAATGTATTAATGAATTATTTAACTGAATTATGTTATATATTGAAGAGTTCTACATTTTGGTTGAAGGCATCTTTGAATGTTAAAATTAGCATTGATATAGAAAGGTATTTCAAACTTCGGGCATTTTCAAAACGTGCATTCGAAGGCTACATGGCAAAAAAAAGTCTCGAGTTTTTGATAAACAAGAGAAAAAGTTAGTTTTTGCCTAAAATATTTATTCAGACTTCTATAAATGAGTGTACGATAAAGATAAAATACTTTTAATGTGATTTTTAAGGTTGTATTGATTTTTGGATTTGCCGGTGCATGTCGCTGCGACGAATAATTGAATTAGAAATTAGAAAAAATTGAAAATTTTCGTAATAATGGATTATAAAGATGTTGAAAAATATATATTTCTCTGGACCACTAATAAAAAGTCACAATTTTTTCAAATAAGCAAATGTTAATAAGTGAAGCAGTTTGTCGGTATCCATAAATTTGGTAGAACACCTCCACAAACTTCCAACATTTTACTTGTGAATTCAGGAGGTGACATAAAAATATTCGAGAGACATGGCGATTGAAAGTCCTCAACTGTAGGGGTATTTTGAGGATTTAATGGCAAGCAAAACTAATATTGCGAAAAAAAACTTTGGATCAATTAGAACTAGTAATATAGTAAATGTACGCAGAAAGACTGACGGAGAAGGAAAGGGAAAAATACTTATTAATAATCACTATCAATATACAATAACTTGAAATATTTTATAAATTGTTGTTGGAAATATTATGTAATTGTTGTGTGTCTTAAAATAATTCTTGACCAAAAATATGAAAATATTCATCTTTCATGGAGGCCACTCATTTTGCTGCCTAGGCAAAAAAAGTGACAATTGGCTGATTGATATTTGGCCAAATGAGTAATTCTCTATCAATCATAAAAATATAATTGTTATTGGATGACACAAGGAACAGATGGTACCTACCAATATTTCGAGGACTAAAAATGCAATTGCAGCAACAATGCCTCTGAATATATTATATTAATTTTATAAAACAAATCCAATATATGTAGGTTCAAGACAGGATACACGAAACTGACTATAAGGAAAATAAACCAAGTTCGTTTTTTGCTTATGGTTTGATTCATTTATTGAAATATTTAAGTGGTAAAAAAATGTATCACAATGCCCCAATAATTTGCCATGAATCGGTTTCCAGAAAAAAATAATTCAATCCAGTATTCATATGTTCTCAAGGGAAAATTTATAGCATCGTAGGGCGCGGTAAAGATGACGTAATTTCATCAGCTGGGAATCTGAAGAAACAATAAGAGCAGAGCTTATTTTGTACAGCTCCTGGAATGAATTTTTAATGAAAAAAGAAAATCCCAACCGCTTTTTTTCAATTGGATAGTCCTTACTTCCATGAATATGAAGATGAAAATTACATGAATATGTCTGAATCCTTACAACAAGATTTCCAAATACAGTACGAGTATATCCTTTTTTCGAGTACCAAACTTTTCCACTTCAAAATGTTCCGTGAATATATCTAATACTGAGTTATTGAAAATGTGCAGATCAATAAGTTACAACAATAGTTGTCGACTCTTTACCGTAAATAGTATTTGAGAAAAATGTTTATGACGGGCAGACTTATATAAAAAGAGCCGTAAAGGATTCCGAGAAAAACTAAAAACTTTAAATTGAAAACGATAGAGGAAAAATAAAAACAAAATTGAGAACAATGATCCGTACAAACTAATATATACCTGGATGCCAATACTAATTCCAACAAATACTTTTTATAGAAGGTAAAACCCCATGATCTCAACTCGTACAAGTTTTCATCAAATTCTTGGGTTGGTAAAACAACTAAGGGTCGGTTGTTCAATTCGAGTCCAAACCGTTTGTTATCTACTCTCGGATTATTAATTAACTATGGATTAGGACGTTATGCATTTTTCAATGAAAAACTAATCCTGGATGCCTTAATTTGTTGTTTTCATATGTTGGCAACACATTTTTTCGTTTGTACCATCATTCGGATTGTTTAGAAACATCAACATTGAATCAAACTTGACCTAAAAAATAAATAGTTTTGTCAAAAGTATACATAAAAATTAATCGAAAAAAAGCCAAGGGTATTCTATAAATTGTGAGGCGTCTCTTAAGAGAAGAATGACACGTAATTTCAATGAAGGTGGGGAAAACATTCTCCTTTCACTCACGACGATATTGTGGAATGTGAAGAAACGGACGCAGTTACTCATTCCCGAAAATTTAAGGCATGGGCTATAATAAGTAATGAATACAATACCATATGCGGTCTCAAAAGAAGGAATAGCGCTTTGACAATAAAAGACAAAATTTCTACTTGGGCTCTGTCCAAAGCAGATCTTGGTGATTTACAAAAACGATCATTCGAAGAACACAAGTTGAAATTAATACACATGAGAGAAGAACACTTACTTTCCTTGGAACTTCCTCACAGAAAGAGTAGTAGAATCTAGAAAAAACCCATATAATTGAGATATACAGTGCTTCTCAAAAGTCGCCTCCCCCCACTTTATTTTTGGAACGATTATACATAAACAAGTGAATTTCGGAAACTGAATATTGAAGGTTGTAAGCTTCCCTACTAGTGATCATAGATGACGAAATCACCAGAGATGACGTCACAAGGCCATTGTGACCAATAATTTTAAATGGAACCCTATGGCAAGCGACACCTCTTTTAGGAGGTATCAAAAAACTATTCAATGATACTAATTTTGTTTGTGTTTATGGCAGTTTTAATGGCTCATTAGTAAACATTGAAATTTAAATTCCATTCAGTATGATATTCATTATGGATTTAAGAATCAGTATCTACTTAAAGAAATCACTCGAAGTGACATCCATTTACTTCCTGACAGTGAAATATCCTATTTTTAAACTCTTCTCGTACTTTTGCAAATGTGTCTGCGGAAACAGCCTCACATTCTCCAACAATACATTGTTTTAAAACGTCAACATTGTCAGGTTCAGTGGCGTAAGCCTTCGATTCAAGGTAGCCCCACAGAAAAAAATCCAAAGGTGTGAGGTCCGGTAATCGAGCTGGCCATTCCGTTGAACGTCGTCGTCCAATCCATCTACCACGATACTCCTCATCCAAATACCGTCTTTCTGCACCGTTATAGAGTAGAGGAGCATCATCCTGTTGGAATGTTATTTCCAAATTGCCGAATTCATCTGGATTATCTTCCAAAATTTCAAGAATTAACGGTTCTATTGCGTTTTGCAACAGCTCCAGATGAACCTCACCAGTTAAATTAGTATTTAGAAAAAAGGCCCAACGATGTGGTTTCCCAGGATACCTGCCCAAACATTCACCTTCTGGGGAAATGGGGTATGTGTTTCACGAAACAGGAAAGGATTTGCGTCACTCCAATACCTCACATTCTGTATATTTACATTTCCATTTAGATAGAAAGTACTTTCGTCACTAAAACAAATTGTTTTGACATAGCCTGGCTGTTGGTTAATTTTAGTTTCCATATTTTCACAAAATTCTAGTCTTCGGTCTGGGTCGTCGTCTGAGAGTTGATGAACCATTTTCAATTTGTATGGATGGAATTTGTTTTTTTTCAACACCCTGTGTACTGTACTTCGACTGACTCTACAGGTAGATGCAACGTGAGTTGTTGAAGAAGTAGGATTAACTATTACTTCTGCCAGTACATCAACTTTTTTCTCATCAGAAATTTGTGGTCTGCCAGATCATTCCGCATCATTAATACTACCCGTTGTTCCAAACTTACGACGAAGCTTCCTTGAATAAGTCCTCTAAACGGGGCGATCGGAAAACCTCTCATTGAAAATGCGTTCTGCTGCATGAATATTCTGTCCAGTTTCACCAAGAATTAGGATCGCTGCTACTTTATCACCTAAAGCACGTACCATTTCGCTTCTTGAAGCACTTGAACGTTCGGCTCACAACAGTTTAACAAATTATTAAAATGTACAAAAATATTGAAAGTACCAACAGCTGCTAAAACAGTTGAACGTTCGATCAACAATACACAAATTATTAAATTTACAAAAACTTGGACAATTACACAAACGTGGAATTGGGGAGACTAACAAAAACGTCAGCTTATAAGACAACTATCCAGAGGCGGAGCTTGAATTAACTGATTCAATTCATCACAGCTTTGCGTTTTTTGAAAGCGAGTTGCCAAAACTGCCATAAACACAAACACAATCAGTATCATTGAATTGGTTTTCTCGATACCTTTTAAAAGAGGTGTTGCTTACCGTAGGGTTCCATTTAAAATTATTGGTCACAATGGCCTTGTGACGTCATCCTTGACGATTTCGTCATCTATCATCACTAGTAGGGAAGTTTACAACCTTTAATATTCAGTTTCCAAATTTCACTTGTTTATGTATAATCGTTCCAAAAATAAGAGGGGGGGAGAGGACTTTTGAGAAGCACTGTATAAACAAACATCATCTTCGAAACAACTCATCAACCAACAGTAAATCAACATTTGCTAGAGATTCCTGAGGAAAGATCATGTAGTTTTTCATTTTGCATTTGTGATGTTTTAATTTTAGTTTTTTATGACGTTTTGGTATGAAAAATCAAGATTCAATTTTTATTTGGAAGTTTATTTTTTGTTACGATTTTGCTTTTGTAGTCATTCGAGGGGTGATTCTTTGTATTTCTTTCAGTTGCGGGCGATTTCTTTCGGCAAGCGAAATCTATTCAAAAATTATTTTTCTGCCTATTCTTCCCAAATGGTTTCTGGGTACCGTAATGTCAGGTTACTTTGGCTTACTTATATTCTAAGAACGTCTACGATGAATTTGTGAACGAAAATTGGTATCATTATATACCAAAATATTGATCTTTGGCCACTCTTTCAAATTAGCTATGTCAAATTGTCATTCATTAGACCCATTGCTCATATTCTGCGTGATTTTCTCGTTATAGTATGTACATAGGCCAAAGTAACCCGACGGATGAAATCAGCAAAATAAATTCGTCCATGAAAAAATATTTCATTTTCAATCATCATAACTGAGTAAACATCCATATTGGTAGTTGCAGACAAATTTTATGAAAGTTCAATTTGGTTGCAAATGACTCCTGAATGGAATACAGTGTTGCACGTATATAATACATATTATATAGGAATATATACCCATATACAATAGAAAGAATCTCGAAAACTCAATCTGACAAAAAACAGGCTTAGAAAGGCAATATGAATTTTTTAATTATTTATCAAATTGAGCCAAAGTCACCCAGCTGGGTTAAAGTCACCCGAAATTAATGTACGTTGCATTGTCTAAATACGGGTATCTCAATACTTAGGGCATATATCAAAAACTTGGAAAACATCTTCGGTCTGTTATATCTCCGAATATCTTTGCAGTCGGGTATGAAACAAAAATATTCAACACAATAATAATTTTCAGAATAGTCAATGTCTATTGAAATGTCAAACAATCAAATAGGTTAGAATCAGAGAATTATCTCCTTAATCCCCCAAATTCATGAGATTAACTTAAACCATCATTGAACTAGGTTTATCTCATTAACTCGTATTGAACTGGAACAAAATTGGTAATCCTGGTTAACCCCAATCACTTGGACATCCTTTATTGAACAACCGGGGTAAGATTGTGGTTAAAAACAATTTTGCATTTTTTTTACAATATTCAGGTAACATGTTTGTTCTGTGTGAATTTTCTGACAAATTTATCAGAAAAAAAAATACATTCACGGTTTCACCAGTCTGAAGATGGATTTTCATTCCATGGATATTTGAATCTTCCTCAACAATTGATAATTATAGACATATATAGGAAAAACTATAGTGGCCACACCTGAAATTACTCGCTAACTAATGACCAAGGTATTTTTAGAGCCGAAATATCCATTAACGAACGAGTAATTATACAATTACATTCGCAACCTGGAACCCAATCACTCACCCCAAAACAGTCTACTGCTGTACTCGTAAATCACATGTAGCTAGGAATACGTTACATGAGTAAATATCGACAATTAAAATAATTGAATTGAGCGTTGAAAAATACCCCGCAGGCATTCATTCAGCATCGGATACATTGCATTCCCATTTAAACTAGAGATATTTCGATCTAATTTGGTATGTAACGATAAAAAGTTACCACCGAACAGCAACGTAATGATGTTGATGTATGTTACTCTGCAAACTGGGCAAAATACTAGGAATTTAGAAAACCGAAAGCACGCCCACTGAGTTTTTGAACTCCTTATTTTCAATCAACCTGGCATATACATACGGCTTGCTCGTTTGTCACAGCTTCAGTGGATTCCATAGGTCCCTATGAGTTACGTGGATTGAAAAAAAAAATTCTTTTTAAATAACTATATGAATAAGAAAAATGAACGAACCTCTTTCAAGTCCGCTGGGCGAAGATTTGACCCACCTCATTTCATGAACTGAGTGTATGTTGGGACAAGTTTTGTACCATCAACTTAAAACATTTCCACATTTAGGGTACATCCGGGATAGATGGACCAGTTTTTTTTTAAATAGTGTTCGTCTAAACTATTAGTCTACTCGACAAGTTGAAAATGGTCTAAAATAGAGATACTGCTCTTAAAATTATGTGTGATAGCTCATTGGATTCGAGATAACGCCTAGAACAATGTGCCAAAAGCATGTATTAGCACATAAAAAATTGCAAAAGTTATAAACAATTGAAGATGAAAAAAAAATGGCATTTCGTTTTTTGCAAATATTTCATAAACTATCGATATTTGAGAAATTTAAAAAGAATATTCTGAAAGAAGAGGAAATTTCCGAAAAAAACTCCCAGCTCCCGGAACACTATCTCCATTATTTATAATTTTAATTTAACGCTGAAAATGGGTCTCCGAGCGACATTTTTAGGTTGCGCGCGCGGCGTCAAAAGCGAGTACGACACATTAATTAATTTATTTAAGGTATTAAATTTCTTTTTTTTTTGGGAAAAAAATTATGGTGTATTTGGAACACTATAAATGATTTATTCCCGTTAGAAATTTTACTAAAAGTTGATTTTGAACTTGAACTTTAAACGATTGTTAACTAACAAAATTTTCTCGAACTTCTATCTTAATTGTAAATGTTTTTTTTTTTATAATTCTCGTAAAAATTTTTCGCTTCGTAGAGCCTTCTTTATATAACAAGATCACGCCATGAAAGTTGAAAAAATATTCATACTCTGTTTATAATAATTTTTGAACTTGAACAAAAACTAAAAAATCCAAGTAATGTTGTTAAAAAAAATAGTTTTTTCTTAATCATCATATTATAATTTTTTTTTAATAAAGATAAATTATTCCAAAAAAAATTTTTTTGAAAAATTTTTTCCACAACTTCATTATAAATTTTAAAAAAAAATTTAAAAAATTTTTATTTTTATAATCGTTTTTTTATATTTCTATTGTTCAAATAATTAGTTGAGAAATTATTTTCTTCTAAAAATCATAATTGACAGTCCTCTATGAAGTAACAAAAAAAAATTTTTTTCATCAACAATTCCATTGTTTATTAACTTACCAATTGTTATAAACAAATTTTTGACTTTGTTAGATTTTTTTCTGAAACTTCTAAAATTAAAAAAACAACCATTATAACAGAGTAGAGAAAAAAAAATTCCCAATTTTTCCCAATTCCAATTCCCAAAGTACATAAAAAAATTGGAAAAAATATTTTTCTATACTTTGATATATATGGTTGTTTTTGTTAATTTTAGAAGTTTCAGAAAAAAAGTCTAACAAAGTTAAAAATTTGTTTATAACAAATTGGTAAGTTAATAAACAATGAAATTGTTGATAAAAAAAAAACTTTTTTCGTTAGCTGTCAATTATATTTTTAGAAAAAAAAAAATCTTTACTAATTATTTAAACAATAGAAATATAAAAAAAACGATTCTAAACAATTAAAAATTGTTATTAAGGAATTTTCGTTTTTAAAAAAATTTAATATAATAAAGTTGTGGAAAATTTTTTTTTTAAAATATTGAAATAATCAATTAGTTTATGAAAAATTGATCAACAAATGGCGGAAAAAATTTTTTTTGCAAATCAATTCATATCTTGTATTATTAAAAAATTAAGAGAAAAAAAAAATTTTTAACAACATTACTTGGATTTTTAGTTTTTGTTCAAGTACAAAAATTATTATAAACAAAGTATGAATATTTTTTTAACTTCCATGGCGTGATCTCGTTAAATATGTATATAAGAAAGGCTCTATATAGCAAAACATTTTTACGACAATTATTTAAACATTTTTTTTCATTTACAATTAAGACAGAAGTTCGAGAAAATTTTGTTAGTTAACAATCGTTTAACTTGTTGAAAAATTAACTTCAAGTGAAATTCCTAACGGGAATAAATTATTCATAGTGTTCCGAATACACCATGATTTTTTCAAATGAAAAAAAAAATTAATACCTTAAATAAATTAATTAATGTGTCGTACTCGCTTTTGACGCCGCGCGCGCAACCTAAAAATGTCGCTCGGAGACCCATTTTCAGCGTTAAATTAAAATTATAAATAATGGAGATAGAGTTCTGGGAGCATTTCCTCTTCTTTCAGAATATTTTTTTGAAATTTCTTAAATATCAATAGTTTATGAAATATTGGCAGAAAACAAAATGCCATTTGTTTTTCATCTTCAATTGTTTATAACTTTTGCAATTTTTTATGTGCTAATACACGCTTTTGGCACATTTTTCTAGGCGTTATCCCGGATCCAATGAGCCATCACACATAATTTTGAAAACAGTATCTCTATTTTAGACCATTTTCAACTTGTCGAGTAGACTATATAGCCATTTTTGAGTTCATAACTTTGCCACCTCAAACTTCATATATTTATTCACATTTATTGTACATTTATTCAGTGTCTAAATTAAATATAAGATAGGAATAAAAGTTAAATGAAATGGTTACGTGGTCCGTCTATACCGGATACGTGCGGGATAGATGAACCAAGCCTTTGGGATAGACAAACCAGTGTTGTTGAAAAGAAATGAAGTGTAATGGGTTCAGAACCCAATGGAATAACGTATAAAAAATTGGCAATTAAGATGTATTGTTTTCTGAAGCTCGTCGGCCATCAATTGACAGAGTAGAATGCCATGTTGAAATACTTTATTAAAAATAGCATTTTCCTTTCTCCGCGAATATGATTTCAAATCAGTGAGTTGTGAGTGATCTCAAGGAGGTACGTATTGGAAACAATGTTTCGGACAATTATATTTCAAATATGTCACATTCGAATAATTTTAAAGAGAATGTCAGATCATTTTTCACAAAGGAAATATCTGAAGTTATCTACATACTTTGTTACTAAAAATAGCAGTGTCGTTCACTATATATCTTCGAAGAATTCTGTCAGGATTATGAATCCCACATGTGTATATTTTCCATGAGTTTTTATATATCTTTGGTATGGTTCCATATTTGGTGATAAAAAACACCGAGCTGTGATTTTGATGTGGTTGAAGTGATAATATATATATATATATATATATATATATATAAATTTGGTACTTGGAATTTGGAATTTTCTTTGAATTTATAGAAACCTTTTCGAAGAAGATTTGACGGCTGGTCAAACATTGATTCTCATATACCTTTCTTGAATATCGCTGAAATTGAAGTCATTTTCGTATATCATAGTCAACAAACTTGATTGTGCCAAATTCTGATTTTCAATTTTCGATAACGTATAATCTTTTGGTTGCCTAAGATCAGAGAAAAAAATCAACTTTTCCATATATGAAGCAAAGATCAATTTCTATTAATTCATGAAAATCATCAAAATAATTTTTCAATTTCAGTATTGAATATTACTCATTTGTATACTCAATTAATTTCAAGTAATAATCTCTTGATGAGATTACACTCAATTGTAACAACAATGAGTTGAGGAGTGCATTGAAAATATTCCAAGTTTCAAGAAGTAGAATTATTGTGTATCAAATTCTGACACAAACAATATGTTTTTTCATGTTGAATCGCTGAGAACACACTCGATGGACCAGAAGCAGATGCTCGTGTCTACCTGATCGGTCGTCCAGCAGCTATAAGGTACCCCCTGATTGCGAGCCAAACAACTTCTAGCTAAGTGCTTCACAAAAATACAATCAAGGTACATCGACAGGTTCAGCAGACAAAAAAACTTTATTAGTTTTCTTGCATTGGAATTTAAATTCATTCAATGTTAAAGAATTGGAAGATGTAAAAATTTGTAAATAGATTGTTATAAGTTGGTATTTGTTTCATTGCTGTAGGTATTTACAGAAGGAAAGTTATTTGATTTGCAATCATTATTGAATAGGGAATTTGGATTTTCATCCTAGTTTAAATAAAAATCCTGGCGTCCATTCAAATTCAATTTCTAAAACTTTGCTTGAAACATAAAAAAATTGAAACTAGCAAGGCGGTTCAAAGGTTCTATTGCAACAATTAACTTGAATCTTATTACAATACATATTATATCATTGAAGTTAAAATAAAAAAAAACTGTCCATAAAAAAGACCAGACTGATAGGAAATAAAATCAAACTCAACTTTTTTCAGCTTTAATTTTATCATTCATTTAGCATCTCTTTTACCACAATAATCACATTTATCATTATATCGAGTACGTCCTACATGGGACCATCTTGAACAAGATATACATTTAACCCAGTCTTCATTCTTGTTCGTGTCATTATATTTCTCCCCACACCAAACACATTCGTTTTCATCCCAGTCACTAAATCTACCAGATCCTTCATCAATATCAATTTCCTCTGAGTCTGAAGGAGTAACCGGTTCTGAAATTTTTGAATTTCTATTCTTTTTTGGGGGCTCCTTACTTTTTTTTGAATTGATCTTTGTTTTCAATTTTTTCTTCTTTCTTCTGTTCTTTGATTGTTTTTTTCATTTCTTTACTTTCTCTTTTGTTTTTTAGACAAGTTATGTTTCCGAGCGAGCTCAAAACAGTTGAAACCGTTTGCGCTCTTCTTTGCTTACGGGTGGTATTGGGTGTATTTTATCCAATTCTTTGAAGGCGTGATTCCATCATATCTTGTAACTTCTTGTAAAACATAATTAGTGCTAGTTTCAAAACATGAGTTTGATGTAGCTTGTGTTACAGGTACATTTTTTTGTCTTGTAAGCCCACTAGGTCCTGCAACTGCTAGGGCATCATTTGTAGTTCTACTTTCAGAACAAAGATAGTTTTCAACAGTAGAGTTAGCTTGTGTTGTTTCTGAGGTATCTGAGAGAAAGGCGTACAGGTGTATATCATATAGTATATTGTTTTACGAGTGATGGAAGCAACATTTTTTGGAGCGAGCGAACAGTTTATCAGTTCACGAGCTTCAAAAAATGTTTTCGACGAGTGAAACACTATGCTTTTTCTACAACCCTGTTTTAACCATAATGATATGTTAAAAATAACAGAATTTCTTCAAACATCAATTATGATTTAAATATTGGTTAAATGTTATATTCGAGCAATTATTCAAAATTATAGGAGTATTGCAATCAAGATTCCTATGTGTATGGAGGTAGACAATGCCACATCTATTGTTGTTAACTGATGTCACTCCAGATGAAGATGCGCCGTAATCGGATAGCGTTGTATTTTGTATGGATTGTAATATTTTGGTTTGAATTTGATTTTTGCTACTAACTGATTGATCAACATATCCCTCCGCAATGTTACTAAATTTCCAGCCTCCATGCTTCTTTAATTGAAGTAAATCACCCCTTGCATCCACTAATAGCGTTGCGGAAGTTCTACCCAAACAATGCCCAGTATATTTTTGGGGATCGGGCAAGTTTAAATATTGAGCTATTTGCATAGGAAATTTACTGAATTCATTTATTCCCACAACCTGTCTTGTACACTTTCCGTTCTGGTAGTTAATAAAGAATCTTGAATTTATTTTGTCCATATCTAGTGGACGGAGGTTCATATATATTTTAGTCTCCTAGAAGAACCCAGAAATGGGGAAGGAACGCGGTACTTTTGTTTTTATATTACGTATTGTAACTAAGAGTATACTGATGGTATTTCTCACATGATACTGTCATATCTTTTGAATCATGGTTCTCAACATCGAATACATATACCATAGCGTCGATGACTTGAATTTTTTGGACAATCATCTAAAATACTCAAGCAGCACAGTTTCCTGAAATGAATTTACGTGATTATCAACTCTCCAATCCATGAATTTTGCATATATTTCTTCATATCTCTTTTTAGATTCCACTGGTGATAAATCCAAAGAGGTTTCCTCAACTTGATTTGCTTTTTCTGGTTGTGTATTTGGAAAATCTAAATCAATTTCCGATTCAGAAATCTAAACAATTACCGAAGAACGTCAAACTAATGAAGCCAGGCAACTAGATATAAATTGTTTTGAAATCTCACGGTATTTTTACGATTTTAATCTGCTTTTTGATTAAACAAAAGCAAAAAAAATGCATTCTGATTGTTTATTAATAATTTAAAGTCAACAAAATATTATATACGAGGACGGGAAATGATTGAGAATATAAATTTAACTTTTGTCACTAGAAACGAAAGTTAACGTTATGAGAATTTCTCTCTATTGCGACGGAAATCACGTTTTTGCTGAAGGTATTCTATGACAAAATGACGTCCTTTCGTGAAGGGTTGTAAAAAAAAGTTGTTTTGGATGTAACTGAATTCTCATGGCGCAGCTACGCACTCGCTCACCAGTTTGCTACCGTACAAACGCGACTATTCAGATGATAACTTTCAACATTTTATATATCAAATTGAGTGAACAACCAACCGTTCTTCTGAGTGTTGTTTGGAATCATTTGGATATTATTAGAAAATATTATTTTCAACAGGAAGTGATTTTTGTTGAATTATCCAGGTACAACGGTTGTCCAACCATACCTCACCAGATGCATACAAGAAAATATGCAGAATTGTCATTCCATTCAGTGGACATGTCTTCACAAGATTTATATGCGGAAATTGACAATCTTGATAGTGAATGTGCCCCTCTACCATCTGATAGTAATTCGAATAATGACAGTGATGCAGACATGAGCGGAAATATTGACGATGAAAACGTTTTACCTGAAAAACACCGAGAAAATGTTCTTCACTCATCCCCTGAGAGTTCCGAAGGAGAATGGGAACCTGAGAATCTCATTTCCTTGCTAAAGCTGGGTCACATTAAGAAAAAACAGTATGGAAAAAGTGTGAATATGATATTCCTCCACCTGAAGAGTTTGTTAGTGATGGTTATGGCATCTTTTCAGTTTTCTGTTGACTGATAGAATTTTCGATCATTTGGTATTCCAAACTAACTTGTAGGCGCAGTAAAAATATCTGAAAACAGAAAAGGCGTATCTAGCAACTGACATACGAGAGTTGAAAGCATTTATAGGACTGAACATGCTCATGGGTATAAAATAATACCCCAGTTATCGAGACCACTGGAGTACATCTTCTGATTTGCATGATCCATTCATTTCAAAAGTAATGACTATGCACATATTTGGATGGCTCCTCAGTAACCTTCACCTAAATGATAATAGTATAATGCCTCCAGGGAATACTGAAAAATATGAATAAGGTGGCACCAGTAATAGATATGTTGAAAACAAATTTTCAGATGTGCTTGGATCTCCACCAGAATGTTGCTATCGATGAAACAATCCAAAGGACGGTCAACACCAAAAGAAAACAATGAAAAGAGGGTATGAAATATGGGTGTTGGTCGACCAAACTGGATATTGCTGGGATTTCAACATTAACACCGGTCGAAATGGAACTGATGTCGAAAAAAATTAAGGTTTCTCAGTTGTGAAAGAGTTAGCTGCTGAATTGGAACGTGAAAACCACCGCTTATACTGTGACAATTTTTTTGGTTCTGTGAATTTGATGGAATACCTACTCAAAGAGAAAATCTTTGCTTGCGGAACATTCGACACCAATAGAATAAATCTACCAAAGTTTGTAGCTGATAAGGCTTTGCAACGTGGGGAATATGACTTCAGTAATGGTTTGTAGGCTGTTAAATGGCGTGATAAAAAATGGGTCCACCTTTTTTTCAATTTTCTGATCACCCGTCAAACGACCCAAGTGAAGAGGAAAAATAGAGATGGTACAACATCAGAAGTTACTCGTTATGTTCTGATCACGGAATACAACAAAAATATGAATTTCGTAGACATATCCGACCAAATAGAAGCCACTTACTGTGTCGACCGACGAAGCCATAAGTGGTGGCAATTTTTTTTTTCTCATCGACACTTATATCGTCAACGCATATTCAACCTCTTCAGCAGATGTATTGACTACAAAAATGATAACTGTTCTTCAGCCTAAGTCGATCTGCTTGTCAAGAAGTTCCCACCAGACGTTACGCACATCAAGGTGCAGGTGTGGGCTTTGCAGTGACACAAAAAACGAAGTGAGAACAAATTGGCAGTGTTCTGTGTGTAGAATACCATTATATTTATCAAAAAACAAGAGTTGCTTCCAAAACAAGAGTTGCTTCCAAAACTATCACAAACTATGAGTTCTCTGTATAGTACGGCGGTGTACAAAATTACCCACCTTCTTTTTGTTAATGATACACATATTTTCTTGTAAAATAGTTTTTGATTTCCTTTAAACATAATAAAATATCCTTGCTGTCGTTTGCCACTGGCGGTGAAACATTACTTGTTTTCATTGAAAATCAATAAATTACTGAGAAGATCTGCATTACCGTCATCCTCAAGTTTCAGGGAGGGTAGTCAAACGAAACAAGAAAATTTGGATGAACTGTTATCAACAATAGGCTACAGTGATTTATACACCTACAGAGATAACTTTGAAACCTGCCACATGAAAAGGATTGTCTATTTTTCATCAGAAATATTCCTAACATTGCTTTCATATATGGCAACATTACGTCATATCCCACTACAAATACACTCAGTCAACAAAAACTATCGATTCTCCCAATAGTGTTCAGTATCAGGTCTCTATAAACATTCTATTTTGTTCATATCATTCAACATTGTTCGCCTGGTTCAAAAAATCTTTTAATATCTGTGCTTTACTATGTCATTGTGTTATATATCCCGAGAGATCTTTGTATAATCAAGCTTCTACTATTGTGTACATCTATAAATATTCTATTGAGTTATTATACAGGGTGTTTCAATATTCAGTATCAAGATTTCAGGGGCGTATTCTCCAGGTCAAAATAAGACTTTTCGTTTTCCATAAACATGTGTCCGCAAACGCTTCGTTACCGATCTACAGAGCGTTAAAGTTTCAAGAATTTTTAACTTTTTTCTTCATAGCTCTTTCAGTTTCTGCGATATTAGGATCAGATTTGAAACATAGGTTACGTTAGAGATTATACATAATCCATCATGCCAAGTGATTGTAAGAATTTACAGGAAGATATTTTTTCCGGGGTCAAGCCCTTTTTCGCCCCATAAACTTTTTGTAGTACGCCGCTGGTGGCTTCTGATATTTGCAATGGATTCTTTGTTTTGTTTATATATTTTTTTTCGTCTCTTGTAACTTTTACGCATCTGCGACCGTTAACTAGAAAAAAAGTTAAATATTTTTTTGTAATTCGCTACATTTACTTACAATTTTTAAGAGAACGGGGGATCCTATTATCACAATGAAAACAAAAACGCTACTCATTCTGTTTGTGATCTGAAGTTTCCTTGAACAGAACCTGAAAAATAAGAAACCTAACGAACCTTGATTTTATACAGTGTCCGCCAAAAACTTGGAACCATATGGAATTTTTTTTATCAATAGTTTCTCAGAAAATTTCATTCTTTATAAAAGTTGGTGCATTCGATTTGACTAAATACGCGCATAGCCGTTATTATTAGTGGCGTGCGGTTGAGCGGGAATCGGCCGTTATTCTAAATTAACTATAGAGTAAAGTGACATTACTATGGAGAATATCGAAAAAAATTATTAAAAAAAATATTTGCAATTGGAAGATATTTCAAGTTATCCAGTTCATCTACCAATTACTAATTTCGATAACTGCTCAATGCGTTGGCCTCATGTAGGAATCAACTCATTGAGCAGTTATTGAAATTAGTAATCGGTGGATTCAACTTGATTACTGGGAATATCTTTCAATTGCAAACACTTTTTTCAATACATTTTTTTGATATATTTCATAGTAATGTCACTTTACTCCACAGTGAATTTAGAATTTTGACCAATTCCCGCTTTACCGCATGCCACTAATAATAACTGCTATGGGCGTAGTTGGTAAATTTTTTTTGAGTCATGAAATTTTCTGAGAAACTATTAATAAAAAAAAATCCAATATTGTTCCAAGTTTTTGGCGGACACTGTATAAAAGGTGCTGGAAATTTCCTCCTCCTTCTGCGATAGAACCTTTCAATATTTTTCTCATAGTCCGCCGTACGCGTAAAATTCTGGAAGTGTTTCTTACGGTGTGGAAGGTATCCATAATTCATTCAGTATGAACTTAGATGGAAGTCATTAGTTCTGCACCACAAACTAGGCCCTCAACATGTCCCCATAAAAATAAGTCCAGCCGATTGCAATCTGGGGACCGTGGGGGCCAAGCAATAGGACCTGCTCTGCCAATCCACCGATTGGTAAACACTGTATCTTCATAATCGCGGATGATGACCCGAAAATGAGGAGGGGGAAAAACATCGTGCATAAACCACATTTGTTGACGAACTTGTAAAGGCACGTCCTCCACCAATGCAGGCAATTTGTTCTGCAGGAAGTTTAAATATGTGGCATCATTTAAAATTGACGGTAAAATAAAAGGACCAATTGAAGTATCTCCTACTATTCCTGCCCATATGCTCACGCTAAACTGTTCCAGGTGTCGAGATTGTCTGATCATGTGTAGATTTTCTAGTGCCCAAATATGAACGTTGTGGTTATTCACTACTCCGTTGCGTGTAAAGTGAGCTTCGTCGGTAAAAAGATACGAGATGAAATACAGGATCCCCAGTACAGTTGCGCAATATCTATCGGAAGAACTGCAAGCGCCGTGGAAAATCTCGCGGAAGCAAACCTTGGACGCGCTGCATATGATATGGGTATAGCATGTTTTCGTGTAAAACCCTCCAGACAGTTGAATGGGAAACATCCGAATCCCGTGCTTTTTTTCGAGTACTCCTACCAGGATTTTCGTCGATAACATTTGAAATATCTTCATCTCTTACTGGGTTTCGTGCTTGTCGCCCCAGCATCGTGCCTTGGAGTCTGAAATCTGCCGTATTTCTGAAGGTGCTGATGGGAATTTATAAAAGTTTCATAGTTGGGAACCAACGATTGGGAAATCTTAGCGCGTACAACCTCTCATCTTCAAGTCCCTTACCATTAGCCAGACCATGAACGAAATGGATGTCAGCCAGATGTTCCAATGAATATGGTTCATTTTCCATTTTAATGAGACATCCACCAACTTTCAAATAATGTCACATACTTCAAAACAAATTCAAACGTCAGAATGAAAATAGCAGTCAAAGCCCACTAATTCTCTATTTCATTGTTTCGTTGAAAAAATTAATTAACTCTAGCGAATTACAAAAAATGATTTAACTTTTTTTCTCGATAACGGTCGCAGATGCGTAAAAATTACAGAAAACAAAAAAAATCTATAAAAAAACAAATAATCCATTTCATATGTATGAATCCACCAGCGGCGCACTACAAAAAAGGTTATGGGACGAAAAAGGGCTATACCTCCGAAAAAATATCTTCCTGTAGATTTTCAAAATCACTTGGCATACTGGATACTGTGAACTCTTGAGCGTAACCAATGTTTCAAATTTGATCTCAATATCGCAAAAACTGAAAGAGCCATGAAGAAAGGAATAAAAAAACTTGAAACGTTAACGCTCTGTAGATCGGTAACAAAGCGATGAAAAGTCTTATTTTAACCCGTGAAATAGGCCCCTGGAATCTTGATACTGAATTTTGGAACACCTTGTATCTCCTACACAAAAGCAGACATACTCTGCTTCGTAGGTTGTATTCCAATTTATTCACCATCCAATATTCCAAAAATGTAACATTGATGTGTTAAACTTGAGAGTGAATGAATTATTATTATTATTAATATTATTATATTAAAACTTCATCACGCGAAAGTCTGGAACCATCCAAGATAATTTGCCACTGAATGAAAAAAATAAGAAAATTGAAGGGCTCAGAAAACGAAGAACTGCTGTATCACGAATATCAAACTTGATGACAAAACTTGGATATTTCCGGGGTTTGTTATTCTTGGACATTGTCTCACTCACAGCTTGTTGCATGTACGCGGGTTCCTGAACTGAATATATCCCAGCTGGCCATAATCTCATAACAATAATTAAAGCACGTTAAGACAAGCTGATTGAATGAATTTGAATATGCGTTGAAGAGTTCAACACACCAAGGATTTAAAAAATTCGTAATTTTTCTCACCAATCCTGGTCAGAGTCAGCAGATACAATATATTTCAAATAAAGAACAATTGTCATTGTATGCTTGTTAGAATGAAAAATAGTCATATCATGAAAATATATGAACACAATTCGATTTTCAATAGGAAGGCTCCTCGTGGAATCATTAACATCAAGGTAATCAAGGGATTCGGGACTGTGATTCATATTCTGTTAGAAATCATTATCGTTACCTCAATGGAAATCCGATGTCAAATAACTTTTGATGAATTCAATTTTGTTATTGCATATTTTATGAGTCACTCAGCGATAACCACCATTATGATTCCATGTCAATGATGGAACTGCGTATATTACCATTGTTCTATCAAATGATGGATATAATATGAAATGAATTACCTGCTCCAATTGTTCGTAAATCTTTCATATTTAATGTTTACCCCTATTTTTTGTAGCAGTGTTGATTTGTATTGATTTATATTTCGATGTAATTTTTAACAAACCCAAATTGCTGATGATGCTTGCACATACATATGATCCAATAGAAAAAAAATTAACGAATCACACATGGCAAATGGGGTTCTGTTGTTTCCACTCTTCAATGAATAACTGTTACTCCTGAAAAAATGACCGTGCGTTTTTACCCACTTTCCCGCAAGCATTTGAGTTTTGGAAGTGTTACTTTCCCGCACTAGTGCGGGAAAAACTCACTTTTCCGCACTGGTGCAGGATAATAAAGATATATCAATTTTGACGTTATTATATACATCTCATTGATTTCCCCTGTAGTTACTACTATTCTTATTAATTTGGGTTTCAATATTCAATATTACCTAGACTTTTTTTTGGCTTCTCTATTTTTTATTTATTGGAATAAAATAACAATTTGGATACCTTCATATAACTATGTATTTTGCGATCAATCCACATAACAATTGATCAAGGCTGTGTCAGGTGGTTTAGTATGGTACCCAAAGATTTGCCATGATAACCAAGGTATATCATCAAGACGTCAAAGTCCAAGCGTCGTCAAAGTGACGTTAGTAGATTAGTAGTTTAGTATGTTGAAATAAAATATATATATTTTTAATATGCTTTTTTTATTTGTATGCGGTCGTAAAAAAATAATGTTTCCAACTCGTGCGCAAAGTGTCTTTCCCGCACTTGCCTGTTTGCCCGAACTCCGCTCCGTCAATTAAAGAGGGTGTTTGATTTTTTATGTGTATTTGTTCGTGGAATCGATATATATTCTGAATGTTGAGTGAATAATTTTGAAATGGAATTTCGTTGATTTTTCCAGTATCGACAAGGATAAAAACTCTTGAATGCCACTGTGGCAACTGACATGTTACTTCATTATCAAAATGTGGCTCTCTAAATATAATAACATAGTTCTCTCTTGCATATCAATGGAATACGAGGGCGTATGAAGGCCAATGACAAGATATTTTTCAAAAACCTTTGGAATTGCCACTTCAAACTGACAATTGTCACTTCGAAGTGAACTGATAACTTGAACTGATAATTGTCACTTCCCCCAGAATTGTTCAGTATTTAATAATGGTTGGTTTGGCTTTAGCATTGCTCTGATCCGTCACCACAGTTAAAGAAATCGCGAGATTCATTTCAGAAAACATGCACATGAAAAAATACTTTTGAGAATAAAAAATTCTAAATAGTTTTCCATCAATAGCTCTTTCTTTTATATTTAATTTCAGCTGATTAGTCTTGCTCAGTTGTTCCCGAAAGAGTATATTTCAAATTTCTACTAAATTATGTTCCGCACAGAAAAAAACAGTGACCTGAATGTAATGAAAACAAGCATGCCCTGTATGATCACTATAATATTGAGTTGTTGATTGCCTGATGATAATGTCTCTACAGTGCTTCTCAAAGGTCTCCTCCCCCCCTCTTATTTTTGGACCGATTATACATAAACAAGTGAAATTTGGAAACTGAATATTAAAGGTTGTAAACTTCCCTACTAGTGATGATAGATGACGAAATCGTCAAAGATGACGTCACAAGGCCATTGTGACCAATAATTTTTAATGGAACCCTACGGCAAGCGACACCTCTATTAGAAGGTATCGAAAAAACCTATTCAATGATACTAATTTTGTTTGTGTTTATGGCAGTTTTAATGGCTTATTAGTAAACATTGAAATTTAAATTCCATTCAGTATGATATTAATTCAAGAATCAGTATCTACTTAAAGAAATTACTCGAAGTGACCTCCATTCACTTCCTGACAGTGAAATATCCTATTTTTAAACTCTTCTCGTACTTTTGCAAATGTGTCTGCGGAAACAGCGTCACATTCTTTTTGTTTTGAAACGTCAATATTGTCAGGTTCAGTGGCGTAAACCTTCGATTCGAAGTTCCTCCACAGAAAAAAACCCAAAGGTGTGAGGTCCGGTGATCGAGCTGGCCATTCCGTTGAACCTCGTCGTCCAATCCATCTACCACGATACTCCTCATCCAAATACCGTCTTACTGCACCGTAATAGTGTGGAGAAGCACCATCCTGTTGGAATGTTATTTCTAAATTTCCGAATTCATCTGGATTATCTTCCAAAATTTCAAGGATTACCGGTTCTATTGCGTTTCGCAACAGCTCCAGATAAAGCTCACCAGTTAAATTAGTATTGAAAAAAGAGGCCCAACGATGTGGTTTCCCAGGATACCTGCCTAAACATTCACCTTCTGGGGAAATTGGGTATGTGTTTCACGGAACAGGTGAGGATTTGCGTCACTCCAATACCTCACATTCTGTGTATTTACATTTCCATTTAGATAGAAAGTACTGTCGTCACTAAAACAAATTGTTGGTTAATTTTAGTTTCCATATTTTCACAAAACTCTAGTCTTCGGTCTGGGTCGTCGTCTGAGAGTTGATAAACCATTTTTAATTTGTATGGATGAAATTTGTTTTTTTAACACCCTGTGTACTGTACTTCGACTGACTGACTGATGCAACGTGAGTTGTTGAAGAAGTAGAATTGATTAACTATTACTTCTGCCAGTATATCAATTTTTTTCTCATCAGAAATTTGTGGTCTGCCAGATCGTTTCGCATCATCAATACTACCAGTTGTTTCAAACTAACAAAGAAGTCCCCTCAAATAGGTTCTCGAAACGGGGCGATCAGGAAACCTCCCATTGAAAATGCGTTTTGCTGCATGAATATTTCGTTCAGTTTCACCAAGAATTAGGATCGCTGCTACTTTATCACCTTAAGCACGAACCATTTCGCTTCTTGAAGCATTCGAACGTTTGGCTCACAACAGTTTAACAAATTATTAAAATGTACAAAAATATTAAAAGTACCAAAAGCTGCTAAAACAGTTGAACGTTCGATCAACAATACACAAATTATTAAATGTACCAAAACTTGGACAATTACAAAAACGTCGAATTAGGGAAACTAACAAAAATGTCAGCTTATTTGACAACTATCCAGAGGCTGAGCTTGAATTTGGAATTTTAGTATTAACTGATTCAATTCCTCACAGCTTTGCGTTTTTCGAAAGCTAGTTGCCAAAACTGCCATAAACACAAACAAAATAACTATCATTGAATAGGTTTTTTTGATACGTTTTGAAAGAGGTGTCGCTTGCCGTAGGGTTCCATTCAAAATTATTGGTCACAATGGCCTTGTGACGTCATCTTTGACGATTTCGTCACTAGTCACATCACTAGTAGGGAAGTTTACAACCTTTAATATTCAGTTTCCAAATTTCACTTGTTTATGTTTAATCGTTCCAAAAATAAGAGGGGGGGGGAGGGACTTTTGAGAAGCACTGTTCACCATAAGGATATTGCTTGAAGACCACGTTCATTGATACAATTCCCTTGAACATCGACTGTCGATCCTGGCTTCAAAGTGTTTTGTAAATCAATCAATCAATCAATCAAGTTCTTTGTTTAATCCCTAATTGGTATTGGTACAATGTTTAATAGAATTATTTCAACGATTAGGGACATTCTTCGATGGCCTACAATGATTATTCTATCACATAGGGTTCATTGTTCATTCACAAGAGTGTATTGACATTAATTTTTTTTGTGCATCAACTAACCAACTTTATTTCTCATTACGATGATTTGAAGGCATATTCAATCAATGAGAGTACATCTTTTGATCACCAGTAAACATCCGTTCACTGTTTGAGAGCATTATCGTAATGCTCGAGGACATTAATTACTGGCTTCATAACATTATCCTAGGCGCTTCGGAATACCAGGTTTCTCATAACTAGGGTGCAAAAGAAACTGAGGATTCCTCTTGGAGAATGAATAGGTCTTTCCCAATCAGATAGGGGGTATTTAAGCTTGAAGATGAAAAGTTTGTTTTATTTTGTAACTCCCTGAAAGTTTCCATAACAAAAGCGTAGAAGGGCCAACAACAAAATATTTTTCATAAATATTCGGAATTGCCCCTTCGAACTGACAATTTGTCACTTTCAAAAACATCTGGAATTGCCATTTGTCACAATTATCACTTCGAACTGTCAATTGTCTCTTCAATGTGTCATTTGTCAGTTCAAAGTGGCAATTCTGAATGTTTTTGTAGGTGACAATTGTCACTTCGAACTGACAATTATCTCTTCAAAGTGACACTTCACTTCACTCACAAAAACATTCAGAATGCCACTTTGAACTGACAATTGTCACTTTGGAGAGACCTTCACTCACAAAAACATTCAGAAATCTGAAAAATTGTTGTTGCCCCTTCTGCGCTTTTGTAATGAAAACTATCAGGGAGTTACAAAATAAAACAAACTTTTCATCTTCAAGCTTAAGTACCCCCTATCTGATTAGGGCAGACCTATTCATTTTCCAAGAGAAAGTTTGTTTTGCACCCTAGTTATGAAACACCATGTATTTCGAGGCGCCTAGGATAATGTTAAAGCCAGTAATTAATGTCATCGAGTTAACGAATGTTTACCGGTGATCAAAAGATGTACTCTCGTTGATAGAATATGCCTTCAAATCATCGTAATGAGAAATAAAGTTGGTTGGTTGATGCACAAAAATACATTAATGTTGATACACTCTTGTCATTGAACTAACTCTATGTGATAGAATAATCATTGTAGGCCATTGGATAATGTCTCCAATCGTTGAAATAATTCTATCAAACATTGTACCAATGCCAATTGGGAATTAAACAAAAAACTTCCGGTGATAAAATAGATGTTTGATAATTAGTATGAGAAATAAAATTGATTGGTTCAAAACACTTTGATGCCAGGATTGACAGTCGATGTTCGAGAGGATTGTATCAATGAATGTAGTCCTTAAGCAATATCCCCTTATAGTGAACATATGAACACCTCTTCATCAGGCAATCAACAACTGAACATTATGGTGATCATCCAGGGCATGCTTGTTTCCATTACAATCAGGTCACTGTTTCATTCTGTGCAGAAAATAATTTTGTAGAAATTTGAAATATACTCTTTCGGGAACAAATGAGCAAAACTAATCTGCTGAAATTGATTATCAAAAAAAAAAACTATTGATGGAAAACTATTTCGATTTTTTTTTCCTAAAATGTATTTTTTCATTTGCATTTTTTTCGAGATACATCCTGCAATTTCTTTGGCTGTGGTGGACGGGTCAGAGCAGAGCGAAAGCCAAACCAACCATTATTGAATAGTGAACAATTCTGGGGATGTTACATCTATATGAAACCATTCAATACACTTGAAATAAAATTAAAACGAATTGTCATTAACTTTTTCTTTATTCGATGATGATGAGCTTGATCATAATTCTATTTCAATTGAATAACAGAAATTAACGCATTCCAGATATGTTTTTCAAATCAAGTCAGAAATGAATGCAATCAGAATAAAAATATATTCACAAACTATAAGAGCTCATAAAATGGAAACTTAAATGAACATCATCTTACAATTTCACCCTATGCAGTGATTTACTATAATAATTCGAAGAATGAACCACATGGATTCAGACCATACGAACTTGTTTTCGTACATTCTTCAAGTAGACCTTCCGAAATATTATATAATTGAAAAGAATTGATGACAAGAGGTTTGAACAAACGAATGGAATATTATTACAGAATAGATCGTACATAAATCATTACAAGAAGGGAAAACGCTAAAATTCGAGTCGATAAAAAATTACATTACGAATTTATTACATAAAATATTGGTGATGAAGTATTCATGGAGGTATCTCAAATGAAAAATTAATTGAAAAATTGATTCAATGGACCTTCAAAAATTTCAAAAGTTTATCGAGAATCAACTCCTAGAAAATTCAGAAACAAATTATACAACTGAAGTCAATTTTGATCGATTGAAACCATATTTAGTGTCAAATAAATAATGAATTATCATTCATTGTTGATAAAACTTACAGTTCTACTTGCCAACGCCCAGTATAACAACTCGATAGGAGTGTACTGTCATTAACGAAGTGATATGGAAATAAGCCATGGAAAATGGACATTATCAGTTTGTAAGGACATAGCTCCAATTAAAGACGTGATTGATTATAATAATTAGATATTTGATGTACTTCCACATCTTGTAGAATTGGATAACCCTAGGATAATAATTATAATGATAAGTTTATTCATCAGAATACTAATCAAAATATACAGAAGTAAAATAAGTATACCTAAGAACAAACCAGTAATCGATAAGTGAATAAACACTCGTTTTCATATTAAGGTATTACTATATAAATAGAATACAATCATTTGCACTCAGGATAAAATACAATTAGATAGGTAGAGTTGATAGGTGTAGTAGTGTTAAGTATTAAATACAATTTCAAATATATAGAATGATAAGACACAAATATGAATATACAAAATGATAAAATATTGGAGCAGTGTTATAAAATATGAATGGAATAAAAATTAAATACAATGAAATATTGGAATAGGGTTACAAACAGAAATAAAATATGTGAAATACTACAAGTAGCTGTGTTTAGGGCAATTAATTAATATTCTTTCAATATATCTCAAAGGGTATCTACTTCTATTTCTTTCATGTGCAGCTTCAGTTGTTTTTTGAATATGTGTGGATTTGATATATTCCCAATTGTTTCCGGTAGGGACTTGAATAATTTTGGAGCGTTTTAGGAGAAGTTAGTTTTCATATTTGCTGTATTGTATAGCTATTCCTGTGTCTAGTGTCAAGAAACTCCTAGAAGAAGAATTGAAACAACTCCGGAGAACGAAGACATCTGAAGGGCAACAACAAAGCACAGTGATCTGCCTTCCGTACATCATAGGTGTCTCCGAGAAGATCAGAAGGATCGGAAACAAGTTCAACATCAAGAGTAGCTTCCAATCCGGCAGTACTTTACGGAGTTTCCTGGCCAAGACCAAACCTGACAACGAAAATGATATCGGTAAGAATTGCATTTATGAAGTTCCATGTGAACGCGGAGATTCCTACATTGGAGAGACAAAGAGACCGTTATCGGTAAGATTGGATGAGCACAAGAAATGAACTCAACGTGGAGAAACATCAAAATCGGGAATCGCTGACCACGCCTGGTCTGAGCACCATCGAGTTCTATGGGACGACGCAAGTGTTCTACATAGAGAGGAGCATTGGTTCAAACGAAAGTTCAAAGAGGCCGCCTACATCGAAGCCAATAACGCCTTCAGTCAACCAAGCGTTGAGATCAAGAACGTATGGAAACCCCTGATTGCTCTTTCTGGCGGGCTGCAGAGGCGCGAAACTTCACGCACCACCACACCGCGCGAAATTACACGCACCGCTGCATATGGCGGAATTGCACGCATCATTGCGCCGACAGTCATACAAATTGGTAAGTAGCACCTTAACTTCATCATTCACCTGAAGACGAATGCAGATACAAGCATTCGGAACATCGTGAAAACCTTTTAATACATTAAGACGATGGACGTCCGAAACGATAGTAATCTAGTGTTATAGGTATGTCTTGGCAATTTAGTGTTTTTTTTGTTGTAAAGTACTTCATGTTCACATTGTATGAGTGAATTTGTTTCAGATCAAATACATTTGACTCTTGGGAGAGTAGGTAAGTTGGATATCTTCACTTGTTTGAGTGACATGTAATTTTTTTCATGAGATGAATAAAGACGATTCATTATTATTATAATAATCATTGAGATTCAGTGCAGCTAATAAAAACCATAACATTTCAAAGTGCTGACAAGATCAGGAATGTCTTCTGCTTAGAGATAACCAAACATCGGATTTTTATTTATAAAAAAGATCACAAATAATCGTAGCAGGAGAACTAACCACTCTGAAATACCCTATCTCAGAAAAATTAATTATCGTCAGATATGTGAACCATCTGAACCGCTGATAAAAAAATAGACACAGTAATTAATCATGGAGATGAAATTTACCAAAACCAAAAACAGCTCTTGTTTTTTTCTCATCCGGGGACCGTGAGTACTATAAATTAAGCCTATAAATGATAATAAAACCCTTCATCACATAATGTTATGGGAGTAGATTGATAACCCCCGCGTGGAGTGAGAGTCATCCACTAGAAGGTTATAAAAAGATCAACTCATTCTCATTCACTCATCCGACTGAACTACTTCAAGTGTTAGTCAATTTACAGCTGAGTACAAAGTACCCACTATTTTGAGTACTAATATTAGATTTCAGTCTCAACGGTTGAATAGAAATAGTTGAATTCATTTTACAAGTGTTATTAGAATATGGGAACGAGAAAATGTTTCAACTAGAATCAGTGCGCGTTAGGAGAAATTCGGTATTAACTCACTGAAAATAATAACCAATAAAATAGTTAAAAATTGGTAATTAACAATCAGAATTCAGAAATCGTTTGATGAATATATTGTGTACGAAATCCAGAATCTGTAACAATGGGAAAAAGGGTAAGATTTATTTTTGTATTTGTATTAATTTGGCATATCAGATCTTGTCCAACTATTATTCAAGTGAATAGAATATCCTATTTTCTACGAAATTTGGATTTGTTTTTTTCAAATAAAAATTAATTTAAATTTAATTCCTTTAAAAATCTCTACCCAAGGTGACATATTTATGTTGATGTGAATCGATACCAAAAAATATTTCACAGTTTTATCATTAAATCAAAGATTTAAAAAAGGTTTATGAATCAGTCATCCAGTTTCGTTGAATGACACCTCATTCAAAAAATAACTCTTTCATTATTGTTTCATTCATTCATTTAGTAGAGTTTCAGATATTTTGTACAAGAGTATGTGTAAGCATTTGTCTCATATAATTATAAAACTTTCATACTGCTGATTTGAAATATTACCTATTTATCCATCATGGTTTCCTTATGTTTTAGGAATGTTAAATTGATGGAATATTAGATATTATATACAGTGTGTTGGCAGAAATCTGAATTCAGTTCAAAACTTATGTAGACAGATAATTTCATATGAAAATTGTTGATCATTACAAATTCATTTTGGTAATTGATAGATTCTTGAAGTTTCAGTTCTTCTAGGAATTTTTGGAATTTTAATTTTGGTTAAACTTGAAGTTATTGTATGGTGATATACATAATGTGTTTATTTGTTGTAACGAAGTATTTTTTTTAATAATACAGTTGGTGTAGGTTTTTATAAGTGCTTTGATTATTCGCCCAGTATCCTCAACTACATTGGCGTGAAACACAATTCAAATGATTCCAGCTCCCTAAATATTTATAACATCTATATACCGGAGGAATGTTTTTTTTCTGCCGCTCGATAAAAATATCCAGTGAGTTTTTATAAATTATCGACACCCAGTATAACCCTTCATAAACTTGGTAACAACATCTTCACCAAGAAAACTCCTATGTGGGGTTTTTATTTAAACAACAACCTGTATTGGATGGTTACAATGAACATTATGTTGGTATTTGTTTTGATTTCAGTTCGAATAAAAAATCCGATACTATCTTTTTTCATTTCTCAAATAATGATTCCAAAGTACACATATCTGAATTTCATAATCAACAAGTGAAATTACACATTTATATGGTAGAGCAGTTATTGTTAATCAATATGGGTATAATTGCAATAACAATATCAAAAACAAAAAAATTAGGCTAAAGCTCTGCTCTCGATATGTTTTGGAATGTGAAAAATAAAGTTCCACTACAATGTTTCATACAGTCGAGTAGAATGTCATTAATTAATGACCTAGATTGAATATAAAACAATATCTGTGCTTTTCTAGAAATAACAAATATTCTGATCGTGATTTCCAGAGAAAAGTCTATAGATACCGTGCTCAAATTGGAAATGGACTTTAAAGCAAAATTCCATTTCTTTCAATTTTATTTCGAAGAATATTTTGATTGAATGATCAATTGCACTAGAGGATGAAGAATAATTTCAAGTCACCATTCACAAGATGGCGGCATTGAGGTGAAGGCAAAATTACAACAAGCTCAGTTTTTCCGTCAACAGATCAAAATCAATAGGAATACCAGAATAGCAATTGGGAGTTTTTTTGTAATTCTCTTTACACTAGCAAATGTGAAGGTGATAATGACCATATTCTCTTTGTTTGGAAAAAAACAGCGAAGGTATTTAACTAAATATGCCCGATTTATCGGTGGTAATGATGAGTGACAAATCATTTCGTTAGGCATTCACTTAATTGTCCTTTATGTAATCTTCCTTGTGGTCGAAATTGATTGGTAAAATATAGGGCATGGTATTTCGATGCGTATAGGTGATATGCGCTGTTAGTATTTATATTATGATTGAGATTTTTCAATCTGATATGAATATGCCACAAGAAACAATGCCAATTTCTATGTATATAAAAGAAATAGGAGAAGTGCTTTGAATTCGTAGTTTTTTTAAATGCTTTGCTACTCACAATAATCTATCAAACATTGTTAAATCTAGTCCATCATTAGGCATTTTTGAAAAACAGTCATTGGAATCCATTCAAAAAGTTTGAAGGAACATAATGTCTGAAGAATATGTTAATTATTGGATTGAAAAAATGGACTAGGATTGATCTTCATTGATAATATGACACATATAATTTGTATTCTGTAGTTGTAGCATGTAAAAGATGTGAATATTTGGCTACATATTATATGTGAATAATAAAGTATTGTTTTTGTGACCCTTCAAAGTAATAAAGATCCTCCAAATTGGCACTGGAATAATCATATATTATAAAATAATATTGAGTGACTTGAAATATTAATTGAATATTTTTAACCAAAGTTTCGAGTGTTCAAAACATCATTGAAGATTAATTGCCTTATATTTAAACTAAATTAGGTTTACTTGTATTCTGTGTTTTTTTTTTTATATTAGATTAAACCTTTTATTTTTTATATATATATAAATATATATATATATATATATATATATATATATATATATATATATATATATATATATATATTTATATATATATATATATATATATATATATATATATATATATATATATTTGTTATTTTTTTTGTATATAAGTGTAACCTATTTTCAATTAATAATTCTTCTTCAAGCATTCGTGCTGGAAAATCGAATCATGCCCAAAATATTATAATATTCTGATAAAAAAAAACAATATACAACATTCAATGATATATGATATAATTATCTAATGCAGAAAAGAGCGATAAACCAGATGATTGAATTGCCTTTTCTATAGGTCAATTGGTTATGATATACTATATATTCATTCAATTGTGGAGTTGTTTATAATTTTCCATATTGAAAAAATCATGATATTCAAAGGAAATATTTCTATTCATCAGATCGAAAAACTAAAAACAATCAACAAATCATAATAATTAAAAAAACATTCGATCATTCATGAACTTCAAAGGCATCGAATTGATTGAATGAATTGAACTAATTGTTCAACAAAATGGACCTCAATCCCAGTTCACAATTATTTTACAGAGTATTAGTAGTATTTCAATACATGATTCAATTTTTCTGCGATAAATGGAATGTTTTGTTTTTATTTCGAATGCATATGCGTTGAATTGTTTTCGTGCATATTGGATCGATTGCATTATTTATGAAAGTAACCTTTTCAGCTGTGGAAAAAAGCAAGAAGAAAGGCATTAGTACAAACCAGAGCTTTTCGAGTTTCAACCATTCAATAGTAAAAATGAGAGTGAATCGATTTCTACTTGAGAGAAATAATCACTAGTTAGAGATATTGGTGTTGAATTCTGCGGGTCATCTAAAATATGAAACCTTGCAAAAATATAAATATAACCAACGAAAACAAAAATAGACTCTTTAGAAACTACTCAACAATCAATTTTGAGAAAGGTACATCATATTTATCTCGAATTGACCGATATGGAAAATGAATTGGTACGTTATTTGACATCGAGAATCGAGAAAATAAAATATTTTCAACAAAAAATTATACCGACGAAAAAACTGAAGAGCAAAAAATAAAATGAACTTTTTTAGTTTTAATAACTAAGCTCCAAAACTAATGTAAGTAACTGATTTTGAGTCGGTGCCAAACAAACAAGCAAATTAATGAAGCGTAAAATCATGGCACCGAAATTGCCAAGCGTTCTCGAAGTCAATATCAGCGAGACAGCTACCCGAACAAGCATACCCGTGAGGGCACACGTCGTTGCGAGTGGTCGTGCGTACAGCGCATTTTTGGAATGTTATTGTTTATCGCTGGAGATTCACGTTGCATTTTTATGTTATTTTGTTATGATCATTTCTTTAAAGTTATTCAATGATTTTTGTGGATTATTGAATAAACCATAAAATAAACAATTCATTAGTGATATACTAAATACAAGTCAAATTACTGATATACTTGAAAAATAAGATGAAAATAGGCTTCCAATATATACATCCAATTGAATAATTCTGGTAGAATCCAAATAGAAAATAAAATATATACCAGATTTGACCGGTTCAATTTCAATCTTATCAATATTTAAAAAATATATAAAGAAATGCAACTTAAACAGACAATGGTCAATTTTGACGACGGAAGTCTTATTTATGAGGGGGCTAAGGCGATTTTTTCTATGGTGGCACAAATAATATGTTTCGTGCAATCATTTGTATTTTTCCTATTTTCGTGCAAAAAATATGTTGTGTACAATCATTTTTTACCGTTTCAATGAAAAAGCTCTATCAAAAACTCCCGATCAGTAAAGATTTTCGAAAAATCACCTCATATTATTGTTAATAAGAGAAAGCTGATTTTGACCCATTTCTATCCAATCGGGGACTGCACGATAAAACAAAATATTTCAATTTCATTTGCATTTGACAATTGTCATTGTTATTCAAGTATACCGGGTGACACATGATATCGGGCCACCCCTGTAACTTCTGCATTCGTGAACGGATTTTCCTGAAATTTGGTACAGTTACCTAAGCAACCATTTTGGATTTGATCACATTACCATCCAATGTGGCAGACTTCTGGTTTTTCTGTAAATGCCAGTAACTTTGTTTTTTCAAATTGAACACCCTGTATATTTTTACATATTCAAGTTCAACAGGTCAAAACAAGTCCAAACCTCATGTCAAATGTCATTTTTTCAGAACAATTGAAATAAAAATTGTGTTTTTATTTTACCGAAATACAAAAATGATATGTGATTTTTTTCCTCATTGGATGTTCTAGAGAAACAGGTAGGTGGCCCATAGTGGTTTCATTTGAAAAAAAAATAATGTTTGATCCAAATGTGATGTAACTAAATTGATTCATCAATAAATTACACAGAAAATAATTTTTCAGAAAAAATTAAGTTTTTCTGTTATTTGCGACTCATTGTGAATAGCTTCGACCAAGTTTCATTTATCCACGAGGTAAAATAAAAAAACAATTTTAATTTCAATTGTTTCAAAAAAATGACATTTGACATAAGGTTTTGACCTGTTGAACTTGAATATGTAAAAATATACAGGGTGTTCCATTCGAAAAAACAAAGTTACTGGCATTTACAGAAAAAACGGAAGTTCGCCATATTGGATTGTAATGTGATCAAATCCGAAATGGCTGCTTATATAACTGTACCAAATTTCAGAAAAATCCGTTTACGAATGCAGAAGTTATAGGGGTGGCCCATTATCCTGTGTCACCCGGTATGAGAGTAATGAAGGGCATGCAGTATATTGAAAGAGTATGGTTTAAAGAAAATCATGGTGTACTGAACTGTTACATATGCAACACGAGGAGTAATTTTTTTCATAGAATTTTTAAGTATAGTCATCATGAGACTGAATTGTTTATTATAAGTTTTATTTATAATATTTGTTTCCTCGTTCAGCAGTTTTTCGAAAAATCGCATGTGTTAATTACCCTTACAATGTAGCTGATCATATTCCAGGGTTTCAATAAAATATATCCATTGGATCAGCTAAGTTCATTCATGAATCTCAAGTATAAACCACCCCAAATGAAGAGACTGATTGTAATTTCTTTATGGTGGCACAAATAATATGTTTTATGCAATCACTTTCCACCGTTTTAATGAAAAGTTGTCACCGGTAATCCTCGGTCAAGTTTATCGACAAATCGCAGGTATAAACCCTTATGATGGGACTGATTCGAATTTTTTTATCGTGACGAAAATATATTTTATGCAATCTACATTTCAGCGTTGGAATATATCAGCTGGAAATCTCCGGTCAGCGGAGTTATTAGAAAATCACAAGTACAAACTACCCCCAAACGGGGGTGAATTGAATTTTTTTAAATAGTGACACGAAGGTATTTTTTCATATATGTCAATTTTGCCTTATGATCTTAATAATCACATTACAAGTTATTATATTAAAATCGCTTATTACATGACAAGAAATAGAGAGTTTTGATTATAGGGTATCAACTAATGGAATTACTATCGTGATCGCGTAGAATAAATCTTATATACCTTAGGTGTAACATACTGAAATTTCAGGAAATTCTATAGATGCCTAGAAACGCTCTCATATCTCTGCCTAATCCTTTGTTGTTATTTCAGAGGAAATAGCAATTTATTTGACTTCAGTTACACTTTTTTTCTGTATGAAATTATCCGACTACCATTTGTGAATAGAATTATTTGAGAAGTTCCAATATTAGCTCACTCTGAGATATTTTCTCGAAATTCATCATTAAATCAAACTGCACTCAACCTCAGAGTTCTCTTGAATTCACTTTATTTTCTTTTACTCATAGATTATATCATGTGGACGAGCAGAACCTACGATTGGCCCATACCCTCACAGAAGTAACTAACAATTGAACTGCTCTTTAAACATCGAAAAATATATGAATGCATCAAATGAAGATATTTTTTCAGTAACAAGTTGATAGAGACATTATCCTGAATTTGGCATCTCTGGAGTTATTTCATTGGGAACCAGCGCTACAATGGGAGAACTATTGAAATGGTAATGTGGGTCTTCAACATCGAACAGTATAATATGATCATTGTCCTCCTTCACTACTAGTTCCATTGCCCTAGGATATTAGAATCAATCAGTTTTTTTCAGCTGCTAAAATCACTTCTCAATCCTGTCACTCATTGAGTCACAAACATTATAATTTCACCAGACAACCATTGTTGAAAAGAGATGATGAAATCCAAGAAATCCTAATAGATGACCCATATCCCTACGCCCCTGGAAAATCCCCAGCTCTGAGATACTCCATCCACTACTTTTGTCAAGACATAATACCCTCTAAAATGCCTTTTAGTCCTCGGAGAAGAAGAGACAAAGATAAGGATGTACAGCGAAAGTCTAATAGTAGCTGGAAAATTGCCGGTGATGGGTCGGTCCGAGATGGCGTTGACTTTGTTTGCTGGTCGAGCACAGATGAAACACCGTGACAGGGACACCAGTGGCGTCCAAACTATTATAAATATATATATATATATATATATATATATATATATATATATATATATATATATGTATATATATAAATATATACATATATATATATGAAATAAAATTGTGGCATTTTAGACAAATTTTAAATTCCAGAAAAACATTATCTTCGAGCATGAATTGAACCTGCGACCTCTAGATTGCTTGTATGTGCTCTGCCAACTGAGCTATTCGAAGACAAAAGTTCGAACGAGGAATCGAGATACCGCTTTTTTCTAGAATTCAATGTTAGTTGACGGATGGGTCACGAAGGTAGAAGGGATTTCAGGCAGTATCAGTGGCCATCAAGATAAATGTTTCTTTTTCCCCAGCCATGGTGTTGGTGGTGTTGGTGAAACTTCAGGCATTTCGGAAAACATTAAAATTCCAGAAAAAAATATCTTTGAGCAGGTAAGCTTTCTGATTATGAAGAGAAAAATTATCTCAAAATGGATTATAATAAAATATACACAATACAAATTTGATGGAAATAAATTATATTAATAAATTACAGAACATGTATGTGTGAATTGATTTGATTGAGAATATGAACAGGATGTTCATGAAATTAGATGTGGAATCATCTGCAACTGAAAAATGAACTTCAGTCACTATCTTCCATCTTTCGAAATAACCTCTTGTGGGGTATTCATACTGGAAAGGGAAACATTCTCAATCGAATATTGAATAGAAATATTTTTCTGTGAATTGAATAATCCACTATGAAAATGAAGTTATTTTCTGTGAATGTCTTACAGAAAACCACTACTTTCCCGGCTAAAGCCACGCTGGACATTGAACTACATCTGATAGATATTGTAAAAGGACCCTTACTCAAGAAAAAATCGAAAATTGAAAATTTTCATTTTCATTCAGATATTTATTCGATTTTCTATTGTAGTCGTAATTACAAACTTATATAGATGAGGCAAAGATGAATGTTTTTCAAAAGAGTGTACCCACCAGAAATCATTTGTAACATTGACGCAAGAGAGGCATCGCATTCACTATTCAATATTCGATTTAGAATGTTTCCCTTTTCAATATGTGGAACAATGGAATACTCAACTGAACAGCAGGTTTCTTGTCGATATAAACATTCATTAACATAAAATCTGTCTGAATCTCTTGTAATTAGGGTCATTGAAAATGAAATAATTATATATAAATACCAAACATACAAGGAGAGTTTGTTTTTGGATTTAAATAACAAGTAAGAAATTGTATTACTTCGTCTAATTCAAGGGACCACGATGTTGAATCGATTGTTGAGATATAAAATTGAAGGAATAAATCGACAATATATTTCTTTTGGTTTGGTGTATATTTCCTTCTTGTTCTTTTCATATAATTTTTTTTTCAATTCCCAAGGAGAATTGTTTTTTATCACAAGTTTTGGTTGTAATGTTATGATTTCTTGTCAAAATTCAATAATCAAATGTGGCGAATTCAGAACAAACGATTTTTGTATGTATAGTGCATTTCCATTCAAAATTGGCCGTGGAGGATTTTCATTGTAGAAATCATTGACTTTTAAAAATTTGTTGATTCTATGTATAAGTGGTACCAGAGGTTTTAGAGTAGAAGGCTATTCCAAATTTTTCGGGGTTTTATCAAATGTACAATATTCGAGATGGAAGAGAAGTTTTGTTATATTATTACATTCTCATTATGGGAATTTTTGGAGTTGGGTCTTGAAATGCACTGGAAAATTTTAAAGATAGTTAATTTGTGTGGTGCGGTCATTCAATGATTCATGGTATTGATTTGCGACAAGCTTCCGAATCTCTTATCCACTGATATAAAAACAGAATAATTTGAGTCACCCCTCTAGTAATGTATTTTTCCAGTGCTTGCAAATAAAGCCTATAAATTTGAATTTGATCTCAAAACCTTGAAATAGTGAATATTGGGAACTTACAATATATATAATGCCCATTTTTTTAAATATTTGTTTTATTATCATTACTTTCATGAAAGTGGAATCATCGGCCACTCAAAGATAAACACTATCTTTCATCGTTCAAGATAACCTCTTGCGGGTATTCATGTTCAAAATGGAAATATTCCCAATTGAATAGACACGTTTTTCTGTGAATCCACAATGGAAATGAGATCGTGATCAAGAATGAAATGGAAAATCAAATAACAATCTGAAAGAAAATGCAAATTTGTACTTTTAGATTTGAATTAGGGTCCTATCAAAATATCTATCAGATGTAGTTCAATATCCAGCGTGACTTCAGCCAGGAAAGTAGGTGTTTCCTGTTAGATATTCACAAAAAATAACTTCATTTCTATGGTGGATTTTTCAATTCATAGAAAAATATTTCTATTCAATATTCAATTGGTAATGTTTCCTTCCTCCACACGATACAGAGACCGGCAGGAAGTACGCGTCATATGTGTGCCATCGCTTCTGCATCAAACGAAAACCCCAAAAGACGTTTTCGTGTTTGGCGGAAAATTTAAAAAATTTAAATATATTTTCTTAAAACACACTTATTTGATAAACAATTGAAAAATATTATTCGGAAAAGTTATTCAGCATATTTTATAGCTATGTATGTTTTGAAAAAAATCTGGGTTAAAAAAAAAATTGCATTAAAAAAAACAATTTTGACCAAAAAACTCAACAGTAAAACCAACAGTAATATTTTAAATAATATTTTGTGAGGACTCGCAAGCTTTTCTATTTTATCCGGAGAAAATTTGAAATCTGTGAATTTGCCATATGTTCAGCTGCTTCATAAAGATCACTGAAATATCTGCAGTACATTATGATCCCGATACTGTTCATTCTTAATGGAGGTCCTTGTATCTACATAATTTAAATTTGAATTTTTTCTTCCAACAAAAAATAAATTGATTTTTGGCAAATCGTTGGAATCATACATACCTACAATATTATCATTGTTGATGCGTGCATCTACAGATTTCCTCATGTTAGTAAGAGTTGTCAAACGATTAAGTAATGTTTTTATTTATCCAGGTATTTTTATGTCCTTTTTGCATAGTTTTTTTATTGTTAAAGTTATTTTACATGTTGTTGTTGACAATAATAAGAGATGCTCCAAGAAAAAATTGAGCTCGTCTTAATATGTGGCAAGCGTTCTCATAGTTCCAGAGAAGCAGCAGATATATTCAATGCTGGATATCCAAATGAGAATATCCATGAATCTACTGTGTGGCGTATTTTGAACACATTTAAAGCTACAGGAAGTGTAGAAAATCGTTACAAAATTCCACATAGTGAGCCCGTCACTAATGAAGAAGGTACCTTCGATGTTTTCTTATCGGTCACAAAAAATCCACAGATGGCACTGTCGGAGAGGCAGCAACAAACTGCTGTATCTGAAAAATCCATAGGAAGAATTTTGAAGAATAATAAATTTCCTGCATACAAACCAAAACTCACCCACACCTTACTCGATAGAGATTTCGATACCCGCTCAGTTTTTCAATTTTGGTTCTAAGGCACGATTGAATAATGCCCAGAACTTTTCTAAAAAAGTTTTATTTATTGATGAGGCGACTTTTTCATCAAACGGTACTGTCAGTTCCCAGAACTGTAGATGGTGGGCTGATGAGAACCCAAATTGGATGATAGAGGTAAAAAGTCAATTTTTCTTCGAAAGTAATGTTTGGTGCGGCATATTAGATATGCAGATCGTTGGGCCTTACTTTTTTAGGGGCAACCTAAATTCACTAAATTATTTGGAGTTATTGAATAACGAGTTTTTTTTATTTTTTTTCATGGATTACCGCTGCAAAGAATAAATGCTATTTTTTTCCAACAAGACGGAGCGTCAACACAAAGTACCCTTGAAGTCAGAGCGTGGCTAACGAACACTTTCCTCAATATCGTCCTATATTCAGAAAACCCGTGGCCTGCAAGATCCCCAGATTTGACGCCCTTGGATTTCTTCATAGAGGTACCTTAAAAGTGAGGTTAATGAATATCCGCCATTTCTCAATATTGACCATGTAGAAGAAGTAATACGACAATGACTTAATAACATTACACCACAAATGCTGCGAAATGTGTCCAGAGAAATGAAATCCTGAACAACTACATGTAGACGTCAAGGTAGACATGTCAAGTGATGGACAATTACAAAGTTTCAAGTATGTATTGAATTGTTTGGTTTATAATTATTTAAGCTTCTAAATTCATTATGAAGTGTTTGAAAATAAAAAGTAGAAAAATGTAAGTTCTTGTTATGTCAAAAATTAAATAAATTTTTTGTTCTAATAAAAAATTTAAATCAAAAGTGTGTAGATACATGGTCCTTTATTGATAATGAACAGTATCGGGATTATGCCCTGAAGATATTTCAGTGACCTCTTATGAAGCAGCTGACATGGCAAATCCACAGATTTAAAATTTTCCCCGAATAAAATAGAAATAGTTTGCGAATGTTCACAAAATACTATTCAAAGTATTACTGTTGGCTTCACTTATGACTTTCTTTGTCAGAAATGTGTCTTTTCCAAATTGAAATGTTTTTATAGCAAAAAAATTATATAAAGATTTTTATGTCAGATTTTTTTTAAAACGCCATAACTATGGAATTTCGTTCTGAACAACTTTCTGAATGACATTTTTCGATATTTTGTCAAATAAGTTGTTAGACATCATTTTTAAAAAAATTTTCCGCAACACGAAAAGACGAACGGCACTGTACCTCTTGCGGGTTTCTTTTGATGCAGAAGCGATTCACGTATCGATATTCGTCAAAATTCATTACTGAAAGAATTTCCCATATGATGCGTTCTTTCTGCCGGTCACTGAATACACATCACTATAAGTATTAACAGTGAAATTTTTGTTCATCAGTGAACTCAAGATATAAATAAAACTCATCGAAACTCACTTGTCCGAGTCGTTGCAATAAGGAATGTGAACATAATATTCCAAGTCTATGGTTTCGCTGTGAAAAGAAATACTCGGGAGTTGAAGAGCATTGAAGTGAAAGTTTCCAAGGGAATGTATTCCAGTATAACTTTCGTAATACTTAGGCGTTCCGAACTTCTTCACCGGAATTCCTTTTCCATTGGCCATGAACTATGAAATTCATAATCCCGAATACACAAACTTCTCAAGGTATATAACATACTTTTACTCTTTTCTTCCGAATTTATGCACCCGTATGCCTTACAACATTACACTGTTCGTATTGCGCTTTTTATGTTACATTAGCATTTTCCAGAAGGAGCAGCGGCTTTACTTTCGTACTTTTTCCATAACTTTCCATGATTTAGAGATTCTGGAGTGTGAACATCAGAGATTCTCAGTTTCATTATTCTTTTTAAATTCAACGAAATGTTTGTTCTCGTTAGTCTTGGAAAAAGGCAATGGAGGTAGCAGGAATCGTTAGGTTGAATAAGATAAGATTGTATGTGATAGCATTTCGGAAGGAGAAATGGAAAAAGTACTAAAATCGATGGTAACGGTTTATCCATTCTGACAAATGCAACCATTAGTACGAGGGATTCATGAATTGAGCAGGGAGTTGATATTCGAACTGTTTCACGAAATAACTTACGGGTAGATATTCGGGACGATTTAATGATTGAATTATCAAAACTTTTCGGATATATTTCAGCCATGGTGTTGAGGTCGAATTGGAAAGTATTTCTCCACATTTCATTTTGTTTGTATTTGATGATATCTCGATATTGCATCAACTTATAGATGTTGCTAACACGAATATCTGAGAACTGGATTTTGGTATAGGTGATCATCTTCATTGATAAATGGTGTGCATCTAAATTTTGCGGTGACCATGTCTGAAATTTAACTCACCCCCAGAAATAAGTGATTTCATTATTATTTTCATTCGAAATATATCAAAGCATTTTGGGTTGAGCGGCGATTGTAGGATATCTTTTGTCAACAGGAATCCTCATTTTTTTCATTGAGGAAGTAAATATGAACATAGACGAGTATATCACCGGCTGATATGACTGGAAAATACGTCACTTCCGGTTATTTTCGCGATTTCTGAGCATAACTTTCAAATTACGCATTTTCAGAGAAAGAAGTAGTTTTTTGTACCTACATATAAAACATTTCTAGAAAGAAGTTTCATGAAGATATACCCACAAAAATGAAATTATAACGAGAAATTACTCCAACTATGTGCTCCACGTATTTCGGAAATGAGATACAAAATTGAATTTTAACGCATTATTGTATATATATTTTCGTATACCAAGCACATAACAAACATAGATACAATAAAACATTGAGAATAACGTGTACAACAAATATAAAAAAATATATGAAAAAATATAAAATATGACTCACACGTAGTCCAGACAGATAGAAGAATTGTGAAAAAGTAACATAAACTCAATTTTTTTGGCAAAAAAGTAAATTTTTACTTAAAGTGGAGATGGTAGAATATAGGAAGGAAAATAGAAGTAACTCAAAGTCGTTCTCCACGAAATAAAAACTTTTTAACAAAAAATGAAACTGACGAAAAAATTAACTAAAAAGCAAAAAATAAAATAAATCTTCTTAGTCTTAATGATAATTGAGCTCCCAAACTGATGTGAGTAAATAATTTTGAGTCGGCGCCAAACAAACAATTATCGAAGATCATTGTATAACTTTGAAGAAGTAATGAAAACGCCGCTGTGCATCTTGCTGCCATCATGTTACGCTTTACCTAATTCAATTGCTAGTTCGATTGGCGCCGAATCAAAATGAGTTACATTGGTTTAGGAGCTCAATTTTCATTAAGACTAAGAAGGTTTATTTTATTTTTTGCTTTTCAGTTGATTTATACGTCGGTTTAATTTTTTGTCAAAAAGTTTTTTTTTTTTAAATTTGTGGCTGAAATCTACCAACTTACCTAGCTTACTTCAACTATTAACTGTTGAATAATATGATTATCTACTTTAACTATTTATTGTTATATAATATAAATTATTTTTGAAAGTTCTGGTTAGTTGATTTCATCACTTTGTATATAATTCCATCCTTTCATTGAATGTAATTATTGTGCCGGATGGAGGAGGATCTGTCAATGTCAACTACATATGTTCACAAGTGAAAAATCCAGCATCCCCTATTTTTCGACCCTAGGGGTAGATCATTTCATTCCAAATTAGAATATGATCAACTATGAGGTATACCCTATCTAATAAAAGAAGAGTCATCCAAATCGGAAAACCCACTACAAAGTTATGCCTGATAGATTCGGTTAACGGACCAAAATTCAGAGGGTGAACGATTAATATCCTCCATTTTGCTACCCTTAGGAAAATAATTTTTTGTTTAAATTCAAAAGGGACCAACATTGAAGTACACCCTATTCAATGAAAACAGAATCATCGGAATCGAACCGCTCTGTAAAAAGTTATGCGTGATCATACAAAAAAAAAATATAGGCGTCGGTTATTAAAAACAGCATGGCTCACTGGAAAAATTTATGCATTTCAGAGATTGAGATCCCCATCTTAAGCAGAATTACAAAAATCCAAAATAATGATTATGGTACAGGTTCTTGAACAAAATGGAAGTAACCTTACCTAATTGTTATCGTAGACAAAAATTTTTAAAATGAAACTTGGGTATGGTTTCAGCTTAGACCTTACTGTAAACACACCATTTGCGAAGTTTTATCTTTCTTATTGTTGAGGTTTTGGTTTGCAACATTCTCAGAATGTTTGAAGATACTTGGTACAATCGTGTGAAGAGAGAATCTCACAAAATGGAAAAATTGTCAAATTTAGTACGGGACATCTGGCAGGGATCTAGTGAACTAAACAGTGTTAAACAATGAAATCTATGTGTGTTGACCTAACCTCACGAAGTATAGTGATTGGTAAGTAGATGTCGCTGTACCGTGGTGGTGGTTTCTGACAGTAACAGAGATGTGATAGATGGTGAGAGTAAGACAAAATAGTTTTTTTTTTTGGATTAACGTATAAAAGCAAGAGCTTTGAACAAATTTGGGCAATCGAATTCGGTTTTTTTATTGACACAATTTGTATCGGGTGGACAGACATGGATTGGATCGACGTTATTGTGTATGTTGAAGTTTGAGTGTCCGGATTCTGATAGGTGATTAGCAAAAGCAGACTGGGTATTACATATGTCTGTATAGCGATATTTATTAAAGAGATTTGTATGTTCTTTAAGTCTATCAACAAATTTTCGACCAGTTTGGCCTACATAAACAACTGAGCATTCTGGGGTCTATGAACTCAAAGCAAGCGTAAATAACCACAGTGCTACCAACTGTAACTGTGCAATGACAGACCTGGAATCAGGTGCGCCTACGTCAATGATAATTGAAAATGTAAAAATTCATAAAATGTATTCACAGAGTAGTGAAAAGGGATAAATGGGAATAAATGATGGTTAGACTGTCAATATCAGTTCTGGCATCCCAAGTCTCAGATTCTTTGTCAATAAAAGTAATTTCAAAAAAATTTCAATAAAGAATTTCTTTTTTTCAATCAGATGCATGTTTCAATATGTTTCAATACATAATCTGGTTTATGATATATCGACAAGGTGTGTTGAGCTAGAGAGAAAGTTTTTTTTTTATTTCTAATATCAATTTTATGTGACTATAATCTATCTCTGAGTTTCCTTTTAGTTTGACCAATGTATTTTTTTTCATATTGTGAACATGGAATGCAATAGACTACATTGGATTGTTCTGAGAGTGGATCTTTGTATTTCAGTTTTGAAGGTATTTTATTAAGTGGAAATTGATTTTTGTATGCGACTGTAAAATTTTCTTTTAAGGTTGTGATTTAATGTGTGAATAATATAAGGTGAAGAAAGAAATATTTTTTTGGTTAATTTTGATTGGCAGGATGCTATAAGGCTCATTGTCAATGGAGGTTCTACTGTTTATGAACTGATTTTTTTAGATAAACACAGCTAATGAAGAGTTTGGCAAGTTTATCAAGATTTTGAATGCGTAATGCAGTGTGAGTTGTTTCTATGACTCAATGTTTTCATACCTTTAATGAGGTTTATTTTTTATATAACGGGATAACGGAATGCGGGCAAAGCTATGACACATAAAAACACAGGAAAAAATGAAAAAATACAATTTCCACATAGACTAATAATTAAACGTGAACTGAAAAAACAATCCACTATAGCCCATTGAACAATGAGGAACACCACAATAGCATCCCTGTGTTTTGTACTATATATAGAAAGAATATTGTACATTTTTTCTCTAGTATATATTCTTGAAAGTTTATAATTTGTATTAAGTTTTTTCCTATTTTCGGGATTTCTTATTTTATTTCCTGAGTCTTGAACTGCTTGTTGGTACAAAGAATCATGGGTTTAATAATCAGGACTTCTTTTGAATAGGTAGAAAAAAAGAACAACTCCTCATCTCCACTAACTACCTCCGTGTTCTTTGATATTGTAGAAGTGAAATGTCCACGGGAAAATTATCAAAATATATATATATATATATATATGAATGGATGGAATCAATTATGAAATAATCTACGTGTATCTGTTAGATTTTCCATGATATTTGCTGTTTTCAATATCCAAGTCTATACCAAAATTGTTTGAGAATGTATGCCATGTGGTAAAATCAAACCAAGTGAATATTGTTGCATACTTGACTGAACGAATGGGTTATGCAGAATGTCGATATGTCGCGAAAGGAGTGAATAGAAATGACTGCATAACACATAGAAGAAAATTATATCATGGCATTATATCCGGAGCTTATTTGGAAATTAAAGTCGCGGGACCAAATTGAAGAAGAACTAGGAGTTTTGCTACACCACCCATATACTATAACTACTCATTTTATTGGGAAATCATAATAAATAAATGAAATATCCATATCTGGATTTGATCGCAGTCAACGATAATATATATAGAGCACTTAAAAAAAAAAGAACATTTTCCAGAATTCCTGAATATTGTTTTATAGTAGCACCACCACTACCCATTCTCGCACTGATAGTTATAGCTTTCTTGATATCTTTAAATGTGCAAATATCACTTAAATATTTCCGTTGTTTCCCAGTCAACTAGCGAAGTCGCAGGGAATTCCATATAATATCTCATTATAGATCATCATTTCCTAGTAACATATAAGTACCAGCGACTTCACTTTGGGGACAATAATATGCACAAAATGTTAACCTTGCGATCCCGCGAAGCATAGTTCGAAAGCAATTCAAATTAACGCGTTCTAGAGAAGTGCTTATGACCTCCAAAATGATAGCACCATGCCGGAAATTATAAATTTAGTTGAAGATAATTGATATTTTGTCAAAATTAATGAATTGAAGATGACAACTCCAGGATAGCGGACGAGTTAATCTTCACATGTTCTCCTCATTGCAAATCTAGATAGCTCAGAACTTATAGAAAAATAGCCTCATAATAACGATGCTTCAACAAAAATTCTAAAATTAAGGCGTATTTACTAAATAGCACAAAATGAAAAGATTAATACAAAACCTTTTCAAAAACAAGCTTTTATTCGAGAGGGCTAAAATGAATAAAATACTTGCTTTGGATGTGTGACGTAGGTTATTCCGTGAGTTATCTATCTATCTTCCGTAATTTTTGACGTAGAATCATGAAATTTTCTGGATCGATAGATACAATGAAAATATACTCACTGACCAAAAAGGGTCATCCTTCGTGATATACATTGAACGCCAGCAGCGATGGAACCTCCCATTTTTCCTGAATATTATACTAGGGAGCAAAATATGCCCTTCGGATTGGTGTTCAGGATCCCCGAATCAATACTAATACAAATGTTTTCTGGAAAATACACGCCGATTACTATAATAAGCTAGACAAATTCGGTTTTTCAGGACTGAAATTTTTTCACAAGTTACAATTTGGGGATCCTGAATACGAATCCAAAGAAATTTTGGGCCTATTTTGCTCCCTAGGCTAATATAATTTTCAGGAACAATGGGTGGTTCTATTGCTCCTGGCTTGCAGTGTTTGTCACGTAGAATGACCCCTACATTCCAGTTTATTATAGTTTATTTCATCCCCGGAGTTAATTGCTTCCCGAAGTTTATTGCCACCCCGGAATTTATTACTGCCCAAGGAGTTCATCATCGTCCCCAGTGTTTATTCCTTTTTCCAGATTTCTACATGTGTCCGTGCATTTCTGTAGACTTCTTGAAGTTCCGCTTTCGTGAGTTCAATACTTCTTAGGTGTTCATATGTATTGATTCGAAATAGTTACCAATACGGCGTTAGATAATGCAACGGAATACCTGTTGTTCCGTAGAAACAGTGGGTAAATACTTCGGATAAAATAACTTTCTCAAAATCGCTTCTCGGCTTTCTTGCTAAGTTGACGGCTTTACAATATCACTGTGAAGGCGGAAATGTTTCGAAGGCATTTGAAAGGATTTCGAAGGAAGATACAATTGTTTTCCATTTATTAATTCCATAGAAAGTCAAAATCCCACATTTATTTGATCAATTTGGCAAATATAGAAGGAATGCTCTCCAAAGGTTGATAAAGTTATTACAAACTTTCACATCAATTTAACTTCCATGGGAGGTGCTTTCAATTTCCATTTGTCTTTTTTTAATCTTTCAAAAAACTGCTGCTTTGCGAAATCGCTTTGTGGCTGTCTATAAAATCCTTTATACATTCATCTCGGGTAATTACTGACGACGTACGTGTTTGCGGTCATTAGGCATTCGCCTGAGGGTGGAAAAACAGAGGATGATCTATTGATTTTACACCTGTAAACCGATTTTGTTGAAACTTTTCACACGTATGTAGTTCTGATGACACTACAACATATGGAGGCCCAGAGTTAATTTGATGATGGAGACGAAAGACAGTGGGGGGATCTCCTCAACGGTTCACAGCAGCTACCTCGTGTTTGGTGTTATATGTACATGTATAATCACATGTCCTGACAATCTGACTCACTGATTGACTAATATACGATCAACGCCCAGACCAAACCACTGGTCTTCAGAGCTAAAATGTTGGCAACATATATTTTTGATATTCCATCCCAAAAGGGGAGAAAAGGTGAGTGAGAAGGGGGGTGGAAGTGAGAGTTTCGAAATTAGAATAATGGAAATTAGTATTTTGGCTCTTCTTCACAAATAAAGGTTAAAGTGTTTCAGGGTTTCTGAAAATTCAACTCTGAAGGGGTAAAATGGGGGTTGAAAGTCTGCATAGCTAGTTTTCAAATTGGGGTCGTAAGAATTGGTATTTGAGGTCTTTGATACAAATAGAAGAAGTATGTATTTCAATGTTTTTATAAATTCAGCCACCAAAGGGAGAAATGTGAGTGAAAGTTTGTTATGGATGTTCCGTTAGTTTTCAAATTAGGGTAATAAAAGTAAGTATGTCAGGTCCTTGTGAGGGATAAAGAAATACAGGTTTCAGTGTTATCATACATGTAAGCCCTAGGGGGTGAAAGTTTATGTAAGGGTTCCGTTAGTTTGGAAGTGGAGGTCATAAAAATTTATATTTCAGGTCTTTGTTACAAATAAAGAAATACATGTTTCAGTTTTTTCAGAAATTGTGTCCCCAAAGGGGCGAGTGAATTTGTAATAGTCGTCACAAAAAAAACAACGTCCAACGCGGACGAAGTCGCTGGTACCAGCTAGTTATAGTATATAACAGATTATAGTTGAATTAAGGTGGATAAGTAAGTATTTTGAAAGTAATCTGAATCAAATATGTAGCAATCAGTAGATTTTAACCACTAAAAATTGAAAAATAAAAACTTTTGAACAAAAACCAAAACCGACAAAAAAAAACTGAAACGCAAAAAATATAATTAACCTTTTTAGTGTTAATAACTAAGCTCCAAAACTAATGTTCGTAACTGATTTTGCGTCGGCGCCAAACAAACAATCAACGAATTCAAAATACTCTAAAGAAATTTTCATAAAAATGCAACGTGAAATCTCCAGCGATAAACAATAACATTCCAGAAAAGTGCCCTCCGCACGACCACTCGCAAAGACATGTGCTCTCACATTTGTGCCCGTTCGGGTAGCTGTCTCGCTGATATTGACTCCGAGAATGCTCCGCTGCCATTATTTTACGCTATACGTAATTGATTTGCTTGTGTGTTTTGGAGCTTAGTTATTAAGACTAAAAAAGTCTCATTTTATTTTTTGCTTTTCAGTTTCTTTTTTCCTCTGTTTTATTTTTCGTTGAAAATTTTTTTTTGTTCGCACAATTCGAAATCACACATTTTCGCAGTAACTCCTTGTGACTTCTATGCGATCGATTCTGGTTCACGGATTTGAGGTGAAAAAACAACTGATATAGGAATGAGGAAAAACTATATGAATTACAAACTGCGAAACGTTCTCACAGTTCAACGAATGAGCCACCACATTTCATTTCAGATAATTGCTTTATCAACTTCATATTATTCTAGCAGTATTTTCAATTTCCTGGGTAGCTATTCTGACGTTTGAAAGATCAGAATTAGACAATGCGGATCCTTTGACAAGATTAGTGTTCATCATGGGCTTTTCTCATAACTTTTGCATCATTTATCTTTAGAGTTCGAATAACCCGAACACTCGGCCTACCCACCCCCAACATCCACCCAATTCCCGTGGAATATTGAGTTTCTGAAATATATACCAGCGGGGTGATTTATGGTTGGGTTACTATTTATAATGAACCATTGCATCAAAATCAACACCCCTCAATCATAGTTTCCCCTGGGATATCGTATCTGAATAATTTTAGTATGCTGGTTTTGTTTTCGTTTAATGTTGTCGTTGATTATCACCAGAGGTGAATCCAAATATACGTTTAAACATGTATTACAATTCAACAACAAACAAGGACTGTGGAATATTCCAATATTGTGGAAATATATTTAAAATTAAAATAAATATTTGACATTTTCTCTACAGTGGAACTCAACTGCAAATCAACTGCACAACCAGACATCTAACAGTTGAATGGATTTAATTAGTAAATCTATTTGATTAATAATGAGTGATTAAACTCAATAGTCCAGAGATATTAGTCATTGAGGGTGACTTAGGTTTGGACAGGATGAAACATCATGTTAGATATACAAATTATAGGAGTAAAGTTTACTGAAATGTTTGCCAACCATCAGAGCATGGTGCTCGTGAAAGCACTTAGAGCACTTTTTGCTCGCAAGCGCTGTGCTCCCGAGCGCTTTGTTGAATCAGTGCTTAGGGCTTAGTGCTTCGAGCATTTTACGAAAGTCTTAGTGCTTAGTAATCTCGAAAAAGTACTCCCGAGCACTTCAGTGCTCCGGAACACTTTTCGCGATTACTAAGCACTAAGCCTTCTCCTTACCTATGAATCTATAGATGTTTTCGAAACATGAAAACGCGGCCAGCGGCACCGCCGAGAACTACTGAACGCGTCTGTGTCCTCATATTATGAATATTCGAGAGATTACAGTGTTGATATTAGCATTGTTTTGAATGTTTTGCGTTGCGAAGTGAGTTTAGTGCTTCACTGAATACAGGAACTCGATTAATAGGCTTCCTACATACGATAATATTCAATTAAGAAATATTTAGAACCGTTATAGGTAAAAAATTAAGTACAGACTTGAATACAATCGGTTCAACTTTGTCGGCAGACTGTTTGTTTTTTTTCGGCCGATTATATTAATGAATAAGTATCCTGGCATCTGAAGTTGTTCAGTCAAATAAAAAATGGCTTCTATTGAAATTCTGGTAGCTGTTGGTGTTTGTGCTGCATATTCAATTGAAAAAAATAAAAAAACAAAAAAACGACGATGGGTGAAAAAAACATAATTTCATCTGTAGTCGTAGAAAATTCTTTTGATAAACGTGCTATTTCGTCTATTTTCTTGTTACGATTCCTCTACTCTTTACAAGAGACATTCCCTAGAGCAGAAACTTGTCTTGAACTTTCTTTAAAGGTTCAAGGTATTTTCAGTTGTCCACATTTCAAAACGTATTCTGTTGATTCTACAATTATGAGGTACAATTGGAAACTAACCTCAAGTAAAATATCCTCGATCCATTGAAAAACCGAAACAGTGCCTAGTGCTCGAAGAACTTGTCGTCAGGGCTCGGTACAGCTCTGCCAACCATAATAAGTTATTAACAATTTAATGCTCACTGAGGGTTTCTTAGCTGTTGCTGAAAATTCCAACCTTTCCTAGTCCTAGTCCTAGTCAGTGACGTAATAAAGGAGAATGGTGGACCGGCGCCATTTTTTAAGGTAATTCAAAATGGGATCATATGGCACGTAATTACTCTTTGGAAATATTGTTCCGAATAATTTCCAACGACTCCAGGAAGATTTAAATTTTCCTACTTATTCGAGAGTTTTAACCAAGAACTGTACCATGTAAATATTTACAATATAAATAAAATAAAATAAAATAATTTTTTTGATATGAAAGCGCTTGAAATATCACGTATCTGAAAAAAAAAATTATGACAAAATTAATTATGTTTATTTTGCAGCAATTTCAATGAAAATTTTATACCAGGCATTTTCAACCAATCAGATGCTTTATTTCGACATTGTTACTGTGGTTACCAGCAAATTTTCTGAAAATTTTCAGCCACATTAGCATGTAGACGTAAAATTTACTTACTTCATAAGTTGGATATATCACAACAATTTATTAAGGTGTACATTCTATAATATAATTAATTAATTTTAAATTCTTCAAAAATTCCACTTCTACCTCCTCTTTCCTAAGTGGTGAATAAAACACAGAACCACTGTTTTTTTAACAATATGCATATGTTTCATGAAATAGAAATAATACTGAGACACCAGTTTATCTCTTTGAGTATTAGATTTGTGTCCAAAAGAAGGCACAATATCACGCAGAATGTTGCCAATCTCTTTAAATGAGTTTTTTTGCTCAGGATTTAATCCAGATTCTTTCACTAGGTATGTTAGATATTTCACATTTTTATGAAAGTTCATTTTATTATAACTTTGTTACTAACTCATGATTGTATACAATGTTATGAGGAACTTATAATGCCACAAATAAAATATTGATTGACAGGAGTAGTGAATGTCAAATCCATGGCTTACTTTACAAAATATTTTTTTAACCGGCAACATACGCCAACAACATCCTTTTTAGAATAAAGAATAAAATATCCAGATTTCCTGAATTATTTAAAAAACAAATTATTACCGCTAATATTATTTTTTCTTAGAATTAAACCTGAAATAATGTGGAAAATATTTAAGTATATATGTATAGGTATAGCTATATATTTTTTGCTGTATATCACCTTTGTTTGTAGTCAATATTGTATTGACATTTCCCTGAAACCTAGTAATAAAATTATGTGAAATCAATTATTTGTATATAATAATGTATTTGATATTATAAATTTTATTTTACCAGGGCACGGGAAAAATGAAAATAAAATATCCCGCAATACGAACATCTACTTTCATTTCTAATCAATATTGATATTCTCCTGGAACCCAGTAAGAAAATTGAATGAAAAAAATCAATTTTATATAATAATTTATCTGATATTATATATTTTATTTTACTAGGGCACGGGGAAAAATCAAAAAAGATCTTCCGCACTACGAACGTATCCACTTTCATTTTAAGTCAATGTTAACATTTCCCTGAAACCTAGTGAGAAAATTGTACAAAAACAATTAATTTTACATAATAGTTTATCTGATATTATATATTTTATTTTACTAGGGAACGGGAAAAATCAGAAAAAAATCTTCCCCAAAACTCCCATTACACACAGCCTTCTATTCATTTGTGAATAACGTCAAAATAAATATTTACTTAATGTTTTCTGTTCAAATATAATTCCGGTATACAATTTTCTTACCGAATCCCCCACGTGCTTGAATTAATTGCGGGAAATTTGTCTCGTACATGAATTTTAGAAAATTATCCCTCTGCTTCGCGACTCATGATAATTTTCGAAAAATGTACTCGAAAAATTTTCGGCAACAATTCATGCTCTAGGGAGATTATAAGTGGAAATTACTACGACCCAAGAATCTAGAAATGTCTCTAACATATCTATAAGAGTGATAAAATAATAAAAGAATCAGAAACCAACAGAATAAAACTGTGGGTTATTCAAAGCATATAAAATCAATCATAATAGAAATAAAATGTACATTATTGAAAAAAAAAAAAATTATAAATATATAATTTCAGTTTTTTTTCGAACAAAATTTAGGGCAGCGCCTCCCGCATAATTTCGATGACTTGCTCAGAGGAAAACTTTGGCAATTGCCGAATGCAATAAACATTTAACTCGATATTTGATTAAGGAAGATTGTACATAAAAAGTGCACAAAGAGAACACAAAGAGTGCATTTTAATTGCATGCTGCCTGAGGTAGATATTCAATTTCAAAATAAAGAAAGCAACGAACCTCGTTATATCTAAACTGGTAGAAAAAGTCAGCACTAGTTGACTTCATACTCTGCTTTGAGGCACTTATCGTGATTATCAGTCCCTTGTAAGGATCAAACGACACAGATAGTATTGAAAATGGAAATATTCGCAATTGAATATTGTTTTAAAAATAATCCGGCGACCATTGTGATGATTCAGAATAACACGTGAACTGAACACTGTTGCCAGGCAAGAATATCGCATGGTCGGTTTACAAAGCTGTCTTCGAACGAAAGTTTGTTAGTGTTTTCTGATCGGCTGGTGAATGGAAGATCTAACTTAGCTACCAATCAGAAAATAGTACGCGATGTGCACGAGGATCGATTTGAACATTATTATCTTTGTCTATTAATAAATTTGCCATTCTATAAAACAATTATTTGAATTTTATTAATATTTCCCACTGCGTAAATGCCCAAAGCGTTTTCTCATTTCAGATATGCACAGTGATTGGCAACTTCAGAATCCAACCAGAATTGAAGTTTAATACTTCATTAATGAATGCGACGAGAGATTTATTTTGTCTCCAAAATACCCACGGAACAGCTCGGTGTTTAGTTTCGAAAACCAGCAATAGACAAAGACAACAATGTTCAAATGAATTATTGTGCACATCGCATTGGTTGCTTATTGAGATCTTCCATTTACCAGCCAATCAGAAAGCACTAGTAGAATCTGACAAACTTATGTTCGTAGACAGTTTTGTAAACCGTGCATGCGAGAATCTTGCCTGGCAATAGTGTTCAGTTCACGTGTTATTCTGAATAATAAAAATGTTGCGAGATTAATAATTTTCAAAACAATATTTAGTTTCTTTTTCAATACTGTTTGTGCCGTTTGTTTCTCACAAGTGACTTTGTGATAATTATGATAAGAGCCTCAAAGCAGAATATGAAGTCAACTAGTTCTGACTTCATCTACCTGTTTGGATATAACAAGTATAGTTGTTTTTTTCACTATGAAATTGAATATCTATCTCAGGCAGCCTGCGATGAAAATCTACTCTTTGTGTACATTTACCACCCAATCAGTTCAACATTCAACATTATTCAAATGACGAGTTAAATGTGTATTGCATTCGACAATTGTCGGTGTTTTTTCTGAGCAAGTCACCTGAAATTAGGTGGGGGCGCTACCAAAATTTTGTCGAATTTTACAAAGAACAAAACATGTTTTCAATATTTATTATCAGATTTTTAACCACTGTAATTCGTTATAAAATAAAATGGCATCATACACTCGTAATTCGCGGGTGTGTAAGAGATCACCATTATATGATATCAACCAAACAAAGTGCAAGTCAAGTTGCAACAACGATATTTGTGGGCATTTGTTAAATGCTAGTTTAAAAGTTCGAAATGATTATTCTGTACCACACATGATGACTTATATCGCGTTCTAGGATTCATGAATTGAATGATTTATTTTTGCATATCTCAATGACTCATGAAGTTCCTGTGTGAGAAGTCATATCTTATTGAGGTATTTTTTGAGTATCTCAAAGACCTGTCAACGTGTCTCAGTGAGAAGAAGCACGTCTTCATTGGTTGAGCTAGCCAACGAGTCAATGTGAGATGTTCTCCCAAAATCGAGTGAGGAGCTTGATTCAAGAGTGTTACCGGACATTGTGATGGAATGATATGAGTTAACTATCCTGGAAAACGTGGTGAATTGTGTTTTTTGGCGTTGAACTAAACAAGATTGTTGGTTTTCCATTCGATGATGACTTCAAGATCTCTATTGATAGGCCAATCTTTTCCTGCCTGAATATGTTTGTGTCGTTCACCAAAGTGGTCGATAGGATGTAGAAATCGAGACAACTGTGCTATAGTCTGTATATGGGGTTCGTGGTAATCTTCGAAAGGTCATTGAAGTGTGAAAGAAACAGAGTGGGGATCAGTATGGAACCCTGTGGGATCCCGGCATTGGTTGTCATCGCATTGGGGAAAACACCGTCGACCACCACATAAAGGAAGCGATCTTGCATGAAGCTTATGAGCCACTGGCACAGTTTGGTTTGGAGTCCGCAGGCAGATAATTTGCTTAATAATGCCTGGTGCCAGTCGGGGTCGCAGGCTATTGAACGGGATTCTCCAAATTTCTCGACAGTGTCTGTCCAGAGCTGAGTGACATATGCTAGTGAATCTCTAGTGGACCGAAGTTGACGAATCCACAGATATTTGATGAGTTCTATGTTGATCGCTTCTCATAAGTTGAATATGGCGAGAGTAGGCAATAGGAGATAATTTGCAGGATGGTCTGCTTTCCCTTCTTCGGGATGGGTTGAACTCTAGCGTTTTTCCACATGGACGAAAATATTATTTTGTTGAAGAGTCTACAGATAACTGGGGTGAGCTTTGGAGCACAGTTCTTCAGGACAATTATCGGAATTCTATCTGGTCCTGTTGCGTTATTGGAGACAATATCACGTAGTATTAGTTTGATAGTGCGGAAGCGGAAAGCGACCTCAGGCATTGATGAGTCTTGCTATGGACTATTATTTTTGTTACTGAATCCTCATCTTTCAGTATATTTTTTGATTCAATATATATTTCCATGTGAATCATGACAATTCAGTTTACTTCAGTTCAAAATATTTTGTCAGTTTTACAGAATGAAAACTCCAACGCTACAAAAAATTAATGCAGATGAAATCAAATACAAATAATTCAACATACATTTTTAATTAAAAATTTTAATACTGTTCCTGAAGGTATACTATCATCATTATTGAAATTTTATCGAGAAATAGTCCAATGTGACAACAAAATGGAATCATTCAATGCATTCCCTCAGAAGAAAAATATGAACGCAAAAACGAACATGAAAGTTCGAAGTCGACAAGAAAAGTCATCCATTTTTCTCGTGCCAAAGGAGTTTCTTTGCGTAATACATCGGGGACATCGGAGAAAATATATACATATGGGTCACCTCATCCTCAGCTCACCTGGAAATACCCCGTGATACTTCATAAATATATCTCCTGTGAAATATATTCCCGAAATATGCCACTGATAGTAACACCCTCTGAATATATTATGTATCAGCGATGGATATATTTGTTGTGCAGGGGCGGTCTTTGGCAAAAACATAGTTTGCCGACGCCTGAGCTTTTGAATTCGAGATTAACTCAAAACCTCTTGATTAATAATTTCTCATATAGTGACGATTCTCCTCACAAGAATAATTATGCTCAATAAACTACATGATCATTAAATACATACTTTTTCCAAAAATAATATCTGGTCATGATATCATTCAGAATGAAACAAGTTGTAGATGGCTATTAACGTCACCTGGTAATACTTGTTTGCGAATTTCATTTAGAAACATGGAAATGTTGATAGTTAACGCTTTGGCATTTGAAAAATTTGCGAAAGAAATATATGAACAAACCTACTGAATGAATTATAGAATTGAAGAGATGTGCTTTTTTTTAACAACATTCTTCCTACCTAAAGCTTCAGATGAGGTCTTCTAAAGTGTAAGGAAGGTATGACAATTGTAAATGAATCGGAATATTATCGTTTATCTGGGCTTATTTTGGGTTGCTTCGAGTTTTGGTGTCGTTGCAGGATCCACGAACTGGTTCAATTGAAGATCGCTGATAAAAAGGATTTGAATTACCTTTCCTACCAGTACAAAAAAATATATTTTTGAGTAACTGAACACCTGGATATTTACCGAACATATGCCAAGATTTTTTGAAACACTGCCATACAATCAATAGATATCAATGAATTCGAAAAAAGCCATAATCAATAGCTATCCACCTGAAATGATTTAACGCAAAACAGTATACAGGGGGGATTGTTTTCGAATTACATATAAAACTTCATTGGTAAATAATTCAGGAGATGATAAAATAATGTTAAAAATGCATGGTGGCTGAGGAATCTTAACAGATGCTGATAGTAATGTTGAAGAGTCTGTGGAAATAAAATCAGCAACGAACTCTCCTCGCTACAGCCATTTTTGTTTCTCAACTATCCTAGCACTATTTATGAAAATGGAACATTATTATAAACGTGAGGGAGGCCACAAATTCCAATGAAAGAGGAGATGAAAGGAAGTTATTATAATCTGAGATGCCAAGAGTATTTTACATATGTTTGGAATTTTATTTTGATATACACATCCTGGAAGACAAACAAGAAAATCCAGTAGTGTATCCTGATATATGATAATAATTGGTTTGTATGTAATTGTAGCTCTTGAAATAATGGCAGTGCAATACTAGGCGAGGAAAGAATATTTATTTTATCGGTTTCTCATCGAGGGGTCGACAATTTTGTTACAACAAATGAAACTGAATAATTGAGATATTCTCTAACGCGTTTTGTGAATGCACCTGATCCCATTTCAGAAAATAATTATTTATGTCCTATACGAACATTTTGGGAGATTCATATTCAGGAATACTAAATAGGATTATTCAAAAATTATTATGATTGTGCAATAAAAATTCCTTAACCTTCCGATGGTAAATTCGGAATGAATGAAGCATGAAAACTTTCTTCTGCCTAGAATTTATTTTCTCCTATGTTTTTCTTTGTGTTATGCCTTCGATACTGCTAGCTTCCCTTTTTCCTATACTCCCGTTATCCCAAAAAAACATGTGCTAAATCGGTCCAGCAGTTCTCGCGTTAGGAGCTCACCAACACATACATTCATTCTTATTATATATTATATATTCTCGAAAAAATTTCCAGGACCAAGGAGTTTTTCAGTAACGTTTCTAAAAAAACTTCCCTAGCCTAAGAACCTTAATCGCACTATTACGAACATTGAAAACAATAGCCAAAACGGTCGAGACGTTGTTTTTATAAAATAAAATAAACGTTCCTGACCGGGATTCGTACCCGCGATCTTCTGTTTGGTAGGCTTACATGAAACCGCTGTGCTATTTCGATCTCAGTAAAAGCCGAGCCGATAGACCTTTTGTTGCACAAATATCTTATATTTCCGAATTTTCCAATTATCTGGGCAATTTTTCCAATTATTTTTTTCCTAAATACCATCTTCGGACAATTACGAACATTTAAAAAAAAAGCCAAATCGGTCCAGCCGTTATCAAGTGATGCGCTTACAAAGAATTGGGATTTATATTTATTATATAGATGGCTACAATCTTACCACGCTCACGTCTTAAATAAATTTGAATTTATTTAAGTTTTGTTTTCAAAAATTTTTTGGAGGCTCGTCTCTTTATTATTTTTACCGTAGTTATATTTATCTGTATTTTTATTACCGTGATATCTTCAGTTTTTTCAACACTATCAAAATAATCTCTAATTTTTTTCATAAGCGTCAACATTATTTTCTTTGTTATATCAGAATGCGAAAACGAAAAAAAACTGAAAAATTAAATGGTCACTTACCAGAATTTCAATTCAACTCAACTCAATTTCATTATTTTTATCAGCTTATTGACTGGATATAATAATTTGAAATTGGCCCTGTGAAGGGGATGTCTATTTTCCCTGTCTAATTCTGTTTTACTTGTTCTTTGAAATTTACTCCCAGTGACAGCAGCGCCATGTAATTTCCTAATATTTTGGACTTTTCATACACAGAGATATCCCCCCTCCGTCTACCTTCCATAGAGATATCATACAATACTTTGAAGGTTTATGTTGGGATGTATTATCTGATGATGTTTTTGATCGGCTTAATAAACAGACACTTACCGATCGCTGATTCCTCGATATCTTTTTGCTGTTTAATGCATTCGTCCTTTCATCTATCAACAAAAGTCCATGCGATGAAAATTGATCTTTTTCTATGAGAAATTGACTTGGAAATACAACTAGCACATACTATAAATATTTATTGTGAATAATATTATTTTACTACAGCTAATCTAATTTTTTCACTGCAACCCCCAATACAACAAAATGGGACATAATTTTTTGCGTCTTATAATACAAATTTGTATAAGCATCCTAAACTAATCCAACCAGAATCTGTAGATTTGATAGGGTTCATGCAGTATTTTTTTTGCAGTTCCTGACGTTTTTGATTTTCTCTCCGACGTCATGTTTGAAAAACTTCAAGTAGAAGACGATTCATACAACTGAGTCCCATTTGTCCTAATCTCAAAATGATTTCATGAGTTCCAAGGATAATTATCTCATATATTGTACTATAAATAATCAGGTCAATTATTTGAGTGGATCTACTACCCCCCTCTCCCTCTCTCTCTCTCTCTCTCTCACGCCGAACTTTACGCCCCTCCTCGACATGTGAATGTCACACTTTTCTCCTCGGTACATCTATAATATTGAGCAGATGGCCAAAGTTGCGTAATGAAAAAGAGAAGCGCGTTTTTCTAAGTATGTTATGAGACAAACGATTGTTTGAGTTTTTTTTTCTTGTTACCTACTGATGAGAAATATGTCAGGAATGCTTTCAATTAGATGAGAAGCAATTGCATAGGTGCTGTTGAAATTAAAAAGAGAATGTAGAAAACTACAATTGATTATCACATTGTCAATTACCAAACACCCTTCTGAAAGACCCTTTGTTAGGTGAATACAGTTATCTCAGACCAATTAGCATTATTTCGACTCCTTTTGAAGTTAGGGAAATGATAATGAATACTAAATGATTGAATATATATCTCACAATAAACTTTTTTTTCGATTATTTTTTTACATTTCTTTCACAACCTATATTTTCAATTTGACATGTCATCAATTCACATGAAAAGTGAGAAATTAATCAGAGCCGGTTCAGTTCATTAAATCATTTTGCGAGGAAGTGTGTTTGTGATCGCAAATTAAAAAAAGCATCTACAGAATACCACACGAGAGTTCGATAAAGTAGGAAATAATTTTCCAGATTTCTTTCTCAAACTTGTTTCCATTTCGCAATAGCCCCTCGAGACCGTCGGGCTCTCGTGTCTATGGCCTGCCAACAAGTTTTCGAAAATCTGTCGAATTATTTTAACTTTATTATTACTCTTTTGTGGTATTACAACTGAAAACAATTTATCACTACTACTGCAATTGCGAATATCACATATAGCATTGGCAGGTCTCTGAATGAAGGATACGTGAACTGTATGTTCATTTTCAACTTCATATATCTCGGACTTTTCCAAATTCATGGTTCACTGTGGAATGTTCAACATGTTGACATCCAATTAGTTCCAGAATTCAGTAACAGGGTGTCACAGATGTGTTCAACTTTTTTGTTTGTTATAATTAGAACCCCAGTTCTGAGAAATGGTCGATTATGTTATTTGACAATTACAACAGCGTTCTCTAGAACAAATATGGATATAAAAATCAATAATGCACATACACCTATAGTACAAGAATGCAAAAACATTATACCTTGGTTCGACTGCGCATTAGGATTTGACAAAAATATTCAATCTGCCTGTGAATCATAATCAATTACACTCAACAAGACTAATGCAAGTTAAAACCTAAACTGAATGAAAATTGATTTGTATCGAAATTTTTCTTCTGCCTCTCCTTTACTCCGTAATACCGGATAAAATTCATAAAAAAGGTTCGATAGATATTACCGCTCCGATAACTCTACACGTTCAGCTCATTCAATTATAAGAACCAGAAAATCTACCTTATCCCTGTCTCGTGTACAGGGTGTTTCATAATTGAATGCTGAATCCTTGGATGATTTTAAGAAAAATTCTTCATATGAACATAATCCGTTTTATTTCTGAGATATTGAAATTCAACAAAAAAATCAGTTCTTTCTCAATATCTTTGAAACCGCTTCGGATTTTTTTTTTCAATTCTGGTACATGCACAGTACGCATAAAAAATTATTTTTTCCATGATAAACAATTTTCTAATTTCCATCAGTGGCGTCCCTGTTAACATGCCCTATCATATTTTTGATCAAAATAATGATACGCCACTGTTTTTTTCCAAATAAATATTTGTTTGTAATTGTCCTCTATCTTCTCATAAAAATGGTCTCCTGCCTTTTTTCGTTCATGGTGGACGGTTTTCGGTTTAAGAATTCATTTGCTTGTCCCTATTGATTTTTCTCTCAGTCTTAAAATCACAATTGTGGTAACCAAAGAGCTGGGCAAGATTTTTCTAATTTTATGGTAACTATTATTCAGTTTTTGTGATGAGTAGGCATAAAAATAAATTTTTTTATTTTTAAAAACATAACTATTATGAACAAAAAACACCAAAATCAAATTAACTGTTCAAAATGTCCGCCTCCTGCAAGTATGCACCATAGAGAAACTAAAAATAAAGAGAGTTGTCAAAACTGCAGTAAAAGTTGGCACCACGTTTAGATAGTGGCGACATATCTCGCAACTGGCCGAACTAAGTACAGTTGGTAGAACTGATTGAGATAAGGCGGGTTTTTCAAATGCGTTACTTTTATATGATTGATATGGTATATATTTTAAAAGTGATCGATTTGCCATTCTTGTATTCCATATACAGGAATGGCAAATCGATCACTAATAAAATATATACAGTAATCGATTCGTAGAATCTGTAAGTTCGTTCGTGGTTAAAATAAAGTTTCAAAGTGAATCTTTATTTCATGATACCAAGAACAAAATTAAACATCTTATAAAACAAAAATAATAAGTTGAACACTATAAAAACACATTTTATTGTATTTAGGACAAGGTACAACTACAGACAAAACAATTTTAAAACTCCGAAAAACAACAAAATTAAAAATATTCTTCAGTCGCTTATCATCAAATCAACCAAAATAAAAACAAATTACATTCACAACAAACCTTCAATAATTTTGTTAATTTATTAGCACAAAGGAGACCATGTACTTCGTACTTCCTCAAATGGTGATAGGAAATGAAAACTGATGGATGGAAATAAGTACCAGTTTGTGAAAAAAATTCTGCAACTGATGGATGGAAATAAGTATCAGTTTGTGAAAAGCAGCTTATATTTTACCTTGTGAAAGAATATTTCGAGGAATTTCAGCGTCAACTCGAATAACAAAACATTCCATTTTCGACGTTGGGTTCATAATTCAAGTCCATGGTATAATTTCTATAATTAATTTTTCGATGACAACAGTAGAATCATTCTGAAATTATTACGTGTTTGTCATTTTCTGACAAATGTCGAAATTGGAAAATTATCATGTCATCAGTCGTTTGTGGATTGCGGGCAGCGCCTCCATGCGCGACTGGCCGTACCAAAAACTTGTTGGTCAAGATCGCCAATGTTTCAAACAGTCTCTTTATTTTTAATTTGTCTATGGTATGCACGCTCCAGCTCTCCTTGTCATTGACTCGCGTACTCTTTGTAAAATTCTGCTTTTACGCGGTTTCGCAATTCTTCCCCAGTTAGAATTGGTTGACTATACACCAAAGTTTTAGGATGTCCCCAAAGGAAATGATCAATACTGTTTAAGTCTTGGTATCTAGCTGGCCATGACTCTGTTTCCCCACGACCTATGCAAGTTTTGGTTTAAATATTCGCGTGCCAGAGCACTTAAATGAGCAGGTGCACCATCTTGCATAAACCATATGCAATTTCGCATCAGAATAGGAACAAAATCCAACAGAACTGACAAATTATCTTCAAGAAATCGGCGATAATTATATCCATTAAATCTGCGTGAAAAAAAAAAATCCAATCAGGTAATCTGCAATAATTACAGCCCACACATTTGTTGAGAACTGCTCCTGGTGATGAGAATCCCCCATTGCATGCGGATTTCCCAAAAATGATTATTATGAAAATTTCTGATCCTGTTTTTAGTAAAACTAGCTTTGTCCGTGAATGAAATTTCCCTGTCAAATAAAGGATTTTCGGTAACTTTTTGGAGAAACCATCGGAAAAAATTCATTCGTTATGGAAAGTCTCGAGGAAGTAAAGCCTGAACCCGTTGAATGTGATAGGGATATAATAAATAATCATGAAAAATCCTCCATACTGGAATATTGGCGATATTAAAATCATTGGCGATTTGCCTCGTACTTATTTTAGGATTTTCGTAAACTGAATTTAAAACAGCTACCTCAATTGCTGGAGTTCTCGCAGTCCGATGTGCTCCTTGCAAGTGATGATTTGGCTCAAAACTTCCTGTTTCACATAACCTTCTGTGGGTGCTTGAAATCGTTCGAGCATCAGGAGCCATTCTAATTGGGAAGCGCTCTTGATACAGTTGCCTGGCTTCATATGCGTTTCCGTCAGCAAGCCAATACAAGTAATGCATGTCTGCTAATTTGGTATTTGTAAAATTTACCATGTTTTTTTTTTTTATAAACAAGTTGTTATAACGTAAATAATATCACATATCTAGGTGAAGAAGTGTCAATATTGTTCATTTTAAAAGCAACGAAATGTGTTCTTAGCATACTGGATGTTTCTTGCCCACAAGATAATCCTCTACTCTTCAACGGCTGATCTCTCATAGGAACAAGCAAATGAATGCATTTTATTATCTAACTCAAAAACCGTTCGCCGGACGTAAAAAAGGCAGAGGAACATTTTAATGAGAAGATAGAAAACAATTACAACAATAATATTTATTTGGAAGAAAGACAGTGGCGTATCATTATTTTGATAAGAAATTTTGCAGGGCATGTTAACAGGGACGCCACTGATGAAAATTAAGAAATCGTTTATCACGGAAAAAATTTGTTTTCATGCGTACTTTGCATGTACCAAAATTGAAACGAAAAGCCAAAGCGGTTTCAGAGATATTGAGGAAGAACTGATTTTTTTGTTAATTTTTAACATCCCATATCTCAGAAATGAAGAGGTTGCGGACCTATGTTCATATGAAGATTTTTTTTTAAATCATCCAAAGATAATCGCTCTTCAGGATCAGCATTCAATTATGAAACACCCTGTATAAATAAAAGATAATAACGTGAATACAAGGAAGTAGGATCCAATAAAAATACCCAGGCATACATTAGCCACATACACTCAACGTTTCATTTGATTCACCCTCAAACTCTACAATATGTTGCCTCCTGTCCTCAGAGGCCACTCAAAACTTTTGAATCCAGATTAAAATATATTAAGCTCATACGCCTGACCAACCATGTATATGGTCTGTGCTCCATTCTTGAAAGAACTTGAGTAGTTTTGTGAATGGAAATATCAATCAGTGAGTTTTTTTTATTCAGGCATTTGTTCGAATTGATTTTTCCATCTACCACACTTTGGTCAAATTTCATTCGATATCATCATCCTCAGATTTTCTTTATTTTCTTGGGAAAGTTGAAAAATAGCCACACAATATATTATCTTGTAGAGATGAATAAAGGCAATTTCTTATTAATATATATATATGCTTATCATCATAATAATTTGAATTTTGAGACCACTAATTGCTCAAATTTTTTTTATGGTCTTCGGGAGAACATCGAAGTGGAAAAGTTTTGAGTTTTGTTCTATTGAGGAGTCCTTATGACATCAGGAATCTTCACAACTATGTGATATGGTTAATTCCCGCAATGCTGTACAAACCGGACCTGACTCGCATCAGGTCCGGCGGGAGTGTGCGACAATGGCTACATATAGTGACGGACCCCTGCAGAGCCATATATCAATTAGGAGCGATTCCACGTAAAAATATCCTTCGGTACACGTTGTGGGCAGATGCGGCTGCCCGTTGCTACTCTCTGCTGCTTCATAGGTGATTTAATGTTATATGTCCGTGCAATTAGAATCTGGCTAATGGAAAATTCGACTAGAGATGGGTTTTGCTGAGCGGAGTTATATGATCCTCCTTCCTAATGTAGTTAGCGTACTGCGAAATTGGAAAATCCCGAATCGCGACTTCTGAACTCTGATGAATGGAATCGATTGTTGACAGGGTCCACAGGAGCAGTAGAATTTGTTCTGATAAAGAGGTGAGGCCCGACAACCCCACTTTTTGAAGTAGTGAGTTTTGCACATGCCTGTTGGGGAAAGACATCGTTCCATATATTTCTGAATTTTTCATGGAGTCGCTGCAAGAGAAAATTCCAATCATTGCGTCCCCTTTTTCAAAATTCCTATATGGTAAATTATGCATGGAGGAGTTGTTCTGTTATGTTGAGAACCCCGTTGTGAACATGGATATTCGGAAAAAGTTGAGCTCTATAAGGGTTTTTGAAATATATTTCACCAAATTTTCGAAGCCCAAAGTAATATGCCGTTAACGAATATAACCGATTTTGGTCGAATAAGTTGAACTCTATAAATGATTTTTTTATTGGATTGAAATTATGAACCTGCCGATCATGACATTACATGTAGAATCATTGGCGACTCGAAGATGAACTTTAGTCACTATCTTCCATCGTTCAAGATAACCTCTTGGGGGTATTTATGCTCAAAAAGGAAACATTCTCAATTGAATATTGAATAGAAATATTTTTCTGTGAATTGAAAAATCCACGATAAAAATTAAATGATTTTTCGTATATATTCAACAGAAAACAACTCCTTTCCGGCTTAAGTCATGCTGGACATTGAACTATAGATATACACAAAGAATTACTTCATGTTCATCGTGAATTTTTCATTCCACAAAAAATCTTTCTATTCCATATTCAATTGAGAATGTTTCCCTTTTAAATTATTCCCTGATCTCGGCAACTCGATATTTTTTTCGAGAGTTGATCAATGTTTTTCACTTTGAAAGTCAATCGTTGTTCATAATGTAATTTGAATGGTCTCAAAGGACAGCATTTGAAATTTTTTGGTAACTTATTGTAAGCTGTAATTCCCATATCAAAATGCTCTTTTTAGTGCACATAAGTTTTGTTTGGTTTCCATGAATATGGTTACTCTGACGGGTATTGTATGAGTGAACATCGAGCCGGAATTGTAGGTTTATTGAGAGATAGAGTATACTATTTACCAGTTTATGAATGAAAGTTAGCATTCGAAATTTGATTAGTTTCTTAACAGACATCCATAATTGCATATGCTCTATACTTTCGAATCTATCATATCTCAGAAGAAAACGCATATGTCTATTCTGTAAAATTTGCAGTTTTTTTATATCTGTATAGAAGAACAATATTCGAAGTGGAGTTCAATTATGCTACTGTATACTGAAGAGAGTAAGGTTTTTGCTGATTCCATATGCGCATCCAATCATCTCAGATATCGTCTTCGAGATATATTCAATGTGTTCGATGATAATGCCTATATATTTCATGCTCTTTACACGCTCGAGAGATAGATCATTAAATTAAATAGTATAATCCATTGTATAATTCAAATGTCGTTCACTTTTAAAAACCATAGATTTAGATTTATTAGTATTAATTATTATTCTGTTTTTGTTGAACCACTCGCCGATTCTCACGTGGCTGCTATTTATTTTTCTTATTGGGCTGTTGATTTCCCTCAACATGTATACTTTTGAATCGTCGGCGAATTAATGGATATTTCATTCACATAAATCCAATACAAGTAGGTTTTCGACAAACCATATAAAAATTAAAGAACCCAGGACGCTGCCCTGAGGTACTCTCGATATCACATTTTTTGCATTGGATATAATATAATTTTCTTTTTGTTTTTTGGAACCTATTTTTCATGTACGACTCGAACCACTCATGAGAATGTCCATTCATTCCAAAGTAAAGATAAGGTTTTCCAGAAAGACTGATACACCTTTATCTATTGAATATTTGAAGTCATTTGATAGTTTCTGCAATGCAGATTCACAAGAAAAGCCATCACGAAATCCTCACGAATGGTTTTGATCCAGATATCTTTGTTCATCAAGATGATTTGTCCCTGCAGAATACCCTTGGGCTCCTAGAAGAGTGGTCACTTAAAACAGGACTTGAATTCTCATTACCGAAAACCAAAGCCATGCTATTCTCCAAGAAGCCTCAAGCAAAACTTCTTGAGCTTACTCGTCACAATAGCCCCATAGAATTTGTCGACTATATCAAAATCCCTAGGCATGATATTCGACAAAGAACTAAACTGGAAACACCATGTCATGCATCTGAAGAAATCATGCCAGAAAAGACTGAACCTCATGAAATCCATTCCATCTAAGGAATGGGGTGCAGATTCAACAATTTTGATGATGCTATGTAAAACACTGATAAGATCAAAACTAGACTATGGCGCCATTGTGTTCAATTCAGCAAAGAAAACTGTTCTTAGGAATTCAGACCTTGAACAGAACAATGCCCTCAGAATTGCTTTGGGAGCATTTTGTAATTCTCCAGTCATCAGTCTACAGTATGAAGCCAGTGAACCATCCTTATTTTCCAGAAGATAACTCTTAACCATCCAATATACAGCATCAGTCGTCTCAAATCCAACAAAACCGGTTTACCCCAATGTCATAGCCAACTGCTTCAAAAGCTCATTCCATGCCTGCCCCAATATCGACCCTCCCCGAAAGGGTGAACAAATATCTATCACATTACAACATCACTTTTCCCGAAATGTATATTATTACAAGCAACACCACCCCTCCCTGGCTAATCCCTCCTCCGATATGTGACACTAGCCTCACCTACTTTAACAAAAGTGAAATGAATGCTCAGATGATAACTAATGTGTTTTATAACCAGTTAGATGCATACAAAGGTTACACCTGCATATATACAGATGCTCACAAAACGAAAGGAAGTGTAGAATCAGCATTTACCTCAAAAGTCCACAATGCAGCATTCAAACTACCACAGTTCATATAGGGGAACAAGATAGTGTATGGAAAGCAATGGAGGACTCTAACACCAAGAAAATAAAACGATGCATCATCATCACCGACTCTCTCAGTACGCTTAATGCATTGCCGGAAATGTATGCCACCCACCCAATACTTATTTCAATAAAACAGGAACTCTGAAAAGCCTACGGAAATGGAATCACCCTGAAACTGATGTGGGTACCCTTTCACACGGGGATCAGAGGGATTGTCTGGCTAGAGCAGCTATCTATGGCGACGCACCAACTACTACGACCGTCATTCATACCGACATGAAACCCTTCCTGAAAAAGATCCAATCCAAAGCGTGGCAAGACGAATGGGATATCACTGACACTAAGCTATCCGAAGTGGAGAAGAGTATACTCCCTCACAAAATCTCTCCAAAAAAGAGAAGACATCAAGTCATGCTGACACGCCTACGATTGGCACACACTAGGTTAACCCATGAATACCTTGTGACATGCTCCTCACAACCCACCTGCGAAAATTGTGGAGCTCGATTAACAATAAAGCACATTCTCTGTGATTGCCCACTTCACTACCAAGAGAGAATAAATCACCAAATTCCTGAAACACTGAAGGACATTTTTAGTGAAAAGTGTAACATAACTCTCTGATATCATTTCTCAATACTATAGGTATTTCTAACCGTATCTAATATTGTATGTTACTGTTGTTTTGTAATTTTCTATTGTTGATCTCCTAACTTGTAATGTTCCACAGCCAATAACCCCAGTGGTTGATGCGACAAAAAAAAAGATTATTAGGGAATTGTTCATACACTGATAGCTCAAGCACGGAAGAGTGTTTATAGGCCTGTATTCTGATTTTTTTTGTCCTAGCTATTTTTGGTATGGGAATTACAATTGATGTTTTTGAATCAATTATCAGGAAGGGAACCTCTTCCTAATGATGTATACAATGCAATAAAGGGGTAGCTAATTGTATCGAAGGTATTCTTCATCAACTTGAAATTCACTTCGTCTTCTGGGAACTTATTTTCTTTTTGATAAATAATTGATTTCAAGTCTGACAGTGTTATTTCACTAAGAGAACTCATCCCATTTTCATGATGCCCTTCTTGATTTACGAAAAGAGCATTTACAACAAATTCATAAAAAATTCAATTATTATTACTTGCTACAAAGTATCCATTGAATTTATTTCCGATATCTTCTGAAATTTTCTCTCCATTTTTGAGTATATTCAATACATAACTTTTGGATTTCGTGTTCACTAATGATTTCAGAGTTTTCCAAATTGGGGTTTTTTCGATCTTAGATTCATAGAATGTTTGTTTGCAATTACGGATCACGTTCACAACATTATTGCGTTTTTGAGTATATTCAAACCAGTTTGTTCCACCCTTGGTTATGATGAATTTGTTGTACGCTGAGTTGCGTTCATAAATGGCTCTTCTATTATTTTCACCAAACCATTCTTTGGATTTTTAAACTTTCCTAGCCTGTTGAAGGCATTCATTTTTCAGTACATATATCACGTTACAGTCAAAATCATGAAACACTGTGGTTTTTCTATCCATGTGATTTTTCCGCCATGTATGGATATTAGATTTCAGCAAATTTTAAGCTTCACCATGGAATGGTTCACGGCCTTTAAGAGCACGTCGTGCTTCTTCTCGGACCGAAGAGTCAGCCTGTTCGTTGCCCTCGTAACTAGAGTGTCCTGGACAGAAATAAATATATCAGTTATAAATTAGAATTGAAATTTATCAACACTGTGTATCTCTGAGCAAAAGATAATCATACTAGAGTGGATAACGAGTGATTCTCATTGGGATATTCTTCTGCACACTGGTATAAACTTTTTTTTTTCGAATGCACGGCACGTCAGAAAGACGTCCGTTTATCGTTTAGAAACAAAAAGACCAGTTGGATTCCGATACAGATGCGGTTGGTTTGGTTTCTCGAGAGTAGGAACCGATGCGAAGTGTTCGGAATATAATATGTATCACAGAAAATATAAATGGGTGGATGATGGGAGTTTTCATTCATCTAATGCTATTGTTGAAGCTTCAGGTGAATCTTGAGGAACGCACTTGGTATAAAATAATAAATGAGAATAAAAAATAATGCATTTACTGCATGTGAGATGTGCAAAAGGCAGTTCAGAAATTGTGATCGAACGAAAACAATTCAGAGTTATTTATGTCAATTCAAATGATTTTTCGTAGATAAAATAATGCTGAGCTTATGTTTATTGAGGTGAATTGCGAATTCTGCATTTTATTACACTCTCAGTAGTAATTCAAACAACTAGAGGCATTGACGTTGAGTGTAACATCAACAACACAAGACCAATCGGAAATTTAAAAATATTCATCAATATTAGATTATGACACACCTTGGAGAATTTGGAGATTTCAGTGTTAATAAATTTGTTTGTGCATTCTATTTTTCCGGACCTGCGTTGAGCGCCAATTTTGATAATTTTATTCTTATTTTTCAGAGTTATAGAATAATCCTTCCTAAAAAAGTGGGAGTGGCTCTTATTGCGGAGGCAATAGCCATGTTTCAATTAGTAACGTGAATAGAATTTCCAAACATTTATATTTCCTAGAAAATGAAGTTGTTTTTATAAAGTTGAAATTTGGGCGCCATCTACAGTTGAAAATACTCCACCCAACTTATTCTCTATCAATTTCTATAGATGAACTGACTGTACAAGAAACACTCTCCAAATAAAACTCTGAACCTATAAAATTACACTTTAATTCTCTAATCGACGCGTAAATTTTTTTTATGTATGATCACGCATAACTTTTCACAGAGCGAATCGATTCAGATGATCATTTCCATTGGATAGGGTGTACTTCGAAGTTGGTCCCATTTGAAAAATCCATCCCTTAGGATAGCAAAATGGAGGTTATTGATCGTTCACCATCTGAATTTTGGTCCGTTAACCTATTCTATCAGGCATAACTTTCTAGTGGGTTTTCTGATTTGGATGATTTTTTTTTTGTTAGATAGGGTATACCTCAAAGTTGATCATATTCGAATTTGGGATGGTATGATTCACCCCTATGGGTAGAAAAATAGGGGATGATTGATTTTCCACTTGTGACCATTGTCACACATATGTAGTTGACATTGACAGATCCTCCTACATCCGTCACAATAACTACATGCTATAAAAGGATGGAATTATATACAAAGTGATAAAATCAACTAACCTGAACTTTCAAAAATAATTTATATTATATAACAATAATTAGTTAAAGTAGATAATCATATTATTCAACAGTTAATAGTTGAAGAAAGCTAGGTAAGTAAGTATTTTGGGAGTAATCAAAAATTAAGTGGGTAGTAATTAGTAGATTTCAACCACAAAAAATATGAAAATATTTTTTTTCAACAAAAAATTAAACCGACGAAAAAATCAACTGAAAAGCAAAAAATGAAATAAACCTTCTTAGTCTTAATGATAATTGAGCTCCTAAACTGATGTGAGTAACTTATTTCGAGTCGGCGCCAAACAAACTAGCAATTGAATTAGGCAAAGCGTAAAATGATGGCAGCGTGATGCACAGCAGCGTTTTGATTACTTCTTCAAAGTAATATAATGATGGATTGATTTGTTGAAAATATAAACAGGATGTTCATAAAATCAGATGTGAAATCATCTGTGACTGAAAGATAAACTTCAGTCACTATCTTCCATCGTCAAGATAACCTCTTGTGGGGTATTCATGTTGAAAAGGGAAACATCCTCAATTGAATATTGATAGAAATATTTTTCTGTGAACTGAAAAATCCACGATCAAAATGAAGTTATTTTTTGTGAATGTTTCCCTTCTTAATATAATGATCTTCGATAATTGTTTGTATGGCGCCGACTCAAAATCAGTTACTCACACTAGTTTAAATGCTTAATTATCATTAAGACTAAGAAAGTTTATTTTAGTTTTTGCTTTTCAGTTGATTTTTTCGTCGGTTAAATTTTTTGTTAAAAAGTTTCTATTTATCGCAGTGACTAATTTGAAAGGGTACTCAAACAAATTTCAATAGCAAATATGGTTTTACATTTCCGAACACTTGATTAAATGCATTCAACCCTTACATGTTTCCGTTGTTACGGATCCTTCCACGAAGTTCCGTACGAGATCGTCTTTGGCATCCCACTCCCAATAACCAATATTTGATTTGATCCAATAGGTGATGATCCAAGCTTCCAAGACCTCCTCCGGTTCTCTGCCTCCTATGGGCTACTTGATCTCGCCAGTCTAACTTGTTTATCAATAACTGGCTTTTATTTAGCAACTCCGAGTGGTCTCATTCATCTTTTGTACAAAGAGTTAACTCGTGATATTCATTTTTGTGTATTGATTTATCTCATATCTTGATTGAAAATCCAATAGCAATTAGATCAATGACTTCTTATCAACACCTGTGATCAACAACCTGGCAGAACTATAGCATCAAACAACATAAAAATGTATTTGTAGAACATGGCTGACAGACATATTTTTATATTTGATTATATTTGGTTGAATTTTACCAAAACACAAATTTCCTGAATTCTTTTGGGAATTATGAAGTTATATTCACCTGTTAGCAAATCTTTTCTCCTGATTTGTATAGAAATGGTATAGTTAATCAGCTATCACCACCCACGAACAGGAATGGATTACTTCCGAACCTTCTCCCCCAAATCAAATATCAATACTTCACTTTTCAATTTTTTTTCAATTTCCTGATGAGATTTGGCTGTGTTCCAAAAAACCGATCCACAGAACTTTTCCTAATCATAGAACAATACATTTAACTATTCTGTAGTGTGGTTAGATCAGACAAAAACTGCCTGTTCTGTTTCGTCATCCATGGTAACATCGCACCATCGTACAATAACTTACACCGTATGAACCGAGGACATTTGACATTTCCAAATGACATCAAAGTTGGTTTGTTTTGGGGTATTTTCGTCAGAAAGTTTTATCATTCGAACTGTGCCAAAATATCAGAATATATTCCAATAATATTCTGAGGTGGAGAGTCAGTGGCATTGTCATAACCTGTAACCTCACCAGTGATATGTTACCAGATTCAAAGGTGATCTATTTGCTGTTAGAACTTCATATTGCTGTGTATAGAGTACTTAAATGAACGTTTTGAGAAAAGCAAACGTTACAATTTTCTGTTAATCGGGGGTTTGAACTCAGTCTGATAATATAATTGATCAGATGCAATTCCTATAGAAAATATACTCTGACAAACCCACCGCTGGTCACCCTAATTGTCTATTCATAGTCACTAGCACATCTGGAAAAAAAAACAAGACCCCTGTAGGTGCTAAATCAACTCGACTTCATCCCAATTGCCCATTCGTGTAATGACAGAACATGTGTCGCCATAATCTACCCCGGCAATGTGGACACCCAGTATTTATCCTGCATTAATATTACGTTCATAGCTCACTGAGATGATGAAGTTCGTCGAGAGCCTCTTCATGGCATACATTACTGTAGATTAATGTGGATGTGAGCAGAATTTCACAGTGCAGGTGAAGTTGCAGCACTGAAAATCCAGATTATCTTTTTTTCTCGTTGAAGTGGTTCATTATTTTTTGGGGTGTCTAGTCCTCGTATTTTTCCGTCATTAATGTAAATACCGGGAAGACGAGGCATTTTTTACTCTTCTGCAAAAAACTAACTGGAACTTATCTACCTCGAGAAACACCTTGATTGAAATTTGTGATACTCCAACCTTTGAATAATTCGGCACTAATTCCAGGAAAAATAATTCATCATTGATTCAACAACATCACAGTATTCGAATGGTTGTTCGAAATTATTGTAATTTCTATTCTTTTCCGTACTGACCAGCGAGTGAATTGAACATCAGAAGAAAGTTAAAAATGTAGAAGTTTTGAGTCGTGAAGACAACGAGCGTAGAAATGGTACACATCAATCGCTATAAAAATGCAGTCAATGGACAAACGGACATTGAATATTTTAGTAGAACTTATGATAATATAATCGCTTCCGCCATTACTTGAACTTCTGTTACCTTCAATTTGTGAGACCGGTGTATGACAGACATAAACCTACTTTCGCTTGAAAGATATATATATATATATATATATATATATATATATGATAATAACGTTTATTGAACAAGGCTCACAAAAAAAAGTTCCTATGTTTACAATTTAACGTTGGAATATATTCGCGAGTGTCGAGCACTTATAAGGGATAAGCACTAGTCACTGTGTGCGATGAAAAAATATATAAATGTAAATGTTTCAGTTTTATGATAATATTAGTATAAGGTACAAGCTATATAAAATATAAATGGTACGAAAGTAAATGACAATATATATATATATATATATATATATATATATATATATATATATACGTATAAAATGGAAAATTCAGTTAAAAATATTAAACATAATCTAAAATATAAAAGTAAAAAAGTTTGGAATATAAATAATTTGTTTTCAGTTATTTTTAGGGTCTATAATTTTTTCTATTGTTGTTTTATTTTCTGATACGAATTTTTTTAGGAGTATTTTGAATTTTTTTGTAGAATGTATATTTATAATTTCGAATGGAAGCGAGTTTATAATTTTGGGGCCTAAGTAGTTTAAACTTCTTTGTCCAACAGTTTCATCCATGTGTGGAACAGAAAAGAGGGGTTTTTGATCTGGTGTCGTATCTGGAGTTGTGAGCGGTTTCTAGAGTGCATTTATTTTTGTATAGGTGGTTGGCAGCATTTTGGAAATATATTTGTCTTGGATTAAAGAGCCTGATTTCCTGGAGTAATTTTTCCGAAGAATATGTATGGGGTTTTCTTAAAATAATTTTGTAAAAACGCTTGAGTATATTTTCTAGCGGAAGAAGATGGGTTTTCAGTATTGCACCCCATGCAATTATTCCATAACTGAGGTGTGGTACTACCAAGGCATTATAAAGGGTAATTTGGTCATTTTGATGGAGAAAATTTCTGGATTCATAGAAATAGAAATAGAAATAGAAATATTTATTAATCCTTTGTGACATTACAAACATGTATAGGACAAGTCAGTCACCCGCTGTAAAAGGTGTATTTTGAAGTTATCTTAAAATTATGAACACGAATAATATATAACAATACAGTTGGTATGAATAAAATAAAACAAAATAGTTTTAAAATAGTACATTTTGTATAAACTAACATATAATGTATTTATTGCACTATACAGGCATATTTATGCAAATACAGATGGAATAGACAAAGACAGTTCCTACGAACTATCATGGAGGTATTCTTTTACACTATAGTAGCATTTTTCTAGCAGTAAATTTTTTATGGTCCTTTTGAAATCACTGAAGGAGTCCATACTTGTAAAAGTTAGTGGGAGTTTATTATAAAATTTCATTCCCATGTATCTAAAACTATTTTCAAGTTTTGTAGTTTTGTGTCTGGAGACACATAGATGATCAGAATTCCTGGTATCATAATCATGATTTGAAGAATTCAGTTCAAATTTATCAATATTTTTTCTTACATACAAGATACAGTAGTAGATATAAATGCTGTAGAACGACATAATTTTATATTTAATGAATGTGGGCTTACAAGTTTGTCTGAAGTCTAGGCTGAACATTTTTCGTATGATCTTTTTCTGTGTTATGAATATTCTATTGGCATCTGTGGAATTCCCCCATAAGATTAGGTTATAACATAAATGACTGTACACTAAACTGTAGTAGACATTGATTACTGCACTGGTGGGCATGCAGTCTTTAATTCTTGAAATTGCATAAAAGGCCTTATTCATTTTTTTGTTAACTGCGTTAACTTGCTCTGTCCATCTGAGACTAGAATCAATATGTAAGCCTAAGAACTTTGTTGTTGTGGTTGATTCAATCATATTACTCTCGACTCTACATGTTAGAGAAGATGAGGTGGACGTAATATTATTGGAATGAAAATGTACACACTCTGTCTTATCGATATTAACCATTAGACCGTTACATTTACACCAGTTCTCGAAAGAATTTACAGTATCTGCAATGGATGATATGAGTTCCTCTGAGGTATGTGCCGAGACCGCCAGTGAGGTATCGTCCGCATATATCGTCAGTAGTTGCGATTTTAGTTGAAGTGGTAAGTCGTTTATAAAAAGTAGGAATATTAGCGGTCCGAGCACAGAGCCCTGAGGAACTCCTCTATTCATAATATGAGAGTTGGATGTAGCATCCTTTACTTTGACTATCATTTTCCTATTGCTGAGAAAGTCCACAGTCCAGTCCAAGAAAATTCCTCTGAATCCAACATTGTACAATTTATTCTCGATGAACTTTATGTCTAAACTATCGAAGGCACGCGATAGGTCGAAAAACAGACCTGCCACGTGCTTTCCCTTATCTAGTTGCGCGTAAACATGCTCAAAAAGATCGCAAGCAGCAGTTTGTGTTGATCTGTCTGCTCGAAATCCATGTTGGTGTGTGGTTATGAGCCCGTTGATATTTAAAAAATGTATCATCCTACTATAAACAATTTTTTCAAAGATTTTAGAAATAACACTCAGCACTGATACTGGTCGATAATTGGATACGTTTTCAGGATCATTTTTCTTGTGAATTGGAATAACTTTAGCAAATTTAAGTGATGATGGAAACTTGCCTTCTATAATCGATAGATTTATAAGATGACTCAAGTGATTTGATAGAGATTCAACACCTGCCTTCAATATTTTTACTGAAATGTTATCAATGCCTGTACTAGGCTTGGTTTTCAGGTTTTTTATTACATCCCCGACTTCCTCTGGTGTTACAGGATTGAAAAAGAATGTTTTGTTGAACATTTTAGATGTAGTACAAGATGTTGGCCTCGAGTTTATAAAATAGTCATCAAGGTCGTTTTCCGTTACGTTAGCAAAATATTCACCAAATGTATCTGCTATATCTGAAGGACATGTTAAAATTTCACCATCAAAGTTGATTGTTAAATCCGGGTTTTTTTTTGTTCTTCCGATTTCTTTGTTAACTAAATTCCAGATTGTTTTAGGCTTATTATTAGACTTGAATATACGTTGTTCATTGAATTGCCGTTTGGCATTCTTGAGTAAATTGTTATGTTTGTTTTTTTCATTTCGATATAATTCTTGGGCGTCGCTTTGTTCCAAATTCTTACTCAACCAATAGAATAAATAGATTAACGATCGTAGTTTCTCAATGATATATTCTATATGGGTATCCCAATTTAAGTGGCTGTCAATATGAATACTAAGTATTTTACGCTCGTGGCTGAGTTTATCTCGATAGTTTTGTGATTGTCCACGATTTCCAGTTTTTTTTATATGAGCTGAAAGGTATAAAAAACGATTTTTCAAAATTTATGGTGAGTAATTGATTTTTGAACCATTTTTAAATTTGAAGAAAATCTTTTTCAACTTTAATTTTAATCTTGTTCCAATCCACATCGTTATAATATATGACCGTATCGTCTGCGAAGGTGATAATTTCTCCAGCTGTATCCAGAAGAAATGGGTTATTCACGTATAGTATATTGGACCCAGAACAGTTCCCTGAGGTACACCGTATTCGAAAGTTCCTGGAGTGCTGAAGGTTCCATTTATGTTCACGATTTGTATTCGGTTTTCTAGATAGTTCCGAAATAGATCTAGTTGTGAGCCCCGTACTCCAATATCCTCTAAGGATTTGATTAGAAGCAAAAAACTCACTGTATCGAAAGCCTTCGCTAGGTCTAGAAATACAGCAAGCGATGGTTTCTGGTCATCCAGGTCACAATAGATTTTTTCCATCAGTCGTGCTATGGGGTCTTGGGTTGAGATACCTTCTTGAAATCCATATTGCTTTTCAGATATGATTTTATATTTTTTTAGATATTACCAGACTCTTTGTTTGATGATTTTCTCGAATATTTTGGCAAAACTGGACTACACTGGAAACTGGACTACATACACTGGACTACATACACTGGACTACATACATACATACATACATACACTGGACTACATACATACACTGGACTACATACACTGGAAACTGGACTACATTCAGGAGAACCATCCAACAGCTGAAACCATAATCTTGGGAGATTTTAATGTACATAACGCTGCCTGGCTCAAATTCTCTAACAAAACAGATGATGCTGGTCGTCAAGCCGAGTCCTTCGCCATCACTCATGGTCTAGAACAACTGGTCGAGCTACCAACCCGCATCCCTGATGTCAACAACCAGTCTGCCAATACACTAGATTTTTTCCTCACCACCAATCCTGACCCGTATAGAATAGAAGTTTGTGCCCCACTTGGAAACTCTGACCACACCCTCATCTCCACAACATGCTCTTTCCATTTACCATCGAGCTGCACAATACCACCCCGTCTCATGTGGCATTACAATTCGGCCGACTGGGAAGGTCTTCGTATGTTTTTCTCAGCGTTTCCATGGAAGAGAGTTTGTTTCTCTTCAGTAGATCCAACACGATGTGCTGAGACAATTTCTGAAATCATCATGTTGGGATGCAAACTTACATACCGAATACCGAAAGAAGAACATCATCCGATAAGACCTGGTTTAACAGAAACTGCTCTAGAGCTGTGGCTTCCAAACAGGCAGCATACCATCGATGGCTAAAAAATCCGGGCCCTGAGACCAGAGCAGCATATGTCGAGGCTAGAGGCATATGTAAAGAGACAATAGAATGCTCAAAGATGCCCACAAAGCCAAAATAAGATCAAAACTTGCTGAATGTCCTAACGGATCCCGTTCATTTTGGTCTTTCTAAAGCTGTGGGAAGAAATTTCACTTCCAGCTCATTTCCTCCCTAACCAAAGAAGATGGAACACTAGCAACGACTGCCCAGGAAAAGCCAATATCTTTGCGCACCTATTTGCTGGAAATTCCACTCTGGATTCATCGGGAAAACAACCCCGAACATTACACCTATTGACAGTCACATGCCCGAGATCACCTTTCGCCAACGTACTATCAGAAAGATTTTGCTGGTCTCAACACCAACAAAGCCTGTGGATCTGACGGAATCCCGCCGATTGTTCTCAAGAAATGTGCCCCTGAACTAACACCTGTTCTTTGCCAGTTGTTCAACCACTCTTACAATTTGGGGTATTTCCGTCCATTGAAAATTGCAAGAGTACAGCCAGTCCCCAAAAGGCAAAAGGCCCTACCTAGCAACTACAGACCTATCGCACTGCTATCTATTATTTCAAAGGTCATGGAAAAGCCATCAACATCGAGCTCATGAAATATCTGGAAGACTCAGGAATTGTCAACGATAGGCAATATGGCTTCCGCCATCAGAGATCAACTGGTGACCTGCTCGCTTACGTCTCACATATATGGAGCTATCTATTGAAAAGCATGGAGAAACTTTAGCTGTGGCATTAGATATCCCAAGGCGTTCGATCGAGTTTGGCACCAGGGACTCCTCGCCAAGCTTCCGTCTTATGGCTTGCCCCTAAGCTGTGTTCTCTGCTTGCTAGTTTCTCTCAAACAGGTCTCTCCATGTAGTGGTCGATGGAGTTTCATCTGACACTCTACTCATAAATGCTGGTGTTCCGCAAGGATCCATTCTCGCACCAACACTATTTCTACTTCACATCAACGACCTGTTGAAAGCAACTTCATGTCCAGTACACAGCTTTGCCGATGATAGTACCCTCCATACGCTTCTCTTCCAGGGCTCCTATATCAGCCCGTGAAACCAGAAATGAACGAGGAAGAAATGTTAATAATATAAATATGGACTTGGCAACAATTCTCGAATGGGGATCTAATAACTTGGTAGAATTCAATGCAAACAAAACACAAGCATGTCTTTCTCTAGAAAAGCCGATCTCACTGTGCCTAACATAACTTTGTCAGGAGTAACCATACCACTGAAGCCATCCATATCGATGCTTGGTATTACTATCAGCAATAACCTTTCCTGGGAAAATCACGTGAGGTCCATTGCCAAAAGTGCATCCCAAAAACTTGGTTTTCTGTTTCGTGCCAAGAGCTATTTCACCCCCAGTCAGCTGCTTATGATCTATAAGGCACAGATCCGACCTGTCCTGGAATACTGTTCCCATATTTGGAGTGCGGCACCTAAACATATCCTGAGGCTATTGGATTCTGTCCAAAAAAGAGCAATTCGTCTCGTCGGTGATGCCTCGCTTACAAACTCGCTCACTTGTCTGGAACACCGTAGAAAAGTTGGCGATTTGTCTCTATTTTATAGATATTTTCATGGGCGATGCTCTTCTGAAATATCAACAATCGTTCCTGCTTTGGCAGTCTCTTCGAGATTAACCCGTCAAGTTCAGTCATCACACCCCTTCGTGGTCACTTTGGAAACCTGCAGAACATCACTTTCCAAAGACTCGTTCATCCAACGAACAGCGAGGCTTTGGAACTCATTGCCTAGGGAGGTGTTCCCGAGGCATACAACCTTCAGAAATTTAAGAAGAACACCAACTCCTACCTTCTTTCCCTAGGTTCCCACGATGTTCTCTGAACATTACAGGATATCCCTTTTCGTGGGAACCAGAACATAAAAAAAAAAAATAAAATATTAAGGATATAGGTCGGTAGGTTGTTGTAGCTAATTCATCACCTTTTTTGTATATTGGTTTCACCACTGATATTTTGAAGATTGACGGGACTTCTACTCTATCAATTATAAGATTAATGAGTAATGTCAGTGGTTCTGCAATGAAATGTAAAATTTGTAATATATATATATATATATATATATATATGAATATATATATATATATATATATATATATATATGTGAATATTAAATATATATATATATATATATATATATATATATATATATATATATATATATATATATATATATATATATATATATATATATATCCGCGCGGAACGTTAGCGAAGACATAGATTACATTTATTTGTCCAATACCCTGCAATCGTTTAGATCATCAGGAAAAAAATGCTTGGGGTTGCATAATTTTCTATTGAAACTGCAGGATTACAGACTGCACCTCGCTTATATTCTGGGTGTGAGAGACATTTTTATCGAGCAAGTGCAGCTAGATTCCAAATCTATCGGGAAACTGAAGATTATACTGAAGCAAAAAGCGGAGCAGGTGCTTCAAAAAACATAACAAACTCTTTTGAGTATCGATAATAAGGTGCACAACTACAGTGTGTTTGTTTTTTCTTTTTGTGGATTGTATAAAATTAATATTTTCCCTGTTTTCAAATTCCCAGTAAACATTTATACCATCTATTGACGGCAAAAATCAACCTAGCTGAGGTAGCATGAAGGTCAGGAAGGAAGGAACTGCTAACTTAATATGGAGATACTGGAGGCGGCAAGCGTACTATGCGCAATTAGTGTTTGTGTACTTATTGCAATTCTACAATAATATTGAGTTGCAGGACTGACTTCGGCACATATATTGAACAGTAATCCAGTAAGAGCAAAGCTCTAAAGCCGAAGTAGAAGTGGAGGGGAGGAAAATGAGGAGGCCCCAAAGGGTAATTAAATCAATAGTTTCCGGGGTTGGAACTGTAGCTTTTCACGGGACTTCTTGGATAATAGATGACAGCACATACCTCAATGATCCCAACATGATTACCTGAGGGAAAAATCTGCAAAATCGATAACAATTTCTTCAACAATCGTAGGTCACCAAAAAAAGAGTCCATGAGAGTAGTTTTCATTCTTTCCCCATAATCCCGCTTTCTTCTAGTTATTTTTGATAGCTTTCTCCCAATATTACATTTGAAACAATCGATACCTGAACAAAGGAACAAGAAACATTTTTACAATGAGCTAGCGGACGGGAGTGAAAACATTTGAAATTAATTGCCACTGATACACTTGATATGTGGGAATGCCCTGTTCTGAACTGCTCCAAATACGAAGGAGAGTGATGAACACTGTTAGTTTTCAATAATGAAAAAGTTTTGGTGAGTACTGAAACATTTCCAATTCATGATATTTGTTTCATTCTAGTCTCCCAAAATAAATATGTAAGTATCATTTTTAGTAATGGAAGTTATTTCAATGAACTAATCAGTAGAAACATTTCCTATATTTTCTGAAACGGTAACACTCAGTGATTTTTGTTAAAATAAAATCAACCCGTGTTAACAATATTGGAAAAATAATTGTATTTTAAAGTATTCTGTACGATGAAATGAAGGAATTGTTCAGTTGACCCTCTAAGTTCGTGTATGGCAATAGGGAAATTTAGCTTCATGTCATATATCTTTGACAACACAGTACATCGTAGATATTCGCGATAGCTGTTACATAAGTGTTTGAGGATATTATTGCCAACTGTTATATCCGCTTTGTGTTTGTTTCATCTGAGTTAATAAAATTTTCGAATCAATGCGGTAACATAATGTTGAAAAATAACTGTCGGAGAAATGTAGTAGGAGCTCAAGTTCACCAGGAATCCAACCTGTCCGTTGTGGATAAATAGCATTGAGTAATTGAAAGACCAGTTACAAAAATAGCTGTGATATATATCCGATTGTTATACAAAAAGTAAACACACATATATTTCAGTGATTACGACATTTCCAGGAATATCGCTTCGCCGATCCATATCACTTCGCCGATCCATATAACTTGAATTACGAATAGAAGCTGGTAGTGTTCTGAAGAGGTTTGGTCATAACCTACCACCCCAGATGTAAACATCGTGATTATAACTTATCATGATTTCTTTCTAGAAAAAGTTAGAAAAGTAATAAATAATTGAGCTATAACAGGATAACGTGGGTTTTCATCAACCCTGTCGCAATAATGATATAATTAAGGTTAACTTTATCCGCGTCCATTCCTTATGCGATATCATAGGGTAAAAAAGTTTTTGATAAAAGATAATTAGTGATCATTCGAGGCAGTGCGGTACAAGTGATTCGGTCGGCAGTCAGATTGGTCAATCAACTAAGTTGAAATGAGCTGAATGAGTCCCAAAAGATAGTTCGAATTGGGGCCAATAAAATCTGCTCAACTCAAATTATTCATATCTTTGAATGAACCCATCGAGTATCTGAATGAAATATATAAAGCTTTCACGTAATCAATAACTACCGCCATCGTGAATGTGATGAATAGACATAGTTGGAAAATCGCGGATTCAGTAGAATTCGTGACGATTATATTGAAGTGAACTCAAAGTAAGAGTATGCAGAAATCTTCGGAGGCAGATCGAAACAACATAGCAATCATTGCAGAACAAGTAGGATCATTGTGAAGCATTATGTTTGGCAACTAATATTTTCATTGAGAAACGATCTCACTAATGACGATAAGAGATGACAGATCTGTTGTAACTATAATGATGGTTCTTATTAGCCATTTATATTTTCAAGATAATGTTTTCCATATTAAATTATAACGTGAAGAAACAATGCATTTTTTCAGTACAGTGAGTAATTTTTTTTTTGTGAATTCCAAAATCAACATTGCACGCTTTTTGACTTCCAGCAAGGATTCATTTGGTAGCATAAGGCATTACAGCTGAGGAACATTAGGTCCGGAGACAGAGCTCAATTGATATGGAGATTCTCCTGAGAGACGACAAGCGGTGATATTTTTTCAGCGTACTACGAGCAATTGGTGTTTCCATATATTGCGATTCTACAATACTATGGAGTTGTAGACTGACTTTGGCACTTTTTTTGAACAGTTATCCAGTATTAGCGATGCTCTAATTCGGAAAAAAGTATGGAGTCATCGACATAAAAAAAATAGTATGGTCCAAAAGGGTAATTGGAACAATCGATGGGGGGATTGGAACTGTAGCTTTCGAAAGTTCTTAGACAGTAGTTAAATACCCTAGCTCAATGTGGGATGGCCCCAAAGAGAGTAAACGTTATTTTGGGGGAAGGGGAGAGCATTCCCATGACAATGGTGACATTAAAAGAAAGGGGATAAAGATCATTCGTGAGTCATTGTTGCCTTATAGGGATATTTTATGGATATGATGTATCTGGGTTTTGGTTAAGTTTTTTCCGTTGGTTTGATTTTGCTCTTTTCAAATCAAGGTTATCCCAAATTGAATTTCTGACTGATGTGTAGTGACTATGAGAGCCTTCTGCATTCCGGGAGAATAGTTTCATCTGCTCTTGAATATATTGGACCACTCTTGTATGATACGTCCATGTACATCACTGGGAAAACCGTTAATTCTAAAGATTCTAATTAAGCTACGCTTATTAGTACCTCCACTCAAAACGTTTATTCTCCCTTGGATGGCCCCGGGTAGCAACTAATTTGATCAATTCCGAGTTTTGAGAAAAAAATCCACATAGAAATAGCCAGTTTTGAACTTCCTTCAACGATAATGGGGACATTCGCTAACACTTCCCGGGAGATTCGGGGGTATTTTATATTTCCTTCAACTTATAAATGAACCGGCCATTTGTAGTGACCTTTCAGATAAAGAGGGGCCAGTCTGAACCCCAAAAGGAACTGAGATGGTCATATTTTTCCAGACCCAACAAATCTTAAAAACTTTCTCGGATTCTCTGGAGACATTCCTCCCGAAAAGCAGGCCAGTTAACAATGTTTATTTATTCTAGACGGGAATAAGGATTTATAGTCTCAAATTAACCCCTTTTAAATTTAAAAATTTTTTTGTACGATTCAACCAATATGACTTGCAAATCAATTTAGTGCTAAAATAGACCTAAATTTCAACAATCAGTACTGGAAACCGTCAGTCCATCCAACAATAGAAAATAGAATATTCCCGACTCTCTGATTACAAAATGTTTTCCCCAAAATAGTCTGAAATCAGGTTAATCCTTGAGGAAATACCGTCTCCCTGCATAGAAGGGTAATACATTTGGGTGTCATCGGTATACAGGTGAGATGTACATGTACAAAATACATAGAAATCACGGGTTTTTGAAAAAATAAAGGGGCCCAAGATACCGCCTTTTAATTTATTATTCAGTGGAACTTTCAGAAACCCATCGACATGGGGACTCCGTCCTTTTGGGAAAAAAATCTGAAAAGAAGGAAATACTTTATTATCTAAACCAAAATAACTTTTTTTAGTTTAAAATGTGGCATGATCAATGTATAGGTCTTGCTGTAATCTAAAACCGGGAAAAACATGTGGGTTCATATCCCCGAAAAAAGTCCAGTCACTTCAAGTAGTGCTGATGTTCGTGAAAATTTCGAAACCAGACTGAGTCTGGGGATGAGATCTTTTTCAGAAAATAGTTCAGTTTGGGAAAGACCCTTTCCAATATCTTGGATGAAGTGGGAAAAATACTTTTGGCCTTAAATCCGTGATACGGCGGGTGTCGGTTTTTTTTGAGACCCGGAATGGCGTTAACATTTTTCCAAGAATGGAAGAATACCCCTGAGAAAAAACTTAAATTTACAATGTATGTGAGATGGGCCTAGCCCACCGTGTGATTAGGGTTCCGGACGGGAGAACCTTGACGATCCCAGACACCTCTGGGCAACGTCATGGTCCCCCTCCCAAATAAAATGGTAGCGTGATTAGAGTTCGGCGAATCCCCTCCACGAAGGTGACTCGTCAAACGTTTTACGGTAAACGGTCGAAAGTCTGATATGGCGGGACCATCAAACGCTGACAGGAGGGTCTTGTTAACATGGGTACCCAGGGGGGGGGATAGCCCCCGGTTTCACCTGGTGCCTTCCACATGGGGGGTTTTTACTCCGGGGCGGGGCTGATAGTGGGCCCAAGGAAAACAATACCAAATTCCGGTAGAGACGGGAGTCTTTCACCCGGGTTGGGTGACTGTATTCCCGCTGACTGGCGGGGAGTGGCGCATTAACCCGCCTTGGAATTTGACATCCCATGATTGGCATTTTAAGCGGCCTCACCGTCTGAGCTATAACGGTGCTGGGTTGCAAGGCGCTGATTGGGGTATCCCAATTTCGGACCCCCCGTTAATTTAGTAGCACGGTTTAAACCCAAGGTGGGTCCTGATGGGGAGGAAAGCGAAACCCAAATACCCGGAGGGTTAGCTCCGATATTTACGTCTCTTGGGGACGATTTGATTGATTGATTGAATGTATGTGAGATGCGGGCTCAAAATGGTGTACCGTTTAAATTTTTTTTATCAATACCATCACGTCCCATTGCGGTAGACTTTATTTCAATAACTTTCAACTACATCCAGACACCAAGGTGATATCCATTACTGGATTCCATTTTTAAGCATTATCATAATGACTATTGATGAATTGATGATCAGTTATTTCGGACGACTTCATTAACGAAACCTCGCTGTAACTCCGGGAACCCAAATTTGACGCAATAAAACCGTTTTTGGATCACTTTTACCAGGGAAACCCAAAATTTTTTTATCTGTTTGTTTGTGATTCAAAAGGCGCTTTTTGGGAGCAAAAACTTTAAAATTTTTAATTTTTAAAAGGCTTTTTTTCCTTTTAAGTGTGATTTTTGCGAATTCCTGGTGTTTTCTGAAAATTTTTTTTCAATTTTTTAAATTTTTTTAAACCCCAAAAAAATAACCATGGAAAAACAAAAAAATTAATTTTTCGCAAAACACCATCTTTATGTGAAATGTCCTTGAAGAAATATACCCATTGAGAAAATATATTAAATAAAACATATGAAACATAGAGACCTGTTCTAGATCCATTCATAAGAAATCAGGAAAATTAAAGTGAAAAGAAAAAACCTGAAAATAAAAAAAATATGGACAAGAGGTGTGCCATTAGAATGAATGAAATAGATGATCCGAATCGATGGGGGATAGGTTTGCCTGTACTTGCCAGCCACTATGAGCCTTTTATTTTTTAAATACACAAATATACCTTTACCATTAAATATAAAAACTTCTTCGCAGCAGCAGAAAGGGTCTACCAGTGTTTTGTGAGATCTTCATAGATAGATTAACCTGAATCCTACAGAGCTCTCCTCGCATTAATTACTTTATTCCTTTTGACACCACCCACGGAATTGACTATAACAACACGAGGGTGGCCCCCGTAGGGCTTGCTGATACGAAACTCACCATTAATATCCCTTGTACAACATGGGATCCCAATCTTTGAAACACAGACTTTACAAAACCGAGAAAGTTTTCATTATCATTTTCAGCTACGCCATTCAATCTCAGAGAATTACGTTAACAATGCTGCTATAAGATACTATATCTGTCCTCCAAGACTTGGATTGCATTTTTGTTGGATGACACGTCCCTCCCAATTTGAGATATCGACGCGTTGAGTTCATAAATCTCAGCATCTAGTTTGGCATCCAACTTATTGATAATTTCATTCATTTTTTGAATAATTCTATTCTCAATCTTGTCTATGGAAATGTTACAAACCTGGTTTACAATAGACTCCAAGTCACTGTGAATGTCTTCCGAATTTTTCTTTCCACGACTCATGGCCAGCCTTGGACGATTTGAAGGACCAATAACTTGTGAAGAGTTATCCGTTACTGCAGTAAAGTTCAAGAGCTCGGTTATCAATCAAAACTTCATGCACATGGGTATACTTTTTGACAGAGAGCATTATAAAACCATGAATTTGAAAACGTATGCATGGAGCTCGACAAACGCGTGTTACTCGCACATTGTCAGCATCTCTGATGGGAAGCTGTCAACATGTGCAATTATCTGACACTTCATTTGTGAGAATGCTCTGTACCATGTTATTGTGCAATCAAAGGTACTTGCCAAGTCTGCTTTTCGTTACTTGATTTTTTGGAAAACTCCTTCTTGTATTAATATTGCTTTGCATTATGTCAACAACTGCTTGCTTTAGAACATAAGGGTCGAATTCACTGTCAGTTTTCTGTACGTTTGTCCAGACTCTCCCCATGTTTACTTTTTATATTCAGATGTGATAGAATTTTAACCCGACTTTCAAATAAATCCTGAATTACACCTGAGAAAATGAGCATGAAATAATTATTCACTCGTCCAATAAAGCGAACACAAGTTGAAAAAAATCTTACATTATACTATGAAAACCAACCAACAACAACTATTTGTTCACTTGTCAAACACTAATAACTGAAATACCCGTATATAAACAGTACATATGAATTGATATTCATATACCTATTGGCTGGAATCATTCATGTACAGATGGAGAGGAAGTTGCATATTAGAATCAATACGATAATCCTTGAAGGGGCACGAATTTGAGTCACAAAGTCATGCACAAACGTTAAGGTTCACTTCTCGTCGTTCAAAGAGGTCGCGCCGAATAATAATTTCGTGGAATAATATTTACTTTGTATTCTGCAGTTATTGAATAACTAATTTCAAGTCTATTTGATGAGTATCCAAATATACCGCTTCACATCGACATATGGAGTAGTGGGTTTTTGTAATTTAGAAATTAATATAAGGACAATTTAAGGTAGTGGTTGTAGGTGAACGCTGCTATCATTATTATGTGCTTTCCCCACTTTTATTATATTGTGTTTTCGCTCCTTCAAATATATCACTTTAAACTTTTCAGTTTGTAATGAAGGAGATAAGTGGATACTCAGAAAAGTATCCCGCGAAAGCAAAGTTCGCAAACTTCAGTAAGCCTTCGAAAATTTGTTTTAAATAATTTGGGGATCTCAGTCAGATTTCGGTGTATTAAAACATACAAACATACCAAATCCAAATCCAATTTTTGGTAATTTTTGTTAATATGAATTTAGTACCGGGAAATTTAAAATGAAAACCGGTTTCGGAAAATGCTGTTTACAGAGTGTTCTTCTAGTTACTCTTCTATTTGCAGGCTCCCATGGTTATGTATTTATTTCAGTCTTTCTGAAATTATTATTACTGGTTCGTTACCCAGTATAGGTTCAATTCTAGAAGAATCACCCCGTGCTTTCTAGGTTGATTAGATCGAATGTTGATTAGATCGAATGGTGATTTTTTCGACTCCCGCTAGTTCACGCAGATCATCCAGCCTGATGTATCTTTCGCTGTTGGTCACAATACGGAGTGCTTTATTCTGCAGTCTTTCCAGTTTTGAGAGTTGAGTTGTGGATAGACTGCAGAATATTGGACAAGCATGTTATTGTTGTTCGAATTATCTGCTTGTATATTCTGATTTTATTGTCTTGTGGAAGGTTAGAATTGCGTGCAATGAGGGGATACGTACGCTTAATTGCTGCCGCTTCCCTCTGCAATGCTAACGATCTATGCTTCGTTCAAATCGTCCGATTCCACTTCCCAGGTATCTCACTGAGGGCTCCTCCGTCACCTTGCTATTTTAAATCTCCAACTTCCCGAAGATCTTCACGTTCTTGAATTTCCTCGTGAAATTGACGACCTTGGTTTTTTGCGAATTGAGCTTGATTCCATTATTCCATGACCATGATCCAGGTGAACCTTGAGCTGCCTGGCAGCCACATCGCTACTGGACGAGTGGGCATCCGCGAACATAGCCATACTCGTTCGAGCGAAGTTCGGAAAGTCATGTGTATACAGGGAATATAGAATTGGTGACAGGGAAGACCCATGTGGGATCTCCGCTCCGACTGTATGGTCCGAAGAACTAGGTCCATTTACACTTACCTTCAAAGTCCGCTCCATCAGGTATGATCCAAAAGGTACAAAAGGCATGCCTGCCTCTGACATTTCTGTGATCAACCCTTCTGTCCAGACCATGTCAAACGCTGTCTGGGTGTCCAACAGGACCGTTACTGTGTTGTGGTCTCTGTAGAACGCTTCTTCCACCCCGTGAACAACTCGGGCTACTTGCGAGGTCGTTGAGTGGCCTCTCCTGAACCCGAATTGGTTAGGCAGGAAGAATTTCCGCTCCTCCTAAAATTCCACAATACGATTCTGGAGGATCTTGTCCACCACCTTGGCTACCTCACTAATAGTGAGATATATGAATACTATATGATTCTTATTCGTCCCCGGTTTCAATAAGGTATCACTTTTGCTTTCTTTGGGCAATTTGGATAGTGTTGCCACTTTTTCATTGCATTTATAATGTACAGGGCTCGTCTAGAGTCCGTTCCCGCCCCATACTAATTTTTGAACCACTTAGTATATTGCAACAAAATTTGGAGGGCACAAATAAGAGCTAAAAACCTACGTTTTCATGAAAAAATCACAGCTAAAAATTTTAAAATGGCAGCTGAGCGCCATCTTCAATAATTTTTCAAAATACAGCACTTCGTATATTATTTTCAAAATCTGCCCATAATTTTCAACAGTTTTCCCTAATATACTTCACTCCTGAATTCAATTGTTTTCGAAATATTAACGTTTGAAAAGTGACATTCCGGTTTAAAATAAAGTATGGATTCTGGTCACTTTCGGTAAAACATTTTGCTAACTAAACGTTGTTATTAATTTGTAGTTAAATATCCCAATGAATTCGACTGATAAGTGGCGTAAATAGAGTTTATTGAGAATAAACAGTACCGCTTACCAGTAAATCACAAAGCCTACGAATGTGTTCTGTAAATTCACAATGAAACAAATTAGTAAGTTAAAAAATTATAATTTATTTTTGAATAACACTTTTATTCAACCCCAACAATTATTTCATCAAGTAATCAATGTTGCCCCCTCCCAAACCTTGACAATGAAGTGCCCTATTATAAATAGCCTCTCTCACGTTGATGAAAGTCTGTTCATCTCTTTCTTCATATGTATCTATTATTCTGCGTTCCAACTCTTCTATTGTTTGACATTCAGTGGCGTAGATTTTTGACTTCAGATACCCCCAAAGAAAAAATCTGGGGGTGTAAGATCCGAAGATCTTGGTGGCCATTCTGTACTTCCCCTACGACATATCCATCGCCCAGGAAAGTTTGTATCGAGAAACTCTCTAGCCATGCGATCGGAATAAGGAGGTGCCCCATCCTGCTAAAATATGATTTCAACATTTTCAAACTCTTCCCAAAACAATTCGTCTTATTCAAGGTTCCATTGCGGTTTCTAAAAGATTTCTGTAAAGGACTCCTGTAAGATGAGAATCGGTCCAACAACGTGATCGCCCAAAATCCCCGACCAAACATTCACCTTTTCAGGGAACTGGGTATGTCCGTCTCTAAAAATATGCGGATTAGTATCGCTTCAGTATCGTACATTCTGTTTGTTGACTTTTCCATTACGAAAAAACGTTCATTCGTCTGCGAAACATATACGTTTTAGGGAGCCCCGTTCTCCTTCAATTGTTCTTGTCAACCACTCACAAAATTCAAATCTCCGGAATGGATCATCCTCCGTGAGAGCATGCAGGATTTTCCTTTATAGGGATGAAACTTTTCTTTTTTCGGGACTCTTTGGTCACTTTTTGAACTTACTCCACAGGATTCAGCAACTGCAGACGTCGACTGAGTCGGATTGATTACCATTTCAGCAACAATTTCTTCCTTTTTTCTTCTGGAAGAGATGGTCTTCCTGATCTTGGAGCATCTTTCAGCGTACCAGTTGCTTGGAGCTTATTTTAAAGTTTGCGCAAATATGACCTCAAAATAGGATTCTCTATCTCTATCTATCATTGAACATATATAGATGATAATTTCTTCCAGCTTCTCCAAATATCAAAACTGCTTTCAAATTTATCGTCTAAACTATTAGTCATGATCACACTTTTCATAGAAGGATTTAGGCGCTCAACGGACTATTTGACAGTTAGCAGTTTAGTTTGACAGTGAACAAGGTGTTACCACGACAAAAAAAAATTCCAATGCAAACTTGATTGAAAGAACATTAGTGTTTTTGGTTGGGCTTGAAATGACCAAAATGTCACTTTCAAACGTTGATATTTCAAGACACTTAATTTGGAGTAAAGTGACTTGGAAAAAACTTTGAGAATTATGAGCAGATTTCGAAAATGGAATAATATACGGGGTGTTCTATTCAAAAAATATATTCAAGATGGCGCTCAGCCGCCATTTTGAATCTTTCAGCTGTGTCTCTTTCATAAAATAGTAGGTTTGTATCTCCTTATGTGAGCGCTCCAAATTTTGTTGCGATATACTGGGTGGTTCAAAAATTAGTAGGGGGGGAACGGACTTTAGACGAGCACTGTATATCAGCTGTACCAGCGACTTCCTCGGAAGGTTCTTGAGTAGAACGGCTTTCAATTTATCCGGGCCCGTTGCTTATTCTGCGGGAGTTTATTGATAACCCCCAGAACTTCTTCGTAGTTAGTCAACACTTTTGAAGTTCTGAGAGTATCAACCTCAGAGGAGGGGTTTCTCTGATGTTATTTGCTATGTTGGTTACTCTTGCATGCTCCTCTTGCGTGTTCCTCTTTGCGTTACTTCTCGCGTGCTCTGAGATGTGAACGCTGCTGGAATATTCCCCGAACAATGATTTAACGGCTCCGTAACCGAACGTTCGGGTCCACTCACTATGGGCCGGTATCGGTTCTCTTTGTCATATCCTACAGTGAGTGATCTCGAACGTCTAGGTCAAACATACAGGTCGAATGTAAAATAAGATTTTCTATATGTGTGCCAATAATAACAGGCATACATAGTTTCAATCAATAGTCTCAATTTTGTATTTCGTGCAATTTGTTCTTTTTTATTAATCGCATAGCGCTCCCAACCTATGAGATTGTCTTCTGTGCTTGCCTGCAAAGGAAGCCAATGACAAATGTTCGAATGTTATCAAATGGTTATTCTCAACTCATTGTCGAAGTAGTACTTACTCGATACGCAAGAACAAGGGCAACCCATAAAATACATACATTCACAAAGTCAAAATAGTTCAAATGTATAAAAATGTTACAAACAGCTTGTGGTAACCTTGGGGGGAGTCGATGTGTGGGGTTTAATATCTCAAAAGTTTAAACATCTCAACTGCCAGCGTTTTTTAAATTGTCAATACAATGAATTTTCGAACACAAAGTGATAATAAGAAGAAAAATGGAGTGTTCTGAAGTTCAACTTGGAGTGAACAGAAATTAGCCTCACTTCCGTCTCCGACGTGGTAGCGAGCACACGTTGGAAAGTGTCGCTCGTGAAGAGGAAACGTGGAAAGATGGGAGATGTTGTAAAATTATATTTTAATGAAGAATTGCTTAAGGCAAGGCGCTTGTATTCAAAAGTTATGTGACCTGTCCTGAATGCACCAAGAGGAAAGCAAATAGCCATTCAATAATTGGAGAAGCAGAAGAAGAAGAAGAAGGAAGTGGCCAACTGTCAATTTTTTATCTAACCTAGAATTGTTCATTTTGTTATGGAAACGTGGAGTTTTTCCGAGAAATTGATGGACTGTTTTGATGTACCCAACTTTACTTCAAACGCTGTGCAGTGGAATGCAAGATCAGTTGAAATTTTTTCTTATATTCAGGCAAAGGTTTTTGTTGAGTTATCCATTGTCAGTATATTAGTTTTGACTCACAAGAGAACAAAAACATATTTGGAATTCCTACAATATCCTACGAATCTGATTAGTCCTCTTCCCTGTCATGTTGATCAATGAAAGGGGAAACGAATGGAAAATATCGTTATAGCCGTTTTTTATACCTCAAACGAGAAGCAATACCAGCTTTCATGCAATATGCCTGGTTCTTTTGTAATTCCCTGCCGCAGATTATGTTACATGCAGACATCCTCTCATTCAATTAGTGCGAAATGTCAAAAGAAACCCTATATATTTTTCCACGTTCAACTCTAATTAAATTAATGAGCGAATGGTGAAGTCTACCTTTGTTCATATGGATGGAGCGTTTTTAATGTGTTCGTTTCATATGTTCTGTAGTTCCGTGCAATTAAAAACTCTTTTTGAGCGGAACTGAATCAACTAATGGAGATGAGTTTCGTTCTGTCAGTCCGTGGAATCAGTCTAGTACTAGGCGACTCGATTTCGCATTCTGCAGTGGAGACACACCTAATGATGAATGACTTTTTGTCGTTGACAACCTTTTCAGTTCACGCCATTGAGCATTCAGCATTCTGCATTACTGTGTTACTCTATTGAGTAATGTATTATGGTAATAATGGATGGATAATTCCAAATGAGACAACTATTTCGTCGTTTTAAGATTCGAAATGATGTTTCGGACATTTCGTTTTCCAATAAGGATATCAACTCTTCGAAAAGTCGAAAGAGGTTGAATAATAGGGGTAATGCTGGATCCAAAGATAATATGGAAACTAAATGTTGATCGAGCAATTGGTGAATCGATGTCATAGTTCATTTTTGTTGGAGTTTGGTTGGGATTGGGATGAGTATACGTTGAAGAAAAGCGATTGTTTCTTGCCGACGTTTCGAATTCAATTGAATTCTTCCTTGAGGAAGAATTCAATTGAGCCTTGAGACTCTGTAACGATGATCCCTCATATAATAAAGTATAAAAATTATAGTTGTTAATTTGTCGAAAAAATTTCATTCTTCTCAAAAGTTATGGTAGAAATTGGAAATGAGAATGGTGTTGGTTCGAAGTTGTTGTCCACAAGTAGAATAAAACAACGTAAATTAATAAGATTTTGTGAGCATTTCAGGGATGGTAATCTCCAACTTCAGACGTGCAAGATCAAGATAATTATGATTGCATCCTTCTAGATCTTGTACAAATGGAATTTCCTACACGTTTTTCAATCAAATTTTTGTCCATAAATGCAGTCATTCATGAAGAAACTCAAAAAAATAAGAATTTTCTACAAAAATCAGATTTAGTGACCCGTACAATCTTACAGGTGCAGGTTATAGCTACGTCGCAATGGGTACTTTTATAGAGCATGTAATCGTGCTTTGGTACGATATGATACCATAAAATGCAGCTGAGTTATGGATATTTGAAAAAAACACAAGTTTATGTGTATTTTAAATGGAAAATCTTTTCACGCTCTGGAAAAGTAAATGTTAATATTATGGCTCAAATTTTTAGGATTTTTTTTCTATATTTTCAACAAAATTTTCGGTTGGGAGCAAAAAACAAAACAAAATATCTTGAAAAAATACCCTAATATATAGAAAAAACTTTGGAAAATACAGTTTTGAGACACTCAAACAATAACAACAAACGTGAATGTTTCAGTTATTTGCAAAAAAGCACCAGAAAAACAAACGGATTATTCATTCAAATAATATAATTTTGGTCTACTTTTGTTTTTACAAGCTTTCATTTAACTTGCTTCGTTCGTATATCATTCTCTCAGGTTCAAAATTTGTGATCCATTTTTGAAGCACTTGCCGACATCCGATTGAGCTGAAATTTGGCAGTTGTTCATAATTCCGGTGATAATGCATTATGCAATTCGAAAACAAAAAATGGCGGCTCCAACATAGCGGACAAGTTTTGTCATTGTGGTACGATTCGATTCAAAATTGGAATGAGGGTGTTTTCAGAGATGAAGATTGTTGAATTTCCTGTCAAAATTCGAAAATTCAAGATGGCTGCTCCAAGATGGCGAACAAGTTTTGTGATTATGGTCCGATTCGATTCAAAATTGGTATGTGAGGGTTTTCGGGATCGGATATTATGAATTTTTGGTCTACATTTTAAATTCAGGATGGCGGCTCCGAAATGGCGAAGGAGTTTTGTAATTATGGTCCTATTCTATTCAGAATTTGTATGTGAGGGTTTTCGGAGTCGGATATAATTTTTTTTTTGGGAAAATTAATGAAACAAAAATGGTGGCTCATGGAATTTTTGTTATAGATCCAAGATGGCGGACAGGTCTGATTTGATTCAAAATTAGTATGTGGGGGTTTTCAGGGTGGAAGATTATGAATTTAACTTCGAAATTCAAAGATCAAAATGGCGGCTACATAATGGCGGACGAGTTTTGTGATTATGGTACGATTTGATTCAAAATTACAATTGCGGAAAATGAGATTGTGAAGTTTTCTGACCAAATTCAAAAATTTAAGATGGCTGCTCCAAGATGGCAGACAAGTTTTGTGATTATTGTCCGATTCGACTCAAAATTGGTATCTGGAGGTTTTAGGGGTCGGAGATTATTAATTTCTTATCAAAATTTGGAGATGACGGAAGAGTTTTGTAATTATGACCCGATTCGATTCAAAAATGGAATGTCGTGGTTTTTGGGGTTGGAGATTATGAATTTAATCGGAGACCATTGATTTTCAGTTAAAATTCTTGAATTGAAGGTGACAACTCCAAGAAGAACGGTTAATAGACAAAACTGTAGATATTGGAGCAGGGAAAATCCTCATTGGATGTGTGAGGCTCACACACAATATTATGAAAAGGTGAACGTTTGGGCTGGTATCATCAACAACAAAATTATTGTCCCTTATTTCTTGAGGGCACAGTTAGTGGTGAGTTTTATCTAGATTTTTTACAGCCTGTATTAAAAATACTTTTTCCTGATGTTATTGATCCAAATGCAATAGCTAGACCAATTTGTTACTAACAAGACGGAGCCCCACCGTATTACAAACGTATTGTTAGAGATTATTTGAACGAAATTTTTACCAATAGGTGGATGGAAGACGTGGAACGATTGAATGGCCGCCTAGATCCCCTGATTCGACTTGATTACTTTTTATGGAGTTATTCAAAATCAAAAGTATATTTCAGTAGACCAGACAATATTGCAGATCAAAAAGTTAGGATAATTAACAACATAAACCCTGAGGTCCTACAAAATGCTGTACGAGAATTCCATGTCGACTTGCTTATTGACAAGAAGTGAATGATGGCCATTTCTAATGTTTAATTTAATTGTAAAATGAATTGGAAAACCCTTCTCAAACATTATGTGACATTATTTCTTCATTCTACATAAAGTATAAAAATTTATATTTTCAAAATAAATTTTCTCAGTTATGATTGCATCAAATTTAAAAAAAACTCAATGATGCTGAACAGATAATGAGAATCCCTTCCGAACAAGTTGCCACACCACCCCCCTTCTCATCCAGAATTTTTGAGGGGGTGATCATAATTCAGAGGGGGTGTATGAAGGGGGTAATATTTTCATACTGTGAATTATCAAATTGACAATAGAAAGTGACCGGTTTCAGGTTTTTTCAAACATATACATAATAACGCAGAAAATGAATTTATTCCATACCTATGGACCGCACTATATATTTTCCGTAGACTTTTTTTCCATACTCCTAGAGTTGTCTGTTTGTGTTGGGTCTCTCCATCTGATTCCAGGTATCGTTCGTGAAATACCATTCATTATTTCTCTTGATTCAATAGTTCTTCAAAATATTCCTTCAGTCATGCTAGTATTTCATCTACTAGTTTTCCTACTTTATTTTTTTGAAACCGATTTTTCCTTGTTTTCTGATTTCTTTCCTCTTATAATTTCCCCATCTCTCAGAATTTTTCTCCCTTTCTCCTTCGTTTCTCAAATTCTTTATTCTGGTCCGCGATTGTTCCTAACATCTTTTTTTTCCTCGCATGTCATCTGATTCATGCTTGCTGTCATCATCGGCATTAATGTTTTCTGTATAAACTTTGTTTGTTCTTGTTTCAGCTGCTAGTTTCGTTTCAACACTCATCTCTTGCCATATTTTTCCTTTATATTTGGACCCATTTTCCTATTGCAATTGGTTTCCGCATTTATTTTCAAACTGTTTCCTCTTCTTCTGTTTCCAATATTTTTTATTTATTATTATCATCATTTTTACCCACGAAATGTTGTATAACTGGTATCCTTAAACCTACCAAGTGGTCTGCATCAGCATTATGTCCTCTGTAAATGTGTATGTTATTTATGAATCTTTTCTCTTCTCTTTCTATCATCACAAAATCAATGTGGTTTATGTGAGTCTCATCTGGATATATCCAGGTGCCTTTGTTAATTCATTACCTTTGGAATTGGGTAATCTTTTAGAGTAGTGGTCCGTTTTCATTAGTTTTGGTGTGTTCACTATGTTTGCCTATTGTTGGTTGGTAGATAGCTTCCTTGCAATTCTTTGCAGTGCCACCTCCTCAAACTCTGTTAGTATCGTACTTTGGTATTTATTCATACTCTTCGTCTGATCTCGATGGAATTTTTCTCCTACTAGAATTTTTTCAACAAGGATATATTTCATATTTCTTTTAATCTCAGGCTACACAATCGATCTGTAATCGCCCTGAATTCCACTATTGTTGGATTCAATTTCTTGCTCATAAGGAAACCTGTACCAAGTTTCCGATTTTCTCCTCTACTAGTTAAATGATATTAAGTCGCCTTTTTTCCAGTGTTTCATTTCATTTTTGTGTTGTTTCTTGTATATCCATGTTTTTCAATCGCGTATATCAAATGTAAAAGGTCATCTATTCATTAGTTCCTCTATGTTGCAATTCATAGCTGGCTATTCATTTCATAATTTATATTTGTTTATTTTCATTCTAGTCCATTCCCTTTGCTTTGTTTTTTATATTATTGTTGCTACTCTGATGGGCGTATGCTGTTAGTTTTGTGGATTTGGTGGTTCAAGTCTTTCTGTACCATTCTTCAATTTCCATTCTCTGTTGTATCGTATCTCAAAAAAAAATTTCTGTCTATCTCGTTTATTGCTTCTGTTTTTGATTTTAACGTTATCCCTTGTCATATCATATTTATTTATATTGTTTTTTCTTTGTTGTTTCACAACTAGTGCTAACAGAAAAAAATCAGCTGTGGGACACCCAGAACTTGACCGGCACGAGACTCGAGCGAATGGGGTTAGTTTGAAATGAAACATTTTTAGGAATGTATGAAGTGAATTTGATCGGTCAATTCAACAGTCAATTGACCAAGTGAGATATTTGACTACAGTCAATTGAGCGGTCCTGCACCAAACGCGGGTCGTCCTAGTCAAAGTCCGAGTGAGCGGCCGCTTCGGATGGTTAACACTAGGAGAAAAATTAAACATTCATAGCGCCAGACTGGGATACGGGAAAGAGCTCCAACTACAGATATAATTTGATTTTTTGATTGTGTTGCTCTCTGCCGAATTTAGTTCTAATCCATTACATAGATTTTGAACGCCAAATTTTGAACTTTGACATTTTTTTTATTTTGACAGATGTCAGTTGGAGAAATAATTTTGACTGTTCCAAGTAGAGTTTTTCAGGGGCTTTCAAATGACATTTCGCAAGTCATGTTCCGTACGCTATAGTTTCCGTCATTTTTCAATGTTAATTCTTCCGTTTGATAGATGACAGCCAAAAATTATCGCATTTGGAAATGAAATTGTGTCGTCATACCAAATTTCAGGTCGATTGGTCAATTGGTTCGACAGTTATCGTGGAAGATAACAGACACACAGACAGACAGTCTTCACTCTGGAAATGGCTTCAATCGTCTCGGGGGACCTCAAAACGGATATTTCCGTCGATAACTCGATTTATTTGCCGCACTTGCCCACTAGGTGGCCGGTCAAGATAAAAAGACGAGATCTGTGCATTTCCGTTCTGATTATTGGGGAAGCTAATAGAAAAAATAAACGTATGCAGCACGTATACGAATGGTTTTATAAATATTCCAATTTGTTCGCTGAAGCCTCATTTTGGGTACTTGTCACATAGTTTTGTTTTCTTGTGCGTTTATCTGAACTCTCCGAACTAATATATCGTTGAATTATTTCACAAATGAAGGAAAATATACCGATTTAATAACGATAGACCACTCATGATGATAACACAATTTGATTTCATTTAAAACCTATTTACACTTCATTTGAATGAACACTTTATTCGAGGGCTTCGCAACATTACTTCCTGAATTTATCTCTCTTTCCGTTCTGGAGAGAACCCAAATCCTGTTGAAACTTAGATTTGCGGCACCCACAACGCCCAGAATTCACCTTGTCTTTTCCATAAACCCATTACAGATGAAATGATCCTTCATCTGATGCATGTTTTAAAATCTGACTGTTAACCTTCATGATTCAATTTATAAAACTCCCATGAAAGACGTTTATTACGCTTATCCTGTCAGAACCATTCTAGAAGCTCTGGACGCGAAAATCAGACCTCGTTATTCTATATCTGAACGCTATTGCATTTCCCGTAAAGCAAACCTAATTTAATTCCGTGTAAAGCCGGTAGAGCAATATTAACTTGGTATGGCGACTGTCGTCTTGGCTGCAATATGTTGTGAACGGTAAACTACACGAGATCTAATTAAAAATAACAGTTTTTCCACATCATACGAGGAGTAATGCAGAAAACGATACCCCTGGGAAATTATTTATCATAGGGGTCATGCCATCGGAAATTGCTCGTGAAACAATCCCGTTTTTCATATCTTCCCGATTTTTTTGCAGCAGGAATAAAACGATATATTTCACCGGAAATTGGAGAGAGATTGGAAAGATTGCATAATTTATTCTTTGAAGATTTTTTTTATTTCTTTATTTAACGTTGGCCTATTTCTGCGATCAGGGCTTGAAGGCGCTGGTGAACACACTATCCTCAACCAGAAATTTTGCCGAAATCTCTGGTGTTTCCAACTCGAACTAGGGATCTTTAACGAGCTCAACATCCATGTACACGATAAACGCCATCTTTATAAACGAAGGACGGCAAATCTATCGCCATATCTCGTGCTCATTGATATATCACCTGCTGGTGGCAATATACTACTACGCGGCAGATATTCGTAGCTTTTAACTCGACTCGACTTTAAGGCGCCCAGCTGCTGCTCCAGTTATCAATAAGACCCTTGTCAACCTGACCGGCCGGCCAGTGCCCCCTTTTGAAAAGCCCGTATCATTGAAAAACACCCTTGATGTAGCATTACACAATTACCACACATACTATCAGCTACTAGCCATGCGTTATCTTCCTAGCATACAATCTCACTGAAAGATGATTTATCGAAATGTTAACCCCCAAATGAAACAACCACTTGTATAATGTAATTTTTTTCATGAAACAGTTGATCAGTGAAAACGTCAGAACAAGTACTTTTTATTTTTTGCTTGTGAATACATTTTTCTCATGACTGAACAGTATCGGTACTATCGAAACTGCAAATTGGCAAAATACGTCATTTTTTCTATCCATCCATGCTTTTACCTGGGGATTGTTTTTTCATATCTGAATCTTGCACCTATGAAGAGTATTGTTGGTACGAAAATTAAGTTCTTCATTGAGGGCTGCATACGTACTAAGGAACGATCATCCAAAGATCGAATCCTAAAAGGTTTAGATTACCCCTGAATATCTTAATCACTTCAATCCATGATAACTATGATCTACAAAAAGGAAGAGCAAGTGCATTTCTTTTCTATTTGCGTGGGAATATTTAATTTTTCATGTCTGAATTTTCACCCTACACGGTAAAAACTACCAACTGAAAAATATTTTTTCCGAATTTCGAACTCCAAGGGGTTGAAACCAAATATTCGAATGATTATCAGATTTGACACTGTTGTGAAAAAAACGGCGTTCATGTTGAAAAAGGAAATATAAATAAAAATTAGATAGAAGGATATCTATAAAACAACTACTCTCCTAGCTAAAGCCTTGCTGGACATTGAACTACATCTGATAGATATTGAGAAAATACCCTAAATCAGAAAAAACAATATGAAATTGGAAATTAGCATTTTCATTCAGATAGTTACTTGCTTCCAAAAAAGAGTGATCATCAATGCTACAAATGATTTCTGGTCGATGAGGGTTAGGTTGAAACCTTATCTAACCTCGTCGAGCATTGTATGAAAAGTACATACCACTTTTCCCAGGGAACATATCAAACAAGTAAGAAGTGCACCAATGGGATCTCTCCTTTTATCCAGTTCTTGCAAATATATACATGAAGGAATTCGAGACTAAGGCCCTAGCGTCGTTTGACCACAAACCCACTTGTTGGTTAAGATATGAGAACGACGTATTCGTCATATGACCCCATGGCTCCGAATCCCTACATGAATTTCTAGAGCATCTAACAACATCCACTCCACCATTGAATTCACAATGGAAACCGAAACCAAAAACGCACTTCCTTTCCTTGACGTCATTATCACAAAAACTGACGACTCCTCCTACTCACAAGGTATACAGAAAACGAACACACACTAACCGGTATCTACACGCCAGCTCTCCTCACCATCCAGCTCAAACGACTTCCGTCTTGAAATCTGTCATTCAAAGATCTACTCAACTCAACGATAATCACAACCGACCGCAAGAGTTGAACAAACTCAAAACCGATCTGCTTCAAACGGTTATAATAACACACAAATTTGCAGATCAATCCACCATCATCAAACCGTTCTCTTACTCCCAAAACCCAACAGATTACCAGCCACACAAAGCTTCACCTCCCCATATCAAAGGTGTCACCGACAAAATTGGCAGAATCCCGACATTAAAACAATTTTCACAGCTAATGATATAATCTCTGATTTTCTCAGGTCTCCTTGAGATAACATAGCTTATGTGTCTCCTGGAATATATGAAATACCATGCTCCGACATACATAAGACAAACCAACAGGCGAGTCACCAGTCGAACTTACGAACATCAACTTGCTGTCCGACACTTAGCCCCTTCTTCAGCCCTTTCCAAGCACTATGAAGAGACAGGCCACTCAATGGATTTCAATCATACCAGGACCATTGCTACTAGGAGAACATCGCAAGCCCTTGAGATCGAGAAGCGCTCGGACTGCCTCAACCAACGCATGGTCGCAGAGTACCCAATACTTGGAAACCTCCACTTTCCCGCCTTACTGCAACACCAAGCCCTGCCCATAGTTCCGCTCCACTCAATTCACCTAGAATGAATACTCTTCATCCACCTCCTGATCCTCAGTTCTCTCAGATTGAGACCTCAGAGGAAGCTAGTGGCGAAACCGGGGGTAGTAGGCAGATTGAGACCCCGGTGTCGAGTCACAAAATCCTGAACCCCATCCAAGTGTCTACAACCTGGGAGTAGATGATTGAGACTCCGGTTGGAAATCATTTTTTCTCTGAGTATAACACCTGAGGAGTAGGCAGATTGAGACCCAGGGGAAATCACATTTTAACCGCATAGACTACAACAACCTCGGCAGATTGAGACCTCGGTTGAAAATAACTTCCTCTTTTACTCTTATCAATAACTTATATTTATATTTTTTGTTCCACTTTCTTGAAAATGGCTCCACAATGGGATCCCCATTTTGATCATGTAATTAATTCCTTCAACAAAGCTTTGGGATGTTCCTGCAGAATTTGCCAAGACTTTGATTATGAGACGATAATCAAATATAACTATTATGACTTTATTTGCAGCAAGCTCACATGAATTATGATTGAAAAGACTTCAGAATATCTTTTCGTGAGCTCCTGGAACAACAGAGGATACTCTTTCTTCCCATCTATAAAATCATAACACATCGTTACAACTAACCCAATCTTGTGTCAATGATTTTTTTATCCTGTTCCTCAAAGATACACCAGATATAGTCAATTACTTGCGCCTATCGCAATTAATCAAAAATTCAGTTGGATAGCCTTCTTAAATAGTTTTTCGATAAAAGTGGTGATTTTGTTACAGAAACTCACGATAATAGGAATAGCCAGCACATGTTGTAGACAAGAGTGGTGTAGCGATATGGTGAACGAGGGGTTCATACATTATTACAGAAACTCCACATAGTCAAACAAAAATGCAAGGTTCATTTACTTTCACAGAGTATTGAGAACTTATGAAAAAACACACCCGGATATTTTCAACAATGAATAAATCTTCTTTTGATGTGACAAAGGCGAGGGTGCCAAACAAATTATAAAGAAAAACACATTTGGTGATATTTCAGAAAAAATCGCGGATTATTTGGAGTTTGGTGGTTGAAGCTGGGATTAAGTTGATTTGAAGTGACATGGGGTATGGAAATTCGATACTGTTGTGCAAACGAATCTATTGAAAATGAAATAAAACCAACCGAAAAAAATATGGAAATAGTGGTATTCCTGGGACCTCTAATGAAGTTGTGAGTTCAGCAGTTTGTATTTTTATGATGTACCCTCATTAAAAAAATGGCGACAGAAATATACCTGTGATTTCAAATAATTTCAATAACTAGATTTTTTATTTTATATTAATTATTGAATCACCATATATGTGCGAAAAATGCAGCTTCTGTCTTGCTTTTTGTTGCAAATGAAATAAATTATTTCATAAAATCATCCCTGGGGGCAAAGCAGTTCCACCGATTCGGTAACCAGATCTTTATTGGCGAACATGGTCAAAACTTGCAAAAGTAACCGCTTCACTACATTTACTCACTCCACACGTCTAGAGCGCATTTCGATAACTATGTGTAGTTCACCTACTGATGATGATAATTTAGTTATCGAAATGCGCATATAGTTGTTGAGTGAGTACGTGTGGTGAAGGGGTTACTTTTGCAAATTTCGATTTTCTGACACCACAGCGTCTGGAGAAAATGAAAAAAATGGCCGATAGTGCACACAAACTATTCACTGTCTGTTAAGGTTTCCCCTTATTCTTGACCCATCTTTTGTTAAAAACTATTATTTTTATTTTTGTTATTCTTTATATATAAGTATTTTCATATGGTCGAAGCAATTCCCCTTAATTTTCAAATATATATATCATTTCGCGTTCATGAAAGCATACTTCCACTTTACGCATGCGCGCGAAGAAAATCAAGCAAGAATTCAGTTTGCTTTCAACACTCCGCTTTGAAACACTCCGCTTTCAAGATATACGTCTCGCCAGTTTAGTTAAAAACGGAAAACATTTTGGTTCTTCAAGTTTCCGTCTCACCGCTATAGTGTTAAAAGGAAGACATTGTCACGTGTGTGATAACCCACTTTTCGTAGTTTAAACACAAGATTCCTGAAGGAAGGAGGAAGATCCATCCATCTAGGCACCAGAGGTAGGTGGAAGTTCTTTCTCGATTTTAAATCGTTCAATAATCCATTTGAACCAGCAAATTTCATATTTTTCATTTTTACCGCCACATTTTTGGTCCTTCTGAGCCAAGAATCCCCTGGATTATTGGTTTTTTCATTTATTCATTTAAATACGAAGAATTGCTTCGACCATTTTTTCAAAATATAAATTCAAGGTCACCGGTATTCAGCTGGTGAAACAATTGTAGGTAGGAATTTGTATCCTTTTTTTGCGATAAAAAGTCTGCCAGGTCCGTTCTTGGGTACAGTGGTTTTTGTGTATTTATTTCAATTTATCAGTTATTTGATTAGTTTCACAAAATGGCTGATAAGATCAAAAAATTGAAAGCTCTTCGAAATACTGAAATAAAGAGAATGTCAGAACTGAAAGAGGTAGCTGAAATAGCCGTTATAAATAGTAAAGCTCATTCTGAATTTCGGCAACGATTCAAAGTTTTAAAGGAAATTGAATCGAATTTCAATGATCATCAGTCTAACATTATCAGTAACTTAAGTTCGTTGAAAGATCTAACCACAGATATGTTGGATACTGAAGAATCTGTCCGCACCGCATTTGATAAGGATTTATTTTCAGTTCAAGCAATTCATGCTGATTTATTTGAAGAGGTTCCACAAATTCAGGTTGGACAAATTATTGCTCCCTCCGCACCCAGAGTAAAACTTCCTGAAATGAAGTTGCCAACTTTCAATGGGGACATAAAGGCGTTCACTCCATTCATTGATCTTTATAACGTTCTTGTGCACAATAATGTGTCTCTTTCTAGCATTGAAAAGTTTGCCCACTTGCATTCTGTATTGGAGGGGCCGCCAAAAACGTTGATTTCGTGCACACCGCTTATTTCAAGCAATTATTTAGTAGCTTATAATGCAATCACAAAAAGATATTCAAACCCGCGTCTTTTAGCAAATGCTCACTGGAGCGAAATTGAGTGTAGTCCGCGCATGTCAATTGAAAACCCGCCTTTGCTTAGGAAAATTATTGATACATTTTCGGAAAACGTTGCGCCTCCGCAATTTATCCTATCCTGTAGATCAGTGGGATTTCATCCTTTGTCATATGCTTTTGAAAAGACTCGACTCCACTACTGTGGCCCGCTATGAATTAGAACTCAGTTCAAAATCGATTACCAATCCTAATTTCACTGACATGATAGATTATTTAACAAATCAGTGTAATGCGTTCGAATCACTTTCATTGAATTCTATCCGTATGAAACCCAAAACTCATAATACTTGTAATATATCTAACATGAACCGCACGAATCCTAATCTTTCTAGTTTTCGAAATACCACTTTGTTTGCCGCAAATCCGCAGGCATATTCGAGTAAAAGGCTATGTCCACTCTGTAAATCTGAACATGCTTTATATAAATGTCCTTCATTCCTGGGAAAATCTCCTAGAGAAAGATATAATATTGTTAAACAAAACCATTGGTGCACAAATTGCTTAAGTCATACTCATTCCAAGTCAAAATGTTCTTCATCTCGTACTTGCAATTATTGCCAATCTACTTATCACCACTCAACTTTACATTTTGACAGACCGCAAAATATTTCAGCTTCATCATCAAATTCTAATAATGATGGTTCTTCCGATTCAGTCCTTCGAATTGAAGAAACTCCGCAAACTTCTATTCCTGAAACCGGCCCTGCAGCACTTAGTGCGAATCTTTCACAGCAACACAATGTCTTATTGGCTACCGTTAAATTGAGAATTTTAGATTGTCGTGGTAATTTCCAGGTGGTAAGAGCATTAGTGGATAGTGGATCGCAAGCAATTTTATTTCCAAACGATTCCTGCATCGTTTAGGTTTGAAACCGTTCCAATTAGCTGTTGCTGTACAAGGGCTCGGAAATATGACCGCTCAGGCATCGCTTGGCAAGGTTAGCTGTACTGTTCAGCCGACCGGAGCGACGCATCCGATTTTAACTTTTGAAGCAATAATTCTTGATACATTTGTTCAGATATGCCTACTTTTAAGTTTGATACATTTACTTGGAGTCACATAAAAACATTACTTTGGCTGACCCACAGTTCTCGAAACCCGCACCGATTGATCTACTTTTAGGCGCTGAAATATTTCAGAAAATTCTTTTGGGACGGCCGTAGTGTTGGTAATGAAAATTCACCCAGTGCGTTTAATACCACTTTTGGTTGGATTTTATTTGAAAAGTTGCAGCTACACATCAAAAGTAATCAATTCATTTTTGAACATTGTAGAAATATCTCAACTAGAGAATACGCTGAAGGATTTTGGGAAATCGAAGAGATACCTTGTGAAGACACGATTTCTGTCGAGGATAAAAATGTGAACAATTATTTTGGACACTACAACTCGCACGGAGACCGGACGATACATGGTGTCCCTCCCATTCAAAGAATCCGCAGTCGTGAATTTTGAGAATTCTAGAGATATAGCTCTTCGACGTTTTACAGCCTCGAAAGGAGATTGGCCCGCAATCGAAATTTATATAATGAATATTCCAAAATTTTTAAGGAATACATAGAGTGCAATTACATGGAAACGATTCCGGAATCCGAATTATCTAAAGTTCCTTCTTATTATATACCACATACTTGTGTTTTCAAACCAGACAGTACCACAACAAAAGTTCGAATAGTTTTCGATGCAAGCGCAAAATGTTCTAATAATATTTCACTGAATGACGTGTTGATGACAGGACCTAAATTACAAAAGGATATTTTGGCAATACTTTTGAATTTTCGACTACATCTCATTGCATTTACCGCAGATATTAGCCGTATGTATCTTCAAATTTTGCTCCGAACCGCTGATAGAGATTTTCAAAGAATTTTTGGAGATTTTCTCCAAATGAACCGCTGCTTGAATATCGTTTACGTACGGTGTCTTTTGGGGTAGCCAGTAGTCCTTGGCTTTCCCTCCGCACGTTGGCAAAATTGGCTGACGATGAAAAAACAAACTATCCACTAGCGTCGCAACTTTTGCTGTCCCATAATATTTATGTAGATGACGTCATTGGTGGATGTGATTCTTTGGACGAATCACTTGCAGTACAAAGTTAATTGATTTCATTATGTAAAAGTGGTGGTTTTCATCTCAAGAAGTGGTTGAGTAATAATGTTGAGTTTTAGAAAATTTACCTAAAGATTATTTGTATGATCAATCATATTCGATGGATAAAGAAAGTGAGTCAACCATTAAAGTCTTGGGGTTAAAATGGACTCCTTCTTCAGATGTTTTCTTTTTCTGTTAATTTATTAGAGGAACCGCTTACTAAACGTAATATATTATCCGAACTTAGTCGAATATTCGACCCTCTTGGGTTTCTATCACCAATCACACTGTTTGCAAAACTGATAATGAAAGAATTATGGTTACAGGGTGTTGGTTGGGATGAGCTCCCTCCCAACCAAATTATAAAAAAATGGACATTATATAAAAGTCAACTACCAGAAATATCGAAGATTGGAATTCCCCGTCTCATTCCATTCAAAAATTTCACCCGTTGTGAATTACATGCCTTTTGTGATGGCTCACAGAACGCATATGCGTCTTGTCTGTACGTCAGAGTAATAAAAAATAAACCGCATTTTTGTATCTCTTTGAGTGCAAAATCTAAAGTTACTCCTACCAAATTATTATCTATTCCTAGGATAGAGTTATCTGCTGCCCTTTTGTTGTCAAGGTTAGTCTCTTACGTTTTGGAGATTTATTCCGAAAGAGTCAGATTCGATCAAATGTATACTTGGACGGATTCGTCAATTGTTTTACATTGGGTAAAGTCAGATCCAAACAAGTTCAAAACTTTTATTGCTAATCGTATATCTATGATACAAAATACAGTTTCTCCTGAGTGGTGGCGTCATGTATCTTCCAAAGATAATCCCGCTGATTGTTCCTCCCGCGGCCTCCTTCCCGGAGAATTAGTTAATCATCCGCTATGGTGGGGAGGCCCATTTTGGTTACAGAAACCCGAAACCGATTGGCCCATCCAAAAATTCAAATTAGAATCTCACAGCTTCGATTGTCAAGAGCGCAAAACGGTGCTTGTAGCATTCACTGATGTAGATTCATTGCAGAATATTCTACAAAATTTTTCTTCTCTAGAGAAAATCCAGAGAATCATAGCATACATCAGAAGATTTTATTTTAATTTGAGACATCCGCTGAATAAACTAATTGGTTCTTGTTTCAGTGATACTGAGCTACACGAGGCTTTACTTGTTCTTGTTAAATTCACTCAGTATTCTGTATTCGAAGATGAAATTTCTAGATTAAAAAATAATAAACCGCTTCCTAAGTATTTGAGAAAACTCAGTATTTTTATAGACCACAAAGGTTTATTGCGAGTGGGTGGAAGGTTACACAACTCGCTTTTAGAATATGATAAAAAACACCCTCTTCTTCTACCACGTTCGAATAGACTCACTGATTTAATAATAGAATATACTCATAAACTTCACCTGCATCCCGGACTGCAGACGTTGCATTTTCTTTTATTACAAAATTTTGATATTATCCCCGCGTCGCACCATCCGAAAAGTGTTGGACAAATGCTTCCGATGTTGGCGCCTCAATCCGCGAAGCCTACAACCCCTATGGGCAATCTCCCGCAAACCGAGTTTCACAGGTAAAGCTTTTTCAGTAGTTGCTGTTGATTTTGTGGCCCATTTTTCATTACGTTGGGCAAAATCCGCGGGCAAAGACGGTTAAATCTTATGTCTGCGTTTTATTTGTTTTGCAACTAAAGCCATACATTTGGAACTTATTTCAGACATGACAACCGAGGCATTTCTGGCTGGCTTACGCAGGTTCATGGCAAGGCGAGGCCGCTGCTCATACATTTTAGTGATTGTGGTAAAATTTTGTTGGTGCAAATAAATATATTAATGAAATTATGAAAATGCCGCAGATAATGAAAAGTTAGTTTGGTCATTTCACCCCCCGACAGGCAGCCATTTTTCCGGCTTAGTTGAAGCAGGTGTTAAATCATTCAAAACACACTTTGCTAGAGTTATCGGTTCGCAAATTCTCACGTACGAAGAGTTGTATACAGTTATAACTCAAATTGAGGCTATATTGAATTCTAGACCGCTTTGCCCGCTGAGTTCTGATCCAAGTGATTTGTCGGTTCTGACTCCGGGGCATTTTTTAACGTTAGAACCTTTAACTTGTCTTCCAGATCCTGATTTCAGTCATCTAAAACTGAACTCTTTGGGACGATGGGAGTTATTACAAAGGATGAAATCCTGTTTCTGGTCCAGGTGGCATTTAGAATATTTAACTAATTTGCAGCAGAAACACAAATGGAATGGTCCTGATCATCCCTTGAAAGTTGACGATCTCGTCATTATAAAGCAAGATAATTTATCGCCTTTACAGTGGCGTATGGCCAGAGTTGTGGAACTTCACCCTGGATTAGACAAAGTAGCTCGCGTTGCTACAGTGAAAACCAGTAGTGGTACCTATAAGAGACCAATTAATAAATTGTGTCTCCTTCCACAGAATTAGTTTTGTTGAAAGCCTTCAACAAAAGGTGGGGAGAATGTTAAGGTTTCCCTTATTCTTGACCCATCTTTTGTTAAAAACTATTATTTTTATTTTTGTTATTCTTTATATATAAGTATTTTCATATGGTCGAAGCAATTCCCCTTAATTTTCAAATATATATATCATTTCGCGTTCATGAAAGCATACTTCCACTTTACGCATGCGCGCGAAGAAAATCAAGCAAGAGTTCAGTTTGCTTTCAAGACTCCGCTTTGAAACACTCCGCTTTCAAGATATACGTCTCGCCAGTTTAGTTAAAAACGGAAAACATTTTGGTTCTTCAAGTTTCCGTCTCACCGCTATAGTGTTAAAAGGAAGACATTGTCACGTGTGTGATAACCCACTTTTCGTAGTTTAAACACAAGACTCCTGAAGGAAGGAGGAAGATCCATCCATCTAGGCACCAGAGGTAGGTGGAAGTTCTTTCTCGATTTTAAATCGTTCAATAATCCATTTGAACCAGCAAATTTCATATTTTTCATTTTTACCGCCACACTGTCTTATAATGGTATATAAATCAGAACAAAATTGGAATCTTTATAATTCACAATCATAAAATACAAGGAGTCAAGTGCTGGTACATTTTCACTTATGATATCGCAGGTATTCTGGACATCAGACAAGTCTTTGCACAAAATATTGTTTGTCACTATCATCAAAACAAAACAAAAAACAGATTATTTCTCAAAAGTAAGAGACAAGGCAAAAAGGCAACTATGTGCTATGTTTCATGAAAAAAGCCCCCGGACAGAAGTCCTATGAATTTGTAGGCCCAAAACTGTATAACTAGATACCCAAAGAACTGAAAGAGATCATTATCATTGATGTCTTCAAAGAGGGTTGAAATATTACATCATCGTAAACTCACTCACTTGAAAATAAATGAATTCCTCCCTCCCTCCTTCCCCCTCTCTACCCATCTCTCGACTTCCTACCAATGACTAGCAAAACTACCAATTCGCAAAGCATACGCGTTACTCGAATTCACACCTCAATTGGTGAATTGTCGATTGATTGGTAATTGAAACTTTCTGTATATGGGAAGGAATACATATTTAGTAGCCTGCTGTGAACCAGTTGTGGCCAATATAATCTCATATAAAATATGGATTCGCACTTTTTATTTGTAAGCCTATGGAATAAAATGTTCACTTAAGTCATGTATACTGTCCCGACACTAAGTTCATTTGAAAAGTACCCAGACTTGGAGAGGATGTGGACTAACTGCAACTTTAGTTTGGTCAGAATAACGTTTGGAATGACATATAGCAACAACGTCCATTTCTCAGTTCTCATTGAAATCATATCAATTACTGACAAAATAGCTAATAGTCACCGATTGAATTGTTTTACGTATTCAATTCACAAAATATGGCACGACTCAATGGAGAACCAAATGAATTGAAACGAGAAATGGCCATTGAGAGACGCAATCAAGGGGGACTTCCACATGTCTCAGAATTGATGAAATTAAAATCCGCTTGACATACAACCGATCAATTATTCAAAAGATTCAACAGCGTCAAGAAGATCCAGATGTTTGAGATTGAATATTTTAATACAATCCTCAAGGTACACGCATCTCATTCGCAATGGTGAAGCTGATTTTCAAGGACTCACAATAGAATGCAGAGTTCATAAATCAGTACATCTATATACCAGAAAATACCCGTTCCTGTAGATTATCTTGATGATCATGGGTTTTTATTTTCCATTCTACAGATAGGCTTGAAATATATCAATAGACCTCACTCTGAGAGGTCAGGAACTTCAATCATTTTTAAACGAACTCAGAACTGCCGATAAGCGTTAATTGGATTACTTAGACGAGGATAGTTTTTCTCACAGAAGAATAGTTTGATGACTTATATAATCACTGTGCATCTATACCAAGACATGATATTGGTGTGAGACATATTTCTAAAAAAGATCTCTGGAAACTCCGAAAAAGTATTTCAGAGGAATTTCCAACCGAAATATTCATTTATTCAAGACGTCAGGCAACAAAATTAGTGATAACTATAGTGCGAGAATCTTGTTAGTGTTTTTGCGAATCAATTGTACAATCCACAATCATTTGCAATATTTCTCGAGATTTTACTACCATCATTCGAGTTGTTCTACTGATCGTAGTAGATGAAGTTTCTTTAACTAATAATATTGTTGAAAATATTTCGGCAGATGTGTGTCGAACAGAATGTATTTCTGAAAATGCTTCATTAACATCGATACCAATCATACCTACTTCAAGGAAATCATCTGTAAATGCCACTTGTTTTTGATCCACCAGGTATATTTTATGTATCTGCAGAGTGAACTTTCACCGTGAACGATCAAGTTTGTAACCGATTTTTCCGGAATTTCAGGCATTCGGATATATCAATAAGCAGGACTGGTGCAGTTTCATGAGAAATACATAATAGATTCAGAAGATGCTTATATTTTTCAATCTCAATTTATATTGGTATCCTACAAAATTGTAACGGGCTCAAATTGACTAGCCAAAATCAAGACGTTTCATTAAAACTTGTGAAATCAATGTGTATATTGAGAAGTGACAATGATCCTGATAAGTTATTATTATATAGCTGGAAACAACCTGAACTGTCGCAGACCAGAGTTCATCGTCTCTCCACTTCACCAACCTATATTGTGATATCCACAGGGAGCTCTCTCATTTTGTTCGGGTCAGAAGGTGGTTGGAGAAGTAATAGTCCGGCAGAGATAGACAGTGGATAGCTTCTCAATAGTTTGTATCAAAAAGGTTGATGGAACAATGTCATTGGGAACATTTTACAATTTCCTCAAATTTCAAGTTACTTCATCGTTTGGAGACATCAGTCCATTCTCCTACCTTTTCTCACGCCTTCGTGGAAGTTTCAATAATTTTTGGCATAGCTGGAAAATAATATTGAATTAGGTTCTGATGAGTTTGGGATTAAGACGTTTTGAGGTTAACCGAATACTTCTTTTCCCGCACCAATCTTTCTGAATATTTGAAATTATATCCTATAGTATACTTATTTGACTATAATTAGTGTATTTTCCTTGTAAATGTTGTAAATACTATTTGTTGTTATTCTTCTTTCGAGCGTAAATGTCGTATCACGGGAATCAGTGTGGCCAACTTCCATTCTAAAGTGAAACACACAGGAGCAGAGGCTACAGAGGGATGGCTGTTATCGAAGTTCATGGAAACTTCAGGGACAGGGATAAGTGTGAACTTATTTATCTTGAATGGGAAGACTGCGCGTAATCCATGGATTCATTTGAATTCTCGGAAAATATAAATATCGCGTAATGAATTGTCGTTATACTGGAGTCCTCTAGTGGGCGTTTTTGGTAACTATTTATTCACGGTAGTTGGCTACCTGATAGTAGCCAATGAACAGAGGTCTCGTTTTTATATAGTTTCCGGCACCTTGGTGGAAATAAAATGTAATGTTGGTTTTCTTCTGCAACTCAAGAATTCGATTGATTTCTGAAATCATCCTTTATGGGAAATAGTTTCTTGTTGTGCAAATCAAGATTTCGGATGATATTGGAGGTACTGTGCTACCTATTTGTTGGAAATTTACGGAATCTAACTTCCGAGGATTATTCGAAGAACACGCTATACATGTGACAAACTCTTCCGGAGGAAAATAATCAACCATTAAAGTGAAGCAGTGAACCTAAGGTACGTTATAAGTAACCGCGTTCAAATCAGTACTGTCTCAAAAAAAATTTGCGTACAGTCAGTGGAAAAAGTCCGTTCCATATTCAAAAATGAAAGTTTCTTGTAGGTTAATTTCAAAATTTACCAACTTCGAAAGGAGGGCACTCTGAATAACAATCCACCAACTGTTGGATATTAAACAACCCCTGGAATTTGGGTATGTCGTCAAATTAATCAACTAATAAGTGTACATTTATTTTTCTGTGAGCCTCTCGACTGATTAAGAGTATAAATTGTTCAGAATCAGTAACGGCGATACGGGTATTTTGTGGGCATTAATTTTCACTGAGTAGGGCTTTAATTTCGAATCCATCATATTCAGTTTGGGAAGTAAAATATTTTCTCCTGAGAAATAGCCGATTAGAAGCATTCTTATGGGGGGAAAGCTTACAGATCTGTCCACACTTCGGTGATTGTTTCTCTATGAGAACATGACAGTGAAGTGTTGGACATATTTATTTTTATGGGATTGGTTATGGGATTTCATAACCAAGGAAAAACATCATCGGGCATATTGCTTTTGCTGAGTTATGTACAGGGGTATCCGAAATATTGTTGAGTTATTTTCACTATGATACAGATGGTGCTATAGAAACTTTAGCCATCAATGATCGAAATTTCTATTGGAATTCCACCGCTCAATTTCTTGGAAATCACTGAAAAATTGCTTTATTTGGACTCATCCTGTATATCGTCTGTACGTGCAGGAATCATTTTCTTTATAGTGTCAAATCGCCGTATGAACAATCGATGCATACTCGATTTGGTTATATATTCGAAAAAGTCTCTTCACAATTGCCATTTGAAATTTTGGAAAAGTTATTTTCAGCACCCTATATAATCTAAACTGTTGAATTCGGGCGGTGGTGCAATGGAGACATTCGATCAGCATCACGAGTTCTGCTATATAAAAAATTCCAGCAAATTTACCGATAGCCAATTTCCCATTGGTGCGGTGCGAGGTCCTTTGCTATTCTATAATATGTGTTGACGAATAGCATCCCATTAACACGAATGAACAACAAACCCCATGATATAAAAATAACTATTGAAAAAACTTTTTAAATACAATCTTTTATTTAAGCCGTGTACTGAAACGTATAAAATAAGTTTCGCTGACAATGATTTAATAATTTTTTGTTGAATTATTTGATTGGGCAGTGATTAGTTGGTTAGTAAGAATTCGTCAAAATATTTGATTTTTACAAAGTATTCATGAAAGTAGGGGCCAATTAATATCATTGGACAATGAATGTTTGGTAACTTGGTACTTGTCGAAGTATTAATTTTATTACAATTCACGCGACAAGCTTTTTGAAACCAAATAATTCAACAAAAACTAATTGAATCATTGTCAGAGATGACGTAAACTCATTTTATACGTTTGAGTACACGGCTTGAACAAAAGCTTGCCTTCAAAATATTTTTTTATTATTCATTTGATTTTTTGCTTTTTATTTAGTTCGCCTTAATCTGTTCATTTCTGATAGAGCATCGTTATTCCAAGGTCTCTTCCCTGTGAGTTTTGAGCTGAAATGAATCATTATCTTCCACCCCAAAAACTCCCACACACCAATTTTGGATAGAATCTGACCATTATCACAAAACTCGTCCGCTATCTTGAATTCATAGATTTTGACAAAAAAATCATAATTTTCGAACCTGAAAACTCCCATTCACCAATTTTGAATGAAATATCATCATAATCAGAAAACTTGTCCTCTATCTTGTGGCCGCCATCTTGAATTTATAAATTTTGACAAAAAAAACATATTCTCCGACCTCGTAAACCCGCGCATACCAATTTTGAATCGAATTGGACCATAATCACAAATTCGTCCTCCATCTTGAATTAACAAATTTTGACAAATATTTCATAATCATCCACCGCGAAAACTCTCACATACCAATTTTGAATCGAATCGAACCATAATAACAATACTCGTCCGCCATCTTGGAGCCCAATTTCGAATTTATGAATTTTGACAACAAATTCATAATCTCCGATTCCGAGAACCCCCACATACCATTTTGTTTTTTTTTCAAAAAAAACTCCATACTGCATTGTCACCGGAACCATGAACAACCAAATTTCAAATCAGTCGGACGAATTCACATGCAAGATTCGACCCTAACGAACTAACAAGTGAAAGTAAATAAAAGCTTGTGAAAACAACATACAGGACACACAGAAATTGTGAACTTGAAAAACAACAATAGAGATTTACAGCAATTTTCCGTTTGTGTGTTCACCTTAGAAAAAACCCGGAACATTATTCCTTTCCATTTTCTGAGTTTTCTCTTCCCGTGGAAGTGGGAAATATGAATTATCTGTTCTTGAAAGGAACGTTAGTAAGTTATTATGTTGTAAAATGAATATAAGATAATATCCAGAATATAAAAAAATATGCAAAGATACCCCAAAAAAAGACAACAATATTCCGTTACTAAAAACTCTATTTTCACTCGTTTCCCGGACCCTCTACCTTTTCTAACACCAGGACTTTCCCTATAAATTGAAGATATTCAAGTATAATCTGGGTGGATAATAGTGTTCCTTCGCTCCACTCCAGTGAGTTTGGGAAATCCTATCGAAACGGGTAATTCGTGCGCAATAAATTTGATTGTACTCGATTAGTTTCCAATATGTTTATGTGAGGGTTTTATGGAACGGAGTTTGGAGTGAATTCGGTGCTATGAAAATAGTTCGCATTCATTCGAGGACGGATCTTGAGCCATACACAGACACGGAAAATCCACCGGATCTATTTGATTTTTTTATTTTACTTCATTATTTCGACTATACGAGTCGCAGAATTTGATATAATATTAATATTTTTCATAGTTGGATTTAACGAGAATCAGGACCAGGGAGTAAAACTAATTTTTTATCGCTGACATTTCGGAATTAATTTATTCCTTTTTCTAAGCTGAAATGACAATATTCACGTATAGATTGAAACAAAGAACATGTCTTTGACCCACCCTTGAAACTAGGTTTTCCTGCTCATGGATTCAACTGAAAAACTGTTGGGTAGTCGATACAAACTCTGGCCGATAAAAACACATTGGCACAAATAACACGTTAAAAACTTTAAAATTGTATATAAACAAATACAGACCCGTTGAAATGAAACAACAAAACAACAATATGCAACTGATCAACCCACCTGAAATATTCCATAGATAAAGAAATACATAGATAAAGAAATCTTTTGTGTATCATCATTCTGAAATCTGTTTTTCTTTTGAACCTTTCTAGAATATGGGTGAAAATTTTCAACAGGTTTTGTGTTGTGTTTTGGTTTACGCAATTATGGAGATTGATTTGAATCATTTCTCTCACCAATATTTTTAAATAGGTCATCTCTTTTTCCAAAATTTTCACTAAATCGAAATCAAAATTGCACGACGATATAAAATGATGTGCATCCAGTGCTGTTTTTTCTTTTTTATTTCTATTCTTCTCATAGCAGTCATATTTGTGTTGATATATTCTGGTTTTTAGGTATTGTTCAGTTTGTTTGCCCTTTATAACATTTTCCACATCCACAGGGAATACTATATATTACACATGAATCTGATTTAACTGGTATCTCATCTTTCAACTTTGTGAATAATTTTCCTGTAGTTTTAAACTTGTGAGAATTAGTTGATAAACATTTCTTAATTTTATATGAGAATCCATCTAGATATGGAAATTTAAAATAGTTACACAAATCTTTCTATTCAATATTCTATTGAGAATGTTTCTCTTTTCAATATCCTGCCTATTTGTTCTTTGTCATTTATTAATAATACTATTAATCAAATCCATGTGGTAGTTGTTGTTTTTCAACAAGTTCTCCGCCTTAACTAAATTTTTCGAATGTAAACAATTATAGCTAAGAGTAAGTAACCTTGAAATTAGGTTAGAGGCTGTATTAACCTTTTGGCTGAAAGAGTGTTGTGATAAGTAATTCGAAATTCTCCCCGAATTACTAGGTTTCATGAACCAATTGCTGAGTAATCTCCCATTGTTATCTCTTATGATATGGAGATCCAGAAACGGCAGTTTATTTCCTTTTTCTGACGTGAACTGAGTATTTGGGTTGAAACTATTGAAAATATTCAATACTTCATCAGATTTGTCAGCTGGGATATCAAGAATGCAATCATCAACATAATATTTGATGAAAGTTATATCAAAAGGTAATCTCGATGTTATTTTTGTAATTATATAATCAACAACTATTTTTGCCAACACAGGACAGGCTGGATTTACCATAGCTGTTCCTTTTTTCTCTGTTTGTGAAATGTTCCATCAATTATAAAATAACTTGAGTCGAAAATGAAGTAGAATAATTTCAGAAAAATATACATTGGAATATCTGTATAAGCAGAAATTATTTCCCATTCTGATATCAAAATCTCTCTGATCAAATTTTTGGGAATATTTGTAAAGAGAGAGACAATATGGGGTGAAACAATGTCCTTGGAAATTTTTTCGAACTCCATGGAATTTTTAATACTATGGTGCAAAGTAAAATTATTAAGAATTTTGTGAATTTAACATGCCAAATTATATGTTGGTGAATTTATACAATTTACGACAGGTCCATGGTGTTTTTGTGAGTTTTTCTCAATCCATATAAGCGAGGAGGTACAGCATTTTGTTGCTTCAACTTTTTCGCCTCTTCCAACGTGATGAAACCTGTTGTTTTCAGTGTGTCTACAAGGTAATTGGCCTCCGATTGAAATTCGTGTGTTGGATCGCTTTCCATATATATGTAAGTGCTGTCGTCTCCAAGCATATTTTGCATGCTATCCAAATAATCGGTTTTCAACATCACCACTGTGGAGTTTCCTTTGTCAGAATTCATTATGATTATACACAAAACCTGACAAAAATATACACCCATATTCTAGGAAGGTTGAAAAGAAAAACAGATCCCTGAATAATGATACACAAAAGATTTGTTTTGTTTTTTTCATTTCTTTATCTATGTAGCGCTGGAATATTTCAGGTGGGATGATCAGTTGCATATTGACCATACACGGTGGTGTGTTGTTTCATTTTAACGTGTCTGTATCTGTTGATATACAATTTTGAAGTTTTTAATGTGTGATTTGTGCCAATATGTTTTTATCGGCCAGAGTTTGTATCGACTACTCAACAGTTTTCTTGTTGAATCCATGAGCAGGAAAAACTTACTTTCAAAGGTGGGTCATAGATATGTTCTTTGTTTTAGTCTATACGTAAATATTACCATTTCAGCTTTGACAAGGGAAAAAATTGATTCCGAAACGTCAGCGATGAAAAAATAGTTTTACTACCTGGTCCTATTTCCCGTTAATTCCAACTTTATTCATTTCTTGGGATGATGAATCATTTATCAATTAATAATTTTTTGAGATGAAAAATACGTTTATCAATTCTAAAAGCCATGATTATGATGAAAAAACTCTTTCCTACCCTTCATTGTGTTACTACAATAATGGAATGTATTGAATGTAAACGTGTGATAAACTAATTTCCTCTTAGTTCTGACAAAACAAAAAATTATATGGAATATTATTTTTCTATTGTTCTGCTCTCACAACATAGGGGTAGGCACGAAGTTAAACTGGGCGTCAACACATTGAGTGCTCATACTTGTGTATTTAGTGAATTTCAATTTGCCTTGCCCCCAGCCTTAGTCTTGTATATATAATAATGAGTATTATACCCAAATGATATAATAAGAGATTTATGGGAAGTAGAGAAACAAATTATTCTCAAAAGGTCAAAATCCATTTATTTTTGACAAATTATTTCACTTTGAAATCCTCACAATTCCTTAGTCATGATCCATTTACTCCATGGGCAAAATGCATGTTTGAAAATCCCTTCTCAATACTTTGAATATAGGCAGGTGGGGCCCAGGGGCATGTGGGGGCGGTGGCTTGATCCACAATCACCCCTACATGGCCTCGCAACCAGGGGTAGAGACGTATTGCTAACGTACACAAAAATCAACATCTCAAATAACCACGAACACAAATATGAAACTTAGATGCGCTTGCCCAACCAGCTGAGCGTAAGCTTGACAAGACAGTGGTCCGGAGTTCAAACCCGGCCATCACCTTTCGAATTCTCTTTTGAAAAATGTACCTAGACAAACGAAAAATCCCCAAAAAAACACAAAAACATTAATTTATCCACAAATTATTCTATTCCACAAAGTAAAACATCAAATGTCACACTTAACACCTCAAATCTCAACTCAAATTATTTCCCGCAAACCTATGTCTCAAACATTCCGCACAAAACACTTCCAAAACACTCATCCTCAAATAAAACACAAAAACACAAAACACAAACACCACACAAACAATCAGCCACAAATATCCCCATACACACAACTCGAACCAACATCCCACAAAACATTCATCATAACTCAAATAGTTCTCCTCAAATGTATCTTTCTCTTCGTCATTATCATGAGCTGACTTTTTAATTTTAACACGAGGTATCATAGAACGAATTCAGTATTGAGACAGCACAATGGTAGGTAGAGAGGGAAAAAACACGAGTGGACAAGATTGTCATCGTGTGTGGCAGTGTCATGACATGCAGTGGTTGAAAAGTAACGTTTGTTAGGTTAAAAAGTGGGTATCTAGTGTAGATTATTCAATGTTGCAAAAATTTCTGGGGTGTGGAGTAAGTAGGTACTTTTCAGTAGCGGAAGAAGAAATTTTGACGAATGCTGATACGTCTTGTGTATCGCTTTTACTCAATCATTTGGTACGCCTATGGAATTTCTCGTAATAGTTCGTAATAGCTTCGGAATCCTTCGAGAGAAACTCCTCATTAAGTGGGGGAAGAACAAACATGTTGTCTCAATAGTGAATGCCACCTCTTTTTTCCAGACAATTAACGCATTGTAATATACAGACGAACTGGAGTTAAACACAAGGAGTATCAAATTTATGAAACAAGACATTACTCCCATATGCGCAAGCAGGAGGGGAGATGTACTAAAATTCTCACAATGACTTAGACGGAATACTTACCATTCCACCGCTTACCAGTGGGGACGCGGCCTTCGCCCTTTGGCTAAGAAGGACAGGCCCACGTTCATACTAGTTTTTAGGAATCCTGTATTGTAGCATAACTTGTATATATTAGGTGTAGTCAAATGTATATGATAGTTACCTCCAATACATATTTCCAAATTTGTTGGATTTGGTCGGCTGGTCAGGTTGACAAGAGTCTTGTCGATATCTGAAGCCAAGCCCGACTGGACGCGATCAGTACTTGGATGGGTGACCAATGCCTGCCGAGGAACTTTCGCGTTACTAAGCTCCGTACGACAGCAGCTCAGTAGCATACCCACAGCTGCAGGCGATATATCAATGAGCACGAGGTATATCGAGAGATATGCCGTTCTTTGGAGGGGACGTTAAGATGGCGGTACAGAGTTCACAAATGTTAAGCTCGTTGAAGATCCCCACTTCTGTATGGAAACGGCAGAGGTTTTGGCGAAATTTCCGGTTAGGGAAAACGTACTCACCAGCGTCAGTATCAAGCCTAGTCGCAGAATCAGGCCGACGTTGAATAAGTCATGAAGAAACACTCATATCCCCAAGGAAAAATGATTATTTATTGGAGCCACTAACTTTCAAGAAAAAAATTGGTGAATTGGTCAAATTTCTACTTCTTTCACATATCTTTCCACCGGGTACATTTTATCAACTCATAGGTTCGTCGTGAAATCATATTTGTTAGCTTGTACTGTTTATTCCATTGAATGAACAATTAATAATTTTCATAAAATAACCACCGAACAGTAAGTAGGTTGATACTATGAGGCTCAAGGTCATGGTTAACTCGATCTAGAGATAATCAAACCTCGATTTTTCGGTAGGTTATACATTTCATTCCGGCTTATCGGGGACTTGCGATAAATATTTTGAAGGATTTTTATTTTGTTTTTTAATGGATCAACAACTATTAGCGAAAGTGCAAAAAGTAAGTTGAAACCCTGTATAATCAAATTGCAGAAAGACATATATATCAGTTGTATCAATGTAGTGACATAACTGATTCTGTGTCTACTGATTTTAAATAAATATCTGATTCTGTACTACAGATGCAAACAATTTCAAGTCACTAAACTTATTTTTCGATACAGACATCAGATTTAATTACATTATAGTTTAAAAAAGCTGAAAAACACGCCATAGGGACAAAAATGTTGAAAATAAGGAAAATTAAATCACTAGCCAAAAATTTGTCAGTTATGTAAAAAAAGCGTGAGGTGCTCGATAAGAGCTCCCCATGCTTTTTTCACATAAGATAAAAAAATTTGGTCAATGACTTTATTCTTATTATTTTCAACTTTCCAGTCCTTATTGCTCTATAAGCATGTTTTCTCAAACTGTAATATTATTTTCAACTTTTCAGTCAATATTGCTACAAAAGACTAGAAAAGACTACTGCAGGAAAACTCTTAGATCGATTACTCCACATAAGACGAAAACTTAGTTTTGGCGAATGTGCATTCGCCATATCTTTGGATGTATATTATGCAGTGGAATACCAGTGCATTCTCCACATCTTTGAAAATTTTTTTTTCTGGCAATCTATGTGAGAATACCGTGGGTTATGTTAGGTTGTCATCCGTCATCGTCGGTGGCAAAGCAATTGAATATATGTCTACATTACAGATCAATTCGATAAATAATATAATGAAATCAAAATAAATTCACTGTTTTCATAGAATTAAATTAGAATTAGAGTTGAACAAATATTACTATTATAATGATAGATGTTCCTGTGCAATTTTTTTTTGTCAATATGTTTCTCACATAATTGTTGTCAGAGTTTAAATAAGTAACTTTCTGTACAAAAATCAGTTAGCGCCCTGAAATTTTTTTGAAATTCCATTTATACCATGAACCATCTTAAGTTTCATTTTTGTTTACTCCCGTTCCAACGCCAGCTGTATGTTGAAACATTTATTCAAAATAACTTTTTTATTTTCATGAAATTTTTGAGATTTTTCTCTCTTAAACAGTTTGAGGCACACGTTCCTCCTCATAAACAGGAATCATTTCCACATACCTAGGAAACATTTGGTATAAACCAGATGCATTTCCATTAATTGCATTGGGCAGTAGGTATGTGAGAAAAAAAAACACAATACATTTCCATAATTGACAAAACGAACCTCATAAAAGGGGCTTCCGTTACAATCCAAGAAAGAATTCATCAAATTCAATTTTTACTAGGGCATCAAGGGATAACACTAGCACTATCAGAGTACTGATATGGTTTCGAAAGAATTCCACTCAATTATAAGCGAACAAATGAACAAAGAACTCATATTCATATCAATACAACTCTGTTGATCTTCTGAAGTTTTTTTTATTCACATATTCAAATATTTCACTTCCAAATGTTAACTGTTGTATAAGTATGTATCATTTGGGTGGTTGCCGTTCAAATTTAAATGTTATGTAAATGTTCCAGTGTTATGTTTCAGCAACTTTTATAGCGAGAATTGCTGGCGATAATGAAAAAAGACAAAACGGGTACGTTGGGATGGTTAATTAACATGGAAGAGAATGGCTTGGATTTTTTCGAATTCTCCAGAATCTTTAATAATATTTGAATATGTTGCTGCAAAAATATTTATTTCAGAAAATCTCCGTTTCGGATGATATTGGATAGAGAAACAAAAGTGCGAAAAATGGCACGGAAAATGAAAAAGTAACGTCAACATTATTATATCATAAAGACAACTAAAACGAACTATTACGCGAAATTGTAAGTTTGATGAATCTTGAATATATGGGATATAATAACATATCTGGACGAACTGGAGGCCAAATTTCTGAAGCGAATTAGAGAGAATTTGTCGAAAAAAATCTTTAAGAATATCTCAGCTGTGTTCAAAGATGGACCAAATCGGCGGGGTGGTTCTAAAATTGCGGCTGTCAGCTGACAATAACGTCAATGTGATTGCTCGCAGATGATAGCACCACCTTTGATGTTGTTTGAGAACAGAGTTTCAACTTTAGAGGTTATTCGCGTAATTATATGTAGGATTTTTGTCGGATCTGTTTATTAGCCTTTCTATTGAATTCGATGGTATGAGTTGGATTTTTTTTCTAGACAGCGTGTTATTCGAGAAAATGGTTGCTCTTAGTGTATGGAGCAATAACAGTGAGCTACAAACCGTGTTCTTACTGCATGACAATATCGCAATTGTTTCTTCCGCACTGAGTATACAATCGCTACATGTATTTTTCGGTACCACACTACCAGTTTATAATAGACATCGAGCCACAAAAAATAGATTTGAATATAATGGAATATATTTATTGTTTCTGAGCTTAGCTCCTGTCAACAAAAACAATGTCATGATCACAAGTCACATTGAAAAATTATGAAAAATATTTTTTATATATATATATATGTATATATATATATATATATATATATATATATATATATATATATGTATATATATATATATATATATATATATAATAGTTGTTATGATATTAGCTTTTTGTTATGAAATATTGATAGATAATTATTTTCGCTCTGTATACTATATTTCAATGTAATAATAATTGCTAGCTAACGTCACTGTTCTCTCGTCACGTTGCTGCCAATTGTTATCACTTTTCTTACCACGACTGGTACGCCTCTTGTCTCAGATAGCCGGTTCAGGCAATTGAGCCACTGCTTCTGTCAAATTTCAATCTATTCAATGTTTATAAGTACGGTTGCAGATCATTGTGGAAAACAAACGTGAAAGTATCGAAAAACAATTATTTCATTTATTCAGGAAAACTTATATTTACCTGGCCTACGATAAATAACTTATTCTATGGTCAATCTACAAATTTTCAAAGACAATCATGAGAAACGGTGACGAATAAATTATACACAACCTCACCTCTACTTTGAAGTGTGAAAATTTCTTAATAGTTCAATATCAAAATGAAATAGAGTTCTTCTGATATGATACGAGTCATTTGTGAAGTTATTCAGTTTGTGATGTGCACTAGAAGAGTTTATATCTGACGCTGGAACTGTCGCTGTTTCAATACACATCAGGAATTTGAATCCTCCTTCAATCTACTGCTCTCAGGCTTTCGAATACCAAGAAAGGAACCATACAAATCCAGAAATCAGCTTTGGAATATTTTTATAAGGAGTATATGAAAAGGAAATGACGTTTGCTGCTTATATTGATGAATTTATTGAATTTTTCTTTTTCTCAAACCCGAACGTGGCGTTCTTTTTCAAATTATTTTCAATCTCCTCGTGTTTTTGTTTTCCGTCTCCTGGATATCATCTCTCCTTTTTCCCTATGATTCGAATTTTTGAATTCGCGCACTTTAGTTGTCACATCTTCACTGTTTGGGATTATTTGCCAAAACTTATAAATTAAAATATTTTTCTTTTCTTACAAACTATGTACAATATTCAGTGATAATTGTCTCTGACACTTTTCCGTTCTTATCTTCTCACAATTTCAAATCTCACATCTGACCATACTGTTTCCTGATTGCATATTGTCATCAAAAGTTTGTTGTTCTCCCATTGGCTATTTTTAGTTAGATACAATTTCATATACTGTATGTTTCTAGCTTATGATTTTTTTTTTAACAGTATGGGTTTAATCATTATGACAGTGTATGAAATTGATTGTATTATAGTATTTGGATATTTTTATCTATTAATATTATACAGAGGCCTAATAAAGGAAATAGAATTTCAAAATTATGTAACACAATATCTCTTGAACTAATAGCTATTTAGTAATTATTTTTTTTGTGGGTTTTTTATGAAATTTTTTCCGTTTTTTCCTTTTAAAATATATAACTGGTTTTTCATAACATAACAATATATATATATATATATATATCATCGAACGGCACGTCTCAATCAATAATAATAATAAAAACAAAGCCATTGCGCGCAATAAAAATTGCTGCAAGGCCTTGAAAATGCGAATTAGCAACACTGTGAGTGGCAATTGATGTTGTCGAATATAAAATTCCTGAATACATTTTGAATTGTGATTTACTGCCTCTGATACATGAATAATCCCTTTGGTCATCAAATACCCAATACAGTTTTTCCGTTCATAAAAAGCAGCGGTTGCTGCACTTTTTTTACTTTTCAAAATAATCAATTTTACAGATTGACAGTTCTAAGCAAGTCCAAGTACGTATGTGATTATTGTGGATTGAGATATATTTTCTAATAACAATGACATATGTCTTCAAGTGGATGGGTTACTTCCGGTATTGTACAGTCATTTTTTTTCGGGACTGATACGAAAATAGGTTACTTCCGTGTCATAAAAATAACTCGACAACACTTATTCTTGAAACGGTTGCAGAAACCGATGTTTTATTCATGCGTTCAATAACTGAAAATTCATATTTTCATAGTAAGTTGCTGTCAAAATTGTATACCTGAAAAGGTTGAATCCCAAAGTAACGAACCTTGATACCGGATTAAATCCGAGTGGCTCTCTCCGTGTCAATCTGAATATTAATGCAGCTCGACAGACTTTCAAGGTGAACTGACTCTTTCGCAATATATTTGATCAAGATTGGCCATGACTGAATACAGGACACATTAAGATTGAACTTTCTGAATTCTGGATTTCAGAAATCTCAGGAGTTTCATGATAAATGATTGGGGAGATGGAAAATGTTAAATTATTTGTTGAATTCCGGGAAGGAATGTAGTAGAAGTTCATAGGATTGGTTCTTTGAATACTGTTATTGTCAGAAAATGCGTACACATGACATTAGGATTATTGTACCAACCAGAGAGGCAAATGACTGCAGGAATTCCAAATTCACCTATTTTTTGCTGGTTGTTTTAACTTTCGAATCATCATAACTACAAAATAATAATTCAGGTAGTCAATCATAATTAAAGAAATGAGGGAAGCCTACTTAGGTACCATGTCTTGTAGAACATTTCCTCATCAAATATTTTTATATAAATGTCTATTAATAAAATGATGGGTATTTTATTCCATCACTTTCAAATAAATGTTTTAGAAGATTGATATATATATATATATATATATATATATATATATATATATATATAATATATTTCCGGGACTCTTTATAATGTATTTCTACAGAAATTTTTGCTTGTTTCTTAACCGGCGAAACCAAAAAGGAGGAGGTTCTCTATTCGACGCGTATATTTGTACAAGCTTTTATTTAGTTTCACCTGTCCCGATGTTTGTCATCAAATCTTGCAAATTAAAGTTGATCCACTTCCAGTTGCCCATTTAACGTGAAATTCAGTAGGTGTTCATAGTTCCCGTGACAATGCATTATGGAATTTTTACTCTTTAGCGCAGATGAATAAAAGCTTGTCTTTAAAAAGTTTTTTTATTAATTATTTTATTTTCTTGTATGATCACGCTTAACTTTTCACAGAGCATTTCGATTCCGATGTTTTTTTTTCGTTGTACTTCGAAGTTGGTCCCATTTGAATTTGAACAAAAAATCCATCCCTAAGGGTAGCAAAATGGAGAAAATTGATCGTTTACTCTCTGACTTTCGGTTCGTTAACCGATTCCATCAGGCATAACTTTGTAGTGGGATTTCCGATTTGGATGATTCTTCTTTTATTAGATAGGGTATACCTCATAGTTGATCATATTCCAATTTGGAATGAAATAATTCACCCCTATGGGTGGAAAAATAGGGAATGATTGATTATTCACTTGTGAACATTGGCACACATATGTAGTTGACATTGACAGATCCTCCCAGTCACAATAATTACATTCTATGAAACGATGGAATCATATACAAAGTGATGAAATCAACTAACCGGAACTTTCGAAAATAATTTATATTATATAACAATAAATTGGTAAAGTAGATAATCATAATATTTAAATGTCAATAGTTCAAGTAAGCTGGGTAAGTATTTTGGAAGTAATAAAAAATTAAGTAGGTAATAATTAGTAGATTTCAGCCACAAAAAAATTCAAAAATAGAATTTTTTTCACAAAAAATTAAACCGACGAAAAAATCAACTGAGAAGAAAAAATTAAATCAACCTTCTTAGTCTCAATGATAATGAAGTAGAAGATTCTGTATTGAGTGTATATTTACTTGATTAGCAAAGCGCTTCCGACTAACGTCATCATCAGTACAGAAAATTAAATACTCTGATTGATATGAGATGAAACAACAAACGTTGAAAAATGTGGAAAAATGATAGGCGAGTACTTACATAGTCAGGTAACAGGAAATGTTACAATAAAAGAAGGCATTTGTATAAATCAAAAGGTATTTTTTGGTTCATTCCATTTGGCATAAAGAATAGTTTATTTTTATGATTCTCTTATATATTCCAAAGCGTTTTCACATGTGGGATTAACTAAAGAAAAATCAAAGCGTTTGGTCCTACTTATAGAAGGTGATAGTTCCGATTTGGAAGGGCCTGGATCAGATTCGGAGGATGATGGAAACGATATTGCGATGAATTTTGAAAGAAATGACGCCGGAAATAGAATTGAGTAGTGGTAGATTCTGAAAATTACCGAATAATTTTGAAAATCTGAGATTAGGAGTAGAAGTAGAAGATCAAAAAATACAAGCTCTCCAATTCCCCCTCCAAAGAGACCTGTGGTACCAACTCCAGTTGCCGACGTGCGACTAGATGCTTTTGGACATTTAACAGTTCATTTAGAACCAAAAAAAGATGCAAGCAATGCATAACGGCATATCCTCGACTTGGGTGTAACAAGTGTGATGTATCATTGTCTTACAAATACCAAAAATTGTTTTTCAGATTTTCATGGTAAGAATTAAATAAAATTTGGTTTTCCTCTTGTTTTTTAGTTCCCATTGAAGCCATATGGCATTATACAGTGTGACCCATTCAAAATGGAACCACCCATGTAGAATACGCATTTTCCAGTCAATCTAAAAAAAAAAAATTTAATATCAAGCAGCAAAAACTGTGTCTTGACACAAATTTTCATAACTTTAGTTTCATTTCCAAGGCACTCTATGTTTGAAATTTGACTACACCACTGGATTTGTAGTCGTTATAAATGAAAACCATGGATATTTCATAAAAAAATATTGGTTAACAACGAAGTTACAACAACATTAATTTTGGAAACAAAGTATTTGATTATAATTTTTATTTAGATTAAAGACATATTTGAAATCTGGCAACACTGCCGATACAAATTAGAACACCAGTGAGTTTGTACAGCAGAAATCCAAAGTCAATAGCTCATTCCATTCTACAGTTATAACTCCTGAAAGTATGGTAATGTGAGCGATTTGTGGTGTACCAAATCACAGCCTACTAGTGATTTAGTACAATACCTATGCCTAATGTATTAGTTCAGCTTTCCTCAAATTATTGATACCTTCTCTAAAAGCTTGTTCTTAGTTGAGTTTTGCAGAATTTAAAAGGGAATTTTTTTGTCCTGCTTTCTGTTTTATTATTGAATAAATAATTTGGATTCTTTAAAACTTGATTCGGTTCATTTTGTTTTTATCGGCTATGGAAGACTGCATAACTTGAAAATGAATTTTTAATTTTCTGTTATTTTTGAATACACTCATAACCTGATTTCAAATGAATGATTTCAAGGGAATATAATTCACAAATCCAGTGGCGTAGTCAGATTTTTATTACAAAATCGCTTCCACTACAAATCGCTGTACTTTCAGGAGTTATAACTGTAGAACGGAATGAGCTATTGACTTCGGATTTCTGCTGTACAGATTCACTGGTGTTCTATTTCGTATCGGCAGTGTTGCCAGATTTTAAATATGTCTATAATCTAAATAAAAATTATAATCAAATACTTTGTTTCCAAAATTAAAGTTGTTGTAACTTCGTTGTTAACCAATGTTTTTCCATGAAAATTCCATGGTTTTTATTTATAACGACTACAAATCCAGTGGTTTAGTCAGATTTTAAAACCTTGGGAATGAAACTAAAATTATGAAAATTTGTGTCAAGATACAGTTTTTGATGTCCAATATTCAAAAATTATTTTTTTGAGAATGACCGAAAAATGCGTATTCTACCGGAGTGGTTCCATTTTAAATGGGTCACACTGTATAAAAAATGCGTAGAAATAATATTTTCTTATTTTTAAGGTCATATTAGGTAGATTGAACCTAATTTCTATTTTCCTTTGTTTCAATTGAAAAATTGGGGTTAATAGGTTCAATCAAAATAGATTACACATTTCTCAGTTATTTTGGTTCAGAACGGAGAAATCGAAATTAATTCCTTATAATAACCAGAGATTCAAAAGATTTCTGGAAATCCAAATTCCATTATTTTTGATCAATTATTTCACTTTCAAGTCAACTGAAAAATTATATTGAGGTTGTCAGAAATAACATTGAGAAAAACAAATCCCCTCCAAATTCCAATAATTTCATAGATAAAATGCATGGTTGAAAATCACCTAGTTTACAAGCTTTTATTTACTTTCACCTGTCTAGTTGCCCGATTCACGTGAAATTTGGTAGGTGTTCATAGCTTCCCTGACAATGCATTATAGAATTTTTGTTGGAGAAAAAAACAAAATGGCAGCTCTACGATGGCAAACGAGATTTGTGTTTATGGTCCGATTCTCTCCAAAATTGGTATGTGGGGTTTTCGGATTCAAGATCATGATTTTTCTGTCAAAATTCATAAAACCATAATGGCGGCTCCAAGATGGCGGAAGATCTCTGTGATTGTGGTCCAATTCTATTCAAAATTGGTATGTCGAGATTTTTGGGGTCGGAGACTATGAATTTATTGTCGAAATTCGTGATGGCGGCTCCCAGATGGTGGACAAATTTTGGGATGATGGACCGTTTCTATTCAAAATTGGTATGTCGGTGTTTTTGGGGAACTAGATTATGAATTTAGTCAAAGATCATTGATTTTTTGTGATAATTCATAAATTGAAGATGGCAGCTTCAAGATGGCGAGCGAGTTATTCTTCAGATGGTCTCCTTATTAACAAAAATGCATGGATTAAGGCGTACTCACTGAAAAGCACAAATTAAATATTTATTAAAAAAACCTTTTCAAAGGCAAGCTTTAAGTCGAATGCGCTTAAAAGTGAAAAATAATTGCTTTGGATGTGCGACCTAGGATATTCCGTGAGATATAGATTCTAAAGCTTGTCGTTTCTGTATTCGAACTGAGAAGCTCTTGAATGTATTACTCGAGGAAAAACCTACGTTTTTACTTTTCAACGCATTTGAATAGGAGCTTTTTTTTGAAAAAAATGTTTTATTAATTATTTAATTTCGGACGCGAGTTTTCATTATTTTTAAGTGAAGGAGCCCACCAAGCGTAGCTTGTTTCCTGGAACAGTTCCTTATCGTAAAAATATCAATGAAGAAATAGTGGAAATTTTAATCCGTCATTGGTATTCAGAATAATTTCAATATACTTCATATATACAGTTCTATTCGAGAATCGATTCAATGTATTTTTACGGAACTTTCAGCTTATTTTTTTCACTAAATTGTGAGTATGATATTTTTGTGAAGATCTGTGGGTCTTGGGTTGAAAAATTGACCAAAATAGTAGAATGTGCAATTTTTTGTCCAAATAAGGCTATGATATCTATAAAACTGTTTGCAATTATAAAATCCCGTATCATTTTGAAGTAGTTCATTTCTGTAAAAACTATTTTCATCAAACAATATTTTCAGTCCCACCTAACAAAAATATTCAGTCATTTTTCACAACAAATTATTTTCATCCATTTTTTATTAATTTTCCAGTTGAACTTGAATTGCGTTCCAGTATCTTGTTGTATATTGGTTTGAAACTCTGAATTTCATCCAACACACAAAACTATATGCCGGGTGGTCCACTTACGACTATCCACCCTCAATAACTCCCAGAAAAATTATTTTACAAAAAATCGCCGAAACACGTCGATTTTTGTTTGGAAAGGGACACCATTTGACAAGAAGAAGATATGTTATACTTCAACCCCCTACTCCCCAGAGCAACCCCTTCTATAATTTTAATGGGGAATGAGGGTCGTATCATACACCATTGTGGCGAGGTAATTCAATTCTGATACTAGCAGTGCAAAATTTTCTGAATTTGAAAAAGGCGTGCTCGAGATATTCGAGTTCAAATGTTACATTGGTGAATTGTGAGTGTATAAATTATACGAAATAGATCATCAAACAATTATTCACCAAAAATGTTCAAAATGTCTGCCATTAACTCCCAGACAGTAGTAGAGTCTATTTTCAAATGCCTCCTGCATCTTTGAAACTGTTTCTCTGGTAATTGCTTGGCATTCAGTTATAATTCTTCTTTCCAAATCGTTCAGGTCAGTAGGTTGAGTTTCATAAATAACGGATTTCAAATGACCCCAAAAGAAAAAATCATTGGGTGCCAAGACCGGCGAGCGTGCTGGCCATTTATTGGACCTCGACGACCAATCCATTTGTTTGGAAAAGTTTGGGATAGCCATTCTCTCACCTGTAATAGGAAATAAGGTGGTGCCCCATCTTGCTGGAAATAAAAGTTATCTGTCAATAGATTTGGAATACCATCATCATCAAGGTCCGAGTCAACAGCATCCAAAATAAGTGGTTCAATCAGATTCGGCAGCATATCCAAATAAACCCCATCATTTGAATCACCTTGGATAAATATTGGGCCAATGATTTTATTACCCAGAATCCCTGCCCACACATTCAACTCCTGAGGCCATTGTGTATGCTCTTCTCAAAGTGGGTGGGGGTTGTTCCTCCAATAGCGAGAGTTGTGTCTGTTCAATAACCCGTTAAAAAAAATGAACACTCATCACTGAAGCAAATATGCTCAATGAATCCGTGGTTCCTCTGTATGATTCTTGTTACATTTTCGCAAAATTCAGATCGTCTGTCGTAGTCATCCTCTTTCAGTTCATGGTGAAGATGCAACTTATACGGATGAAATTTGTGCAATTTTAGCACCCTCATTATGGAAGTTCTGATATGCCTGTTATGCTACTGAGTTGCCCTTTAGACAAAGTTGGGTCAACTGCAACTTGTCCTAAAGCTTCTTTCCGATTGATCTCGTTTGTAACAGACGCCATCCCATTTTTTTTATTAGCGACTGATCCAGTCTCACGGAATTTCAACACAGGATCCAAGATATATCTAGAATGATAAAAAAATACCTAAACCTTTTTCTATAACCATATTTCGTAATACTCACTTGTGAGTTACGTTTCTGTTCTCATGTCTCTCATTGAAGATCCGAGCTGTTGCTCGTGCACACTCATTTTGAGCAGTAAAAATAAAAATCATCTTTTGTGTAAACTATCGCGATACAAATAGAATTGTTGAAATATGTGGTCACTTTTTGATTCCAGACTATCACCATTTCACAAAAAATTGGTTCTCAGAGATTAGTATTTCTTCTCTGACAATCATGTTGACAACAAGAAACTGAAACGTGTACTCGGTGAGCGAATAAAATAAGACAATCGGTAGATAATTACGACTGAACTGTACTACTGTCTGGTAGAAAATAATGGGGATCATTTTGAACATTTGAACTCGAATATCTCGAGAACGCCTCATTCAAATTCGGAGAATTTTGCACTGCTAGTATCAGAATTGAATTACCTTCGAAATGATGTATGACGCATCCTTCATTTCCTATTAAAATTATAGAGGGCATTGCTCTGGGGAGTAGGGGGTTGAAGTATAACATATCTTCTTCTCGTCAAATGGTGTCCCCCTCCAAACAAAAATCGACATGTCTCGGCGATTTTTTGTAAAATAATTTTTCTGGTAGTCGTAATTTTTCTGGTAGCCGGTATGTGAGTATAAGTAACAGTCAATGAGGTCTATCTACAGGAGTTTATTCCTTCCAAACTCAATGTGAGTGAGGTCACTTCTGTGCTATGAATATTCAAACTATTTCAGAGACCCTTCTCAAAAGGATGATATTGTTTGGAATATGAGAGCATATCTAGTGGAAAATTGTATTTTTCTATAGAATGTTGAAGTATCCAATATGTTTTCCTCAAATTTGGATGAACATCAACCAAAAAAATTATACAGGGTTGAATTGAGTTTGTCTGAAATAAAATCCGAAGTCAACCTGTTTTCCAGAACACAGTTTGATTAATACAAATATCTCAGTCACAGTGATTTGAACTCAAACGCAGAATGATTCAACTTGGTATCCAGATTTCTAGTTATATAGTTGTATTCACTTGGGAAAAACTGGGAATGAAAAGTCCATTCAATGATGAACTCATGGATTTATCTTCCCAGACTTTCGATTTTGTATGCCCTGCATTTATCCAGGTTCCATCCGGGTAATAAACTTGATAATTTTCGATCCTTAGCTTCCCATTTTATTTAGTAATATCTTCTTCATACTTCTATCTCTTTCTTGTCTTCAAGCATGTAATTTAAAATTAATTATTTTCAGTAATTTATAAAATGTTGTCTTTCAGATGTTTGGTAGGTCAGGATCATCATTTACATCCAGTAAAATTTTATCAATCGTGGGGAAAAATTTATGGACTTTTATCTTATCGCATTATTGTCGACATCGTCAACATTTTCAATAACACTTTCATTTTCTCGGTGTTTTTTTGGTGGCATTAATATATGCTGCTTCTATACTCCTCTAATATTTTGTACACACTGCTCTAATCGCAACTTTATCAGCAACTTTCTTTTCAAGATCAGCTTTTAGCAACATTGTTCTCTTGATCATATACATTTAATAGTATTCCTTTGGTTTGAACTTCCAAATTATTTTTTTTTCATTTGTTTTTTTTTTTTGGGAAGGAAGGTAAAGTTGAACCCATTGAATCATCTGCAGACTCAGTGTCTGACATTTCTGGATTATGTGAATAAGGAATTCATTTTTCAATGGAATCGTTCAATTCATGCAGAACAATGATAGGATGGAGCTCCTTCAACTCTCATTCCACAGTGAATGAAATATAGTATGTCTCGAAAATAGGAAAAGGAATTTTCAGAATCCGCGGAATTAGTCTTAGCGTATGGCTCCGAGCTCCTATACGAGAGTCAACTAAAAGTTGAACAGTCGTCTTGGTGATGAAATGTCGAATTTGTATTTGAACCAAGGTTATTAATATCGAAAACGAAGCGGAGTCCACGTACCTATAGTCTAAGAGCTGGCTACGGAAATTAAAAATGATAAGGTACAAGAGAAATTCTCACATAGAAACCTTCCTTACTAGCTGACAAGAGCTGGGTCACTCGTTTTTTTTACACTCAAATCCACCCCAACACTTCCATACGTCACCAAAACATATTACCTCAGAAAAATCACTCGCACAACCCCACAAATCAGAATTTTCACAGACCATGACTTGCTCCGCAAAAGCAAAAGTCTGCTGAAAATTTCTCTGAACCTGGTTTTTCGGCGTACTTTTGTCAGGAGAAAGCTGCAATTTGTCGAACGGAATTATTATGCGTGAATTCCAATTGTTCCATCATGATCAAATTACAGATCTTTCTCATGAGCAATAATTTTTCGCAATTTTTACAGTCAAAAACTATAACTATACAAAATCCCAGAGCTGCACTCAATAATTTTATTTCGATTGTAGATTGACGCGTTTGACCAAATTCAAATTCAAAATATATTCATTATCTATTGAGTACGGTACATCTCGTAATTTATTATTCACAAAGCATTCAATTCTGTATTTCAAGGAAAAATGGGGCAACATCCCGTATGCCCCCGTGAAGAGACAGTAGGAGGTCGCCTCGCGATGTTTTGCGATACCCTATGTAACAATAAATTATTTCAAGTCAAATAAAGCTTCACATCCCTTCCTGCCATCTGCTTATGAGTAGAATATGTGATTTGATCTTATTAGAACAATTGAAATTCACTCATATTACTTTCGTTCGACAAATTAGAGCTATTTTCTGGAAAAAGTACGACAAAAAAATTTATTCTGAGAAATTTTCAGCAGCCTTCGTCCGCTGCAAAGAAGGGAGAAGAAAGACATGAGTATGCCCAAAGTTGTCTGCACAATTTATTGGTGGATATTTATTAGCTTAGACATATTTCGGGACTAATAAGTCCCAACTCCAGTAATATACAAAGGAACTATTTGTGGAACTGGAAAATAAATCAAGACAAAACTTGAAAATCAACAACATTTTGTATATTACTAAAGATGGGACTAATTAGTCCCGACACATGTCTGAGCTATTTGATATCTACCAATAAACTGTGGAGACAACTTCGAGCCTACTCATTTCTCTCATCATCACTCCACTTTTAAAAATGTAATAGAAATGTAATAGAAAATAAAATAAAAAATGCGTGAACCAGCTCGGGCTCGAACCCGAGTCCTTGTTGTTTGGGAGCGAGAGCTCATCTACGTGAGCTATGCTCTGCCTTTTCTTCACTGGCAGCACGACTTCGTGGTCTCAGGTATAAAATGAACATAAACCATAGGCGTTACATTTCTAACCAAAATGTAAGACGGAAATTCAATGATACTCATTACGAACTTTCCTACTGTAAACACGGATTAACTCAAGAGCAAGTTATGAGAATATTGTTAAATACCTACAAAATGAATATATAATAATACTAATACCTATTCTCCTCACCACTTGATATTATGAAGAAATTGGGGTGAATATTTGAGCACAATTACTATAGTAAATAGTCAGGTCGAAATTAAATAATCAGATGGAAATTCCCGAAATACACTTCAACTGTACATTCGTTCCTAAAAATCGGACATTATTACAAATTAGGGTTCTCAGTTGATACCTCATAATTAAAATTTGCTTACTTCTTAGGTAAAACCAATACAATTCGAAATTGTTATTATGAAGGATAATGAATGCAAAGCGAATGTACCTGATCCATAAGAGGATCATTAGTTGGTATCGAAAGCAAATGAATATAGGAATTCTGGGTTTCCCCCGTCGGCTAGTTTCTACAAAATACAATGGAATAATGTTTTGCTGTGGAGGGGAGTCCGTGACGAGTTATTGCTTATTCTTAATACGTTAGTGATCTTTGAGTAGTGTCTATGAAAATGGCATCGGGTGCAAACTCTACACAAGTTAAACCCAATACATTTGTTACATTTTCTGTAAGAGAAAAAACTATAGTGCTTAATGTGCATGATGCACTTGTTTATCAACAACCCACGAGTTTTTTTCTCCAGATAGTGTCTACATGTTCTAATACGATGGGAGGAGTGGAAGAACAATTTACAGGTTTTTAAATGAAAGGAAAAGTGCAGACATTAGTGCACCAAAACGAAATTCAGGAAGGAAGTCATCATCAATCGATGACTTCGATAGGACCGCCATTCGAAGGGAAGTTCACACTTTTTATATAAGAGAAGAGATACCAATAATAGACAAAGCTCTACAGTCAATTCAGGAAGACGACAATTCACCACAAGTAAGAAGAACCAAATTATGGAAACTTTTACGCGAGATAGGTTTTTCCTAGAAAAACCTGATCAGAAAGTCCCTCCTTGTAGATAAAGACGATATTGTGCGTTGGGGAAGAAATTATTTAAGGACGATCAGCAAGTATCGATCTGAATGAAGGACAATTTATTATTTGGACGAAACATGGCTTAACGAAGCACATACTCTGCAGGAAACATGGGTTGACACTAACATCAAAACTTTCCGCCAAGCAGTGATGGAAGGATATTAGCACCCATATTGGAAATGAACATGGTTTGGTCGATGGTGGTTTGCTGCAATCCGTTTCGAAATCAGCAGAAGATTACCAGAAGGAGGTGAATGCGGATGCGTTCAAGGACTACTTTTCACAAATTATAGAGCTGTTGCCTACGAATGCCGTTATTGTCATGGACAATGCTAGCGACCATTCCAGCTTAAGAAAGCGTAGGTAATATTAAAATGGAGAAAAAATCGATTGGTTACAGCAGAAAGATCTACAACATGATAATAGCATGGTAAAAAAAAATCCATTGCGAGGCAACACAAAGCAAACTACAAACATTACGTTGTTGATAAAATGGCCCTAAAAAAAGAAGATGGTTGTATCACGATTACCTCCATACTATTGTGATCTCAATCCTATCTAGTTCATATGGGCTCAAGTGAAAGGAGACGTTGCTATAAACAACACTACTTTTGAATTGGATGATGTACGTCAGCTTCTTCTTGCATTGTTCTCCAAAGTGACAAGCGATAATTTGAAAAATGCTGTGAATCATGTATTAACAGAAGAACAGAAGAACTTGATAATTTAATTGACCAAACTGTGGAATCTCTAGTAATTTCAATAGCACACAAATATTCATCTGATTTGGATACCGATGACGACTGTGAAATGGACATGTAGATCAGTAACTACATACATATATTATCATCACTATTTGCAACTGAAACATTTTAGATGAGCTGCCGAAGTCGCGCAAAGGACGCAGTTAGAATAGTTTGACAAGTGTAACTTCGATACATCCAATAATCGATGAATTGTCAATTATTACTCTCAATTTAATATTGTTATAAACATGTAGTGTTTCTTGGAAAGTTTTATGAATAAATAAATAAATATTGAAACACACATTTTTATATGTGCTGAAATAAAACGCACTACGTGATCATATGGGTGAAGTGACTAGAACAAGTGAATACTAGTTAGTTACAACTAGCTAGTTTTGAAATTCTCTGAAATGGAGGTGAATAACAATTGGCTAGAGGTAGGTAGTAAATACTTGCTGATATCATGATATTCTGAGTAAATACTAGATAGGTAGTAATAACTAACCCTAGCTGATGCTAACATGTGCTCATGGGAGAGAAGTCCATGACACGATGCTCACGCTCTCACGTTCCGCCTAATCTATCAGCCACCTGAATAACAAGTCTGAACGAGTAGCATTCAACATATACAAATCTCAAGTTCGCGTTTCACTGAGATGTCATCGGATGAAGAGGATAACTCCCTACTGGGAAAGCAGTTGAACAGGACCTTGTTTGTAAAATCCATTCGTGGAAATCCTGTTGTTCTAGAAGAGTCAAAAATACCATCAGTGGTAGATGCAAAAAAGAAAACATGGAAAAAATCAGCTGAGGATTTTTCACGTGCTGCAGGGAAGAAATTGGAAGGCGATCAGCTTTCAAAAATACTAAACAATATGAAAACAAGTATAAAAAAACTGACAAGACTGCAACAGGTTATAAGCCCATAAAGCTCAAAAAATGGGGGCAGGATTTCCTAGATACTATATGCAGAAGGAAACGAATCCTGTTTTTTTGTGAAAATCGTCAGGCCTTATCGGTAGGACATGACAGTACCATATTACAAGAGAATGAAAACGCAGAAGAATCATTAAGTGATATGTCAAGGCCTTGCAGAGGATTGTTTTGTTACAACATTTCAAGTAACACGAAATTCAAACTGAAAAAGAAGAAATACAATTGCAATAATCAATACAACAAATACATACATGTGAAAAAGGTTCTGATAAATCTGAACATTGTACAAAATCAACTCAAACTACTCAGGAAATGGAAGATTCCATAATATACCAGAGATAATGAAAATTTTCTTTATTCGTTTTATTATGTATAATGTATTTAGTGAAATAAACATATTATTCGTTGAGAAACTGCTTCATTTGGAAAAATGAGACGTCAAAACATCTATAGATTCATTTTCGAATCGTTACAACTGCTTATAATTGTCAATCCGTCTACGCCATCGCCATTGCTGAAACTAAACTGAAAACTAGTATACCCCAGACAAGACTTGAGGAATTTCAAGTATTTACCACGACCGATAATTTTTATTCACCTAAAATAACTAGTCATCATGATAATTCTTAGTTAGAGCTAGGGTTAGTTTTAACTTACATTTTTATTCACACGAATCGTACTTAATACTTAATTTCAGCAAATACTTCTTTTTATTTACTTATCCCAAGATGGTATTTGAGATTCGCAAAGTATTGAAATGGGTTTTCGATGAGTACTCATCAAGAAACACTTAGCAGGTACTACATCCTATCTAGGAATGTTTACGGAATAGTAGTCCAGCAATAAACGTGCAAGTATGACATAATATTGGAACAATAATCCTGTAAATGCTCGTGATATCAAACCATTAAAAATAAGTATAATTCAACGAAATGTTCACTTTGCCTAGATGCATATAAATAAATGCCTGGAGTTTTTTAATGTTACTCGGGTGTCTAAAAATAACGAAATATGGGTGAAAATTTGCGACATTGTTTTTTCACGCAAATGCATTATCGCCAGTCAGTATCTGTTAAAAACATGAATGGACTATAGCTCTCCTTCAATAGATTCAGTCACTCATCAGTTTGTTCTGTCACATATATCAATTTGAATTTGGTATAGTGGACATGTCAGTTCTACCGCATAAACAATTATATATTATATGTAGGACGCAACAATTTCTTGATATTGGAAAAATTATAATTTTCCAGAGTTATTCAGAGAGAGACACGTAAAAGCGAAAGTTCATATCAACATCTCTTATCTATATTTATTGGTTGAATATTTTTTCATTCCTCATGAACCCACTGATGAAAACCAGGTAAATTTGAAGAAAATCGTTACAGATCGGCACAACCAACGCTCCTTCTGCAGGATTCACTTGGAAAGTTAGTCAATGTCATCGAGTTTTATGATGCCGTGAAATATATTCAGTTTTGGTTACATTCATTTTCCATTACCCTCGGTGCTCTCATTAAGCCACTGGAGACTCGCATGTGATAATTATATGAGAGGGGATTAAGTACCGTATCTGACAGTACATTACTGAGGATATGCTGCTAATGGAACAACGAAACCACTGACTGATTAATGAAATCCCTGTTCTCCGTATTGGATTACTTTTTTAGGGGGAAAACTGATGAATACCGTAATGAGAAAATGAATTATTCGTCTTTGGAAATTCCTTCTATTATTTGAGAACAATATTTCTTATTCGAATTGTTCCATAGTAATAATGATGATAATTATAATACAACCAACAATATCAATGATAACATATAGAAAAACAAGATGTAATAGGCGTATAGAAATCTACATTCTCACAAAATCTTGGATGGTGTAAGACTCTGATTTCATAATGTTTCATTTTTTCACTTAAAAATCTTTTGACTGAAATTACATTCGATTTCTTTTGGTGAAGTATAACTACGATTTTTTTTGTCAGTGTCAATCTAAATATCGTTTGGTTCATGTTTGCATTGCTGGTGTTATAAGAAACAAAACTAATAATCATTAATATACGTAAAAAACGTGAACTGTCATAACGCCACATGATTTCAATATTGCAAATATCGTTGAACCCATTTTCTTTGATAATTCCAATAACTGACTAATGTAATAATTTTTGTTGAATAATTTGCTTCCCAAGAAATTTGACCACATTTCAATACAGATCCATAATTCGTTCAGTTAATAATTTTCTAGATTTTTTCACTCATGTAATAAATGGCCTTTATTCATATTTAGGTAATATAAAATGGTGAAGTGTCAGCTGAGAGCTGTTTTTCAACTTTACCAATTTCACTTGACAATATCCGTATTCCGTAAGGCCGGCTATAACTTATGCTTCTTTGGTATGAAGGCACAACGAAGAAATGCCAGTTTTCGGCATATACAAAGCTTGCTTGTGTAGGTATCATAAAGGCAATCAGATCAACGCCCTCTACAGCCATGAAGACCCTGCTAGGATTGCATCTCCTCCACTTGTTGGTACAGGGAAGGAAAGGAATTGAAAAAATGCCTTCTATTATTCATCTGATCTCCCACTCGACAGCTTACAACCATTCGAAGCTGTAACGATTTCAAAACAATATTTCTTATTCAAATTGTTTTAAAGTTTCTGATAAAACCAACAATAATAATAATAATAAATAGAAAAACAAGATGGAATGGGCGTACAGAAATCTACATTTTCACAAAATTTTGGATGGTGTATGACTTTAATGCTCAATGTTTCATTTTTTCACTTGAAAATCTTTGGATTTTCAATACATTCGATTTCTTCTAGTAAAGTATAACAAGTATAACTATGATTTTTTTGTCAGTGTTGGTCTAAATATCGTGTTGTTCACGTTTGCATTGCTGGTGTTATAATAAATTTTTATAAAAAAAACCAATAATCATCAATATACGTAAAAGGCATGAACTGCCATAACGCCACATGATTTGAATAATGCAAATGTCGTTGAATCCATTTTCTTTAATAATCCCAATAATAGTTTTATGAGCTTTAAAATAATGTTCTTTGAATAATTTGCTTCCCAACAAATTTGACAATATTTCATTACAGCTCCATAATTTGTGAAGTTGATAATTCTTGAGATTTTTTCACTCATGTAACTTGAGAGTATCCGTGTTCCGTGAGGCCGGCCATAACGTACGCTTCCTTGGTATGTTGACCAAAGTCACAACGATGAAAAGCTATAAAAAAACTCAACCATATACAAAGCTTGCCTGTGTAGGTATCACAAAGGCAATTAGATCAATACATACGGCAGCATCTCCCCAGCCTGCTGGGATTGCATCTCCTCCACTTGTTGGTACAGGGGAGGAGAGGCTAGGTATCTTCAGAGTGAAGAAAACACTAGATAACATACAAATGTTGGGCAGCCAAATAAGCATCGTGAGCATTGTAACCAGAGATAATATTGCGAAAAGATTCTCCTTTCAGAATTATTCAGGGTATGTTCTAGACCAGATTGAACCGAATAGAATAACGCCGAATTCAACACCATTCTACAGGGGAAGATCTGGTACAATGGCGATTATAAGATGCAGTTTTTTTTTGTTATCACGATACTTCAGAGTAGAAGGAAGAGCAATAGGAGAGCAATAATAGAGGTGCAGATTCATATTCTATCCGACAGACTGGCGGCTTTAGGTACTCAGGAGTATGCGAATCTGACAACGCCAGCAGAACAGATGTAGATGCCAGGACATCACAGGGATTTGTTAATAATTGAAAAGCATACTTCATCAATGTTACAAATGGATTCTAGTGAGTGCTCTTTCTTGGATTAGTTTTTGGCATTTCTAGAAACCAATGGAAACTTTCAATTCAAATCATTCATGTACGTTTTGGCCAATCAGAACAATATTATAGTGGAAATATTCTACCTAGGAAATCGCCGCGGGAATGATTTGAGGTATTTTGTTTTCATTGTCTGACAACGTATATTTTCAATTTGTCGTCTGTATCAATTCGCATGAAAAATGAGAAATGAATCGAAACCGGTCTGGTACATTGTATCATTGTGCGAGGGAATGTGTTTATGATCGTAACATCAAGAAATACCAAACGAAAAATCGATAAAGTAGAAAATTTCATAAATTTATTTTCAACCAACTAGAAGGCTCCTTTTTGTTTACGTTGCTCATAGCAACTGGAGATTATCGCAATAATTTTATTAGTTTCCATTAACTTAATGGAATTAATAAGTGATAATTTTTCTGTCATGAATAAAGCGTTTATATCTATTGACAAAAGTCACTCGGAATAAAATCAAAACAATAAATATCACGGGTACGACTAAAACACTGATTTTTACTTGCTGGTCTGTCTCACCTGTCACTTCGAAATGACTTGACATTTGAATTGAAATTAAGTCGTAGTAGTATACCTAAGTGTCAAATTTTACCCATAAAAAATTTGTCATCTACGCAGAATAGATCGTAGGGTTCATATTCTCATCATATTCAAAGCAACTCCAATTTATGAAATTTTTTTACCGAATCTCCCACGCAGCAGAATTTATTTCCGATAATTTTTTTCTCGACTCCACTTATGTTTTTGTTGATAGAAAATTTCCCCCGTCTTCGACTCGGGATAATTTTCTATCAACAAAAACATTCGTGACCTTGAATAAAATCATCGGTTATAATTCTGCTGCTAGGGAGATTATAAGTGAAAATTATTCTCCAGATTTCTTTCTCAAACTTGTTGCTATTGGGCAATAGATACTTGGGCCCGTTGGGTTTTCGTGTCTATTGCCTGGCAACAAGTTCTTGAGAATATGTCGAACGATTTGCAGTTTATTCTCACTCTCTGGTAATATAACATTCGAAAAAATGTGTCCTTGTCTTGTTCACCTATATGAGTTCATAATTAAGATTGGAATAGATTTCTTCTATGGGTTCCTTTCAAAATATCTTACAGATGGCTTAAGCCGGGAAAGTAGTTGTTTCATGTAGATATTCAAAATTAACTTAATTTTTTTTCGTGGATTTTTCAATTCTCAGAAATTTTTTCCTGTTCAATGTTCAATTGAGAATGTTCCCCTCTTAAACATTATTGATCATTTTTCGCGAAGAGTTTATCAGATTTTTTTTTCGATTTTAGGTACTACATCAAAATTCTTCGGGGTCTTCCAGAGCCCCTTCGAATTTTTGCAACTACCGAGTTGAAATTTAAAAGTGCATTATCTCTAGTTTCCATCATCAGCTTGATATCATCGGCTGAACAGTGAGCTTCAGGTTTAGTACAGCAAACAAAAGACACCCACTTCACGAACTAATTTTCACTAAACTGAGTTCATAAAACCACGGCACGCGTTCCGCTATACAATTGATTCTCCAGGTGGGGTATTATTTCATGTCTAGGAAATAGACTATACAAAAAACATAAGCGTTACTGTGCAGTAAATGATATCATGAAAACCATCGATGAAATGATTGAATGAATGTATGATGACGTTTCAGCTTTATTATTCTCACCTGAATCCATGATTTGAATGAAATAAAGCCTCCTGGAAGCTGTTATGATAGCTCTGAGCAGCCATAAGGTAAGGTTGCAATTCTCTTCCACAAAGGCACATAGTCGTCCCAGATAAAAACTAAATTATCCTCATCTTCGAGTAAATGGTACCCCTATTGCTCACATGTACACCGCCCATTTCGCCACATGATGTGGAAAGTCACAAAGTGTCATTTAGTGAATGTGCCATATCACACGGGAAGCAGATAGAGAGATACGTTAAACCATTTACAAATCGTTGGTCCTATCCAAGATTGATAATGAAAGTGCTCGTGTATACATCTGTTGAAAAACCCTTCCTACTTATTGGCTATTTGCGAAGTACTTGGTGGGGGCAATCGAATCGATCGCAGTGGAAATTTGAAACATATCGGGACTGTCAAATTTATTTTGATAATTCCACGTCAAATTCGTTGTCTAATCTTTTCACTGTGTATGAGATCAAGGAGGAAATGGGCCACAATACTTGTTGTGTTGCGAACTGCACAAATAATGGAAAATAAAATAACTAATATAAACACTTTTTTAAAGACAAGCTTTCATTTAAGCCGTGTAATAAAAATTATTAGATAAGTTTGAGTCATCGCTGACAATAATTTATTAATTTTTTGTTGAATTATTTGATTTCAAAAAGCTTGTCGGCGGAGTGTTCATAAAAGTAGGTACCAATTCATTTGAGGCCAAGTATTCAATTTTCACAAAGTATTAATTGAATAATTAATTGATTAATTAATTTCATTGGACAATGACTAGTTGGTTAGTAACAACATGTCGAAGTATTAAATTTATTACAATTCGCGCGACAAGCTTTTTGAAACCAAATAATTGAACAAAAAAATTAAATCATTGTTACTCATGACTTAAACTCATTCTATACGTTTCAGTACACGATTTGAATGAGGGCTTGTCTTCAAAGAGTTTTCTATTGGTTATTTAATTTTTTTGCTTTCTAGTTAGTTAGCCTTCATCTGTTCATTTCTAATAGAGCATCTCTATAACGAGGTCTCTTCCCTGGTCTCCAAGGTCTCCCACACACCAATTTTGAATATAATCTGACCATAATCACAAAACTCGCCCGCCATCCTGAAGTCGCCATTTCAAATTCATAGATTTTGACAAAAAATTCATAATCTCCGAACCTGAAAACTACCACATTTGAATAAAATGTGACCATAATCAGCAAACTCGTCCTCCATCTTGGAGCCGCCATCTTGAATTCATGAATTTTGACAACAAATTCATAATAACACCAATTTTGAATCGAATAGAACCATAATCACAGAACTCGTCCCCCATAGGCCCCTATATGGGGCCATCTTGAATTCATGAATTTTGAAAAAAACAGTCGCATACCAGTTCTGAATCGAATTGGACCACAAAACTCGTCAGCCATCTTGAATTTATGAATTTTGCAAAAAAAAATTAATCTCCGACCCAGAAAACCCCCTCATACTAATTTTGAATCGAATCGGACCATAATTAGAAATCTCGTCCTCCATCTTGGAGCCGCCATTCTGTTTTTTTTCTCTTGCCAAATTCAATAATGCATTGTCACCGGAATTATGGAGACCTGTCAAATTTCAAGTTAATCGGACGACTTGAAGTCGGTCAAAATTCACTTGCAAGATTTGACCCAAACTAACTGAAGAACTAACAAGTGAAACTAAATAAAAGCTTGTAAAATAGTTTTTGTGAATATTACAGTTTTCCAAAAATGGCCTGGAAGTTTGAGAGAAATATAGGATAGCTGCTGTAAAAAGGAAAAAGTAAGTGACATAATTACGATTTCACTAGATATGATGAATGATTATATGTAATGATCACTAGCGCAGACTAGAACCTTGGAAACTCCGATCATCAGGGTGCTCATTAGATAGCAAATTAATGCTTGGATTAAGTTTATGGTATTTTTGATATTTGACGCAAAAATAAAAAGTTGCTTTTTTTGCGATAAAGGAAATTGGATTGGAACTAAATAATGGTATATTATTTATTGCTGGTTTCGGTTTTCAGTATTCACTGATATTTGACATCTGAAAAGTGTGAAGTTGATTGGACAATTCTTGAGTGTCTGGAGGAAATTGGTTATTTCTTTTGAGAAATAATGCTGAGTGAATGCAATCACACAGTCGCGGGGAAAATTATTGAATAAGGCACAATTTGGGTTACTTACATTCAAAGATGTTTTGTGGGGTGTTGATGTTATTAGAGTTTGCCTCAAAATATGAGCTCGTATTGAATAACTTTGGCCGTTAATTCTCAGTTCTTCAACATTTCTCACATGTTATCTTATGAATATTATAAATTGCATTCAAATATCGGCAATGTTTCACATTCCTTCAAGTTCTTCTCTTGATTCTGATAGAAATGATCAAAACATGGTTTATTATCTAACTGTGGAATAATTCACGGGTCCCGAAATATTGCGGTCGCTAGGCGGCGCCACTATCATGCACACAGCAAATATGGTACACTGCTTGAGAATTGAATTAGGTACTCGAGTATTCCACACTAGTTCACTGACTCCAATCTGCTGTGAATGTACAATACCTTCCCCAAGAATTCAGACGTAACATACGACTACTGAACGATATTACAGGAATTTGGTAGGGAAGACACATCCAGACAATATAGCTCTCAGATGAAAACCTCGAACATCTCTACTAGTCCCGACCAACTGTTACTCGTCTTGAATCAACTCGAATCGAAAAACTACAAGAAACCAGCAATGTCATTCTTCTTGCAATTCTACTATTTGTTCTTCTTGTGACAGTTCGTGCCGAATATCTCGGATCTTGAGTTCATCTCAGTGAAGGAATGAGAACCAATAACTCACTTCTCCGCGTTAAATTCCACTAAATAATTGATAATATTCAGCAGATTCACACGGCTGGATCAAAATCTGGACATGGGGAAGGGATTGCTCTCTCAATTAATAGATCCACCTACTCCCGTATTCTGCCACTTCATTTACTGCTGAACTATATGCGATATGGCAAGTATTACATTACATCGGCATATCCGTCCATACGTCCTTCTTTCATAAGCTCGGATTCTCTTAGCTCTCTGCAAGATATTCCTAACATATTTCCCATAGACCCTCTTATTCAAAGCATATTAACCTGACCTCGGAAACAATGGAAAAGTTATACAATTTTTCCCGTTTCCAGGTCATGTTGGGATAGCTGGAAATGAAATAGCAGATAACGAAGCGCGGAAGGCCATTGAAAACTCCGAGAACAATGATGATGAAAGACCGATTCGCACTGAGAACATGAAAATATTTCGGGAAAAAAATTAACGAAGAATAGCTGATATAATGCAATCAAATGAAAGCACAACTAAAATCAATGAAACTCAAGGTTTTGCCGTGAAGCTGAAAAAATGAAGTAGTAATCACCAAACACACTGTCATTATCTTCACTGCTAATAGGTGAATGACTAACAGAATGCGAAGTATATGAATAAACACTTTCGGTACAGCATATTTTGGGCGAATTTGAATGCATGCGCTATGCAGATAGCATCAGATATTATCGAATGGTATAACGCGTGCTCTCAGGAACGATAGTGTTATGACTCGAGAATATACATATATAGACATAACGAATTTATATGGAAAGAAATGGCCATCCCGAAGATGGAAAGTTATTTGAAGAATTCGAATAATGCATACAAAAGAGTTAACAGATGTGGTTAAAGAAAAAATCCATCAAGTAATTCGTTAAGTGATAAAAACAGAACTAGTAAAGAAGGTTATTTGTGAACTGAATGTCAGCATGCCTGATTCCATTCTGCTTGGGATAGAAAATTGAGAGAAGAATACATACAGTTAATCTCAAATTTATGACACTATAAAAATCAAAACATGTTGACGTACCCGCTTAGATGTGATAAACATTCAGTTTCAATGCATGAAGGGGTTTATTGATTACCTCACGGACAAAGAAATTAAAAAAACACTCCAATTGAGTGGAAATAATGACTACCATGTGTTCAAAGCTATCTGAATGACTGATAAAAATATGAACAAAGTGATAAATCATGTTTTTTCAATCGTCCCGAGAGTCTAACCGCTTATAAATCAACAATATGAAATTGTCATCACTAGCCGCTAATGGCCATGCATAGAGACATACAAACTGTCATCCTTACCCCTCTAAGTGAGGGATATAATAAGAACTAACGCGGTAAACGTCATCACTGGCGGACTATAATAGGATTGAAAAATAAAACTTCTATCTCATTCTCAGCCTTCCATTCAAATTCGATGGAACAACTTTCAATACTCGATGTGGTCAGGCAAGAATTAACTCTTATCGACCAAATAGGAATAATTGAAATGTATAATTAATAATTAGAAAATTATCGGAACGTAAAAATGTTTTATCTAGAAAGTGCGCGTCATTATTCAATTACTAAAATAATAACTAAAGAAAATATTGAAGGAATTAGTAATTAATAATCATAATTCAGAGCCAGTGAGTATTTATGAATTATTCACACCCAATGTAGCATTCCATGAACTTATTAACAACACCTTGACTAAGTAAACTGAATAAACAATACCGGGTACGAGGTCAAATCAATTGTGAACTCGTAAAGATATTGACAGGATTTCTGGATAATATGGCACAACAAGAAAGCCTTCACGATTGATTTTTAGATTAAGTTGATCGTTTATTACCTTTCAATGATAATGACACATTCCATTTCGATTTCTTCCAATATTTGTGAATATTTTTCATTAACTTAGATGGGGAATCATCTATGGCTGACATATATCTATCTTCAATTTTTTCAGGATGATTTTTCAGAGAATATCCATGTTGAAGAAGGAAACCATTAAAAACTGAAAAAACATATTCAAAAATGGAAAAATCTACGATAAAAATCGGTCATATTTTAACCGACGAAAAAAAAGAGGAGGTTTTCCAGTCGACGCGTATTTTTTTATGTATGACTACGCCTCACTTTTCACAGTGTAGTCCGATTTTGTTCTTTTTTTAATGGAAAGAGTATACCTCGAAGTTGGTCCCATTTGTATTTGGAAAAAAAATCTAGTCCTAATTGAATTGGAGAATGATTGTTGGTTCACCCACTGAATATATTCTTGTTCACCTATTCTACCACCCATAACTTGGTACTGAGTTATCAGTTTTTTTTTCATACCCTATGCTTCGAAGTTGGTACAATTTGAATTTGATAAAAAAATTTAATCCTAAGGGTAGAATAATAGGAAATGATTCATTGATTCTACACCTGTGAACCGATTCGGTCGAAACTTGGCAAACAAACATGGTGACACTACAGCATAATGGAGGCCTGGAGCTAATCTGATGATGGAGACGGAAGAAAGTCGAGTGATCTCCTCGATGGTACACAGCAGCTACTCCGTCTTTGGGGTAATATGTACATATACAATTACTGACCAACTGATTGACTAATATACTATCAACGCCCAGACCAAACCGCTGGACCTGAGAGCTGAAATTTTGACTGTATATTTTTTCTGATATTCCATCTTTGGAGGGGTGAAAAGGTGGGTGAGAAGGAGGTGATAAGATAAATGTGTTTCAGGGTTTCAGGGTTTTTGAAAATTCAACCCTAAAAGGGTAAAATGGGGGTTGAAAGTCTGTATAGTTGGTTTTGGAGATAGGATCATGGAAATTTGTATTTGAGGGTCTTTGTTATAAATAATAAATACATTTTCCACTGTTTTTGGAACTTTAACCCCTAAAGGGATGAAATGGGGGTCCAATTGGAATTGGAAGTCTGTATAGTAACGTAAGTTTCAGAGTTGAGGTCATAAAAATTATGTATTTAAGTATGTATTTTAGTGTTTTCAGAAACATCTGAAGGGGTGAAAGTTTGTATGGGGGTTCCATTAGTTTTCAAGTATTCATGAAAATTGGTATCTGAGGTCTTTGTGAAAGATAAAGAAATGATTATTTCAGTGTTTCTATAAATGCAACCCCTAAGGGGGTTCAATTTTGTATGAGAGTTCGGCTAGTTTTTAAGTTAGAGTCATGAAAATTGGTATTTGAAGTCTTTGTTATTAAAATAGAAATATGTGTAAGTTTTTTTTAAGAAATTCCTTTTTCCAAGAGGTGAGTGAATTGAGGATAGTCGTCATAAGAAATACAAAGTTCAATGCGGAAGTCGCTGGTACCAGCTAGTTATAGTATATAACAGTTAATAGCTGAAGTAAAGTGGTTGAGTGAGTATTTCAAAAGTAATCCGAACTGAGTGGTGAATAATAGATTGTAGCCACAAAAAGTTAAAAAAAATGTTTAACAAAAAATTAAACCGACGAAAAAAGAAACTGAAAAGCAAAAAATTAAATGAACCTTTTCAGTTTCAAAAACTACGCTTCTGGACTAATGTGAGAAACTCATTTTGAGTCGGTGCCAAACAAACAATCCTCGAAGATAATTTAGAACCTTTAAAGGAATGATCTTAACAAAATAACATGAAAATGCAACGTGAAATCTCCAGCGATAAACAACAACATTCCAAAACTGCGCTCTCCGCGCGACCACTCGCAACGACATGTGCCCTCACGTGTCTGCCCGTTTGAGTAGCTGTTTCGCTGATATTGACTTCGAAAACATTCGTCAATTTCTGGCGAAAGGACGCGCCGCCTCTGTGCATCCCATTGCCATAATTTTTTTTTTTTTTTGGCTTGGACATTTCGTCATTCAGCCAGTCGCAAGAGGAGTATATTTTCATTAAAATTCCAGGCAACGACACGCGGTGTTCCCAAGCGGTCACCCATCTGAGTACTAACCGCGCCCGACGTTGCTTGACTTCGGTGATCGACGAGAACCGGTAGCATTCGGAAATGCGTGGCTTATATCACAAAAATGGCAGAAAAAGAAGGCCAAGCCATACTACATCCCACAAGGAATATCGGACAAACGAGAGATAGAACATCCAACACAAGAGAGCCAATCCGTCCCTCAGTAGGCCCACGAGGGCGAGAACCATGGCGTTACCCAAGCACCTCAAGACAGCCAAATGACGCGGGACCCCAAACCAGAGTGGAAGAGGGGGGAGGCCTGACCCGGCAGATTTTGGCACTGACTCAAGTGCAACTGCAAAGCCAAGAGGCTATGACACAAATACTACTGACAATACAAGACATTCAGAGAATGCTAGTAATCCAGACACAAATATTACAACAGCTTGTCGCAACGCAAGCGGCTGAGGTGCCGAGGGACGTGTGGGGGCTGCGGCATATGCCGCAAATCCCTCTACTCTGTCCCGAGGCACAGCAGTCGTAAGCAAAACCGACAAGCTGAATACAGGAAACATAAAAACACAAACACATACAACACAAAACCAACATAAAAATGGAAAAACACAACTACTTTTAAACACACACAAATCACAGACAAACCCCTAACCAGGTTTTTTACATTAACTTTTCCTGGGAATAAACTGCAAAAATCAATACTCATAAAGTCAAAAATCCCAAAGTAAAAACAACAAACTCTAGCATAAACGATAAGTAGGAGGCTGGAAAAAAAGACACAAAAAGACATGCACGGACTTGAAAGCTCAAGAGGACAGTGTTAAGATCTGCTGGGGGGGGCTCACTCCTTGTTCATTCGAAGGTAATAGCCCGTCTTGGGACCGTTACGTTTCCCGGATGCTTGCAAAGGCATCCGGAGGAGCGTGTCGGCCCTCTCCGGGCTGGGGGTTGCGCACAACCGTCAGCCTGTATCATGGTACAAATATTGTAAATATCTGTAAATATGTATATAGTTAGTTTTTAAGTCAAACATGAAATGTAAATACTGAAAGTCACAAATAAATTTTATTGGATTGGATTGGATTGGTAGCATTCAACGTGGTATGCCGTTGCCCATTGCCATAATTCTACACTAGACTTAGGCTTGTTTGTTTGGCGCCGACTCGAAATCAGTTTCTTACGTTAGTTCAGGAGCTCAGTTATTAAGACTAAAAAGGTTCATTTTATTTTTTTTGCTTTCCAGTTTCTTTTTTCGTCGGTTTAATTTTTTGTTAAAAAATTTGTATTTCAATATCTTACAGATAATAACCACTGTCCCGGCACTATGCCATAGCTGGACGTTGGAGTACATCTGAAAGATATTGTTTCAAGCTTATTTCTTGTAGATGAATACTCATTTTCGACCTCTTTCGGCACTAAAACGTTCCACAATCTGAGAACAAAATCACATGGATCAGAGAAACTATTCTAGAGTAGAAGGCCAAGAAATTACTCTGCCATGATAAGTTACTGCGTACACCAAATTATTTTTCACAAATGGGAAATTATTCAATCAATTAGTAACTTGTCGTATGCTAAGTTTTGCCAATCAGATAAATTTTTGAATCAAAACATACTTCCCTATATACTTGACGTATTGGGAACTGTATTGATTTTCTAATCAAATTCATTTTTCTTTCAGATTATGGATGGATTCAATCTCAAAAGAATCTGATCCCTAAGGACCCTAATTGGACTAAGGACCCTAATTGGAGAGGAAAAAAAGTTTGAATTTGTATCTTCATTCAGATAAGTGCCATCGTATTGAGAGGGTTTCCGATAAATGTATGTCTTCAAAAATCTACTATGTATTATACTACCATGTAGAATTGGATTCTTCAGGATAATTTCATTTCACTAAAACCCATTCCTAACTGAGGAAAAATATCAAAAATTCCAGGACGGTGAAACAATAAAATACCGCTTGGGTGAGATTACACGCTAGGGTGGAAATAGGAGCAAGACGAGGAAACTGTGTAATTGTTTCCGAAACAAGAGAATAAGCTCTTGTACGGTGATGCTTTCTCTCCGTAATTAATGGATACGTAGGTCTACGAGATGGACCCTTTTCTATTTTTCCCACTCCATTCTTATACAATCGCCATCACGAGCATACTTCCTGAATCAGATACAGACAGAAGGGTTGTAGGTCGGAATTAATTAAATGGGTATTGTTTGTTTCGGACGTTAACATTCATCGTCAGGGCTACATAGAAAATAATTGACTTTTGAAAAAACTATAAAAGGAAAATAACTTCGAAGAAACGATATGGAAGGGTAAAAGATCTACAGTTATTCGGTACTACAGAAATTGACTGCTTGCCTAACCACCCAGATCCTCCTTCTACCATATACCAGGTTTAGAAAATTATGTGCCTAATTCAAGAGCTGATTCTATCCTGAAAACTATGGAAAGAAGTTATGATTAGCATATGTCCGAAAATGCTTTTTCAAGATAATTCTCAAAAATCGGATTTCATTCAATATTTCATAGTTGGGTCATAGCAATGGGGTTTCGTGTGCAAGATGGTTTTGAGAAGGCTATGGTTTGATGGCATTCAACAGTATATCACTGAACCCCCTTTTGTATACCAAAAATGACAGTAATTTGTTTTTCAGGACTCTAATGAGCAGAATGAATAAAAAATTACGAAAAAAGTGTCGATGGAAAAAGTGGGGTGGTGCCAGAATGAGCTCAATTCCCCACTGTAAACTGTATATCCAACCAACTGTAGATCCAACCCTTTTTCCCTACGCCAAGTGATCACATTTACGGTACTATTTCTCCACTTAACAACCCAAAAGTATACTGGGTTCTTCAATAGGATATAAACAGGATATGGTCATGAAGAAATATATAGAAACTACCTCTGATTTCTATGTTATGAAAATTTTCATTTGAGAGATAGCCATGGAGCTTGGAGTTGAATTGTCTTCTATATTCAACGAAGTGGTAAAGATACCGAACTCAATGTTATTTCTCCGTGGAAAAGCGTTTCACAAATCATCCCCACCTCTGATTTCATGTGCGTCATCACCTTGAGTCATTTGACCACTCGGAGATATCCGATTATTAGGTGTCCAGCGCCTAGCTACGAAAATGGCCGATGAATTATCAACTAACTTACGAAAATTGAATCTAACAGCATATCATTTTCGTGGGATTCGGGAAGTTTATATTCAACTTTATATGATAATTATAACATCGCCATCTGCTGTCAAATCTTCTATGATGTGGGAACTGAATAAAAGACTAAATACGCTATTCAATCGTTTCTTCTCTCAGTGAAATCATTCGTCTTGTGATGTGATGGAGACCTGAACACATTCATCAATGATGTTTATTAAAAAAAAAATTACCAATTTCAAAAAAGTTGGAAATATTGTTTCCCTCTGTTTTAATATTTTGCAGATATTGAATACACAATTTAATTTAATTCACGAATATGACATGGTGGTTAGTTGGGGAATTTTTGTAATATGTCAATGAATATAAGTGTCATTCAACGTTCAAGGCTGTTTTAGGTGCTTTCTCAACTATTCAAAAGTATTTCTCAACAGAATTATTTTTTAATGTTAGTTCATTTTAATGATGGCATTGAATTAACGTTCAAAATAAGCCTTCTGCGAAAGGAAAGTATGCAATTTTTCGCAGATATTGAAATTATATGGAATATGTTAGCTCTTTCCGAATAACAGAAACGGAAAAATAACACATTCAAACAAGACAGTGTAACAAGACAGTGAAAACATCGGAAGAGACATATAGGGATGAAATACTGCCTTACTTCATTTCATCACATATATCTCCTAATTATTTATAAACTTCTTAGTGGCCCGCGTTCCCTCCTATTCGATAATTCATTATTTCGTTCCATGTATCCATGATATCTGATTTTGATTTCACATTTTCGACCTTCTTAACTTGGAAAAACTATTTCTGGTGAGTACAGCAGTCCGAGCCACGACTACCCGAAGGACGCCGAAGATACATGAAGGGAGTTTGGTAAATATACGTTGGAAGGTATAAGGTACAAGGTAATGAGAAAAGTTGAAGTCGCTCGCGATCGGTCTGCGCATGTACATAAAGTAGAAGAGGTGCGCTTCAGAGCACATTCGAAAATGAGTATCGTTCCGGAAACAATAGCAGTCACAACGCGAGAATCAACCAGTAGTAGACGTGGGTTAAGTTAACCAGTGAGCATAAATGTTTTATAGCATGAGCTTTTTCTTCAGTCGATAAACTCCGCATTAAAGATCTTCTACTTCTAAAGTATGTTTGGCCTGCTTATGTAGTTCTGAGTAGAACAAATGTGCACGATAGCACCCAGGTTCGAAACCCAGTCAAGGGCAATTGAAGCCGTTGTGTTGGTCGATACTATAATGACCCCAGGAGTGTTTATTTCCTCCACTGAGACTGCCCGCAGCAAAGTGGCCTTCGCACTATAAAATAAGGTGGCGCTCGAGACAATTCCGAATTTGATAGAAACGCACCAAGATCAGGTTGAAGGGGGAAAAGACCCTTATAGTACCACCATATCTCGATATATCCTCTGTTTTTATTTGTATGATACATCGTGGCAAGTATGGAACTATTTTTTTAATTTTGATTTTGCAATTTAATGAAAATCCATTTTTACAGAGTCCCGATTATTAATTCAATAAAATTTGGAAAGTTGGCAAGACTATTGTTCTGATCCATATCTCAAACAACCAAATTTTGATGAAATTGTTACTGAATTGGTTCCTCAAACTCAATAGTTAAATAATAATGACACAAGAGTAGGTACCTGAGACTTTCTCTATATAAAACATTTTTGAGTCGGTGGGATCTGAAGTTGATCAGAACATACTTACTTCTGACTCACCCAGTAGATATAAACATATTGACAGCTCAAATTTTCATTCTCAAAGATATTCCCGAATTGACATCGAACTGGCCATGAAAACTATTCGAATATTCATTTCAATTTTATAGACTCCTTTTGCTTGAAGAAGATAGTTTAGAAAATGTGTAACATTTAACAACATATCATTCACCATGTATGCCAGTATAACCCTTGTTTCAAAACAATTGGATTTGTATTCATTGCTACTTCTCGGAAAGTGGACAGTGGATTTCAGCTGATGCGAACCGTAATGCGTAAGCTTGAAATACCCAATTTCTACAGAAACAGTTCACTTGGAATAATTACCACTGTCTCGTATCACATTTGTGTTTTTATCAACTCAGCGGGTAGCTCCAGATAGCTTTTGAACGGCTCAATAACCCATTTTCACCGAGAAAATGGCAACAGTCGCCTTACGATACATTCGGTAGAGCGGAACCTAGCTGGCCATGAATATTGGAAGGGACAGTCATATAATCCAATTAAAATAGGTCGCAGGGGACTCATGTATGACTGTTATCTACCTAAGCTACAAACCATTCATAATTTACATATTTAATATGGGATAAAGCGGGAGAGCCATATTCTGTTCCCAGAGTTCGAATCGGATTTCAAAACGCCATAAGCATATTTAACAGTTGGTATTCCCCAAACAGTATTTTGCTACTATTCTGTTGATATCAACGGAATGTCAAATGCGAAACATATTAATTGATTTTGAACTTGCTTGCCGTCAATATCAGTGTTTTGATTCGGAGTTTATTTCCTGCCCTCGATATATCATGGATAACCATGTAGTTCGTACCTGCATGGCTCACTACACACAGTATTGAACCTACCTATTCATCGGTATGTCTTCCCGTGTCACGATATTCAACTTATTCGTTTTCTGTGCTTTGAGCTAAGGCTGGTGTTACGATTATCTAAAATGGTTAAGTGAACTAATACGTATTTCCATACCAACGATTTCAGCTACTTAGAGAATTAAGAAAAGACTTCAAAGTTGAAGAGAAAACCAAATTACAATAAAACACTTCAATGATGTGAAAAATGTGTTTCTTCTGCTCGTATGTGAACGGAGGGTTGCAGTTGTACAAATAATGCGGTATCCATGCATAGCAACACCCCACTTCTGTAAAAGATGGGGTAGAAAGATTCTGTTTGATCTGAAGCCAAACAACGTTGGAAATGAATATGAGTATGTGAGTCCGACAGTTTGGGAACACCACATGCCTTTATCTCCAATGCAGCTGAAACCAACACGAAATACGATTACGGTAATCTGAACGATGCAAAATATTACAAAATTTCGGAACATGTCGATTATCTGAATGGGGCGGATGCCAAAATACATGATGTTGGAATATCGATAACAGTATTTCGAAACAATTGCGAAACAATCGTCTCAAATTTCTCACAATGCTTGACGCTCTCTGAGTCAGTATCACTTATCAATGCAGAAGTGGTTCTACTAATGGAATTCGCTATGAATTCTAATCACTGCGTACTCTCTGTACAAGTCGGAAGCTAATGAGAATATAAAAATATTTTCATTTCAGAGAGTTCTATAAAATTATTGAGCTCCTATTCGAATAAAAAAAAAAAATTATTATATTCGTCCTCATCAGGCTCGGATTTTCATGGAAACTTTCCATATATGATGACATACCCGAATTGGATTCAATTTTTTTTTTCGAAAGTTTGACTAATATGTTGTCATTGAAAATGTGTACAGTTCAATATTGAAAGAAATCATTGTCATGTCGGGCAGTGAAGTAGACATTAATGCCCTGAACTCCCATGTAATCAACTCCAAGATGGTTTGGAGGTGCCTAGAGAAACTAAATGAACTAGGCAAGAACAAGACTGTTACCCTCCCAAGGGTTCCGAGACACACCGGATTGAAAGGTAATGAAATAGCAGATGTAATTGCAAACACCATTTCTGGCATCTGAACCCTCCGGTGAAATAGGTACCAGCACAATACTTCATGAACTTGGGAAATAATTTAATAACAGAAGATCCCAACACTGAATATAATCACAAGGAATGATTCAGACCAAGATACCACTGGGAAACTACAACCAGAAGTGATTAAATGACTGCACCAATAAGAGTAATAACAAGCTCAGAATACCAAGTGGAATTCTAACAGGGCACTGCCGGGTGAGAAGAAACCTTAAGGAACTCGGATTTGTAGAGGAAGAAGAAAGCAAATTTTGCGAGAAAGAGGACGGAACCTCTATCCACATTCTCTCAGAATGCACAACTCTGCAAAATCCGAGGGCACGATATCCAGGAAAACATTGAATAGAAAAGGTAGATCTACCTAACCTGAATCCATCGAGTATCCTGAACTTTTAAAAACCATAAGACTGGGGGAACTGCCCTTGTCGTTGAGCTGGGCAGCAGAAGGGGACAGTAGACCTCAAGGGTCGCAGTGTATCAGCACTCCACACCAAACAGGATACAGAATCCCAAGATCTTTTTTTGCATTCATGTCACGTATCTTACGGGACATACTGATCGGGCCAGCTCCTTCCCAGTTCATGGTCACAGCATTTCAATATAATGTTGAATAACAAAAAAGAGGATGTTTTGCGTTCTCATGTCAACGTGTGTTGTTGCAGTTTTCACGTACAGTCGGACAATTATAAAGCACTACAGATTTAATGCCAACGTTTCGGTGATAAAAATAGAAAAAATATATATGAAATGAATATTAAAAAAATGGCATGAATCACTTATAGACGAAAAGTACATGAAATATGTGGTACTACAATATGGGATAACAACTATAGAAAAACAGAAAAAACAGAAAAAAGAACCAAGGATTCATTTTCTCAAACTGTAGACATGGAGTGGTGCTTTTCAATTGTTCGACTGCTCGTGGAAATTGCAACAACATAAAATCTCAATGATGCAGGACGCATCATCGCCAATCTCTCATACTATATTTGAAGTCAAAAAATATCAAAACCAATAAAATGTTGACCATCTCGAATGGAATGGTTATGTATCTCTGTTGTGCAAAAATTTGCGAAGAAACTCCATGTTAAGATTAGTATTCAAAGTTCGCCGAGACATTAGCAGAAAAGTCTTCTTTACTAACCTACGGTCTGGGTCATCTCACAGTTGAATATCAGGAAGTTGTCTTTCTCCCGGTGAATATTCGATTGCTTTCAATCAGGTCTCAATTCAAATGTCAAATGAGAACCTCGAACCTTGAAGTAGACAGTATTTTACAGGGATCGGACTCAGAATGAGATTAATGGAGCAACAACAATATATAACAGAAAGCAGACAAAATATACTTCCTATGCCATATAAACAAAAATGACTTCTGACCTGATTGCAGTAAAAATTCAGGGTTGTGAAACACCATTCATGTGAAAATGAGTTACTTCTGAGGAGTTACCTGAATTCACTATTCAAATATGTAGAAACGTTTCGTTTAATGTATTTGTTTCATTTATCTTTATGAGTTTTTTAAATGGCGAATTACTTGAATTCACTTCTCTGACTAACTCTTGGACTATGTTATCTGAAAGCTAATAGAAACATTCGTGAGTTTTCCACGATATCTGAGTATATAGCATATCAATTATATAGATAATAATCTGTATTATGGGCAAATCCAGAGGGATTTTCCTGCTGGATTTCCATGACGAATAACTGATCACAAATCCTGGGTCACTCTTGAGCAAAAAATGTTATAACACCCAGTGCTTATTGCGAATCATCGGGATTCCTACATGACAACAGTACCTGAGCGCTATCACTAGTTGATAGAAGAACCCAATCAAAAGTGGATTTGAAATTAAAAAAAAAAAAAATTCCACTCCATAACAAATGAAGAAACTCTTTGGAATGCATACGAAAATGCAAAAAAATTAAGTTGGACTATCTTTTCCCCACAGTGGACTTCACCATGCAAAAATGGCCCGACAGTGCGTGGTTTGACATATTCAATTTTTCCTCACTCACTCGTGAAAAAACTAGAGAAGGGCTATGACATGGTTGATAGACTGGTAGTATATTATTATTTATCAATATTTTGGAACTGGAAACTGGTTATAAGAACACATATGTTAACTAATGATTTCAGGATTTGTCATTTTCATCCGGTCCAGCAAACCCAGGATAGATACAAAGCAAATCAATAGAAAATTGTGAGTTTTTTTAAAAATCGCCATTGATTCCAGAATATATGTATTATCGAATGGTACTTGAGGCTCCGACAAAACTGTTGAACCAAAAATATTTTAGTGATTTTTTTTATTCCACTTGGATGGAAAAGGTTGTCCCTAGTTTGCGTCTGAACTCTGTAGTTTGTGTCTGATATCTCAAATTATTTTCGAAACAAAACATAAATGTATGCTAACCATGACATGGAAGCCCCCAACCAAGCCCCGCCCACAGTTCTGCTCCATTCACTCACCCAGGATAAATACTGCACAACCACCTTCGGAATAAGACTTAGGCGTCAGGTTACCAAATCCTCAGCCCCATTCAAGTGACTGAGTTCCACTTGAGAAATCACTTCTTTGTTTTCCAAGTGACTGCAGTAGGGGACCTCAGTGTAAAAATCACTTCCTTGCTTCACCATAACTAATAATTTTTATTTTATCTGGAAAATGTCTCCAAAATGAAAGCTGAAATGTCAATATATATGTATTTTATCGTATGTATTTCTATTTTCATGACCAGCAAAAAATCAAATTTGGAAAATTTTTAATTGTATTTTCCCAAAAACTATATAGGCGTGCCAAGTTTCAAAATGAGAATATCAAGATTACATTTTTTGTAAACGAAGTCACAACTGTGAATAATATAAAACGTTCAAAAACGAGTGTATTCCATTTTATAATGATGAGCTCTTCCATTAAACTCCAAAGTTAGGTTATAACGGTACTATGAAAGGTGTTTGATTCATCCAGTAATTTTTCTAAGGGCACAGTTACTCTGATACTTATCAATTGAAATTTTATAATTAATTTCGATATTTCAGTGCGTATAGATCCAATGATGTACACAGCACCCCATATATATCGTATCATTGGATTTAGTAATGATTTCGCTTCGAAATTTGAAATATGAGTTTATGTCGATATTTTCTGATGAAACTCAAAGTTCCATCAAGTCCTCTAATGGCTATATGAAAAAGGATGTTATAATCAATAAAACTTTCGAAATTATCTTCATCCACTATCATTGAGAATGAGCATATTATATCACGCACTTTTATCGTTTCTGTTAAGTGGTGCGATGTAATACCGCATTAGTGATGATATTAATTCATCAAAACTCTTTGTCTTTATTGTTAGAACATTAAATTTCGAATAGAAAATCAAATTGAATCAAGATTTCCGTATTCACACGGTCATGAATGAAACAAGAATAACCCTGTATTAAAACCACAAATAATGGTACGCAATTTTTTTCAGTAAGAAAACATTCAACAATAAGTTTCACAAAATCTACAATAGTTGCTCAGAATGTCCTCTTTCAACTTCAATGCAAGCATTACCTCGTCTCAACATCCATTGCCGAACACGTTGAAATATTTCCGGCGTATGTCTTATCTGATCACATGAATCCCGTATCCGTTGGATGAATTCTTCTTCAGTGTTGACAGGAGTTTTATAAACGAGGGACTTTGAATGACTCCAAAACAAGGAATCTGAGGTAATTAAATCCGGTGACCTAGGTGGCCATGACCGATCTAGTTTTCTCCATGAGTTGCATCCAGAAATTGACATGCTACTATGCTGAAGTGAGGTGTGGCCCCATCGTGCATGAACTCCTGTTACTGCCAGTGGGACATTTTCTAATAGTACACGTAACAAAAATGAGATCCAATGAGATAATCACCCACAATACCAACCCACACATTGACGGAGAACTTTTGTTGATAATGATGTTCTATAACCGCATGGGGATTTTCTTCAGCCCAGATATTGTTATGAAAGTTCAAAATTGAATTTTGGTCAAAAATATTGGTTAAGGTGCATTCCGGGATCCCATTGGACATGATAATTTCAATCTAGTTAGGGATAAACTAGCCCCCCACTACCCCAAATACCACTGCCAAATTTCAACAGAATCGGCTGAAGGATTATTGAGATATTTGGGAAAAAACTATTTCTGTAAAAATGTTGACACACTATATCTTGAAAACAAAGCGTTAACGGACCTTTGGTTAAATGAACTTCTCGTCTTAGAATTTGGCCATGTACTTACATAACACCCTGTATATATACACCAAGGAGTCAGACCAACACATTTCGAGGAGCGAATAGCATTCATCGCACATATGTTCAGTTTAATCCATGATCATTTGAATTTCTGCAATCAAATCTTATAGAGTGACGGTTTCCAGTTCCATACTAATGACACTGTGACATAAGAGAAACCAATTTTCAAATAATATGAGATGAAAACGGAAGGTGTGGTCAATATAATGGACTCTCATCAGCTTCCATTATTTTCCAACACACACCTTGACCAGTTGTTGATATCTATACTTCTTAAAAACTGCTTATCCTGAACTTCTGGAAGATATTCCGATCGAATTCGTAACGAATCAACGTCGAAACTCAATCGATCAATATGAAAGATTGCCCCCAGAGAATTCCACAGACTTGTAATACCGTTACTCTGGAAAGGATCGGGGCTTCCTGTGCAGCGACTTGAAGCATGTGTGGCAAATGATGGCCAACATTTTGTACAACTTCTGGAGTAGAATGTATTATTCAAATAAGTATGTGCCACAAGTCTAACAGTGAAACACATTTTAATCGAATGTACGAAATACATTAAGCAGAGACAAAAATGTCAAATTCAAGAAACTTTAGCGGATATCTTCAAAGACTCTAACGATCACTTATTATTATACTCAACGGATATAAATGTTAAATCTAAAATATAACTGTATACAGTCGCTGATGATCGAAAGATAGATGCGACTCAAAAAATTTGAATAAAAAAAAATAAAAAAATAAATGCTTAGGTTATACATTATCATTCCATTTGTCTGGATAACCAATCCTTGAAATATATCTAATATAGTTCTTGTTTTATATCTTGTTTTATATCGATAGAGAGTAGAGGTGCTTCAAAGTCGCTCCCCAAGTATATCATACGTGCCGCTCCGTAATTCAAACTAAAAAAGTTTATTCATACTAGTTCGTGAAAAGTGATTGAAGTGTCCACCTAATGAAGAGAAAACAAATTATCTATGGAAAAGTAATTACTCTACTAAAATCTCAGTAAAAACAAAAACCAACAAAAACACGAAGTCGCTATCTGAAACAGATACAGAGAACCATCCCAAAGCTGACTGTGTATTTAAAATGCCAGAACTGAATGAAACGAGCAAGCAAATTCATGATGAAATTCTGAAAACTAGGAACGAAATGAAAAACTTTATTGAAGCAAGTGAGGCTCGGCTTCTACTTAAAATCGAGGAAATTGAGAATACAGTAACCGAGTTAGAAAAGGGAAACACAAACCTAAAAGGAGAAATTGAATACCTGAAAAGGGACCAGAACAAAAAGAACATAATAATATTTGGTTTAAAAAAAGGAGAGAAGAAATAACACCCAAAAAACTAAGCAAGGCACTTAATGAACTATTAGACGTGGAACTGAATGAAAATGATTTTAACGACTGCTACCAACTTGGAAAAGCCGAAAATTGTCCAATGAAAATCGAATTTTTGTCTAACCTCAAAAAAAACAAGTCCTGCAGAACTGCAAAAAACTAAAAGGGAAAAATATTTCCATTGCCCATGACTTGACTCATAAACAGAAAAGCGATCATCGAATTCTACGAAAACACTTATTTCTTGCCAAGGGAGAAAATTATGAGGACTGTTATATACGAGGTAATAAATTATTTGTAAATGGCACGATATATGAGGTGAATGATTTGTTGGAAAGGGAATACCAAGAAGACCATTGATAAACCGTTGACACCAACACAAAAGGAAACACACAAACCGAGAACACGCTCTTTCAAGTAAGTAGATGAGGACAACCAAGAACACCACTAGCATTTATTGTCTTTGAAAACAGTGTTATAATATTATAATGGACCAATATATTCGTAATTTTGAAATTGAAACAATAGAAACCTTTAACCTTCGGGATAGTAACGAACTAAATAACATATTCAGTGTGAATGAACAACTTTCAACATTTTCTATCATACACAATAATATTCGGAGTATCAGCAAAAACTTTGATGAATTTGAACTATTCTTAGATAGTGTAAACACAGATATTGATTGTATTGTGTTGACGGAAACGTGGTTCATACATTACCCTGAGGTATATAACATCGAAGGATATAACTTAGTATACAATGAAGGGAAACTGAATCAAAATGATGGTGTTATCCTATATATTATATCTTACTTCACCTGTACCTATCAAATACTACAAATTAGTGATATTAAAACTATACTACTCACAGTGAAGCAATAATAATAATTTAGCCATAACCGCTGCGTATAGATCACCATCTACAGATTCCAAACAGTTCAATAAAAGCTTTCAAGAATATTTACAAAACTGTAGTAGCAATAACGCCACTTATTCTATTTTTATCGGAGATATAAACATCGATATTTCAAAAAATGATGAGCACTGCAATGAGTACCTAAGCACACTGAATGAGTTTGGATACATCTCAGTAATTAATAGTGAGACAAGAGTCCATAAAAATAATAGCACTTGCATTGATCATATATTTCTTAAATCAGAAATCAATATTAGGGACCAGACATTACCTTCAATAATACAGAGTAGCATAACAGATCACTACACAACCGCCCTCCAAATGATACTTAACTAGAATGGAAATGTAACAAGTAATACAAATAAATACAAAAAACACATCGATCTCAAAAAACTAAGAAACAACCTGGGGCATACCTGCTGGGATCCTGTGTATTCCGCACGTGACCCTAACGCTGGAACAGACGAATTTATCGATATTCTCACTGGTGCTATAAACGAGTCTACCTCTCTAACAAGAGTAAAGAGGAAAGATATTAAAATTGCATCATGGATAACAAATGCTCCTGTTGAATCCACGGACACATAAAATAGACTGTTTAGAAATCTACAGAATGATCCTAATAACCTAGAACTGAAAACCTATTATAAAAACTAGAAAAACAACTTCACCAACTCGATAAAAAAGTTAAATTGGAATATTATGAAAAACAAATAATGAAAAACACCTAGAACAACAACATTATGGAAAATAGTGCAAGAAATAAGTAGCACCAAGAGAAAGACACGTAACATGAAAGAAATAAAAAACGACTCAGGTGAATCTTCAACTAACAAAAAGAAAATAGCTGACCAGTTCAACAATGTATATACTCAAATAAGAAAAAAAATGGCAAACAATATAAAAAAAAATCTCAATTATTTCCCGAAGAGAACCATTTCCCCCAACTCTTTCGTACTTCTTCCAACTGATAACAAGGGAATCGAGAATATTATTGATGAACTAAAAACTGAAAAATCTGTTGGTATAGACGAAATCAAAGCGGAAACTATTGAAGCAATCTGTACATATATTCTGGAACCTCTGACATACATATTAAACTTGTGCATGGAGAGAGGTATCTGGCCACGAGCGTTTAAACAATCTGTAGTGGTACCAATTTTCAAAAAAGGAGATGAAACATTGATTACTAACTATAGATCAATTTCGCTAATAACACATCTAACGAAAATTTTTGAAAAAGTTCTCAAAAAAGGCTAGCTACGTATATTTCCATATATAACCTGATATCAAATAAACAATATGGCTTCCGAGAGAATCTCTCCACCCAAGATGCACTATTGGCACTCACCTCTGAGATTTCTACTGCTCTGGATGAAAATATACCATGTCTATGCTTATTTATTGATCTATCAAAAGCGTTAGACACAGTAAGTCATGATCTACTCCTAGAGACATTAGAAGATATGGATATCAGAAATAATTGTCTGAAACTGTTCGAAAGATATAAGTCTGTGAGAGTGGAAGAAGCACCCAGTGATAGGAGGAAAATTGAGTATGGTGTACCTCAAGGAACCGTTTTGGGTCCCATTCTATCTAATATATATGTTAATGGCATATTCTCCATTAGGAGCAGTGGAAAAATTTAAGGTTTTGCTGACGACACAGTAATTTTTTATGAGGCAAGTTCTTGGCAAGAACTAAAAGTTATGGTGGAAACGGATTTTCCTTCAATCAGAAACTGGCTGGAACACAAGCTATTAACTGTTGATTTGGAAAAAAACATATTACTTACCCTTCAGCTGCAATCGGTCGAATTCACCATCATTTCAGAGCCTCACGTTTGACATAAGGGGGCAACAACATACTATCTTACCAGAAACTAAAGTTGAGTATTTGGGAATTATAATAGATACTCATCTGAAATGGGATGCTCATATTGATTATGTATGCAAAAAGCTAAGAATGATCATTTATAAATTCAAATACCTTGAAAATATATTAAGTTTTCAACAACTCAAAGTATTATACCACGCATTAGTCGAAAGTCATCTACGATATGGTATAATTGGCTGGGGAGGAGCCTTGAAGACCCATATTCATTCCCTAGAACTTCTACAAAAAATATTCCTCAAGCTGATTATGTCTGAAGAATCTAAATATCCATCTGATGCACTATTTTCCGCAGCTCAAGTATTTGATATTCGCCAACTGTTTTATTACAACATTAATATCAGATACCAAAAAAATAAACATAACTTCTACCTACCGAGCCATCCTTACCATACAAGGCAGAAAAACCAGCACATAGTTCCGAACAGACACAAATCTATCGGCCAACGGTCCTATAACTATATGTCTCTGGAATTGTATAACACTGTCCCAACACATATACAAAAAACAACTAGCTGGTATTATATAAGAAAGGATTGAAGTCATTCATATACAGTCAACAACGAAAAAAAATTGCTGATTTGGTGGAAATGAAAAATGTTTGAAAATGTGTGTGTGTATGTGTATGTTAATCTAAATTGTCTAGTTTTAAGTTGATATTTCATAAATTGTACACTGAGCTTTTGAAAGTTTGATATTTTAATATTTTTGTATTCATCTTTCTCGAATAAACTGTGACAGATTTATATTTTACTTAGGCTAAGTATATTTTAAAAACATTTCTCTCGTTAGTCTAATTGTATTTATTCTGTTTATACTTTTTTTATTTATATTGATTTCCCATGTTATGTAACTCAAATATATTGCATTGAGATTACTGTACTCTATTGAATTCTATTGTATTTTCTGCGAAACAAGTGCTACAGCACTTACCGCTAACCAACTTTATTCATATCTATCTATAGATTTTATTGTAAACCCATTCTCTCTGAATAAAGTTATTATTATTATATTATTATTATTATTATTATTATATATATTCGACTGTTAAGTCATCATCGGTGCTAGATTGAACATTCTTGAAATAGAAAATTATTTTATTTCAAATTGAAAATTATGAAATGGAAAGTGAGGCCACTCACTCGTCAATTTCACAGGAAACCGTGAAAAGTATATCTGCTCCATAAAACATTAATACGTTCGGAGTACAAACCTGTTAAAATTCATCCTGGTAACAATGATACTGAAACCATTAGGTTATTCAACGAAGTATTCATCTCAGAAATTATGAAAATCTCTAAAACTGTTAAAAATACTGCGACGATCATCTGGGATAGTATTCTTTATGTTGGTTATTGTTGGGGATGGAAGGTTTATTACACCAAAGGAGGGCGGAATATTGCGGAGTGGAAGTGAGGCAATAAAAAACCATTTATGGCCGCTCTGGGCGGAAAATTAAGGAAGTATGTCGACGGTGTGGTAACAACATAGCAGCCTTGAGATGAACTGATCTCGTGGAAAAATATAAAGAGATGGAATGTTGGTTGTCGACATTGCTGAATGTGATGGGAACTATCCATCAATTAAACCTTATATTTTCAGGAAGAAACAATCACTTGTTATGTGTTTGACTCAGAAGGATTTTTTTTACAGGAATTGAAGATAACTTTGAGTTTTCTATCCGAATTGGGTCGATAATATCGGTGCTACTACTAATTTCGGATGAATTACACTGTTTTCAATAATATTCTCATTCAGTGTTGCCATAAAATTGAACGAATAAAATATTTGTGAGGGTCTTTTTTCTTAGATATTCTGAATGAAGGAAAGAGTTGGGTACAAAAAACGAAGGCTGTTCCCCATCGCAGAAAATTTGGTGTATTTTCTATATCTACTTCGGATGGAACTGATGTTGTTGCAGAAGGAAAGTAAACTAGATAAACTGAAATAAAAATGAGTTGAAAAAAAAGACAAGCTCTTATACAAATGCACTTAAAAAGAAAATATAATTTCTTTAATTGTTTGACCTTGTTTATTCTGTGAGTAGCAGATTGAAAATTTGGCCTTGCAGAAAAACCTATTTTATATTCCTGGTACCTTTTGAATCTGCTACTCACGGGATAACCTCATTCATGAAATGCGTCATCTTTCCGAATAATTGATTATCTTCGACCCCAAAAAACACAGAAAAAAATGGAATCAGATTTTGAATTTCAAGAGGTGAATGACTTATTTGTTTATCAAACAATAAATGCTATAAACACAAATGCTGCCGGTGAAGATGGATTGAATTTAAAGCTTTTGAAATTATGCTGTCCACATATAATTCCTTACATCACACACATTACAATTTTTTTTTAACTCATAATATTTTTCCTGAACTTTGGAAAAGACCCGTTGTAAAAATATTGCCTAAAAAGTCAAATCCACTTGAATTCAAAGATTTGCGTCCAATAAGTATCCTGCCAACTTTATCGAAGGTACTCGAAAGGGCTATAGAAGTACAATTAAAGAAACATATTGATCAGTATTCATTATTATCTATAACGCAATCTGGATTCCGGAAAAATTATAGTTGTACAACGGCACTTCTCCATATTATTGATGATATTGTTCGAGCCTCAGACAAAGGTGAGTGTACTGTTTTGGTCTTTCTAGATTCTAGCAGAGCTTTTGACACTATCAACCATGATCTATTGCTTGAAATTCTACATTACACAGGACTGTCAAATAATGCTATGAATCTTTTGGCATCATACCTTCGAGGTCGTAAGCAAATGGTTTTGGTTGATGGGCAATCCTCTAATTATATGGATTTGAAATGTGGAGTCCCCCAGGGTTCCATATTGGGGCCATTGCTTTTTGCTGTATATACTTCCTGTCTGGTGAAAACTCTTCAGATTTGTAATGTACACCTGTATGCGGATGATACTCAAATGTATTATAGTTTTCATCACAGTACGGTAGTGGAGTCATGTGACCTTATAAATGAGGAACTTGATAGGTTCATTGAAGTTGCAGAGTCTTAGTATTATTTGCAGTAAATCTAATGTTATTCTTTTTGGCAACAAAAACAAACAAGATGAGATTTCTGATAGTGTAAGTATTGTAATGAGAAATGAAGTACTTCAAAACGTAAGTGAAGCCAAAAGTTTAGGGACAATATTGGACTCCAATTTAAAATTTTAAAAACATGCAAATCAGATTATTCAACGTGCATACTTCACTCTTAAAACTATTCATGGCTTTAGATATTTCCTCCCTATTCAAATAAAATCAAATCTCTGTGAGTCATCAATACTGTCCATATTTAATTATGCAGATGTACTCTATGGTCCATTCTTGTCCAGCCAATATCAAATGAAAATACAAAAAGTACAAAACTCATGCTTACGATCAATATTTGGTATCTGCAGAACAGAACATATCTCACACAATTTGAAAGATAATGGTTGGCTGAATGTGAGCAATAGAAGGGGATTACATGCTGCTGTTCTTTTTCAAAAAATTATTTTTGATAAAACACCCTCATATCGATCCGATATACATAATCTGAATATCTGATATAAAGGAACCCTTTCACCGCCAATCTTCAGACTGGAAATATTCAGGCGTAGTTATACTTATCAAATATGATCAATATACAATCAGGTCCCTACCATGTTAAAATCCTACAGTTTGCAAAAATTCAAGAAGGCCTATAAGAAACATTTGTTTTCAATGCAATCCTGATATACGTACGATGGAAATTAGATTTAGAATAGCTGTAATTGTTTAACTTTCATTCTTTTATTTTTTTTTATATATTGTTAAGTTCAACACACTTAGCGATATACTCAAGGTTGAGTGGAATGACAGTTTATGAGCTGATTTTATATCATCTTATAAACTGAACTCCGCCTTTTGCTTTGGGCCTAATTCACATTATATATGTATTCTTGTTATCTATATATGTAAGCAATAAAGTCTTTCATTATCATTATTATTATTATTATAAATATTTTGAATGGAATCGGACCATAATAACAAAAGTCGCCATCTTGGAGCCGTCATCTTGAAGCCGCCATCTTGAAATCATGAATGCAATCGGTCTATAATCGCAGAACTCGTAGCCATCTTGAGTTCGTGGATTATGACAAAAAAATCATGATCTCCGACCCCAAAAATGTAACGATAAATCTGTAACATTTCATATTGATATGCTCAGAGACACAGGATAACTTAGAGTATCTTATTAATTCCAATCTAAGAATCACTATTGCAAATCTTAACGCCATCTAACGGCGAACAGTCATCAGAGTCAGAGAGAAGAAGAACGCAAAGCATTTGACAGCACGTAGAAGTGGTTAACAATTTGGTTTTGAAGGAAGCGACGAGATTGCTCGATCGGGACAGCTTGTGTTTTCTGAGCTCGACAGCTATTGCGTGAAGAAATAAAATTTGTTCATGTTCAAATAACTGATCAATTAGAGCATCTTCCTTTCTCCTGCGAAAGTGATATCGAGGTATATAGGAATATTTTTGACAATTAAAAATAGGAGTCATGTGGAAATATTGTCTCGCGAGAACGTGGAATATTTCTTCATATAATTTCGTTATCATGATTCATCGCTCATCTCAGGACACAGTGAATAAGTTATTTAGGTCAAATCAAATCAAACCAAAATATACTTTAATGTCAAAAGATAAAATCTCGTGGACAAAGCAATAATAAATGAGTTCAGGAGCAACACAGAAAATTCAGGAGAATCAACAAAGGAATATCAAAAAAGCATTGTATGTTAAAAGAGAAAGATAAAAACACAAATAAATATTAATAAATACACACAAACATATATACATCGTGGGTGAACGAATAGTCATACGTTAACATAACATTGAAGGAGTAAATAAATGGAGTATATAAATTAATAAGATAGTTTGTACCCATAGTCGTTACACTGTTTTGTAATTCGTAGTAGTAGTATTAACAGTGGACATATACAAGGGTTAAAAAGAAATGATTTCATAATAGTTTGCCATCCATATCTTTATCAAAGTATTCTTGAACACTATGAAATACCTGGTGAATGAGAACTTGCTTTACAGACTTTCTGAACTGATCAATTGATTGGATATCTTACTTTAAAATGAGTCGGAAGATGAATATATCTTTTAGCTGCATTATAGATCAGCGATTTTTTCATCAAATTTGATGATGGAATGGGCAGTCTTAACTTGTCATTTTGGCGGGTGGATCCAACAACAACATCGTAGGATGATTTGTTCTTATGTACCAGGCACACAGTTTCTAGTATGTATAAAGAGGAGAGTGTGAGTAATTTTTGCTCCTTGAACAAGGGTTTACAAGACACTCTAGGCCCAACTTTGCACATATATCTAATGGCGCGCTTTTGAAGGATGAATACTGTATTGAAGTGCTGTTGGTTGCAGTTGCCCCAGAATGATATGCCATACCTTAGATGCGACACAACTACAGCGTGGTACACAATTTTGGCGGTTACAATACCTAATTCATTCGACACCATTCGTAAAGCATAACATCCCGAAGCTAGTTTTTTGTTCAGTAATTTGATATAGTTATTGAAATTTAGGTTGCTGTCCAAATTGATTCCAAGTAATTCATTGTTTTTTTTATTTGATATAATATTATTACCCAACGGAATGTCTGATAAGTTGCAATTGAATGATATGAGATTGGTTTTGTCTATATTGAGGGATAACAGATTGGAGTTGCACCACTCTCTCACACTGACAATATCTTGAGCTATCTTGTTGTGAAGATTTGTTTCATTGATATCCTGCCACATGATGGTTGTATCATCCGCAAATATTGTAAACATTCCATTAAATTTGATATAAGCCAGGTCGTTGAAATATAACAAAAACAGTACTGGCCCTAGTACCGAGCCTTGGGGCACACCGTGTCTGACAAAGCCAATGTCTGATAGCGTGTCAGTTCTAACAACTTGGGTTCGTTGACTTAGACATGATTGGATCCAGTTGAGACTTTGATTTCTGATACCATAGTGCTGGAGTTTGCGCAGCAGTATTTCGTGGTTCACACAATCGAAAGCTTTCGATAAGTCACAGAAAACTGCCGCACACACCTTCTCAAAGTTCAACTCAGAGTAACATTTGTTTTTAGGAATTGTGGGTAAGTTCCTTTGGCAAACGAGTCATTAATAAGTTGGACTAGTAACTCCAGAGCAAAAATTGGCATATTCTCAAAAATTCTTATCGAGATGTTATCAATGCCACAAAAAGTTTTATTTTTCATATGTTTTATTGTATCTATTAGCTCTATTAAATTAGTCTCATATAAAACAAATGTTTAAGAAATATTAATGTTGTTCATAAACGATAATGGATCTGGTGCTTTATCTATATTTTGTTATAGTTTGTCAGCTATGGAACAATAGAATTCATTCAGAGTGTTGCCATCTAAAGTGATATTCTTTGCCAGAGTGGCAGTTTTGCCGCGAAACTCATTCACCATACGCCATGTCTCTCTGATGGTATCCTTACTTTCGCAGATTCTGTTATGATAGTAACAACTTTTTGCTGCTTTTACTACTTTTCTGTAAATACTTCTGAATTTATTGTAGTATTGGTGAAAATGAGCACTATTGATGAATTTTTTTATGTAATGCAGGCTTCTCAGATTCTTGGCAGAAGTAGATACGAATTCCTAAAGTTATCCAAACCTTTTTAATTTTGTTTTTATTTTTTATTTTCTGCTCAGGAAATGATGATTCAAAACAATGTATTCGGCAATTGTGATGAGAAAAAAAGGGATCGTCAGAGTATAACACAGAATCCCAGTCCATATTTAAACATATATTATAAGATTTTTCATAGTTTGATTTACTGAATAACCTTCCAAATTTAATTTTTTTTCGGTAGTGCTATAATTAAGTTTTACATTACAGTAGACAGCCTCATGATCTGAAATATTCACTGGTATAACAAAGCTTGTGACATTTTCTTCCTGCAAATTTGTGCAAACGTAGTCAATTTTACTTTCAGAGCCTTGAGTTATCCTGGTCGGACCGTTAGTGTGCATGAACAAGTTGAACGAAGTGAGTAGATTTTTCAATTGTTGTGATAAAAATGAATTATCATCATCAAAGTTAATATTGAAGTCACCCGCCATAATCACGATTGCCTTAGGTGGTAATTTACTCAAAAGTAGCTCTAATTTTTCTAAAAACATGATACCATTATACCAAGGTTAGCCCTTCTAGAAAATGCAAGTGAAAATTCGAATTGTTTTTCCACGATCATGTCATCATATTCATGAACATCAATCAACTCGAGCTGAGCTGAAATTGTGTCTTGGATGAAAATTAAAGTACCTCCACAGCTAAATTCATTTCTACTGGAATTAGAAACAACAGTGTAGTTGGGTAAGTGAGCTGGTTCATCTTTTCTCAGCCAGTGTTCGGTGATTAACAAAATATGAGGAAATTTCAGGCTTTCCAGAAGTAAATACAGATCATCCAATTTGTTGCGAATAGATTGTATATTAAGAGTTAAAACAGAGACTATCTGTTCGATTTTATGAGATAAGGATGGCATAAAAAATCCTTTCTATTATCATTAGAAAGATTGGGGAGGGACAGATCACCATTCATTGAGACATTTCGAGGTGATATAAAGTCTGTTTTCGAAGTATCAAGAGTACTTTCATCAATATAAATACAATCATTAGGTTATATTGTTCTAAGTACTATTGTACTAGGTGACATCATGGAATAAAAGTAATTGATCAAGTTGTCATATATGTTGAGCTTAGAGCGTTCATACTTGGTCAAGAAGACGATTTGATTCCAGTGCAGTACCATATCCATTTTTCAGATGGAATTCTTAATTTCACATGTTTTGTTGTTAAGAGTATACTGCGTATTTATTCAATAGGTTAACCAATCTTGGGGAAGATCCGATTTGTGTAAATCAGTCGTTCAGGGAAAGACACACTCTGTCGAATAGAGGAAATCAGTTGGATGGATACGTAGTGGAATTGAGGAGATGGAGCTTTGTTGTCTCGGTGGAGTCAGTCAAACAGGCGAGTGCTGAAATCACATGTGATATTATGAAATTGAATCAAGATATATGTATTCAGTCTCATCTGCGTTCATTGGTTTCTCTGACAACGGTTCATTGGGGTGAAAAGAGGGTTTCTCAAATATTCTGATATCAGTTACAATTTGGATATATTTCTGGTATTGATCATAAGGAGAATATGATATAGTTAGATACTATACATTTTTCATGATCTTGGGGATGTATTTTTTGGATAGTCTCAGATATGGTGATAATTATCACAGGGCTGTGATTTTTGCTTCTGGCCTAAGTGAAGCGACCATATATATGTATATATTCAATCTTTGTTAGTTATTATATATCTGATAGGTGTACGTAGTCAATAAGCAATATATCAAAAAATTACAAAGAAATAATTTATTACTTAAACACAGGTAATTATTTTTCTCGGAATAATTTTGTTGAATAAATATAATATTAATGACAAATGTATGAAAACATAGAAATACATCAGTCTGATGCTGCCATTCTTGGTTGCTCATATTCAGGAAACTTCCATGGTTATGTCATGGTTGCCAAATTTGTACGTACGTATCCCCTCACCTACCATAGAAGAATAAGGGAATCGATAATGCCTTCAATTGATATAATTAACAGTCAAAAGTTATCACTTTATTTTGACAAAATTAGGCTTGATCATGGAATTCTTCTTCACAAACTGTGTCGAATTTCGGAATAACCCCAAATCTCACATATTTATTTCAATCCTATCTTCACACTCGTAAGCAGTTTGTCAGTTTCCATGGTCAAAGGTCTATTGAAGTCTTCCCCAAGTCAGGTGTCCCCCAAGGGTCTAACCTCGGGCCATTATATTTTATTGTTTGTCAATGACATTGTAGCTACTCTCTCCGTAGCTCACTCACTGTATGCCGATGATCTTGAGATATACCATAAAATCATCACCACAGAAGACTGTACTCTTCTCCAAGGTAATCTAGATCGCCTCAATCTCTGGTGCATCGAGAATAGCTTATTCCTTCATGTTCCTAAATGCCAGGTTATGTCTTTCGCCGCCAAGCTGAATACCATTCTTTACAATTATAAACTGGACAATGTCGTATTGTAAAAGACCCGACACTTTCGAAGATCTAGGAGTAACATTCGACAAAAAACTCTCTTTCGCAGAACAAATCGAGCTAGTCACCTAAAAAACCTATAGACCATTAGGAATCATAATCAGAGAGTCAAAAATTTTTGGAAGGAATGAGAAAACTCTTCTGCAATTATATTTTATATTTTTTAGATCAAATTCAGAGTATGCATCAATTGCTTGGGCACCATATTATCAGGTAGATATATCTAAATTAGAAAATATCGAATGAAATTTTTTGAAGTATCTATGTTTTAAACTTGATGGCCACTACCCAGACGTAGGTTATCCACATGAAAAACTAATTTCTAGATTTTCAGTCGATTCTCGTCGAAAGAGGTCACATGTTATATTCCTTCTTGATCTTATTCACAACAATTTGGACTGCAGCTGCATTCTGTGTATATTAAAGTTTCATATTCCTAGACCCATATTTCGAAGAAAAAATACTTTCTATCTTTCACTTTGTTACACCAATGTTGAATAAAATGCACCTGTTTATAAGATGTGCAATACATATGATAAGATGAATGAAACCATTGACATTTTTTGTTGCAGTGTGGCCTCCATAAAGAAACTGGACTGTTCTGTTTTTGTCCAATGATTTATATTAATTCAGATAGCTAACATGTTGAATAGTTCATGCTGTATATTCCTATTCTGTATCTGGTATCTGTTGAATAGTGTGATGAAAAATTATTGACCAATTATATATTTTCTGGTTCAATTTATATTGAATCTTTTATGTGAAGAAAACCGTTTAATTCGATTTTTCTATTTATTCCACTTCACATGGCGTTTATCTTTCACTATATATTTGGTCAATCATATAGATAAAAAAATTCAAAAACAGTTGAAATGTTTCTATATGGAAACCAAAATCCTCAGCAAAACTTCCTGAATTAAATTGGGATTGCAATAACTTCCAAATAATATTGAGCACTAGCTCCCGTAACCCGATGTCCATCAGATCGCTCGTACTCTGAGTATAAAAATTCAATATGTTGAACAACTTAAAAACTGTGTTGTATAACTCCTTAGTATATTATATATCGGAATGTGTTGAGGATACTTCCTATTTAAGTGCTTGCCACTCACTTGTAGAGAATCATGGAACTAGGAATACGTTAGGGGATCAATCATCAGAGTATAAACTCAAACAGTCTGATAAAACAAATATAAACTTAGTGGAGTTGGAGGATACCCAATATTTACACTGTGGACTAGCTAAAGAGAAAGTAAAGTGTTCATTTCGAAGGCTTTGTGAGTTGAAACCGTTTTTAGCATTATATGAGGACTTGTTCTCTGGAATAATGATTTCAGTCTTGTTCAAATACGGACAGGAGGAATCGGTGGAGATTTCGAAAGAAAATTAGATTTGAGGAAAAACTTCCTTTGATACTATGACATTTTATTGCAGAAAGACGAACACTTACTCAACCCGAGATTGGGGAAGAATAAACTCAACCCATTGTTAAGTCAATAGCAGAAAATAGTACTTGTTTCAAATTGCATAAAGGAACTCACCGTAAAAATTCAGTATCAAGGGAAATATTTTATTTTGAGCAGGACCAAGAAGCAGAGCAAGATATAAGTATTATTGTTTCTCGTAGAAGTCATTCCATTTGCGCCAGTTTCGGAAAACTCACTCTTTCCGGGAAATCGCGGCAACACTTTGTCGTAACAAAAATGTTTTCACTGCCACCGTCACTGCATGCATACTGACATTTCCTCATCTCCAATATTTCAATATTCTTGCATTTATTTCACAATTATTCGGATATACTTCTAAACCAATACGGAATCCTGTACGCACGCATATGCTTACACGAAATCAGATTCGATTCAAGCTCTGACGCGGTAACTGCTGTATTATTCGATGGTTATCTGTAAATCCTCAATGGAGATATATAAATATATCGTTAATTTGTATATTTCCTACCTCCGCATAGGTTCAAAGTTCAAAAATGGCTATCCATAACGTCTTCCCCATGGGGAAAATATGGAACGGCCTAGCACCTAGCACCTACATGGTTTACAAATGGATCAAAGTTTGGGGATATAAAGGGGATTATAGTCCGTATTTTTTATGTCGTACCACTATTGACATCTCGAAAACTGTAAATGATACGGAGTTGGTTGAAATGGAGAAAAGTTGCCTATTTCAGTGAACCATGAAACGATGTTTCCGAATCGAGAAAAGTTTTCAAAATACTTGGGGAAAACCGAAATGGCCCGTTTTCTTTCCTTTGCACTGGTGCCTCTATTATTAGGAATATGGAAATGTGTTCCACGAACTTTCTTCTCTGTTTCGAATTTGCTTCGAAGTTTTGTGCTTTGATTTCCAATACGAATCTGAACTCATTCCAGATCAGTTATTCACATGAACATGAGTAACAATTGGGACAAAAAGAAAAATATATAATATTATCACATCCAAAAGGGAAACATACCCAATTGAATATTGAATAGGAATATTTTTCTGTGAATTGAAAAATCCACGATGAAAATGAAGTAATTTTTTGGGAATGTCTAACAGCAAACAACTACATCCCCAGCTAAAGCCACGCTGGACATTGAACAACATCTGATAGATATTCTGAAAAGACGTTAACTCAATTTCAGATTTTTTCTTTCGAGTTGGGGCCTTTTCAGAATATCTATCAGATGAATGAAAATGCAAATTTTCTTACAGATATATTTTTTTGAGTTGGGATCTTCTCAGAATATCTATCAGATGTAGTTTAATGTCCAGCGTGGCTCTAGCTGGGGAAGAAGTTGTTTTCTGCTAGACATTCACAAAAAATAACTTTATTTTTATAATGGATTTTTCAATTCACAGAAAAATATTTCTATTTAATATTTAATTGATAATGTTTCTCTTTTCAACATGAATACCCCACAAGAGGTTATCTTGACGATGGAAGCTAGTGACTGAAGTTTATATTTCAGTTGCAGAAGATTCCAATCTGATTTTATGAACATCCTGTTCATATTTTCAACAATCAACCTATCATACCCCATGGCAAGTTTTAATGTCTGAAAACACTTATTTCAAAGTGTCCCTCCATAAGAAATTATTCTAACTTTTTTCATCTTTGCAAAGCGATATTGTTCTTGAAAATGTGTTTCCCATTTCTCTTGGTCTTCCTGATGATCGTGGAAGCGTGGAATATATTTTCGTCGACAAAAATGTATTGAAGACCTAGGGAATGCGATGCCTTTCTTGCGTCAATGTTACGGATGATTTCTGGTGAGTACTCTCTTTTGGAAAACCTTCTTCTTTTCCTCATTCACCTTTATGAGTTCTTAATTGAGACTGGAATAGAAAATCAAATAACTATCTGAATAAACTAGCAAATTTTCAATTTCAGATTTTTTCTTTTGAGTCAAGGTCTTTCCAGAATATCTATCAGATGTAGTTCAATGTCCAGCGTGGCTTCAGCCAGGAAAGTAATCGTTTTCTGTTAGTGAATAAGTTAATTTTTATCGTGGATTTTTGAATTCACAGAAATATATTTCTATCCAATATTCAATTGAGAATGTTTCCCTTTTCAACATGAATACTCCACAAGAGGTAATCTTGACGATGGAAGATAGTGTGGAAGATAGTGACTGAAGTTTATCTTTCAGTCGCAGATGATTCCGCATCTGATTCATTGAACATCCTGATCATATTTTCAACAAATCAATCTATCATACCCCTTGACAGGTTTCGATGTCAAAAATAACTGATTTCAAAGTGTGTTTCCAAAAGGAATGATTCTAACTTTTTCCATCTTTGCAAAGTGAGATTGCTTTTTGGAAATGGGTTTTCCATTTCTTCCGGTCTTCCTGATGATTGTGGAAGCATGAAATAAATTTTCGTCGACAAAAATGTATTGAAGACCTAGTGAATGCGATGCCTCCCTTGCGTCAATGTTACGAATGATTTCTGGTGAGTACTCTCTTTTGGAAAACATTTTTCTTTGCCTCATTCATCTTTATGAGTTCCCAATTGAGACGAGTAGAAAATCAAATAAATATCTGAATAAAGATGCAAATTTTCAATTTCAGATTTTTTCCTTTGAGTTGGGGTCTTTCCAGAATATCTATCAAATGTAGTTCAATGTCCAGCGTGGCTTCAGCCGGGGAATCAGTTGTTTCCTTTTAGACATTCACAAAAAATAACTTCATTTTTATCGTAGATTTTTCAATTCACTGAAAAATCTTTCTATTCAATATTCAATTGAGGTAATCTTGACGACGGAAGATAGTGACATAAGTTCATCTTCCAGTCGCAGATTATTCCACATCTGATTGTTAACATCCTGTTCATATTTTCAACAAATCAATTATCATATTTGAAATTAAGAAAAAGAAGTCTAATCAATTCTCATTGATTTGAGATTTTGTTCCTTCTATAATTCGATTTTCTGTGACAAATGAAATTTTAATTCAGAAAAATGTTTCTCAGATCTGGAAATTACAAGTGCGTTGGGTTGCAAAAGAATCACACTTTGTTTTTTAACTCAAGCAAATGCTTCACTTACCTTGGAAAGTTTACACAATTCATAGAAAAGAGATTTTAAAGAAATTCACGTTGGAATTGTGGAAAATTCCCAATGTAAGAGATTTGGTTCGGTAGAAAGCTTCAATAAAGAACAAAATAAATTAATTCCACACCTGGAAGAGTTTTCTCGAATTCCAAATTTTATTTTTCATACAAAATGGAGAAGCGGAAATTATTTTTTTTTTCAAATCTAGTCTCTATAAAAAAACAATTATACAAATGTTCGAACAGATTTAGGCAGACGAAATCAAATTAATCATCAACACAAAAGGAATGTTGAGGACACAAGGATATGACGTTTATCATTCTCTAGAAAGGACAGGAAAATTTCGTAAATTTACGAAAATTGATGAGGCCAGTAGAGTAGTGCCCACTGAATTACCAAGAAATTATCCTACCATCCAAGCCGTGGTTGACATAAAAAAACGGTTAATTTTGCTTAGATATAAAACAATATAATTATTATTAACTTTCAGACTGTTTCTTATTATCACCCAATGGACCTACCAAAATTTTTATTTGATGAATCCCATCTAAATCCTCCAATAATCTCCTATTCCATATAGTTTACTGAAATATGTTTTTAAACAAAAATAGGCAAAGTTACATCTGAAGTAGAAGAATAAATCTCCGCCTATGGTCGGCATTTTCGATCAAAGCGCAAATTCTATTATTTTTCATGATGGGTGGATAATCAACCCAACCCCATCCTCATCCTACTGAGAATCCATATACTACATGAATCATGATACTTGTCATATTGGAGCCACCATCTTGATTTTATTCTTCTCGACAATGAAAACTTCATAATCTACGATGAAAAAACCTGAACACAAACTTTTAATAGATTCAGATAATAAATCTCAAAATTTGTCCATCAACCATGTTCTCCTGTCAAATTTCAATTATTCACGAGAAAAAGGAATATCATTCGGAATTTTATCATACAAACATATGAAATGGGAAAATAAATCTTCCAGCAACTTCGAGCGATTCTGAAGGAACATCAGCTATGTATGACATTCGAATGCAATATGGTATAAATGTTCAAAATCACAAGAAGACCTCTCAAATATTTTATACTTATACTAATCGAGTAAAACAAACTCGCTTGGGGCTATGAATTATATTATTTTGTAACATTGCGGTTGCCGTAACATAATTTGAACTGGTCAGCAATGGTTAAAACGTTCATGCTGAACTCATAATATTAATTGGGCCGAACGTTCATATTGTTTGCGTAAAGTAGTGAAGATAATGTATATTCAAAAGGTTTTTGAAATATATCCGGGGGTATGATTACTGTTACTAAATACTTTGATACTTAAATATTTTATGTTAATATCCAGTTATTTCCATAGATATTCATTATGATAGAAATAAGAAAAAATATATTGTCATTACTTATAATGATAACAAATAATAAATAAACTTTTCATGTAGGCTGTGCACTAAAACGTTTAAAATAAGTTTAAGTCATCGCTGACAATGATTTAATTATTTTTTGTTGAATTATTCCGTTTCAAAAACCTTGTCGCGCGAAGTGTTCATAAAAGTATGTAAAAATTGATTTCATTGGACAATGATTGGTTGGTAAGTACAACAACTTGTCGAAGTATTAATTTCATCACAATTCGCGTGACAAGCTCTTTGAAACCAAATCATTCAACAAAAAATAATTAAATCATTGTCAGCGATGACTTAAACTCATTTTAAACATTTCAGTGCAGGGCTTAAATAAATGCTTGTCTTGGAAAAGTTTTTTATTTTTGATTTTCAGTTGGTTCGCCTCAATCTGTTCATTTCCAGTAGAGCATCGTTATTACAAGGCTCTTTCCTGTGAGTTTTGAGCTGAAATAAATCAGGATCTCCGACCCCAAAAACTCCCACACACAAATTTTTAATAGAATCTGACCATTTATAGATTTTCATAATCAGAAAACCGGTCCTGCATCTTGGAGCCGCCATCTCAAATTCATGAATTTCGACAAACATATTCCTAATCTCCGACCCCGAAAACTGCCGCATACCAATTTTGAATCGAATCGGACCATAATCACAAAACTCGTCACCCATCTTGGAGCCGCAATCTTGAATTCATGAATTTTGAAAAAGAATTCATAATCTCCGCCCACACACCAATTTTGAATCTTATCGGAGCATAATCACAAAACTCGTATTCCATTTTGAGGTCGCCATCTTGAATTTATGAATTTTGACAAAAAATTCATAATCTCCGACTTCCAAAACCCCCATGTACCAGTTTGATTCGAATCGGACCATAATCACAGAACTCGTCCGCCATCTTGGAGCCACCATTCCGAATTTGTAAATTTAGACGAAAAATTCATAATTTCCGATTCCGAAAACCATCATCACATACCAATTTTGGATCAAATCGGATCAAAATAACAAATATCGTCCGCCATCTTGGAGCCGCCATTTTGATTTTTCTCTAACAAAAATTCCATAATGCATTGTCACCAGAATTATGAACACCCGCCAAATTTCAAAATAATCCGACGACTAGAAGTATGTCGAAATTCAGTTGCAAGATTTGACCCGAACATGCATAAATAAAAGCTTGTACGAACCGATGACGCTGCCGGTCGAAAATTATACTTCAGAATTTATTATATATTTCAGAATTGATTTATTGTTATATTTGTCGGAAGAAAAACTTGATTGACACGAGCGAATGAACCTCAAATGAAAGGAGCATACAGAGTAAACCAAAATAATTAATTCTCATGAATGATAATTTACAGCGATTTTTCAATTGTGTGTAGGGTACACCTTAGAGAAAAACTTTTCGGATGAAAGTTGTGTAGCTCATAAAGCTTTATCAGAACACCTATAGTTTGCCTATATTGGTATGAAGAGAGACAGAAAGAATGAAAGAGATCTATTTTATCAATCTTTCAGCAGCAACCATTTTGAAAATACCGAACCGATTTGGCCCATTTATCCGAGGAATCCATGGAAAGTACATTTGTACCGAATTTCGTTCCATTCGGTTGATAAAAACTTTTTAGCAGAAAATTGAAATTGAAGAGCAAGCGTAAATTGATAGCAGCAGGGTGCGCGGCGGCGGCGCGTCTCTTCTCAAAAAATTGCAGATCGATCTCGATGCCAATATCAACGAGACAGCTACCCGAACGGCCACACACGTGAAGGCACACGTCGCGTCGTTGCGAGGGGTCGTGAGGAGAGCCAATGTTATTGTTTATTACTGGAGATTTCACGTTGCATTTTAATGTTATTTTGTTTTGATCATTTCTTCAAAGAGTTATTATGATCTTTATTTGTGAAGGAGAGCCCAAGTACTAATTTCCATGACTCTTATTTCAAAACTAACTGTACTTTCACTTTCACTTCTTTCTCACTCACTCACCTCTTCACCACTTTTGGAATGGACTATCAAAAAATATGCTGTCAACATTTCAGCACTTTGGTCCAGCGGATTGATCAATCAAAGAGTCAGGTAGTCAGGACATGTAATTATATATGAACATATTACCCCAAATACAAGGTAGCTGCTCTGAACCGTTGGGAAGATCCCTCGACTATCTTCCGTCTCCGTCATGTTGTCTCCGGGCCTCCATTATCGAACTAGTGTCATGAGAACGACATATGTGTACCAAGTTTCAACGGGATCAGTTCACAGGTGTGAAATCAATAAATCATCCTCTATTGTTCTACTCTTAGGGGTGTAATCTTTTTTTCGAAGTCAAATGAGACCAACTTCCAAGCATACATTATACAATAGAAAAAAAACCATCTGAATCGGATCACCCAGTACAAAGTTGTGCGTGGTAGTATCGGCTAAGAAGTAAAAATTCAGTGGGTGGAGCAAAAATCATTCACATTTTTCATACCCTTGGGAGTGTTTTTTTTCAAATCCAACTTTATCCATTAAAAAAAAATCATCAAAATCGGACTACTCTGTGAAAAGTTATGCGTGATCATACATAAAAAAATATACGCTCCGACTAGAGAACTCGTTAACGAATTTCCTTATGAAACGTTATTATAATTTGTTTTTTCAGCTTTTTTGTCAATGGCTTCAAAAAGGGAGGGGAAACGTCGGAATAATCAAATTTTCAGACACGGTTCAACCCGAAATTTACATGTTCCAAATAGTTTTGACCACGGAAACCTATCCGAACATATCATATACAGAGTGGCCAGTTTTTCAATGGGATTGTATTGGTAACTTTTAAACTATAAGAGTTAGCAGGTCGGTCAAATGGAGAAAAAGTTGCATTCATTGAAGCATTGTCAAGCAGTTCAAACAAATCGAGATTATCAGGGCTGGTTATTGAGATATCATAAGAGAAGTAAATTCTGTCATTTTGATTTTTTTTTTTTCCCACTTTATTTCGAATATTATCAAAAAATGTCATTGAAGTTTTTTATTCGACAGTTAATTATCCTCATTTCAACATAATCAGATTTTGTATCCAACGTTCCGTACGCTCTGGGCCACCCTCAACCTCATTTTTTTCAATACGGACCTGCATATTTTATGACACTTTTCGAAATAACTTTTACGCTTAATTCAACGATATATCATACAATGTCATTCAAAGTTGATTTTCAGATGATTTTGACCCTTATTCAAATTTCTTTGGGTCGGATCTGTATTACATTTAGGTACCTTTAGTTTAATTAACAACATGCAATACATTTCGATAAGAAAATCAACTTACTCCTTTTCGACTGAATGGAACGTAACAGAATCAAAGCAAGAAACAAGTGATAATTATTTACAAATTTCAAGAGGTGAAAATCATAATTCATAATAATTAAACGAAACTACCATTTAATGAAAGAAAAATCAAATGATTATTCGAAAGTGAATGATGAACATCAATGAGGTAAGTGTTCGAAATGTCCACCATTTTGTAAAATGCACTTTGCGGTTCTGGAACCCATGCTTCTTATACATTTGCTTATTTCGTCTCCTTGAATACCTTCCAATACATTCTCAATCTTCTCGCGAGGAATCATTATTGTTGGATTTGTCATTTGTTCCGTTGAAATAAATTACAGAATCGAATTTTATTTTGAGATCATTACGATATAATTTTTGCAAGGCTTGGTATTCAAATTTAAAATCATTGTATTCGCGTCTCTTGACTATTTTAGTAACAGCAGTTTTTGATAAATTGCATTCACTGGCCACAGTTCTCGATTTTTTTTCTTGGTTCAATTGAATTTGGGTCAGAACATTGATATCGTTGATAGACTTGCTTTTTATTACATACACACAACTCTCGGTTTATCGAATGTATTATTTTCAAGTAGTAGGCCGTGGATAAAAAAGAACATAACAAGAAATTTCATATTATTTGTCACTTCGTTTACTATTGTGTCACAAGAACTTGTCATTAAATAATTTTCTGAGTAATTTCAATTTAACTTATTCGATATGGTTAGATACACAAATGAAGAGAAGGGTGATATGTACGAAGTGTACATAAAACTAGATAGAAATTCGTTCAAAGTACAACAAAGGTATGGGGAATTATATCCTGAAAGAACAACACCAAATATTAAAATGGACATTCATCTACAACGTTACTTGCACATAATTCATTCATCAAACCTAGAGGTCCTTATGTACGACGAAACGAGCCTATCAATGACATCAATGTTCTGGCCCAAATTCGAATGAATCCAGGAATAGGATCGAGAACTATGGCCAGTGAATGCAATTTATCAAAAAGTGCTGTCAATAAAATACTCAAGAGACACGGATACCATGACTATAAATACCAAGCCGTGCAAAAACTATATCGCAATGATCCTGAGAGAAGGTTGCAATTCTGTAATTGGTTTCAACGGAAGGTGCGGAATAATAACAATTTTGCGCACAATATCATTTGGGGAGACGAAACGGCATTCACAAATTCTGGCATGTTCAATCGAAGGAACAAACATTTTTATGCCACAGAAAATGCTCACTTAATTCATGAAGTTAGACATCAATATCGTTTTTCTTTGAACATATGGTGCGGTTTGTTGAATAATAAATTACTGGGACCCTATTTTATTGACGGCAACCTAACCGGAGCAAAATATGTAGAAATTATAGAAGAAATGTTGGATGATCTTCCTATACGGTATCGGCGTAATAATCCATGGTTCCAACAAGACGGATGTGGTCCACACAACTCAAGAATAGTCACAGACTATCCTAATCGAATTTTTCCCGATTCATGGATTGGAACAAGAGGTGTCCAGTAGCATGGCCTGCCAGATCTCCGATTTGAATCCGCTGGATTTTTATTTGTGGGGATATCTCAAAAATAAAATTTATGATACTACGAACCCGACAATAGAAATTCTTCGCGAGAAGATTGAGAATGTATTGGAAGGTATTCAAGGAGACGAAATAAGCAAATGTATAAGAAGTATGGGTTCCAGAACCGCAAAGTGCATTTTACAAAATGGTGGACATTTCGAACACTTACTTCATTAATGTTCATCATTTACTTTCGAATAATCATTTGATTTTTCTTTCATTAAATGATAGTTTCGTTTAATTATTATGAATTAGGTTTTTCACCTCTTGAAATTTGTAAATAATTATTACTTGTTTCTTGCTTTGATTCTGTTACGTTCCATTCAGTTGAAGATGAGTAAGTTGATTTTCTTATCGAAATGTATTGCATGTTGTTAATTAAACTAAAGGTACCTAAATGTAATACAGATCCGACCCAAAGAAATTTGGATAAGGGTCAAAATCACCTGAAAATCAACTTTGAATGACAATGTATGATATATCGTTGAACTCAGCGTTAAAAGTTATTTCGAAAAGTGTCATAAAATATGCAGGTCCGTATTGAAAAAAATGAGGTTGAGGGTGACCCAGAGCGTACGAAACGTTGGATACGAAATCTGATTATGTCAAATTGAGGATAATTCACTGTCGAATAAAAAACTCTCGTGACATTTTTTGATAATATTCGAAATAAAGTGGGAAAAATCAAATTGACAGAATTTACTTTTCTTATGATATCTCAATAACCGGTCCTGATAATCTCGATTTGTTTGAACTGCTTGACAATGCTTCTATAAATGCAACTTTTTCTCCATTTGACCGACCTTCTAACTCTTATGGTTTAAAAGTTACCAATACAATCCCATTTCAAAAGTGGCCACTCTATATATATATTATATATATATATATATATATAATATATATATATATAATAATATATATATATATATATATATATATATATATATATATATATTCCACACGATGGCGTTTATGTCCATAATTCTATGATAGGTTATGATTACTTTCAACAGAAATTCGAATAATTCACATTTTGACGTATATTTCTGTCAGGTAGCCTCCAAGGTCACCAGATTTGACGCTGCCGCAGTTACAATAAGTGGAAAGTTGGAGCCACGAGTAAAACGCGCAATGAATAGCACAACGGTCCAACAATTTGAAAAACTATTGTAATTCATAGAAAATGGAAAAAATGTGTTCCTTAAGACTGCTGCTCATCAAAACGAATACATACAATAAATATATTATTGATAATGTACTGAAAATTACCCATTAGTTAGTGATTTCCGATATTTTCCCTTAGTTATAATTCAGGTTCTGATAAATGATGGGAGTGAATTGTTGATGCTATGTGGACAATAATTATTTACTATCGAGCATGCCCATATGCACTATGTATACTGAAAGATGAATAATTTATTTTCCTTCTTTATTTAACGTCGGCCTATTTCTGCCACCAAGGCTAAACTCCCAACTGGAAATTTTGCCGAATCCTCTGTTGTTTCGGTGGTAGGGTTCTTTAACGACCTCGTGCTCATTGATGAGACGCCTGTAGCTATGGTACTACAGTTGTAGCATTTGACGCGGAGCTTCCTTGTCCGGTGGTCACCCATTCAAGTACTAACCATGCCCGACGATGCTTGGCTTCAGATATCGATAAGACTCTCGTCAACCTGACCAGCCAGCGGTACCCAAAATCTGAGTAATGTAAAGTATATTATAAATTCCATCATTACGAACTGATCTAGGTAGTATTGAACGAGAATATCGAATAATATATAGAAAAAATATACTTGTGAACGAAGAAATGTGAAAAACTTCTCGACAATGAAATATTTATTTTATTAAAAAAATACAATTTTCGACCTTTGGACTTTCAGTGAACTCTATTGGGTTGCCAGTTTTCATAACCTTTGAATAACATTGTGGTTTCTAACTTAAATGAAGTGCTTCCTATCTACATTTCAGCAGAAGTAGTCAGTGACTGATTTCCCTAAGGACGTAGGAGACGATTGTCCGGGGCAGCAGGTCCAAGAGAGGCGGCCGAAAAAAAAAAAAAGAAAAAATAAAAGATAGCGCCAGGGGGTTACAAAGGCTCTATGCTTTATCCGGAAGACCTTGCAACTGTTATGCAGGGCGTATGTGTGCTTTTCAAATATTATAAAAATCCGGAAAAAGCAAGAAACCAAAGAGCTTGAGATAGTTGGGGGATTTTATCAGACAAAACGAAAACAAACTGCAGAGCAAAAACAGATGCGATTTCGCATAAGCAAAGAAAGCTCAAATAATTCAGCTATTAATAATTCAAATAATTGAGTTATGATTATATAATTGATTATTTCATCAACAATTTGACACAACGCAAATAATTATTGTACTTCAAATTTTTTTGACTTTTTCGCAGAAGTTTACGCTAATTTGATATTTTGTTGATTTTGAAGTTTTGGAGCATTGGAATCTTAGAATAGCATCTAATATGAGTTTGTCGCAAATATTTTTTTTTCAGGATTTCTATAAATTTACATACATTTTCAAAATGAATCTTTTTACAATGACTGCTGCTATTTCCCCTGTTTGCATACCACATATCAAATAATAAATTAGATGGGTTTCTGAAAAAATACAAATACATTTTTGTTTACAGTCGTAAATTGTGATGTTCGATTCTAGGAGTCATAAGTAACCATAGAAACAAAGTGAAAGTTTTTATTTGTCAGGTTATTTTTTTTTTTCACTATTGCTATCGGGTATTGGGTGAGGCGACTGATCATAGTAGAAGATCCGAACCTAGATCGACCTCCACCGAGCTGATAATAGAATAAAACTTATTTTATAATAAATTTAGTATATTAGAAAATATATTAAAAATGGGTTGGCTGAAAAAATCCTGGACAGAATATTTTAATTATTTAAAAAAAAGATTTTTCATAAATGTTGAACATCAAGATATAAGAAAATTTTATACTGGACTTAAAGTATAAAACATATAAATGTGCAGACGTTGGGTTGTCTATTATTTACCTGGATGAACTACTGGGTTACCAGGTATAGACAGGTATGTCGATGCCAGTTACTTTCACTTGATTGGATAATAGAAAAAAAAGTATATCAACGTAAGCGCTGTTTTATTGCGAACACGTTGATATAGGGTTGTCTGCAAAAAATTCGGTCCTAATAGAGGTTTGCGAATTTTAAAGATTTAAATTTCAACGCGTGTGGAAATGAGTGACGGAGATATCCGAGGTAAGTATACTGTGTAATAATAAAGGACCGAAAATTGCAGTCGTGTCTGATGGGACCCTGAGTATAAGAAAGATAGTGCGCATGCTCGGTATGTAAACTATGGAGGATAGAGGTACCTCTACCAGGACATTATTGAAATGGAAGTTAATGAGAAAGAACCTAATGAATCCGATGAATTCGAGAGTCACAATTTTACTTCTGATGAATCAGATATTGAATAGAAAATATTTATTAAAATTTATTTTTAATTAATATTATTTTTGTACTTATGCTATTCTGTAATACATTTTTCAAATATAATACAAGATCTTTAGTCTATCTTTTTTGTTATTTTTTCCTCTAATTTTTTTCAGAAAGAGCAAAAAAATGTCAAAGTAAGTAATTGATATTTTCATTAATTACGTTATCATATTTTGAGTTACAAAAACTTTTCTATTATAGATATATTATTATACTTATAAGTTCATATATGTATATATATATATATATATATATATATATTTATTTATTTATTTATTTGTTTAATTGATGTTATATTGTTTGATATTTTTGTATTATATTAAATATATTGGATTTTTATGTATTTAATTAATTATTTTGTTTGCAATTCAAATGTCAGTTGCTCCAAAATAACGCGTACTGTTTACTATATGGAGGGTAGTAGAGGTACCTCTACCCTCCATAGTTCACGTACCGAGCATGCGCACTTTCTAATACTCAGGGTCCCATCAGACACGACTCCAATATTCGGTCCTTTATTATTACACAGTATACTTACCTCGGATTTTGCTGTCACTCATTTCCACACGCGTTGAAATTCAAATATTTAAAATTCGCAAAGCTCTATTAGGACCGAAGTTTTTGCAGACAACCCTATATCAACGTATTCGCAATAAAACAGCGCTCATGTTGATATACATTTTTTTCTATTATCCAATCAAGTGAAAGTAACTGGCATCGACATACCTGTTTATACCTGGCAACCCAGTAGTTCGTCCAGGTAAATAATAGACAACCCAACGTCTGCACATTTTTTATGTTTTATACTTTGAGTCCAGTATAAAATTTTCTTATTATCTTAATGTTGCAACATTTAATGAAAAATTTTTTTTTTAATTAAAAATTCCTTTTTTTACCACCCATTTTTAATATATTTTCTAATATACTGAATTTATTATAATATGAGTTTTATCCTATTATCAGCTCGGTGAAGGTCGATCTAGGTTCAGATCTTAGAGTATCATATTTGCCAGGGCATAAAATTTATAAATACGTCCCTGAGAGTCAGCAGACGTGTCTTGGCTTCACCGAGTTCAATCAATCGATGTCATACTCTCGCTACATCTAGAAAAATATTTAGCCGCTGATGTAGGGTAAGTAATTGAAGTTGTCGTATTACTTGGTGTATCCTGGAGAGATGGTGGTGAAATAACATCGAAATAGCACATCCATTTCCCCAGTGTGCTTAAAAAGGCTCGTGCTTCTCCATCGTTCATTGTACCATCAAATATTCATTCACAATATGGAATATTCGTTTTTAGAAAGTCTGGGATATTGCAGTATAATGAACCACGTTTTTTTCCTTCTAGAGTAACTCTGGGCAATTATCTTCCTGGAAATAATAGACATAATCCACGGAATTAATTTGGACTGGAAATATCCACAAGTATGGTATAAAATACAATCCTCACATGCAAGGTTTTTTGGTACAACCTTTAGCACATATTAGTCGGTATTATTTTTATTGGGTCATTGATGGTGCGATATTGACAATCAAATAATGTATGTAAATTGAAGTGTTTGACCAAATAGAATATTTGTTGTTCCTGAGCAAGAATACCTATTAAAAATTTATTAATTTTTTATTGTTTATTAAGTTGACAATTTGTATAAACAGATTACGATTCTCATTATATTTTTGTCCTAAACCACTAAAAATTATAAAAACAAGCATATGCAACAATGTGTCGATAATTTTTTCACATTTTCCATAGATTTTTCTGAAATTACGGTAAATAAATTTCTTTTGACACTTTGTTGCATATGGTTGTTTTTGTCATTTTTAGTTTAAAAATTAAATTTTAATTTTTTTTATTTTCTTTATTCCATTGATAAATGCCAATTTTGATTTTTGAAGAAAAAATAAATTTCCTTACTGAATATTTAAATAAAAGAAATGTAAAAAAAACTATGATGAATAATGAATTTTTTTATTCTGTTTTTTTAAAAATTATTATACCCTCCAGACAACAGAATAGCATTTTTGTTAATTAAACTATCAATTTTTTTCGAATGTTATGAATGCTTTTGTTTGATGCAAAAACAGCAATATCAAAACACATGGATAAATTTTTTTACAAAATATTTTAATTCTTCATTTTATGTTAACCAAAAAAAATTATAATAAGGCCCGGTATTTTCACCTCCGGTTATACTAGGAATGAATTTACCAACGGTAAGAATATGCTTTTGTTTAACGTTTATTGCTGACAAAAGCACATTCTAACCATTGGTTAATTTATCACTAGTATAACCGGAGATGAAAATACCGGGCCTAAACAAAATAAACAACTTCTAAGAACTTTTATAACGTGATCTTGTTAAGTATATATATATATATATATATATATATATATATATATATATATATATATATATATATATATATATATATTGTTATATAATAATAATTCAACAAATTATTTTGTTATTACTTCTCACCACGTTTAGTGTGCCAATTTGTTATGTATTGATAAATTGAATAATAATAGTTGTTGTTATATAATGAAGATTGCTTATAGTTTTTATGCTATTCTTTGTGAGCCAAATTGATATATAAGGTAGATATTTTGCCCTGTATATGTATTGTATGCTGTAATAATAATTGCTAGCGAACGTCACTGTTCTCTCGTCACGCTGCTGCCAATTGTTATCACTTTTCTCACCACGGCTAAGCAACGTTGGTACGCCTCTTACCTCAGATAGCCGTTCAGGCAATAGAGCCACTAGCCACTGCTGTCTAATTTCAGTTTATTCAATGGTCATTGTTATGATTGATGATCATTGTAAGAAAACCAACAACAAAGTATCAAAAAGCAATTATTTCCTTTATTCAGGAAGACTTAATTTTACCTGGCCCACGAGAATTAACTTATTCTAATGTGAATTTACAAAGATTCACGGATAATCATAAGAATCAAATCATGGAAGGATAGACACAACCTCACTTTTTCCTTGAGAGTAAAGTTTTCTGTTATAGTTCAAAATAAAGTGAAATACAGTTCTTCAGATGTGAAATACGTTATTTGTGAAATTGTTCAGGACCGGATGTGCACTATTAAAGTTTTTATAACTGGTTGGAAATGTCGGTGTTCAAGATATGCCCTTAAACTGGATCCTTTCTCACTCCAAGCTCTATCAGGAACTCCAATACCATAAATCAGGAACCATACATATGCAGAAATCAGTTTTGGACAGTTGGATATGTTGTATAATTAAGGTAATATTGGTTTTTCTCTTCTAATGTTGGAATTATTTCATTTTTCTTTCTCCCAAAATGTTGCGTGGCATTCCCTTGTGAATTTATTATTCGATCTCCTGTGGCTTTGTTTGTTGCTCCCTTGGATACCAATTTTCCCTCTTCTTTTTCATTTAAATCTTTGAATTCGCGCACCAAATTGTCACATTTCACTGTTTGGGTTCATCTTTATAATTTATATATAAAACTATTTTCCCATCTTATTAGTATGTACAAATTTCATAATAATTGCTTATGACATCACCCCGTTGTTATTCTCTCACAATTTCTAATTTTCCTACGACCATCTATTCCGTGATTGGCTATTCTCATCAAGAAGTTTGCTGTTCTACCATTGGCTACTTTTAGTTGGCTACAATTTCATATACTGTATATTTCAAATTTATAAATGTGTTGATCACTTTTTATTCATGAAAATTTTGTAAATCTAGACTTTTTGTTGTCTTTTTACCAATTATGGGTTATAATCATTATGACAGTGTATGAAATTGATTGTGTTATAGTATTTTGACATTTTTATCTATCCATATTATACATAGGCTTACAAATAAATAGAACTTCCAAAATTGTGTAAAAACAATCTTTCGAAACTAATAACTATTTATTAATTATTCTTTTTATGGGTTTTTTCTTTTTTAAAACTGGCATAACATAACATAACATTATATATATATATATATATATATATATATATATATATATATATATATATATATATATATATTATAATGAGTTTGAGTTTGCTTTTTCGTTTTTTGTGAGACAAGTTTTAGGAGATACTTTATTTCTGTCGAGTTTTCGACGTTCAGGTCTTCTTCGAATAACAATATTAGCTTGGACTAATATGTCAAAAGGAAAGGTAAACGCAATGATTTATTTTTCATAATTATACAATTTTTTTCCTCCTCTTCATTGTGTATATATAACCGGGAGACTTTGTTGTTGTTCTTTTTATTAAAATCAAACGTGAGCAATCTGATAAGGAGGCTGGTTGATATGGATGTCATCCATAAATGGATGTCATCCATAAATGGATGTCATCCATATCAACCAGCCTCCTTATCAGATTGCTCACGTTTGATTTTAATAAAAAGAACAACAACAAAGTCTCCCGGTTATTTATACACAATGAAGAGGAGGAAAAAATTGTATAGTTATGTAAAATGAATTATCTGCTGCCTTTATACTTTCCTTTTTCGAAATATTGGTCCAGCTAATTATTGTTAGTTCCTGAAGAAGACCGTAGACACGGTCGAAAGGTCGACGAAATAAATGTTTATCTCCTAAAAGAAGACTTGTCATCCACAAAAAGAACCGAAACCCCAAGAAACTCAAACTCCATTGTATATTCCTGGTTCAAGAAACTAAAAACTATATATATATATATATATATTTATGAAAACCGAGGTCCGGAAAATAAGGACTAATTAACAAATGCCTAACTTGTTGAAAAATTAACGTAATTTTTTTTTACAACAGGAACTTGTTCTTTCAGTGTTTTTTCAGTGTGTTGACAACACACCATAATTTATTCGATTTTTGAATAAATATTCAATAATAAAAAAAAGGTGCACACATAGCCAAGCGGTCGCACAGAGACCTATTTTCAGCGTTAAATTAATATTATAAATAATGGAAATAGAATTCGGAAAGTAGGAACTTTTTTATTGTAAATTTCCTCGTCTTTAAGAATGTTTCTTTTATTTTCGCTATCGTCAACAGTTTCTGAGTTATTCCAAAAAATCTGAACCTCTTTTTTTGTTTTGTTTTTTGTTAATAACAATTGCACAAGTTTCGTCAGCAAAAAATATAAAAAATGTGTTTCTTAGAATTGCATTCCGAACCGAATGAGATATTGCTCATAGTTTTTGGAGACTTGGAATTATTTTTCGCAGGAAACTCACTTCTCGACTAGACTGCCTCTTACTGATGATAACATTGTGATTCAGTGGTAGACAAGAAACTATTTCTATTTGCTGAAGGCCAAGTGTGAAATATAATTTTATAAGTTCATCCATATCTATGAACACCAAACACCATCAACCTCTACACTCAACTTCACTGCAAACCTGCAAATCGTTAAAATGGCCAACGCGACCAGTCTTTGCAACTGTCAGTTCACACTGGTAATTATACATTATTGTCAGTTCAAACTGACAATTATTCATAGTTGCCAGTTTTATCTGGCAACTATAATATTTTTTAACCGACGAAATCAAGAAGGATGAAGTTCTCTAGACGACGCGTATATATTTCTTTATGTTTGATCATTGGGTGTTCTTTGAAGTCAGTCCCATTTAGATTTGAGCAAAAACAATCCAATCCTTAAGGGTAGCAAAATTGAGAATATTGATCGTTCACCCTCTGAGTTTTGGTCCATTCACCGATTCTATCAGGCATAATTTTGTAGTGGGTTTCTCGATTTGGATGATTCTTTTCTTATAAGATAGGGTAAACGCATTAGTTGATCATATTTCAATTTCTAATGGAATAATCCACCCCTATGGGTAGAAAAATGGGTGATGATTGATTTTTCACTTGTGAACAATGGCACACATATGTAGGTGACATTGACAGAACCTCCTAAATCCGTCAATAATTACATTCTATGAAAGGATGGAATTATATACAGAGTGACGAAATTAACTAACTACAACTTCCAAAAATATGGAATGGAATAATCCACCCCTATGCGTAGAAAAATGGGGGATGATTGATTTTTCACTTGTGAACATTGGCACACATATGTAGTTGACATTGACAGAACCTCCTACATCTGTTTATAATTACATTCTATGAAAGGATGGAATTATATACAGAGTGATGAAATTAACTGACTACAACTTCCAAAAATGAATTATTGTAGTACCCTGTACAAACGAACTCAGTTCATTACATATTTCGTTCAGCAAATATTTTCGAGTATACGATTGGAAATATATTCCAATAATCATATCGGTAAATGAAATGAGATACTCCTGCCCAGACACCTGCAGATACAGAATCGTTACAGAATTGTCTAGACTTGATAAAACGATCAATGGGTTATTCATAACGATAAGTAGCACCCAAGGCAGAAAAAATTTCATTTTTCTCGCCCGACTGAGAAACGCTGAGTTGGAAACTTTAAGATAACCAATTTTTGCGTGGGATTTATGCAGATCGCCGTTGAAGGGATAATAAAATAAAAAACGACAAACGCCATTGCATTGAAGGCGGGGCTGTAAGAGAAAAATTGGGATTAAAAGGTGGGCCTGATTGAACGTTTTAAGAAACGAAGGGAGTAAATAATAATTTTGGAGGCGGACAAGGGAGTCGGTCAGGGTTCGCGAAATCGGACGGTCAAGTGGGCAATACGGGGAGACGGCGAAAACGCGTCGAGAGTTTAAGGCGAGGTTGCGTCGCTACGCCCTGGATTAAGGGTTAAGTATCGTTTCGGTGGTAATTAGTACACGCGTGTGTTTAGCGTAGAACCCGCTATGGAACGGAAAATAGTGACGGTGATCGTGCACTGGAAAACAATTCGTGAATTCAGGGATTTGATGAAGTTCTGGATTATCTGCCACTGGTAGTAAATAGCAGCTCAGCACACAGGGTGTTGATTGAAGCTGTATGTTAATGTTTCTAACCACTTATAACTCTGAGAGGATTTCTTTTCAATTTTAAGTTTTGCAGTACGCTTTTTGCAAATGAGAATAATATATACAGGGTACTCGTTTCTTTCCACTCCATTCTGTTAAATGAATACAAATGTGTTTTGGAGATAAAAACTTCACATTTTGCTGAGCTCCAGGAATTGATATTTCGATCATGTCTATGTGTTTTTTTTAATATGTATTTTCACTAAAATATTTTGATACTATTGCCGGTTTTCTCTAATCAAGAATTTGTTTGTTATGTTTATTTTACCTTTTTCATTATATAGATATTTTTTTTAAGTTGCCTTTCATTTCTCTTACCTCAGAGAAATCATAGTAAGATCTAAATGACCTGCCTTCGCGCGCAGGCCGAACTGATGTCTTTTTGGACTACGAGGGTGAAAGAAATGTATTTTTATTAAAAATACACTGCCCTGAACATCAATATAGTAGAACTACACAGGGCAGATGTAACATTATATTATATGACAATTAATAGTTTAAGTAGATAATCATATTGTTTAACAGTTAATAGTTGATGTAAGTTAGGTAAGTAAGTATTTTGGAAGTAATCAAAAATCAAGCAGGTAGTAATTAGTGTATTTTATCCACAAAAAATTGAAAAATGAAAACTTTTCAACAAAAAATTAAACTGACGAAAAAATCAACTGAAAAACGAAAAATAAAATAAACCTTCTTAGTCTTAATGATAATTGAGCTCCTAAACTAATGTGAGTAACTAATTTTGAGTCGGGGCCAAAAAACTAGCAATTGAATTAGGTAAAGTGTAAAATGATGGCAGCGAGATGCACAACGGCGTTTTGATTACTTCTTCAGAGTAATGTAATGATCTTCGATAATTGTTCGTTTGGCGCCGAGTCAAAATTAGTTACCCACATCAGTTTAGGAGCTCAATTATCATCAAGACCAAGAAAGTTTATTTATTTTTTCAATTTTCAGTTGATTTTTTCATCGGTTAAATTTTTTGTTGAAAATTTTGTTTTCTGCATGACTGTTCAACGTTTTCGTAGATTCGAGACAAAATATGAGAACTAAACTGATGAGCCTTTCTCTTATTTTGACAAGTTTTGATTTTTAAAGCTCAATATTTCCTTTGATGGCAAGCGCATACTCAACTCGGCAAAAATACTGAAATGAAGTTGAGGGTGGTTCTAGAAGGTTGGAAGGTCGTATTGAGAATTGAAATGAAAGCAAACATGAAGCAGAAGATAAACTCTACTTTCTCTCATATTTCTCAAAATTCAACCAACTCAATATCATTTTCCGTTTCCGTGTTACAAATAGTGGTACGACATGTATATACTGGGTGACAATGGGACTAGGGTCATGCCTAAATCTCCTTCACTTATCAACCGATTTGAATGAAATTTTGTACATAGACATGATATACAATTTCGGATTGACAGACATATAAAAACAAACAAAATGGCCGACTTTGATTTTTCAAATGGAACGCCCTGTATGTTTGATGTTTTTCGGATTCTACGGCTCAAATAACATACGACAGTGTTGCCAAATTTGTATTTTGCAATAAAAATAAATACAGTGTCAAAGACATGCAAATTTTCACGGTCCTATATAACTATGTAATTATTGTTTTTGATTGGTTAATGAATATTATTATTATCATATGTTCATTAAGCCTCCTCCAGCGATATGCAATTCCAACCTGACACATATAACTTGTTCCATTGTCACATATTATTTGTTTCTATATTATTATAAAATTGCCAATCTATTGGAAAATATCAACAGTATAATTTATATTGATTTTATATTTTTTGGTATACATCTTAGAGAGGAAAATTTTGGAATCCAGAGTACAATATCGAACAAATATTGTTTGCCCAGAACCCAAAAATATCTTTTATTCAAAAGTTTATACATCATTATTTATTCACTTATTTCTGAAGGAAACAGGCATATGAGCCAAGTAGACAGTGAGCTGGCAACGAAAATGGAAAATGATGAACTGCAAGGGGAATATTTACATAGAAACCGTCCTCACCAGCCGACAAGCATGTAGCTCTGCAGGCAGAAGTCAGCCCCGGGGTGGGAAGTGGGGGCGGATTCTCCCATTTCTCAAATAACTTCCAACACTCGATTCAAGTTAGCCTGATAGCTTGAGTGGTAAGTGCTCGCTTTTGAACTACAAGGGCCCGGGTTCGATCCCAGGCTGGGTCACGTTATTTTTTTTAAATATTTTCTATTTCATTGAAATCAACCACAAAACTCATATACGTCACGGAAAACATATTACCTCAGAACATGCACCCCTACAACCCCTGAAAACACAAAACAGCATTTTCACTGAGCATGACCTGGTTTTCTGACGTACTTTTTCCAGCAAATAGCTCTTATTTACCGAACGAAAGTATTATGCTTGAATTTCTATTGTTCTACTATAAGATCCCAGATCTTTCTGATAAGCGAATAGCAGGAAGAGACATATAGCTTGTTTGATTTGAAATCATTCATTTTCACATAGGGTGTTGCAAAACATCGCGAGGCGACCTCCTACTTCCTCTTCACGGGTGCGTCTGGGACGTTTTCTCATTTTATCCTTGAAATACAGAATGGAATGCATTGTAAATAGTAAATTACGAGGTGACCATACTGAAAGTTAATGAATATATTTTGAATTTGAATTGAATTTGAGTTTGCTCAAACGCGTTAATTTTTAATCAAAATAAAATATTTGAGTGCAGCTCTGAAATTTTGTATAGTTTCGTTTTCACATTATATATGGCTTAAAAAAGCTGTACATCATTTGCCAGAAGGCAAAATGACGTCTAAGTATACAAAGAATGATAGTACCGTAAGAAGTTGCTGAAATGGTACATTTTTCTGCAAACTGTCTTTATATTTTTAAATTTTTCAATAATTAATAATTTATCACGAGTAGATAAAATGAAAAATAAGTATAAATAACGGAGAAGTATAAATACATACGTACGCCTATGGCACATGTAGTGTAAGTCGTACTAAAAGTGAGCTCCCAAACACTATCAAATATCTTTGATAAAACAGCCGCAGAAATTTCAAAACTTTGCAGAAAGCCTGACGAACATATTTAGAACAAGTGAGTTTGAATTCACAAAATGGTAATAACACGAGAAGTGCGGGAAGAAATCGAAAACGCAGTTACCAAAGCAGTAAGTAATTGCCTGAATTCAGAATTACTCATGAAAACAATCACAAACAACGTAGCCAGTGCAGTTATAAAAACAATTGAAAATAACATAGCATTGCTGGAAATCTCAGTGGCGGATCTGAAAGAGGAAGTGAAGACAACAAATCAACAACACGAAAATAAAATACAAACATTGGAAGAAGCATTAGGAGAGGAAAAACTTGAGAATGGGAAAATGAAGGAGAATATCGATAGATTGGATCAAGCGAGTCGCTCAAACTGTTTGAGAATTTCCAACAAAAAATAAAGAAAATACAAGGGAGGAAATTATAAACATGATAAACTGTAAAATGAACCTAAGGATAAGCACGAATGAAATCATGATCTGCTATAGAATTGGGACAAGAAATGACGTCAAATCCAGAGGAATTTATCTCAAATTGAAGAACAATGAGGTCAAGCAACAGATATACTCTGAAAAAAATCTTCTAAAGGGCACAGGAATAATAATCCGTGAGGATCTAACCAAATCAAGGGTCGAACTCCTCAATAATGCAATCTCCATATTCGGACTGAAGCAAGTATGGACTGAGTCAGGAAAAATATACCTGATCATCGACAATAAGGTCACAATGATACGAGGTGAAATGGACTTAGAAAAATATACTCAACATTAAATTCCAAATTGTTTCAATTGAGCAAATTGTTACTATTTTTTTATTATTCTCTTGCTTTTTTTCTCTTCGAAATTGTACCTACCACTATTTATAGTTTTTCAATAATATGCCATAACCTTCATTTCTCTATTTCTATGTTCTGATACATTTTATGTATAGTATGCGAATATGAATAAAAAGTATTCTTTAGGGGGCATCACGTCTCCTTTCCAGTTTGTAATTTAGAGTAATGCTCGAATTCATCAACGAATTGGATAACCAAACTATCGAGACTGAAATATGTGATAATTTTCATGATTATTTTCGAATGAGATTGAATAAGGAAAATCACACTTTGGGAGTGATACGTTTCAATATACGGAGTCTAAGAGAGCATATGGATGAACTACTTTTATATATACAAATGGCCAAAGACTCACTGGACATAATTGTACTTTCAGAAACAAGAATAATTGATTCGGTAAGTAACTTTTCGATTCCTAACTTCACCCACTATTACAACGAATCAACTATGAATAAATGTGATGGGACCATGATTTACATTAAAAACAACATATCAGTAGTGGTAGCAACAGTGAAAATAAATGACAGTCGTTTCCTAAGTGCAACTCTCACCACTAATCATCTATCAAAACAGAAGGGCTAACAGCATATTACAGACCTCCCGCGACAAACAGTAGTGAATATATTGAAGATTTGGAAAACTACCTATCCACCTCGAATAAAAAAAACAAAGAAATTTTTCTAAGGGATATAAACATAAATTCATTAAATATCCATAATAATGAAACAAACTACTACTTGAACATTCTAGGTTCCAATGATTTTATTTCGTACATAAACAAACCAACCAGAGTAACTGAACATACAGAATCCGCTATTGATCATATTTTCATAAGGACAGAAACTTGTTTTAAAAACAACGTATCAATTTCACCAATCGTTTTTTGTACAGACATGACAGACCACTTTACCCCATTTGTAAACCTTACTTTCCCAGAAAACAAAAATCAAAAACAACCCAAACAAAATAAAATGAGGCAAAATATCCACTATAAAAAATTTAACGCATTACTTTCAACAGAAACATGGGAAAGTATTTTACTTGAAACGAACCCGCAGCAAAGCTATGACATTTTCATTAGTAAATTAGTTAATCACATAAATTCATCCACTTCTGAACAGTCATCGAAAAACAACAAATCAATCATCAAAATCAAACCTTGGATTACCACAGGGCTAGTGAACTCCATAAAACATCGAGATAACCTAAAAAAACAACTCCTGAAAGAATATTCAACAGAGTTAGTATCGGAATATAAAACTTACAGAAATAAATTACACTCCCTGTTAAAAAACACAAAAAACGAGTTCTACAAAACACAAATAAATCAGGCAGGTTCAAACTATAAAAAATATGGAACATAATGAACAATATACGAGGTGGAGATCAAAAGAAAAATATCGAAAACAATGACATCATACTTGAAAACAAAAAAACGATCAGTAATAATGCAGCAAAAGCAAACGAATTTGATAGATTTTTTGTTGACATAGGTAATAATATGAGCCAAAAAATACCAAAGACAAACTTACCCAAAAACTTTTTAACAGATATTAAAGTAAATCAATCCTTATTTTTGGACCCTACAACAAATAATGAACTGGTCATAATAATAGCAAATCTAAAGAATAACTCCGCATCAGGACCAGATAGGATAGACTCAAAAACATTGAAAACTATTCATACCAATATTTGAATGTCACTTGTCCACATAATTAATCAAATTTTCTCTACAGGGGTCATACCGTGGCAATGAAATATCACCTATGTAAAACCAATTTTCAAAGCTGGAAAAAAATCACAAATCAATAACTATAGACCTTTATCTATCATAAAAACTTTAGCGAAAGTATTCGAACAATGTGTCAAGAAAAGACTGATTGAATTTCTTGATAAGCACCATATAATAACAGACAGACAATTTGGTTTCGTGAAAAACTCGAATACAGAAAATGCCATTATGGATCTTCTTGAAAATGCCGTGAAGGCCATGGACAGGTCAACCAAATGCTTAGCCATTATTTTGGACCTGGCCAAGGCCTTCGATACGGTTGATCACGAATTATTGATGGAAAAATTACATAACTATGGTATTCGAGGAAATGCACATGTGATGATGAAAAACAATCTATCCACTCGAATCCAACGGGTGAAAATCGGGAAAGAAATGAGTGAGGAACAAACTGTAAAAACGGGTATACCACAAGGGACAGTTTTGGGACCGATACTCTTTCTTGTCTACATTAACAGCATAACAAAAATCAACAACTTTGTAGGCGATATAATATGTTACGCCGATGATACTGTACTAATTCACACGGGACCATCATGACAGGAAATAAAAAATATAACAGAAACAAACTTACAAAAAATATTCTTATGGCTGAATATTAATAAGTTATCGCTTAATGTAGATGAGACAAAGTATCTGACCTTTTCCCCCACCATCCGTGACCAACCAAAAGAATTTAATTTGAAAATGCACAAACCACTCTGTAATAACCAGAACACTTGTGACTGTCAGACCATAGATCATACTACTTCAACAAAATAAATTTGGACGGAGCATATTAACTTCATTACAAAACGGCTCCGGGTACTAATGAACTACGCGACATACTATCAAAAAAAAATCTTGTTGTACTTTATACGTCTCTTGCCGAATCTATTATCAAATATTGCATTTCTGCATGGGGTGCAACATTCAAAGCAGCCATCAGTCCGTTACAAATCGCCCATAACATTTAACTGAGAATAATTTTCAAAAAAAATAGACTGTTTTCCACAAATGAGTTATATCAAGAAACTAACATTTTCAATATTCACTCACTGTACACTTATAACTGCCTATTGGGAATGTTCCATACACAAAAAAAAATACACACACATACATTCAAAAGAAACCCGATCAAAAATGAACCTGGAGGTACAAACTGAACTTTTCAATAAAACTGTCACACAAAATTCTTTTTTTCTATGGCCCAAAAATATTCAACATTCTTCCAAAAAATCTGAAAGTTATAAAATCCCTTAAAATATTCAAAAAAGAAATGAAAAAGTATGTACAAAATCACCCTGACAAATTTCCACTTTTTTACGGAATTACATATTAGTGAATGTGTGTCGTGCATATAAATAAGTTTTGCGCCTTCTTTCACAATAATTACATATCAAATTGTAGAGCAAAATCAACACGTCTTGAATTGTTGTAACGACTTTTTCGTTACTTCCTTATACATAACCAATTTCTCATAACGTTTCCGATTATCTTTACGGTGGAACGGGTCAGTAGTCACTGCTCAGGTCGTGAAGAGTGCGCCTTTGTTGTCGTCTCGTGAAAATGGTATCGTGACAGTTGTATTCATGTCGTCAAGCTGTGTTTTTTCCAAGTGTTTTTCAATAGAGAAAAACCAAGAACAGTTTGTAAAAAAACCAAGGTAGAATTGGTGATTCGTTCGAACCGAAGGAATAATCGATCTCTTTCTTGATTTGAACGTCGAGATAGGCAGGTGGACTGAGTGAATTGATTTTGGTAAGATCTATAAGTTAAATAAGTTTCACTGCTGGAGTTTAATTGAGTAATATTATTCTCTTTATCTTTCAATTAATGTTGTAGCTGATTAGCATTTTCTTCTTTTTCCTTATGCTTGTAATATTAGAATTCTTGGATATACCGCATGGTAATTTTTTAAGGTTAAATATAGATATTTCGGCCATTTCGACAAATCATTCATAGTAAATATTGTGGCTAACGTAACATCTGTTCCGAATATTGGGAACTGATTTTTTTTTATTGGAAATCAGTTCTACGCTTTTCATTTTTTAGGTACCAAGTAATTGGTAATTTCGAATGGACTAGAGCTTACCTACCTCACACGACCACCGGTTTGTTCCAAGGATTCCAATTGAAGTGAAGGGCGAATTCGATTGTTCGGGGACCGTTTGGAGTGACTAATAGGACGGCTCTCTGGTAAGTAATTTTCTTTATTTCATAACTATATGTTTATGAGAGTAATTTTCTTTTCTCTTGAGAAAGAATTGCTCACAGAGAGAGTTATACCTCTGGCCTAACGGTCTCAGAACACTCGATTCGATTCAATATATGCCTCCAGCGTAAAGTTGATTTCCGTTAAATACATTTCTTATATCTATCACTCCATTCAATTCCCAGTGTAGCTTATTTGATTTTTGATCGTTGCAGAGTCAATTCACTTCAGTTACTACTTTGTCGCCAAGAGCAGGGAGATTCACAATTTTTTTTGAGAATTACCTGTTTATCGATTTGAAAAGGGAATTGCCGCCCTATTTCAAAATTATCTTTATCTAAGAGAGTTGTGCCCACTGAAAGACGTGAGGTCTCCCTCTTCAGTTATCTTTAAAAATTCTTCAATTGAAAGAATTATTCAACATTATCTTTTTCTAAGAGAGTTGTGCCCACTGAAAGACGTGTGGTCTCCCTCTTCGGTTTATCTTTGGAAATTCTTCAATAAAAAGAATTATTTCACTTTATCTTTATCTGAGAGAGTCGTGCTCCCTGAAAGACGTGTGTCTCTCTCTTTTTATCTTGACTGAAGAGTATACTTTTACTCTGACTATTATCTTGGTTCAGAAACCCTATATTTTTTGTAGCTTACTAGAGTATTTTGGTTATAACGCTATATTTTCCTTTGGCACTTGCTTTAAAATAGTATATTTTTGCACTGGCAATTTCATAGTGTTTTGCTTTAAAATACTATATTTTTTCTCTGGTAAAATTTCAAGGAAATTTTTATATTTCTTTTGGAATACCTTTCCTCATTAAATTTTTTTACCCTTCTGGTACATAGAATCACCTTATCAAAACTTACTTGTTTAAAAATTTTATTTTTTGTACCCTTCTGGTTTTTTATCCTAATTAACTTGTAAATTCAACTCCAGAATAGCAGATTGGATTGCTTTTTATTATCTTTGTTCTTTCACTGTAACTTTCCAGTCTTTTATATAGACTGAGATTTTTATTGTATGCTATCATTTGCATCTATCTTTTGACTCTCGATTAAAATTTGAAACATAAAACTTGAGGTTCAAAGGATATCCTTCGTTCTCCCCTTTTTGTACATATTTTGATTCCTATCATCTTCTTCGCATGATATATATCACGGAGGGAACCCATCTACGGAGACAGAAGGACTAGTAACCTGGGAAGTCTTACAGCACATCCATATCAGCACTGGTCCGTGAAGATCAACTAAATTCACGCCGATAAGGGGGTCTAAAACCAACTATTGAACCACCCACGACCATCTTCATCGTAACCGCTGAAACCAAGTTCCTCCTAGAACCGCTGGGACCAGCTTCAAGAAACTAGCCTTTATCTCCCACTCAAGAACTCCGAAGGTATATCCGTGGCACCAACAACTGGAGGAATCATAGTTGTAAATGTTCGGGTTTTGATCAGAGTCGAAAATACTGGTTTTTTATGTAATTTCTCGATACTCTTATAGTATAATTGTCAATCTATTTTTTTATTGTTCAGTCAATTCCATCTGGAATGAATTTGTTAAGTTGATTTATTGCATATTTATTTGCCTTCCCATACAAGCTAGGTAACATTCATTTAATTTTATTTATCTTTGACTTTTGTCTTTAGCAAGTCTGGCGCCCAACTCTTGAACTAGTCAAGTTAATTAATGTATAATTTTTTTAGTGGCCAAATTTGATTAACTAGGAAAAGTCATTAATTGAACCTTACTCACGGCCTAACCGTATCCATCTGAGCAGCCTATCGGCAAAGTGATTTCACCTTCTTAAATTTGAATCATATAATTTAAAATCTGGGGTTCAGAAGTAAGGGGTGTTGCATTGTCCAATCTCATTCGAATCCTTATCTGTAACCTAATCTGTAACATAATCTGAATCTTTACCCTACATGCGAATACCATTCATAAAAACATACATGGTAAATGCCTCACTGAATTTGATATCACAACACAGGCTTCAAAGCCTAGCGTGAGTCTACTCCAGTAATGCATCTAAATATAGAATTCCATTTGGTAAATAAAAACAGCCATTATAGATATAAGAATTGTAAACCAATTTGCGAATGGTACTAATGACAAATATTGTATTATTTATATAATGAATAAATTTTGATTTGATTTGATCAGAATCTTGTGTTAACTCGTTGAAAATGTCCCACTGGCAGTAAGAGGAGCAATGTGGTTCACGCCCGATGGCGTCCCACTTTAGCATAGTAGCACGTCAATTTCTGGATGCAACTTATAGAGAAAACTGGATTTGTCGAGCAGGTCCACAGTCATGGCCACCCAGGTCACCGGATTTAAATCCCTCAGATTTCTTTTTCTGGGGACATTCAAAGTCCCTCGTTTATAAAATTCCAGTCAACACTGCAGAATAATTGATCCAACGGATACGGGACTCACGAGATCAGACAAGACATACGCCGGAAATCTTTCAGCGTGTTCGGCAATCGATGTTGAGACGAGGTAATGTTTGTATTGAAGTTGAAGGAGCACATTTTGAGCAACTATCGTAAGTTTTGTGTTACTTATTGCTAAATGTTTTTCTACTGAAAAAAAATTGCGTACCATTTATTTAAGTGTGTTTGCCACATAACAATAAAGTGACTTTTATGTTTTTTCTCAAAAACAAAGCAAGATACGAAAAAAATGCTGGAAATAAAAAAGTTGTAGTTTCAGTTGCTTAATGCGAAAAAAAAATACAAAAATTGCAAAAAATCAGTGGCGCACATTTTTTTGGTCAAAAATATTGGTTGAGGTGACCTCCGGGACGCCACTGTACATGATGATTCCAATCTAGTTAGGGCTAAATAACACTGACAAATTTCAACAAAATGGGATGGAGGATTATCAAGATATTTAGAAAAAAACTATTTCTTTCAAAAATGTTGACAACCTGTATCTTGAAAACAAAGCAATACCAGACCTTTGGTTATATAAACTTTTCGTCTTAGAATCACCCCTTCGAGTTTGGCCACGTACTTACATAACACCCTGTACTTAGCCATCATTTTGCGTTCTAGTAAATTATATACAGGTTTTTCAAGACATAAATAATGTGAAAACGAAATTGCCAGAACTGCACTTTGTCATTAAAATTTCAACAATTTTCTTACAACTTTAACGATTTCTGGTAACGTTTAGTCCCCGACCTAGTTTTCTGGCAATAACTCTACTCAATTTCCACAGTTAAAAACTAAAACTATACAAATTTTCAGAGCAGCACTCAAAGATTTTATTTTGATCAAAAATTAACGCTTTTGACCAAATTTAAATTCAAAATATAATTAGGTATTAGCTATTCAGTACATGGTGAATCTCGTAATTCATGATTTACAATGCATTTCATTCTAAATTTCAGGGATAAAATGAGGAAACATCCCGTACGCCCCCGTGAAGGGGCAGTAAGAGGTCGCCTCGCGATGTTTTGCGATACCCTGTGTAAAAATAAATAATTTCAAATCAAATAAAGCAATATATTCCTTCCTGCTATTTGCTAATGGGAAATATCTGCGATTTGATCATAATAGAACAATAGAAATTTACGCATAATAATTCATTTCGATGAAATAGAGATATTTCCTGCCTTCTGCCGCTGCGTAACATGCTCTTTGAAAATGCTGTTTTGTATTTTGAGGGGTTGTGAGGATGAATGTTCTAAAGTGATATGTTTTGGTGACGTATATAAGTTTTATGGATCGAACCCAGGAGGCTCAACGCCATTGATCGTCCGCCCCTAGAAATTTTCCTTGTACCATTTCAATTCACATAGCTCTTAGACTATAATTATAAAACATATAATAAAAAAAATACAACATTAAACAATTTATTTTCCCATTGAGCCTTTATAATCAAAATGAACTGAGAGCCAAAGGCACTTACCTTTTTTTAAATAGAACCATACTACCAGAATTTTACCAGTTTTTTTAATTCAAATGTGTGAATTTCATGGGGTTGACATAAATATTCTAGAAACGATAATTTCATACTGGGCCAAAGGTAGTATTTCCATGAAATTTTTCTAAGATTTGGTTCTTAATAAACCTAGAAATTTTTCCGTACTCCATTATAATGAAAATAATATATTATTTCATAAGCAATGCATGTGATGACATTATCATCGCACTTATGAGATGAATTAACTTACAACCTCGTTGTAAAATTTTTCACAGACGTGCAATAATACTGTTTATATCCACGATACCTACCGATAACACTCAGTTCAGTCATGCTCCCTAATTATACACATATTCTACTACGAAATAGACGGTAGGACTTCCTCAATAATGCTTAGACAACCGGTTAGTGAACCAGACGAAAAAAATTACTCACCACCAATTTCCTCCTAGAAAGATACAGTGTATTTTAATTATTAAAAAGACACGATAGTCTCTTGTTGGCGGAGATTCGGTTTATTCTATTTTCAAAACAAACTCAGACAATGATTAGATCCTCCGAGAAAGGAAACCGGAGAAAAGAACGTAATTGTGAACCCGACAACCCAGAAAAAAAGGGAGAAACCAGGTGTAATTTGGACTGTGCTGAGGTAATTACAGTTTCAAGATCTTGAATGAGTGGAAAACGTTGTGGAAATGGTTATTTCAGTTACTGTCGAATGACCGGGTTTGATTCGAGGGATTGCGTGTGTTATATCAACAGAGTGAAATTGTTTGGAAATTGCGTAATCTTTATCCTCCAGTTAAAGAAAATATATTCGAGTGCTTTCAGCTGAGCTTAGGTACAAACTGGACACAGCACATTACATTAGGAATAACATGTTAAGTCAAAGATAGAACATTTATTTTGGTACAACTGGTGGCTTGGGAGAAATTGAAGAATTTGGTAAGGTTTTATACATTATATCCAATTTATTCGAAGATATGCAGGATATCTCCTGTAGAGGTTGGCAACTGATACTCTTTCAATCACCTCATTGATAAGAGTAACAGTGTGTATCGTATTTTTCAGTACTATCAACAGAAATTACTGTTTATCAAAACATGCGCCCCAAAAGTAACGATATATTCATAATCGAAATCAGAATGCTATGACGATAGTTTATTCACTTTGCTTTTGAAATCATGAAGCCTTGACCAGAAATAAGCATATCTATCAAGCCGAAACGAATAAATGATTCGAATTGAATGGTTCGACGTACAACAATGAATCATATCACCAACAATACTTTCTGAGATGAAAGATATTGTGATTGCTTGATAGATGGCGCGGAAGGTACACATAAAGAATTTCTAATAGCATGGGGTGTTGAGTAGCACAACGTTGAAAAGATAATTCAATTCTGTTTTCAACCATCTATTTTTGTTATTCGTTAACATCTTATTCACAATATGCATTTGAAATGTCAAGTATAACAAAAAATAAAACTATTACGTAGGATTTGAATTAGTTGATGATATGTAACAAAATTGTTGTGACTCGTGTCCACTCGTGTTTTTCTCCTCCCTACCTACCATTGTGTTTTCTCAATATAGACAATCGTTAATTTCATATATTTCTTCATGTAACATAGCATAGCCCTGTCAGGTAGAAAATTAAAATGAAAGGACAAGAGTTACAGAGACATTGTAAAGAATTAGCTCTCATGTAAAAATTGAACAGATCAGCAGCAACAGCAGTAGAACATTTCAGTTCAACTAAGTCTATGATTCATGATCAATCCCGCAAGGGTGGTCCTTCAGCTGATGTAGTAAAAACATTTTTGGTCCTTCGAGCTGGATAATTACGTACCTCTCACTCCTGCTCATTTTTTAATTGGAGGCACGTTGGCTGCTGCACCACAGAAGAACGTTCAGGATTTCAACATGAACAGACTATCCAGATATCAGAAGACACAGCAGTTGTTTCAAAAATTTCGGTCTAGATGGTCAAGAGATCCCAGTTGCAGCAGAAAAAAAATGGCAAACCCCCTCAGCTGATCCCAAAGTAGGTGATTTGGTCATTCTGAAGGAGGACAATATTTCACTACTACGCTGGCCTATGGCTCGCATTGTTGAAGTTCATTCAGGGGCTGATAAGGTGACACGTGTAAAGGGATCCAGTGGAAACGTTTTCAGACGTTCAATGAATAAAGTTTGTTTTTCACCAATGTAAAGGCTATTGATGTAATGAGCATATCTGAATGTTAGATTGTGAATATTTCATCTAGTTCTTCAATTTATGTATATTATGTTAAGGCATTTTTTTTCTCCATTGAAAGTGAATCTTCCAAGGTGGGCGGCCTATGGATAATCCCTGTCGTCAGGTAGAAAATGAGAATGCCTTACATAAATTGATGCACCGGATGAAATATTCAAAAACTCTCACGTAAAAATTGCACGGATCAGCAGGTATAGCAGTAAAGCATTGCAGTTTAACTACGTTTATCACCCGTAAGGGTGGTACTTCAGCAAACCACGTAGAAACACCATACTCAATTCACTCTAGGTGAAACTTTTCACCAAATACCAATGCAAAAATTTGTTTTTGATATGAAGAGCAGGTACGTTGTGTTATAATGATTTGAAACTTAGAATGTCTTGAACATCGACAAAATAATCCAACTTCATATCACATATCAGTCATTTCTACGTAATTGCTTGATTATCAGTAGTGATATCCTTAGGACATTGATAATAGACGATATAATTTCATGACAATCGAAAGCTCATTCCTTGGTATCAGCCCGAAGCCCAAGGTTCAGGGCTGTTACCAAGCAACGAGCTTGAGAAATTTGTCATAAAATTATGAGGCATTTGTCAATGTCCGAGAGATATTCGGAGAGAAACATTTTTACAAAAAAATTTATAACTCAACACAATGAAACTTTTATAAATTTATTGGAAGTACAGTTAGTGAAAGTACAATTATTAAAATTCAACTTAACATTAGATTCGCTGCTGTTCTCTACTATAGAAGATCTATTACCACGCATAATACTTATGATCTTGTTGTGGAGTTCTTGATCGAGATTTGAGTATGGTTTAATAGAATTTTGATTGCGATGACCAGTAATTTTCAGCAATTGTTGTTCTTCTACACCATTTTTGCCAATTCGCTAACAGCAGTTGATCTATTCAAGTGATTTGTTATCTTTTTGTCATTTACATTCAAGGCAATTGCCTTAGCAGCAGATTCAGTCCATCAATTTATTGTATTTCTTCCAACAGGTACATTATCGTACCATTTGTCAGTTTCATTTTTTCAGTGTCGATTTTAAGAACAGTCGTGGCGAGGTAATATTGTAGCCTCGTTTTGATATCAGTTCATGAAAAAAAAGTACAGAGCAGCTTTGTCTTTCACTATTGGAAACCAATCATTTACTACTTGTACAGCTTTTAGAACTAACTTGGCACGTTTTACTGAACACCGGATTGTATTCAATGCGATTTGTTGGAGAGTCATCGTTCTTTTTCTCGATTTTAAAGAAATCCACCAGACAAGCAACTGCCTCTCCTCCTCGCCACACTAATTCTACAGCAGCAATATGGTAAAATTTAGGCATAAGACCTTCAGGAGTATTTTCATCCCATAGCAGTATTATTTTGTTAAATTCAGACAAGTTCAACAAAACTGAACTGGACATACGTTTACATGGATCTGCTTGTAGTTTCTTCCTGATTGCATCGCGGGCATCTCAGGCTGGTTTGAATACTATATTGTTGAATGGGTCAATCATAATATTATAGTCATTATAAAGTACTTTTCTTGCAAAAGTTTGCACGAAACGTTCCACATTGTCTTCACCGTTGCTTCTTTGAATTCGGTCCCGTCTTTCTTTCTCATATTGACCGCCCAATCTTTTAGTATCAACGCCAATTCTTCTAAGCTTCTATGTTCATCCAATCCATATTCTCGTTTGCAGCAAAATTCCATAAATATACCCCAAATATGTTTGTGACTGTAGGTTGTATTTCTGGGAATTTTTTCTTTGATCGCATTTATACTTCGAACATTCGCATTGCCAAAACGTGACATTTTGAAATTTATTTGGAATGAAGTTGTCAAACTCAATCGTGTTGTCATAGTGATTGATAATTGCACTGAATGCAATTATCAGTGTAATGTTGACATGATTGGGTGAAATTGTTTCATAGGACACAAAATGATAAAAAATTTGAATGGTTGTTAGAACTGTCAAAAAAAATTCAGTTTACTGAATGCAATGAATGGTACCCGTTATGATTATGGTCATTAAAAATAAATGAATGTGGTATTATTTGGGTCGGAAATTGGATTATTGTATGGATTTGAAATCTGTACCTAGTTGAGCTTTGGAAGAAAATCGAAAATGAAAAATCATTTGAGTCATGAATCTTTCTCTATGACTGTATTTCGTGTTACTCATTGCAATTGTGATTCCGTAGAACAACCATGATTAAAAGTGGAACTGAACTACCTTTTCAACGATGTGCAACTCAAGCTCTATGCCTTTCGAATTTTTCAAGTTGATGTGCCCCCGGCGCCCTTTGTCGAGTAATCGTTATATATCTTCTCCTTAAAAGTAGGATCGATAGTACCATTCAATATATTTGTATCCCATTGTTTCACATCAAACCGTTCAGGAGTTATCGAGGTAAGGGTTCCAATCAGATCCGCACGAACACTTGACAGCTTATATGCATATTGTTAAAAACCGTATTTGACAGAATAAAAATGAAGGGTTGAAAGGAGAATTGAATTATCTTTTCAACGATGTGCCACTTGACCACCTCATGCTATTTGATATTTTTAAGTTGATGTATCCCCCCCCACACGCTTTCTATCGAGCAGACACAATGTCTTTTATTTCAAAAAGTAGTATTGGTGATTCCATTTAAAACTGTTTTCGTTCCAATGTATGGCGCATAATGATATGAAAAGCGAAATTTAGTGATAACATTCGACATCATATCATCCTTATATCGAAAAGGGAAACATTCTCAATTGGATATTGATAGAAAGATTTTTCTGTGAATTGGAAAATCCACGATTAAAATGAAGTTATTTTTCGTGAATGTCTAACAGAAAACAACTTCTTTCCCGGCTTAAGCCACGCTGGACATTGAACTACATCTGATAGATATTCTAAAAAGGCCCTAACTCAAAAGAAAAAATCTGAAATTGAAAATTTGCATTTTCATTCAGATAGTTATTTCATTTTCTATTCCAGTCTTAATTGAGAACTCATAAAGATGAATGAGGCAAAGAAGAATGTTTTCCAAAAGAGATTACTCACCAGAAATCATTCGCAACATTGACGCAGGAGAGACATCGCATTCACTAGGTCTTCAATACATTTTTGTCGACGAAAATCTATTTCACGCTACCACGATCATCAGGAAGACCGGATGAAATGGGAAACATATTTTCAAGGAGCAATCTCAGTTTGCAAAGATGGTAAAAGTTAGAATCATTTCTTTTGGAGAGACACTTTGTAATTAGTGTTTTCTGACATTAAAACCTGTCATGGGGTATGATAGATTGATTTGTTGAAAATATAAACAGGATGTTCATAAAATCAGATGTGGAATCATCTGCGACTGAAAGATAAACTTTAGTCACTATCTTCCATCGTTAAGATAACCTCTTGTGCGGTATTCATGTTGAAAAGGGAAACATTCTCAATTGAATATTGATAGAAAGATTTTTCTGTGAATTGAAAAATCCACCATTAAAATGAAGTTATTTTTTGTGAATGTCTAACAGGAAAGAACTACTTTCCTGGCTAAAGCCACGCTGGACATTGAACTACATCTGATAGATATTCTGAACAGGCCCTAACTCAAAAGAAAAAATCTGAAATTGAAAATTTGCATTTTCATTCAGATTGTTATTTGATTTTCTATTCCAGTCTCAATTAAGAACTCATAAAGATGAATGAGGCAAAGAAGAATGTTTTCCAAAAGAGATTACTCACCAGAAATCATTCGTAACATTGACGCAGGAGAGACATCGCATTCACTAGGTCTTCAATACATTTTTGTCGACGAAAATCTATTTCACGCTACCACGATCATCAGGAAGACCGGAAGAAATGGGAAACACATTTTCAAGGAGCAGTCTCAGTTTGCAAAGATGGAAAAAGTTAGAATCATTTCTTTTGGAGAGACACTTTGAAATTAGTGTTTTCTGACATTAAAACCTGTCATGGGGTATGATATATTGATTTGTTGAAAATATAAACAGGATGTTCATAAAATCAGATGTGGAATCATCTGCGACTGAAAGATAAACTTCAGTCACTATCTTCCATCGTCAAGATAACCTCTTGTGCGGTATGCATGTTGAAAAGGGAAACATTTTCAATTGAATATTGATATAAAGATTTTTCTGTGAATTGAAAAATCCACGATTAAAATTAAGTTATTTTTTGTGAATGTCTAACAGAAAAGAACTACTTCCCTGGCTAAAGCCACGCTGGACATTGAACTACAGCTGATAGATATTCTGAACAGGCCCTAACTCAAAAGAAAAAATCTGAAATTGAAAATTTGCATTTTCATTCAGATAGTTATTTGATTTTCTATTCCAGTCTTAATTAAGAACTCATAAAGATGAATGAGGCAAAGATGGAAGATAGTGACTAAAGTTTATCTTTCAGTCGCAGATGATTCCACATCTGATTTTATGAACATCCCATTTATATTTTCAACAAATCAATCCTTATATCTTTCTTAAGAGATGCTAATCGACTTCTTGAATGACCCCATGAAAACACCACATTGAAAGTTAGATTTTAAAGATATTTTTCTGAAAGTTACAGACGGTTGAATTTTGGAGCGCAAGCACCAAACGTCCGAAGAAAAAAAATATAAACAGTTGATTGGCTACAACCAAGGCGGAATTCATCAGCTTGTAGGGTAAGGACTGTGCGTTTTCTCAGTGTAGAAAAAAAATTGACGCCTTCGGGTCTTTGCGCAGAAAAATCCAAAACACGTTATCATGAAAGAAGTTCTGTGAAACAGTGCAAGCTTCAAGGTCCAACTTGGTCCAGCTAGCTGGTATATAGGTATGATATCTCAAGGACTACTCAGTAATTCTCATTTGGTGATTCAATGTTTATCAGTTGGTTGTGTGGATTTTAGTTATGAAACATATAAGAAACATAATAATGCAAAATCATTCAAGAAAAATACCATAACTTGCATTTTCAGAATTCAGCAAATACTTCTTCAACTAAAAAATGATACACCGCTATTCGTTATGAGATTGAAAAAAACATACACCTTTACTGATAAAAATATCGAACTTGTCCGTCATCTTGTGTTTCAAAACTGTCATAAATCTGTACTGATTTCCAATTCACAGTTGAATACTATACACAAAAAACTTTTTGACAAAAAATTAAACCGACGAAAAAAGAAACTGAAAAGCAAAAAAAACTTTTTAACAAAAAAACAAACCGACAAAAAAATCAACTGAAAAGCAAAAAATAAAATAAATCTCCTTAGTCTTGATGATAATTGAGCTCCTAAACTAATGTGAGTAACTAATTTTGAGTCAGCGCCAAACAAACAATCATCGAAGATCATTATATAACTTTGAAGAAGTAATCAGAACGTCGCTGTGCATCCTGCAAAAGTTTTCATTTTTGAATTTTTTGTAGCTGAAATCTACTATTACTACCTACTTATTTTTTTATTACTTCCAGAATACTTACTTACCTAGCTTACTTCAACTATTTACTGTTCTGGTTAGTTGATTTCATCACTTTGTATATGATTCCATCCTCTCATAGAATGTTATCATTGTGACGGATGTAGGAGGATTTTCAATGTCAACTACATGTGTGTGCCAATGTTCACAAGTGAAAAATCAATCATCCCTTATTTTTCTATCCATAGGCGTGGATCATTTCATTCCAAATTGGGATATGATCAACTATGAGGTTTACCCTAACTAATAAAAATCTTCCAAATCGGAAAACCCACTACAAAGTTATGCCTGATAGAATCGGTTAACGAAACGAAATTCAGAGGGTGGACGATCAATATCCTCCATTTTGCTACCCTCAGCGATGAATTTTCGTAATCGAACAGCTCTGTGAAAAATCACGCGTGATCATACATAAAAAAAATATACGCGTCGACTAGAGAACCTCCTTCTCTTTGATTTCGTCGGTTAAAAATAAAATGAACCTTCTTATTCTCAAGGTAGTTCCGCCACGAGACAGTTGAATTAGGAAATTATTAAAATACGTATTGTTTAACATGTGAACAACACCTCTATAAAATTTCAACAAGTTTCATCATCTCGAACCCGAATATGTATATATATATATATATATATATATATATATATATATATATATATATATATATATCAATTAACACGTAACATATGGACCATGCATAGGCAAACAGCACAGCAAAGTGATTGACCATCTAGTTTGACAGATATAAAAAACCCTTTTCAAAAAGCCAGGGAAGAATTATTATTTCTACCGTTAGTATAAAATTAAGAAGTTTATGAAAAATGAGGAGGAGCTAGAGCAGGATATCACAGATATTGTGAAAAAAAAAACAAAGTGATTGACCATCTAGTTTGATAGATATAATCAAAACAACTCTCGTTATTCAAAATAGTCCACGGGGAAGCGCACAGCCTGAAAGGGGGGTCGCAGAGAAATGCGGATTGTGCCAGGGGACTTTTCAAAGACGGACGGGGGACCATTTGAGGGTCTGAACGCAAAAAAAAAAACTCCTCCCATCGATTTCAACGATTCCATCCCCCCTCCCCCCCCTCCCCTCCAAAAAAAAGTCCAAAAAGAGTACTACAAAAAAGTCCATTGAAGTTTTATCGAAAAACGATATTTTTTTTTCCCATGACGTATGATTTCTAGTGAGGGGGAGGGTCTGAAAATATTTTTTTTTGCCGGCCTTTTCGGGGCTTTCTGAGTTGCCGACTTTCTATAACGAAGAAATTTTCCAATGTCGATTGGGGGGGGGCAAGTGCCCACCTTCCAAAAAAATTTTTTTTCGCGTTTCAAATCGAAAAGTCATTTGAAATTTTTTGATTCCGTCGAAAATAATTTCCTAATTCAACTGTGTCGTGGCGGAACTACCTTAATAACTAATCTCCTAAACCAATGTAAGTAACTGATTTTGAGTCGATGCCAAACAAACAAACAAGCAAGAAAATTAATTATGTAAAGCGTAAAATGATGACGGCGGGGTGCGCAGCTGCGGCGCGTCCATTCGCCAAAAATTTCCGAGAGTTCTCGAAGTCAATATCAGCGAGACGGCTACCCGAACGGGCACACACCTGACTGATTTTTTCTGGCTAAAATCTAATAATTGCTACCTACTCAATTTAGATTACTTCCAAAATACTAACTTACCCACATTATTTCCACTATTAACTGTTATATACTATAACTAGCTGATACCAGCGACTTCGTTCGCCCTGAACTTTGTATTTTTGTTACGACTATTACAAATTGACTCAATTCTTCAGGGACGGAATTTCAAAAAAATATTCAAACACCATTTTTTTATTTGTAACAGAGACCTCGAATACCAACTTTTATTCTCCTCACTTCAAAACTAGAGGAACCATCATTCAAACTTTCGCCCCCCTAGGGGTTGCATTTCTAGAAACACTTAAACATGTATTTGTTTATCCCTTAGAGAGTCCTCAAATATCAATCATGATGACCTCATTTGAAAACTAACGGAAGCCCTATACAAACTTTCACCCACCATTTCACTCCTTTAGGGGTTGAATTTACAAAAACCCCAAAATACATAATTCCTCTATCTTTAACAATGTATACCCTATCCATTAAAAATCGGACTACTCTGTATGCGTGGACATACATAAGAAAAAATTTGGGTCGACTAGAGAATCTCCTTCTTTTTTTTCGTCGGTTGAAAAATCACCAAAATCCGATCACTGCTTTCGAAAATATAAGGAATTGAAATGTATTTATTCTCAAATAATGAAGCATGAAGTTACTCGCGCTTGCGCGGTTTGAATTTGAAGAAGGAATATATGTTGAAAGTTAGGCTAAGGCAATACCAGGCGAAACCCAGAGAAAGTTTTTTTCAAAATTTCTATATTAAAGAAATAACGACTTTTGACCGCTTTCGACCAAGCGTTAGTGCGTTGGTACCCAAAAATGTTTCCTCTGAGATTTCCATAGAGGGCTCTCGCGATTGTGTCCAATGGTTTCACCACATATTGACTGACTTGATATCTTTAGACAATGTCAATTGAATGACTGCGCCATCTGCTGGGCAATGACTGAATGTCTTGCTGTCACCAGGAAACATTTCTATTGGTATATGCTCATGTTCTTTCATCAGATACATTTCAATTTGATGAATACTTCATTCAGCATCAGTTCGTGATCTTGGATAATCATAACACGCTTTTTCATTGAATAATACAAAACCCAGGAATCATCTGAGATGGAAAAATAGTTTTTTCGTATTAAATTTACTATATCTATTATTTTCTCTGAAGTGTTTACTACATACCTTTATGAATGGGCTTTTTAATGTCCAGTTTAATCAACCATTCGATAGCTAATTCTGTTACGACGGTTGTTGAAGGAAATATTCCCAATGCCAAAATATTTCATTCGCCGCTCATTCACTGAACACCTAACAACTGGACTGTCATGAGTGACAAAACGAATCCTGTTTCGGAATATATCGCCACTGCAATTTCACTTTATTCAAATCATTCGCTCAGAAAAGTTTTCTTTTATGTGGCATTTCCATATTCCGAAAAATCTCATTCGACTTGACAGTAAATGGATTGTGGATATGCTAGGCGAATATTGAGGTGACCAGTGACCATACACGTGCACGGTAGATGGCGTCATTGTGGTGCTCTGACGAATGCAAGATTGTGGAAACTCAGCCATGATTCGAAATGACTTCAGATCTATTCAGAGTAGCTGTACTTCTGGAGGACAGGATGAAGAAATGTCGGAAATGTGAGATGAATGAAATGAAGTCGATTGTGGATGCCGAAGATGCAAAAAGGAAAGAGCAGAGACGGAACGAGGATTCTGGTGAGGGGTTTTCGGCGGATTTTTTTTTAAATAATTGTATTTGGCTCCCTTAAAATTATTCCTTATTATTTTTTTATGACTACTATTCTCACATAAATTGCTGAAAGAGAGCGTCTAAAACACATAATGTCATCCAGAAAGCAACGGCAAGTTAACTAATATTAATGCATGTGCTTTTTCTGATTGTTCTCGTGATTGTACTATAAGACTGATAATGTTGATTTTATAGGACCAAGCAAGTAGTCCAGCCAGAATTTTGAATTTGTGATGAAACAAAATGGAATTCTGTGTACTCTTGTCAAATTTCTCTATTGAAATTGTATTTTCGTATTGGCTATATTCTATGATTTGCCACTGAAGATCTGCTGAAATATTCAGCCGTGAAAACTGCAGTATGTTCCAAAACTCCTTCTGCATATATCACGGAATGTTTCCAATGTAGGTTTTCTGCGAATGTGTTCAATTAAATGAAAGGTAAAATTTGGGTGAAAAATAATGTGTTCAATGAATTGACTGTTTAGCGACGATTTCTACACCCATGTTTTTACAAATAATTGATTTGATTTTTCACAAAATAATGACTTTCATTCGCCAATCAGATACTATGTGAATCCATTATCCATAAGAATGAAATATGTGGTGCGGAATACAATGTAGGTATTCCCGGTGAATATTTTCATAAGTCATTGGCAGAGATCACCCCAAAAAGATGAAACCTTGTACGACTACGATAAAAAATATATAAATTTGTTTTTTGTTTTCATTTGCTCACTGGATTCGAATTAAAAAAAAACAAGCGGGAAAAAACTTATGAGTATCCTTTGAAACGATTGGCAAAATGATTTGTGCCAATTGACTACCTTTTGAAAATTTGCAATAATGGACTTTTGATAGATTTTTTTTGCGTTGAGTACTTCCTACCCGACTGCGCGACGCAAAGGAGGGTAATGTGTTTATCATGTATGTATGTTTGTTCTTTTGTGGCGGCCTAGAGACCAAACATGAGGGCCGATTTTGATGGTTCTTACGTCAATCGAATTGTCTCAATCTTGCGAGTGTCGTTAAAGACATGACAGTAATCAAAATACAATATGACGACAACCAGACGCCATATTGTGAATAAATAAAAAGTGTAAAATAAAAAAAGGAATAAAAAAAATCAAAAACCCGACTGCGGAAAAAATTTTACTTCAAAAAATATGCAGTTGGAGGAAATAATATATCTTCATTGTTGAATTAAAGAAGATGCCTCCAACTGCGAGGGATTGTTTACAGTAACAAGTTTAATAGTTAACCTATTAAAACATAATTTTCTGACAATATTTCCTGGTCATCTTGTTTCCATCTTTTTCAAAGTCCAATTTTCAAGCAGTCGGGTTTTCATATTTTTTATATTTACTTTTTTTTATTGAATTTTATCATATATCTGATTCAATCTAGATATACCTACACTGACATCAATCACAAATTATATTGACTTTCAGTGCTTCAGAATAAGTCTAATATCACCAAAATTCATAGATCTATTCTAATCAGGATATACCTAAATATAAAAAGTTTAACTCAGATAACCGGCTTTGCGACAGTTTTCATAAGATTTTTATATCTATCTTAAAGTGTTTCAAATCAAAGAATATTCTAAATAAGCAATATAAATATATATATATATATATATATATATATATATATATATATATATATATATATATATATATATATATATATATATATATATATATATATATATATATATTAAGTTTCTTGGGGTTTTGATTCTTTTTGTGAATGACAGTCTTCTTTTAGGAGATAAACATTTAATTTGTCGACGTTTCGACCGTGACTACGAATAATTAGCTGGACCATTATTCTGAAAAAAGGAAAGCTTAAAAGCAGCAGATGATTTATTTTTCATAATTATATTATTTTTTCCTCCTCTTCATTGTGTTGTCGGTATGAATAAACCGTAATACTTTGTTGTTGTTCTGGTTGATATGGACCTGTATCGCGGTTTATTTATACACAATGAGGGGAAGTAAACAAATAAAATAATTATAAAGAATAAATCATTTGCTGCTTGTAAACTTCCCTTTTTTCAAAATAATGGTCCAGCTAATTATTCTTAATCCCTGAAGAAGACCGTTGAGACGGTCGAAACGTCGACAAATTAAATGTTTATCTCCTAAAAGAAGACTGCTATTCACAAAAAGAAACAAAACCTCAAGAAACACTCCATCATATATATATATATATATATATATATATATATAGAGATACAGGATGTCCCATATAAAACTCCGCGGGAAAATATTTGTGAAATGAAAGATGATATCCATATTTCGTGAAAGCAGATGATCTTGATGTAAAAGGGTCTTCCATAGAGAAACTAAAAATAAAGAGAGTTGTCAAACCTGCAGTAAAAGTTGGCAACAAGTTTAGACAGTGGCGACATATCTCGCAACTGGCCGAACCAAGTACAGTTGGTGAAACCGATTGAGATAAGGCGGGTTTTTCAAATGTGTTACTTTTATATGATTGATATGGTATATATTTTATAAGGGATCGATTTGCCATTCTTGTATTCCATATGAATGGTTGTATCATATGGAATATAGGAATGGCAAATCGATCACTAATGAAATATATATAGTAATCGATTCGTAGAATCTGTTAGTTCGTTCGTGGTTAAAATAAGTTTCAAAGTAAATCTTTATTTCATGATATCAAGAACAAAATTAAAGATCTTATAAAACAAAAATAATAAGTTGAACACTATAAAAACACATTTCATTTTATCTAGGACAAGGTAAAACTACAGACAAAACAATAATGAAACTCCGAAAAACAACAAAATTAAAAATATTATTCAGTCTTCATCAAATCAACCAAAATGAAAACAAATTACATTCACAACAAACCTTCAATAATTTTGTTCATTTATTAGCACAAAGGAGAACGGGTAGGTATACTTAACAAATACTCCAGTTTGATGATAATCTTCGTACTTCCTCAAATGGTGATAGGAAATGGAAACTGATGGACGGAAATGAGTATCAGTTTGTGAACAAATTTCTGCAACTGATGGATGGAAATAAGTATCAGTTTGTGAAAAGCAGCTTATATTTTACCTTGTGAAAGAATATTTCTAGGAATTTCAGCGTCAACTCGAATAACAAAACATTCCATTTTCGACGTTGGGTTCATAATTCAAGTCCATAGTATAATTTCTATAATTAACCACTAACAGTAGAATTATTCTGAAATTATTACGTGGTATGTCATTTTCTGACAAATGTCGAAATTGGAAAATTATCATGTCAGTCGTCTGTTGATTGCGGGCAGCGCCTCCATGCGCGACTGGCCGTACCAAAAACTTGGTGGTCAAGATCGCCAATGTTTCAAACAGTTTCTTTATTTTTAATTTGTCTATGGGGTCTTCTTAGTTAGGTAGAGATCCATCACTAGGCGTCATCTGTTGGGGCGTCGCGACACCGACGCCAATTTCTTCAAATGGCATCCCAGATTTTCCAATGTTTTTTGCCTTTCTGCATCAAAATCTGAATTCAGTTATATAGCACAATCATAGTTTCCCTTGAATACTGATGAAAAACAACAACTTCATTGCATATTATTAAGAGGGCCATGAATAAGTTAAAATGAAAAGCAATAACGAAAGTTTAATACAATTGATCTATCAGTAAATAATTGCATTGCCTGTTCAGTTTCATTTGGTATGTTTCTGTAACATCGCACACAAACAAGCTAAAGTAAATGTTTGAAATTACCGAAAAATATTTTACTCTGACCAAAACTGTACCAACATGATGGTAATAACGAAAAAATTAAAGTGATAAAATGAATCATTCCAGTGAGTAGAAAAATCGAATTAAACGGTTTTCTTCACATAAAGGATTCAATATAAAATTGAACCAGAGAAAGGTAGATCTCAGGTGAAAAACAACTACTTTCCTGGCAAATACCACGCAGAACGTTGAATGATATTCACCTGAAAATCCATGCATACTTCCATATAATATCAATGGACATTGAATGCAAATGTTTCTTTCTGATAAGCTCGATTATGTTTAATTTATGTCGTGTTCACCTAACAATCCGCATACCGGTTTCAGGCTTCTTGGCCCTCATCAGTACGGAGTAGTCAACCAGCCAAAGGTCCAAAGAACTCTGGCTGAAGTGAGACACAACGTAAACAAACCATCATCGATCTTGTAACACCTATAGGTACGCCGGAAAAGATAAACTTTAACTGGCGGTACCTAGTGACAGAAAGAAACACTCCGAAAATCTCCCACCTCGATAGGTTTCTAAATAAAAGATTCCTTCTCAGTAGGAGTGGCAAGCCCGTCTAGCATATAGTGAGAGATAAGTGCCATGTGAAGTGGAATGAATAGAAAAATCGAATTAAACGGTTTTCTTCACATAAAGGATTCAATATAAAATTGAACCAGAGAAAGGTAGATCTCAGGTGAAAAACAACTACTTTCCTGGCAAATACCACGCAGAACATTGAATGATATTCACCTGAAAATCCATGCATACTTCCATATAATATCAATGGACATTGAATGCAAATGTTTCTTTCTGATAAGCTCGATTATGTTTAATTTATGTCGTGTTCACCTAACAATCCGCATACCGGTTTCAGGCTTCTTGGCCCTCATCAGTACGGAGTAGTCAACCAGCCAAAGGTCCAAAGAACTCTGGCTGCTGTGAGACACAACGTAAACAAACCATCATCGATCTTGTAAACTCCATAGGTACGCCGGAAAAGATAAACTTTAACTGGCGGTACCAAAGTGACAGAAAGAAACATCTGGAAAATCTCCCACCCCGATAGGTTTCTAAAAAAGATCCTTCTCAGCAGGAGGGCAAGCCCGTTCATATAGTGAAGATAGTTCGAAGTGGGAATGAAGAAATCGATTACGATTTTTCACATAGTAATGAACCGAATATCTCAGGTGAAAACATTTCCTGGAATACGCAGACATTGATCGATATTCACTTCGAATACTTCATATTATCATCGGAATTGCAAATGTTCTTTCGATGAGCTCGATTATGTTTAATTTTGTCGTGTCATCACTCGCATAGCGGTTTCAGGCTTCTGCCTCACGTAGAATAACAGCGCAGTTCAAAGAATCTTGCATGTGACAATCGTAAACAAACATCATCGATCTGTAACACTAGTAGCCGGAAGATCTTTAACCGGCGGTTCCAGAGAAGAACACTCGAAATCTCACTCGATATTTCTAAAGTAGAGATTCCTTTCAGTAGCGAAGAAGTGTTATGATGGAATGAATAGAAATCGTAACGGTTTTCTCAAGCGATCAATATAATGAACAAGGTAATTGGTGAAAACTATTCCGCTAACGCAGAACATGAATGATATTCACCTGAAATCTACGTTTACTTCCATATATTCAATGGACATTGAATGCAAATGTCTTTCGATGAGCTCGATTATGTTTACTATAAGTCGTCATCTGTCATCTGATTCTTGGCTCTCAGTCAGTGGATCAACAGTCAGGTTCAAGAACTTGGTTGAGTGAGACAAACGTAACAATTATCATCGATCTTTGTACACTATAGCCGTGAAAGATAACTTAACTGGCGGTACCTAGCATTGCAGAAAGAAACACCCGACTTTCGTCACTCAGGCACCGCCAGCTAAAGTTTATCTTTCCGGCGTACCTATAGGTGCTACAAGATCGATGATGGTTTGTTTACGTTGTGTCTCACTTCAGCCAGAGTTCTTGGACCTTGGTGGTTGACTACTCCGTACTGATGAGGCCAAGAGTCCGAAACCGGTATGCGGATTGTTAGGTGAACACGATATAAATTAAACATAATCGAGCTTATCAGAAAGAAACATTTGCATTCAATGTCCATTGATATTATATGGAAGTATGCATGGATTTTCAGGTGAATATCATTCAATGTTCTGCGTGGTATTTGCCAGGAAAGTAGTTGTTTTTCACCTGAGATCTACCATTTTCTGGTTCAATTTTATATTGAATCCTTTATGTGAAGAAACCGTTTAATTCGATTTTTCTATTGATTCCACTTCACATGGCACTTATCTTTCACTATATGCTAGACGGGCTTAGCCATTCCTACTGAGAAGGAATCTTTATTTAAAACCTATCGAGGTGGGAGTTTTTCGAGTGTTTCTTTCTGTCACTAGGTACCGCCAGTTAAAGTTTATCTTTTCCGGCGTACCTATAGGTGTTACAAGATCGATGATGGTTTGTTTACGTTAGGTCTCACTTCAGCCAGAGTTCTTTGACCTTTGGCTGTTGACTACTCCGTACTGATGGGGCCAAGAGCCTGAAACCGGTATGCGGATTGTTAGGTGAACACGACATAAATTGAACATAATCGAGCTTATCAGAAAGAAACATTTGCATTCAATGTCCATTGATATTATATGGAAGTATGCATGGATTTTCAGGTGAATATCATTCAATGTTCTGCGTGGTATTTGCCAGGAAGGTAGTTGTTTTTCACCTGAGATCTACCATTTTCTGGTTCAATTTTATATTGAATCCTTTATGTGAAGAAAACCGTTTAATTCGATTTTTCTATTGATTCCACTTCACATGGCACTTATCTTTCACACATATTGTACCTCTTTGATATTTTCTCGATTCGTGACAGCCAAAAGCGTCGCTCGCGATATGGAAGCACACACATTTGTGATACTATTTTTTAAATCATCTACATTTTGTGGACATCGCGTATAAACTGAGTCTTTGATATATTCCCACCGAAAGAAATCCAGAGGAGTCATATCTGGACTTATTTCCAATCCATTTCTCATTAAAAGTGTCATTCAAATAGTGGGTAATTATTCTATCATTATCTTGTTGAAACCACAAATTCAGTAGAGTTTGTATTGGTAAATTCTCCGAAAGAATCGGTAACACATGTTGAGTATTCCTTCCTAAAAATGAGGTCCTATCAAATAACCATCAATGATTTCGCACCAAATATTAACCCCCCACACAGACTGTTATCTCGTTTCTTGAATCCGATGAGGGTTCACGTCAGACCAATAGTGACAATTAGGTTTGTTAATTGTACCGTTGTTACGGAAACGGCTTTCATCACTCCATAATATTCTGTTCAGAAACTGCTCATCATCATGAATACGGGTGGACAACCATGCAATGAAGTTCAATCTCCCATCAGCATCTCCTTAATATGGGAATATATCATAGTTATGAACAATAAACAATAAAGATTATTACCTGGCTGTAGAACCTTGAACCAGATATATTTTGTAGGGATGGAATTTGTTTTTTGACAGAATACCTTGTATTGACGATTTAGAAATATCACGATGCATTGCTACTTGTCTGGTGTTTCCAATACCATTTGAACTAGCACTGCATCAGCGTGATTCTCATATGTAGCCTATTTTTGTTTTTTTTGCTTCTTTTCATTGAAAATCCATTTTGTGCTAAAGATTTGGCTAAGCTAGTGAATGTTTTGTCTGACGGTAATCTTCTGTCGGGATACCGATTAGCGTATATTCTCACTGCTTCTTTTGCATTCCTTCTTGCTTCGCCATAAATACATATCATATCCAACTTTTCTGCATTCGAAAATAAAACCATTTTTTAATTTTACGAAAAACCAACTCAAAACTGGATACACTTCTGTAGAATCTGAAGGTTTTCTGACAGATCGATGATTACTCGTATTATTGCATTTATTTTGATGCTTTCATGGCCCTCTTTATAATGTGCAATAAAGTTGCTGTTTTCCATCAGAATTCAAGGGTAACAACGAGTGTGATATATGGCTGAATTCAGAATTTGATGCAGAGTCGCAAAAAGCATTGAAAAATTTGAGATGCCATTTTGAAAAATTGGCGTCGGTGTCGCGACGTTACCATAACAACGGTATAATAAACAAACATAATTATCACTATTGGTCTGACGTGAACCGTCATTGGATTCAAGAAACGAGATATCAGTCTGTGTGGTGTTAATGTTTGGTGCGGAATAATTGATGGTCATTTGATAGGACCTCATTTTCACGAAGGAATTCTCAATGTAGAAGGGTACTTGCTTTTTCTCCAACATGTGTTATCGAATCTCTTGGAGAATTCACCAATACAAACTCGACTGAATATGTAGTTTCGAAAAAATGGGGCAGCTCCGCATGATAATAGAATATTTGGATGACACTTTCAATGGAAATAAAGGTCGAACACTATGGCCAGTTCGAAGTCCAGATATGTCTCCACTGGAGTTTTTTGTGGGGATCATATAGAACGTCTACAAAATGTAAATGATTTACAAAATAGTAGGTATCACAAATGTTTGAGCTTTCCAATCGCGAGTGACGCTTTTAGCTGTCACAAATCAAGAAATTTTAAAAAGGTGCAATATGTGTATTCTACGTGAAGGGAGGCAGTTCGAACACTTACCTACATGATTCATATTATCACCTTGATTTTTTCGTTATAACCATCATGTTGGTAGAGTTTTGGTCAAAGTAATTTTTTTTTTGGTAATTCAAGTAAACTCGTGTTATTGCTTTTTGTTTTGACTTATTGATGGCCCTCTTTATAAAATGCATTAAAGTTGTGGTTTCTCATCAGTATTCAATGGAAACTATGAATGTGCTTTATGGCTGAATTCGGAATTTGATGCAGAATCGCAAAAAGCATTGAAAAATTTGGGATGCCATTTACAAAAATTGGCGTCGGTGTCGCGACACCCTAACGGATGACGCCTAGTGATGGATCTCTACGTAAATGAGAGGACCCTTTGACATAAAGATCATCTGCTTTCACGAAATATGGATATCATCTTTCATTTCCCAGATATTTTCCCGCGGAGTTTTATATATGAATATATATATATATATATATATATATATATATATATATATATATATATATATATATATATATATATATATATATATATATATAAAAATGAGTATCTATCGGGGATTCGGTCTTGAAGAAGGTACACTCTGTTTTGCTACCCGAGCTTTCGCAAATCTTTATTTGCTTTTTCGAGGGCTACAAAGTAAAAATATGGACATACAAATATTTAAGCAATTCTCCCATGTTTCTCCCTTGACTGTTCATTTTTGGACAGATGACATTTGACACTTGACACTTCATGTCATGTAATACTTGTCAGCCACCATTTTCCTTTTTCAGTCATGCTTCAACCATGTGGTAATTATTGTGACTGTTCAAATTTTAAAGTGTTTAAATTAAGTATCTAAAACAATATGTGCGAGTGCCATTGTTCAATTTTTATATATATTACTAGTAGTGGGTCATAGTGATATGATTTTGAAAAGTTCCTCAATCACGAAATGGTGATTAGTACGCTGTCTTCACTTAACCTCACCTTAGTAAGTTCTATAGATTTGTTTAAAATCGTATTTCACAATTGTGTTTTCTTTTTTCTCCACAGCTTGTCTTGATAATGAAAATAAACATTTTCGAAAGCTTGACTAAATAAGAAAGAGTTTTTCTTTTTCTCATAGGTCATTATTTTGACTGCAACCTCAAGGAATATCCTTTCTACAAAGTTTATTTCAAATTCATAGTTATTTACAACTAGTCCAGTCACGAGACTACCCTTCTTCAACTATATATATATATATATATATATATATATATATATATATATATATATATATATATATATATATATGTTGAAATTGATGATGCCATTTTATAACAAATTACAAAATTTTAAAACAAAATGAAGTATTCCATTTGAATGAAAAATAAAAGGAAAGGTTTTATCCCCCTTCCCAACTGTTACAGGGCTGCCTTCAGAGGGTTTTGTCACAATGAATTCATTCGAATAATGGTACCTATTGTGACCTAATTCGACAATTGTGTAGTAATATACTGAAGCAGCTTCTCAATGTGTCAGTTTTGATTCAACTTTCGTTTTTTTTTGTTCAATCGATGATCATATGTTCCCGACATAATCAGCATTTTCTAGATTAGCTTTGATTATGTGTGATAGCTTTCTAGAAAACCAAGTAGGACTCAAAATTCATAATTCAACATAGTTTGATGACCTGTAATAATTACCAGAATAATCCATAAAATATTAAACTTCAGAGTTTGTATCTAAATACCATGTTCGGGTCGAAGAGAAGAATATATTTCTATGAAAGAGATACCTATCGGATGAAGGTTCATATTTTCCATATATTATCATATTTTCATTGAAAAAACCTAGTGTGGGGGAGTTTTCATAATTTTGTTACACAGTGCGTTCATAAAGTGTGGAAACGCTCCATTGCCTCACGAGTTGATAATTTTTAGAGGTGAAGCTCGGACAGGTACCGATTTTGTATTTAAGTTTTCCACATTTTTCCCATAAAAATTATTTTTCCCCACCACCTTCCAAGATATGACGTCATCGATGTTTTTTTTAATTAAAGGCTATATTTCTATATGAAAAATTTAGCGCTCATATTTTTTTGAGTTCAATCATACCATATACGTCATTTGTAATACTTCAACTTACAGTATACTGAGTATAAAGCCAACCAATGTTCTTATTTCTTAAAATTCATTTAATTATTTATTTTGCAATGAAAATATCATAAGTAAGAAGTAAAAATAAACAAATAATATATTTACAGCAAATGCTCGAACTGAACTCCTTGGGTCAGTTAACAATATCCAAGACATCTGATGAATTCTTAGGTTATGTTTGACAACATCTCTGGTGTAATTCGTTGAATTTCAGTTCGAATTATCTCTTTAAGGTCTTCCAAATTGGTAGGTCGACTTATGTACACTTTACTTTTTGAGTAACCCTTGAGAAAAAAGTCCATGGAATTCAAATCTGAGGACCTAGCAGGTCATTCAATCTGACCCCGTCGTCCAATTCAGCGATTGGAAAAGGTTTAATTGAGAAAATATTTAACCACTCGAGCATTATGTGGACCTGCTCCATCCTGATGGATTCAAATAGAAGAAACTATTCGACAGGGTAGATTTCTGTCTGGAAATGTCAGTTAAATATGGAACTACATAAGTTTGTAACATTTCCAAATAATGTTCACCCGTCACAGTACCGTAAAAAAATATGATGCTACATTGGTAGCCCTAAGAATCCCAGCCCACACGGTAACTTTTTGGGGATATTGGGTATAAGCTTCCATCATCCAGTTGGAATTTTCTGTTGTCCATTAACGACAATTTTGCAAATTCACGGTACCGTTTATACGAAAAGTTGATTGGTCAGAAAATAAGACATTAAATTCAAAGCTATTATTTTGATAACACACCTCTTACATAATTTCACAAAACTCCATGCGTCTATCGAAGTCGTCTTCATTGGGTATATGTATTAATTTCAACTTTATATAGATGTAATTTGGCTCTTCTTAGAATTTTCTGGACAGCACCACGACAGATCTCATTGTTGTCAGATAAAGTTGTAATTGAATAATGAGGATTATCTTCAATTCCAACTGATACATTCAATTGAGTGTCTTCGGCAACGGTAAGGCCTGCCACTCTTAGGCATATCCCTTACATTTCCAATCTCGTTAAATGTATGGAATATTTTGCTTACCGTGAATTTGCTTTTTGGTTCTCGATCAGGATATTTTTCATTAAAGATGTCGCATACTTCTGCCATACTTCTTTTACGATCGCCGTAACCTAAGATCATCAAAACTCTTATTCTCTGTTCCTCTGACTGCACCATCGTAGTTTCCAATAATTTCGTTCAGGGTAATATTTTTCGGAAAAGTATTATTGAAGACTTATGAATCGATATGTAACACAACATATCAATTAAATACTGACATATACAATGGTAACTTATTGTCTGTTGTTAAGGACTTTCGGATGTTTTCATAGTCTACTCAAGTTTGGCAATATACTCGTTCTAACTACTGAGTAATTCTCAGATTTTCATTGCAAAATAAATAATGAAAAATATGTTGAGAAATATGAGCACTGGTTTCCTTTATACTCAGTATACTGTTGTAACTTGAAGTGTTACATATGACGTATGTGGTAGGGTTGAACTCAGAAAAATGTTGGCTTTCCAATTTCGATATAAAAATATACCCTTTCAATATCGATGACAACATATCTTGTAGGGTGGTGGGGGAAAAATATTTTTTTTAAAGGTGGAAAACTAAAATACAAAATCGACATGTTTGAGCTTTACCTCCGAAAATGATCAACTCGTAAGATAATGGAGCGTTTCCACACTTTATGAACGCACTGCATATCTCTGTGCGTCTTACTCATCGTCGAATGGAATCAATGGAAAATACCGCTCACAAAAAATAAAAAAATATGTAAGGGACTTCGAAACACAAAATATAAAAACAGAAGTTCTATCAAATTTCGGACAATGTAATGAAGTTATGAAGGTAAATTGTAGAAATGTAAATTTTAAAATTGTTCACTACAACATAAGAAGCATACAAAAAAACTTCGATGGTTTTTTGGGCTACCTTAATCAGCTAACCTACGACCCAGAAGTAATTGTATTTACAGAAACCAGACAGATAGGTGATGTAAATCTGTTTAATATTAGTGGATATGATAGGATATATAATGAGGGATCATACAATCAGAATGATGGAACAATTATGTTTATCAAGACAGAACTAGAATATAATCATGAAATAATTGAACTCAATCAAAAAAAATCATATACACCAAAATGAACTTTCATAACAAAAAAATCAATATACTAGCCATGTACAAAAACCCTCCATATTGTACCATAGAATTCACGACTGCACTGAAAAATTTCCTCATGAGTTGTGAAAACTGTGACTATTTTGTATACCTTGGAGATATCAACATTGATATCTTAGATGAAACTTTTGATATGCCCACTATTGAATACTTAAATACCTTGAGTGAACTAAAATTTGTCTCCTTGAAAAACGATTACACAAGAGTATCCCAAAACTCTAAGTTCTGCCTAGATCACATTTTTATTAAAACCAAAATTACTGAATTATTATTACCAATGATAAAAGAAACCAATCTCACTGACCACTACAGCACTTTTTTGCAAATAATGATAGAAAAAAAACAAATACTCCCAGGGGATAAAAATATTAATAAGATTGAAAGGGTTAATTATTCCAAATTGAAAACAAAACTCCGACTTGTAGACTGAAAGGAAATATACCAAAAAAGCAAAAAAAAAAATAATGAAAAAAACAAAAAAACTAAAGACAAAATGTACCAAAAAAACTCTTTGGAATCCAAAAGATGAAATTTTAATAGAAAACTACAAACGCTACAGGAACAAACTCAATAATATCCTGAAAATAACAAAAGTAAATTACTATAAAGCAAAAATCGCGCAAAATCAAACTGATAACACGGAATTATGGAAAACAGTAGAGGAAATTTGCGGTAGGAAGAGAAACACAACCAAAATAGAACATATAAATATCGAAGGAACTAAAACAAAGGATATGAACAAAATTGTCGAAGCTTTCAACAAACACCACATTGATATAGGTAAAGTCTTAGCAGATAAAATAGTCAGAAACCCGAACTACATCAGCCCGAAACAAAACTTAAATACTACGGGATCCATGTTTCTAGCCCATGCAACCCCAGCAGAATTGAACACCTTAATACAATCCTTAAAAAATAAGAAAGCAGTAGGAATAGATGGCATCAGTGCTGAAATCCTGAAACATGTCTCACCTTATATTTTGGAACCCCTAACATACCTGATAAATAAATTTCTAACCGAAGGAATATTTCCATCGGAACTAAAAACGTCCATGATTCTCCCAATTTTCAAAAATGGAGATATAGATGAAGTAATAAACTATAGACCTATATCACTTATAACAACCCTATCTAAATTGGTGGAAAAAGTTATGAAATCAAATCTATCAGCTTACATAAAAAAATACAATATTCTCTCAGACGGACAATACGGATTCCGTGAAAGAATATCAACGCTTGATGCCACACTAGACTTAACAACAGAAATGTATAATGCACTAGACACCAATAAGGCAGGTCTTTGTGTGTTCATAGGCTTTCGACACAGTCAGTCATCCACTCCTTCTGCAGTCACTTGAAAATACCGGTATAAGAGGAGTCGCATTGAGAATATTGTGACGGTCGACATCAGTGTGTAAACATTGGCGATTTCAAAAGTGATTTAAAAAAAAATTATACGGTGTACAACAAGGCACTATCTTAGGCCCAATTTTGTTTAATATATAGCTAAATGACTTGTTTCTAATACCAACTTCTGGAAAAATCTTTACATATGCCGACGACACCGCTGTCTTTCACGAGCACCACTCTTGGGCTGCCCTGAAAACAAAGGTGGAACAAGATCTTCTGAGCATTGAAAACTGGTTTACACATATACTCTTAACAATAAATTCCAATAAAACTCATTACCTACCTATCTACACAAATATAAGAAACTGACCTCCGTCGGAAAACCTGAATAATGATAATGCATTTGGAATTAAACCAGTCTCTCATATAAAATACCTAGGAATTTTCATAGACTCCAACTTGAAATGGGATATCCATATGAACTACCTAATCAAAAAAATGCAATTCCTGATATACTGCTTCCGAATACTAAGAGACATACTCGATGAAAAATCTTTAAGAACTTTATACTTTTCCCTCGTTCAATCACATATTACATATGGTATATTAGCATGGGGATCAACAAATAGGACCATAAATACAAAAGTATCAATAACCCAAAAACGTCTACTGAAAATAATATACAATAAAAAACGAACTTAGCCTTCAGATGATCTCCACCAACTAACGGAAATATTCGACCCAGTACAACTCTTTTTTCATCTCAGCAACATAAAGATCCACAGAAGACAACATGAACTACACAAAATTAACCACAAATATAATATTAGAAAAAAGGAAAATGAATGCAAGATCCCTTTTATGAATGAAGCAATCGGCCAAAAAAGCCACAGATATATCAGCCAAAAACTTTATAACCAACTACCAGACAAACTGAAAAACAAGCAGAATACAAATAGATTCAAGAGAGATCTGAAAAAATATATCCTATCCAAGCCCCGCACTGATATACATACTTAAGTATATAACTTTTAGATTTTATGTAACATTGTATGTTTTTATTGTTTTTTTATTTTTATATTTATATAACTTTTTGTAAATTATTATTGTTCTATATACATATGTCTTTAATAATCTTTTTATCAATCTTTTATCAACATTACAAGTACCTTAGTACTACTGTCGAGCACAAGCTATGCTTCCGTAACCTAACTACGTTGGTTTTTAATTTTTTAAATTATATATCACTCCTGCAGTGTAATGCATTTATATAGCACTCTTGCAGTGTAATGTACTTCACCTTCGGAGTAAACGTCTTATTATTATTATTATATGGTTGAGAATCAAAGTAGTCTCTACATGAGCAGAATGCTAACAATATCAAAGAATCACACACCACCAATTTCGCTATTTTGCTATTGAGACGAAGGCCCAAGGGTATCTATTCATACAATCGGGATTTCAGGCCCGAGGACTCAGAATTTGGTTTTTGGAAAACACACGTTTTAAATATACCAACAGATTGAAACACACTGTCTATTCCTTTCATTGGTATATGAAACTGTGAACCACTGCGTGTGAAACCATTTCCAGGCCCTTTGTCATTCTTATTCTGAATTATGTGTATATAAGTCTGTCACTGTCGTCCTTTGTTTTTACTATTTCATACTGGATGAATATTTGAACGGGTTCAAATGTCACTCCGAGTAATCCATTTGAATTAAGAATAATAGGAAAAGGTTTTATCCGACAGTTTCTGTTTCCCCCAACGGTTACAGGGCTGCCTTCGGAGGGTTTCGTCACAATGTATTCATTTGAATAATGGTATTGTGGCCTAATTTGACAATTGTGTAGTAATATACTATAGCAGCTCCATAATATGTCGGTTTTCATTTCACTTTCGGCATTTTTTGTTCAATGAATATTTATATGGTCCCGACATATTCAGCGATTCCTAGAGAAGGAAAATTGAATAATTATGTGTGATAGCTTCCTAGAACCTGAACCTGGTAACACAAAAAATTCATAAATCAACACAGTTTGACGACCCGTAATCATTTCCGGAATAACCTATCAAATTATTAGTTTTAAAATTTCCGAATACGCTGTTTGGGTCGAAAAAAAAAGTATATCCCTATGAATGTGATATGTTTGGAATACAAAAAAAAATTCTATGAATTTCGTCAATAATTCGAAACAATTGAAAAACCTCCTAAAATGCTGACATGCATCATGTGGGAAATTGATTTCACCATACATTATTTATTTCTACTTTTCGGTTGATCACAAATGAAATATTAGGAATCCAAATCTATAATATATATATATACAGAACTGACTTACACTGAGTCAGGAGTGTTTGACCTCAGGCAGGAATGCAGTTATAAATGTATGATCAATTATCACATAAGTAAGAAATTCAAAAAAAAGCATGAATATGATACACGTAGAAAAAAATTACACTTAATTCCCTTCATGACAAAATCTATAGGACAAAGATCAAATGAGTTCTTAGCGCCCAAACTCTACAACAGCATCCCCTATGAACTTGAAAACATTTCAAATACAACATTTAAAAAAAGTCTAAAAAAATTTGTGCTGACCTGCCCTAGGGCATACGTTCATGGTTTGATAGAAACGAAAATATAATTGAATAAAGTTACATTTCATAAGGTATCCGGATAGGTAAGTATTTTGTTTCCATATCGCATCTCCCGTGCAACCAATCTCCAGATGAAATTGATCCAAATTCAAATATTCTAAAAGTCAATGTTGAATAAATCTACTGTTTCTTGCTTTAATTTTAAATTTTTTATTGTGTTCTTTTATAAATTATTCAGTTATTACAGTATATATGTGTGTATTTTTTATTTTTTATATTTTTATATATTTTATATTTATATTCTTAATTGCTACACTGTCTCGGAACAAGTATTTTACTTACCGAGTATATTTACTCATCATATCATTTATTTTAGTATTTAGTATTTGTTACCCATTCTCCATTTCATTAATGCCTGTCGTGTGATATTCAATAGGACGTTCTAGTGGAGTTTTCATTATTTTTATCTTATACTACTTTTATCTTATATATACATATAAAATCATCCCACAACACATCACTCATATAATATATATATATATATATATATATATATATATATATATATATATATATATATATATATATATATATATTTGTTTTTTTTCCGCTCGTGTGGAGAAAATGTAATGTTATGGAGCACCCATAAATTTTTCATCAGAACACAGGGTGAATATGTATTGCACAAAGTTGATTATTATAGCAAAAGTAAACTCCAAAAACTCTCGAAATTTTTTTATTTTGATCACCCTGTATCTCTAAAACCATGAAGCTACTCACATGAGTAATTCATGCCTAAGAGGGACTTGGAATTAACATTTTCAAAAATCTGTTAATTATGAAGATATGTTAACAATGAAGATAGGAAATTAAAATGGTGTATTTTTACAGACATAACATATACAGACTCTTCCCAAAGATGAGACATATTTTTCAAGAGTATATAGAGCTCATCAATATAGGGGATTTCACAAAAAATTACCCCTTTTGAAGTTTCATAATAACCAGTATGGTCCTAGCAATTTTCCAGATGGTTCATTTCCATATCGAAGTTTGGAGAGGGAATCGCAGCAATCGCTTCAGTATACGACGGTAAACGGGACATTTGTTATAATTTCAGGTTAGATTTATGTTTGCATTTGTGATGATTGGTGTATAATTCATCTTATCCACAGTTCATGGTCTCCCATCACTGGTACTTGAAAACGAGTGTAACCCTTAGGCTCTTACTCTTTCGACTAAAATAAGTGGGCAACAGCCATTCACGAATTTAGAATTTTGACTGAACAAGGACTTGAAACCGGTCTCTAGCCCATGCCATGATGATAGTTCCCAAAAATGGCTGAGAAAGGAATTTTGGATCGGAATTTGGAAAAAAGTTCATTTCTATAGAGGATGCAGCTTTCACTACCCAGTATGGATTGATAAGTAGCCCATCACTCCAGTTAGTGTCTGGGACGTTTGGAGTGCGAGGGGTCGTCTATGTTATAATCAGTGACTTCCCTCACGAAGGGGTTCTCATGGGTTATTGCGCAATCGAAAAGGTTTCGATTGCGGTCTCTGATAATACTTCTGATGGAAGGCAGGTTCAAGTCTCCGAGGATCCGATCGTTCTGCACATACCACGGAGCGTTCGTTATCATCCGCAGGACTTTCAATTGCGCCCGTTCAAGGACGCGAATGCTGGTCTTGCAGGTCTGGCCCCACTGCAAAGCAGACTGATCGGTTGATAATTCTGCGGGAAAGTTGAATTTCGTCTCTCCTTTGGAATCATAACCACAATGGCATGCTTCCACCTTCGAGGGACTCTTTCAAGGCGAAGAGAGTTGGTAATTATATTTAAAAGTGACTGTACCTAGTTATCCGGGAAATGCTTACACATGCGATTGGTAATTCCGTCGTAACAAGGTGCTTTTTCAGGATTTAATCATTCAATATGTGCCTTAAGTTCATCCATCAAAGTCGGACGAATGACATTCTGATTGGGTTCTCTTAGAGTACGACGAACCCGATCTTCCAGTAAAAGATCTTGATCCAGATCACCGTCTGCTCGTTCAATGAATTGACTCCCCATCGTATCTGCACAGGTTTGAGCTTTAGACTCGGGGTCATAGCACATACCGGCCTCACCATGAATAGGAGGGAAATCAGACTGTTTTTATTTTAAATTTCAAATGCTGATCATTTTCGTCTAAATTCTGGAGTATTGTGCCAAATTTCTCATTCCTAAATTCAGATATATTTTCTATAACCTCCCTATTCATTTCATTAGCTCGGATTCTGTCCGCAGGAAATAGACTCCTTTGATATGCTCTCTTGGCACGGTTTCTTTTCAGATTGAGATTTTTTATTCTCTGCGGGAATTCCTCATGAAATTTGGGAGCCGGTTATAAGCACTGATAAAACGCATGGGACCACTCCTCGTGTTGGAAACAATTCACAGTAAAGTATGACGAGAATTATTTCGTCCATAACATCCAATCACAACCTAGAACGTCCCACAAGCGTTGTATATTGCCAGTGGTTTATGACAATGACAGACACTCACGAAACGAAGTGAATAATAACATTATACAGTTGTTTGCTGATGGATAATTCTCATGCTATACATTTTCAGTATATGAAGTGGAATGAAAGTCGTGTGAAACAAGAGAATTTTTTTGAAAAAATGTTTCATGTATACTGCGGATAGAGATACATACTTGAACCGTAATAGAACCAATTTTCCAATGGTGTGTTTTATGCGTAAATTATGTCATAATGTAATTTTTGCTAATATGATTTCTTTTGACAAGTTCCACATACCGTTGAAAAAATGCCTTACCTTTCAGAACCCCGTGAACAATTTCTTGGAAAAAATGAACTCAATAGTTGAAATAAAAAAGATCCGATTGTGAAAATGCAATTACTTTTCTTTTCCGCTGGACTGGCAGATGCTACGATGAGAAACATCACTAAAAATTAGAAAACTTTTGACAATGGAAAAAATCAGAAATACCTTTTTTTGGCCGACAATTTATGCATAATTTTCGTGATGATTCCGATTACATTTCCACTTGTTTTCGTGACTTAGAAGACTTATATTTGGGCTTCTTGCCCTTCTCTTTTTTTTCGTCAACCAGCTGCCATTGACTTTAAAGCACACTTTTCACAATCCAATCAAATTACATATACACTTATTGATATAGGGTAATTGAAAATATCCAAAACAGATCCAAGGCTTAGTATAGCATTAGATGTCATTGAATGATCATTCACATTACGTTCCTAAATTTTATTTCATTCCAGTATTAAAATTTTATAATATATATATATATATATATATATATATATATATATTTATAATAATATATATATATATATATATATATATATATATTATATATATATATATATATATATATATATATATATATATATATATATATATATTTCCTAATTTCTTAATCACATTTATTTATTTTCTTTATTTTCTCAGAATAAGGGCCTTAGTCAGTCTATGTATTTTTTATTTCTTGCAACGTTTTGACATTTTTTATGTCATCTTCAGGTAAAATCTAAAAATAATGTAAAATATGTAAAATTAGAGACATAATACGTTACATAACATCAAATACGCTTGAAATTCAAAGAGACATTCAATACCTACAGTGTATAACAACTGTATTCTTCCATTATTTCATTTCATGTTTCATGATTGAATGAACGTTGTTGAATGTCTGAGATTGCTGGTATCGGATCTATTTTGTCTGTAATAGTTTTTTTTTTTTTATTTTTTAATAAAATATGTCGAACCACCCAATGTATTTAAAAAAAAAAACGATAACAGATAAAACAAACCCGATACCAGCAATCTCAGATATTCAACAACGTTCATTCAATCATGAAACTTGAAACGAAATAATGAAAGAATAACAGTTGAATTATATTGTAAGTTTTGGATGTCTCTTTGAATTTGTATCGTATTTGATGTTATGTGATGTATTACATGTTTTACATTATTTTAAGAATTTACCTGAAGGTGACATAAACAATGTCGAAACGTCGCATGGAATAAAAAATACATAGACTGACTAAGGCCCTTATCTGTAGAGAATAAAGAATATATATATATATATATATATATATATATATATATATATATATATATATATATATATATATACATAGCCCTCGGAGAGAATCGTTAACCGTGTGACGTTGGTTGTCGTCCTTGAATGTAGGGTCTGCTAACCGAAACCACAAATGTGCGGCTGGCTTCTGTTTGTTGACTCCGTTGATATGTCGTTTTCTACCAAGTGTTGTTCATCCTTGCACTTTTTCACCGTACTGATGAGGGCCAATGTGCCCGAAACATGTGTCCACGGTTAACGATTCTCTTTGAGGGCTATATTTACTGAATTTCGTCTGTTTTGTTTACCAGTCCCCTCTATATTCTTCCCATTCATATATATATATATATATATATACATATATATATATATATATAGTTGTACACGGTAGCTTGTGAAGCCCACCAAATGAACGGGTCGCTCTTGAACCCGCACTTTTCAGAATGGGCGAAGAGTATATTCCAGTGCAATGACATCATTCCATCATGTTCCGTCGAAGCACACTTAGAGGGGTAACAATTCTCAATATTTAAAAATTTGTATACTCCTTTGAAACGTTGTAGAGCCAATTATTCTTTCACTACGTTATGAATCCCAAACGTATATTGCCTATATTGAAATGGCCTTTGTGTGTCCCGGCGGCGTTGCCTCTACTACCTCGCGCGTTTTTCATTTCAACATATTTATTAGGGATTTCAAATCAGTGAGCTTGCGGTGACTTGCAGAAAAGGCAAAAATAATAAGCAACTCGCTTTGAAGTTGATGAATATATTTTTGTTTTGTTTTATCAGGTTGATTATCGTATGAGAAAACCTGATAGCTTCAAAAATTTGAATTTTTCGTCAGGTTCAGGTGACGAAGTTGAATTTCCCGATCTGAGTAGCTGCGAGACGAGTAATACCGAAAATGAAAGTGATTCCGGTTATATGGAAATATCTGCATATAATTCTGAATCAGGAAAACTCTCGTATCTGGAGAAACTAGATATGTGAGAATTATGAAAGTTTTCATATAAACCTCTGCGTATTCTTATTCCATCCTCAGAGGGGGGGCGAGAAAAGGTGCGAAAGTTTTGAAGTAAGAGACGAGAAAATTGGTATTTGGGCTTATCTGTCTGAATAAAAATCACAAATTTCAGGATTTTTTTTAAAGTTCAACACTAAAGGTTAAAGTGAGGGTTGAAAGTAGTGTAGGAGTACCGTTAGTTTTCCGGGTGGAGTTCATGAAAATTATAATTATAGGTCTTTGTTACAAATACATAAATACGTGTTTCAGTGTTTTCCGAAATTTAACCCCTAAAGGGGTGATATAGTGGGTTGAAAATTTATATGGTTGTTTCGTTACTTTTCAAGTTAGGATCATAAAAATTATATTCGTTACAAATGAAGACATACATATTTCAGTGTTCAGTGTATGGGTGGATAAACACTCCCAAGTATGCAATGAAAATGAACGAATAGCACAGCAGTTCTTTGAGAAAATATATTTTTATTTACGAAATTAAAAATAGCTGAATGAATTAATTCTTGAAAAGATAGATTGACCAAAGATAACTATGGAATGGCCACATTAGTCAAAGGCCAAGGCATTCAGAAACGGACACACAATTCCTTCAAGTTTGGAACGAGAAGAATTGTTGTAATTTTCCCTGTTGAAAATTCAAATATAACACGAATTCTGATAATTTTATCCAGTTTCAAATGTTATTTGGGAAATATTCTCATCAAATATCATTCGTGCTAGAGGATTTTATCGTAAAATCTCTGAGATTTTCCCTCAAGCATTTTGCCTCTAAGAAATTTAACTCGTGCAATTTGCGGCCAGATAATAAGACCGCAAATCGCAGTCAGTAAAATTTCCAGTCAAAATGCTTTCTCGAAAATTTCAAAAAAACATTTGCGACAAAACCCCTAGCACATATGATATTACCCTCGATAAAACGTAAATTAATCGAATATTGATCAGAATAGGTGAACAGAGCATTATTCCTTGCATGTTCAACAAGGGTACACCCCTATATACCTATCGTTCACTCCTTTACATGAGTCTGCATATTGCTCAGATAATTCGGAAAAATATATCATCAGCTCTTGCACTATCAAACGATTGAAGATAGTGACAAAGTTAATCTTTCAGTCGCAGATTATTCCACATGATTTTATGAACATCCTGTTCATATTTTCAAGCAAATCAATCTTCTTACCCCATGCCAGGTTTAAATGTGAGATTGCTCCTAAAAAATGTGTTTCCCATTTCTTCCGGTCTTCCTGATGATCGTGGAAGCGTGAAATAAATTTTCGTCAACAAAAATTTATTGAAGACCTATAGTGAATGCGATGCCTCTCTTGCATCAATGCTACAAATGATTTCTGGTGAGTACTCTCTTTTGAAAAACATTCTCCTTTGCCTCATTCATCTATATGAGTTCTCAATTAGGACTGGAATAGAAAATCAAATAACTATCTGAATAAAAAAGCGAATTTTGAATTTCAGATTTTTTTCTTTTGAGAGTTTTTCCGGAATATCTATCAGATGTAGTCCAATGCCCAGCGTTGTTTCAGTCGGAGAAGTAGTTGTTCTCTGTTAGACATTCACAAAAAATAACTTAATTTTCATCGTGAGATTTTCTATTGACAGAAAGATATTTCCATTCAATATTCAATTGAGAATGTTTCCCTTTTCAACATGAATACCCCACAAGAGGTTATCTTGAACGATGGAAGATAGTGACTAAAGTTTATCTTTCAGTCGCAGATGATTCCACATCTAATTTTATGAACATCCTGTTGATATTTTCAAACAAATCAATCTATCATACCCCATGACAGGTTTTGATGTCGAAAAACACTGATTTCAAAGTGCCTCTCCGAAAGAGATGTTCCTCACTTCTCATCTTTGCAAAGTGGTATTGCTTCTAAAAATGTGTTTTCCATTTCTTCCGGTCTTCCTGATTCTCGTTGAAGCGTGAAATAGATTTTCGTCGACAAAAATGTATTGAAGATCTAGTGAATGCGATGCCTCTCTTGCGTCAATGTTACAAATGATTTTTGGTGAGTACTCTCTCTTGGAAAACATTCTTCTTCGCCTCATTCATCTCTATGAGTTCCTAATCAAGACTGGAATAGAAAATCAAATAATAATCTCAATGAAAAAGCAAATTTTCAATTTCAGATTTTTTCTTTTGAGTTAGGGTCTTTTCAGAATATCTATCAGATGTAGTTTAATGTCCAGTGTGGCTTTAGCCTTGGGAGTAGTTGTTTTCTGTTAGTCATTCACAAAACATAATTTAAATTTTTATCGTGGATTTTTTGATTCACAGAAAAATCTTTCTATTGAATATTCAATTGAGAATATATCCCTTTTCAACATGAATTCCTCACAAGAGGTTATCTTGAACGATGGAAGATAGTGACTTGAGTTTCTCTTTCAGTCGCAGATGACTCAACATTTGATTTTATAAACATCCTGTTCATATTTTCAAACGAATCAATATTTTATTTCATTCTGAATTGTTTTAATAATGTTAAATTCAATAAATGTGTTTTTTATTCAGGTGACTCCTCATTTTACGGGTTCAAAAATGATAAATATAAATAAGTTTTTCCACTGTGTGTACAATATTGAGAAAAACAATATTTACACAATTTAAATTTGCAAGAAGAAAGTGCCACCACCAAAAATTACCATTTCCATTAGTGTCTAATATCGCATCAAACATTATTCTTGAAGAAGTATATGATGAAAAAATCATTTCATTCAACTCAAACTCATTTCATATAAAATTTTTGTTCGAAGATTATCTGTGCTAATTGATTTTTGATATACTCCAAGAATGAGTCCATTCAAGGGAGTTCAAGTGAAAAAAAATATTGAATGATCTAACAATAGAGTCAAATTCTAAAAGTCAATAAAGGAGTTTCTTTAACCAACAGACAATATATTTATTTTTTTCAATGAGGTTTCAATTATCATTCGGCAAATGATTCCGAGGAAAAAATATTGAACTAAAACTGGGTTTTCGATCATTTTAAGTTTTACTCCCAAACAAATATTTATCTCCAAAATTTTGCAATAAGATATCAATGGATGAAAAATTATCTGGAAGATTTGAGAATAAAAAAAAAATTACTTCATCCGAAACTGGAATATTCAACTCCTTGTGTTTTTCTCCTCTACAAAGAAACATACCTATTACTGTTTCAGGTCCGAGTTTTCGGGAAGTATATCTGAATGATTAAATCCTATTCGGCATAATATACATTATTTTTATGAATAATTCATGAAATAGCACCGATCAGAACTTCATGAGAACATTATGTTACTTCCATTCAGGTTCAAATATGGAGTAAGAATAAGATGACCAATCTCTCATCCAATTGTTTGTTCAGGCTTTTTGTATAGTCGATCGCTTCCTTAGCGGGAAGAGAAGGAACAACAAATTCAATATCTCATATATTCATTAAATTTTTATTTCATTCTGAAATTTCGGAGTTATAAATATTGATTTAGAAGTAAGATAGGAAAAAAGTGGATAATACATTTCTGTTCAATATTTCATTAATATCAATACTCAAAAGATAATAAAAAATTTCCGATAGAAGAAAATAATAGCTCTCTACGAACTGCTGCTCACATAAAATTTGCGGATGATTGATCTGGACAGTTTTCCATGGAAATAATAATTGTGAAAATATGGATTTTTCTGTTTTTATGCCAAGTATATTAATGGTTTCATGTGATTGGAATACCCCAAAAAAGGATTGAGTACTCATCAGCGAATAATTCAGTTTTTGTTTGGTTCGAAAAACATGCACAAAAAAAACAATTGCCTACTTTCCTGAGGAGCTTCATTTCGTTATCTCTAGTTGTTCCTGAAACTAGCTTTTCCGAGATATTTTTTTCCATCAAATATTTCTGCATATTTTAATTCAATTGAACGAAATATATACTACTTGTATTTTAATTCTTTATCATTTATTCACAATCGATCTCTAAGCACCCTCCCGATATTAATATTATCCAAATAAAACAGGGCATAATCTTAATCAAGCATTACAAAACCAGATTTTGTAGAGAACAAATAATTCTGAACCACTGAACATTCAACCAGATCTTTGAATTACCAACAAAAAGATGCATATTGTCGAGTTATTACTTCAATATTGTCGATGTTACAGCTTTCTAGGATAGAAAAAATAAATCAATGAACCGGAACTTCATGTGTATGTATTTTTCCGCAATTGAAAACTGATGAGATTATTCCCTGTGTACAATGCAGAATCTCTTTCCTCAACAGACTCATCTGGGCTTCAATTTAATATGATGATTTCAGGTGGTTCAACCTATTTTGTATAGGTGAACTCTTCTTTTTTATCAATTGATGTAAGTGGATTTGTAGAAAAAAAACATGAAAAGTTCTTTCTATTTTAACTAGAAAAGACCGCAAAATTGCATTCCAAAAAAGTCAATAAAAAAGTGCCTTTGCCTCAAAAAATTGTTGAGAGTTCCGATATCCAATCTTCACGATGGTTGAGATCATTATATCGCTCCTCAGTTGGAAATTATATTTGCCTAATATTCTTGGTAGACCTTCTTTCCTATATGGTCTACATCAGTGTGAATGTATTCTTATCGTTTGATGCACAAAAATTAAATCCACAATGAAAACTGAAGAATGAGGCTTTCAAGCCAATATTGGTTATTTTGTACTTTTTTCCAACCATCCTTTATGTAGAAGGACTGATCGCACAAAATTCCCTCAGAAAAAAATTGGTAAATATATCTTCGAATATTGTAGCTATTTCAAACTCAAATTCCCTAATCTGAAAAATTAACGATAAATATTTTTTATATTGAATTAGGAACTACTCCTTGCGCTAGGACAGATCACGGATACAGCAATTCATATATATTACATTCATGAAGGCAGCGATTGCGATGTTGCCAAATTTAGGGCTACACAACGATACAAAAGTTCGTGGGCTCTACAAAGAAGTATATAATTCTGCAGTGTATATCCCTATATACGGAAAGCGCCCCCTACAGTTCGAACCGAAGAACTATATCGCGTATGTTGGTTATGGAAATGGTATATTGTGTTCCCGATCAAAAGGGGAAATACCCAAACCCAAGGGTTTCTCATATCTCCACGGGATTCACAATGACCGTGTACATCTCTATATATATATATATATATATATATATATATATATATATTTATATATATATATATATATATATATATATATATATATATATATATATATATATATAATATATATATATATATATATATATATATATATATATATATATATATATATATATTATATATATATATATATATATATATATATATATATATATATAATATATATAATACTCATAATGATTCTTGAGAGGACAGAACAGAAATAATATAATTATACTATGATCAATTTAGCAGTAATTGTGCATTGAGAACTGTTATGAATATAATCACTTGATGACATGAAAATGATGATTCCTCATTATCTTCATTGTAATTTATATGGGTCAGTAAACTGAGTATTTCTCTCATTAACTGATAGTTCAGTTTCCACAGTGACTTTCGAGAACCGATAAAATATATAACAAAATATAGTTTACAACCCTAACTAGCGATTATCGAGGTCATTCGTATGTTCGTAGAATATTGAATCGATTTCATTGTTGGATGATCCATTTGCCATAACACATTGAATATTTCATCAGGCGACAATATGATCTCATATTATCAATAAATTGAAATTAAATAATGTATCAAGACTAGCTCGATCGCGTAGAATTTGTTTTTCCTGTGTTTTCCTTTATGTTATGCCTGTGACTTCCGTTATCCCGTTATCATATAACCCATTAACCTGTTTCTCGTTTTCCTGTTAACCCGTTTCCTGTTATTCCGTTATCCCGTCAACCCATTTTCCGTAATTTTGTTATCCCAATATCGCATTATGCGAATTATAGCAAAATGGATATCGCGAAAATATTCTCCATGTTCAAAGATCTGTGTATACCAACTTTCATGGCGATAGGTATAAAAGTTGGTACGCTGCTGCGCTATCTAGTGGCGAATTGAAGTGAAATTTATAGCATATAAAACTCCATGAAAAAACACTTAGATGTGCAAACTTTTGATATATACCAACATCCATTTATATATGCAGATATCTCCGAAAATCAGTAGTTTAAATAACATTGAGTGGTACAGAACGATGACAAAAATTATTCTGTTAATTAGTTGGCATGGACCAACCGTTCTATCTTTATCATAAAATATAATCAGGAGAAAAAAAACAACTTGTTTGTCGATATTAGGTCATCGAGTATCTCAACGCGTCATAGTTATGTATTTAAACAAGATGGCTGGATATAATCAGAGTAAGTTGAGTAGTCCTTTCCAAGAGTAATATCAAACTATTCCTCAAGAAAAGTCTACAACTTGTATAGTCTGCTCAAGGTATCACCACCAAAATGCAAGCAAGATATGTTCATTGACCCTTTTGATCAGAAGAGTATTGTACCAGAAATTCAATCAGATTGATAGAGACCGATTTTCCATAAATATTATGCAGGTTCCCTTGTTTACTTTTATAAGATTTCATCGAGCAGAATTTTCTCAAATTCATGGACTCTAGAAAAAAATTATTGAAACAAATGGAGGTAAATGACTCCATCAAGTAATACATAGAGCTCTCATATATAAAATTTATGTTTTTGTCGTCCAGGACTCTATCTCCAAGCCACCAAAACTTTGCCTAATTTTTTTTTTCGCAGAAACGAACTGTAATTTTCGGAAAAAAAAATTATGTTATTGGTTACCTGGATGATTTTCTCATTCTTACATATAGTCTGAGATCCCGATATGAAATGACCTTCACCGAGATGTTTATTTGATGAAACGTATTTTATATTTAATTTAATATGTCAATAAATATATTGCATATGGGTTGCCTAACAAATATCAGTCCAGGATATGATTAATTCATGATTGAAAAACTTTTTTTTTAACATTTTACCTGTTTGATTATTAGACAAATTCTATACCAATCGAAAGTATGAAGCCCATAGAATATGCAAACGTTAGGTTGCCTATTCTTTTCCGGTCACAACTCTCGGGTAGCCAGGTATAAACAGGTAAATTGATACTAGCATTTTGCACCGATCTGATTATTGAATTAAAATTAAATGAAAATGAAGCTTATTCCATTATGAACACGGTGGTATAGGGTTGCCTGCGAAAAATCAGTCCCGAATTCCGGTTGTCGAATTTTGAAAAGTGAAATATTACTGCGAGTGAATATGTGCGACTGAGAGGTCCCAACCAACCATCCCATGCGATAGAAGAGGACACAGCATAGCAGCTGTTTGAAGTCCGTCCATTTAAAGAAAGAGAGGGCGCATGCTATTTGTTCTTGAAAATGAAAAGGATAGCGATGGACTCGCATATGCTGTGCATCATTTTGGAGTAGATTGTCGCTATAGTTACAACTGAAAAAACGTGCTACTATTTATTGTTGAAAAAATGGCAAAAAAGGGTTTTTTGTGTGATTCGGATGATGATGTAATTGATTTTATTGATGAAACTCTTAAAAACTGTGTATTAAAGTTAGCTTTCCGTAAAAGAAAAAACTTTAGATACAATGTTGTTGAGCTAACCAGTGCGTCACTTGAATTTGTAGGATATCATACCACGTGTTATAAAAAAGTGACCGTTTTGAATAAAAAATATAGAGAAGAATTTGATAATTTTTGTGCTGAATATATAGTAAGTACATAAGAATTGAATTTTTAAAATTATCTTAGCTAATACAACTTCTACATTTTTTTATGTTGAATTAATTGTTAGTCACATTCACCTAGGGTTTTGTAAATTTTCAACACACATAATTTTGCTCGATCACCAGTTGACTTAACGCTAGAGCAGACCATCAATGCTGATGCTAGCAATCAATTGGCTGATAATCTTGCTGCAGACTCAATATCTGTACGTCAAATATGGGCGCTCAGTCACAGTATGAGGACGAAGATATCAACATTTATGAAACAAAATATCGGATTAACAAAAAAAGATGATACTTCGCACTCATTGCAAAAAAGTAGAATTAAGAAAGACAAAAAATATGTGAACAGTATCATTGAAGCAATAAAATGTACGATGAATCCATTTGATGACACTATTGACAGATATATAATATTCAACATTTTAACGGGTAAAGCTGCATCTAGAGAAGTTGCTGATTTCCTGCTGAACGTGAAAACAGCAGGCTATCAACAAAAATCAAATTTCATCTCTGAATGCTCTTCAACTGCCGCAAGATTTGAAAGTATTAGTGAAAATGGAACGAGACGTATTTGGGCGACTTTTGGCAATTAGTCTACACAAAAAAAAATAATTTCGAATATTGCCTGACTTTTCCACTAGCACCATTGCCCCCTGATCTTTTTTCATGTACTGGAGAGATGTTAAAAACTTCAGAATCAACGTTAGCAAATATTTTGAAATCCAAAACTGAAATGGTTGAGCCAAGACATATCAACGTTGAAATAATAGATGGTTTTTACTACTTGCAATCGGATCTTCTATAGCTCAAACTTTTGATGAAATTGCCGAGTAAAGTATGTTCAAAAAACGCAACAGAAATACATTTAATTCTTTATCGCTACTTATCACCGTCAATGAAAGATTCCGAACGTGAAAGCAGAAAATAATTCGATATTCCGTACAAAATTTTGGGACCTCAACAAACAAGACCAAATTTTTTTTTGCAAAGCCTTGAAAATTATCGTTTTAAAGAGGCTCTGGTGCTGTTTCTGGCTGATTATTGGGAAAACGACCATTTGGTAACAATAATCCAAAACAAAAAAATCATTTCAACCGTCGACCATCAGTGCTACTCTTATCAAGTTCAGGAAAATTCCGTAAAAAAACTGAAGAAACTAATTATGAATGTCTTCACGAATAGGCAGATACAAGGATTATTTTTCATGCTTCTAAAGCGGAACCAGGCTCAAGAATTTCAATTAAAGCCTCTGATACTGACGTTTTGATTATTTTGTTAGGAAATATGCACAAACTTATCGAATCAGAATTCTGGCTTGCCAGTTCAGCAACTAGAAAGACTAATAATCAAACTGTTGATTGCATTGATTGCACCAATTTAGCGTCGAAGTTAGGAATCAAATTATGCCAAAGTCTTCCCGCCTTCCATGCGTTTACAGGTTGCGATTACACGGCAGCATTTTATGATAGAGGAAAAGTAAAATCTTTTCAGGTATTTTTGAAAAATGAAAAATATCAAACAGTTTTTGCATCATTAACAGATGCTGCTGATATTTTCATTGATGAGAAAATGAAGACCGTTCAAGGATTTACGGCTAGTATGTATGGTATCAAGAACTGCACCAACGTGAATGAAAAATTACTCTGCTAAAGAAGACAATTAAATAACTATTTCTCTATTTTAATAATAAACTTCTTCAAAACGATGCACAGCATATACGAGTCTATCGCTATCCTTTTCATTTTCAAGAAAATAGCATGCGCACTCTCTTTCTTTAAATGGACGGACTTCAAACAGCTGCTATTCTGTGTCCTCTTTTATCGCATGGGATGGTTGGTTGGGACCTCCCAGTCGCACATATTCACTCGCAGCAATATTTCACTTTTCAAAATTCGACAACCGGAATTCTGGACTGATTTTTCGCAGGCAACCCTATACCACCGTGATCATGATGAAATAATCTTTATTTCCATTTGATTTCAATTCAATAATCAGACCGGTGCAAAATGCTAGTATCGATTTACCTGTTTATACCTGGCTACCCGAGAGTTGTGACCGGAAAAGAATAGGCAACCTAACGTTTGCATATTCTATGGGCTTCATACTTTCGATTGATATATAATTTGTCTAATAATCAAACCGGTGATTTTTTTAAAATTATTACTCAATCATATCCTGGACTGAAATTTGTTAGGCAACCCATATGCAATATATTTATTGACATATTAAATTAAATATAAGATACGTTTCATCAAATAAACATCTCGGTGAAGGTCGTTTCATATCGGGATCCTATACTAATACAATAATATTCACTTTGAAGTTACTAAAGTTTTATGAATGTTATTTGATGAACATTTTTATTTTGATGATTGGCTCATGGATATCCCTCCCAGAAAATTCATATAAAATGACTCCACGCAGGCATAAACTAGTATAAAATATAGTATCATGTGGATTTTTGGGTGCTGGGAAAATTCAAAGACACCTGACATATATTCCTACGACCCCCTGAAACCGCCTCTGGTTACACCAGATCCCTGCTCTCGCCAGATATCAGGCCCTTCCTAACCGATGAAATATTTACTTGGTCCTTTTAATCGGCACAACTTTAAATCAATCCGACCATTGATAATTCAGAAACAGTATTTTTCCTCCTCGAGACGAGCGGAAACGATTTATTCTAGGTTATTTCCGGACAAATAGAACCGGAAGTTTATTTTCGTTGCAGAACAACTCTTCAAACTCTCGACCGTCTGGATTTATATGTCCATGAATATTTTGTTGGTGTGGAAAGAATGAGAGTACGACGTGAGTCCAATGCGGTTCAGTGGATTCAGGGGTTGACGGTGGAAAATTAATTCGGGACATGAATAACGGATAAGAGATGTGATTATTTGCTTCGTTTGGTGTTTGGAGTACATGTTTCTCTATGTCTGGTTGATGGTTGTGCCATTCATAGACTAGCCAGAACATGTATGTAGTAGTTTCCATATTTTCAATTTAAACGCTAAATGTATGTCCACTATTAGGTTAGATCGGCCCTAACCTAATAGTGGATACATCCTAAATTCCCACTGTGGTATTTGGTAAGAATATAAACGACTATTTCCCCCATTATTTTTGAACCAATCAAATGAACCAATCAGGCCAGATTTATAGTGATAAAATGTCTTCTCGCTGTTTTAAACTGATAAAACCACTAGTAGATTCGATATTATTTTGCGATAAAACGACACTAAAGACCTGTCAGAATTATATTATGTCAACACATTCAATTCCAATTCAGGGAAACAGGAAATGCAAAATTGATTAAATAAGGGATGTTCAACTCCATATTACAGTGATTTGATATTTTAATTTAAATATACCTTTTTCAGCATGTTAAAAACATCAGATCTTCAAGTAAGACAATTAATAATTGAATTCCGTTATTTTCATAACATCAATATTAATTATCATGTACTAGTGGATACCGCATCAGTCTCTCACACGCTCGGGTTTGATTCCGTATCCAGGAGTTATTTTTGAATCGGTTTCGGATACAAACATATATACAGTGTCCGTCATAAAGTTGGCTACATATGGGAAAAAAATTGTTATTGAAATTTCTGAAAAACTCCAATGGCGGTTCGTTCCTGCATGTCTGATAACTAAAGAATCCGTTGCGACTTATATCACGTGACCTCAGATTTGGTGCCAAAAAATGTACCAATTTTGAACCAGATTAAAAAAAAACATTTTATTCCTCTACCCTCACTAAGAAACATTATGCATTCTTGTTTAATCTGGAAACAGCTTTAATTCATAACCTAAATCACATAAGTTTGGGTCAAAACTAATAAAATATTTGTGGAATAGACATTTTGCGGGAGATTAATTATGAAAACACGATTCAGTCTTGTCACTAGGTGTAGTCATGCCCTGTATATTGATGCAAATGAGCTTATTCAATGTTCACAACCAGTAAATAAAATTTCAACCAACTTATATTTGTAATTAATACTCAATAATACATCATTTATCGTGATATTCTACGTGACCACCTTCGTGCTCCATACATAGAATTGTTGTGAAAAACACGGTGAACATTTTTCAACATAGTTTCGTTGATCAGTGCTGCACAATTCCTTATACGAATTTCCAAATGTTCTTCATTTCGAAATGGGCGTTGTTTATAAACATTGCTTTTGAGGTAACCTCAAGAAAAGAAATCACACTCCGTTAGGTCTGGAGACCTAGCAGGCCAAGGATTACCTGAATATCGACCTATCCAGTGTTCAACAAACTCATTGTTCAACCACTCCCACACTTCATTCGTAGAATCAATTGAAAGAATAAATGTAGATATGTCGGTCCGTAAAAAGTTCAAATACCCTTCGCCAACTTTGTCTAAGAAAGAAGGGACCTACAATTCGCTCATTTGAAATTACACACCTTACATTCACTTTAGGACTATATTGGTCCTCGGTTTCAATAATGAAATTAGGATTATGATCTGTTCACCATCTATAATTTCGAGAACTGACGACACCATTGGAGTAAAAGTTGCTTCGTCAGAAAATAGCACATTTTTTGAGAAATCACGATTGTCTTATAACATTCCCTGGAACCATGCAAAAAAAATCGAGCATCATAATCCCTGTCTCGCAGTACATGCACAAATTTTGTTTTGTATGGGTGAAAGTGATTTTGGTTTGAAATTCATTCGTCTAACGGAGGTTTGAGATATTCCTGCCTTTTCTGCCAACATTTTTGTCGAAACGCTTGGTGTCTCAGTGACTGTCAGTAAAACATTGTTTACATTACTTTCATTTTTTACAATAGGCTTGACGTGAACACTTTTTTATTTATTTTCAACCGAACCAGTTTCCTTGAATGTTTGCAATATCTTTGCCATCGTAGTAAAATACAAATTTTGGTCTGGATGCCTTCCATTGAAAATTTCAGCTACTTCTCTTGTGCTAGGATAATTTCTGCCATATAGCAATACTATTTCAATTTTTAACCGACGAAACCAAAAAGGAGGAGGTTCTCTATTCGACCCGTATATTCTTTTTTTATCATATTTTTTTATGTATGATCATGCATAACTTTTTACTGAGGCGTTCGATTCCGATAATTCTTTTTTCAGTGGATAGGGTGTACTTCGAATTTGGTCCCATTTGAATTTAAAAGATGAAATCCACCCCTAAGGGTAGCGAAATGAAGGATATTGATCACTCACCCTCTGAATTCTGGTCCGTTAACCGATTCTATCAGGCATAACTTTGTACTGGGTTCTTCGATTTGGATTATTCTTTTTTTAATAGATAGGGTATACCTTATATTTGGATTTCAAAAGGTATTAGCTACCCTTACTGGTAAAAAAATTGGGGATAATTGATTTTTCACTAGTGAACATTGGCATACACATACGTAGTTGACAATGACAGATCGCTACTGACATTATTCTTGTTTCACATCCGTCAAAATCAGTATATTTAATGAGAGGATGGAATGATATACAGAGTAATGAAATAAACTAACCAGAACAACAAAAACAATTTATATTACAACAAATAGTAAAAGTAAATTATCATTTTATTTAACTGGTAATAGTTGAAGTAAGGTGGGTAAGTAAGTATTTTGGAAGTAATAACAAAACAAGTAGGTAGTAATTGGTAGATTTCAGCCACAAAAAATTTAAAAATAAAAACTTTCTAACAAAAAATTGATCCGACAAAATACAGAACTGAAAAGTAAAAAGTAAAAACTTTTTAACAAAAAATTAAACCGACGAAAAAATCAACTGAAAAGCAAAAAATAAAATAAACCTTGTTAGTCTGAATGATAATTGAGCTCCTAAACTGATGTAATAATTAGGTGAAGCGTAAAATGATGGCAGCGGAATGCACGGCTGCGTTTTGATGACTTCTTTCATAGATAATGATCTTCGATAATTGTTTGTTTGGCGCCGACTCAAAATCAGTTACTTACATTAGTTTAGGAGCTCAATTATCATTTAGACTAGGGAGGTTCATTTTATTTTCTGCTTTTCAGTTGATTTTTTCGTCGGTTTAATTTTTTGTTAAAAAGTTTTTATTTTTTACTTTTCAGTTTCGTATTCCGTCGGTTCAATTTTTTGTTAAAAAGTTTTTATATCTTGTATACTCCGTTTTGGAGCCATTTCTATTGATAGATTGAAAAACACGAAAACTGATCAAGAAAAACAACTTCAACAAAATTGTGACATTCGTTATTGTTACAACAAAAGTAGTTCTTTTTTCAAAGCCGCCTAATAAAATTGAAAAATATAGCTTAGTCATCGAAGTTCAAATTCACTAACCAATAATAAATTTAGCAATAATAAATAATGTATTATTGAGTATTAATTACAAATATAAGTTGGTTGAAATTTTATTTACGGGTTCAGAACATTGAATGAGCTCATGTGCATCGAAATACAGGGCATGACTACACCTAGTGACAAGACTAAATCGTGTTTTCATAATTAATCTCCCGCAAAATGTCTATTCCACAAATATTTCATTAGTTTTGACCCAAACTTATGTGATTTGGGTTAATAAAGCTGTTTCCAGATGTTATATAATGTTTCTTAGTAAGGGTAGAGAAATAAATTAGTATTTTTTTTTTTTTTTCAATATGGTTCAATATTGGTACATAGGGTCCTTGTTGGATCCTAATCACATTTCCTCAATAATATTCTCGATATCTTGTCCATCTGATCCATTTTTCGGCACCACAGACAATTTTTTTTTAATTCCCGTCAAATCTGAGGTCACGTGATATAAGTCGCAATGGATTTTTCAGTTGTTAGACATGCAGAAACGAGCCGCCATTAGAGTTTTTCAGAAATTTCAATAAAAAATGTATTTCCCGTATGTAGTCAACTTTATGTATATATTCATATATATACACTGTATATTTATATATATATATATATATATATATATATATATATATATATATATATATATATATATTTATATATATATATATATATATATATATATATATATATATATATATATATATATGAAAAGCATCAAATTATAGATAGTGACACCTATAATCTGTGCGGCGAAGCTTAGACCTAATATCGTGGAATTTTAATGGCACGAAATTTCGTGCACATTAACAGGTCATTTTGCCTCTAGGAAATTCAACTCGTGCAATTTGCGACCTCATTATCAAAGATTGATTATAATCAGATAATAAGACCACTCGCAAATCGCACTCAGTGAAATTTGCGAGAATGCACCAGCTGGCCAGCGATATTGACATCAGGTCACATACAGAAGTTTTTTCCTTATCACTCACGGAGTATGGGATTTGTTTTTAGGAGCGACGATATCTCGGGGTGGACGTCAACAATAGAGTGTTCTTGTCACTTTAGGCCGAGGATGCGCGAGCAACTCCTCCTCCTCCAGAATAATGGAAAACACAACCAAGGTCGCGATTATTGGCCGTGACAATTAGGAGAGGGGTATACTCAGACAAACACAATAATAATAGTGATAATAAGACCAATATAAAATAAACAAAAGGAGCTGAAGACGGAACACATATGATATGCAATATGATCGATTATTTCATTCTCACATGGCTCCACCTATGAAAAGTCATGAATTTAGTCACATGATATGCAATATGATCGACTATTCAGGTAAATTGAGAAACATGAGCGGCTATTTTTTTCGTTTGTATAAGAGTGCTATGGTGAATGTCAAAATTTGACGTAATATTCACTCAAAATTGAAAATGTCTCGTTTTAGTTCATGTTCCAATGCGGAAATTTATATATGCTTAGTTTTTCCCAGAAGATATTGTGTAATATTCGAATAAACGCTGCTTAGTTTTTCCCAGAGGATATTGTGTAATATTCGAATAAACGCTGCTCTAAAACCCTCAAATTCAGTGAGACATTCAAACACAGCGTTATTGCCGCTTCTTTCGACGTCAAGAGTTCATTGATTTGGAATTTTCCTGAGTTGCCAGTTTCACTATTTTTCGGAAATTCTGAGGGAACGTTATTCTCTTTCATCCTATGAATAAATCAGGACTTATGTCAGCATATATATTATTATATTGAACTGAATAATTTGTATGTATATCGAGTGCTGTGTCATTATTTTTTCGGCCAAGAAACATTATGAATAATGCTTGGCAACGATGTAGGTAATTTCTGGAACTCTCCGCGTTCGGCGAGTTGCTAGGTCACTATTTTGCCGAACTTCTGAGGAAATGTTATTCTATTTCATGCCTTGAACGAATCAGAACTTGTGTCAGCATGTGTTATATTGAAATGAAGACTCCTCATTTGAAAGCTGCTCTTGATTTAGTTATTTTCGAATGATATGTATGTATACCGAGTGCTATGTCATTATTTTATCGGGCTGTTCACAGTGTAAAGAAATAATATGAATATCGCTTGACAACTCTGTAACTATCTTGTGTTGTCGGCAATCGGCGATAGGATCCGCTTTCGCAGTGTTCCAACAGAAGCATTTCTACGGGTTTTTTTTTTGAAAAACTTCTGCGAATTTTTTTTTTTAAATCCACTCACTTTTTTTTTCTTTCTGGACATTGTGGATTTTTTTTCCAGAAATTAATGATATTGCCTATTCGTGGTTATGAAAAGTGAGTTGAATTGAATGTTGATAAACATATATGAATGATTGGCTTATTTTCACATTAGCGAAAGTGACAAATATAACTGGAATCTTACCGAATGATTCCGAGGTGTTCACAAAATGATTTTACTGAATATCACTCGACTATGGCAAAAAGAGACTGATATTTTGTTGAATTTATCTCGAGCAACCTTTATTTCGAGAGAATTCAATCCGACCATATGAACAGATTATTAATGTTCATAGAATAGAGTAGAGTAGAATAGAACAGAATATAATTTATTCATACTGCCAACAGCTACCACCATAGGTGGATGTACACGTCAAATATAATTACAAGTCTAAAATACAAAACATGTCAGTAACAAATTCAAATTTACAATACAATAACATTAGTTGATAAACTACTTAAAAATTAAAATCAATAAGAATCACAGTTCATAGCAATCTCGATGCATAGTACTCATCGATGATATAATGCCTCTTTACCAAGCAATCGTTTCAGGACCTTTTTAAATTTACCTGTTGGCATCTCTTTGATAACTTGAGGTAGATGGTTATAAAGTTTGGTCCCAGTATAGTTTGCAGATTTTTCGAACTTGGACAAGCTATGTTCAGATATCATGAGGTTATTGGCATTTCTTGTGAAGTAATCATGGCAATCAGAGTTTTCGGATAGTCTATTCAGGGTGTGCTTGGTGTGCAAAAGAGTCTTTAGGATATAGACACACGGTAGTGATAGGATGCAGTTGTCCGCAAAGACTTCCCTGCAAGTGCTACCAAATGGAATATCAAATATTAGTCGTATTATACGCTTTTGTTCAGTGATCATTTTTTTGGCGTTTACAGAGTTACCCCATAAACAAACATGGTAAGTTAGGTGACTGTAAACCAGCGAGTAGTAAATCTTAATAAGAGCGTTACCTCACCTCTGACACCCATGCTATACCAGGTATGCAGATAGGAGACTCTGAAATGCATGTAAACTGTTTTACCAACGTTCAGTTTTATACAATTATTATTACACCATGTATGAAAAGTATCAACAATATACAATATTCTTCTATGTAGTCCTTTAGCGGTATCTGATGTGATCACTACTAAGGAGTCATCCGCGTACATTATCATCTGTTCATGAATATGTTCAGGTAAATCATTAAGGAATAGGAGATACAAAAGGGGCCCTATTACAGCTCCCTGCGGCACACCCCATATTTATATCATACATATTAGACCTTTCAGTTGTAATTTGCACATGAAAACTTCTACCAGATGAATTTGAGTCTAGTAAGTCCAACATTGATTCCCTAATACCATAGGCATAGAGTTTATCCTTAACAAATTCCTTTTTGATGCTATATATGGTATCATCAAATTGTCTCGAAATACGAGGTACTCTCGATGGCATTCTGACGAAAATCATAGTCGGCTATTTGTCAGAGTCTTGGGATATCACCTGCGACTATTCAGGTAAATAAAATAATATATGAGCGGCTATTTTGTTCGATTGTATAAGAGTGCTATGATGAATATCAAAATTTGACGTAACATCTACTCAAAATTGAAAATGTCTTGTTTTGGTTTATGTTCCACTACGAAAATAACTGAACATACAGTGTGACCCATTTAAAATGGAACCAACCCTGTAGAATACGCATTTTTCATTCAATCTCAAAAATATGTTTTTCTAATATTGAGCATCAAAAACTGTATCTTGACACAAATTTTCATAACTATGGTTTCATTTCCAAGGCACTCTATGGTTTTTTTTCTTTGTCAAAAACGGCAAAAGTTTATAAGACAATTTTTTTCCCCAAATTTGACTACACCACTGGATTCGTAGTCGTTATGAATTGAAACCATCAGAATTTCATAGAAAAATATTGGTTAACATCGAAGTCACAACAACTTTAATTTTGGAAACAAAGTATTTGTTATAATTTTTATTTAGATTGCAGACATATTTGAAATCTGGCAACACTGCCGATACAAAGTAGAGCACACGTGAATTTGTACAGCGAAAATCCGGAGTCAATAGCTCATTCCGTTCAACAGTTATAACTACTGAAAGTATGGTAATGTGAGCGATTTGTGGTGTACTAAATCACAGCCTACTATTGATTTAGTACAATACCTATGCACAATGTATTAGTTCAGATTTCCTCAAATTATTGATACCTTCTCTGAAAGCTTGTTTCAGTTGAGTTTTGCAGAATTAAAAAAGGAAATTTTTTTGTCCTGCTTTCAGTTTTATTATTGAATAAAAAATTTTGATACTTTAAAACTTGATTCGGTTTATTTCGTTATTATCGGCTATTGAAAACTGCATAACTTGAAAATGAATTCTTAATTTTCTGTTATTTTTGAATACACTCATAACCTCAACTCAAATAAATGATTTTGAGGGAATATAATTCACAAATCCAGTGGCGTAGTTAGATTTTTATTGCAAAATCGTTTCCACCAGAAATCGCTCATATTACCAAACTTTCAGGAGTTATAACTGTAGAACGGAATGAGCTATTGACTTCGGATTTTCGCTGTACAAATTCACTGGTGTTCTACTTTGTATCGGCAGTGTTGCCAGATTTCAAATATGTCTGCAATCTAAATAAAAATTATAATCAAATACTTTGTTTCCAAAATTAAAGTTGTTGTAACTTCGTTGTTGACCAATATTTTTTTATGAAATTCTGATGGTTTCAATTTATAACGACTACAAATCCAGTGGTGTAGTTAAATTTGGAAAAAAAATGGCTAATAAACTTTTGCCGTTTTTGACAAAGAAAAAAAACCATAGAGTGCCTTGGAAATGAAACTAAAGTTATGAAAATTTGTGTCAAAATACAGTTTTTGATGCTTAATTTCAAAAAAAAAAATTTGAGAATGACTGAAAAATGCGGATTTCACAGGGGTGGTTATATTTTAAATGGGTCACACTGTATAAGCAAATCCATCCCAGAAAATATAAAAAAAGGAAATATTCTGTCTGGAGCCAATTCATATTTGTTGTCGTCAGAAGTATTATGAATTTTGTGTGACTCCAAAACTCTCGTGAATTATCAAAGATTGGGCATGGAATATGCGTGAGAAAATGGCTTGGAATATAAAGAGTATACAATCACATTGATGTGGAATTCAACAGCAAAAACTCTCCAGGAATTATGATTCACTAAACATAAACGAACTGTAAATCCATTTGAAGATATCGAATTCCAAAGTGCCAGGTATGCGCGTAATGCAAAAAGGCGAAACCTGCAAATTTGTCCTCAAAAGAAGGAGGAAAGTTCAGAAGCATTCCCTTTTACTGTGATGAGAATACCCCAGAGGGTCTTCGGAAGATTTTTTTTTTCAAATAGTATCTGTGGAGTTGGCCTGGCGAGGAGGAAAAGGTATCTATTGTGAAATCGATTATTCAAAGAGATGAATGAGAAACGATGGAACCTCTTCTGGTAGGATCGAATATGATCCTGTATTCACAAAAAATTGCCAAGGAGGAAACCGAAGTTGCGCAGATGGTAAATGGCTCATAGCTAACAGTCGAAATATAAATCGTTATCCTGTACGTATTTTCTTGAAACTTCTTAGCCATCGAGCTACACACATACCCACCGATCGTTTTTTCTTGACTCCAAATCCGTACTGGAAAAAACAGTATCTGCATGGTACAAAAATTGTCCTATCGGAAAAAATTCTTATTCGAAATGGATGAAAACAGGTGCAGAACGTATTATTGGTTTGGACGTGAAGAAAAATTACGAATCATTCAAGTTGCTCTACAACCGTTTGACAACTAGCAAAGGCTGGCGTGCAGGAACACGAACTGATGAGAATAACGGGCCACAGCAATGCATCATCCATCAAACCGCATCCAGCTCGATGGGAAGCACCACAACAAAATCATGAATAGCATGCGACAGTTAGTAGAAACACAAGCTTTAACTTCAGCAGCACAGGGCGACACCAACAGGAGTTATCAATTACAAATAATCAATTATTATTATATTTGAGTTCTTGTTGTTTATGAGTAATCCGTGGCTGTAAAAATAAATTGAAATTACATGTTGATAAACTCAAATGCATGATTGGCTTATTTTCACATCAGCGAAAGTGACCAATACCACCAGAATCTTACTGAATAATTTTGTGGTGTTATGGAAATGATCTTTTCGAGTATCACTCGACTATGACAAAAAGAAACTATTATTTTCGTTAATCTATCTCGAGCAACCTGTATTTTCCGAGGCAATTCAATTCGACGATATGAACAACAATAATCAAAGAGTTACTCCCTTGATCCAGAGCTCTCGGGTGTTATTCAGATTATTATTCATGGTCTTACCAAATTGTCTCCAGATACAAGGTACTCGCGAAATAATTTTGATGAAAATAATAGTCTGCTATTTGTTATAGTTTTGGGATATTATCTGCGAATATATTGCCACTGGGTCAGCCAAGTTGGCCAATATATTTTAAAAATGTTATATATATATATATATATATATATATATTCTTGATGGTCATATAAAAAGATCGAGAGTGATAAATTATGAGTTATAATTGCACATATATCGCGTTTTCATGCAATATTGCGTGAAACCTGAATCTTTATTTTCGAAAAAAATGTGGAGTATGTCATTGGCGTTTCATTCTTCGAACCATTTCATAGAAAGTAATTTAAAGTTTCGGTTTCATTTGTATTCTTTGGAAATATTCATTTTTCGGGTGATAATCATGTATTTTTTTCTAAGGAAAATTGATATCTACAAAAAAGCATTCTATTTTGGGTGTCATTCATAAAAATCACAAAAATCCCTGGAGTGACGTATTTTCTAGACATACCTGCACTGAGAAACATAATTGCTGAAAACAGTTCATCTTCGTACAACTACGTCGTCAAATGCTAGCCCCAGATTATGCAGCCAGAATCTCTTCAAACGAAATGTATTTTATTTTTTCGACCTTATTCAAGTCTAGTGCAGTTCGTCAGGATTTCTACGATAATAAGCCGATAAAACGTATCCCTTTCCGGGAAAGAATAAAGCGTAGTGGTTATGATGTCGAACAATTCAAATACTCAACTTACAGTAGAAAAAATAACCCCCCTTGGAAAATCATCCCACCTAAAATCGATATATCCCTCACCATCTTCCACAAAAACTCTACAAACCCTTACATTATAGAAAGTGCTTTCCACAAATCCATCTCCAAATACCCTAATTTCCATCAAATAGTCACTGACGCATTCAAGACCACACATACACAGCTTACATATGCGGCGACAGTAAATTCTCCATACGCCTACCTCAAAAATGCAGCATCTTTACAGGTGAAACGACAGCCATAATGGCATCACTCAGAATGTGTGGAGAAGACCCCAGGAAAAACTTTATTATCATTACAGACTCTCTAAGTGCAATTCACGTACTGAAACAGTTATATCCGTATCATCCAAATCTCATATCAATCAAAGGAGAACTTTACCAACTACAAATCGAAGCAAAAATATCTCATTTCTATGGGAACCCTCTCACGTAGGGATCAAGGGTAACGAGAAAATCATCGGAATCGAACCGCTCTGTAAAAAGTTGTGCGTGATCATGCATAGAAAAAAATATATACGCGTCGAATAGAGAACCTCCTCCTTCTTGATTTCGTCGGATAAAAATGAAATGAAGGAAACTAAATTGCATTCAAATAAATTGATCAAAGTGTCCACCTTCAGCGAAGATACATGCATTCAGTCTTCTAGTCAATGAATCTCGTACCCGCTCAAAAATTATTGTGTGTTTCTTTCTGTTTCTTAGGCGTCTACTATCCGGTTTCTTAGATCTAGCGGGTTTAGATCTGGGTACCTTGGTACTCACGCCTGGTTAGGTTCTTCTACAACTCTACCGATCTATCGATTTGGATAGACAGTGTTAAGGAATTCCCTGGCTACAATGCTAAAATGGGCCGGAGCCCCATCATGCATAAACCACATGCGGATACGAATTTCTAATGGTACATTCTGAAGTAGCAATTCACTTTCCAAAAATGTTCTGTAAGTCGCGCCATTCAGTCGGAACGGAAGAAAAAAAGGACCTATCAAGTAATTATCAATTATTGCCGCTCATAAATTTACAGAAAATTTGTACCGATAATGTCTTTCACTAACTGCATGCAGATTTTCCAGAGCCCAAAAATACCACTTCGGGAGAAGTTTGCCTCGTCGGTGAAGGGTATATCTCAAAAATTGAGGATTTCCAGCCAATTTTTTCAAAAACCACTGACACATAGTAATGCGTTGAGGAAAGTCCCGTGGCAAAAGAGCTTGTACCTTTTGGATATGGTATGGATAGAATTGTTGATCGTGGATTATTCTCCAAACTGTGGACTGAGTAGAATTGATAGCTTCAGCAATTATTCTTGTACTTGTTTCTGGATTCTCCTCGAGAGCGTTCAGAACAGCTTCTTCCAATTCTGGGGTTCGGACTGCTCGTGGTCTTCCAATGATATCAGCTGCCCTATTAAAGCTACCTATTTCTGCCAAACGACGGTGGAGACTGGAAAATGTTGGAGCTGAAGGCAGTACTCGATTATAAAATCGCTCCAGGTGAATACGTCTTGCTTCGCGCGCATTGCCATCCGCAATGCCATAAACGAAATGCATATCGGCTAGATGAGCATTATTGTTTAAATAATCCATTTTTTCAAAATTAGTGATTAAAAACTCACAGAAACTTTAACAAAACGACAAAAGGTTTAACTATCACATAATATATAATTACTTAAATCACTTACTTGAACGTCAAATTCATTTCCTAAGCATTCTTGTGAAACATGCAAAATAATGGTTATAACTCCAACTCACATCGATTATCAAATAATCGTTTAGAAATATCTAGAAAACGGTTGCTCATAGCTACTTGTGATAAGGGTAGCTTTTTTACGTAGATATGATAGAGACATTGATTTTTCTACTGAAAATGTGCTAGAGATACGCTCAAAAAAGTTATGAATCTTCAAAAAAGAAAAAGACGTGTAGGTGGCGCCCCCTACGAGTTAGAGCAATGATAACATCAGGTTCGAAGTCGACCCCTCAAAAAACCTCTCATTACCAATTTTGGTTTTATTCAGGTCAGTATTTCGAAAGTTATTTGAAAAAAACGAAAATAAAAATAAAACTTCAACACTTGGAAACGAAGCGTTTCTGGACATATGTTTATTTGAACAATTTATATTAGAACATTGTGAGGAATCACTTCCTGAAGTTTGTCAAAGTACTTTTGAATCACCCTGTATATTATTATCGCGAATTACAGTATTCAGTTGTACAGCTTATATTTTTCTTGAACCCCTTGCTTTGAGAAAATATATTACCGTGATTATTTTTTGACATTTCTAGAAACCAATGGCAACCAAATCATTCATGTACGTTTTGGCAAATAAGATTATTATTATAGTGAGAATAATCTACCTAGAAAATTGCCGCGGGAATAATTTAAGGTATTTTGTTTTTATTGTCTAACAACGTACTTTTTCTCATTTGATGTCTGTCATCAATTCACATGAAAAATGAGAAATGAATCTAAACCGGTTCAGTACATTGTGTAATTGTGCGAGGAAATGTGTTTATGATCGTAACATCAAAAATAATCTATAGAACTCGACAGATCGGTAGAGTAGAAAATAATTCTCCAGATTTCTTTCCCAAACTTGTTGCCATTTGGCAATAGCCACTCGAGCCCGTCGGGCTCTCGGGTCTTATTGCCTGGCAACAAGTTTTCGTAAATCTGTCGAATTATTTTCACTTTATTCTCACTCTCCTGTGGTATCACAACTGATAAAAATAAAATGTTTTTTTTTTCTAATTTCAATTGAACTTGTTGGAAACCGAAATGAATTTCCTGAAATTTAATGAGGAAGCTCAAACAATGGTTATTACATATTCATCGAGTTCGAATGCTCTTCCAATACAAATAAACTTTTTTCTGTAAACTATTTCCATCGTAATTAAAATTTCAACAGATATCCAATGGAATTGAACGGTAAAAAGGTTTTCGTCGGTTCTGAATTCCTGATATTGCCATTTGACATTCACCAGGATATAACAATGAGAATGACGTTTTTATATTTCAGGATATTAAATTTTCATCGGGGATCTGAAGTGGTGGAATGAATATGGATGGATTGAAATAGCAAGTAATCGCAAAAATCAAACCGATGATATATCTGCGGCACGGTAGTTTTCCAACCATTTCCGATCTTACGAGCACCGTTTTTTTCTGGAAGCTAATTGAGTACTATCGATCCCCTTTCATAAAAATTATGTATTGAAGACGCCAGAAACCCCTACTGAAGTAGAAGATTCACCTTGATAAACCGAAAACAAAAATAAAATAATTAATGAAAAACCTTTTTGAAAACAAGGTTTTATTCAAATGCGCTGAAAAGTTATAGATTCAAGAGTTGTTGTGCAAAGTTTTCAGTTCTAATACAAAAGCGACAAGTTTTTGAATCTGTAACTCACAAAATAACCCATGTCACACATCCAAAGCAATTATTTTTCAGTTTTTGGGGCATTTGAAGAAAAGCTTGCCTTCGAATAGGCTTTTTTCTAACTTTGACATTTAAAGTGACACTTTCCAAAACTCGTTGACGTTAGCAAGTGTTTTACTTTTCATCACCAGTTGCGAGAAGTAAAATTTCTCGCAACTGGTGATGAAAAGTAAATTTCACCACCAGTTGCAAAAAATACAGGAATCATATTTGTTTTAATTTTGAGGCTAAACTACTTGAAGTACTTCTTCATTGTTATTATATTCTCTGTACATATTATGAAGATCAAATTTTATTCGAATTCAATACATAATATGTATGGTAAAAACATATCTTGAATATTAATAACTTAATTTGAACAATTGGTTATATTGACCCCAGCTGACAACGTAGTTTTCTATGTAGCATAGATTTCCGTTCCATGGAAGTCTCTCCAAGGATGAGAACACGCTTTTAACGCACTAAAAGGTAAAAAATTATTGTGATATTCAATGATAATGCCAAAAAGCGTGGGGTGCTTTGTCGAAACCAATTAAGATAGTCCAAGGTCCCAGAGCCGGAACACCTACGTCATTTTAGCAAAGCTGAAATTTTGAGTATGATTAGTGCGATAATATGTAGTTGAGAACGTATGCAAACTTGCTAGCTTGGAAGAAGGGCGCTTTTACGGGTAGCAGGTGTAAAAGTACATAACGAATGCGTTTGACAATTAATATCGTCCAGTTGGCCAAGCGGTCTAGGCACAAGATCTAGGCTCCGATATGGAAAACTGGCGAGGGTTCTAATCCCCGCGCCTGATGATTTATTTTTATTTTCCCTATCGAAATTGAGAATGATTTGTTTTTTTTTTAATTGAATATTCATCCTCAATTTCAATTTGAACAATAAAATAGAATCGTCAGGCGTGGGGATTCGAACCATCGCAAACTTTTGAGATCCAGGGCTTAGATCTCGCGCCTTAGACCGCTCGGCTAACTGGACGATATTAGATGCCAAACGCATTACCATACTTAAACGTAAGTAAGAAAGTGTTTTTCATGTACTTTTGTACCTGATACCTGTTTAGGGACCCCGCTTCTAAGATAGCAAGTGGGCATACATTCTCAACTACACATCACACTTTTCATACCCAAAATTTCAGCTTTGCTAAAATAAGGCAGGTTTACCGGGACCTTACTCTAAGGGTATTATGTTTCTCAAAGATACGTAACCAAAAAGCACGCCATGCTCTTCGGCATAGTCGTTGAATTTTTTTATTATTTTTTGATTTTTAGTGCGTTGAAAGCGTGATCTTCAGTTTTTTCGAATATATATTTTTTATTGATTTGTTGAAAATATAAACAGGATGTTCATAAAATCAGATGTGGAATCATCTGCGACTGAAAGATAAACTTTAGTCACTATCTTCCACCGTCAAGATAACCTCTTGTGGGGTATTCATGTTGAAAAGGGAAACATTCTCAATTGAATATTGATAGAAAGATTTTTCTGTGAATTGAAAAATCCACGATTAAAATTTTTCAATTCACAGAAAAATCTTTCTATCAATATTCAATTGAGAATGTTTCCCTTTTCTATATTTTTTATATTCTTGACTTCAATTAAAAATGATTACATATAAGAATAAAAAAAAATGTTATGAGAAACACGTTGGAAAACCCTATTTTTCTTTTGCGGAACTCGCTTCGCTCGTTACGCAGAAATTCGCTCATTACGAAAAATAGTGCTTTTCTCAACTGGTTGCACAAATAACTATTTATTAATTATTTTATTTTGTGCTTTTCAGTTAGTTCGCCTCAATCTATGCATTTTCGTTAAAGCATCATATTTTGACAGAAAATTCATAATCTCCGACCCCGAAAACCCCCACATACCTATTTTGAATAGAATCGGACCATAATCACAGAGTTCGTCCACCATCTTGAAGCCGCGATTTTGATTTGATTGTGACAAAAAATCTATGATCTTCGACCGCGAAAACCTCCACATACCAATTCTGAATCGAATCGGACCATAAACACAAATCTCATCCGCCATCGTGGAATCGCCATTTTTTCTTCTTACAAAATTTTTATAATGCATTGTCATTATGAATACCTGCCAAATTTCACGTTGATCAGACATCCAGAAAGGGGTCAAAATTCACTAGCAAGAACTTTGGACTGAATATACAAACGACACAAGCCGAAGACGAGTGTCGTTCACCGTGTTTGAGTGTATTAATAGCCATCACATGATCGTTGCATGCACTATTTTGTCTACGACCAATAAATAATAAAATAAAAACAAGAATTTCTGGTGGTGTACAGGATAATTAATCACTGCTCGACATACTTCGCATTGAGATTGAATGTCAATTGAAATTAAATGTCAAACAAGTATGTAGAAACTTGATTATCCCCAAGTACGTGTTTCTATAGGCAGAAAATTCGTTTCATAATGAATAGTACGTGTTTTTATTGGCCAAAATCTGTTTAGAAATGAAAATCCGTGTTGAAATAGACAATATTAATGAATCGGTAGCATATATTCAATTCGCTTATGATAATACGCGGAAATTGTTTGGTCAATGACTGTATTCTTATTATTTTCAAGTTTTCAGTTCTTATTGCCATATATGCGAGTTTTTCCAGTTTTTCCAAATTATAATTTTATTTCAAACTTTTAAGTCCATATTGGTACAGAAGACTGAAGAGGACTACGAGAGAAAAACTCTTTGATTGATTCATCCACATGAAGACTTTATTAATATCTAAATTCTGGCAAAAATGCTGAGAACCAGTACATTCGCCTTATCTTTGAATTGCAAATTATGCTGAGAACGGCCTGAGTGCATTCATCATATTTTACTAGTAGCCACTAAAGAGTTCCAATATTCACCTCCTGGCTCCATCATCAGATCAGCTCCAGGACACCAAATTACAGTATTGTCATCCAAACTACATACACAGGGTGATTCAAAACTACTTTCACAAACTTCAGGAGGTGATACCTCACAATATTCTAATAGGAATTGTTCATATAAATATATGTCCGCAAACGCTTCGTGTCCAAGATGCAGGGTGTTGAAGTTTTATTTTTATTCCGAACTTAACCTCAATTCAACGAAAATTGGTATTGAGAAGCAGTTCGTTTTCTAGATATTTGGGCTTGAAAATTTCAAGTCGATTATTTGATCATCGATGCGTGTTGAAGTTACCATTAGTTTGCATTTTTCACAAGAATGCTTAGAAAATGAATTTGACGTTAAAGTAAGTAGTTTTGGTAGTTACACATTATGTGACAGTTGAAAGTTTTGTTGTTTTGTTGAAGTTTCTGTATGTTTTAAAACACTAATTTTGGAAAAATGGATTATTTGAACCATAATGCTCATTTAGCCGATAGGCATTTCGTTTATGGCCTTACGTATGGCAATGCGCGCGAAGTAAGACGTATTCACCTGGAGCGATTTCCTAATGGAATACTGCCTCCAGCCCTAACATTTACCAAATCCAATCCAAATCCAAAAAATATTTATTGTGTAATTCATTTACATAAAACCTTAACTAATATATACATTTATTATACAAAACACAGTTCTTCTTGTCCTCTTCGGGAAGGGTGGGGAAGAGGGTGGGAACTTCTGCTTATGTTTGGGCTTATTTAGAGCACCTACTTGCCCTCCCGAGGGGGCGAAGGGGTGCTCCCTGCTGATGTTAGCAGTAGCATTATAATATACCCGTTTTGGCTTTTCTCAATAATTGCTTTGAGAGACACCTCCTGCATTTGCTTATGTGTCTTTAATCATTTTGTTTGCTTTTTCAAAAATTAAAAATATTCGTTTTCATTTCGTGTTTTTTGCTTACTTCCTTTATCTGGCTGGAAAAATTTTTACTAAAAAACCAGCTATTGAGAATGACGTTTTGTCCCTATTGTGGGTTTACTTCCTTTTTGCTTTATCTATTGTGCTAGTTGTCGATTTCGTTGTACAGGTCAAGCTTATCGAATATTACCCCGTGTTTTCGGCGTTGGTTGGCTCTGATATTTGTTATGCCTGCTGTGAGCGGACTTTTAGGGGTGTGGAACCTATAAAACCTGTCAGATAGTTTTGAAATAAAATCGGCAACTTTCTCTACTTCTGCAAGCTCACGTAGATCATCCAGCCGGATGTATCTATTACTATTAGTAACGATACGAAGTGCTTTGTTCTGCAGCCTTTCGAGTCTCGATATTTGGGTTTTCGATGCGCTGCAGAACACTGGGCAGGCGTATGTCATTGCAGGTCTAATTATCTGTTTATATATCCTTATTTTGTTTTCCATTGATAGGTTAGAGTTGCGTGCAATGAGGGGATACGTACGCTTAATTGCGGCCGCTCCCCTCTGCAACGCTAACCCTATGTGTTTATGCAGATTCATACGTCTGTCCAGATCCACCCCCAGGTATCTCGCTGAGGGCCTCTCCGTCACTACGCTGTCTTCAATCTTTAATTTCCCGAGGATCTTCACGTTGGTTCGTTTCCTCGTGAAATTAACGACCTCTGTTTTACTCGAATTGAGCTTGATCTTGTTTTTCGCTATATAGGGTATGACCAACCGATCCAGATGAATCTGGAGCTGTTTTGCAGCCACTTCGCTATACCTAACCTAACCTAACCTAACATTTACCAGTCTCCACCGTCGTTTGGCAGAAACAGGTAACTTTAAGAGGGCAGCTGATATCATTGGCAGACCACGAGCAACTCGAACCCCAGAATCGGAAGAAGCTGTTTTGAACGCTCTCGAGGAGAATCCAGAAACAAGTACAAGAATAATTGCTGACGCTCTCAATTCTACTCAGTCCACAGTTTGGAGAATTATGGACGATCAACAATTTCATCCATACCATATTCGAAGGGTACAAGCTCTTTTGCCACGAGTCTTTCCCCAACGCATTACTATATGTGTCAGTGGTTTTAGAGAAAATTGTCTGGAAATCCTCAAATTTTGAGATATGTACTTCTCCCGAAATGCTATCACAAACTTCCATAACAACCATGTTTGAGCTCTGGAGAATCCGCACGCAGTTAGTGAAAGACATTATCTCTTTCAATTTTCTGTAAATGTATTGGCGGCAATAATTGATAATTACTTGATGGGTCCTTTCTTTCTTCCGTACCGACTGAATGGCGTTACTTACAGAGACTTTTTAGAAATTGAATTGTCGGGACTACTTCAGAATGTACCATTAGGAATTCGTATCCGCATGTGGTTTATGCATGATGGGGCTCTGACTCATTGAAGCGTTGTAGCTAGGAAATTTCTTAACACTGTTTATCCAAATCGATGGACCGGTAGTTAGGTAGGTAGGTAAGAACCTAACCAGGCGTGGGCACCAAGGTCCCCAGATCTAAGCTTGCTAGATTTTTATTTTTGGGGACATTCGAAGTCTCGAATTTATGAAATTTGAGTAGCGAACGAGGAAGATCTAAGAAACCGAATAGTTGACGCCTGTGAAACAATAAGAAACGCCAATAAATTTTGAGCGGGTACGAGATTCAATGACTAAAAGACTGAATGCCTGTATCTCCGCTGAAGGTGGTCACTTTGAACAATTTATTTGAATACAATTTAGTTTCCTTTATTTTATTTTATTCTACATTTTCAATTTTTTTTTAAATAAAATGTTGATATTTCTTGCAAATTTTATTATAACAAATACAGATTTTGCACCCTTGATACAAAAACAACCATTTCAAACGAGTAAAAATAAATAGAATAGGTGGCGCCTTCTACAAAAAACCAAAACAACTTACTTAAACGTCAACTTAATTTCCTACGAATTCTTGTGAAAAATGCAAAATAATGGTAATAACTTCGGCACTCATCGATTATCAAATAATCGTCTTGCAATTTCTAGAGAACGGTTGCTCATAGCGACTTGTAACAGGGGTAGGTTTTTCACGTAGCTATGATGGAGGAATTTATTTTTTTACTGAATAATGTGCTAGAAGTACGCACGAAAAATTTATGAATAAAAAAAAAAGACGTGTAGGTGGCGCCTCCTACGAGTAGGAGCAATAATAACATCAGGTTCGAATTACAATACAAGAAGTAAACACTTATTATTACCACCACAACATCGTACTTCTCTGTTTCAACATAGTTATGTGGTAAATGGTTGTAAATTTTATAATAGATTGCCAGAAACTATAAAAGGTTGCAAAAATGTATTTACATTCAGAAAAATGACGAAAAGATTTATTATGGATAAAACTTGTTATTCTATTGACGAATTTTTCCACTAACTTAACTTTATTTTATCATGTACTATCCAATAATATTTATTGTTTTTATGATTTATGTAATCTTGAGTGTATGTACTTAGACATGTATCCGGTGACTCCTTTCAGATTTATTATTGTATCATGATGTCAAACAGAGATATTGTATCATGTGCAATTTTCATTAACTGAAATAAAGATATAATATTATTATTATTATTATAATTCGACACCTCAAAAAACCTCTCAATACCAATTTTCCTTTGATTGAGGTGAGTATTTCGAAAGTTATTTAAAAAGAACGAAAATAGAAATAAAACTTCAACACCCTGTATCTTGGAAACGAAGCGTTTCCGGGCATATATTTATTTGAACAATTCATACTAGAATATTGTGAGGAATTACTTCCTGAAGTTTGTCAAAGTACTTCTGAATCATCCTGTATATACCGTATTTCATTTCGATACGACAATCAGAAGTAGGTGAAAATTGGCTTCCAAGATTTGATTATATTGTTCGTTAGTTACAAGTGAAACTATTAAAAGCGTGTTAATAAAAGCTTGTCATGATGTTCACTCGATAATTCTACAACTATCCTAATACTCTTCTGCAACGTTTTCATAATTGGGCATTTTGTAATTTGATATCTATAGTTGATTCAACAGTATACCAACTTCGAATATTTCATTATTTGATATTTTTATAATTCTTGCTAAATCATCGCTGGATATTCTGCAGGTGGTATTATCGCAATTTTTTATTTTTCAACACCAAACTTCAGGTGAGTTATGTGAGTACCACAAGGTGTTTCAAAAATCGATGTACCTATTATTTTCTAAAAGAATATGTAACTGAAAAAATGGATCATTTTACAAAAAATTGCTGACATAAATTCCAAAATAACAAAGGCACAAAATTCACTAATTGAATTTTCTCTAGAGGGGTCTTGGTCCGCGAACAATTTCACTAGCGTTACTGTATTGACTGCGAATGTACCAATGAATATACTAATTTTCTACGACCAGTACAAGTGTTTTAGGAAAATTACTCACTCAATTTCGTATGTGTGTGTTTGTTAGGCCCTTCAGTTGCTCATTCAAACACCACATATCACAACACTTCTGAAATGAATTAACTTTGTCGAGAATTGAGAGCAAATAATTTTTTCGTATGTTTTAACATAAATAGTAATATGAATAATTCAACTAACAGGAATAGGGGCTGGGAAAAAAATTCACATCAATAAAGAAACCTTTGAAAACAAGTTCTTACTTTATATGGCTTCAATCCAAGGAATTGTTGAAAAATCGACATAATCTGCTATCGACGATAATATATAATAATAATAATGTTTATTCATCAATAAAAAAAGGTACAATAGAGACATATAGAGGTACAATAAACAGATTAGCTCCAAAAGTCGAGACGCGAAGTGCAAAGCATGAACAAGGTAATAATTAGCATCATATAAAATAGTAGACTATTTGGACATATGATGAATATTAATTCAGTTTAAAATAATATAAGATGGACTAAAATTCAAATAAAATAAAATTGTAAAGTTATTAAAATAGTGAGTTATATATACAATCTTAATTTGACTTAACTAGATAAGTGTGTGGATAGGGTATATAGTGTATAGATAAAAGGGAAATAGTTGATAAAATTAGACACTGGGAACATTCAAAATATTAGAGATAGGTGATAGAATCATGTAGTTAGAGATAGTGTAAGGTAAGTCTTGAGGGTGTGATTACGGTATACAATTGATTAAGGTTAGAGGTTAGGCATTATGTTGGGTTGAGTATAGGATACTCACCATTTTTTACCGCGTTTCTAGTATGTTGTGGATGGATTCACGTGTTTGGGACATGATGAATTTTTTCAGTTCTTTTTTGTATGTTAAGGGTGATTTGATATTTTCGATCATCTCGGGTAAATAATTGTAGAATTTTGGGCTGAGGTATTTGAAGCTTTTTTGTCCTATGGCTTTGAACATGAAAGAAGAAGCGTATTGTTGTTGTCGGTTTCTGGAATTGTAATTATGTTCATTTTTTTGAAGGTTAGGTTCAGATTTATGTTGTTTAATGTTACAATTCTTGAAGAATATGAAATTTATATTTCATTTTATTTAGTGTGGGGTGTCAATATACTGCGACCTATAAGGTCTATAGTGCTCCTTCTGCTGCCCAGCCGTTTAGGATGTTTCGACGACTATATACGTCGGTTCCCCCACTCCTATATGGTTTTTAAGAAAATCAGGATATCGGATGGCTTCAAGTTGGGTACCCTCGGCTCGTACCGGTATCGTACCTTCCCTCTGATCTTGCGAAGTGTGCTTTCTGAGAGAATGTGGATAGAGGTTCAGCCTCTTCCTCGCGAAATGTGGATTCCTCATCCTGTACTAATCCGAGTTTTTTGAGGTGACCTCTGAACCGGCAGTGCCCTGTTAGAATTCCCGTTAGTATTCTGAGCTTGTTTTTACTCTCATTGGTGCAGTCATTTATCTCTTCTGGTTGAAGTTTTCCAGTAGTATCGTATATCGTAGATCCAGTATTGGGATCTTTTTTTATGTACTTCTTTTTCAAGTTCATCAAGTATTGTGCTGGTACTTATTCCGCAGAAGGGTTCAGGTTTCAGCCTTATTTTCGCAAGTACGTCTGCTATTTCATTACCTTCCACTCCAGTGTGTACCGAAACCCATAGGACGGTAACAGTGTTGTTCTTGCCTAGTCCATTTAGTTTCTCTAGGCATTCCCACATCATTTCGGAGTTGATTACATGGGAGTTCAGAGCATTAATGGCAGCTTGGCTGGCCGACATCATGATAATCTCTTGTCTTCGAATTTTTTTTTCTATATTGAACTGGACACATTTTCCCATGGCGTACATTTCAGCTTGGAAAATGCTCTGGGATTTGCCAGTACTTTCGGAATATTTGGTTCCAGGCCCATATACTCCTAATCCAGTTCCTTATGTTGTTCTGGATCCATATGTGTATCATTTAATGACACTGCTCTTGAGTCTTGGGATGGTCTCTTTGTCCATTCACTTTTGCTACTCAGCTTTGTGTTAAATGACACATTGGCACAAGTTATACATTGCAACCATAAATGAAAAATACAAATTGAAATATCTACGAAAACAAATATGCGTCTGAAACGAGAGAACAACCACTTTGAATCGAGCCAAGCGTTCACTACACAGGGCCAAAAAAAAACAAACATTTGTTTTTTAGTTTTTATATATTTTCGTGAAATTTTGGGTATCACTTTTGACGTTGACACAATCATCATGTTGATTTGTTTTGATCATTTTCCGCATATTAATAATCGAACAATAATTATTCGAAAATGAAAAATAAATGACACCAAACTGTCATAATGTTTACTTTCAACCCTCATTTGTTTTTTTCCACGGGTATTCGCGATTATTTTGGTAGCATTCCATGTTTGTTGATTGATTTGTACAGATTTTCCTCACATTAATAATCGAACAATAAAATTATTCAAGAATGAAAAATCAATGACACCAAACTGTCATAATGTTTACTTTTAACCCTCATTTGTTCTTTTCCATGGGTATCCGCGATTATTTTAGTAGGATTCCATGTTTGTTGATTGATTTGTACATATTTTCCTCATATTAATAATCAAACAATAATTATTCAAGAATGAAAAATTAATGACACCAAACTGTCATAATGTTTACTTTCAACCCTCATCTGTTTTTTTCCACGGGTATCCGCGATTATTTTAGTAGGATAACATGTTTGTTGATTGATTTGTACAGATTTTCCTCACATTAATAATCGAACAATAAAATTATTCAAGAATGAAAAATCAATGACACCAAACTGTCATAATGTTCACTTTCAACCCTCATCTGTTTTTTTCCACGGGTATCCGCGATTATTTTAGTAGGATACCATGTTTGTTGATTGATTTGTACAGATTTTCCTCACATTGATAATCGAACAATAAAATTATTCAAGAATGAAAAATCAATGACACCAAACTGTCATAATGTTTACTTTCAACCCTCATTTGTTCTTTTCCACGGGTATCCGCGATTATTTTGGTAGCATTCCATGTTTGTTGATTGATTTGTACAGATTTTCCTCACATTAATAATCGAACAATTATTATTCAAGAATGAAAAATCAATGACACCAAACTGTCATAATGTTTACTTTTAACACTCATTTGTTCTTTTCCATGGGTATCCGCGATTATTTTAGTAGGATTCCATGTTTGTTGATTGATTTGTACATATTTTCCTCATATTAATAATCGAACAATAATTATTCAAGAATGAAAAATCAATGACACCAAACTGTCATAATGTTTACTTCTAACACTCATTCGTTTTTTTAAATGGGTATCCGCGATTATTTTAGTAGGATTCCATGTTTATTGATTAATTTGAACAGATTTTCAATAAACATTAAAAAAAAATTGCACTTTAAATTAGTTTTTTACTATGCATATTATCATAACTACTGTTTTACCTTATTAACCTTTTCACTGATCGTAAAACGGGAACCGGATAAATACTCGGGACCTTTTTGTGTGTTTAGAGAGGGTATCGGTCGAATACGCGATTCTTTAAGTATTTCGTGTTGCCTATAGATGGTAGTTTGTTTCTGGCCGAGAGGCTTACGAAATGTTTTAAAACTCTTGAGCTTCACTGCGCGAGCCGTATGAATCTGCATTTTGATTATCAGGCACGAACTCCGAGGCATTGTTTCCCGAATTCATGTTTTGTTCTATTCAGATCGGCTTGCAGCAACAGTAACGTTTTGATGTGAACTCACAACAAACATTTTAAGTAAAATTTACGTCACTTTGACCTTCAAATAGGTCAGCGCCCAAATTGGCGAAGGTAATTCTTACGTTATAATTACCTTAAATTCACCAATATGGGGAAGAAAATGGAAGTAATTCAGAGTCGAAGGCATGAATAGGTAAAATTGCCTTCAGAATAGTCGACTGATGGTAAATATTTGTCATTTCTACCTAATTTAGGTTATAAACACTATATTGAAACAAACAGTAGAAGGTTAGAAGAAGATAATAAATGTTTACTGCTTACTGTATATTTCAACCTATATGTTTATTCGTAAAAGCTTTGAGGATGAACATGGCGTATGAAAAAAAAACTGTCAAGAGACGTACAGCAGAGAGTGATGTATGCAAGTGATGGTTTCGCATTCACATCTAGTTCGGATTTTATTTGCGATACAAACTTTTCTGTGATAATGTTGAATTTTACTTATGTAAAACAAGTCGGATCCTTCAAAATTACAAATTAGTATGGAAATAATTCATAAAATTAAATGTACTTCCTCAACTTTTTTTATCAAACACTGCAGAAACTAATTTCATAGATGAAGTATGTATATACATATCATATACACCAATCTTTTGACTATCTATCATTAAAATATAGTCGATTCAAGAAAATCATAGATCATTTTTGCCATGGTGGAAACGCTTCAAGCCAAAAAATATGGCGTCTATCCTTTGAGTCGCATTTTCCTAAAATTTCAACTTTGAGAACACATAGGCAAAGTCGAAAGTAACCTTTATTCCTGACTTTGAAGTCCATTCTCCTCATCTTGGGATTTTAGACCCTTTCACATTGTGGTCACGTGATGGAATACAAATTCCTTATGGGATGTTTTCTCATGCGATATGTCTATACGTTCCGTTTTCTGGATGGATTGGAATTGTGAATATTGAATTTATATTGTTGTTATTCGATATTCTGAGCAAAAACACTAAAATGATCATTTTAATTCCTAATACGGAGAAAACTTAAACATTATTTTCTACTTCTTGTTGATGGTAAAACAAAGTATCTCTGTCCAGCCTATACCTGGTTACTCGAAGAAAACTATATATACTACAAAACCCCGTAATAAGTGTTTATTCTGGAACTGGAATTGGAATAAAGAATCGTGGGATGTCATATTTTGGTATTTGGGCATAGTTTCCGATTCCATCCAACTTTTCTTCCTAACATTTTGCTGGATTTTGTGAAATAAGGGTACTTCACTCTTCTAGAGTTTTTATATTTTTTGACCTACCCTGTATGCTGTTTGACTTGCAACGATTTCTAGTCCATCTGATATGATTATCGAACATGCACCAACTTTCGGCAATATTTATATTTTGGTTATGCAATTAATTTTAAAAATTCGCAAATGTTGCACACTTATATGACCACACAGTATATACCCAACTAACATTATAGGAGAATTTTACCAAACAGAGGGGTAAAATAGCTTGGGGAAGTCCGAATATACCTATTTCTGACCAAATATTCTACTTTCAACTCCAAAGTTATAATTCGAGTTATAAAAACCGTATATGAGACCACCGGATCTCCTTCAATATGAAATTATTTGTTATGAACTTCAAATATACCTTCACAGCCTCATCGGTCAATGTTATTTATTAGGTTAAATTTCACCTCAAGGTCACCAGCAAAATGTGTTCGAAATACTTGAACTTTCAGGGAATACTTTTTGGTAAATATTAACCTAATTATTACCTTATGTATGTTCACATAGTCAGGGAATAAACAAGTCGATATATAGATCTACTATACACTCTACATTACCCATTTTGGCACCAATTAAGTTGCCTGGGCATTTTTTGTCCTAGTTTATACCTACTGCTTCACAATGAGGGCGAGATTACTACAATATTTGTCTCATTAGACTAAATGTCTAGAACGAAGTCAAAGTTACCAAAACTAAATTCCTTAAAGTAACTTGGACTATTATCAGATATTGAAGCCTGAATCGATTCAAAAGAGCACGACATGATTCAATTTACTCTCCTCAAATAATTTATTTTGGAGCTGAATTTAAGAAATCTTCAAAATGCCAAGTAGAAATTCGAATAGAATTAATAAATCATACAAGTATACCACCAACTACTATTGATTAGCTGCAAGAATGGGAATATAATCCAAATCTACACTTCCCAAAGTCCAAAGATCATAGCCATCTTGTGGTACATAAGAATATTCAACTATGTGCTCCACGTCTTTTAATAACTTCAACTATTTCAAAACATTCATCATCCATTTTTATGAATGAAATATGAAAGCAAATAAGTGTTAACCATCGACGGAGGAAATACAAAACAGGCTTATGTTGGGTTATGCCGGTAATGGATGGATTGCCAGAATGAATGCATAGATAAGCAGCGTTCAACAAGCTTCGTCTGTCGCCAGCGGTAAACTACTGGCGTGAAGTTTTCAGTGATACGACAAAATGGAATTCAATGAAGTTGGTCCAGCTGAAGCGAATGGGTAGAAAATGTATTGGATAAAGTACAAGAAAACGGAAGCAAACAGCAGAAAAATAGAAGATTGATATGTTGAAACGATGACTTCGAAAATTTCAACACTGAATATGGCGGCGTCCGGAAACGTCGAATTGAAGTTTTAAAGGAAATCATAATATCTCGATTTTCTCAGAGGTAGTCACAAGTGGCAAACAAATTGAATTGGATATTTCCGAGCACGGAATTATGCAAAGTTAGCATTTCAAGAGTACTTTCAGATTATGCGGAACGCGGCCATGTCAAACTTCAATTTTTGAGCCAATCACTGCACACCATTTGATATTCAAAATGTTATGATTGCCTATTTCTCTTCGGATACAGATTCCCTCCTCACACTGAGATAACATTATCATGGATATTATTATTGCAAAATAATGGTTATTTGATGTTCAATTCCAGAATAAACACTTCAATTCCAGAATAAATACTTGTTACGGGGTTTTGTAGCATATATCGTTTTATTTGAGTAACTGAGTAAAGGCTAGATAGAGATACTTGGTGTTACCATCAACAAGAAGTAGAAAACCATGTTTATGTTTTCTCCGTATTAGGAATAAAAATGATCATTTAAGTGTTTCTGCTCAGAATTTCGAATAAGAACAATATGAATTTATTATCCATGATTCCAATCCAACCAGAGAACGGAACGTATAGACATATCGCATGAAAAAACATCCCATAACCGATTTGTATATCATCACGTGACCACAATGTGAACTCCCAAGATAAGGAAAATGGTTATTTTTGACTCTACATAAAGTTCTGCATGTGTTCTCAAAGTTTAAATATTCGGAAAATGCGACTTAAAGGTCCCATATGGGACAGAAGCCATATTTTTTGGCGTTTCCGCCATTGCAAAAATGACCCATAATTTTATTGAATCGACTATATTTAGATGATAGATAGTCAAAAAATTTGTTTATATGATATGTATATACATTCCTCATCTATGAAATTAGTTTATGCAGTGTTTGATGGAAAATGTTGATGTTGATTTTATGAGGTTTCTCCTTACAAATTTGATATTTTAAAAGGGCCCACTTGTTTTACATAAGTAAAATTCAACATTATCACAGAACATTTTGTATCGCAAATAGAATCCGAACTAGATGTGAATGCGAAACCATCACTTGTATGTGTCTTGACAGTTTTTTTTTTCATACGCCATGTTCATCTTCGAAGCTTTTACAAATAAACATGAGGGTTGAGAGTCACAATTTGCCGTTAACATTTATTATCTACTGTTTGTTTTAATTTAGTGTTTATAACCTATAATAGGTGGAAATGGCTCAATTTCTACCATTAGTCGCCTTTTCTGGAGGCAATTTTACCTATTTATGCGTTTGACTTATTAGACAAGATGTCTTGATTGCCCAATTTTCGACTTCTGAATAACTTCCATTTTCTTCCCCATATTGGTGAATTTGAGGTAATTATAACGTTAGAATCACCCTCGACAATTTGGGCGCTGACCTACTGGACGGTCGAAATGACGTAAATTTTACTTAAAATGTTTGTTGGGCAGCCCTATTGAGTGAGGTATGTTGATTTTAAAAATATCTCACATGAGACATAAGATTCGTACGTATTTGTGACGATTAGTAAGTGAACTCCGAAACTCAATTGGAAAAGTATTTTAGGGAATTCTCTGTGGGGAAAAATTTATGAATAACATTCCAAAGTTAATATCCGAAAAAGAATGAATTCAATATGTTCTCACAAAAGGGATTTTGCTGTGAATTCGATCGTTTCTGCAACTATTGCTTGAAAACAATTCTCTCATGATTTTCAAAGGATTTTTATTGCAGTCATAAAGCATTTCATAGCCAATTTTATGTTCTGAATTAATGCATGATATGAATTGAAATAGCATGCAATCCTATCTTACGTTAACTCTGCATATTTCAGTTATCCAAACGATTATTCGTTATGAACTGTTTAATGTCACTTGTAAATAACATACAGAATTATAGTATAGAAAAATTATGCAAACAAAATATATTTTTTATCGAAGAATAAATTTATTTCACAATAAAGCAAACACAAACAGTTATAATGAAAATACAAATTATGATTCTTGATTCAACTATATGGGACTTCCACAAAGGCTCAACATAACCATAACAGAAAATCTCACAATCTTCAAAGAGGACACGGAGGTCATGATATAATAAATGAAACAATATTTTCTCGATTAAAAATAAAAAATCTGAGAAAAAATGCCTACGCCGCTGTTTATGGAATCCCGTATCAAGTTGCAATAGAATTCATAGAGGACACACCTCTCAATACATAGAAAATAGTACCAAAGTCTCCAAATTCACAAAGAACTATTTGAGCACACTGAATAAAGACGAAAGAGAAATTGATGAAGAACTTTACAATGAGAGAACAAACATTGTAGCATCTGGAAAACACACAACAAAGAGATAATTCTTTGAAATGATTTCCATTAAAAATTATGAGTGTCCTCGATAAAAAACCTGAGTAAAATATATCATAACGTCATCTCAATATTTCCTTCACTTTAAAAAATTTATTTTATCAAAAAAATTGTACATTGTGTATCTAGTAGTAAAAGCAATACACTCCCGGACGACAATGTTAATTGGGCCGAGGCGTTAAGCCGAGGCCAACAAGCATGAAGTCTGGCAATGGGCTTTTACCACGAGGTACACATACTATTTTTTCTGAAACCGCAATCAACATTATCATAAATTAATAATTTTTTATAAATTCATAACGATTTTTGATTAGCATCTCATTGCCTATAAAACTGTTTGTTTATTGTTGTGACAAAAGTCAGAGATTCACTACTCATTCCGGTTTAATAACTAGGTACTTATCGCATAAAGGAATTGCAGGCCTCAGGTTTTGCAACTACGTCCAAAAATTTGAGGGTGATAGCTTATAATTTAGCACAATCTATGGGTCTACGTTATCGATTTAATTGAGATAAAAAGATGACTGATGCTGATTGGCCAAAGTTATTTAAAAAAAATGCCACTTTAAGCATTTGAAAGGCCGAATATTGGTTCATGTCCTCAGCCGAGAACAAAGAAGAGCTGCAAAAATATTTTGAGCTTTCGACAGAAATACTCACAGAGAATGAGCTTCTTGATAGACCTCCGAACATTTTCAATATGGACGGAACAGGGCTTCAATTGAACAATGTACCTAGTAAAGTTGTAGCTGTCAAAGGCAGCAAAGACATCGCAAAAAGGAGGTCAGACTATAACAGTAGTGATATGTTGCAATGCAGATGGAAATTTCATGCCACTGTACTGCATCTTCGAGGGTGTCAATATGAAACAACATGAGGCTCAAAATGACGTTTTATTGCTGTGTTTACCGAGTCACACAACACACTTTCTCCATCCGTTAGACCGTGCTTATTTCGAACCCCTCAAAACATACTTAGAAAATCCATGCGATGATTCTTCATAGCCAGTCTTTGAAAGAAGATCGAGCAAAGACAATTTGTTGCCCTGTTTGCTACAGCGTGGACTCGCGCATCAACCAGCCAGACTGGAGCTTCAGAAATTTTTCCGCAACTAAAATCTTTCCTTTAAAACCCTCAGCAGGTCCACGTGGCTTCCTAACATCCAATAACCTAAACCAAAATTCAAAAAGTGTGACAGAAGAACAAGGAAAAATAGCAGAACATTTTCAAGAATCAGGAGAATTGTCATCGCACCTTTACCAACTCTTTTAGAAACCTTGATCTTAATATTAATTTACTCAAAAAAGACAGTTGTGACACTAGGAATTTTTGAGATTTCATTCCGGAATATGGCATGCTATAAGTAGTAAATGAACCTATCCGAATAAACGATAGATCACAGACTCTAATTGACGGCATAGTTACTTGTTGCGCCAATGTAATATCAAATGTTGATGTGATTAAGATGTTGTCAACTAAAGCTGAAGAATCCTATACAGAAAGAATTATTTCATACGTATAGGGACTATTCAAATTTCGATTATAACTTTTTCTTTGGAGATCCAACCATTATCAGTTTTGATCTGATTTATGAACTCAACAGCTGGGCGAAATAGTCTCATTCTAGAATGACAATCTTCATGCTCCTGAAAAAACTGTTAGGATCACTGAAAAAAAAGCGCCTTGGTTAACAGGAAACTTGAAAATTCTCATGACCCTCAAAGATCATGCTCTCTCAAATTATAAATCAACTTAAACTGAGGAATCAAGAAACGAATATAAGAATCTTAGATGACAGCGAGATGCAAGGCGAAGTTTTGATATTTTTTTTTTAGAAAATTTAAAGATTTTCGTTGATTGTTTGTTTGGCGCTGACTCAAAGTTATCAACCCACATCAGCTTAGGACTGAGATTTATTTTATTTTCCGCTTTTCCGTTTCTTTTTTCGTCGGATTTATTCTTTGTTAAAAAGTTTTCATAGAATCGAACTGCATAACTTTCATTTAGGAAGTTTCACTCTAGCTGTGGATTGTAGGGATATCGATATGGCTCTTAGGCCTCTCCGTATCACTACCTATGAGATCTTCCATACATTATGCTTTATCTATTCAAGAACCAGGATACCACGACTTCCTTCGAAGTGAATCACTCTCCTGGGAGTTATGTTCCTAATATCTGAAAGCGTTAGTTGAGCCCTTCCGGTTCAGTGTCTTATCTATCAGTTTTTTCAAGGTAATATATCAGAGACCCATGTTGGGTGACCAGTTTTGTTACTAGTTCCAATGTTCTTCGGCGATGGGTTCGAAAGCATTTTCGCTTGTCTTCGTCCGGAAACCATATTCCAGTAGGTTTTGATTTTATCAGCTTCCCAGCGCAAAAATTCCCCCTTAATGTGAACTGTGGGAAGACCCCAGAAACTTTCTGGACTAGGGAATTGAGTGTTTGCTAGTCCTTTCTCATCTGCTTTCTCATTGCTTTCCATTCCCCTGGCCCCAGCAATCTCATCGAAGTGACCTTTCACAGTCAGTCGTCTCGAAGAAACTTTGCAGCCTCAAGGCAGTACAGACTCATGAGTGTGTAACTTCCGAACTTCCAGTGCAGCTTGGCTGTCTGATAGGATATAGATTTGTTTTGTTTCCTTTCCCCCTCAACCGAGCCTATTGAGGGAAAATTCTTATAGAATGGAGTTTCGCCTGGAAAATTGTTGTGGCTTTGTCTAGCGGTTTTCAGAGCCTGGAACTGAAATGAGTTACTCTCACTTCAGCCCTTTGGTCCATCTCAGATCCATCAGTGTACCAAACTGACCCCTTTCCAGTTGAGGCCCGCTCGTTGTGCATATTTGGTGGTAGGAACACCACGACAGCCTTTCTCTAGGTTTCCGGTATGTTTCCGATAATGGAACTGGACTTGAACAGCCTTCCCCTGCAAGAATATATCATCCCGCCCATATTTTAGTGGGGCGGAAAATATTCCAGCGTTTCTAGGCGATTCAAAAGGTTTGAATATTTCAATAGCTCATTTGAATTTTTTGGTCGTCAATATTTTTTTGCTAGGCCACCTACTTTCAGGTAAGCTCTTCGCGGTTCGTCTTCAGGTACTTTGGATTGGATTCAGGAAAGGGAATATGTATGAGTACCTCTAGTATTCAGCATATTATCCGTTCGCTCGTTCATCATACCGGAAAATACTTTCTGGAGCCCTTTAGCTGGGGCTAGCTCTCTTATCTTCTCGCACATCTGCATCCATGAGTTCTTTGTTGTGCTCGGTAAGAGCTGCTTTGTAGTTTTCTCAGTGTCCCAGATTTTGAGCTGTATTGAATAGTTGACTGACAATTTATTCGACCAAGGCAAGTCTCTGTTGACTGCCTACACTCTGAGTTGTACACAAATAACAGAAAATTCCTATACATTTCCGTTGATGTTTTTTAATGAATTCATTGTTATTGTCCACCCTATATGAGGTTAGTTTGTGTTAATTAGGTGATATTTGACTGGTTCATCATCCGTTGACACAAATGACTCATCAATTTTTCCTTTTTTCACTGAAATGGAATATCGTGAAAGCCGCGAATCTGTGACAATAAACAATCCATATATTTCAGGTTGGGAGTCAGAACATCATCTATTTGTCCGCAATAGTTTATGAAATCAATCTCTTCCGACTGGACGCGCCAACAGTTTTTTTCCTTGCCCTTCATTTAATATTCCAGAATCCATAATGATGTCATAATTCAAAGAATTTGTCATTTTTATGACATTATTTAGTTGTAACTCGAAGTTTTATTGGAGGTGATAGAACATTTTTCTTATTCCAATTTTTACTTGAATGTTCCATTTCAAATGTATCCGTCTGGTGAAAGGAAATGAAGTATAGCACAGTGTATGAATAAAATGTAATACAAACAAAAATTATTTCAATATTATTTACATTATTATATAAAAACAGTACACGTTTTCTCGACCACAAAATGAGGAAAAGAAAAGCAATAAGGTATTTTCTGAGATAATTGATGGGTGGAAGAAATCATTATCATCAGACTCAGGTTTAATATTGAATATGTCCTGAAATGATTCAGATGCAGAATAACGTAAGTCGAGTAACTTGTACCAAAATTCACAGAACTTCCTATTTTATTCGCAACTGGTCTTTGCTAGGAATGGCTACCCTCCTCAATTTGAAAATGTTATATATATATATATATATATATATATATATATATATATATATATATATATATATATATTTATATATATATATATATTTATATATATATATATTTATATATATATTTATATATATATATATTATTTATATATATATATATATATATATATATATATTTTATATTGGTTGTTTATATGATTTTGAATTTGTATATATTTTTGTAATTTATTTCCCAGATTTATTTCTGAATCCCTATCATAACAAATAAAAACTCCGGCTATGTTATGTTACCTTTCTCCTTTTCAACCGCTTTCACCTTATCCCAGCCCAGTCAGGTACGCCTATCAACATGAGTCACTCCTTCTCAGCAGTCGATTCCTGCGATCTGTATTGCCGACCTGGCACCAACGATTCGATAAGAAAAGCTATTCAGTGGAGAAAAGTGAGGTTAGAAATTGAAAAATAAACACCAGTTGCAGAGAATAACCAAATTGGTTGGTTTTTTATTCAAATCAAAACTTATAAATACCCTACTCTGCGATAGCTACCTTATACTAGCAAACAATGACATAAAATGGTACAATTTGTGACAATGAAAGTATTGAGGAAGAAAGTTTGAACTTATTATCAGTCCTTTGACATGAAATTTTATATGAAAGTTCAACCCAAAAGAAAGTAACCAGTGATTTAGACACGCAAAGTTATTGGTTTACTGTGAAAATTTGCACTGTGATGAGTTCAGTTATTGAATATTGTGGCTGCTTTTCTGATGAAGTTTTCAATCCCGTGGACGTATTTCTGGGATCTCAATGACAGCTTACTTGCTCTCCTTCCAAGATTTATCGTCTAGACCAGGTAGGTGGAATTTTTATTTACTATGTATTTCTTCTGTTCAGCCTTTCAAGAATTTTTCCTCGTTCGGGAATTTTATAGCAGGTTTTCTTATATCATCTGAGAAAGCTTCTTTTAAAATTTTGTACGTGGCTTCACTTTTTTAACTTTTTTCCAATCTCCTCCAAACTTGTTATCTCCTCCCAACTTGTTTTCTCCTCCCATGGTAACACGCACAACTTTTTATTTTTTCACAGATTTTCGAATTTGTATCACTCCTACCTAATTATTTCCTATTCTAATTAATATTAATGATTTTATGAATGATATCTATTTACAAATTCATATAAAATTATATTTTTTTCAATTTCTGCCATTACATTTTATTGTATATCATCACTTTTCCCACACAAACTCTCTCGAATCCCATTGGTGGGTTTTCTGTTGATCTGAATTGTCATACAGGAATTTCGAAACTTATCTATACGTTGATCTTACTTTAATTCAATGTTTGCTATAAATTTCAATTTTGATATGATTTAATCGTGGATTTTTATTAGATATATCGTTGGTTATATATTTTCGATGATAGAACTACTTCAGGAATGCCATCTTTATACATACTAGAGCATAGTATAATAGTAAAAAGGAAAAAAATTGCAAAAAACATACTCCAGATAAGAAAATACCTAATGATAATAATGATAATTATAAGTTGAATTATTTTACAACACTGCTTAACATAACAATATATATATATATATATATATATATATATATATATATAAAAATAAAGTAACTCCATCGACGATAAGAATGACTAGTTAGGTGTGAACAAATTGATTATTGGGGTATGCAGCAAAAGAAAAAGTGTACTCTTCAAAGTTTATCCAAGCTTTCGGAATGTTTTATTTCCATCTTCAGGGATAATCTTTATTGAGATTAGTTTCTATGTTGTTTATGAATGTTCTCCATGTAAAGTACGGTGAAATATAAGTTATGACTTTGAAGTTGGCAACTCATGTTTTAAATCGTCAACTAATTATACACATTGAAATTCATTGAACAGTTACTAATTAAAATATTTAAAATATAAATTCTGAAACATGTGTGCCTTGAGAAAGTACAATAGGTTAAAAAAAAAAAAAATCAAAACATTCCGAAAGCTTGGACAAACTTCAAAGAGTACACTTTTTCTTTTGCTGCATACCCCAATAATCTATATATATATATATATATATATTTTTTTTTTATTCAATTTTTTGGAATAAAGGTCTGATTCATTCAATTCGTATAATTTATTTCAACGACGTTTCGACATAGTATTTGTCATCATCAGTTAAAAACACTAGAATTAAAAATATGACGTTTGAGACATATTCACCTTATCACAATATTGAAATGTATGAATTAAAATAATTAATTAAAAACATATGATTCAAAATATAACACATTATTCAACACAATACAAAAATCTCTGTAATATATATTCACTTACAAATCATTTTATTTGAATATCTGCATTCGCATCGTATGAACGTTATTGTAGTTGTATAACATATTTCTTACTGTAAAATACAGAACTTTCTTCAAATCAATCTGATCTCAATACTAGTTATTGATATATCACCAAGTTGGCTCAACCTCCAGTTGGTACTAACAATAAAAGTTACTATAATACTTTGGCCAATCATGGCATACCATTTCATATCAGTTGGTACTACTCTCAGTTGGTACCACTTGCTGTCAAAGCATATGACAAGTTGAACAAAAATTTTCCCACACTTTATAACCTATTGTACTTTTTCAAGACACGCATGTTCCTGTACTTTATGTTTCAATTAGTAACGTTTGCAATACATTTCAATGTGTTATGAGAAGTTGACAATTTAAAATGTGTTTCCAACTTCAAATTCGGAACATATATTTCACCTTACGTTATATGAAGAACATTCACAAATAACATAGAAACTAATCTCAACAAAGCTGTGAGTTTATTATAACCTTAAGGTCCGAAGGACACACGTATTGTAAATTTATTCATTGTAGTATCCCTGAAGATGGAAATAAAACATTCCGAAAGCTTTGACAAACTTTGAAGAGTACACTTTTTTCTTTTGCTGCACACCCCAATATTTAAGCCTTACATATATATATATATATATATATATATATATATATATATATATATATATATATATATATATATATATATATATTCTGAGTTCATAAAATACTTTCGTATACTATGAAGTAGCATTAATGATGATTACAAAAGTGAGAAGAAGAATAACAACATTTTCATATGATTTTTGATGTATTCTTCAATGTACTTTCCAAATTGATGGAAATAGCCAACTTGTCATCATCATTACTGCATCATTTGGTAATAAGCTCACATCAAAATTCATAAATTCAGTAATTTGCACCGAACGGAGTTTTCCCCACGATCTATATGATTATAGATGCACTCAAAACGCTGTGGCTCGAGAAATTTACGCCGATATCTCCGGCATCGGCTTTCAAGTCTAATAACCGTACACCCTCAATTTCCATTTGCTCCACCTTACCACGCCACACTGTCATTTACGCGATGAATATATACAGAGTGTTCGGTGATGGTTGAATCATCACTCGAATATGCTTATGGAAACAAATCAACCCGAAGTAGATGGAGGAATAGAGAGAATGAAATATTAGGTTAAGTTTTATATGAATAAAGCAGCCTGAAGATTTGTATAAACGGTGGTTCAGCGATACCGTCTCGTATAAAATCTCATGATGAACTTTCTCAGATCGTATATTTCATACCGAAATGTAATTGAGAAGCATGTAATCGTCACCAGGTTGATCGCCATGGAACTTTTCTCCCGAAGTAATTTTTAACTGATTGGAGTTGATTGTTTTCTATACAGTATTTGTTTCACTTTGTTTTTGATAAAAAACAATTGGTTCATTGTGAATATCTATTCCGGAACAGACTTCATTTGCTGTTTTGCATCTTGCGTACAATGGGGATTCTATAAGTATGTAAGTGTTAAGTTTTGAATCTACAGTTGCTACGTGGAACTATAACTATAACTATACTACGTAGGTTTATTTGTGCCAATAATTAAGGACCGTCTGTCAGAGAGTTTGTAGAAGAATAAGCAAGCAGAAGGATCTACGATTTTACAGAGATACAAATGAGTATGTGTGTATATGTATTTTTTTATCATTGTATATTATAGTGTTATACTACTTAGTTTGAAGTTAATATCACATACAAGTGATAGTTTTATACTGAAGCTTCGTGATTTTCTTCCTGTTTATTCGCTTACAATAAATATATATCTGTACTTCCATTATTGTAAAATTTGAACTTTCGTGAATAAACATTATTATTATAATTATATTATTATTATAGTATCTGTTGTGCAGCAAATTGTTGTCATAACCATGGAAGGAATAGAGCCCATCCAGCTTGAATGACATATTTCATGAATTATCTTTGCACTGCCTCCAATTGGTCAATGTGGCATTTTTACAGTGGGGGCCATATCAGAGAGCAATATTCCAACCTTAATTTCACAGAAGCGTTATATAAGGCAATGGAGCATTCATTATTTTGAAAGTCTTTGTATGTTCGGAGAATCGGTCCTGTAATTCTCTCAGCAGAAGAAGTTATTTGTTATAGTGATTGGAAAAATTTAGTTTGGGGTCGAATTCAATCGCAACATCCTTGTTTTGTTGGTTGCGCTCTAATGCGATATTGTAAATTGGGTAAGAAAGTTCGTTGACTTTTTCAGGGAATATGTGTTGTATTTGCATTTTTGTATGTTCAGTGGAAGTTTGTTTTCAATACACCAAATGTGGAGATTATGAACATCGTTCTGTAGTGTAAGACAATCATCAATTGAATCAACTCTTCTGAAAAATTTCCAACCATCTGCGAACAGCAGTTGTTTGCTGGAAATATTGTTTCCAATATCGTTCATGAAGATACTATGAATTTATGGGATTCGTGGCCTCAAAATTCGACAGAGAGTATACGATTTTCCAGATAAGTCTGAAACAGATAAATGAGTTGAGAATCTGAACCATGGTGATTGAGTTTGCTCAGTATTATTTGATGGCCTAACTTGTCGAATGCTTTTGAAAAGTCAGTGTAGATGGTGTGCAATTGAGAGTGATTGTCGAGGGCGTTGCTGTCTGATTTGGTGAAACATATGGGGTTCGTTCGCTTATGAAACCGTATTGGTCTAGTGAGATTAAGTTTGGTATGCTAGGGTATATTGTGCGATGAAGACATATCTCGAACCCTTTGCAAAGTTGAAGAGAAGTGTGATAGGTAGGTAATTAGCAACATCATTGACTGCTCTAGATTAAAAATTGGGAATATTTTGGCAATTTTCCATCTATCTGGAGAACATTAAGTTTTCAATGCTAGATTGAAAATGGACTGTAGTGGTTTGGCTAAAACTGCAGCGCAGTCTCTGAATAGGAAGCTTGAGATTGAGTCGTATCCATATGGGTGTTTGGCTCAAAGTTACTCTAAACCTTTCAGTATTCATACTTCTGAGAAGTATTCAACAGAGATGGTTGGATTTTTTGTTGGTGAATTTAATGTATTGTCTGCAGGGTCTGAGGTACGGAAAAAGACACTTCCAAAAAATTCAGCTAACGCATTTACTATACTGGATGGATCGCTCAAGGAATTCTTGAGGTTTCCTCCTTGTTTTGAAAGTATGACCGAAAATTGGATGAATCGGCATTAATTCCTGGAAAAAAGTCTTTCTGATATTCAATGCGAACCCAACACTTCAAAAAGACCTGACATTTATTCTTCAATGAGAATCACAATTAAGCGAGAAGATTTAAAAAACGCATGGAGACGCGAGGTCTGGCCAAATGGAGCATTAGTCTCTTTTTTTGCCCAGAAGAGGATGCCACCCACAGTACTGATGGATCCTCGCCCACAAGAATCTACCCAAATAAACGCCAAGATACAACCCAATTGGAAGATAACTATAATAGCCGCCCTAATGCCTGCCTACAGAGAGCTGTCACCAACACACTATTCCCAAACATCAGGAGCCTTTCTAACAAAATGGACGAATTAGAACTGAGCATAGGAGAACGGATCTATGATTTTATCTGCCTATGTGAACACTGGCTAAATGATCTAGCAATCAACGCCCATAATTTGGAAAACTATACAATAGCGAACCACTACTTCCGTAAAACGTACAAGGGAGGTGGCGTTATGATCTATATTAAAGATATGTATACTTCTAAGAAATTAGATAACTTAAATATCCACCTCCAAGAAAAAGACTTTGAGATCACGGGTGTTGAAATAATCCTTGAAATTTTATTTTACAAAAAAAAACATTTTTCATATCTGGGGATTTTAATATTAACTTGATGGAGGATGCCCGGGAGTTTGAAAATCTGGTCAAATCTTTTGGTTGTGAATTTCTGAACAATAAACCCACAAGGCTTACCAGCTGTCTAGATAACTGCATCACTAGTGCCCCTAACGATTGTGTTGCCCCACAAATGGAGAACAAACATTTTCGATTGGAAAATTCAGGGAAACTCAAAAGTACCCAAATTATAGAATATAGGCCTTTTTGCGACATAACAATGAATAGAAGTGATTCAATTTTGAAAAATATCAATTGGGATGTTTTGCTCGAATTTACTAACACAAATGATATGTTTGATTGTTTCCTGGAAACACTCCTACATGTAATGAACAAATGTTATCAAAAAAAAAAATGTTAAAAAAAGCAATATGGAAAAAAAACGGTTTAATGCAGACTTAAGAAACTACAGAGAGAACCTGAATTTTCTGATCGAATATAACAAGAGTAACCAGAATGTTGATTTGACACCGGAAATAATACTTGCAAAAAAAAACTATAAACATATGATTATCAACCAAAAGAAAAAATAGTACTCGAGCAAGATAGAACAATCCGTAAACAAACCTAGGGTCATTTGGCAGATTATCAAGCAGCCCCTAACCAAAGAGTCCTCACAGGATACCCTTTTCTCATCTAATGAATTGAATGATTATTTTGTGAACATAAGTAGCAATATTTTAAAACAGCTGGAGAATATTCCGGTTGATCTAGCGAAACTTACTTCATCTTATATACAATTCCATAAGAGTATTTTCTTCATGGCTGTAGACTCCACAGAAGTTGGACATATTATTGCGAATCTCTCGGATAGTACCGCTCTTGATGTGTATGGATTAATTAACAAGATGTTGAAGAACATGAAAGAGGGATTAGCGGAACCTCTCACCAAAATAATAAACAAATGCATTGAGACGGGTGTGTACCCGAGAAGCTCAAATTCAGTAAAGTGACCCCTGTATTGAAAAAAGGAGACAAAAATGAGATAGAAAATTATCGTCCTATCCCAATAATCCCAACTTTATCAAAACCCATTGAAGCTGCAATGAATAGTAGAATAATACAATTTGTGGATTCGAACGACTTGCTCTCAAAGTCCCAGTTTGGATTCATAAAAAATCTATCTACATCGCATGCCATATCTGAACTGGTGCGAGCCACGGTAGATTCCTTCGAGAGGGGGGAAGCACTCACAGCCGTACTCTGTAACCTCTCGAAGGCATTCGACTGTGTGTCGCACTTGATTCCACTCGAAAAACTTCCGTACTATGGAATTAGGGGAAAAATAGCTGATTTGATTGATTCTCACCTATCCGAACGAAAGCTGGTTGTAGAGCAAAGTAGTGTGATATCTCCAGCAGTGAATGTTGCAGCAGGTGTGCCCCATGGGTCAATCTTGGGACTCCTACAGTTCCTAATATATGTTATTGATCTTCCACACCATATGAACCCTCTCAATACCATTCAGTATGCCGATGATACTACTTTTTATGAGAGTCACCCTGAACATGAATATCCAAAGCAACTGACTGAAAACGCGTTGAAAAAATTTTTTTTTTGCAGCCAATTAGTTATGCTTAAACGTCGAAAAAACTGACATAATTACTTTCACACTAAAAGAGCTAAAGGACAGTCAAAAATCCATTGAGTTTTTGGGGGTAATACTGGATCAAAAACTTAATTGGAAAGACCACATCAAAGATCTCTCTACTAAGCTGTCCAGCACTCTCTACCTGCTCCGTAGAATCAATGAATCTGTTCCTTTCTATGTTTCGAGAGCTGCTTACATGGCTGTCATACGGATTGGTTTTCTGGGGACTTTCAACTGATTGGAAAAGGGTATTCATTCTACGAAAAACGGCTATCAGAATCCTGGGGAGGGCAAAATGGACTGACAGCTGTAGACCTCTATTTAAAAAATTCAATATATCAACCATTGCGGCTCTATACATATTTCAATGTCCCGTCTATATCAAAACACAAAATGACCCCCCTAAAGTTAATCACAACCACGAATATCTGACCAGAAATGGCCACAATCTTCTTATGCCACAGCATCGACTGGCAATTACTCATAAAAGCTGTGGCGATAAGGCTCTTCAACCATCTACCACCATATATGAGGAATTTACATATGAATAAATTGAAAAAAAGTATAAAAGGGCTGCTGGTTGATCTCTGCCCTCATGACGTTGGTGAATTTCTCAACTGTAAGTTTCAATACTTTGCCTTTTTAATGTGTCTGTTTTGTAGTGTATAATACTTGCCTTTTTAATGTGTCTGTTTTGTACACCTTGACGATGCCAAATCTATTGTGGTGATAATAAGCAAATAAATTGTTTGATTGATTGATTGATTGAATTGCGTTCCTGGCTGCAGATCTGTACCTACTGATCGTAAGCAATAGAAAATTTTGTTTTTATGAATTTTCAAAGGTTTTTGGAATGTTGCTTGTCGTCCTCAGAGTATTTTTTTGAATGTTTTTAAACAGTTTGTGTTTTAGTTATATTTCGTTTATGATTTCTTGGTTGAACCAAGGGGGTATTTGCTTGTGAAGTTGGTATGTGTGGGGACCCATAAATCTAGTATTGAGTAGATGATAGAGTAAAAGTTTTCTAACGCTTACTTTGCATCTAAGTGTTGGTGTAGACACGACTAGTCGGTGTTGAGAATGGTGAAATACAGTTCGCAAAATTTGCATTGCGAAAATTATAATTTGTGCTATGTGTATGATATTGTCACACTGGTTTTGGGAAATGCTATAGCGAGATGTAGAGCTGGATGGTATCCATCTTCCGGGACAAATGGTGGATCGTCGTGGCAAGTGGGGCATTCCAGGTTCGGAGAATCAAGTCTAGCAGGCGCCCTGGTTGGTTAAGAACTAAATTGAACTGATTCAAGTCATAGGAGCTGTTGAAATGTTCAATGATCGTTGAATTTATATTGGCGATATTTGCAACTGGATCCTGAAAATGAGATTGGTTGAAGTCCTCCATAATAGACATGTTGCTGCCGTACAGATATTCGAGAGTAGTGAATAGATTTTGAAGGTGGAGGTGCTAACAACATTGGAAGGAATATAAATAACAAATATGATGGAAGTTTTGTACTCCTTACTTCCTACGATGTCGATGGTGGAAAAGTTATCGCGAAATTCTGATAAGTCCATTTCTGCTGCTTCGCAGTCTGATGCAGTGTCCGTCATAAAGTTGGCTACATATGGGAAACAAATTTGTTGGCGAAAATTTGAAAAAAGTTATTTGTGGTGCCGAAAATAGGTCAAATTGACAAGATATCGAAATTTTTTATTGCCAACATGTGTTTGGAATCCAACGGGACCCCATGTGCCAATTTTGAACCATATTGAAAAAAAAACAAAAATATAATTTTATTTCTCTACCCTTACTAAGGAACATTATACATTCTTGTTTTATCTGGAACCACCTTAAATAATCTAAATCACATAAGTTTGGGGCTAAACTAATCAAATATTTGTGCAATAGACATTTTGCGGAAGATTAATTATGAAAACACGATTGAGTCTTGTCACTAGGTGTAGTCACGCCCTGTATATTGATGCACATTAACTCATTCAATATTCTCAAACCGTGAATGAAATTTGAACCAACTTATATTTGCAATTAGAACTTAATAACACATTATTTATCCTTGCTAAATTTAATATTGGTTAGAGTAAATTTTAACTTCAATGACTTAATTATATTTTTGAATTTTACAAGGCGGCTTCAAAAAAAGATCTACTTTTGTTGTAACAATAACAAATGTCCCAATAACTTGTTGACAATTTTGTTGGAGTTGTCGTTCTTTATCAGTTTTTGTGTTTTTCAATCTATCAAAAGCAATGGCTCCAAAACTGAGTATACAAGAAAAATTGAAATAGTATTGGTATATGGCAAAGATTATCATAGCACAAGAGAAGTAGCTGAAATTTTCGATGAAAGGCATCCAGACCAAAATTTGCAATATTAATACGGCGGCAAAGATATTGCGAAAATTCAAGAAAACTGGTTCGGTTGAAAACAAATATAAAAGTGTTCACGTTAAGCCTGTTGTGAATAATGAAAATAATGTGAAAAATGTTTTGCTGATAGTCACAAATACACCAAGAGTTTCGACGAAAATTATGGCAGAAAAGGCAGAAATATCTCAAACCTCTGTTAGACGAATTTCAAACAAAATCACTTCCACCCTTACAAACCAAAATTTAGGCAACTACTGCGAGACAGGGATTGTGACGCACGATTTTATTTTTGTGCATAGTTCCAGAGAATGTCAGAAGACAATCGTGATTTCTCAAAAATGTGCTATTTTCTGACGAAGCAACTTTTACCTCAAATGGTGTCGTCAGTTCTCAGAATTGGAGATGGTGTGCAGATCATAATCCTAATATTATTGATGAAGCCAAGGACCAATATAGTTTCAAAGCGAATGTATGGTGGGGAATTTTGAATGAGCGAATTGTAGGTCCCTTCTGTTTCAGACAAAGTTCAAATGACAAACGCTATTTGAACTTTATACGGACCGATATCTACATTTATCGACAATCTACCATCACAAGAGCGGATTCGTTTGTTCCTTCAACAAGATAGGGCTTCTATATTCATTATACGAATGGAGTGCGGGAGTTGTTGAACAATGAGTTTGGTGAGCAGTGGATAGGTCGATATTCAGGTAATCCTTGGGCTACTCGGTCTCCAGACTTAACGCCGTGTGATTTCTTTTCATGGGGTCACCTGAAAAGCAATGTTCATAAACAACGCCCATTTCGAAATGAATAACATTTGAACATTTGTATAAGGAATTGTGCAGCACTGACCAACGGAACTATGTTGAAAAATGTTCGCCGAGAAATGTTTTCCAGAACAATTCAATGTATGGAGCGCGAAGGTGGTCACGTAGAATATTGAAAATTTGTACATTGTTTATTTATTTTTCCACATCCACCTAAATAATATTAAGTTTCAATCACAAATATAAGTTGTTTTGAATTTCATTTACGGGTTGAGAATATGGAATGAGCTCATGTGCATCAATATACAGGGCATGACTACACCTAGTGAGAAGACTCATGTTTTCATAATTAATCTCCCACAAAATGTCTATTCAACATATATTTCATTAGTTTTGACCCAAACTCATGAGATTCAGGTTATTAAAGCTGTTTCCAGATGAAACAAGAATGTATAATATTTTTTAGTAAGGGTAGAGGAATAAAATGGAATTTTTGTTTTTTTTTCAATTTTGTTCAAAATTGTTACATAGGGTTGTCGTTGGATTACAAACACATTTTCTCCATAACATTTTTCGATATCTTGTCAATTTGACCCATTATTAGGCACCACAGACAACTTTTTTTCAAAATTTCCGCCAATTCTGAGGTCACGTGATATAAGTCACAACTGATTTTTCAGTTATCAGACATGCAGAAAAAAACCGCCATTACAGTTTTCCAGAAATGTAAATAACATTTTTTTTCCCACATATAGCCAACTTTATGATGGACACTGAATAATACGGAACAGTACACCACCACTTCGTGAAACTGAATTTGCCACTAGATTTCTATAACTTCAGAACAGTACATAGTTGATGGAGACTAGTTCGGAGCTGGAGATGTAAGCTTGCACCTAGGTTTCCCTGATAGCAATGATGTGATACTCGGAGGCCGTTGAAGATTTGATGAATTCGTGTATTTTAGTGTTGAGATGTCTTGGTCAGGAGAATTCATTTCATCATGATTTTGAAATCAAGTGAATCAAGATAATAGAAATAAATGAATATGCAACTCATCTCGATATGATATCACTCTAACCCAAACAACTACTCGATTCTAAATCCAATAAATTGATGTTTTCTTTGAAATGATTACTGTTTTTATGGAAAACCCCTCCAAGAACCTTATAGCTTTCTTGAAAACCTTCTAGATCTGCCCGTGTCCTTTGGTCCCTAAAACCTTCTAGCCCTTCCCTCAGGAACCATTTGGATCCGCCCACTATCCTGTGATGGACCTTCTTGTCCCCCGATGATCATCTTAGCCCCCTCGGTAGTTTTATCAAGTTCCGAGAACCTTTCAACTGACCTGTTCCTGTGGTGAATCTTTTTATTCCCTGAGAATATGTTGAAGCCCCTAGAACTTTTTTAAGCACCAAAAACTTTTTCAAGCTCTGAAAACCTTTCTGAGCCCTGATAACCTTTTAAATCAGCTCTGTTCCTGTGGTGAACCTTTTTAGCCCCTAGAATCATTTTAGTGGTTGAGAATATTTCTAAGGAACAATAACCCATAATGAATCTTTTCAATTCTAGGTATTACAAAGTGATTCGGCATTGGGAGAGAGAAACACCATTCAAAAGTTGTCCACAGATAAGGCATGGATTGCTGAACATTTTGCCAAAGTAATATTTTCACACTAGTTTGCCATTTGAAAAGAAATATTTTTTTTTCAAGGTACAAAACTTTATTAGTTACAGTCAACTCTTTGACCCCAGTATGGTTACGCCCAACAATATAAAACGACCTTCAATCAAAGCTTTCATATACATTACGTGAGTGTTGTTCAGAATTACAAAGAAATTATCCCGCAAAAGCTGAAGATGCTGCATTATCCTGGAACGATTGCCCTTCCAGTTCTCAAAACTGGTGAGTAGTGCTTGCATATTATATTTTTCAGTTTATGGAAACAACAAAATATTGTTTTTTCTCTATGTATGTGTGTACATTATTCTACAGTCGAAAGTAGACCAAAAAAACTTCATGTACTATTTAACCAAGTCGAATACATAGTGAATATTTACACTCTGGATAAGTCTGTACATACTGAACTCCAATGGATTGGAATAAATATTATAATGAATCACGAGGAAAAGAGTTCGACTTGATGGTGTTCCTGAAATTAATGGAATTTTCTGAAGATTTAATTCCACTCCTCTCAAGTCTCTGAGAAATATGTTATGCTTTCCAGTTCACGTTTTCCATCTGTAGCTTTCATTCGAAACCATTTCTTATTCGACACATCAAAACGGATAGTTTTATCCTGATCGAGATGGTGAACTCGGATTCACTACGCAGTCACATCTATAAGATCAGTTTATAGCCTCAGTAATTTATTATCTACGGAGAATTCAGCGTTCCAGAAAGTGTTCACCACTTGAGAAACCACTCTTGGCAAGTTTAATAACTCTCGTTCGTTCTGTTGGAGTTGCTTTACCTCGGAAATACTTCTCGAATGCTCCGAAATATAGTCTACACGATGAAATCTTTATTGTAATATTCATTCACTTCCATCATTTCTCGTGGAAACTGCTGTGCATAATTGACGATTAGGAGAAACTCCAGTTGAAATACTGCTACTTACCCGTCCGGAACAAAATGGGATTCTTAGATAAAATCCGCTCTTAAAACGCATCCCGATTTCGTGTAAGTTTTTTATTCATAACTAACTGCTCATCTTATGAGCAGAATACTACTGACTGACTCATCATACATCTTCTGAACCGTAAATTCTGTTGGATATAATATTTGAATCATTCGTCTTTCAGGGTGTAGCAAAATGAAACGGAGGATTAGGACTGGAAAAAACTCTTTAACAAAAAATTCAACTGACGAAAAAATAAAGTGCAAATAATTGCAGCGGGATGCACGGCGGCATTTTGATTACTTCTTCAAAGTAATAAAATGATCTTCGTTGATTGTTCGTTTGGCGCCGACTCAAAATTAGTTACTTACATAGTTCAGGATTTCAATTATCATTAAGACTAATAAAGTTTATTTTATTTTTTGCTTCTCAGTTGATTTTTTTGTCGGTTTAAGTTTTTATTTTTCACTTTTTTGTGGCTGAAATCAACTTAACTCAACTCAATTGACTCCAGGTTATTTGTAATGTCATCAGAACTACCTATATGTGTACCAAGTTCCAACAGCATCGGTTCAGAGATGAAAAATTATCAATCCCCTAAATCCGAAAATGACCAACTCATAAGTATACCCTGTCCATTAGAGAAAGAATCATCTAAATCGGATAACCCAGTACGAAGTTATGAGTAATAGAATCGGTTAAAGGGTAAAAATTCAGTGGAAGAACGATACATATCCCCTATTTTTCTACCCTTAAGGGTGACATTTATTCCTCAAATTCTAATGGGACCAACTTCGAAGTATGCCCTGTTTAATTAAAAGAGAATCATCGAAATCAAACAGCTCTGTAAGAAGTTATGCGTGATCCTACATAAATAAAATAAAAAAATATACGCGTCGACTAGAGAACTTCATCTTTTTTGAATTCATAGGTTGAAAAAATATTTTCGCAGATTATAGTTGTCAGATTCCAAAAAAAATCCTCTTCTCTGAGTGAATGCATGAAAAGGAGCACATTGAGAGATGAGCACAATTGGACACATAATTATGAAATGACAGCCGTAGTTATTGGAAAAAGTATGATTTATATTTGGCTACTTTCGAAAAGTTTTACTCTATGTATATGTATATGAAAATAAAAAATCGCTGTTGAGTACTGTTGATATTTTTCATTGTGAGTTATTTTGTTTGTTCTTTGTATTTTGGAATATTTGGTACTGAATTGGAAACTTATATACGCTTATATACACAAATATAAATAAAATATAAGAATGGTTGAAATATATCAAATATGAAAAATTGGTATGAACTTACATGTGAAAAAAACTTTTCAACAATGTCGGCGCCAAACAAACAATTATCGAAGATCATTATATTACTTTGAATAAGTAATCAAAACGCCGCTATGCATCTCGCAGCCATCATTTTATGCTTTACCCAATTCAATTGCTAGTTTGTTTGGCGTCGACTCAAAATCAGTTACTCACATTAGTTAAGGAGCGCAATTATCATTAAAACTAAGAAGGTTATTTTATTTTCTGCTTTTCAGTTGATTTTTTCGTCGGTTTAATTTTTTGTTAAAAAATTTTCATTTTTCCATTTTTTGTGGCTGAAATCTACGGATTGCTACCAACTTAATTTTTGGTTACTTCCAAAATACTCACTTACCTAGCTTACTTCAACTATTAACTATCGAATAATATGATAATCAACTTTAACTATTCATTGTTACATAATATAAATTATTTTTGAAAGTTCTGGTTAGTTGATTTTATCACTTTGTATATAATTCCGTCCTTTCATAGAATATAATTATTGTGACGGATGTAGGAGGATTTGTCAATGTCAACTACATATGTGCCAATGTTCACAAGTGAGAAATCAATCATCCCCTATTTTTCTAGAGGTGGATTATTCCATTCCGAATTAAAATATGGTCAACTATGTGGTATACCCAATATAATGAAGAAATAATCATCCAACTCGGAAAACCCTCTACAAAGTTAAGCCTGATAAAATCGGTTAACGGACCAAAATTCAGAGGGTATATAATTTAATTCTCTTTTTAACCATTTTTTTTTTCAAATTTATTTTAAACATTTTTTCACAATATGCATTTGAAATGTCAAGTATAAGTGATGTGGAACAATGAATTTTGAATTTTATTACCGATCCTGCTTTTTGAGAAAGAAACCATTACAATTATCCGACAGAGGGCGCTGGGGGCACATCAAATTTTGTTAGGCATAGGGGTCGAGTTGCACATCAATAGGGGGAGATTCATTACTTGAATAATGTTTGATTTTTGAATTTGTATCAAAGATTAATTAGGTAGAGATTTTGAGTCCAATCCAATTTCCGACCCAAATAATACCCAATTCATTTATTTTTAATGACCATCATCATAATGGGTACCATTCATTAGATTTACTGAACTTCTGATCGTGCAGCTATGAATATTATAACAGTTGCAAGATTTTGGCAATTCGAAATCGTGCGTGCGGTTTTGAGTTTCAACCTGAAATTATTATTTCGACTCCTTTCTTTGGCATTTTGTAAATAAACGTGATTAAATTCAGCTCAGTAGGCTACTTAGGGTGATTGATTACAAACAACTTATTGATTTTGATTTCCTAGTAAAGTTTTAGGCCGAATTCATCCTCATGACAGATCGGCTTTAGTTCTGTGATTGACTTCGTACGAATCGGAAGTGTTCTCAGAGCAATTTAATTTCGTATTAAATCGAAGCATTGTGTTTGTGTACCCCAGTGCACTGAAAATATACTGATTATACTCTAGTATTGTGAATACATAGTGATGTTAGGTGTGAACGGGGGTAAACCCCCCGATCCTCACCCTACTGAAACACCCCCAGGGGAATCATCAGATATGGATATATCATCTCCGATAGGTAATAATAGTATCTATACCAACAAAAGAGCCGTGAGTATTGTAGAGCAAGTAAATAAGAAAATCATTGCGGAGCGTCTGCAAGAAACCCAACAAAAAACAGGTAATGAAAACATTCCAAAACAAACAGTCGATAGATATTGTTGTACAGATACGGGACCCTTTCAAGTGTACGTAGAAAATAATAGCCAGGAGTTTCAAGGGAGACTTAATGCTATTAAAGTGGGTGATATAGTACTTACATCTTTCCCTGAATTAGATAATAAAATTTGTAGTTTGGACACAGTTGGAAGAAACAGAATTAGAATAAAGTTGAAAGATTATAAATCAGCAAATTATTTATTAGAACAAAAAAATACAGAATTTTTAGAAAAACATAATTTAGAGTTATACATTCCTAGATTTATTGTTGTTCGTCAAGGGGTTATTAGAAATATAGATACAGAGTTTTCGGAAGAATATATAAAAAGTAAAATCAAGCGGTTGGATATGCATTGTAATTTTGAGGTAGACAATGTCAAAAGAATTAACAAAAAAGTCACAAATGATGGTAAAACAGAATATGTGGCTACAAGATTATGCATTGTAACTTTCAGAAGTCAAAGCCTCCCAAAATATATTTCAATCAACAGGGTCAGAATTGAGGTTGAAACATACATCCAGAAAGTATTGCTTTGTTATAACTGTTTTCGATACGGACACTTGGGAAAACAATGTAAAAGTAGACCTCGCTGCGTCAAATGTGGCGAACAACATAACTCCTCAGACTGTCAGAATGCCTCAGAGTTTAAATGTTTCAATTGTAATGGATCACATTTATCATCGAACATGAAAGTATGCCCAGAATTTAAAAGACAAAAACAAATCAAGGAGGCAATGTCAACTCTCAATATAAATTACTATGATGCATGTCAAAAAATTCCGAAAGTTTCATACGCCAATATAGTATCCCAAACAAATAATGAACAGGTGACCCTCATATCCAGAACTCCCGAACAACAATCCTCCCAATCCGAACACTCCTTTTCCCCAAAAAACCGTTCCCAGCCAATGAGATTCACACAATATACGAACAGAATCAGTCATAATAGCTCACAGTTACACATTCCTCAAAAACGTACAAGGACATCTAGCCCAGACCCTATACAGGGCGCACATAAAAATATCATATACCCTTTCTCACTACCTAACGAAGAGGGGGGTATTTTGGAAAAGAGTGCGTATACGCAAAATTCATGCAATAGCAACTCAGATAATAGCCAATATTCAAATATCACTAACATTATCCTAGAAGTAGTTATATCTGTAATAAATACAATGAAAAACTCGAATAATTTTGAGATTCAAAAATTAGACCTTGAAAATATAATTAGTAAGCAGTTAAATGTAAATGAGTCGTCAAATTCGCAAACCTGGAGGAGAATCTGAAATTTTGTCAGTGGAACTGCCGTTCTGCTAATTCAAACAAAGGCAGCTTAGAATATCTTCTCTCACAAAATAAAATATCTCTTGCTTTCCTTTCAGAAACGTGGTTTAAACCACACATTTACTACAAATTCGCAGGCTATAATTGTATACGGAATGATAGAGATGATGGTAAAGGCGGTGTTGCCATATTGACCAAAACACAAATGAAATACAGAGAAATAAATTTTAGAAATTCAGAGAATATTGCAGCCGTCGGTATATCAGCAGAAATCCTTCCAAACAAAAAAACTATTTATCTAGTATCATTATATGTGAAACCCCAGACCCGTATAAATCCCCGTGAATGGAATGAATTTTTTGACGATATTCCTAAACCATGTCTTATAGCAGGGGATTTCAATGCTCATCATGTTGCCTGGGGTAACGAATTTGACGACACATATGGAAAACATCTTCTTGAAGCAATTGAAAAATGTAACTTGGTATTTATCAATAACGGATCTAGAACTCTCGCCACAAGTCAAAGGCACATTGCGATTGATATCACTTTATGCTCATCTGATATAAGTCATTCATTTTCCTGGTCAACACTTGACGACCCCCATGGGTCCGATCATCTCCCTATCATTATAGAAACCAATTGAATGTACCCGACAGGTGAAACAAAAACTCATAAGATATGGAATTTAAAAAAAGCCAACTGGTCACAGTACCAAACCACTCTCGGAACCAAGGACCCACCGGTGTATTATCATCAACTAATAGATGCTATCAATGAAGCTGCGACGATCTCAATCCCGAAGAATTCAACAGTAAGACATTCTCAACACATTCCTAAACCATGGTGGAACTCAGAATGCGACTCAGCAGTAAATAATAGAAAAGAGGCATATATCAGATTCAAACTTCATCCAAATCAAGAGAATCTTCTAGAATATAAAAAACAAGATGCCACTGCAAAAAAAACCTTCGAACAATCCCAGAGGCAGAGTTGGCGGATGTACTGTAAAAGTCTTAACAGAACAACACCAATGAAAGAAGTTTGGCAGAAAGTTAATAGATTTAAGAATAGACGAATGGGCAATACAACACGGATGGATCCAGAGGCAGAATGGGTAGAAAAATTCCATCATAAAATTGCACCAAATACGGCAAATACAGCTCCCATTTCACAACTAACGGAAACTGCCATGGGAAATCATAGTCTATCAAAGAACTTTGAAATGTGGGAACTCAACAGGGCCCTCAACCAGACAAGTAATACTGCCCCAGGCAAGGATAACATTACATATTCCATGTTATATCACCTACCAGAAGGCCTCCAAAGAAGTTTGCTCAACATATTCAATAGAATATGGAATAATGAAATAGCAATTCCAACAGAGTGGAAAGATAACCCAGTGATACCCATTCAGAAACATAGAAAACCAAAAGAAGAAGAGAGCTCATACCGTCCGATCTCGCTTGCATCCTGAAAACTCTCGAGAGAATGCTGAAAAATAGACTGAACATTGGTTAGAACATCACACAAAGCTCCCCGCTTCACAATATGGGTTCAGAAGGAGTAGGTCTACACAGGATGCAGTGGCGCAAATAGTTACTGACGTACAGCTGGGCTTCACTAGAAATGAAACTACCACGGCAGTTTTCTTAGATATACAAGCAGCCTATGATAATATTAAATTGGACATTCTGTTCGATAAAATAATAAAACTGGGAATTCCTTCAAGGATATGTACTGCGATAATCTCACTATATTCAGAAAGAAGAATATATTTGAAAATAAATGAGTCCATAAGCGATCCACGCGAGACATCTTCAGGTTTACCACAGGGGAGTATTCTGAGCCCCCTTCTCTTCATTGTATATACCTCAGAGTTAGAAACATGTCTGGATATAAATTCACATATTATACAGTATGCAGATGACATTTGTATATACGCCCAAAACTCCTCCTTCGAAAACACTCTCGAAAACCTAAATACTCAGATGGAAAACACCAAACAATGGTTGGATAGAAACGGACTGACAATTTCGGAAAACAAATCAGAAATATGCGTATTCACCAGGAAGAGGACGGTATATCCAGAACATGTACAAATCGGACCCTGGGATCTTTCAATACAACATTCAGTCAGGTACCTAGGTATCATTCTTGATAGAAAACTATCATGGAAGAACATGTAAATCAAATCCGACGAAAATGCGAAAATGCCCTGAATATTCTCAGAACCTTCTGTAGAACTAAGTGGGGAGCAGACCCAAATATCGCCCTTATATTTTTCAAATCATTTGTGAGATCAATCATAGATTATGGAAGTACTCTATATGGAAACGCTTCAGAAGCTCTACTGAAAAAGTGGAAGTCATTAAAAACAAATGCATAAGAATATGTTTGGGCTATCTTACATCTACACCCATCACAATATTAGGAGCTGAAGCCAGAGAACCTCCATTGGGCTTGAGAAGACAACTTCTGAGTGACAAATTTGTCACAAAAAATCTGGCAAAAAACTCCAACCTATTGAGCAAACTCCATGAACTTACCGTTCTCACACTCACCCATCGATATTGGCACCAGAAAAAGATGTCTCTATTCGTAGAAAGTTTCACCAGATCATCGAAGTACGAAGAAATAATCCACAGGACAAATTACCTACCATACTTCAATGAACAGTACGGATTAATATCCTATGAAATGAGTGTTCACTACATAGACGAAAGTATAACACATTTCAATGAAGAGTTTGTTGAACATATCAATGAAAGATGGCCTAACGCAGATTTTATATATACAGATGGATCAAAAACATCCGAAAATACAGGTTTCGCATTCTACCACTCTAACAGCACCTATTTCCATACCTACAAATTACCGAAGGAGGCATCAATTTATACTGCAGAAATGACAGCTATATTAATAGCTATGCAATATATAATCACACAATATACCCACCAGTCTATTATTTTCACAGACAGTAAGAGCTCGGTAGACAATCTTCGTAACATCCAAAACCACAAGCAGTTTTCCGTATTGGAAATTGAGATTGCCAAAATTCATAAAGACATAATTTCACAAAATAGAAAAGTTGATATAGCTTGGGTGAAAGGTCACTCCAGCATTAAAGGAAATGAGATAGTTGATCAATTGGCAAAACAAGCAACGATAACAGGAGAACAATATTCTCAACATACCATACCTTACTCGGACTTGAACAGAGTCTATAGACAAGAATTAGAAAGAACATGGCAGAATAAGTTTACCAACTCTGAAACAGGCCAAAACTTCAAGTGTCTGTTTCCCAATATTACTGGAAATACATGGTTCAAACAGGAAAATGATAGGAATTTCATTAATACATTGAATAGGGTACGGTCTAACCATGCCCTGTGCCCAGCATACAAATTCAAAATTGGCCTAGCCGAAAACCCAAATTGTACTTGTGGATGGTATGGTGATCTTAACCATATAATTTTGGAGTGTCCACTCCAGTCTATAAGTATTAATAAACTGTACTCTGAATTAAACTCCCTCAAAATATCCCTTCCAATTAACCTGAATTATTTATTGTCACTCGATAATAGGAAAACATATAAAATTATATATAATCATATAACAAGATGTAAAATGAAACTGTAATCTATAATCTTATGAATACTAACGCAAATATTGTTACCGATAATCGGATGTGAAACACAAATTGTATGAAACATTGCAGAGAAAAAATATTTAATTATAATTAAAAAAAAAAAAAAAAAAAAAAAAAAAACAAAAAAAAAAAAAAAAAAACAAACAAACAAAAATTGATAGGTGAAGGCAAAAAAAAAAAAAAAAGAACCAATCACCTGCATAAATAAGCTAATGTCTGAGTTCTATTCAAAAGGTAAAAATGTCTGGCTAATTGGTATACTCCAAAGCCAAAATTAATTCACACACACACACACAGATCGGCTTTATCAGGATTGCGAAGACTAAGAAGCAGTAATTCGATACTTCAATTTTGTACTGAGTATCGTAGTTGATTATTTGAAAATATTTTTACATCTAGAATATTTTGCAATTCTTACTTGAAGCTACTATAAGTAATTAAAATGCCCAATATGAAGTTGAATCATTTTGTCGAAGTTTAAGACCTTCTAATGTATGAATGATGAACTTCTTACTTGCTCTTTGTATTAGAAACTATTGAAACAATGAATAACACAGGTGTGTGCTGGTATACCTGCAGATATGTTACTTAATGGTTGGGAATAATTTTCGAATAAAATATTTTATTGTCTTTAGGCGAACATTTCGAACATCTAATTCAGTAATTCACTACAATTTTGCTTCATTCTCTCAATGAATAGAAATCCTAAATAATAATTTTATTTTTTGTTAAACTTGACATTTCAAATGCATATTGTGACAAAAAGTATTGATAAAATCCCAAAAAATTTCCATGGTTGGTGAGAAATGTAATTATCTTTTCAACGATGTGCCGCTTGACTCCCATGCTATTTGAAATTTTGAAATTTTGAAATTTATGTGCGAGGGGCGCCATTTATCTAGCAATCCCGATGTCTTTCAGTTCAAAAAGTAGTATTGGTGATATAATTCGAAACAGTTTTCGTCACATTGTTCTACGTCGAATCGTTCAGAAGTTGACAGGGGGGGGGGACTATAGAAAGCGGCACTGTATATAGATGAAACATAGTTATCACTGAATGGCTGAAATTATTACTTCAGATTCGACTGTATTCCAAAGGACATCTCGATTTCTAAAATTAAAATGAGTATATTTGGTCTTGAGAATGAATGCATGAAAAGAAGCGCTTTCAGATATGATCGTAATATAAACAAAATGACCGACGTTCTTGTTGAAAAAGTGACTCAGCTCTCTTTGTATACCTTTGTTTAAAACGTTTTTCCACAGGATGTTCACAGAAACAGGAAAATGCTGTTGAGTATTGTTGATGTATTTCGATGAATTCGTTGTTTTTGTTTCTCCAGTATGTTTTGACACATATTCGGTTTATTCTTTAGTGTCATTTGATGATAATCGACAGTTTATCATTGTTCAACACTCATAATCCATCGCTGTTCCATTCTTAAGGAACTGATAGAAGTGATGAACATTTCAGGTTGATTCATGAACTGGATGAAATCTACTTCTTGGATTTCCCAATTCTCACATTAATTCCTAGGAATTGATACATGTCCAAGTTCCATTTAACATCATCCCAATCAATGGAGTCACTATAAGAGTTATGTAATATCAAAAATAAAAAAAATATAAAAGCCGACTGCATGAAAAGTGTACTTTGAAAAAGACGGAAACAAGATGACCAGAAAATAATGTCAGAAAATTATTTTTTTAGAGGTTAACTATCGAACTTAATACTGTAAACAATCTGACGCAGTCAGAGGCATCTTCTTTAATTTAACAATGAAGATATATTATTGCCCCCGACTACGTGAGATTGTTTACAATATTGAGTTCAATAGTTAACCTCTTAAAACATAATTTTCTGACAATATTTTTAGGTCATCTTGTTCCCATCTTTTTTAAAGTTCAATTTTTACAAAGTCTGGTTTTCTGATTTTTTTAATTATCTTTTTTTATTTCATGCTTTCTAATTGGGATTATTTGTAAGACGGTAATAATGTGAAGACATTATTTAAATTTGTTTTTTTTATTTTACACTTTTTGGTTAGGATTGTAAGACGGTACATTTTCTGTCGGTGATTAGCTATCATAACTGAGACGAATTTGATCTCTAACGTGTTGCAATCGTTTCTGTCGCGATGCCGGAGACTGAGTTGGTGACGTGCACTTCTTCGCCGGGTTCTTTTATTTTTACGAGAAAGATTTGCACCCGACCGACGACATTTTCGAGCTCGTGATATTGTGAGTTATACATATAATACTCAGGTATACAAGGAATAGATACATACTCTCACCATGTGTACTGAATCATAGACTAGCAAAGTACATGAACGATTTCAATAATAACAAATAAATATACTACAACAACAAAGTAGATGATTAATTTCAGTCACCAACAAGATACAGTCAAACTCGGTTTCAACGAACTACCGAGGAGAGATTGTTCAATCAAGTGCCGATAATTTGCGAAATTTTGCGCCGGCAGGGGGGATTCCTTTATTTATCTTCTGGGGATTTGTTAGATACATGGCGTAGTGTTAGTACGTATTAAACTGCATTGTACCAATATCTCTACTACAGAAGCATGCAGAAAGGCAATTATATTGTCGGTTGAGCTGGAAATAATTAGAAGATTTGAGAGTGGGTGCGCAAACGCACAAATTTGTCGGGATAATGATCTAAAAAATTTAACAATGTCAATCTACGCGACAAAAAAATGCGTGAACTGCATATTATCTTCATAGCGAACACCCTTTATAACGAACCATTTCTAATCATCAAGTCGTTCGTTATAGCCGAGTTCGACTGTACTCAATTGAGTCTCTATTGAAATATTCAAGAGATAGTGAATTAACAATGTTACGAAAACGAAATAAACCAACTAATGAGCCAATTAACCAATTACTAATGTACCAAGCTATAAGCTCTTATAACTTTTTAACAATATGGCATCTGGTTGTCGTCATATTGAATTTTGATTATTACTGTCATGTCTTTTCTCACAATATGGCGTCTGGTTGTCGCCATATTGAATTTTGATTATGACTATCATGTATTCATTCACAATATGGCGTCTGGTTGTCGCCATATTGGATTTTGATGACTGTCATGTCTTCAGTGACACTCGCAAGATCAAGAAAATTTGATTGACGTAAGAATCATCAAAATCGGCAAACGCGTTTGGTATCTAGAGCGGAACAAAGGAACAAACATAGCATACAACATGATAAAAATATTACCCTCCTTTTTGCGTCGCGCAGTCGGGTAAAAAGTGATATCCCTCGTATATAACTTTGGTTGGGATTCCCACACTGCATACAGAAAAAAAAGGATCGAATCAATTCCATCATTGTTGACCAAATTTGTTGTTTTATGTAGCGAAATGAGTTCATTATCTCAAAATCGTTCTTTTGGAACATTTATATTGCCGAATCCTTCTGATTTGGTAAGAGTGAGAATATTATCGCATTCTAATCATTATGGAGTTTAAAAAATGTGACTAATGTAAACTGGTTGAATATTTATGTAGCCCAAGAACATACAATAATGTCTACATTACGATTATAGTTGACAAAAACAAAAATGGCTCTTTTGAGTGAACTGAGTACTAAGCGGAGTACCCTATTGAGGGAAACAGGAAAAAGCAGTTAACAAAAAACTAGATATATTCTGATTGAATTTGATTAAAAAGAACTCGATAAAAGTTTTTCCGGATTAAATTGCACTTCGATTAAACTCCAAATATGCTTCAATATACCGGGTGTCCACGGAAGGTGGCTGGCCCCTATAACTTTTTTGTTTTCGGAGATAATGGAATGAAATTTGAAGGATCTGTTTAATGCATAAAACTGCATTTTTTGACAAGTAACTCTACTTCATGAAAATTCCGGATTCACCGGAAGTGAAATAAACTTTCGATTTTTAAATGGAAAACCTGGTATATTTTCAGTTTTATTGTCTCCATATGACATTCAGAATACAATCATGTATCATTTGTTACTGTTTGTAACCGTTTTCTCTATTTTTTTTCCGAAATGAATTTTTATTTCAGAGGGCTATAAAATAACTAATTTCAGTCCTAAAATGTTTGTAAAAATACAACTTTACTGTTTTCGATCAAAATGTTTCAGCTATGTGCCGTTTGATTTCAAAATTTTTATTACTATTTTTTTTTTCAAATGGCAACATGATGGCTTGGTGGGTTAGAAAATAAGAGCATTTTATTACGATTAATTCGATACTGCACTCTATTAGGTTGTAAGAAAAGTTTCGATAAAAAACTGAAAATACCATAACGTTAGAACTTTTCTAAAATGAAGCACCTACACCTACACTCTCCAAAAATTAATAACATATCAACTTTTTATCAATACTGATAATAATTATAGTTTTTGTATGAATATTGTTATTTTCCATATTTTTCAAACAATAACTGCCTAATTGACTTTGTAGAAGAGATGTAAAATAATATGTCGACACGTCAATTTTTACCGCAACAATTCAATGTTTTTTTTTCAGTTGTGTTGTTCACAGGCTACTCGATGATTTTAAATCGTATTTTAATCTCAATAAGATTCTTCATTTAACAAAAGTTCTAACGCTATATTTTCAGTTTTTTATCGAAAGTTTTCATACAACCTAATTGAGTGCGGTATCAAATTAATCGTAATAAAATGCTCTTTTTTCCAACCCGACGAGCCACCATGTTGCCATTTGAAAAAAATAGTAATAAAAATTTTAAAATCAAACGTTACATGTTACAAGATCGATGATGGTTTGTTTACGTTGTGTCTCACTTCAGCCAGAGTTCTTTGGACTTTTGGCTGGTTGACTACTCCGTACTGATGAGGGCCAAGAAGCCTGAAACCGGTATGCGGATTGTTAGGTGAACACGACTTAAATTAAACATAATCGAGCTTATCAGAAAGAAACATTTGCATTCAATGTCCATTGATATTTTATGGAAGTATGCATGGATTTTCAGGTGAATATCATTCAACGTTCTGCGTGGTATTTGCCAGGAAAGTAGTTGTTTTTCACCTGAGATCTACCTTTCTCTGGTTCAATTTTATATTGAATCCTTTATGTGAAGAAAACCGTTTAAATTCGATTTTCTATTCATTCCACTTCACATGGCACTTATCTCTCACTATATGCTAGACGGGCTTGCCACTCCTACTGAGAAGGAATCTTTTATTTAGAAACCTATCGAGGTGGGAGATTTTCGGAGTGTTTCTTTCTGTCACTAGGTACCGCCAGTTAAAGTTTATCTTTTCCGGCGTACCTATAGGTGTTACAAGATCGATGATGGTTTGTTTACGTTGTGTCTCACTTCAGCCAGAGTTCTTTGGACTTTTGGCTGGTTGACTACTCCGTACTGATGAGGGCCAAGAAGCCTGAAACCGGTATGCGGATTGTTAGGTGAACACGACTTAAATTAAACATAATCGAGCTTATCAGAAAGAAACATTTGCATTCAATGTCCATTGATATTTTATGGAAGTATGCATGGATTTTCAGGTGAATATCATTCAACGTTCTGCGTGGTATTTGCCAGGAAAGTAGTTGTTTTTCACCTGAGATCTACCTTTCTCTGGTTCAATTTTATATTGAATCCTTTATGTGAAGAAAACCGTTTAAATTCGATTTTTCTAAACGTTACATAGCTGAAACATTTTGATCGAGAACAGTTAAGTTGTATTTTTACAAACTTTTAGGACTGAAATTATTTATTTGAACGTATCCATAGTCCTCCAGAATGAAAATTTTTTAAAAAAAAAAAAAAGGTTGGAAAAACAAGTTGTATTCCAAATGTCATATGGAGTTTGAAAAAATGAAAATATACAAGGTGTCCCATTTAAAAATCGAAAGTTTATGTCACTTCCGGTGAATCCAGAATTTGCATGAAGTTGAGTTACATGTAAGAAATGCAGTTTTATGCATTAAACAGATCCTCCAAATTTCATTCCATTATCTCCGAAAACAAAAAAGTAATAGGAGCGAGCCACCTTCCGTGGACACTCGGTATAAGTATAATCTCTTAGCTTCATTCGAAATGCTTAGAGAAATTGTTTCATGTACATCAAATGTAAATCGACCAATTTTCCACAATTAGGGTAATGCATGCTCAGTAAGGCAATTGTACTGAAGTTTTTCGATCAGATATCACATTCGAATAATGGATATTATTCAATTTGTTTCAACGTAGTATATTCGTTCAATTGAACTTTTACATTTTGTTCGTTCAACAATATGCTTCCATTGCTAAAATGAAGGGTTCACTTCCATAAAATGTGGATTGAATATGAACATCTGAACATTTTATATCCATGTTTATCAGATCTTCAGATGAACCGAATATCAGAAACAAGTAGAAAACTGGGGTGTGATGAATGGAATAGTTTTTCTTACAGTGAATTAGATTTTCAGTCAGAATCCAAATCCGGAAAGACTTCAACTCACCTCTTTCATGTTCCCCTGAATTCCCTCTGATTTATATCATCTACAACTGAACAACACATATAGGTGAGGGGGTCCACCATTTTTCAATCCACAATGGGAGTTTTTATTACAAGCTTTTATTTAGTTTCACCTGTCCCGGTGTGTGTCGGTAATCAAATCTTGCAAGTTAAATTTGACCCACTTCTAATCGCCCGATTGATTTGAAATTTGGCAGGTGTACATAATTCCGGTGACAATGCATTACGAAATTTTTAGTGAAAAAAAAAACCAAATGGCGGCTCCAATATGGCGAAGAATTTTCGTGATTATGGTCCGATTCTATTCAAAATTGGTATCTAGGGGTTTTCAGGGTCAAAGATTATGTTTTTGCCGTCAAAACTCGAAAATTTTATATGGCGGCTCCAAATTAGCGGACGAGTTTTGTGATATGGTCCGATTCTATTCAAAATTGGTATGTGGGGGTTTTTATGGTCGTATATTTTTTTACACGCTTTTATTTTTAGTTTCAATTGCAATAAAAACTTGCGAATTCAATTTGACTCGCTTTTAATCGTCCGATTGATTTGAAATTTGGCAGGTGTACATAATTCCGGTGACAATGCATTATGAAATTTTTGTTAGGAAAAAAAATATAATGGTGGCTCCCATATGGCGGACAATTTTTGTGATTATGGTCCAATTCTATTCAGAATTGGTATCTAGGGGTTTTCGAGGTCGGAGGTATCCAGAGGTCGGGGATTTTTTTGTCAAAATACAAAACTAAATTGGATAGAAATTACTCAACTATTTCTTTAACATTATAAATACAAAAAAACTATAAAACGAAAAAAAAACAGCTTCTATTAGTTGCTAATAAGACAGAACTAAGATTTTGCAAAATAAAAATTAGAAAAAAAAATCAAGACAATCTTTTATACATACAAATGCACTGAGAAGGAAAAAATTTCATTTCATTGTTTGATCTAGGTTATTCTGTGAGTAACAGATTAAATATTTTGTCGTGTATACAAAATAGGTAATCTTGCGCGGCAAGATTTTGTATCTGTTACTCACAGTATAACCTTGATCAAACAATGAAAGAAATTACTTTTTCGTTTTCAGTGCATTCGTATAAATAAAAGCTTGTCTTTGATTTTTCTCAACAGTAAATTAGAGTTTTCGTCAGAATCCATGTCCAAAGAGACTTCAACTCACTCCTTTCTTTTGTTTTTGAATTCACGCTAATAATATTACCTGCAACTGAATAACACATACAGTGCTTCTCAAAAGTTTCCTCCTTCCCTCTTATTTTTGGAACCATCATACATAAACAAGTGAAATTGAATATCAAAGGTTGTAAACTTCCCTACTAGTGATGATAGATGACGAAATCGTCAAAGATGACGTCACAAGGCCCTTGTGACTAATAATTTTAGATGGAACCCTACGGCGAGCGACACCTCGTTTGGAAGGTATCGAAAACACCTATTCAATGATACTAATTTTGTTTGTGTTTATGGCAGTGTTGGCAACCCGCTTTCAAAAAACGCAAAGGTGTGATGAATCAAATCAGTGAATACTAAAATTCCAAATTCAAGCTCCGCCTCTGGATAGTTGTCGAATAAGCTGACGTTTTTGTTAGTCTCCCTAATTCGACGTTTCTGTAATTGTCCAAGTTTTTGTACATTTATTAATTTGTGTATTTTTGATCGAACGTTTAACTGTTTTGGCAGCTTTTGGTACTTTTAATATTTTTGAACATTTCAATAATTTGTTAAACTGTTGTGCTTCAAGAAGTGGCATGGTACGTGCTTCAGGTGATAAAGTAGCAGCGATCCTAATTCTTGGTGGAACTGGACAAAATATTCATGCAGCAGAACGCATTTTTAATGAGAGGTTTCCCGATCGCCCCGTTTCGGGGACTTATTTGAGGGAGCTTCTTTGTAAGTTTGAAACAACGGGTAGTATCAATGATGCGAAACGATCTGGCAGACCACAAATTTCTGATAAGAAAAAAATTGATATACTGGCAGAAGTAATAGTTAATCCTACTTCTTCAACAACTCACGTTGCATCTACCTGTGAAGTCAGTCGAAGAACAGTACACATGGTGTTGAAAAAAAAACAAATTTCATCCATACAAATTAAAAATGGTTCTTCAACTCTCAGACGACGACCCAGACCAAAGACTAGAATTTTGTGAAAATATGGAAACTAAAATTAACCAACAGCCAGACTATGTCAAAACAATTTGTTCTAGTGACGAAAGTACTTTCTATCTAAATGGAAATGTGAATACACAGAATGTGAGGTATTGGAGTGACGCAAATCCTCACCTGTTTCGTGAAACACATACCCAATTTCCCCAGAAGGTGAATGTTTGGGCAGGTATCCTGGGAAACCACATCGTTGGGCCTCTTTTTCTAAATACTGATTTAACTAGTGAGGTTTGTCTGGAGCTGTTGAAAAAACGCAATAGAACCGTTAATCCTTGAAATTTTGGAAGATAATCCAGATGAATTTGGCAATTTGGAAATAACATTCCAACAGGATGGTGCTCATCCACACTATCACGGTGCAGTGAGGCGGTATTTGGATGAGGAGTATCGTGGTAGATGGATTGGACGACGAGGTTCAACGGAATGGCCAGCTCGATCACCGGACCTTTGGATTTTTTTCTGTGGGGGTACCTTGAATCGAAGGTTTACGCCACTGAACCTGACAATATTGACATTTCAAAACAACATGTGAGAATGTTTCCGCAGACACATTTGCAAAAGTACGAGAATAGTTTAAAAATAAGATATTTCACTGTCAGGAAGTGAATGGAGGTCACTTCGAGCAATTTCTTTAAGTAGATACTGATTCTTAAATCTGTAATTGATATCATACTGAATGGAATTTGAATTTTAATGTTTACTAATGAGCCATTAAAACTGCCATAAATACAAATAAAATTAGTATCATTGAATAGGTTTTTTCGATACCTTTTGAAAGAGGTGTCGCTTGCCGTAGGGTTCCATTTGAAATTATTGGTCACAATGGCCTTGTGACGTCATCTTTGACAATTTCGTCATCACTAGTGGGGAAGTTTACAACCTTTTATATTCAGTTTCCAGATTTCACTTGTTTATGTGTGATTGTTCCAAAAATAAGAGGGGGGGAGGGCACTTTTGAGAAGCACTGTTTAGATGGGTGAGTATTACACCTCACTGATCAGATGGATTCATACAATGCTGAAAAGCAGAATCATTGTAGCTGCTCTCGGGGAGGAAACTGTCAGAATGACAGCGGAAAGAGGTTGTCACTAAGGTGGGGTTCTATCGCCTTTGCTGGGGACACTGACCGTGCATAATCTGATATTGGAGCTACACTGGTCGTCACTATTAGAAGCAAATATGACGAGATAATATCCAATCGCATGCAGACAGCCCTATGTATAATCAAATACCGGTGCGCAAAGGAGGGACTGAATGTAAATCCTAGCAAAACAGTGCTGGTTCCTTTCACAAAGAGGCGTGAGTATGAACTGAAAGCCCCAACCCTGTATGGAACTCAGCTAACTTTTTCCAATGAGGTTGAATACCTTAGCGTCGTAATCGACCAGAGACGAACATGGAACAGTCATATTGAAAATATGCTTCCCAAGGCTACAGCGGCAACCTGGACGTGCCTCAGAGTTTTTGGCAAGACATGGGGTTTGAACCCGAAAATGATATACTGCTTATATCAAACGATTTTCAAACCCACGGTCACCTTTGCCCCATCAGTATTGTTGCCAAAAATCCAACAACACTCGGCATAAATCAAGCTGCAGAAAGTGCAGCAGTGCCTGTCTGGGAATCACAGGGGCACAATTCACGTGCCCCACTGCAGTACTAGAAGTAATGCTGAATCTTCCGCCAATGCACTTATGTGTAATGAAAGGAGGTGAAAAAATGCTTTCAGACCGCACTGTGCATCAGAGGCTGAAAATCTGATTGGATATCTGAATATTCTGCAAAACTTTTCCCCAGAATCCAAGTACAAGCCATCAGATATAATGCCAGCTAGGCACGACTTTGGAATGAATTATGAAGTGGTTATAAACAATCACCATATATTCACAACGAACGAGCCTCAACTAGGAAGGGATGCATCAGTATGATATACTGATGGTTTCAAAATGGACGGAAGGGCTGGAGTGGGAGTAACTGGTCCTAATTTCAGGCTCTCAAAATCCCTAAGCAAAGCGAGAAGGCTTTTGAGTCCATCGCCAAAGAAAACTGACCAGCTTCTTGAGTTGGACAAGAAATACTCAAAACTGGTAACGGGACTGCTCACTAGACATTGTCCTCTGAGGCATCACCTCAAAAAAATGGATAGATCCAAAAGTGAACTGTGTCGTTACTGCGAAAACTCTGCTGAAACTGCAGAACACCTGCTTTGAGACTGCCAAGCCCTGTTTTGCGGAAGGCTTAAGTTTCTCGAAGGGGTTTCACTAAGGCCCTCAAACATCAGGAACTTAGCTCCTAGGAAACTGATACGCTTCGCAAGGAATCATGGAATCCCGGGTCTGGAATAGATGAAGGGTAGTGTACAAAAAACCTCACAGGTCGAGGAACGGAGAGACTGAAGAGTCATATCGACCCCCCTATAATCTACAAGCTACTACAATTTTTCAACCTATACGAGAGAATGAAACAGTGGAGACTTTAAGGATCTGGGGAAAGAAGGAATATTTGTTTGACGGAACCATAAGGGAAAATTTAACTTTGAAAAAATTATAGGTTTTTATATGATTGATGGCGGCATAGAAAGGAAGCAAGTGATTGATATAGGAAGAGGATAAAACACGTTTAACCCATTATAGAAATTGCCTTCGGTGCAGATGCTTCCAATATTAAATATATTTTCAATTCAAGTATTTTCTGAGTGCAAGAAATACGTGTCATTGTCACTAGAGTCCAAAAATATATCATTCCTTTCCGAAACGTATATCAAATATTGTTTAAGAACGTGGAATTAAAGATTATTGATAGGTTCGGAAGATATAAACATGAATTCGTCAATTGAATACATTGGTTGAGGCAATTTTCATTCTTATATCATACATCAGCTCACTATTTGAGTGACATAAAATGTTTTTCATGTTTTCAAAAGAATTCATGAGAATTATATATTACTTAAACCAAGTATTCTTTTCATTAAAATAAACAGGCTGCAGTCAGAAAACGATCAATACAAGAAAAACTATTTTTGTATTATTTTGTTTTCTTCATCAAGAAATGAAGTTGAGTTGTTCATTGTGTCAATGTTCAAATATCATTTAAAAATATCACAATTCAGTATCAGCTATTTTCCTAAAACAACCTCAACTTATCGTGATACAGAAAATGAAATATTACCGAAAGATTGACTGATTATTTTTCTTGTACTGACTGCAACCACAAAAAAACATATTTATATTTTCTCCTTAATTGAAGGATTCTAAAAGTAATAGTAATATTTCTTTTTTAAATATTAATTTTAAATCTCAACACACACGATTAGATTTCCACAGAATATTATTAAATTCACAACATGTTTTGCTAGCACAGTAGTTCCTCCAGATGAATGTACAATGAACTAAATATACAATGGCTAACAGTTTCATTATCGGTAATTACTTCTTAGGAGGTAAGTACCGACAATAATCCCCGAAAACATAAAATATATATTTAATTGTAATAATTACAGAGGGATTAAATCTAGGAAAACAATTTCAAAAGAGGTGAATTATTCAAATCAAGTTGGTAGTTGCGTAATGAGTTCGAATTTTTCAACCTATTAATTTCTAACGTTTCCAACTGATTCAGTTCAACACCTTTATTTTCTACGTGTAAAATTCCAAAATCGTCATTGAAACAATGGTTTTTCTCTAAAAGGTGATTGAAATATGTTGAATTTGTTTTCTTTTTCACATAACTTATATGATGCTTATGAACAAGAACAACATATAAGTTATGAAGAATAGAAAACAAATTCAACATATTTCAATCACCTCTTAGAGGAAAACCATTGACGCTTTCGAAATTTCACACGTAGAAAATGAAGGTATTGAACTGAATCAGTTGGAAACGTTAGAGATCAATAGGTTAGAAAATTCGAACTTATTATTCAACGACCAACTTGATTTGAATGATTCACCACTTTTGAATTTGTTTTCCTATAGATTGAATCCTTTTGGAATTATTATAATTGTGAATATATTTTATGTTTTGAGAGATTAGTGTCAGTACTTAACTCGTTAGAGGTAATTACCGAAAATGACCTTAGGGGAAACTGTTGGCCATTGTATATTTAGTTTATTGTACATTCTCCTGAAGAAGTTACTGTGCCAGCGAAACATGTTGGGAATTTAATGAAATTCTGTGGAAATCTTATCGTGTGTGTTATGATTTGAAATAACTACTTAAATTACCATGGATTTCCATCAAGTAACGGCCGAGTCAATCGCAAAAAAATATTGTAACATGATATAAAAATATAAAACTTTTGGATGTATGTTATAAAATATTACTGCTCTGCAATCAGGAGCAAATACCTGAAGTCTCCCCGGGAGTAAAATATTCACAATTGAAACAGTACACTACTGCACCCAGTTCCAGTGATAATAAAGGTATTCCGAACAATTTTGTGATGATCATTCACGTATTTCATAATTTTATGGCCATTACCTGAGATGTTCTCCACCTTCTTGTGTCATTTAGATACCAGTATCCGTTATTAATTATATTCCAATGTATATCTTTTTTTATATCTCTTGTAATTTAGATAGATTTTCATCCCCCGTTGTCAAATCGAGTCCCAATAAATGATCAATGTAGGTATCAACCATCTAATGGGCTTATTAGAATGATCGTAATCCCAACCAAATAATCATATATGTTATATATAATATATAAACATACAACTATGGGGTTAATAACCTACTAAAACAAAACAAAAAAGGCATAACCATTGAATTGCAGTTCACACATATATCATTTTTACACGAGATAAAATCAATGTCTGCATCTAGTATTTCGATATATTACGAATGAAAATAGTTAATTTTAGTAACATTTGTATCACTAAAAGGTTGTGTTTCTTTATTTATCTCAAAGATGAGTTTGCTTCATATACTCAAATATTAACATTCATTTGATGAACTCAACGCTCTAAATTCTGGGCCCACCAGGATGTTTCAATTTATGGAACAGAATATCTGTTGAATTATTATTGAATCTCTTTGAATGAAATAAAATGTATTAGATTTTTTTCTTTGTGCACTGCAGAACCCCCATATTCCGAGCTCAAAATGATATGTGAACATAAACAAATTATAAAAAGGTCTCTCAAAATGCACTTATGCAAGTTGCTATTATTTTTTCTTAATAACTACCCTTGACTATTTTCACTTCGAAGCAAGAGATGTATTCTGATAAAAATCTAGAATTACTTTTTGAGGTTGAGGATATGTACTGAAGCAGAAGTATTTTACTGTGATTATTCAAGTATGAGCTCATAAAAATACACACTGTTACACTAGTCCTAACTTTAGTTGATACCTCATTTCTTAGCAAAGAACAAGAAACAAAACAAATGTACATGATGTGAGTTCTAAGCAAATCCTCTCATTACGGCCCCACAAAATTCATATATGCACTGTCCTATGATTAACCATCAAATAATTTCCAAACAATGTCGGTAACCAGATTCAGAATTATCAAAAAAAATTTCAGTAGAGCAGAACTCGAGTACTTGAAGCATATTCTAACTTTTAAGAAATTATTCAACTTTGTTATTTGTTCCTCAATTCATATCGATATTATGAGCATATAAATTGCGTAAGAATATTTTCTAGGCCTACTGTTCTTCACCAAATAGAATCCGTAACTTAAGGCAATGAATTATTTTGTATTCTAAATTCTTTCAGCTTTAAATTTGCTTAAATTGATTTTCTCCTCCCTTTGTACCCTGGTAACAGTCACCTAATAACAAACTCACATAGGTTCCCGTGTAAGACCAGTCATTTCGAACAATTCTGACTTTTCTATATATCTTATCAATTTTTTCATTATATCGACGTATGATTATTATTGTGTTTATCACAATATATCAACCTTCAACTTGCTCTCCTTGTACATACCCTCCAACGACACAATATTGAAACCAATTTCAACTCATCCTATCTCACTATGTTGAAAAAAACATTCATTACGGAAGGCAAGTCCATCAGTTTGCCATTATCCCAACATCTGCTTACTCCCGGAAACATATTTGATCAAAACGTACAGCATCATTCCATAAATCAAAAGGAAATCCAGTATTTTCACGAAGTTTCATTTCAGGAATGCATTTTCAACGAGGACGTTAACTACTCTACGATTGTAGCAGAATAAATTATATTATTAGTCCAGTGAATAGTTATAAAAACTCTGAATATCATTATTTATCTAATTGCTCTACAAGTCGAGCAGGCCTAGGGCTCGGAATAACTCAACATATTAACTATCATATTATATTTGATTGAATATGTTTCATATTTTCGACCTCTCTGTCACCATTTCTGATTTTCATTTTCTTTCAAATTGTCCATCCATCTTTTCTACTGATTCTCTCCTCTATTGGTTTTCTGTTTATGGCTAACTCTGGCAGCATTCCTCTACTCAATATTCCTTGATGTCCCATCTGGCAACTGTTGTTATAGTGGAGTTTTTATACAATTCCCAATTCGTTCTCCAGTTCCATTTCTTCTGTGTACTCATGCCTCTGAAATAAACCGCAACATTTTTCTTTAGCATTTTTTTATCGTTCTGTCTTCCGTTTCATCCATCGCATAAGGGTATAACTGTGCTGTACAATTTTTGGTATTTCCCAATACATTTTTTCCTAATCTTTTTCAGATATCCATATTTCCGGTTGTCCCTTGGAGTTCTTACCTGTATTTTGTTCGATTGTTTTTCTCCGATAAACAAAACTGTTTACTTTCTCGAAAACATATTCATATTGTTTGTTGACGAAATAAACTTACTCTCCAACGGTTCCTACGTACCACCTATGATCATATAAAATATTCCAGATTGATTCATCTCCAATCCAAATTTCTTTGCTTCCTGTTCTATTCGTCATTTTACCCTCATAAATTAATTGTATGTTCTTGTTGAAATTGTTGAATTATCTGCAAAGGCCATGCATTGATATAACTCCTTCCCCAGGCGATTTTCAATTATTTATTTTACTATTTCTTATTATTGCCTTCGGTGTCATATTCATCAGAGGGTTTCCTATGTCCTCTTCATACTTCAAATTCTTATGAATCGTAACCCTATCGGGTCCTTTAACTTTTTGTATTCTTTAAGGTCATTCTCGTCAATCTAAGGTCTCTTTGAGTTTTGTAGTTGGAGCATTCTCTACTTATTCTATCATTCGGTTACTTGTAATCAACGAATAACCTGTGAAGTTCTGTTTTATATTCGTTGTTTGTAACTTGTACTTCCTCAAGTGAAAGGACAATCGTTGAACCTCAACCAGCTTGGTTTATTGTTGGAGAAGACGTATTAGTGATCTAATCTAATATTACGAATATCAACGTTCCTAATATTGCAAAAAAATGATTATTGGGTTCTGACGAAGTCAGTCATGATATACTTCTAGCCAAATTAAAATTATATGGATTGAGAAACAACTTGTTGAAATTCTTTATTTGGTATCTTCGAAATAGGGTACAATTGTTGTGTTTCATGGCTATGACTCAAAACAGTTCTTGGCAGGTTCTGAGTACCGCAGGGGTCAAACCGTGGGCCACTCCTTTTCCTGATCTTTATCAATGATCTTCCCTCGATGGTTACGTCTGAATCGCTATTATACGCAGATAACTACTGAGTATTTGAAGAGATTGAAGATGTGAATGACCATCTGATATTGCAAAATGATATCAATCGTATTTATAATTGGTTGTCAAAATATAGAATACTCTTTTATATTAATGAATGCAATGTACCGATATTTTCAAAGAGTAACCTCCCTCATAATTTTTTTACGGAATGGGTGGATCAATACTAGAAAGAGTTCACGAGGTTTCACAAGCATATAGCATATAGAGTCTATAAAATCGTTATACGTTGTCCTCGTCCGTACACAATTGTGGTATGCATGGATCCTCGAAATCCAAGTAAAATCCAAATACTAGAAACAATACCACATTATATTTTTTTTTATAAGAAACAGGCAACCAACCCCGGGTTCATACCCTACAGTCCTTTAAGGCTTGAATTTGGAATATCGCCCCTCAAACACAGAAGAGTCCATCGTATGTTTATATTCAAAATACACTCACATATATTCTGAATATCTACTGAGTCAAATCTTTCTGTATGTATCAGTATACAGTACACGTTCGAATAATATAATTTTCTGAAATTCTCTACGTGGATCTTTAAATGATATGTGTCCTCCATTTAATACATGAAATGAAAGGATAGGTTTCCGTGTGTTTGGGGTATCTCTGCGTGAATTCAAACATTTCCTTGATAACTTGCTGTAAAACTGTACAGGAGTATATATTCGTGAATCTGTGTAACTGAGTATATATAGGGTGAGTCAGAAGTACTTTGACAAACTCCAGGAGGTGATTCCTCACAATATTCTGAAATGAATTGTCCAAATAAATATATGTCCGGAAACGCTTCGTTTCCAAGATACAGAGTGTTGAAGTTTTATTTCTATTTTTTTTTTCAAATAACTTTCAAATACTGACCTTCATCAATCGAAAAATTGGTATTGAGATGTTTTTTGAAGTGTCGAATTCGAACCTGGTGTTATTATTGCTCTTACTCGTAGGGGCGCCACCTACACGTCTTTTTCTTTTTTGAAGATTCATAACTTTTTTTGGCGTACTTCTAGCACATTTCTAGCTTTTTTAAGTAGATATAATGGAGGAATTGATTTTTTACTGAAAAATGTGCTAGAAGTATGCTCAAAGAAGTTATGAATCTTCAAAAAAAAACGTGGGTGGCGCCCCCTACGAGTAGATAATAATAACATCATGTTCGAATTCGACACCTCAAAAAACCTCTCAATACCAATTTTCGTTCAATTAAAGTCAGTATTTCGAAAGTTATTTAAAAAAAAAGAAAATAAAAATAAAATTTCAACACGAAGCGTTTCCAGACATATATTTATTCGTACAATTCATATGAGAATATTGTGAGGAATCACCTCCTGAAGTTTGTCAAAGTACTTTTGAATCACCCTGTATAATATACTACTCCGGATTGATAAGTTATGTATGTCAATTTTTTTTTCTCCGGTACTAATATTCATCAAGTCAAAATAGAAACATTAAGTTAAGCCTGCTTGTTTCTTCATAAGTAAATAAATGAATAAATCTTCTGAAAATCATATTTTTTCAGTAATACAACACCTCCATTATTTTCAGAGGTAATTTTTCGTTTGTTTACAGCTGTCTTTCAAGAACAATAAAATCTACATCACGTTAGCAATAGGCGATTCCTGCACCCCTAAGCCCATGAAAGTAGAATAATTCTAAAGAAAATCCTGAAATATCTAGAATGATAAATAACAAAAAGAAAAAATGTGATACAACGAACTCCTAACCATTGGATAAAGAGAAAAAACTCAAGTAAGGAAATAAAGTTAAACAAAACTGATTCCAGTTACAAACCTACATTGAAAATAAGTTTTCCCATGTTGAGTGATTAAACCATAGAATTAACATCCTGATTTTTATAGGTCTGAAGGAGTTGAGAAGCCCAAATGAACCGTCACGTAATTACGAATTTGTATCCAATAATATTTGCATTTATTCGTGAAATATACTTATATATGTTGTTACGTATATATGTGGAGTTGTTGCTTTGTTGCACACATACTATCGGCCCAATTTCAACGAACAATGTCAACAATTATTTTCTTATGTGTGATACTTCAAACAACTCATGCAATAATTGGAATATGCATTTTCTTCTCAAAACCCAACATACAAAATTGAAGTATAATTTACCACATAAAACGTCCCATCAATTACACTCCGTTTCTATCCGGACTACAAACCCACAATTACATTCCACGTAAGGGAATCTAGTAAAATCGGGTCAGCTTATGATTTAATCCACCGCATACCGTACATCTTCTCTATCTGAATTTCAATAAGGTTCACATTTGCATGAAATCTAATCTTTTATATCGCGTCCTATTTATGGATTGTGGCTCAAAGTGGCCGTTTTCCACGACCATCCCACTACGAATCGCCTGAAAACAATCCTATCTATGATTACCGAGGTTTCTCTTTGTTGTTGGCCATTAATTTCAGTTGTTAGTGCTGAGAGCCCTTTTTGAGGTTCACATAGCGCGTTCTTGAGGGCACTTTATACACTGGCGCGCTTGGTATAATGTTACGAAGGAAGGCAGTAGAGACAAAAGGTAGAGTTACTAACTTCATCGGCATATACGGTGTAACAAATAAGTACAACGTTCTTAAGGGGGGCACCGGCCGACTTGAAAATGTTTTGTAACTAATATTTATATTTGATTACTCTCGTTTCGGATGTCCATCGTCTCAATGGATTTAAAAGGTTTTCACGACGTTTCAAATGCTTGTATCTGCAATCGTCTTCAGGTCTTCAGGTAAATACTAAAGACGAAACGTCGTGAAAACCTTTCAAATCCATTAAGACAATGGACATCCGAAACGAGAGTAATCAAGTTACCACATCGTCTACAACCTTCAAACTAATATATATATTATATATATATAATATATATATATATATATATATATATATATATATATATATATATATATATTTATATATATTGTTATATTATGATGCATTTTTTTAAATATAATATTGTAATATTTTTGCCCCTGTATTGTATGCTGTAATAATAATTGCCAGCGAACGTCACGCTACCAACAATTATTATTTTCCTCACTACGGCTAAGCAACAGTTGGTACGCCCTTATCTCAAGGTGGCCGGTTCAAGGCAATAGAGACACTGCCACTGCTGGCTAACTTCAGTTTATTGAAGGGTCTTTGGTATGTTATTGATCATTGTGAGAAAACAAACAACAAAATATCAAAAAGCAATTATCTCCTTTATTCAGGAAGACTTAATAATACCTGGCCTACGAGAAATAACTTATACTAGGGTGAATCAGACAAATATTCACGGATAATAATAATAAATCAGATCATGGATAGATAAACAGAACCTCACTTTTTCCGTGAGAGTGATGTTTTCTGTTATTGTTCAAAATAGGATGACATAAAGTTCTTCGAATGTGAAATATGTTATTTGTGAAATAGTTCAGGACCGGAAGAGCACTATTAAAGTTTTATACCTGGTTGGAACTGTTGGTGTTCTAATTATACCATGAATCAGGATGTCTCCTCTCTCCACTCGCTGTCAGGACTGCAATACCATGAATCAGTAACTATTTAGATGCGGAAATCAGCATTTGGATCCGTGGATATGGTATCATTAAGGTCATATTGTTTTTGTTTACCAAATGATGGGATTATTTCAATTTTCTTTTCGTAAAATTTTTGCGTGGCATCCGCTTGGGAATTTATTTTCGATCTCCTCTAAAGCTTTGTTTTCTATCGCCTAGATACATCTTTTTCTCCTTGTTTTCTCATTTGAATTGGTACACTAAATTGTCACTTTTCACACTTTATATTTATATTGCATAATTTATATATACAATTATTTTTCCACTCTTATCATTATTTACAAATTTCAATAATAATTGCTTCTGATACCATCTCATTGCTACTCTCCCACAATTTTCAATTTTACACCTGACCATCTATTTCCTGATTGGCTATTTTTATAAAGACATTCGCTGTTCTATGATTGGCTACTTTTTGTTAGCTACAGTTTCATATAATGTATGTTTCAAATTTATAAATGTGTTGATTACTGGTTATTCCTGAAAATTTTGTAAATTTAGACTTTTTATTGTCTTTTGAGCAATTATGAGTTATAATAATTTTACAGTGTATAAATTTTTGTATTTCTGACATTTTTATCTATCCATATTCTACCTAGGCTCACAATATACATAGAATTTCAAAAGTTATTCACAAACAAACTCTTGAAACCATTAACCATCTAGTAATTATTCTTTTTGTGGGTTTTTAGTCTTTTAAAATTTACAACTGGCATAACATAACATAACAATATATATATATATATATATATATATATATATATATATATATACATATATATATATATATATATATATAAAAGATAGTAATATCGAGGGGACTTTTGAAAACAAAATGGAAGGAATTTAATGGACATAACCCTCAGAGAAAAGTGTTAACCGTAGACACGTGTCTACGGTTAACACTTTTCTCTGAGGGTTATGTCCATTAAATTCCTTCCATTTTATTTTCAAAAGTCCCCTCGATATTACTATCTTTCATATTCATATTCCTGGACTCGGATGTCACGCAGTTGGCTATAGCTGCCTCCGTGGTGACGTTGGTTGTTGCCCTGGAATTCAGGGTCTGCTGAACGAAATCACAAATGAGCGGCTGGCTTCTGTTTGTTGACTCCGTTGATTTGTCGTTTTCTACCAAGTGTTGTTCATCCTTGCACTTCTCCACCGTACTGATGAGGGCCGAGAGCCCGAAACACGTGTCTACGGTTAACACTTTTCTCTGAGGGTTATGTCCATTATATATATATATATATATATATATATATATATATATATATATATATATATATATATTTTTATGTTGGACATGTGAACGTACTGGAAAATTATTAAATATATTTGAATTTGACGAGATATCTCTCTCAGTTGACGAAATATCTGTAGCAGCAATGCAGCCGGATGGGTGACGTTAAGAAGGCTCTAAAACTCAAAAGTTCAAATATCTGTAGCAGCAATGCAGCGGATGGGTGGCCAGCGTTAAGAAGGCTCCGAATAACCGCAACGCAGTAGCATATTCACAGCTGCAGGCGTTTTATCAATAAGCACGAGATATGGCGATATGAAGAGTGAGTCATAATAAGACCGACAAACTTCGACTACAGATTCCTCACCTTATTTCGAAAAGTTGCTTTCAAGTCAGAGTATGTCCTAAAATGCATCCTCTCTGAGATACAGGGTGTCGATAGTACGAAAAAAATTAAGATTTAATTTGTTTTCTCCAAAATTCCCAGAGGAAAAAATTTGAAACTTGGTACACTAGTGAGGGTTTATCAACGTGCTAATTTGAAGTTATCATTTTTTATTTTTCGTAAACCAGTGGCGTAGTTACGATGGTATGTGGTCATATTTTATTGGGACAAGTGAATGGACGAATGAACGTTTGACATCAGTTCGGCTCATCGGTACTCAACCTAAAGCATAACTTCCAGTGCCCAAAAGTGGAGGTTTCTGAGATAATTGAGAAAAACTGACAAACAAACCCAACCTGAAATTCATAATACTCCACTTATATAAGAGTCAAGGTATGAAATAATTTTTGGGAAAAACTGAAGATAAGTACTCATAATTTGTTGAAGTTTATGTTGGAGTATCAATATCAAAGCCATTTCTGATTGAACTATCACTTATAATTGCACGAGAGGTTTGTATCTTATTGGGTAAATTTGGGTTGTTTAATGAGAAACTGTTGCCTACCTATCGGACGAGAAAAACTGTCAACTATTAAAAACGCGACACCGAAGATGGAGGTTCAGGTTGACAGTTTTTCGAGTCAAATTGCCAAAGGAAATACAAATTAACCCGATATCAATACAAACATCGGGTGTAATTCGGCAGGACAATTCAATGAATAAGAAATTTAGGAACATATCAATGCAAACTTTATTTATTGTGGCAAACAACATCGCGATAATTGATAAACAAAGGAATAAGTGAAAAAACCACTAGTGCATTTGTCGCTGTAAAAGTTGCAGCTAACTTTTGCCGCTGTCAAACTGACAATTGCACTGCGGCATATGGATTCTTTATACATGAGTTGAATTGTCTATGAAAATATTTTTCAATCATCTTGTTTTGATGAAAAAAAATCAATTATTGTGTATTAATATCTACTTGAATGATAGAAACGGTTTAGTGGGTACACTACATAAAAACGAACAAGGCATCGAAGAAAATGTTCGAATGGACCACCACGCTTTGGAATATCCCTGGTGTATCCTGAATTAACGTACATGATGCTTAAATTATTGCCGATAAATCTTCCACAGATTCTACAGGTGTTTCATACACTAGGGATTCAAGGTATTCCCACAAAAAAAGTCAAGTGAAGTTAAATCCGGAAAACGTGCAGGCCAATGTATGGGACCATGTCTGCATATCCACCGATCCTGGAATGTTTGATCAAGAAATAGACCAACGATTCATTGGAAATGGGTTTCGAGAAGTTGGATTCGTCAGTAAATATTACTTTTTCAAAAAATTTTGAACACTGCATTGACAAGAGTCTACTCGATTGGGATAATCTCGCGGCAAAACTGCCTGGACTCGATGAATATGGTAAGGATACGATTGGTGACTCTTTAAAATTTTCCAGATCAGGTTATTGCTAACATTAATTGTGTTAGCAATTTGTACTTAATTACGGACGATTTTCAATCATATTGAGAACCTCTTCTTTCAGTGCCACCGATCTTATTACTCGTGGACGACCACAATCAGTTCTTCGTTTTTGAGAGACGTTGGTAAAGATGTGCAAAAATTGTGTGATGAGATGTGCAAAGATTGTGTGATAAGGTATACGTGCTGAGGATACATCTCTGCATAGAGCCATCTAGCTTTCAAATAATTTCCATTGGCACGACCATACATAAAATGCATATCAGCCATTCCAGCGTTAGTGTTATTATTCATATTGAAGATTCAAAAGACACAATTGAACTTTCCAACTACCACATAGAAATCAAAGTGACTTGACAGCCACCTACTAGATTTTTTCGATTTTAAAATACTACGATTGAAGTCACAAGTTGTGCAAACAAAATGTGATAGCCACCTACTAGATTTTTTCGATTCCTTTCACAGAACATCTGTTCACGCACTATTTTGTATTTAATTTTTTTATTAGGAAATAATTTCTTTTACGGACACAACACAGGAGTTGAAAATGTTTCACAATGAATCGTTCTTTTCAACACATATTTTTTAATTGAGAAATTTTGTTTCCTTGAAAAGTTCTGGTAAAAAAATGGAATAGCGGTTGCATATTTTACCCCTTTGAAAGATCACAACAATATTAAAAAAATATTCATAGGTAGATTTTTCATTAGTGGAACATGCCCACAAAATGCCATTTTTATAACACTCCAGCAATTTCAAGAAAAAAAATATTTTTTTCCTCATTTTTGGAAGCGTAACTTTTCAAGGAAAGAGCTTTTGTTTAAAATGAAAGACCCCCTTTGATTTTCGACAAGGAATCGCCCTCTGAAAACTTCCGCACTTATTTGGTATAAGCCACAAGAATTTGAAAATCCCAATTTTTTTTAACATTCAACCTTTTAACCATTGAAGTTTATTAAATCAATCCTTTCATGGTACAACGTTTGAATAACGTACTTGTGTTCATCCGGTACGGTCACTCGAACCGAAATATGCTGCTCTCTGAATAAGGGAGTGTCTTTCTTGGAGTGAACACTCACCAAATACGCTTCAACTCCGGATCAAATTTCCTGAAACTACACAAACTTCGATAATGAGCACACCAAAAACGAGACAACATTTCGTATTCCGTGTTCCAGATCGATTCGTATGGAATATATCAACAAGACATCATTTCCAGGTCTTTCAATATTATACTCGATATCTGATGTCACGTGACAATTGCTCGTCATTACGCGAAATTTGAAGCGACTGCCATTCTCACTTGCATATAGATGGGATATTCATTCACATCTTGAAGGATACGTCAGAAATGAAACTTTTCAATGTATGTGATACGCTTCTATTCAAATGAGGGTTATTTGCATTTCCAGGTCAAACAAATTACAACTTCAGAATGAAAATGTGTTTATATTTTTTGAAAGTAATTCTCTTGAATATTTTTTATCAAATGAAAAAGCTTCAGAGGGCTCCCAGCAAACATGAACAAGCGGTAAGATGTCGGCAGCGGCACACCGATGTCGGTAAATAATTGGAATGATATCAGTTTTGCCGCTTCGGCTGAACATACGCATATTTTTTATGGATGTTTTGAACTTAGCCAGAAACTACCTGTTGAAGATTTGCGATAATCGCGCCGATGTCGTTTTGACACAGTACGTGGCATTACGCGCCGCACCGCTGCGATCTCTGTAATGAAACTGCAACATTGGCATTACTGAATATCACGTTAGCAGTTGGCCATACTGCTGATTTCGTGTAGGATGTCAAATCGGGTATTTTTTTTTGTCTGGTCATTGGTCATTGTGATATATGGTCATGAAAAATAATCACAGTGGCGAGAATTTTTTCAGATTTGTGTGTTGTTATTCTATCTTTTCGGTGAAATATTTTGCCAGGTCAGTTTAAAATGCAATATGTGGGAAATATGGATGAGTATCTTTGAAAAAATGATTGAAATGGAGAAAAAGTTGTCTGTTTAGGTAAATAGGAAAAATCTGGCTCTACAGTTTCAGAAATCCTCTACAATTAGTGGCTCCAAAGAGTGAAAACGGTGAGTTGCATATATCTAGTCCATGAATCAGTCGCTTCTGAATGTTTGGTGAATTTATTTTGTACAATAATGACCTATCTTCCTTGGAGTTTCATTGTTTTCGAAGATATAATGCTAGATTGTTCTTAGGCGCTTATATGGGCCATTTTGTTTTAACTTAAACCGTCTTTATGCTCATTGCCTTCCAAGATACCCTATACTTCCATGTACTGCATTCTGAATTGGACGCCCCTGTATATTTGAATTGATCATTGATGAAATCTCAACAGTGGAATGACGCGGTTGATCAGAAGGATACCCGCAATCGCACCATAATCTGTACCATGCAATATCAGTTCATCTGAACTCTGTCTCCCCCCTGATCACGCTATGTAATAAAGAGAGTGGTAGTCTGGAGGCCTACTGATTGCCGTCGCGACATGGGCTAGCCGGGCCGACGACGTATCATGATTATGGCCCGCTCATGTTGTCTGTCGGCTGTTTTCAAAGTGCCTCTAGAGGCCCACGCATAACATGTTTGCTGGGCTAGAGGTAGAAGCGTTCGGTTGCAAGTGCAGGTGATACATTTTTCAAGGCCCCAAGAGTGGTTTCCGATCCCACTATGATAGGTGAGGCACACGATATCTTGAAACTCGTACAAGTTTCCAACTTCTGAAGGTTGACAAGCCAACTGAAAAAGCGGGTGAAAACATTCATAATCTTCGTCCCCAAATCCCCCACATACCAATTTCAAGTCGAATTGGACCATAAACACAAATTTCAACTGCTATATTTTCTCTAACAAAAATTCTGGAATGAAATGGAACTATGAACACCTGCCAAATTTCACGTTATTTGGACAACTAGAAGTGGGTCAAATTTAATTCGAAAAATTGTATTACAGATACACAGACACCGGGACAGGTGAAACTAAATAAAAACTCATGAAATCCACTGCGGCTTTTCCACTTCGAAGGGATATGAATGACGGCACCCAAAAACATTTTAGTGGAAACCAGTGTGGAACTGGGTACATCCACGAATCCAACATGCAGAGTTTATTTCCAAATTAGTTTGAAAAAAACAATTTTGTTTGATCAAAATATAATGAACTCTCATTCAATAATATTTCTGGTAGTTATAGTTTGATAGCAGAAATTTCAAGGCGCAACAATACAAAGAGGACTATTTTTAAGGCCACCTCCAGAAGATTTTTCGGTCATAAGAACAAAATATCCTTTCGCAATGGCCTGAAAATGGCTGACTGGTCCTTTTTTAATGTACCTAGTGATGTTAGCTATTTGGCCGACAATTTCATTGAAACAATTACCAACCTTCTCAAAAAAAAAACCATTACGAAAATATCACGTGAAGTCTAGGCCACCGGTTACATGGTTCAATGATAATTTGAGATCTATGAGGGAAACCTTATCTGCAGTAAGAACGGTATGTGCGGTAACAAAGTGTCCTGAAGACCTGGCAGTTATAAAATCTATGAAAAACAATACTCTCTGTGTTAACCAGGCCAAGAAGAAATCATATGAATCATTTTCATCAAACTCAACCAATTATTCGAAAGATGCCTGGAAACTGATAAATTTTGAGAGGAGCAAAGATCATGGTATTACAAAAATCGACCAGAGTTTGACACCCACTGCCTTCAATCAATATTTCTGCAACATTGCTAAAGACATTATATCCGTTCTGCCGGATTCAACTCACAGTCCCATAGTTCTCATGGAGAATTTACCAACACCTAGCTGTTCTTTTTTTCTTGAACGAGTTGATGAAAACGAAGTATTTGATGCAATCACATCCCTAAAGAATTCATTAGCTACAGATATCTATGAACTCAACAGCATGATATTCAAAGAAAACGCTGACTTAATTACCCCTCTTCTCACAATTATCATCAATTATTGCTTCAGTTCTGGTGTTTTTCCGGACTCTTTCAAAATTTCTTAAGTTCTACCTTCACTAAAAAAAGAGAATGCTGACTGTTCAGAAAATGTTCGACCAATTTCCATAATACCCATGCCCTCCAAAGTAATTGAAATAATCCTGAAACATCGGCTACACAAATACTTCGAAAACAATTCACTATTCGACAATGCACAATTTGGGTTCCGCAGTGGCAGCTCAACAATGAAAGCGCTCTTGCAAGTTATTACGGACGCAGTTGAAGGTCTTGAGGAGGGTAAGCATACTTGTCTTACGTTGTGCGATCTAACCAAGGCGTTTGACTGTGTATCCCATGAGATACTGATTAACAAACTCAATCACTATGGTATAAGAGGTATTCCACTGAAACTGTTCGAGTCATACCTATCTCAAAGAAAACAAGTTGTTTCCAACGACGGTATTACATCTGACCCAGGTCTTATTGAAAACGGTGTCCCTCAAGGGTCTGTTTTGGGTCCACTGCTATTTATTATCTACATCAACGATTTTCATCACTTTCTATTGCCTAATAGATCTGTCTCATTCGCTGACGACACAATAATATTAAACTCTGCCAAGGATATCAACTCTCTGAAACAGCTAGCCATGGACAGTGGAACTGAAGCAAACAAATGGTTTACAGCGAATAAATTAAATCTGAACCAAGCCAAGACACAATCTTTAACCATCTCCTCACATACAGATGTTTCACAGGGTTTAGTAGTGAAATTATTAGGAGTATATATTGATGACAATTTTTCCTGGGTTAGTCACATACATTATTAATGTAGGAAATTATCGAGTGTAATTTTCATGATCCGAAGACTAAAACAAATGCTAAGCTCCACAGCTCTTAAAATTGGGGGGCATCGTCACATTCTACTAAAGTTTTCATCCTACAAAAAAAAGCCATAAGGATTTTAACAGGTGCTGATAGGCGTGATTCGTGACGACCTCTTTTCTCAGAACTACAAATTATGACTATTCCATCGGTTTAAATTTATTACTCTGTACTGGAAATCCACAACAAGAAAGATTCATTAATCAAAAATTCAGACCACCATAATTACCCAACAAGATCTGGAAATCTACTTAGATGTCAACGATTTAGGTTGAATAAATCTAGGGAGAATTCGCTAGACCTTGACCTGTATAATAAACTTCCAGAATACTTCAAAGATCTTCCCCAGAATCTTTTCAGGATTAGAATGAAATATTCTCTTAGAACTCACTGTTTTTATTCCATTTCAGAGTTTCGCAATTTCAAATTTCCCATAACTCTGAATTTGTTGAATGAAGCGAACTGATCTCACTTACTCCTATACGAGTACAAGTTCATGTGATTATTTCTGCTAACACATCTTAGATTTTATATGTGTGAATGGTATATGTATTAGCTGGACTTCTGTTCCTATTTTATTATGTGATTTTTGTTCAACTTATTTTTACTTTCAATGTGTTTTACAAATATATATATATATATATATATATACATTTTTTTTTCTTTTATATTTTTGACTTGCTTAAATTGTGCAGAGATGTATAGAAATTAGTAAAATAAATACTACTACTACTACTATTGTGCTAGGAACCGGGAAAGACCACGCAACTGAATTCAGCTCCAACTAGAACTGAAGAGGAAAAAATATCCATCCGATGAAATTCCTTCCCAATAAATTCAAACTGACGCGATAACCTGAATCATTTTCCGAAATGGGATACTGATCATCAGCACTTTCACACATATTAAAATGAAAATCATACGTGTGCTGTGAAAAATGTAACATGTTCCTTCATCTCAATGGAGTTTGAAATTATTTCTACGAATCCCATGCTGAATGATGAGTCGCTTCATGGATCTGTTCCAACTATGACACGTTGACTTTTTTTAAACTTATTAATTTTTGAATTATTTTTCATTCACCATGTTTTACTATCGGAATTTTTTCTCGTTAGCAGGTTCTCATACTGATATTGGTTCTCAACTTATTGAAATGTTTAGTATATTCTAGAAATAATGGAATTCACTTGTAGTAAATAGTGAAGAAATCCATGGACACTGAATATAAGTTCATTTTCCAGTATTATAGGAACTGTCACCTTCATGTTACACCAAGTAAGGGATTTTTGTTCTATTTAATTATGGCCACTACTAGGAGCTGCTCATTGTACTGCATGGAAGAGCGTATCAATTGAGGACATATGCCATCAAAATGTTTAGATATATGAAATGTATCATACATAATTTTAAGTTTATGAAATCTTTGTTGTACTGTCCAATGAATAGGGTCCCTCAACATTCAAGCAAACCAGAATGTACATAGCTACAGAATTGTTATGTTGCTAGTTAGGTTAGACAGTTAGGAAATGATAAAAACGATTTCAGTTGAAAGTACACTGGAACTATAAATTTTCTCTCACAAACTAGTAAGATTTCTATTCAATAATAAGGTAACGTGTTATGTGGCCAACAACAGTCCAATCAGTAATTTATTGATGGGCACCGTGGCTGGTCTGGTTGACGAGAGTCTTATCGATATCTGAGCCCATTGCAGAAGGATTTTGATGCAGAAAATCGCACATATCCCTTCATTGCACTCAATTCGAAGCTCTCGAGTGAGAACAAAATCTTAATTTACAACCAGATAATTCAACCTGCTATCACATACGCTTGTCCGGTGTTCTGCAGTCTCCCCAAATCTCAATTCACGAAATTGGGGACTCTGCAGAACAAAGTTCTTCGTATCGTCACAAACAGTGACCGATATGTTTGGCTGGACGACCTGCATGAACTCGCAGATATTGAAAGATCAACAACTTAGATCCAGAGAATTTCGGACAAATTTTATAGGCACCATATCAACAACAAGAGATATAATGCAAATGAGAGCGAATGATAACCAGCACCAAAGACACAGGCTCATATATGATAAAATAGACATCTTTCACGAAGAACGGTAAAATAATTAACACTCTGTAAAATACCCAACAGAACAAAACACAGAAGGCACAGACTACTTATGCAGAAACCTATTAAGCATTGATTAAGGAACTCGAATAATAAAGCTGGGATGGCCCAGTTGGTTGATGAAAAGAATATGAAATAACCGACCGGGGTTGAAAACCTGCCGTCGCCAAAAATCTGTTTTGATTTTTCGGGATGAAAATAATACAATATTAATGTTAGGACAATCCTTGCAAATAATGCATTTCTGAAAAATGCATACAAATTATCTGAAACTGGTTTTTTAATTTCATTTTTCTAGTAAAAACTTTTTTGAATTTTTCATACTACTACTATTAACCCGAATTATCGCGAGGAAAAAAACACAGATGCTCGTGTAAGCTAAGCAGGAAACGAGCGAACCCTATCCTTAATTCTCCTCCGAATTATATCCTGGTATGCACCTACATTCTGCTAACACCAGCAGGAATGGTCCCTTCTCACCCCCTAGCCAGCCGTCTATACCCGAGAGGAAGAATCATATTGTACATATTAATTCAAGTTGTATATATTAGGAATAATTAGAATGTAATTACGGAACTGACAATGAACATATTTGAATTTTGAATTTTTTTTGATATCTGAGCCAAGCAACGTCGGGCGCGTTTAGTACTTGGATGAGTGACCTCCTGACAAGGAAGGTGCGCGTTAAAATGGAGGCGACGCATCAATGAACACGAGATAAGGCGATATATATGTCGTCCTTCGGCAGGGACGTTGAGATGGCGGTCGCAAGTTCATAGATATTGAGCATGTTGAAGAACCCTACCTCTGAAACAACAGATAATTCGACAAAATTTGCAGTTGGGGGAAGTGTACCCACCGGCGTCTGTGTTTAGCCCTGGTCACAGAAATAGCCGGCGTTAAATAAAGCAATAAAAAAAATTGTTGGGGGTGACTCAGGAGATATAAGGAAGAAATTAGTCTCATTATGTTCTCTGAACTCTCAACGACACTGCGAGAAATTTTATAAACATATTTCAGAAAGTTGAAACATTTTCTTCAGATCTAATCGACAACTGACCTGGAATCCTATAGAAATTTGACTATCGAAGTAACCCAGATAACCAAATCGAACTTTATATGAAAGCAGTTTTTGTCACAATTTCAGACAGGGAGATATTTCGATGGGCAGAATGGAACGCATTCGACCTAGATTCTAGTATCTGCCACAAAATTGACATTTTCATGTAATCGAATAGTAAATGGGAAAACGATGCCAACTAATTCACCGAATTCAAATAGCTGACGAAATGTTTCGAAATTATTCATTTGAATGAATATTCATAGTTCCACCGTATCGATGATACAGGTTTTGGATAACCTAAATTTCGAAGTTTCCACGGACATTTAGGAAAATGTTGCACCTCATAATGATTTTTTGAAAGAATCATTTACATTTCGTCCATGATTGTTCAATAACTGTTTGGTAGGACTCACCAACGTGATAATTCGTTAATAATAATTTCATATGCTAATAATATACTTTTGGAAACGAAAATATTTCGATTGAAAATATATAATAATAATAATAATGCCTTCATTTCCATAGTCTACAAGAATGATTGTTTTTGAGAAAATGGGAAACCGCAAGGGGGAGTTCACTCTTGAGTGCTCTTCCACTCATATATATATATATATATATATAATATATATATATATTATATATATATATAATATAATATAATAACGTTTATTCAGGGTAATAGTAAAGACAAAAGATTTATAAAGAAGCCCGAATAACATTGAAAGATACTACAAAAACGGAGCTGCGCGTGGTGTTTTCCATGTTGTACAATACAATAATTGAAAATTATATAATAAGTGTGAATAATGTCTTGATATACATTTTTATTTTGAGAAAATGTCATGCAAGTAAATCATTGATAGTGTATAGATCCATTTCAAGTATAATTCTCTTCAGTTTTTTTCTTAGTAGAATTTATGGAGCCTTAAATTCACTAATACATATCAATCGCATTCTTTATGGATAAAATGGTATCTTTGTTCTGTACTTGCGCTGGGTGATACCATTGAAGAAGATATTTATTGTAGCTCTATGGAAAACCAATTCCAACACATATACCAATAAGTAATAACAAAAATACCTGAACAATTAGGTTGTGTCAGAATATGCGAAACTGTTGTCCAACGAAAAATCCACGCGACTGAAAAAAAAGAGAAATGAAGGTCAGTGCAGTTGCTAAAGGTATGCCGTGTTCTAGCGACAAATTGCTGAAAAAGTTAACGAATGAACTGCCAGTGAAATTGTTCAGGAGTCCAAGCTGCACAGGAAATTTCAGACGGATAGAGAATAATTTTATTCACCAACAAATAATCGTCCTCAAAACCTTGAGCCTGACCTAGCACCACGTGATTTCTTTGCGAGAATTCAGCATGGCATGGTGAATTGAATTCGAGGCTATCGTTTAGCACAGAAAATTGATTTGTCCCAACAATTGATTTGAAAATTTGATGGAATGTCAAGACTTTTTTTTATTTGAATTTTGATTTCACAGGATTCACTTTATTTGTAAACCCTTTGTGGCTGAAAAATTATCAGACAAATTCTGAGAACCAAAAACTATTTGGTAGAAATAGTTGAAATAATTTCGCACATTGTTCACTCAAGAAAATATCGCGAATTCAATGCAAGAACTACATTGTTCGGAAAATAGTTATGAATATCAATATGTTCAGTCTCGTTAGGTCACTTTGGTGTATTTTGTACCATGGCGAGTGTGACAACATATATTCTTCTTTCTACAGGGTCGCTGATATGTATGGAAACGGTCGATTATCTCCTAAAGTAAGATAGCTATCGAAAAATGTTAGGATACAAAGTTTCAGGGTTTTTTAACTTCCATTAGTATTGATTATACAGGATCATTCAGATTGTCATGACTAAACAAAGTTGCTTTTTCTTTAACGAAACACCCTGTATATTATTTCATATTTCAATTCTTATCAAAATTATATATGAAATTGATATAGCACATAATATCCTGAATTCAACCGTTTTCGAAATATAGAATTTTGAAAATAACTTTTTTATAATTAAACAAAAATATTTCAGTCCATTAAGTTTATAATCAATCAAGTTACCTTTGAAAGTTTCTAGCTAGAGTAACAACAGCGCATCGTTCTTTTGTCTAACAATAATGATCTTGACAACACATGTAAAATAATTTTCTCGCAAAAATGGCACGTTTGAGTGAAACCGAGCGTATTGAAATTTCAATGATCATAGGATATGGTGATAGAAGACGAGGTTGTGACCAAGTACTGGATATTTTCAATGAATTGCATCCCGATCGGGAACCTCTTTCTGAATCAACCGTTTTAAAAACAATGCACGTTTTCATGAAATGGAGGTGTCAAAGATCGACCAAAAGTGGAAGAAAGATTTTTAAAATTTGCAAACTGCAGAAATTTCATTAATATAAAATTCATTTGTCACAAGAATTGAGTGAAGACGATTTTTTATCGTAGAATTGAGTTCTGTGAAGTTATTATCGATAAATTGAACAACAATATCAATTTTGTCAACTACATATTGTTTTCCGACGAATCTAGATTTTGTTTGAAAGGGCACCGACACAACTGTAGGTATTGGTCTGACCAAAATCCACATCGGATGGAGGAAGTTCACACTCAACGACCACAAAAGTCAATGTTTGGTGTTGCATTATTGCTGGACACGTCATAGGACCCTAATTTATAAACGGAAATTTGAACTCTGAACAATATTTATTACTTTTGCAAGAGCAAATTATTCCAGAGCTTGGACGATTATTTCCGAACAATAACATTCCCAATTTGCTGACAGAACAAATATGGCTTCTACACATTTTTGACGGAGGGGGAAATTGGATGGCCATATAGGTCTCCCGATATGACCCCACTTGACTTTTTTTTTGTAGAGTTACATGAAAAATGTAGTCTACAAAAATAGACTGCACAATATCGAAGAGTTGCATGGAAGGATAAGGCATGAAATTTCCACCATTCCTCCCAACATGATTTTAGATTCAATACAAAATTTTGTTCAGCGAATTCATTACTGTCAGGAAGTGAATGGTAAACACTTTGAGAATCTTAAAAATAGAATTCCAAAGAAAATATTCGTTGTCGATTAAAACTTGTTTTCTCTTTTTTTTTCTGGCATAACTATTTTTTTATAAAATATGAATATCCAGGACATTGATAAAAAAAACAGTTTTTCGTTTCATGCATTTTTATCAACCCTGAAAAATGATGCTTTTTATTTTTTCTAAATTTTTTTTTTAAATTAAATCGTATCCATAATAGTCCACCTGTGTAATTTTCATGATAAATATCCATAATTTCGTACTTTTTCTTCAATAAATTTGAGAGTAGTAAATAGTTATTTTCAAAGTTCGATATCCCAAACCTCGGTTAAATTCAGGATATGATATGCTATATCAATTTCATTTAGAATTCTGATAGAATTGAAATATGGAATAATATACAGGGTGTTCCATTAAAGAAAAAGAAACTTTGTTTCGTCATGACTTTTTGACTGAATCTGTATACTTCTATTGTAATATATTTAAAAAAATCCTAAAACTTACTTTAGGAGATAATCGACCGTTTCCATACACGTATTTTGCTAATGTGTTCCATGTTGCGCGCGTTCTTTCAATATTAATAGAATAATATTTTCGGAATTTGTGAATAAATATTTTTAAATCTGTATAGTTCCAAAATCACAATTTTTTTTTGAATTCATTCATTAACATGATTAACAAATGTACACGTGTACAAAAGTATTCCCGAAGTTGCCTAGACCATATATTCTTTAAAGCAGTGGCACAGTCTTCTGTTGATGAAGCTATTGCTGCTGTTTATGAAAATAATATAACAGATCATCGAGTTACCCTAATGAGTGTTCAAGTAAAAAATATAACAGAAAACTCTAACGTTGACAAGTACAATACACACATAAAATATGTCCAAATAAAAAACGACTTGGATAATTATAACTGGGAAAACTACTACAATATTAATGATGCAAATGTGAAAACTCAAGAATTACTAAATATTTCAAATAATTTTATCACCAAAAATACAAAAATCATAAAACTGAATAAAAATAAAATCAAACGCAAAAAAATGGATTACCGCGCCTATAGTAGGTCATTAAATCGTAAAAACGAACTTATAAAGAATGGAAAGTTTTACAACAAAAATAGAAAAAAATTAAATAATGCAAGAAATATGTGGGATTTAGTGAATCACAAAGATAAAACCGATCATAACATAAATGAAATAACTTCAGAATCAGGAAATGAGATTACGTGTAAAAAAACTTTTTAACAAAAAATTAAACCGACGAAAAAATAAACTGAAAATCAAAAAATAAAATAAACTTTCTTAGTCTAAATGATAATTGAGCTCCTAAACTAATGTTACTAACTGATTTTGAGTCGGCGCCAAACAAACAATTATCGAAGCTCATTATCTATGAAAGAAGTCATCAATACGCAGCCGTGCATCTCGCTGCCATCATTTTACGCTTCACCTAATTCAATTGCTAGTTTGTTTGGCGCCGACTCAAAATCAGTTACTTACATTAGTTTAGGAGCTCAATTATCATTTAGACTAAGAAGGTTTATTTTATTTTTTGCTTTTCAGTTGATTTTTTCGTCGGTTTAATTTTTTGTTAAAAAGTTTTTATTTTTTACTTTTCAGTTTCGTATTTCGTCGGTTTGATTTTTGTTAAAAAGTTTTAATTTTTCAATTTTTTGTGGCTAAAATCTACCAATTACTACCTACTTGTTTTTTGATTACTTCCAAAATACTTACTTACCCACCTTACTTCAACTATTACCAGTTAAATAATATGATAATCTACTTTTACTATTTGTTGTAATATAAATTATTTTCGTTGTTCTGGTTGGTTCATTTCATTTCTTTGTAAATCATTCCATCCTCTCATAAAATATACTGATTTTGACGGAACAAGAATAATGTCAGTAGCGATCTGTCATTGTCAACTACGTATGTGTGTGCTAATGTTCACTAGTGAAAAATCAATTATCCCCTATTTTTCTACCCGTAGGGGTGGCTAATTCTGTTTGAAATCCAGATATAAGGTATACCCTATCTATTAAAAAAAGAATCATCCAAATCGAAGAACCCAGTACAAAGTTATGCCTGATAGAATCGGTTAACGGACCAGAATTCAGAGGGTGAGTGATTAATATCCTTCATTTCGCTACCCTTAGGGGTGGATTTCATCTTTTAAATTCAAATGGGACCAAAGTCGAAGTACACCCTATCCACTGAATTATTGGAATCGGACGCCCCAGTAAAAAGTTATGCGTGATCATACATAAAAAAATATGATGGAAAAACATAAAATATACGGGTCGAATAGAGAACCTTCCCCTTTGTGGTTCCGTCGGTTAAAAATTTAATTGCAGAAAAATTTAACAAACTATTTCACTCAGGTAGGAAACGTCGCTCGCAAGATATCACAACCAACTTATCCTCCTCCAACACGAAATAAAAACTCTCACACTTTTTATTGGATACCTGAAATTGGAGAGTATGTGAGATCACAGAAGTTTAATAGAGCACCTGGGATAGATAATTTGAGAATCGAAACATTTAAACAAATAGAAAGTCAATTATGTCCACCCATTGCTAGTCTAATAAACTCAATTTTCACTAGTGGAATAAGTCCTTCTCACTTTGAAACGGCTCTTATTTCTCCAATCTTTAAAAAAAGACCGAAAAGAGAATCTGTATAATTATAGACCAATATCCTTAATACCTACTTTATCAAAATTGATGGAAACATTTATTATTGAATATAGACTCATTTCGGAGCGGCAATTCGGTTTTCAAGAGGGACTCTCAACTAATGACGCCCTTCAGTGCTTAGTTTCATCAGTCTATAAATCTATAGATGAGTCCGAACCAGTAGCAGTAGTATTTCTTGACACAGTTATACGAGGGTTGCCACATAAATTCTTTGAAAGTTACTCGTCACATAGAAAGCAGGTGGTAAGGATAGAAAAGTAACTTAGTACTGAAAAACCGGTGTCATTTGGGGGTTCCTCAAGGGATAGTTTTGGGGCCAATATTATTTAATTTATATTTGAATAATATTCTCTTACAACTCTACAGGCAAATTAATTGGATTTGCAGACGATATGTCCGTAATTATAAGCTAAACATGGGAAGAGATTCAAAAAATAAAGTTGAGTATGATTTGAAAAAATATTCGAATTTTAAATCACAAGATATCAACAGTTAATCATAAAAAACATACATTCACCCTTTTACTAGTTATAACAATAATTTACCTACCTATAAGGGAATAACTGTCAATAACATCGATATCTCTCTGGAAAAACGAAATGAAATATCCTGGGATAAAACTAGATTCTCACTCAAGATGGACTGCTCAATTGTCAGACGTTGCTGAGTCGTTAAGATTTTTATTATATTTTAAACAACTGAGGAAAATATGTATTTACCAAATCTTGAAACAGTATACTACGCACTTGTTGAATCTCGTCTTAGATACGGTTTTTCCAGCTGGGGAAGAACCATGCCCAGTCATTTGGAATAGGTTGAAATACCCCAAAAAAAATCTTGGGAGCTATTCATTCCAAAAATATGAAATACAGCACAGAGCCACTGTTTAAAGGAGCAAATGATACCCATTACCATTAATACCAAACTAGAAATGAGTCTAAAGACTTTGTACAACCAAAAGCAGCAACAAAATCTATAGGAACTAGTTATTTTCAATTCATAGCACCACGTTTGTTTAATTTTTTTCCAGAAATGTATAAAACCTATATGAGAAAATTAAACTCACCATCATTCTTAAAAACCAACTTCAAAAGATATATAAACACTTTTGATGTCGTCATTGATAAAATTTTCCATAAAAAAATTATTTATATGATAGAAATATAAGATGTGTATTATATTTTCAACCTCTCAACCATGCTCAACCTTGACGGTCTTAATGGGTTACACTGATCAAATTATATGTATATACACTTAGTTGTGAGTTTAATGTAATCCTACCCTTCGGTTTGTTTAGTTAAGTTAAACTTTTTTCTAGACTGATTTAGTTTGGAAATTATAAACATGATGTTCATAAAATGCAATTGGAACCCATCTGCGACTGAAAAGTAAGACTTTAGTCACTATCTTCCATCGTCAAATAACCTCTTGTGGGAGTATTATTTTTAACGAAATATTCCCAATGGGATATTGATAAAGTTTTTTGCAGAATTGAAAAACACGATAAAAAATGAAGTTATTTCTTGAATTCTAAGAAACAACTACTTTCCCCGGCTAACCACGCGGGAACATTACTACATCTGAAATAGTTGTTTCTGTACACATCAGAAAAAAATACTTTATTTTTCATCGATGGAGTTTCAATCCGACAAATATTACAATATCCAATTGAGAATGTTTTCCTTTTCAATATCTAGACTGTCTTATATAATTATTGTATTGTTCAAACTGAATAAACATTACCGTTACTATCACTAACACATTCGCGGACCCATCTGAAACCGAGTGTGGATAAGAATCCGCACCGCATTATTTTTTGATCTGGTAGTAATAAAATAAATATATATACACCTATGGGTTCGTATAAAGATCAGCTATGCTTCTGTGATGGAAATAATCAGGACTGTTATAACAGTTCTTGCGGGCTCACATAGACAAAAGTGAAGTTGTAATCTAGGTATTGCTATAGCAGTCAGTTGCTAATACAGCTGTTGCACTGGAAACCGAATAGGAATCATGAAAAAGAACATATTTTTATGAATGAGTAGTCATACAAAAAAACCACGATGATAAAATTGGGATTTTCATGAACAGGAAAGTTGATGTTGAAAAATATACATTTATGTTCTATGCCATGCTTCGAAGCATTTGCCTGCACGAAGGGTTAGTTTGCTCCCTCCATGAGGTAGCCTTCTTCAGAGTATTCTTTCCATACTGAGCACATCTCAAGAAATATGTTTTCCCTTCAAAATTAGGTCGGTGTGGAATTTTCTCTTGATAATGGTTGCTTCTTTCTACTGGTGGTGGAAAGGAATATCTCTTAGGTGGTTGAGCATAACTTCTGCCGTTGTTTATTTCGAGGTACACCAATCAGGGATCCAGAAATCTCTAAATTTCATGAAATAACTCAGGAATAAGCCGACAAACATCACACATCTAATATATGAAGAGTGTACTGCTTCTGATGCGTAAAAATTGTTCGAATATGCAGTGGTAGTGGTGGTGGTTCTTTCCACCAACAGTAGGAGGAAGCGTCTCTTAGGCGGTTCAGCATAACTTTGTCGTTTTTATTTTGAGGTACACCAATCAGGGATCTTATCAGAGAAATCTCTAAATTTTATAAAATAAATTTTTTGTTGACTTTTTGTTCATATACGTAAAATATTCGCTATACAACGGTAACAATCTCCATTCCCCTTTTCTATCGATAATTATATTGAGAAAAGAATAAGCCGACAAACATCACACATCTAATATATGAAGAGCGTATTGCTTCTGATGCGTAAAAACTGTTCGAATATGCATTGATGATGATCCCCTCTACACTTCCGCCAAAAATGAAAATATTGCCTCAGCGGGACGCACAAATCATAACTCATACATACATTTGGATACAGAACACGACAGTTCTTCCAGTTCATGTACTATTTATTCTCATGTGAAGATGGACTGCAAATTCCGTGTCCGCGAATGAGTTAATTATATTTTTAGTTCAACTCACTCACATACAAATTGAAGTTCCACATGTGAAGTCGTTCTGTTCACTACGAATCTTGTGAACTAATGTTGATCGACATATCACTTTGATTGCAAAGCTGTATACAGGGTGATTCAAGAGTACTGACAAACTTCAGGAGGTGATTAAATATTCTACTATGAATTGTCCAAATAAATATATGTAGGAAAACGCGTCGTTTCCAAGATACAGGGTGTTGAAGTTTTTTTTTTTCCTTTTTTTTCAAATAACTTTCGAAATACTGACCTTTATTAAACGAAAATAGTATTGAGAAGTTTTTGAGGTGTCAAATTCGAACCTGATTGTTCTTACTCGTAGGGTGCGCCACCCACACGTCTTTTTTTTCTCAAAGATTCTTAACTTTTATAGGCGTACTTCTAGCACATTTTTCAGTGGGAAATCAATTTCTCTATCATATCTACGTAAAAAAACTACAACTGTTACAAGTCGCTATAAGCAACCGTTTTCTAGATATTTAGACTTGAAAATTTGAAGTCGATTATTTGATAATCGATGCGCGTTGTTGATTATTTTGCATTTTTCACAAGAATGGTTAGGAAATGAATATGACGTTTAGGTAAGTAGTTTTGATAATTACATAGTATGTGACATTTGAACGTTTTGTTGTTTTGTTGAAGTTTCTGTAAGTTTTAAACCTAATTTTGGAAAAATGGAATATTTAACAATAATGCTCATGTAGCCGATATGCATTTGTTAATGGCCTTGCGGATGGCAATGCGCGCGGAGCAAGACGTATATACCAGGAGCGATTTCCTAATCGAGTTCTGCCTCCAGTTCCAACATTAACTGGTCTCCAGCGTCGTTTGGCAGAAACAGGTAGCTTTAAGAGGGCAGCTGATTGGTTGGAAGACCACGGGCAGTCCGAACCCCAGAATTGGAAGAAGCTGTTTTGAATGATCTCGAGGAGAATCCAGAAACAAGTACAAGAATAATTGCTGGAGCTCTCAATTCTACTCAGTCGACAGTTTGGAGAATCATCCACGATCAACAATTTTATCCATACACTATTCAAAGGGTAAAAGCTCTTTTGCCACGAGGCTTTCTCCAACGCATTACTATGTGTCAGTGGTTTTTGAGAAAATTGGCTGGAAATCCCTAATTTTCAAGATATGTACTCTTCAAAGACGAGGCAAACTTCTCCCGAAATGCTATCACAAACTTTCATAACAACCATGTTTGGGCTCTGGAAAATCCGCAGGCTGTTAGTGAAAGACATTATCAGTATCAATTTTATGTAAATAATGGCCGGCAATAATTGATATTTACTTGATAGGTCTTTCTTTCTTCCGTTCCGACTGAATGGCGCAACTCACAGAGAGTTTTTACAAAATGAATTGCCGGCACTACTTCAGAATGTACCATTAGAAACTCGTATCTGCATGTAGTTTATGCATGATGGGGCTCCGGTCCATTCAAGCGTTGTAGCCAGGGAATTCCTCAACACTGTCTATCCAAATCGATGGATCGGTAGGGGTGGGCACCAAGGTCCCCAGATCTTAACCCGCTATATTTTCATTTTTGGGGACATTTGGAGTCACTAGTTTATAAAACTCCAGTAGCGAACATGGAAGATCTAAGAAATCCGAATAGTAGACGCCTGTGAAACAATAAGAAAGCACACCAATAGTTTTTGAGCGGGTACGAGATTCAATGACTACAAGACTGAATGCCTGTATCTTTGCTGAATGTGGACTCTTCGAACAATTCAATTGAATACAATTTAGTTTCCTTTATTTTATTTTATACCACACATTCAAAATGTCTTGAAATAAAATGTTGATAATTCTTGCAAATTTTATTGAAACTAATGCGGATTTTGCACCCTTCATACAAAAATAACTATTTCAAACGAGTAAAAATGAATAGAATAGGTGGCGCCCCCTACAAAAAACCAAAACCACTTATTCAAACGTCAAATTCATTTTCTAAGCATTCTTGTGAAAAATGCAAAATAATGGTTATAACTTCAACACGCATCGATTATCAAATAATCGACTTGAAATTTTCAAGTCCAAATATCCAGAAAACGGTTGCTTATAGCGACTCGTAACAAAGTTAGCTTTCTCACGTAGATATGATGAAGAATTATTTTTTCACTGAAAAATGGCAGAGGTACGCTAAAAAAGTTAGATATTAAAAAAAAAGACGTGTAGGTGGTGCCTTCTACGAGTAAGAGCAATAATAACATCCGGTTTGAATTCGACACCTCAAAAAACCTATCAATATCAATTTTCGTTTAATCAAGGTCAGTATTTTGAAAGTTATTTAAAAAAAAAACTAAAATAAAACTTCAACACCCTGTATCTTGGAATCGAAGCGTTTCCGGTCATATATTTATTTGGATAATTCATATTAGAATATCGTGAGGAATCACCTCCTGAAATTTGTCAAAGTACTTTTGAATCACCCTGTATTTCGTGTGGATTCATCCATTTTCATTGCTCTCTCGAACGTTGTTTGCTCAACCTGTAGAACTTCTTCCGCTCCCCTTATCTCAACATGTTTATTCTTCGGGGCCCAGTTTATCAACGAATGCCCAAGAAATATGACTACATATCATTCACCTTCAAAACGACCGATATGAAGTGTGTTGGTGTACAAGATATTTACTGACAAAAACTATAAATTAAGATGAAATGTGGAATGAAAGAAGCCGCAATAAAGCTGGCAATAGGCTCGAGGGAGCTGGCGAGTAAGTGAAATGAATGACGTTCGCTGAACCACAGATATTAAACCGTTACCTCCAGCCACATGCCAAATAAAGTTCACTTAATGTTCCCCCGAGTCCATAAGGGGCCTCTTTATTTCAATCCTAATACCGAGCCGAACAAATATAGGGCGAAGCCTTCTTGAATTCCAATACCGTTCAGAAATTAGAGTCTCCTGTTGTAATTGGGAAGTTGTTTAATAATTTTCAATGGTTTCGTTGTGAAAAAAAGATGGTGAATTGCGATGAAGGTTTTGAAGCGGGTAGTTTTTTATTCTCCATAAACCAAACAGCTGAGGTGTCTGTTACAGCGTGCACAAATGATTCCCAAATAGGATTCTTGTACATGAAGTACATCCATTCTTAGTTGGATGAGGATGTGGGATGTGGGTCATCATCCACCCCTGCTAAAACATAATAGGATTTGCGCTTTGATCTGAAAAGTCGACCATGGGCGAAGAATTATTCTTTTACTTCAAATGTAACTTCGCCTATTTTTGCTAAAAAACAAATTTCAATAAACTTCGGAAAAGGGATTATTACTTTCGCGTTGTCAAGAGATGTATTTTTTATTTTGATGTTTTAAATTTTTTCTGTTGATTTTTGAATATATTAAAAATCATTTTTAAATTGATACTTTGTTTTTTTTTTGTTTCTGATGATTTTTAGTGAGTCACAACGGCCCTTGGTGATATTTGTTTCCTAGAACCGTTGTTATCCACCGATGGTAACATAAAACAATGCATTCTATTCACTCTACATGAGAGTTCATGCTGGAATAAAAATAAGTTCAAAAACTAAAACCCAACTACTGAAAAATCACACTTTAAAAATTATGAAATAAGAAAATATTATCATCTGAAATTGTTATGTATAAACCATTTATATATTTATCGCCTATTAAATAAACAACACGTAATATATTTAATGTATTCAATACATATTCATAGTGATGTTCAGAGGATAGCCGTGGTCATATGCCACTTTGCCCTGAAGCTCATGATCGCTTCCTACTGTTAGAATGTATTGTTTTATTAGGATAGTTGGCATATGACCACGGCTATCCTCTGAACATCACTATGAATATGTATTGAATATAATGAAATATATAACGTGTTGTTCATCTAATATTGAATACTTTGTACATAACAATTTCAGATGAGAATATTTTCTTGTTTCATAATTTTTAGAGCGTAATTTGTCAGTAGGGGAAAGGGGGCACATTCAACATTTTTTAAATGATAGCGACATATGCCAAAATTATAAAATACACACCTCATTATATGAGATATTGTTGAACATATGAGAAAAAAACAACTATGAATATAATACATTGATTTTAGAAAGAAGTGCCAAACTGTTGAAACTGCCCCTCCGGAGTGGCAGTTTCAACCATGCGGTGTAGTCTACTCGATAAGTTGAAAATGGTCCAAAATAGAGATACTGCTCTTAAAATCATGTGTGGTAGCTAGCACATTGGATCCAGAATAACGCCTAGAAAAATGTGCCAAAAGCGTGTATTAGCACATTAAAAAATTGCAAAAGTTATAAACAATTGAAGATGAAAAAAAAAATGGCATTTCGTTTTTTGCCAATATTTCATAAACTATTAATATTTAGGAAATTTTTAAAAAGGTTCTGAAAGAGGAGGAAATTTCCAATGAGAAACTCCCAGAACTCTATCTCCATTATTTATTATTTTAATTCAACGCTGAAAATGGATCTCCGAGCGACATTTTTAGGTTGCGCGCGCGGCGTCAAAAGCGAGTACGACACATTAATTAATTCATTTAAGGTTTTAAATTTATTTTTTTGAATTTGAAAAAATATGGTGTATTCGGAACACTATAAATAATTTATTCCCGTTGAATTTTACTAAAAGTTTAGTTTTCAACAAGTTAAACGATTGTTAACTAACAAAATTTTCTCGAACTTCTGTTTTAATTGTAAATGTTTTTTTTTTAAATAATTGTCGTAAAATTTTTTTGCTCCGTAGAGCCTCAACAAGATCACGCCATAAAAGGCAAAAAAATATTCATACTTTGTTTATATTAATTTTTGTACTTGAACAAAAAAAAAAAATCCAAGTAATGTTTTAAACCAATATTTATTTTTTTCCATACAAGATAGAAAATGATTTGCAAAAAAAAAAAACCTGCCATTTGTTGATCAATTTTTTATAAACAAATTATTAGTTCAATATTTTTGAAAAAATTTTTCCACAACTTCATTATATCACAAATATCATAATTTTTGAAAAAAATTATTTCCTGAATAACAATTTTTAATTGTTTATAATCGTTTTTTTTATATTTCTATTGTTTAAATAATTAGTTGGGAAATTATTTTAATCACAAAATCATAATTGAAGTAACAAAAAAAATTTTTATTAACAATTCCATTGTTTATTAACTTACCAATTTGTTATAAACAAATTTTTAACTTTGTTAGATTTTGTTTCTGAAACTTCTAAAATTCACAAAAACAACCATATACAACAAAGAATAGAAAAAAAAATTTCCCAATTCCAATTCCCAATAAAATATTGGTTTTTTTTTCTTTACTTTGTTATATATGGTTGTTTTTGTAAATTTTGGAAGTTTCAAAAAAAAATCTAAAAAGTTAAAAATTCATTTATAACAAATTGGTAAGTTGATAAACAATGGAATTGTTGATAAAAAAATTTTTTTTTGTTACTTCATAGAGGACTGTCAATTATGATTTTTAGAACAAAAATAATCTCTTAACTAATTATTTAAACAATCGAAATAGAAAAAAAAAACGATTATTAAGAATTAAAAATTGTTATTGAGAAAAAATTTATTTTTCAAAAATCATGATATTTGTAATATAATGAATTTGTGAAAAACAAATTGTCAAAAATATTGAAATAATCAATTTGTTTATGAAAAATTTATCAACAAACGGCGGGTTTTTTTTTTGCATATCAATTATAATCTTGTATAATTAAAAAACGATAATATGATGATTGAGAAAAATTTTTTTTTCAACAACATTACTTGGATTATTATAAACAAAGTATGAATATTTTTTCAACTCTTATGGCCTAATCTTGTTGAGTATGTATATAAGAAAGGCTCTACGAGGCGAAAAATGTTTACGACAATTATTTAAACATTGTTTTTAATTTACAATTAAGACAGAAGTTCGAGAAAATTTTGTTAGTTAACAATCGTTTAACTTGTTGGAAAATTAACGTTAAGTGAAATTCCCAACGAGAATAAATTATTCATAGTGTTCCGAATACACCATGATTTTTTCAAATTAAAAAAAAACATATTTAATATCCTAATAAATTTTAATTTGGTCAATGTCACTTCCGTCATTTTGAATTCACGTGGCACTGGCAATCGCTTTATTAAAATGTCGCTCGGAGACCCATTTTCAGCGTTAAATTAAAAATTATGAATAATGGAGATAGAGTCCTGGGACCTATTTCATTGGAAATTTCCTCCTCTTTCAGAACCTTTCTTTGAAATTTCTTAAATGTCAATAGTTCATGAAATATTGCCAAGAAACAAAATGCCATTTTTTTTCATCTTCAATTGTTTATAACTTTTGCAATTTTTTATGTGCTAATACACGCTTTCGGCACATTTTTCTAGTCGTTATTCTGGATCCAATAAGCTGTCACACATAATTTCAAGAGCAGTATCTCTATTTTAGACCATTTTCAACGTGTCGAGTAGACTACTGGGGCAGATTCGACAGTAGAGAGTGTGAATAAATAAAATGTTCTGACATGTTAGAGAGTCTTATATTTTTATATTTTTTATATTTTTTTCCTACAAATATGATTAGTTATTTAGGTTAACATCAAATTCACTTGAATTAATATTGAACAGAAGCAAAAAAGCTGTTCGAGCTGTTTCAGCTGAACTTGGTCCAGGCAACTTTGAAACCATATCATCACGTTCGTTAATAGATATATCATCAACCAGTTGGTAGAGGAATGTATTCAATGGCTCCATACGACGTGAAAATTCAACTTCGAATTCAGTTGATTTCGCAAATATTATCCTTGCTATTAGTAGATCACTTTAACTTTGTTACAGAATTTTACCAATACAAAATCATTTTCATTTGTTATATCATTGTCGCGCAATAAAATTGGAGCTATTTCTCCTTCGCTACGTCCGAAACGTCATCTGAGTCCAAAACCATTGTATGATTTGAATAAGAACTACCCTTGCAAATTTTTAGTTTACGTGGGGTTCAGTTTCCACGTTATGTTCTGGAAAAACTTTTTTAATCACTCTTTGCATTTTCTTCTGTTCTTTGTTTTTTTTTTACTAAGCCCTCTTCTTACCTGGAACCCGCATCATCAACATGTAACCAACAAAAGCAAGATAACCTCCATGAACTGCAGGAGAGCTTTTGGAAAAACCTGGGGGCTCAAGCCGAAAGCCATGCACTGACTCTACACAGCGGTAATAAGACTCAGAGTAACTTATGGCTCACTCATATGGTGGCCAAAAACAAATCAAAGACAGGAAAATCCAGAGGCTTGCCTGTCTCTGCATCACGGGTGCAATGAATAGCACTCCAACAGCTACAATGGAAATCATCCTGAACCCCTCAACTTCCATGTTATTGGAGAAGCCAGGATGGGTGCATACAGACTGAAACAAACAAAAAACTGGAGAATCCGAACAGTTGGACACACCAGAATCACTCATGTAATCAATATCGACGAACTGGAAATGATTTCAGACTACATGCAACCCCTATACTCGTTCGAAAAACCATTCGAAACACGAATTGACGAATCCGGATGGGCCCCCAGTATAGAATCACAATCAACTGCGGACATAGTCTGGTATACAGACGGCTCAAAGACAGTTGAAGGAACGGGAGCAGGAATACATGGGGTAAGGCCGAGAGGGGACTACATAATACCACTTGGCAAATGCTCCACGATATTCCACGCTGAAACACATTCTATTATGGTATGCATTCAGAAGAATCTAGGAAATGGTTATAGGGAAAAACATCTACATTCTATCTGACAGTCAGACTGCTATCAAAGCTCTCAACTCTACACATATAAAGTCTGAACTGGTCTGGGACTGCCTCCAGAACCTCATCGAGCTGGCAAAACACAAGGTCACCTTGATGTGGGTGCCAGGCCATAGAGGCATTGAGGGAAACTAAAAGCGACCAGCTAGCTAGAAAGCATCTGAATGCTATTCACAGGGCCGAACCTGTGCATGGGATCAGCAAAGACCGATGCAGGACCCTGATCGATGAGTGGATGAAAAGAAGACACCAACAATACTGGGATCAAACTGTCGGGCAAATACACAACAAAGTCATGGTAGGGCACCAAAACCGGACCCTGACGGCTGACCTTCTGAACCTGAACAGAACAAAGGCACGTATAATAGTAGGTCTGCTGCCTGGACATTGCGGCCCAAGAAAACACCTAAACACCATGAGAATACGCAGAGAAACCGTGGAGTATAGGCTATGTGATGAAGAAACACCCTCTCACATTATCTTCGACAGTGACGCCCTAAGTAGAAGGCGACACAGAACCTTTGGAGAGATCAACCCGGAAACAAGCATGAATCCGAAGAACCTCATCAACAGGCTACTAAACCAATGAAAGGCACAAACCTGTTTGAATGAGGAACCACTGACGACAGAGTGTCGCTGGTGCAGGTCAAGGGAAGCCAACCCTGTCTCCGGCTCGTCAGTTTTCAACCAACTAACCAACCAAGCCCTCTTTCATACTCCAGCTGTTCTAACCGATTCTTCTCGGAGTATCGGTGTAAATCCGGGATTTTCCTTCCTTATTTCCACCGTTTTTCTTTTTCTCAATGCAGGGTCTAGGAAAAGGTCGTACTGAGTCTGGAGTGAGAATAAATTTACCACATTTTTTGACTGACCCTTGAATTAGTAGAACATAATTGGAAAACTTCTTTGAGAATGTCTGAATGAATAAATTAATTACCAAAAACTGGTTTTTCTGGAGTAACGGAAATAAGGATTAACATTAGATGGTATATCATCAGCTGTTGAAGTTGATGGTATGGTATGGTCTTCAGGTTATTTGCTCTGCTTGTCTTTCTTTCATAAGTTCGAACCATCTGAAATACACCATTGTTTCAACAATATTACCTAGTTATTTCACGCTGTTTAGGATGGGCAGATTCGTATCTGCCCCATAGCACATTTTTATAATTTTTCGTATATCCTGACAACATGATTGATTTCAAGGTTATGTCAATCTGGCATACAACATTCAAATAATAACAAAAAGACACAATAAACAAATGAGTCAAGTAATGCTTCAAACTTTGTTGGTATTGCAAAAATAAATTCGTGAAGAAACTCGCCTTGCAGTGCACTATTTTATAATTAATTTTTTAATTTACTGTCTCCAACTTCTAGGCTCACAATATTCAACTGACAGTTGAACCACCTTACAAGTAATACAATATGTTTTTCTTAAGCGGTAAATTCAAATGCAATGCTAAGTAGGTCGACTGGTTGAAAGTGCCCCCTGGTCGACTGTGCCTCCCTTTCCCCTAGTCAGGTTTTAGTTTTTGAACTCATTTTTATATCATACTTTTTAGAGCGTGATTTCTCAGTAGTCGGGTTTGAACTTACGTTTGATTCAAATCTTTTTGGGGTTATAAATTTATGATAAAGTATTTGCAGAGCCGTTTCACATTTTTTGTTTAGGTTTCATTGATTCACATGTATCTAGGTAATATACCGCATGGCGGTACTCCCAGCTTATGTCATTATCATTACACACGTTTTGTTTTCATATAATTTCAATATGTGTACCATAATCCATAATGAAATATGTATTTTCGGTAGGTTTGTAGAGAAAATATGTTTGGCTCATAGTTGAGGCGTGATTTCAGAAATAGATGTCTTCTGTTCTCATAGGAAGATACAGGAGAGTTAGAACAGTTCAGATAGAGGAAGCAGTCCTCAATGAAATTGAGCAGATTCCAGACAAATTGCGGCACATATATTGGTTTGGCAACAACTTTATCCCTATCACATACAGCGTGTTCAAGCTCTTCTGCCGAATTATTTTCCAAAGAGACTAGCTTTTTGCACTGGGATTCGAAACAAATTGGTGAGAAATCCATCTTCTTATCTCAAGTGAGGCATGTTTTTATCGTAAAGCCATCATTAATTTCCACATCGATCATATGTGAGCTGATGAAAACCCACACGCCGTGATTGAAAACCATTTTCGAGAGACGTGTGGGTTGGAATTGTAGGGAATTTCCTTATCGGGTCACATTTTCTGCCTCATGAACTCAATGGTGACCATTAACATTATCTTGAATTTATCTTACCTGGACTCCTAGAAGAGATCCCACTGGGAAAAAGAATTCGAAATTGGTTAATGTATGCTCCAGTACACTTCAGATTGGTTGCACGCCAATATTCAGAACAAAATTATTCCGGTCGCTGGATTTGGCGTGGTGGGCCACACCTTGGCCACCCGAAATGAATCCACTCGATTTTTTCCTTCGGGGGCACCTTAAATCATTAGTATACCTAACTTCTGTTCAAAGTGACGAATACCTGAGGAATCGCATACAGGAGTCATGCACAATTATTAGAAAAACTCCTGGTATTTCTGAGCATGTCCGCCAGTCTATGGTAAGGCGCATAAACGCATGCAGTGAAGTCGGCGGTGGCCATTTCCAGCGGTTGCTCAATCTTAATAATGGTCCTTTCCTAAACTTCATTTCTAGGAGATTTATGTTAGTCTGCTCTACTATTTTGATAATAAAGTTATTCACTAATAAAAATGGCCGAATTCCTTTTGCCATAAAAAAGTACGATAGGTTATAAAATGTAGGAGAACTCCCACACTTCTTAACCTATTGTACTTTTTCAAGACACACATGTTCCTCTTCTATATATTTTTAATTTGAAACTTTTGAAATAAATTTCAATGTGTTATAAGTAGTAGACAATTTTAAATGTGTTTTCAACTTCAAGTTCAGAACTTATATTTCACCCTACAGTACATGAAGAAGATTCATGAACAACTTAGGAACTAATCTCAACAAAGCTGTAAGTTAATTATTACCTTAAGGTCCTAAGGACACAATTATTGTAAATTTTCTTCATTGTAGTATCCCTGAAGATGGAAATAAAACATTCCGAAAGCTTGGACAAACTTTAAGAGTACACTTTTTCTTTTGCGCACACCCCAATATTTGAGTTTATATATATATATATATATATATATATATATATATATTAAATTCAGATATAACGACTGTAGAATATTTCTTGAAATGATTGAAATTAATAAATCCAATCAAAATATGAACAAAAAAACAGATATCGAAAGTCTTAGCAAAATCTACAGTTATCTTTCACAAATGGATTAAAACTGATGATTCTCAAAGAATATAATATGGAAATTAACACACCCACTACATATTTTATATTTTTCTGACGATTAGTCATACGTAGTAATTTCAAATCCTTCAATGTCACTTGAAACGTCAAAGCTATAACATCATTCCGACAAATGTTTACATATATTTTATGTTTTTTTTTAAAAGTTAATGTTCATCAATCAACCACTCAGATAACTGTGAGTACTTCCTTCATTTTGAATATTTTTCTCAATAAGGTAATTAACATATTTTAGGACACTGAAGAAGTTTTCAAATTGAAACGAAAGCTCGATCCAACGTATTAAAGAGTTTTTCATAATTCAACCCTTGTGCTGACTGAAGATCCCCGTTATTCCCCACTGTTTATATATATATATATATATATATATATATATATATATATATATATATATAATGGAGTTTGAGTTTCTTGGGGTTTTGATTCTTATTGTGAATGACAGTATTCTACTGGGAAATAAACAGTTTATTTGTCGACGTTTCGACCGTGTCCACGGTCTTCTTCAGGGACTAAGAATAATTAGCCGGACCATTATTTTGAAAAAATGCAAAGTTTAAAAGCAGCAGATGATTTATTTTTCATAATTATATGATTTTTTCTCCTCTTCATTGTGTTGTCGGTATAAATAAACCGCGATACTTTGTTGTTGTTTTTTTTTCCTCATTAAAAACACGTGAGCAATTCGATAAAGAGGCTGGTTGATATGGATGTATAAATATATATATATATATATATATATACATATGTATACAGTGTCCCCCAAAATCTAGGAACCATATGGGAACATTTTTTTGATAGTTTCTCAGAAAATTTCAATCCTCATAAAAGTTGATGCATTCAATTATACTAAATACGCGCGGCTAAGCGGGGATCGGGCGATATTCTAAATTCACTACAGTAAAGTGACATTACTATGGAAAATATCGTGAATGTTATTGAAAAAAGTTGTTTGCAATTGAAAGATATTTCCAGTTATCCAGTTTAGTTTACCAATTGATAATTTCAATAACTGCTCAATGTGTTGGCCTCAAGTTTGAATGGGAATTATCGACAATAATGTTTGCGTAGTAAATTACTAAATTAGCATAAATGGTTTGTCAAAGCAATTAACTTATCTAACAAAATCTTGATGATGAATCCAAAAAAACAATAAGGAAAGATAATGAAATAAAGCCAGGTTCCTTAAAAAAAAAGTCAATCTTTATTAGAAAAATATTTGCTGAATAATTAATAACTACAAAATGAATATTCAAATTATGACTTCGTTGGTAGGTGAACCTACCTAATTAGATAAGTTGGAATATCTTTCAATTGCAAACAACTTTTTTCAATAATATTTTTCGATATTTTACATAGTAATGTCACTTTACTCTATAGTGAATTTAGAATATCGGCCAATTCCCGCTTAGCCGCACGCCACTGATAATAACGACTATGCGCATAGTTGGTATAATTGAATGCACCATCTTTTGTGAAGAATGAAATTTTCTGAGAAACTATTAATAGAAGAAATTCCCATATGCTTCCAAGATTTTGGCGGACTCTGTATATATAATGTTGGACTGCTTTTCCGGATTTTTTCCACGTATTGTGTGGTATTCCTCAAAAGTTTCGATTTGACGACGTTTCGCCAAAATCACATTTGCCATCTTCGACTAATGTCTCGTAGATATATGGTGTACTCTATCGTTGAATTCGAAAAGTTATGCACAATCATAAAATGTGCCAATTTATGTTTGACATACTGTATATATGAAAAGCAGCAATTGGTTTCCACTACTAGGAGGTGCATATATCTTGCGGATTTTCCACTTTTTCATAATTTGTTTTGTACTTTTATTTCTGTTTCATGATGCATTTATTATTATTTTATTATTATTAATATTATAGCGATTTTTTCTCAATGTCGTGAAGTCGTCCGCATTTCATCTCAAGAGTTCACATCACAAGGAAATCTCAAATTTGGTTATAAATCAATTATAATGAATTAGTATTCACAGAGATACTAGCATATTGCTGGCACAATTGATATGTGAAAAACATGATAATCTCGAGAGATATCCCATATGCTAATATGACAACCAATTCCGCAAGTCGACTCCATTATCTAATGGATTTTCTTTCAACTTTTTTCTCTCTAAATTCATGACACTTCCAGGATATCTGGCAGATCACTGAAGAGAAACGCGTCATTTCATAACTAATTTTAAAATATTGGGATATTAAGTAGATTGTGAATGATTATTCACGTTAGGGCAGTGAAATTCAACATATTATTATTATTCAATGATGTGCAGTGATTGCTAAGATCATTACCACCATGATTCAGAAAATATATATTGAATACTACATAGACTCCACATGAGGATATATTTTTTTAAAGGTCAATCGCTCTCCAGATATCCATTGACTTTTTGGTGTTTGAAGCGTCCCTTTCATATTCTGATAATTGTTCTGATATATTCAAAAGTTGTCTTTTGTTTCTTTATCTCAGATATATACCCAAAAAATGTGTAATACGATGGTAAGTTCGCCGCACCAATCGCATATGGCAGAATCTTATCCCTCGGAGAGTAATCACATGCGTTAAACCCTGTCGGTTCCGGGCAGTGCCCCGGGAGATCGCCACAGTTGGACATTGAGTTTCATTGCTTTCAAGTTGTGATCCCATTCTTCCTGCCAGACAGTTCTTATCGCCGATTTGAATTATATGTCTATTCTCAAACTAGAGCTTCTAGTGTTTCAGTTCGAGCAGCGTTACGCGCTGCTGTAAACATTATTATTACTATTTTTATTATCATACCGATAATTATTTATTACTATTGTTGTTATTATATTTGACTTTGTGAATTAATAGTCAGTAGCCCAACAAATTACTTCTCTTCTCCAAACATTCTCATGACATAACAGAAGATAAAATATGCTTCAATAAAGAAAAACTCTCAAATTCAAATACCGAAGAGACTATAATCAGAGGTAGAACATGCTGCTTTGGATAATCAGATCACGGAGTTCAAAGTTAATTCCAGTCCACACTTCCCACTACAACACATTACAGCCTCAAACTTCAACAGTTGTTACATAAGTGGACCTGTTCGGAGTAAACATAATTGTTGTACCTACTTCCTCTATGCCAGCAAAAACAAGCTAATCAATGGAAACTTGTTTTTGGTAATGGAGCTGTTGTTAGATAAATGTTGAGTAGCAAAGACCCCAAAGCAGTTTCATGCTTGCCGCGATTGTTGAATGAACGTGCTTTCAGGTTGCCAAGTGCGTCAGTTGTAAAAAGAAAAAATATAATTTACAAATCACTTCATAGAAAGAAATTGTCACAGAACTAGGGTTTAACTTGGCAGAACTTTCATTCAAATTCTGCTTAATTATTCAATGGTAGCAGGAGTGATTTTTAAATCGGCTCTACACGATGTATTCAGAAGAGAGAAAAACGTGGGAATGAATCAAACAATAAAAATGAGTGAATTGAATCGGGAATATAATTCAAGTGTCACATGATACATTTCCGACTAATGTGATTGGCTGAGATGATAAAACAACAGAATAGAAGAGGCACACTAATAAATATGCTTCATTATCATAAGACAGAATCTTGTTGGCAAACCTTGGGCAGTATATACTCATCATAGAATAGAAAATGGTGTATATAACAGATAATAATAAAAATAGAAATGGTAAAAGTGAGGGTACAAACAATAATAATATGGACACTACGGTTGAAAAGTGAATGATAAATCATATGTATCATGAGAAAGAATACTTTCCCAGTCATTCTGAAGACAATTCTGATAGATTCTATAATAATTTGTCCTGCTGAACAATCTTATTCACATTTGTTTTGTTTCTTTTAAAGACCAGAACGAGATTGAGCAGCTAACTGCCCCATGGTCAGATAAACCTGAAGAGTTGACTGGGCAAGTAGTAAACAAGAACAAGGCAGTTTAGGAGCTCCTTGGTATGGAAATCTGAGGGAGTCAGCTGAAAGCTTTCGTTAGAATATTCCTGAAAACTATAATAGGGTCTATCAGATAGACATTTTTTGACTGTTTTCCTGAATTGGGAGTCATTCAGATCAGCAGATCCAATGTACAGGGGTAGATGACTTCTTATCTTTCCACCATTGTGAAATATGGAGTTTTTTATGATATTTTTGGATGGAATTGGGAGCTTCAGAGTGGGGCTGATGTTACGAGTGTTATAATGGGTAAAGGATGCAGCAAAGTTCAATATATTCTCATTTATCAAACAAACAGATTCCAATATGAATAATGCAGATACCGTTGAAATATTATTGTTTTTGAAGAAGGTTTTACAAAAATATCTTCGTTTGAGGTCACATATATACCTTATAACCTTTTTTGTAATATCAGTGGACATTTAACTGAGATTCAATGAGTGCATAAAAAGCCATTTTGGCTGTGTTTTACCCTCATTCTTGAAAAATCACCCTAATAGCATAACATCCCGAAGAGATTCTACCAGTGAGTTGCTTCTAATAATCCTAAAATTTTTATTTCTGGTCAATGAACACTCCTAGAAATGTAATGTGATTTTTATTTTCTATTGATCTATTTCAAAAAAAAGTTTGTTAAGCGATCATGAAATACCAGCATTATGTTGATGATTATCTTGACATCGTGGAGGATTTGAAATAGTTAATTGGCTCAGTGATTCAAAAAAAATACTTGAAAATCTACCTGAAAGTTATGTTTCAAAAATACCATTCTAAATTTAACTTCTCGCCCTACTGAAAGAGCTGGAATACATAGGAAAATGTATTGATTATAGACACAGAATTCAAGAAAATCCAGGAAAATTTGTTGAACGGCGAGAAAATTCCTACAAAAAGGGAAATTTGAAAAGTTGTGATGACCATATTTGAACCCATACGTTTTCTAGCCTTTCTGATGCTTCAAGGAAGAATATTTGCAAGGATGTTGGAGCAAAAAAATTGAATGGGATGAGAGAGTCATTGAAGATATAGCTGACAAATGGAAAGAATGGTGTAAAGTTTTAACAAATATCGAAAAGTTCGAAATTCATCGATCTTACTCCAAAGTTTCTCCTGTAGAGGTAGATTTTCATGTTTTTTTCAGGACGCAAGTACAAAAGTGTACTCCGCCGTTGCTTATTTCGTTTCAAATCAAGGAGGCATTATTGAAACATCCATGGTTAGCTCGAAATCTTAACTTGGCCCCCTAAACAAAATCACCACAATCCCGAGGATGTAATTACAAGGAGCACTGAAGAATAGAGTTCAAGAAGTTAAAGAACTACAGGTAAAATGAAGATGATTCCTCTCGAAATAATCCAGCAGATTATGCTACAAAATCAAATAAATTCGAATCAATAATGAATGAAATATGGTTAGAATACATCATTTCCCTCAACGATCAGAAGATCACTGGCAAAAAAACAAACTCATATGTGAAGTTCTGGAAAAAGAAGCATTTGTTGTTTTTCTGAGAGAAGTTTTCACTCCTTTTCCAGATAAAATTATTCAGAAGTACTGCTGGGATCATTAGATTTCGTTATAATGTGAGAAGAACTGTTAATCAGTCTGTACTGAATATAGATTTTCACCGGAAAATAGTGCAGAGAGAAGAAAACATATTGTATTCCATGAAAGACTGAGAGTGGAAGAATTGAAAAACGCTGAAATATTGTGGTGGAAAAAAAATTCAGGCTCGGCATTTCGACAAAAAAAATAAGTTCTTCAAGGAAAGAAGAATATTCAAGCAAACCATCCAAATTATATGCTTCATCACCTTTCTTAGATACTTGTGGTATTCTGAGAATGAACAGTCGAATCCAGTATGCAGATGTGGCCTATGACACAAAATTTCCAATTATCTTACCAGCATCCAAATGAAATTGCGGTTGGTATGTTAATCCAGTATCACCACGAAGAATGTGGTAAATAATTTGAGAGGAGAATTCTGGATGATTATTGAAATACAATCTGTGGAAACAATAAACGAGACAAGTGAGTTCTGTAAGATCAGGAATGCAAAAGACCCCCGAAATGTCACCATCATCCAGATTTAAATCATATACGAGGCCATTCAGTTTCTGGAGTTTGGAGTTGATTTATCAGACATGGACCAAGGGAAAATTATTGCAGAGAAAATTTAATACACCAGCAGCTCCATTCATGGGCGACATCTGGGAAATAATGATCAAGTCTGTGAAAAAAGTTTGATACATAACCCTAAAAGAACAACATCCACAGAAGAACTGTTGCTGACCTATCAGTTATGGTTCCTGTGACTAAAATGAAGTAGAAGCTCTCTCGCGAATGTATTTTCTAATTGGTAGTGGAAATACGAGTAATATTCCTGGAGTTTCCAAGCCTGGGGCAAAGACAATGGAAAATCGCTCAGGGTATGGCAAAACGATTTTGGCAGCGGTGGTCGAAGGAATATATACCATTGCTCAGAAAACGCACCAAATGGATTAAAAAAGAAAAGAAACAACTACAAGTAGTCGCTCGCAGAAACAATTGGATCTCTGAAAGAGTTTTGCATGTGTATCCCAGCAGAGAATAACAAATCAGATCTGTTAAATTCAAAACAAAGAATGGTACCTTTATATGACCCGTTAACAATTTGCTTGAGTTGGAGGTTGGAGGATGTTGAAGAATATTTTCACATGATAATTATAAATATTCTAACATTTTGTATATAGTGGTTTGATTATTTTATTATTTGAAGTAGTTGTCAAATAGAAATAGGTTGTCATTTATGACTTGTCAGACGTTGTACTATAAATTAGAATAAAGAACGTATGAAAACATACAGAGGTTTGAGTCAGTTACAATTCCCAAAGTTTAAGAGTCCGGGAATTGTTACAAATGTGTGTGTGGAAGTTTGAGTAGTCACACCCTCTCGAATCTCTAGGTTAATATTTTCATGAAATATGACATTTAGCTCACTTTAATACAGTTAAGATCACATGTGTGCCTAATACAGTTACTATCCATGAAATGAGGCCAATAGGCCTGTATGGATATTATTCGATAAATAAATAAATAATGAACCTCCACAACTGAATGCTTTTGAGATCTATGCGTGGTAGGTGGTATTTTTTGCTGTCTAAGAACATTCCTTACACTAAATTATTTTCACCACTGTATTGGGTTCATAATGCGTGATCCTGCAATATCGATTCCAGAATCTTTATATATCCAATTCTAAGCAATATCACAAGTGAATATGAGTTTAAACTGCATATTCTAATTCGACCCACTCGGAAAATTATCTAGAGATATAATCCTCTGCTCATCTAAATTTTCTTTAATAGAATTTGGTTTGGCTAGCAATGGCCACCTCTAATAGGGCCTGCAAGTAAGATTTATCGATGCATTAGAATTAATTCGTTTTATGGAAAATCGATAATTCCAACGAAATTAGTTCGGTGCCACTATCCATATTGGTGTTACAGGCGGAGGGCGGGCACAATTATCCTAATTTAGTATTTCGGCTAAGATATCCCTTTCCTAATCTGGAATTGTTGATTTAGAAGTCGTCGTTAGTGACCTTTGTGCATATACCTATACCCTACGGATTATTGCCAGGAAATGGCAATGATTTAGGAGAGGCTATATAGGGTAATTCGAGGATAGATGGCCCAGGTTTTGAAATTTCATGTTAGCATGTTTAAACGTTGAATTGAAATTGCTGTTAATTTTCATAACGAATCTTTATTGAGTTTAGGAACATGTGCTAAATACTAAAATTCATAAAAAAATTAAACGTATGGTTTATAAAAAAAATAAAAAAAGTTAACAGAAACCATCTCCCCCACAATGCTGAGGTGAGATGGCGCAACTGAAAACAAAGATATTTTGGCCAAACTGTCACTTTGTTTTGCATACAACAACACCACAGTCATGGCAAAAGTTAACAAACTTGGAGCAAGAATCTGAAACCATTTGGAGCAACGCAAGCAATTAACCCAGTCGTCAGATTTTGTGGTTTGGGAATACGTTTCGCCACAACCTGCGCCAGACTCGTCAGCGTTGTCCATATCATCTGAAGCAGTCATCCAATGTAGGTGCTTCTAGTTCTTCTTCTGAAGATGAGTCACGTTTGGGAGCTTTCTTAGTGTTCTTTTGGTCACTTTTGATTTCTTCATAACTGGTTCTGATTTACTGGTCTTTTTTTTCTGTGTTTTCTTAGTCGCTTTCTTCTTTTTTTCGCCAATTGTTGCCTCTGTGGTTAGAATTTCTGCCAGCTGCTTGCTCCGGGCTCGAACCGAATTAATGGCAGCAGAAACAACCGGAACTGGTGAGATTATGTCCAGTATTTTGCCAGGGGTACATTTGACAGGAGTATTTGCATTAGTTTCTGCAGGCGGTTCAATTTGTTTTCTGGTACAGTTCCACCTACAGTCTGCCAACTGCAGCCAGGTTGTTGATTGTCATCAGCTGAAGCTTTATTCAAACTTTGAGAACTCTCATCAGTATTTTGTTTATTTTCAACTGCATCATAGACCTGAAGTATGATACTGTTTTCAGTCAAATAAGCGTCATCTGGGATAGCTGAAGGGTTGAATGGCACAATTCCTGTTGCCTTAAATGCCGAAGTTCCATTGTTTACAGTTGCACACTTATTCCATCCTTCAGCAAGTAACTTGCCAAATTGTAATCTGTCGATTTTTCGCCCTGGGTTATTTTTAATGTATAAAATGCAAGCTGAGTAGTAGTTTAATTTAAACGATCTGAAAAAACATCTATCTAACGGTTGTAAAAATTGTGTCGTATGACTTGGTAAGCACAGCAATATGATGTTGTGGTCAACACAGTATTCTAGCATCTCAACGTTACTACAGGGTGAAGCATGACCATCAAGCAATAACAAAACTGCTCCTGTCGGTTTTCTGGGAACAAACTGATCCTTAAGCCACTGGTAAAAAAGATGTCACTGTTGACATAGGCTGACTTTTCTGACATGTAGACCGAGGATCCCAGGGCATCCCATCCTCAAACTCTTGTTTTTTTATTTTGCCTTTCATTACGCAGGTATGGGAATAAAACGCCTTCTGCGTTACAACAGGTTATAACCGTAATGGTTTCTCCCTTTTCACCGGAGCTGATACTTGCGATGTTTTTAGATCCTTTCTGAATAATGACATGCCCTGGCCTATTATTTAGCTGTAAACCAGTCTCGTCCATATTATAAATATGTCCAGGTTCATTGATGATATCGTTTTCGGTCAGAATATTTCCTAGCAGCTGAAAATAAGCCTCAACGTCTTTTTTGTTCATACCCAAGGATCGATTAACGGAGACCCCTTCTGCTTTTCTGACTGACAGCCTTGGGTTTCTCTGCAGAAATAACTCAAGCCATGGAAAACCAGCTAATCTCGATTTCTTATTAAAACGATGTTAAATGCCCAGCTGTTCGGCCAATTTGAAAGCCATACTTCGCACGTCGGTTCGAGTAGGAGCAGAACCGTTTTTTTGGAGTTTTAGGATATGTTGGGCCAATTTTGCTTCAGCAGCTTCGCCTAATGTGGAGGAGGGTCCAAGAGGACCTTTCTTTACATTTTTCTTCAATTTTCTTCTTCGTAGAGCGGTTGCCGGTACCCCAAAATTTCGAGCAGCATCATTCACTCCCATTATATTTTTATTAACCGCTTCAATGGCTGCAGTTAACTGTTTTTCGGTCCAACTAGCCCTGGAACAACTTCCAGTGCGCTTGTATTTTGTAGGCATACTGAAAAAAAAGAAATTTTAATAAGCCATCTCACCTCAAAATATGTGAACCATCTATCCTGGTTGTGAGGAGAGATGGCGCACATCACAAACTAAACACGTTTTGGAATATGCGGAATTTTAAGGTTATACATCAAAACTTGAATGTTTTTACTCACCTGAGACGATAGAGTGATTTAAATTATTATAAAATTTGATGTTCACTGGCATGAAGAAGGAATTCGGAAAAATATTTTGGTCCCCACCGGATCACGAATGAAAATATTTTTCAATAGGCTTTTAACCGGTAAACACAAACTGTACGGCGGCTTGTTTACTATGAACTGAAGTACTTCAGAGCGCAGCCACTCATCTTCAACACTAGCGGTGGCGCTGCAAAACCATTGCACCATCTCACCTTCTGCGCCATCTATCCTCGACTTACCCTAATATTCAGTATAGGAGGTGGTGTCTGCTTGCTCAGGTAATATGAGCAATGGAAAAAAATTTGTTCCAGATCAACTATTCCTCATTCAATCGTTGTTTCAATTCAATCGAACATACGAATTTTCAATTTGACTCTCGCTCTGATGATTCATTACCATTTATTCATGGACCAATCAAAATACCTAAGATTATAATTGGTGATCTCTAACTTGAGTCCGTTCAGAATTGAATCAATGCTGAAATTTCGTAAATATAGAGCAACATGACAAAATATCTCCACGACCCTTTTTTGACCATACAAAGTGATGGTTTTTCTCGAGTATCTCCGAAAGCTGGGTAGCTGAAGATTTAAACACGATGATGAGCAGTGAAAAATTCACTGGTTGTCATAATATATCACAGTAGTATTTTTGGAACCTGTGACTCAATTTTTGTTATATTCTCACTGTGTATAGGTGATGAGTGATAATGAAGACAGACACAACTTGAAGAACATACTGTCCAACATTTGTACACCTTGAATACATTGTTTTGACTTCATGGTAGGACGCGATACTGCCTAAGCAATAATATTTTTTTGTGAATATTCTGCTTTATCAGTGATACGTTCCGATGACAAGTTCTAGTGTAAAAAACTTACATTTCCAACCTCATAAAAATTAAAATACAGAACGAATGGATAACTGAACTAATAATCATAAAAACACTGAAAATCGAAATAAAAATGTATATTAATACGCAAGCTATTTAGCGGAAGATTGATAGTTTTCGAAATATGTTGGACAAACTTGAATCCTTCTGTCTTTCTTAGGCAATACTTGCAATTTCGAAAGAAATTGTTTCGTTCATAATGTTCTGATGGCAAGAATTCATTTGGAAATTGTGGTACTGAATTTTGTGCTCGTCGATTAACATGTACAGCAATGCATTTATTTTCTAATAATAAAAATCATTCATTTAGAATCTCCAGGCGATGCTTATTTTTACGGTCCCAGTCGGTTCCCTCCTCACACGTTTATTAACGAACGATTTCAAAAAATGTTCGAACATATACAGGGTATAAGTGAATAAGTGCGACAAACTTCAGGGGGTGATTCTGCATGAGAAAAAAATGACAGTTTGTGATATAACTTTTGTCCGCAAATGCTTTGTTTTCCGAGATACGGGGTGTTAAAGTTTTTTTTAAAAACTATTTATTTATTGCTCTGAAACCGGTCCAGATATGCAAATGAAATTTGACGAAAAGGTAGTTATTGCGCATTTTGTGACATTCAATTGAGAATTTTATATTCATCATTGGCGCACATACGGGTAATGATCTCAAAGTTTTTAAAGAAAAAATAGTACGCCACTGAGATATTTCAAATTAGAAATCATTACTCGTTCAATTTGTGATAAAAAATCTCTATTGCCTTTTTTTCGTATGGGGCGCCGTTTTTATGCAAAAAAAATCAAAGATCTCAACGCGTATGTGTCATTCCTTTAATACATTATCTAGTAGCGATGCTAGTAGGCTACTGTCAACATTCTGTTAAATACGAATATTTCAACGGAATGTCAAATTAGCCTTCCTTTATTTTTGAGCTTTTAGTTTGGTATAACATTGATGATACTAAGTAATTAATTTTTCTTTTATCGAAAATAATGGAAAATTATACAAATGCGGAATTGTCAGACACGCATTTTGTATATGGTCGAAGTAATGGAAATGGTCGGCAAGCTCAATGATTGTATGCTGAGTTGTATCCAGGACGTAGGGTACCCCATCACACAATATTCGCCCGTCTTCACCAACGTTTGCGCGAAAATGGTACATTTAAGAAACAAGGGGCTGACTGCGGGCGCTCTCGAAAAGTACGAACTGTGCAACTAGAAGAAGCAGTTCTCGAGTTAATTGCGGAGTCACATGAAAAGGGTACTCGAAAAATTGCCAACATACTGAATGTTAGCAACTTCACTGTATTTGGAATTCTTAAGGAATAGCAATTGTATCCATTTCATATTCAACGTGTGGAAGCTCTACTACCTAGAGACTTTTTTTCGCGCCTAGTTTTTTGCTATTGGATTCTTCATCAAATCGCTCAAATTCCTAATGTTTCAAAAGGCGTATTGTTTACTGACGAGGTTAATTTTGGACGAGAGTTTATACGAAATTTCCATAACAATCACCTCTGGGCTGAGGAAAATCCACATGGAATCTTTGAAGCCCATTTTCAGAATCAGTTTCCAGTAAATGTATGGCTTGGGGTACTTAATGATCATTTAATTGGTCCATATTTCCTTCCATATCAACTAACAGGCGACTCTTACCTTAATTTCCTACAAGAAGAGTTACCTGTTCTTCTTGAGGAAACTCCTCTACAGCTGAGACAACACTTCTGGTTCATGCTCAATGGTGCACCAGTCCATTTTAGCATTATTGTACGTATTACTTAGATACAGTATATACAAATCGTAGCATAGGTAGGGGAAGTACGGAATATTGGCCTGTTCGATCTCCGGATTCAAATCCTCTAGATTTCTGCATTTGTTTTTTTAAAGTCAATAGTTCATTCCACTAACGTCGAAAATGTTGGAGACCTGAGGAATCGAATTAAAGCCGGCTGTGAGACAATAAGAAATACACCAGGAATATTTGCGCGAAAACGACAATCAATGAGGAGTTGAATCTTGTATCACGTCTGTGGAAGGTCATTTTGAACTTTTGTTGTAGCTTTGCGCCCAATTATTTATTCGTGTCATTTTCTGTTATTGTTCTGGTTCAACGTTATTGTATTAGATAGTTCTTGATAATGTATCGAAGAAATGAATAATACGCGTTAAGATAAAAACGGCGCCCCATACGAAAAAAGGCCAGGAAATTTTTTTGTCTAAAATTGAACGAAGAATACAAAAATGATTTTTAATTCGAAATTTCCCAGTGGCGTACCCTTTTTTCTTCAAAAAAATTGAGATCATTACCCGTATGCGCGCCAATGATAAACATAATGTTCTGACTTGCATGCCAGAAAATGGGCAATAACTACCTCTTGAAACCCATCAAATTCCATTCGCATATCTCGACCGGTTTCAGAGAAATAAATAAATAGACACTTTAAAAAAAAATTAACACCCAGTATCTCGGGAAACGAAGCATTTGCGGACAAAAGTTATATAGCAAACCGTCATGATTTTTTCATGCAGAATCATTCCCTGAAGTTTGTCGCACTTATTACAAACACCCTGTATCTTGTACCATTCTTGAATAAACATGATTATTATTATTATTCCAAGTTAACCTGTGATAACTTTATTTCGGAGCTCATTCATTCTGATATCGTTTCAATTTTCTTTCCGTATAGGAGAAATGTACGGATTTTCATTAATCAATCAAATGAAAAATATAGTAATAATTAATATGGTAAAGGAGTTATGTATAATATTGAGGTTATTTCGACCACCGAATGAGTCGGCGCCCAATACGGCGATGGCAAATCAAATGTAATATTCACCAATGTAGAGAAAGTATAGTATAGGGAAGTAATTTCGAGGTCGACAAGTGGAACATTTCGACCAATACGTCGAAGGTTTGAATATTGAAATTTGCCTTGATTTGCCTAACTATCTATTCATGACCTGAAGATAACTATGAGGGATTAATATATTACAGCTTAGGAGAATAAGATAGAAGTTTTCCGTATATTCAATTTTGATTTATCTCGTTTCACGTCTTTTTCCAGCAGGGACATCAAAGTTGGATCAATAGTGAGGAAAAACGCAGCTTTAATATATCATCATACCTGCAGGTTTACAGACTTTGATTGAGATCAGATAGTTATATTATTTCGAGGTTTGGCAGTTCCGTTCTTATCATTCATTGAAGTCATAGAACAGTTTCAGGTCACGTCCATTTCGATTCATTCTCATAATAATTTAAAGATGAAATTTACCATATGATTATATTTCCTTTGTTATCCATTAGTGAATCAGAACCTGAAGCAACCTAATATTCATTGATCAAAGCTCAATTAATTCATCATTTTCGAATAATAAGCTCAAATATTGTTTTATTTCTGATGAATGAGAGAACATACCATAATCTATCAGTAATTAAAACATAAAATGTATAAAGTAAGTGAAAGTGCTAGGAAGATCCAGAATTTCTTTCCAGTCTAGAAATGCTCCGGGGACTCCAAAATCAATAACTCCGGTAAATGTAAATATATTTGAGATTCTCTGGCTGAATTTTCTGTCCGCATTTCCGAGCCCACGCAAGTTATGAATTTTTGGGGTTGAATTTAATTTGACATCCGCTGGGCTAACATCAGTTTCTTGTCGACAATAACAAAAACAGAATGTAAGCTCATTTCCGATGAGATAACTGTTTTTCTCACTTCCAGGGAGAGAGAAAACCCAAAATATGGAAAGCTATATAATCGGGATGTACCTACGATGCTGCATATCGAAACGCTGAACTTTCAAACAATATGTAGTAAAATCGGAATATTTCATCCATATATGGATTATTTTCATATCAGTGGACAGGTTTTGATATATAAAATAATACATGTAAAATTAACATAATTGCCTATTACTTCATCAAGCCTTGTATAGATACACACAATCTAGTCTGAGATCAAAATTTGAGACGACCTTCACCCATATGTTGAATGGATGAATAATATTTTATATTAAATTTAGTATTTTGAAAAATATATCGCGAGTGGGTTTCCTGAAAGATTCCTGCCCAGACTATGAATAATTGAAAATAAAAAATGACTTGGGTTTTCTATTTTATTCTTGGCGTAACTATTGGGTTGGCAGTTCTAAACAGGTAAGTCGATACTGGTAATTTACACCCATCTGTTCTTGAAATCAAATACTCAACCCAACTGATAAACAAGAGCACGTTGAAAATAGATAGACACCCGCTAGCCCGGAATGCATATAAAAAACAGGCACCTTTTCACAACAGAGCTATTAACAAATCGTCACCCTGCTAGTAACGCAACTCTAAGGAATTTCATAGTAACCAAAGAAACTATAAATTATAGGTTTTGATAGCTCATTGGGTGCAATACGACCACGAAATAGATAAATCATTGATTTTGTATACATCCTTTCGACTACCGTAACGAGCCATCAATTACTAAGAAGGTGATTGATTATGACAAGTGGAAGATAACTAACGTTAGGAATGTGACATCGCAAGCAAGCATGTTTAAACAATATGTGGTAGAATCGGAATATTCCATCCATATATGGATTATTTTCATATCAGTGGACACTTTTCGATATTTCAAATGATATATGAAAAATTAACATACCTGCCTAATACTTCATTTAGCCTTGTATAGATGAACACAATCTAGTCTGAAATCCGAATTGGAGACAACCTTCACCCATCTGTTTAATGGATGAAAAGTATTTTATATTAAATTCAGTATGTTAAAAAATATATCGCGAGTGGGTTGCCTAAAAAATTCCTGGGCAGACCATGATTAACTAAAAATTGAAAAATCACTTGGGTTTTCTATTTTTTACTTGGCGTTACTATTGGGTTGGCAGTTATAAACAGGTAAGTCGATACTGGTAATTTACACCCATTTGTTTAATAAATGAATCTTATATCAAAATAAACGCTATTTCATTGCGAACACGATGATATAGGGTCGTCTGCAAAAAATCTGGTTCGAATGACGGTTGGCGACCTTTAAAAGCAACATTTTGAAGCGAATGAAAATGTGCGACAAAGAGGTCGAGCGAACTATCCCGTGCGGCAGACGAGGACGCAGCATTGCAGCTGCGCACGGCGCGTTCGTCGGATGAAAGAGAGTGCGCATGCTATTTGTTCGTGCAATTGAGAAGGATATCGAAAGACTTGTGAAGACTGAGCATTATTTTGAAGCAACTGACAGTGGACTTAGAAAAAAATTACAAATATTTAATAAATTAAATCATAATATTATATGTGATATCACAGTATATAAATTTCTTCTAATAAAATTAGAGGAATATCCCTTGGAAAATTTGTTCTATCAGGAGACTGAATGAAAATAAACAAAGCAAACAGTAAAAAAATTAAAATTAAAAAAAAAACATACGAAAAAGATCTTGCGTTAGGTGCAAGAATTTATTATAGCATAACATAAATATGAAAATATATTGATGAAGGAGATTTTTAATTGATGAGCATTATTCCGGATATGATTCAACGGAAGTAAAAATTTTATCCTCGAATTCGGAAGATTCGTCACCATTTTTCTTCATTTCAGGACCTGTATTGTCAAAGGTGTGTGGTCCCCAATAAATCCTGTTAATTTTGAATAATCATCTGAATGCCAACCGTAGTTTTACAGGATGGAGTTCTATGCATTCAGGGTCCGTTGCATTAAGCCACATGGAATTGACAAACATTGTCCTCAATTTTTTTTGTTTCAGGGATATCCAGCATGGTGGTATAGTGTTCGAGTCAAAACTTGTTATTTGTTTTTAAAACTGTTCGGTCTTGTTTCGCAGAATAATAAAAAAAAACAATATCTTGCATCATTAACTGTGGTGCAGTGATTCACGCTTTACATTCTAGCAGTAAACTCTTGGACAGTATCCATTTGTTCGTCAATGAAAATATCAACATCATTAGTTGATGATGCAAATACTTTTTGGTACTTTTCATTCTTGGAAAATATTCCAAATGGTTTAACTTTTCCCTTGATTGTAAATGTGCCGTGTAATCACACCCTGTGAATGCATGGAAAGCGGGTAATCAAATCAAATCAAATATACTTAATATATATATATATAAATTCAATGACAAAAATGGTTTAATTTTTCCCTGGATTGTAAAAAGTACCGTGAAAACATACCCAAATAAATCTTGGGAATCAGGTAATCAAATCAAAGTCATTCTTGAAATAAAAGAATGTGAACTATAACTACAACCAGTAGATACAAATACATATGATGAATAAATTTGGTACAAAATAAATAATGAATAAAATATACACAATAGGCCCACACGTAAAGCAAATAAAATTTGGTACATTTTTACCATCCTGGTTGATGATAAACCTGCTTAAAAAGTTAAATATTTGTACAAAATTGATATTAGAATTATCATAATTGAAAACGGCTTCGTGATATATCAATGGTGCTAATCAATAAAACATATTGAAATATATTATGGTTGACTCCTGAATGATCGGGGGTAGGATGACAAAGCTGAATTTCACAATACTAAAAGTTCGCACAGTAGGAGTCATCTAATGAGTAGAAAACATTCGCCTGAAGAAGACTTTTGACATAATTTTCAAATTTTCTTGCATCAGCTAAGATTTTAATCTCGTTGGGTAGGTGATTATAAAATTGTTTACCATTATAAATTATTGAGTTTGTTATTTGTCTCGATGTTGGAATTGGTAAGGTTATATTAAGCGTTTGTCTAGTGTTATATTGTGTTTTTTTATGGATTTCGTTTTGAAATTTCTAATGAATGAGACATACTGTTTCTAAAATAAAAATACAAGGTGGTGGTACTATTTTATGTTTGATGAACAGTGGCTTGCAAGAATCCCGGAACTTAGCCTTGCACATACACCTTAATGCTCTTTTTTGCAAGACAAAAACCATATTGACCAAATATTGACTACAAGATCCCCAAAAACTGAAGCGTACTACATACTTTCTGCCATATCTTTACCAAGTTCCCACGAAGTGCCCTGATGCAAGTTTTCTCCTGGTTTTTCAATGTGATCATCATATTTCAATATATCATCTATATAAACCCAGAAACTTCGTTTCTATCATATTACTGATCACTGGATGAAGCTCCTGTGAATTACAATTGGAAGTGAATATGTTAGTTTTTGAGATATTGAAAGATAGCTTATTAGCGTCACACCAATCTTCCACTTTACTTATAACATTCTCAATCATTTGATCCAGTTTTGAGCCATTTTCATCATGCCAAAATATTGTGGTGTCATCTGCAAATTGGGTGAACTCTCCCGAACTATTAATTGAAGCTAGATCATTTATGTACAGTGGAAAAAGCTTTGGTCCCAGAACCGACCCCTGAGGAACTCCCCATTTGATTTCCAGTTTTTGCGATGAGCTGCCAGATAAATAAGACTCAAACCACTGCCTAACTACATCTCTAAAACCATATTTTTTCAATTTTTGCAACAAAATTTTGTGGTTAACACAGTCGCAGGCCTTTGTCAGGTCAAAAAAAACCGCCGCAGCAACTTCTAGGCAACCCAACGTTTGTATATTATATAGGCTTCATACTTTCGATTGGTATAAAATTTGTTCGTTAAACTAATGGGTGCAATGTTGAAAACATATTTTTGAATTTTTGATTAATCATAGTGAGGCCAGGAATTTTTTAGGCAACCCACTCACGATATATTTTTTAACATATGTACTGAATTTAATATAAAATACTTTTCATCCATTGAACAGTTGGGTGTAGGTCGTCTCTATTCGTATCCTCTACTCATCTGTACATATCGATTTTTTATTATTACTTTGACAAAGTTTTTTTAAAAATTAAATTCTGATTTTATTAAAATTGAAACTTTTTGATGAACTCATGATTCACCCTGTAGATATTGCATTTGAGCAATTATAAAAGCGCTCATTTCGACTTTCGATAATGAACACTGAAATTTCCTCTGAAACTGACAGGTTTCCAATTTCCACAAATAAAATGCCATGTTCTTTGTGCTGGAGGCCACGCACAACCTAAATTGTTACTAATATGGCTGCGACTGCGAATTCAGCTCACTACACTCACAATATCAAATTACATTCACTTAAATCAACCAAAATGGCAAGGGAATTCTGCTCTTCTTGTAGGAGCAGGGCCTCATTAAAAAATGTCCTTCCCGTTTCCCAAGTGGTTGGAAAACAATGAGGTAATTTCCCAGCCGCACTGTCTATTGTCATTGTTCGTGACCGAGTGAGTTGGAAAATATAACGATATTACAAGATTAATCTGGTCAGGTGAGTTCAGATAAGGGATACAAGATCCTAGGAAGTTCGTAGAGAGCTGGAAGCAGATCCGGACTGACGAACTTGAATACCCTTTGAGCAACGGCATAGACGGCTAGCTGGCTACGAAAATTTAAAATAATAAGACACAACCAAAGAGAGTACACTGAATAGGAGGCACTAATAAGCTCTAGCCAATCAGCATCTTGTAGCATTAACGCATCATAGTGACGTACTTGGACATGAGTACAGGTGGCTCACGTAACATACAGAGTGGTCCAATATACATTCAAGAGCCTGTAACTCTCAGATACCAGAGTGCGGAATGCGCTAGTCCGATACTGTCCAGAGTGAATGGTGGCCATGACATTACCATATACGTCACTATGACTCACAAATGATCTTTCATCTCTTTTTATTAGTGTCACCATTGTCTTATGGGGAATAGACTCTCCTATAACGTTTACTCTCTTTGAGACACAACTGTAATTATTACCTGACTACGACAAAGCGAAGAGGAGGGTTATGATTTTGATGTATGTGGGTATCTGGGTATGTATGTATGTATGTTCATCTGTTCCCTCATAACTTCTAAACTACTTAGCATAATTTGAAAAATGAGGTGTCCTTGGAAGCGTCTTCATCGTCCGCTGGTTACAGTGATGTCACATCAAATTCAATATGGCACTCTCTAGAGGACATAAAGTAAAAACTGATTTTTTTAATGATACCGTGGTTGGTATCAAATGGAAGGGCTCAATAAGCACATTTTAAAAATATATACCAAATAAATGCAAAATTTTTTAGGGGGTGATTCCTTGTCGAAAATTAAAGGGGGTCTTTTATATGAACAAAAGCTCTTAGGCCTTCCCTGAAAAGTTACACGCTTCCAAATATAAAATAAAAAACCTAATTTTATTTCGAGAGTGCTGGAGAGTTGAAGGAATGGCAATTTGTGTGCATGTTCTACCAATAAGAAAGCTACCTATGAATATTTTTTTAATTTTGTTGGGATCTTTCAAAGGGGTGAAACATGCAACCTCTATTACATTTTTCAACAGAACTTTTAAACGAAACAAAATTGGTCAATTTGAAAATATGTATTGGGGAAAACGATTTATTGTTAAACTTTTTCAACCTGTGATGTGTACGTAAAAGCAATAGTTCTCTAATAAAAAAATAAAATACAACATTGTGCATGAACGGATCTTCTGTAAATGGAATCGAAAAAATCTAGTAGATGGCTGTCACGTTTTGTTTGCATAACTTGTGACTTCAATCGTGGTATTTTGAAATCGAATCTAGTAGGTAGTTGTCAAGTCGCTTTGATTCCTATGTGGTAGTTGAAAGTTTAATAATGTCTTTTGAATCTTCAATACGAATAGTTTCACTAACGCTGGAATGGCCGATATGCATTTTATGTATGGTCGTGCCAATGAAAATTATTTGAAAGCTAGACGGCTCTATGCAGATATGTATCCTCAGCACGTGATACCTTATCACACAATTTCTGCACATCTCATCATACAATTTTTGCACATCTTTACCAACGTCTCTCAAAAACGAACAACTGATTGTGGTCGTCCACGAGTAATAAGATCGGTGGCACTGGAAGAAGAGGTTCTCAATACGAATGAGAATCGTCCGTAATTAAGTACAAATTGCTAAAACAATTAATGTTAGCAATAACCTAATCTGGAAAATTTTAAAGAATCACCAATTGTATCCTCAACATATTCAACGAGTCCTTCAGGCAGTTTTGCTGCGAGATTTTCCCCCTCGAGTGGACTTTTGTCAATGTCAAATGATTACCCAACATGCAATTTTTTTTGAAAAAGTAATATTTACTGACGAATCCAACTTTTCAAGGCGAGGGATTACACTTTACATAACAATCATCTATGGTCCGAAGATAACCCACATGCAATTCAAGAAGGTCGGTATTAATATGAATTTTCATTTAACGTGTGGGTTGGAATTATTAGCTAAAATATTATTGGACCGTTTTTTCTACCGTTGAGGCTAACTGGTGCAATCTATAGATTTTCTGGGAGAAGCTTTCCATTTCACTTGAAAATGTTACACAAACTATTAGACCACGGATGTGGTTTATGCACGATGGTGCGCCTGTCCATTTAAGCATAACTGCTCGCCAGTACTTGGACGACGTGTATCCAAATCGTTGGATGGCAGGACCTCAACCTTGGGCCTCCCAGATCTCCAGACGTAAACCCCATGGACTTTTTCATCTGGGGTCAACTGAAATTCTTGGTTCATAAGACCTCCATTGAATGTGTGAATGATTTAAGGAATCGCATCATTGCAGCCTGCGAGACTATCCAAAATACACCAGGAATATTTCAACGTTTGCGTCAATCTATGAGACGAAGACTTGATTTCTGTCTAATGGTTTAAGGTGGTCATTCCGAGCAGTTTTTATAACTCCGTTCAGTTTGATCTTGTTTCCTTTTTCTTTGTTTTAATACACTTAATTTTGTTTTGTTTGTATTTATAATTTGATATTTCATTAAAACAAAACATGGTACTGGTACATGACTACATTGAGAGTTGAAACAAGCGAAATAATTGAAAACACTACGATTGAAGTCACACGTTGTGCAAACAAAACGTGACAGCCACCTACTAGATTTTTTCGATTCCATTTACAGAAGATCCGTTCATGCACAATGTTGTATTTTATTTTTTTATTGGGAATTTATCGCTTTTACGGACACAAAACCCAATCGTTGAGAAAGTTTCGCAATGAATCGTTCTTCTCAACACATTTTTTTAAATTGAGAAATTTTGTTTCGTTAAAAAGTTTTGGTAAAAATGGGATAGGGGTTGCATGTTTCACCCCTTCAAAAAATTAAAACAAAATTAGAAAAATATTCATAGATAGCCTTTTTATTAGTAGAACATCCCCACATAATGCCAATTCTTCAATGTTCAGCAATTTCAAGAAAAAAAATAATATTTTTTCTTCTCATTTTTGGAAACTTTTTAAAGGAAAGGCCTAGGACCTTTTGTTCACATGAAAGACCCCCTTCAATTTTCGGCAAGGATTCACCCACTCTGATGTTTCGCACTCATTTGTTAACACCCTGTATATTGTTAGCTGTTGCCCGCGGCTTTGCTTGCATGCACCCGATATATATATATATATATAAATATATATATATATATATTTATATATATATATATATATATATATATATATAAATATATATATTTAAAACAAAACGTGTGTTTGAATGACATAAGCTGAGGGTACCTCCACGCGGTATATTACCTAGGTATGTAGAACAATAAAACCCAAACAAATAAAAATGTTAAGCATTCTGCAAATACTTCATCACGAAATTACAACCGCAAAGTAATTGAAATAAAAAGTGAGTTCAAACTCGACTACTGAAAAATCGCACTTCAAAACGTTGTAACGAATTTTTCGTTACTCCCTTATACATAACCATTTTTTCATAACTTCTCCGGTTATCTTTACGATAGTACGGGTCAGTAGTCACTGCTCAGGTCATGAAGAATGCGCCTTTAGTATCGTCTCTTGAAATGGTATCATGACAGTTGTATTCATGTCATCAAGCAGTTGTTTTTTTTTTCATAAGTGTTTTTCAATAGAGAAAAACCGAGGTTAGTTTGTGAAAAAACGTTCGAAAGGTGATTTCGTCAAACCGAAAGGATATTCGGCCTCTTTCTTCGATTGACCTCTACAAAGGCAGGTGGGCTGAATGAACTGACTTTGGTACGTTACGATCTATAAATTGAATGATTATCATTGTTGAGATTGGTGAAGTATACTTAATTCCTCATTTTGGTATCTATGTTGTAATTGATTAACATATTTCTCTGCTTTAATTAATATTCGAATTCTTGGAGTAACTACATGGTGATTTTTGAAGGTTAAGTATAAACTCTATACTGTGAGAGTTTCATCACCTTTGGGAATTATCAGTAAATTTCCGATTAAATAATCTACATATTATTTTATATCCAACATGTCGTATATGATACTCCCTTTGGCTAATTTCTATCAAGGTTGATTTGTGTTTTGGATTCAATTAACGAAAAAACCCCAAGAAAATATATTTCGGCCATTTTGTCAAGCATTGAGTGCACATGTCTGTGTCTCACGTAGAATCCGTTCTGACCATTTGGGACTAATTTTTTTTGGAAATCAGTTCTACGCTTTTCATTTTTTAGGTACCAGATAATTGGTAGACTAGTGCTTACTTCACCGTACCAGTGAATTATTCCAAGGATTCCGATTGAAGGGTGTATTCGACTTTTCTGGGACAGTTTGGCGGTACCTTATAGGACAACTCTCTGGTAAGCAATTTTGTTTTATTTTCATAACTACATGTTTATGAGATTAATTTTCTTTTCTCTTGAGGATGAATTGCTTCCGGAGAGGATTGTACCTCTGGCTCAACCGGTCTCAGAACACTCGATTTAATATATGCCTCAAGCATAAAATTTGATTCACGTTTAATAAGTTCCTTATATCGATTTACTTCATCCAATTCACAGTGTTATTTGATTTCTGATCGTTGTGGAATCCTTTCATTTCAGTTACTACCTTGTCGCCAAGAGCAGGGAGATTCATTTAAAATTTTGGGGGGAATTACCTGTCTTATCGATTTGAAAAGGGAATTGCCGCCCTATTTCAAAATTATCGTTATCTAAGAGAGTTGTGCCCACTGAAAGACGTGAGATCTCCCTCTTCAGTTTATCTTTGGAAATTCTTCAATAAAAAAATTTATTTAACTTTATCTTTATCTAAGAGAGTTCTGCTCACTGAAAGACGTGTGTCTCTCTCTCTTATTTTAACTGAAGAGTATACTTTTGCTCTGACTATTATCTTGGTTCATGAACCCTAATTTTTTGTAGCTTACTGGAGTATTTTGGTTATAACGCTATATTTTCCTATGGTACTTGCTTCAAAATACTATATTTTTTCTCTGGCAACCTTTAGATAATTTTTTCATTGAACATATTAGATTTTTCCTCTGGCAATTTTATAGTATTTTACTTTAAAATACTATTTTCTTTTCTGGTAAAATTTCAAGGAAATTTTTATATTTCTTCTGGAATACCTTTCCTCATTAAATTTTTTTACCCTTCTGGTACATATAATCACCTTATCAAAACCTACTCGTTTCAAATTTAACTGAACAGAACGTTTTGGGTGGGGTTTGTTGTGTTTGGTTTTAAATTTTGCTCATTTTTAATATTTTTTAAATTATTGAAATTAACTTGGAAATTTAAATCCAGAATAACAGATTTGATTGCGTTTATCTTTGTTTTTTCACTGTATCTTCCAGTCTTCTATATAGACTGAGATTTTTTTGTATGCTATCATTTGCATCTATCTTTTGACTCTAGATTAAATTTGAATCATAAAACTTGAGGTTCAAAGGATATCCTTCGTTCTCCCCTTTTTGTACAAATTTTGATTCCTATCATCTTCTTCGCATGATATATACCACGGAGTGAAGCCACCTACGGAGACAGACTGACTGGTACCCTAGGAGGTCATACAGCACATCCAACTCAGCCTGGTCCGTGAAGATCAACCAAATTCACGCCAATAAGGGGGTCTGAAACCAAATAGAGAACCACCCACGACCAGATCCGTCGTCGGACCGCTGAGACCAATTTCATCGTTGTACCGCTGAGACCAGCTTCGTAGAAACCAGCCTTCTGCATCTTCCTCCTTGAAGGCCTCCGCAGGTATATCCGTATCACCAACAACTAGAGGAATCGGGACTTTGTAAATGTTCAGATGTAATCAGAGTGAAAAATATTTTTAATCCACATGTAATTTTTCAATTTTTGCACAGAATTTTCATACATTGTTAACGTTTGTTTTTTATATCTTTTCTATCTAGTCAAATTACCAATCAGTCTGGAATAAATTTGTTAAGTTGATTTCTTGCATATTTATTTGCCTTCCATACAAGCTAGGTGACATTTATTTAATTTATTTATCTTTGGCTTTTGTCTTCAGTAAGCCTGGCGCCCAACTCTTGAACTAGTCAAGTTAATTAATGTATAATTTTTTCAGTGGCCCAATTTGATAAACTAGGAAAAGTCATTAATTGAATCTTACTCACGGCCTAACCGTATCCATCTGAGCAGCCTATCGGCAAAGTGATTTCACCTTCTTAAATTTGAATCATATAATTTAAAATCTGGGGTTCAAAATTAAGGGTGTTACAACGTATGAAATAAAAATAAGTTGAAAAACTAAAACCCGACTTTTGAAAAATCACCCTTTGAAAAGTATGAAACAAGAAAATATTCTTATCTGAAATTGTTATGTACAAACTATTCAATATTTATCATATATCAAATAAACAACACGTAATATATTTTATTGCATTTAATACATATTCTAGTGATGTTCAGAGGACAGCCGTGGTCATATGCCACTTTGCCCTAAAGCTCATGATCGCTTGCCACTGTTAGAATGTATTTTTTCGTTAGGGTAGGTGGCATATAACCACGGCTATCCTCTGAACATCACTATGAATATGTATTGAATACATTAAGATAAATTACGTATGAATTGTTTATTCCATAGATGATAAATATTGAATAGTTTGTACATAACAATTTAAGATCAGAATCTTTTCTTGTTTCATACTTTATAAACCGTAATTTTTCAGTAATCCGGTTTTAGTTTTTGAACTCATTTTTATTACATAAAAACTTTTTTTAATAGATCACAAGCGTGTAGCACTGTCCCGGGGAGGCAATCGGGGGCGGACGGTTGAACATTCTCCCAGAGCACCGCCCAGTGCTCAGATAACTTCAAACACCTTATTAAGTTAGCCCAGTATCTCACGTGGATGAACGCTGGGTTTTAAACCACCAGGTTTGATCCCGGGCTGAATCACGCAAACATATTTTTTTTTTTTAATTTTCTATAACACTCAAATCAACTACAGAACTTCTATACATCATTGAAACATATTACTTCAGAACATTTACCCCCACAACCCTTCGAAACCATAAAAAGCAGAAAACGACGAGATGATCGATATTATAGAATCCGATGAAATAATCTTTGAGATATTAGGAGGAATTCAAACAATATGAATTTATATATAAATTTTTCTTGGATAATCGAAACAATATGTTTTTATTGAGAATGCTAGAAGACTCTACAAGAAAACATACTGGAAATAGTAGTGATTGCATGTTCTGGAGAATATAATCTTAATAGACAATCGGTCAGTGGTTTCGCCTATTTGAGCAATCTAGGGGGTCAAATAAATGTTCAGTACGTAACATGAATGGAATGGCGCTTCGATATTCACTCGGCTACGGACACAGTTCTTCTGCTTTGGCGTAATTTGGAATATATACTTCTTCATACTTAATACGCTATGAAAGCACAGTTGCTAAGCACATAGGGTGAACAGACAAGATTTGAAGCCACATCTGGAGATCTGAATATCATTGCTGACGAACGATTTGAATATACAGTGTGGTCCATAGGTATGGAATGAATTCATTTTTAGCTTATTATGAATTTGTTCGTAAAAACCTAAAACATGTCGATTGCTATTGTCTTTTTGACAATTTACAGTATGAAAATATACCTCCTTATTGCAACCCCTCTGAATTATGAGCACCCCCTCAAAAATTTAAAATGAGTAGGGAGGTCTTGTGGCACCTTGTTCGGAAGAGATTTCCATTCTATGTTCAGCAATATTGAGTTTTTCAAATTTGATGAAACAATAACTGAGAAAATGTATTTTGAAAATGTGAAATTTTGATAATATTCGTAGAATGAAGGATATAATGTCACATAATGTTTGGGAAGTATTTTTCAATTTATTTCAATGTTCAAACTGACCACCATTCTCTTCTTGACCATAAGCAAGTCAATCTTGGAATTCTCGTATAACATTTTGTAGGATCTCAGGGGTTATGTTGTTCATTTCTTCCGTTATCCTAACTTGAATCTGCAATGTTGTCTGGTCTATTAAAATATTCTTTTTATTTTAAATAACCCCATAAGAAATGATCAGGTACTTTCTTATCTGTTTCGCTAAACGTCAGGAAAAAGTCGTTAAAGACACCAAAAAATTATTCACAAAACCCTCATAAATAGTGTAATGTCAATCTTTGGACTACTGTTATTTTGATATTTATAAGTTGCTGACACACATATTGAAAAATATTTTATTTAATTTGGCTCATTCATCCGAAACTCAAAGAATATATATTCTTATTATGATTGGATGCGGTAATAAAACTAGAACTCAAAAGGAAGTTTGTGAAAGGTTCAATAATAAATACCCTGGTCAACACGTCTCATAGTCTACAGTTAGCAAAATAAAAACAAAATTTCGTGGAACTGGACATGTAAAAACTATTCAAGAACCAGGTCGAATAAAATCTTGTATGTTAAATTTGAGCCACTTCTAATTGCCCGATTAACGTGAAATTTGGCAGGTGTTCATTGTTTCCATGACAATGCATAATGGAATTTGTAAGAGAAAAAATCAAAATGTCGGCTCCAAGATGGTGGACATTTCTGTGATTATGGTCCGCTTCTATTCAATATAGGTATGTGGAGGTTTTCGGGGTCGGAGATTATGAATTTATCGTCAAAATTCAAGAATTCAAGATGGCAAGAATTGAAGATGCAGCTCTCAAGAGATTTCGGAACTAGATAGCTAGAATTAGATGCCTCATAATGACGACGCATAAATGTTGAGCTCATTCAAATAACCTACATCTGAAACAACAGAGGATTCGTCAAACATTACCAGTTGGGTGAAGTCGCAGAATCAGGCCGACGTTTAATAAATGTTGAGAAAACGAAATAAATAATTTTGTATCCAAAAATTTTTATATAAATAAGGGTTATGTTTTGGATCCAGATTCATATATTTCCATAATCATTTTAGAGAGTTAATATACCATATATGGAGACAATGCAATTTTTTATATGCAAATAAAAACCCTGCAATTATAGAACATATGCCAAATGAATCCGAAAAAAATGCAAAATGGCTTGACTCAACCTCCTTCTGTAAATTCCAATGAATATCTTATCTTCCATCAACGGAATCAACAATCAACACACTTATTATCTAGATATCCGAATAAAAAATATTTGTTTGGAACAAACTTTACAAGTCAAATACCTAGGTATACGGATTAATGAGATTTTGAAATGAAACAAACATATTGATAACCTCAGACAAAAAATATCCCCCCTTACTGGTGCCTTGAGAAGATGTCCCAAACTCAATACATATATAGCGAATTTATTTCCTAATTCTCACATCCTAACTTGGATGAACTATTGAATAAATATTCCCAATGCTCTGTACTCGACGATTCCAAATCGAAAATTAAAGTTCTAGATTTCGTGTAAAATTTTGTGTATTGAAACAAAGCGCTTTCGGCCCACAGCCATCTTCGGTGCTAACTGGAATGTATATGATATAATTTTCATGTACAAATATCGAATGATTTTTCAGTATCTGTCATGAGAATAAAAAATCATCTTGATTGAATAGACCAGGGTCGATAATTTTTTAAACCAAAAAAAAATTATAGTAGACTGAAACTTATTGGAAAAGGAAATAACAAAAATGGAAGGAAAAATAATTTACGGTCGATCTGAGGTCGGGAAGTGAAAGGGGTGAGTTTTTAAGGGTAAAAAACGGTTTATCTCGATTTCCGGCAAGTTGGTTGGCAAAGTTGTAGGTAATAAAAAGATCCACAACTTTGGTTTCCACACTTTTTCCACATAATCTCAAAACTTATGTAAAAAATTCAAATAACCAAGTTTTTGGTTTTTTATTTTTACCTTTTACAAAAAGAAATTTTTTTCCTCAAAATTTCGTGAAAACTTACTTTTTTATGTCCCAAACACACTGTCATATTTTTTATTTGAAATATTTATTTTTCCACCTGATTTTGACTTTATCGAAAAAGCACCCTAATTTTCAATCAGAAATTCTTTCGTCAAAATATCAGGTTTTTTAAAAAAGTCGGCGTGCTTTTTGTTCGTTGAAATCTCTACTTTCTGATAGTGTAAAAAAAATATACATTACTATTGTAAATGTTCTCAGAAAATGCAAAGAAATAACAGGTAGTAAGGCCCAGACCCTCCTAGCCCCTTCCCCACTTCTCTATAAAATGCCTTTTGATGGGCTAAAATTTTCCGCAGGTCACTCAGGTATAAAGTTATTTCAAAATAGCAATAAATAGGCATCTACGCATATAATTTAAAGAAGATTCTACGACTTTCTCAAAATATTGTAGATGTTGAAAAGGGAAACATTCTCAATTAAATATTGATAGAAAGATTTTTCTGTGAATTGAAAAATCCACGATTAAAATGAAGTTATTTTTTGTGAATGTCCAACATTCTTCTTTGCCTCATTCATCTTTATGAGTTCCTAATCAAGACTGGAATAGAAAATCCAATAACTATCTGAATGAAAATGCAAATTTTCAATTTCAGATTTCTTCTTTTGAATTAGGGCCTTTTCAGAATATCTATCAGATGTAGTTCAATGTCCAGCGTGGCTTTAGCCGGAGAAGTAGTTGTTTCCTGTTAGACATTCACAAAAAATAACTTCATTTTAATCGTGGATTTTTCAATTCACAGAAAAATCTTTCTATCAATATTTAATTGAGAATGTTTCCCTTTTCAACATGAATACCCCACAAGAGGTTATCTTGACGATGGAAGATAGTGACTAAAGTTTATCTTTCAGTCGCAGATGATTCCACATCTGATTTTATGAACATCTGTTTATAATTTCAACAAATCAATTGTAGATGTCTTATTAAATTCGGATTCGAGTTTTCTTCGTTTCTTTGTATTTTCTGTCATAGTTATGTACTTTTTTTATACCATCAGAAAGTGGAGATTTCAACGAACAAAAAGCTTACCGACTTTTAAAAAAAAGCCGATATTTTGACGGGAGAATTTTCGATTGAAAATTAGGGTGCCTTTTCGATATTGGGTCAAAATAAGGTGTGAAAATAAATATTTTCAATAAAAAAATTAGAATAAAAAACCAAAAACTACTTGGTTATTTGAATTTTTCACACAAATTTTGAGGTTATGTGAAAAAAGTGTGAATACAAAAGTTGTAGATCTTTTCATTACCTACAACTTTGCCAAGGACTTTTTCCATAGGACTTGTAGTTTTGCCGGAAATCGAGATGAACAGTTTTTTACCCTTAAAAACTCACCCCTTCCACCTCAGATCGCCCATAGATTATTTTTCCTTTCATTTATGTTATATTCTCTTCCTTTTCCAATGGATTTAATTCCGCTATTTTTTTTTCACTTTTTATCATTTTCAAAGGCTTCAGCACTGGTCTAGAAGTAAAACTTGTGAGCATTCTCACATGTGTTGTATGTTCCTGGTTCAAAGAATCACATTCATAGTGTTAGTTCAAATTAATGAAAATTTTCTTACTTTGGTATTATTCAACTTTTTTGAACATTTGAAACTGATTGGCCAACAGCTAGACAACCGTGGTGAGACAACGTGCTGTCAAGTGTCACGTTGTGTGCGATCTTGTCAGATTCACAAATTTATGATTATGGGTCATTCAAACTTTCGAAATTATATTATGAAGAATATATAGAAGCAGTGTGGCTTGTACGGTTGAGAGAAATATCGAGAGGAACTAGATAGTTAATTTTAAGTTTCGTTGCAAATTTGGTGGAATAGGAGAATCATTAGAGGTTTGGATAAAAGAACTTCTGACAGATGCGATGTTGGGGTTGGATGCAGATCTGGAGTTGGTGGCGCGAAAGTGGAAGAACTGCTGCAGAAGAAGAATTAATCAATGATAATAATAATTAACTGTGGAGACTCTCAAACTCTCCAGTTATTTAAGTTTGGCTTGATGAAGCGATTCCGCTATGATAATATAGGCGAAATAACTTTCATGTTCCCTGTGTTATATATGATTGACTTGACAAAGTCGATTCTTTTCAATGAACTGGTGAAAAGACTTTCAAACTTCTTATTTCATGTAAGGTTGGCTTGAAAAGGCTCTTCTTCAATTGAAGTTGAAAATAGTGAAAGGAAGATGGTCTTTTCATGAAATCTTGATCCAAAAAATTTAAAAAAGTGAAAAGACTTTCAAACTTCTTCTATATACCGCGCTCAAAAACTATTTAGAAACACATTTCATAGAAGCAATCTTACTTTGCAAAGATGGAAAATTGTTAGAAATATTCACATCTGATTTTATGAGCACTCTGTTCATATTTAAAAAAAAACAAAAAAAATGGGTTTTAAAAGAGCGAGAAGACTTTCAAACTCCTTATTCCATATAAGGTGGCTTTGGAATTGTTCTAGAGAAGTTAAAAATGGTGAGAGATAGATGGTATTCATGAAACCTTGATCGATACAAGGCAGAGGATGGAGAAAAAATAAAGTAAAGAGGTGGTGGAAGAAATACTCAGAGCCCTTATCCCACATAAAAGGTAGTGAGAAATTCGAACCAGGAGAAAGAAAGGAGTAACAAACACGGATGCGGGAGTCCCTTGATCCATTCGAGAAGATAATCTATACCAGTGGTTGGCCTCAATAAAGGGAAGGGTGAAGGGAAGACAGCCTCAGTCGCGTCTTACGACTAACGGATATGGTTGAGGTGCTATTATTTGCCCAGATACTTCACGAGTGTGATGTAATGGTACAGAATTCCTATCTTGGTTGATTTTGGGGTCAACAGATTTTGTCTTGACAATGAAGTCAACTTGAATTGAAATTTTTCACCATTACATAATATTGAGTCAGTCCACTCGTGAGGTGTCCGGGCAAAAAATAACACCTCAACCACATGGGTTAGTCGTAAGAGGCGACTGAGGCTGTTTGTCCTCGACCCTCACTTTATCTTTCTTTCTTCACCTTCCTTCTCGAGGACAGCCACTTCTCGAAGTGATCAAGGGACTTCCGTATCCGTAGTTGTAACTCCTTTTTTTCTTCTGGTTGGAAGTCCCCACTACCCCTGGGTAGTTCCATCCACTAACTCTTAACTTCACTAATTTCTTCTTTTAACTTCAGGCTCACATCGAAATGCATTGTATGGATCAAGGGCTTCATAGAAAGACCACATTTCCCTCACTATTCTCAACTTCTCAGAAAGAGTCTTTTCAAGCCAACGTCATATGGAATTAGGGGTTTGAAAGTCTTCTCGCCAGTTCATTGATAGGAATCGACTTTGTCAAGCCAATCTCATATAACACAAGGAGCTTGGAAGTCCTTTCACCTGTTTATTATCATCACGGAATCGACTTTGTCAGGCCAAACTTATATAACTTAAGGAGTTCGAAAGTCCTTCCATCAGTTTATTAATATTATTATAATTAATTAATTCTCCTTCTCCAGCAGCTCTTCTACTTCCGCGCAACCGGATTTTCATCAGTCATGAGTTATTTTTTCCAAACCTCTTATGATTCTCCTAGTTCACCGAATTCGCAACAAAACTTGAAATTCACTATCCAGTTCCTTTCGATATTTCTCTAACCATACAAGCCATATGCCCATTAATCATAATTTGTAAATCTGACATCGCACACAACGTGACACTTGAGAGCACGCTGCCTCAACACTGAGATGTATAAAAACCCTGGTGCTTGCACTTATACCTGTAGAAGTTTGGGATCGACTTGGCGACACTTGGCCTACTTGATAATTGAGATTACTAGCGTGTCAGATGGCGCCAATTTCGATTTACTTTCAATTCAGTAACAGGGTATATTTATTTACTCAGATTTCTTTTTGAGGCGAACTGTGCGCGGGTTCTAATTCTAGCTTTGCTATTGGTTTAAAAGAGACATCTGTCAAACTTCATCAATAGCGAAGCTAGAATTAGAAGCCCCCGAACATTGCACAAAGAAAGCACTGTCGTGTTGTTTTTCGTATTTTGTACGATTTGAATTTGAGGTTAACTGCATTTTGACAGACGGAGAATTGGAAATGAAATTGTCATTAAATTGCAGAAAATATAAAATTCAATGCATACAATATAATGAACTATGGAAATATCATTATTAGTCAATTCGTCAAGATTTCTACTTGATTTTGGTACTAAATGCAGGCGAAAATTCGAATCTGCGACTTTATACTGTTCACACAAAATGCAAATGTGGCCCATTCTTCAAAAAGTATCCTTACACACTACACTACCTGAAAATAAACAATTCCTCACGCACTAATGAAGTGATGAACGAGTGGTTTTTTTAAAGGAATAAGCTAAGCAAGAGTTCCTATCAAAGATATGGAAAACGCATAGATACCGACAAAACACTGAAAATAATTTCATATAAGATGCTGCAGATGTCAGAAATTAAGTTCTGACATTAAGCGAGAATATAGACAAACATTTTTGGACGGCGCCATCTACCACAGAGAGAGAAGCTCTATTGAAGTAACAGGTGGTGTCCCCTCAAAAATCTAAACAATATCGAATCAGTTCATTCACCAGGGTTTTTAGACATCTTACTCAACACGGATGTCTAGTGTGGGTGCGTGACCAATAATTTGAAAAAGTTGAATTATACCAAGGTTGGTAAAAATTCATTAATTTGAACTAACATTATGAATATGATTCTTTGAACCAGGAACGGACAACACATGTGAGAATGCTCTCGAGCTTTACTTCAATCCTGACGATTTTTTATTCTCATGACAGGTACGGCGATATTTAAATTATTGAAGAAAGTAAATTAAATCGTGGATTATCGATTACGGAACAATCTTTCATATTTTTAAATCAGAATTATATCATATACATTTCAGATAAGTCCTGAAGATGGCCGTGGGCCGAAAGCGCTTTGCTCAAATATACAGAATTTTACACGAAATATAGAACTTTATTTTCCGATATTTAATGAATATTTGGGGTCTTGTTCGGAAAATTATATCAACAAATTTCTGTTATACAAGGAATCATCAATAGTGCTATATCGTCTTCCATATGATACACAAACAAATCAACTGTTTGATAGAACGAATACTTTTTCTCCAGAAGAACACTATACAATCAACATTCCCAAAATTTCCTATTATAATATCAACAAAAATCTGAAATATAATTTCATCTGAATCGTACAAGACAAGTACCTGGGGGTAACGGTGGATCACCGGCTCACCTGGAGACCACACGTCAAAATTATTAAGGACAAAATTGCAAAGAAGATCTGCACATTATATCCACTCAATAACAGGAAGAGTGAACTCTACCTGAAAAACAAAGGTCTGATTTATAGAATGATGTTCGGGCCTGTCATTGTGTATGGGGTCAAACCTGCAGGATTAACATTCGCGTCCTGGAACGGGCGCAAATGAAAGTCCTGCGGATGATAACGAACGCTCCGTGGTATGTGCGGAACGATCGGATCCTCGAAGACTTGAACCTGCCTTTCATCAGGAGTATTATCAGAGACCGCAATCGATTGCGCAATATCCCACGAAAACCCTCTCGTGAGGAAAGCCACCGATCATAACATAGACCCCTCATGCTTTGAACGTCCCAAGCACTCCCTGGAGCGATGGGCTACTAACCAATCCATACTGGACAGTGAAAGCTGCACCCTATAGAAATTAAGATTTTTCCATATTCAGATTCAGAATTATCTTCTCGGCCATTTTTGAGAACCATCACCATGGAAAGAGACCGGTCTCTAGTCCTTATCCAGTCAAAATTCTCAATTCGTGACAGGCTGTTGCCCACTTATTTGATGTCCAAAGAGTAAGAGCCTTCGAGTTACCCTTGACTTTAGTAACAGTGACAGGAGATTATGAACAATATTAATTCTTCACGGTTCTCTATACAAGCTTGTAAAGCTGAGAAAAAAGAGTTTTTTAATCCTTTTCCAATGAAAGCGTATTTTCATATATTTATTCAATACATATTTGATCTCATTTCACTAGATTATACTCACTATACAATTTTTTTTTTTATGTTCTGGTTCCCACGAAAAGGGATATCCTGTAATGTTCAGAGAACATCGTGGGAACCAAGGGAAAGAAGGTAGGAGTTGGTGTACTTCTTAAATTTCTGGAGGTTGTATGCTTCGGGGAACACCTCCATAGGCAATGAGTTCCAAAGCCTCGCTGTTCGTTGGATGAACGAGTCTTTGGAAAGTGATGTTCTGCAGGTCTCCAAAGTGACGACGGAGGAATGTGATGACTGAACTTGACGGGTTAGTCTCGAAGAGACTGCCAAAGCAGGAACGATTGTTGATATTTCAGAAGAGCATCGCCCATGAAAATATCTATAAAATAGAGACAAATCGCCAACTTTTCTACGATGTTCCAGACAAGTGAGCGAGTTTGTAAGCGAGGCATCACCGACGAGACGAATTGCCCTTTTTTGGACAGAATCCAATAGCCTCAGGATATGTTTAGGTGCCGCGCTCCAAATATGGGAACAGTATTCCAGGACAGGTCGGATCTGTGCCTTATAGATCATAAGCAGCTGAGTGGGGGTGAAATAGCTCTTGGCACGAAAAAAAAAACCAAGTTTTTGGGATGCACTCTTGTCAATGGACCTCACGTGATTTTCCCAGGCAAGGTTATTGCTGATAGTAATACCAAGCATCGATATGGATGACTTCAGTGGTATGGTTACTCCTGACAAAGTAATGTTAGGCACAGTGAGATCGGCTTTTCTATAGAAAAGACATGCTTGTGTTTTGTTTGCATCGAATTCTACCAAGTTATTAGATCCCCACTCGAGAATTGTTGCTAAGTCCATATTTATATTATTAACATTTCTTCCTCGTTCATTTCTGGTTTCACGGGCTGATATAGGGGCCCTGGAAGAGAAAGCGGTATGGAGGGTACTATCATCGGCAAAGCTATGTACTCGACATGAAGTTGATTTCAACAGGTCGTTGATGTGAAGTAGAAATAGTGTTGGTGCGAGAATAGATCCTTGCGGAACACCAGCATTTATGAGTAGAGTGTCAGATGAAACTCCATCGACCACTACATGGAGAGACATGTTTGAGAGAAAACTAGCAAGCCGAGAACACAGCTGAGGGGGCAAGCCATAAGACGGAAGCTTGGCGAGGAGTCCCTGGTGCCGACCTCGATCGAACGCCTTGGAGATATCTAATGCCACAGCTAAAGTTTCTCCATACTTTTCAATTGATAGCTGCCATATATGTGAGACGTAAGCGAGCAGGTCACCAGATGATCTCTGATGGCGGAAGCCATATTGCCTATCGTTGACAATTCCTGAGTCTTCCAGATATTTCATGAGCTCGATGTTGATGGCTTTTTCCATGACCTTTGAAATAATAGATAGCAGTGCGATAGGTCTGTAGTTGCTAGGTAGGGCCTGTTTGCCTCTTTTAGGGACTGGCTGTACTCTTGCAATTTTCCAATTGGACGGAAATACCCCCAAATTGTAATAGTGGTTGAACAACTTGCAAAGAACAGGTGTTAGTTCGGGGGCACATTCCTTGAGAACAATCGGCGGGATCTCGTCAGATCCACAGGCTTTGTTGGTGTTGAGACCCAGCAAAATCTTTCTGATAGTACGTTGGCGAAAGGTGATCTCGGGCATGTGACTGTCAATAGGTGTAATGTTCGGGGGTTGTTTTCCCGATGAATCCAGAGTGAAATTTCCAGCAAATAGGTGCGCAAAGATATTGGCTTTTTCCTGGGCAGTCGTTGCTAGTGTTCCATCTTCTTTGGTTAGAGGAGGAAATGAGCTGGAAGTGAAGTTTCTTCCCACAGCTTTGGCGAAAGACCAAAATGAACGGGATCCGTTAGGACATTCAGCAAGTTTTGATCTTATTTTGGCATTGTGGGCATCTTTTGAGCATTCTATTGTCTCTTTGCATATGCCTTTAGCATCGACATATGCTGCTCTGGTCTCAGGGCCCGGATTTTTTAGCCATCGATGGTATGCTGCCTGTTTGGAAGCCACAGCTCTAGAGCAGTTTCTGTCAAACCAGGTCTAATCGGATGATGTTCTTCTTTCGGTATTCGGTATGTAAGTTTGCATCCCCAACATGATGATTTCAGAAATTATCTCAGCACATCGTGTCGGATCTACTGGAGAGAAACAAACTCTCTTCCATGGAAACGCTGAGAAAAACATACGAAGACCTTCCCAGTCGGCCGAATTGTAATGCCACATGAGACGAGGTGGTATTGTGCAGCTCGATGGTAAATGGAAAGAGCATGTTTTGGAGATGAGGGTGTGATCAGAGTTTCCAAGTGGGGCACAAACTTCTATTCTATACGGGTCCGGATTGGTGGTGAGGAAAAGATCTAGTGTATTGGCAGACTGGTTGTTGACATCAGGGATGCGGGTTGGTAGCTCGACCAGTTGTTCTAGACGACCCGCATCATCTGTTTTGTTAGAGAATTTGAGCCAGGCAGCGTTATGTACATTAAAGTCTCCCATGATTATGGTTTCAGCTGTTGGATGGTTCTCCTGAATGTAGTCCAGTTTGAGTGATAAAAACTCAAAGAGGTCGTTATATGAAGGTTCATTAGGTGATAGGTGAAGGCAGCAGAGGAACTTAGTCAGTTTAGTATCAGATAGCTTGAACCACATCACATCAAAGTCTTTCGGTTCCAAACTCTCTTCACGCTGGCATGAAAGGTTAGCCTTAGCGTGAAGGCAGACTCCACCTTTGAACCTGAATCGAGAATGGAGTTCGTAACCAGGACAAAGCATATGGACCTTGTTGGTGGACGAGTTTACTTGTGTTTCTGTTAGAGCCAGAATATCCGGAATGGGTAACCTGATAAATAATGAACGTTAGGGCTCGGTTGGGATTCCAGTTAAACTTATAAAACAAAAAGACGGAATGAGTTTCCATCGGCGCTTTTATGACTATTCATCCTAATCTGCATACGTTGACTTCAGCACCGAGATGAAAGACATAAAATCTGCGAGAAAGGTAATCGCGCCGTGTCAACAAATTGAATTTTGGAGATGATGCACCCGCACTGTGGAAGCTGTATTTCTTCGATATTAACGATAAAATCCAATAAAACACCTCGCCGCTGAAGATTTAATTAAAATGTTAATTCTGATGTGATATATCTCGCGGTCTGGGGCCGATATCAAGAGACAAGTAATGTGCGAGCGTGCTGAAATTCGCAGCATAAAAACGGATATTAATATCTGTAGGAGATGGAGACCTGCGGGGTTGTTGTGAGCGTGAACAAGCATTATTACATGCTCGGGTGTGTTCCGGTTTGATTTATGCTCGTCAGTTCATTGTGCCTACTGTGCTACTATACTACCCAAGACGGACGGGATGCCGAGCATTTTGTTCCTTTGTTATGTGCTCCCAGTCAGGTTCGGACTGGCCAAATTGAATATGCGCGAATTCCCAGAGCTTCATGAGAACACCCAGCTCGGAGAAAATTCAATATATCCACCACATTTCGAACCAACCAATCAGTGATAAAAGTTTATTGCCATTCTTTTGGCGTCAAACCGGCACTGTGTTAAAATATTCTGGGATCAAAAATATACGAAAGAATGAATTTGTCAGTGACATATCGTTTGGAAAATTAATCTCCTAAAATATTTCACTTCAACCATAATATAAAAATGAATAATTGAAAATATACTTTTTTTATTATGTTATGGGAATAACTTCTCTGTCCTTAAATCAAAATCTATCCTGGAATTTCGAATGGAACTTGGCAACTAGATTGAATTTGTAACTCTTCGACAAATATGTGAAATATACAAATTATAGATGCGACATCCATAATTTCTGAAGTAAAACTCAATTTAGTCCCATACAGCTCAAAAGCAGAAAGTTTCTCATACATTGAAATGTATCCAACGATTGTTGGTGTGCACCAGTCCAAGGCATCAAAAGTCAAGCTTCTAGCAATTTCTGTGTATTGCCACGAAATAGCAAAGGGAAGGTTCAACTACGAGAAAGCCACCATCCGCCTACAGCTCTTTCATGGATTCTCAATCATCAGATGATGGATGACTGTGTCATACCTATTACAAAATCGGATTCATATTTTACACAATTGGTGTCTTGAAAATCACCTTCATTTGAATATATCTAAATAAAATTTTAACATTTAGCCGCAAAGTTAATACGTAACAATTTCCTTTCATTATAGATAATGTTATTTTAGAAAGAACTGATACTATTAAAGATTTTGGTATCCATTTCGATCATCAAGTCACATTTAATGATCACATTGATTTTGTTCAGTTTAGCATACCGTGCATATGGCTTCATCATCAGGAACTGAAAGAATTCCAATAATATTTTATCATCAACCTCTCTATGTTTCGGTTTGGTTAGATCAAAACTAGAATATGGATACATAATATGGAATAATATTCATCTGGTATAGGAAAAGTTCAGAAGAAACTCTTAAGATACATTTACTTCAAAATTGATTGGTTTTATTTTCCAATAGGTTCTCATTATCTTGATTAACTACAGAGATTCGACTTTGTTCTTTAGAGAAACGTAGAAATCAGGCATCTGTTTTTTGCTTATATAAATTCCTCAATTTAAAATTGATTGTCCTCCATTACTGTCGAAATTGATATTCTTGTTCCTAGAATAACATCCAGATACAATACTACTTTTTTGTGCAAAAGAGTTCAAACATATTTGATGTTGAAAACACCAACAAATTTGATGTGGAAGTAGTGCTAACAAACTCTCTAGCATTTGTGACATCTTTCGTTGCAGCATACGTGAACTAAAAAATAAATCTCCTGCGTATCTTTGAACATTTGAAGGTTTACAAAAATGACTTGTGACTTTCATTCATATTTCAAAAGTGTACTACTAATTAACCATCTAATTGAAACAGAACTACTTGGCGTCTTTCTCGAAATTGAATTAAAATAACTCAACGAATAGTACTTTCCGGCAAAGGAACACTTGTGAAATAAATAAATTATAGATGAGACGTCTATAAAACACAACCTAGTACCAAGGAATAAGTGCTGGAAATTTGACTTTTAGTGCCGTAACTGGTCCATATCAACAATCATTGGATATCTATCAATGTGTAGAAAACATTCTGCCTTTGATTGATTTTGTGACAACACTATATAGGAGGTGTAATGGCAAAAATAATATAATCTCTGTTTGTAATCAGACAGTTATCAAATGGTATGGCATTATACATGTTTTCAATAACATTAATATTCAATTCAATAATAAATCAGGAAATAATAAATTGTTTTTGAAACCATATTGAAAAAAAATTTAGACAGTATTAATATTGGCATAAGATTGAATACAAAAATGTCATAGTGAATCATTAACAAGTACAATAAAAAAATTTTATTGAAATGTATGCATTCAGTAATTTCTTTGCGATAGATAGTATTATTCTACTTTGTTTTGAAATAGAACATATTTGTTAAATTTTTCACATCATCTGAGAATTCATTGAATTTCGATATTGCTCCATATGTAATTGTTTTCTCTCAAGTTTCGAAATGGAACAAGTTGTATTGTCTTTCTAGCGCTATCATTCCCAAGAGACCCATAAAAAATATAGAAATGCTTGATTTTATTTTCGGCGGGACAAACAATAATCTAGATATTATTTGAAATTGAGCAAATATACTGGTAAAAGTAAACAAAACACTTGAATACTCAGATCATTTTCATTTAATGTGGTGTCACAAAATAGCACATCTGTTTCGCTCTGTGATAATTAGGAAATTTAATAACGATTGCCACATATTCAATGTTAAGCATTGTTCCAACTTCGACATGCAAAAAATATAAGAAATTATGTCCAAAAAAGGATATAATCATCTAAACACACGTTATATAGAAATATAAAAATACAAAAATATCTTCCACGTATTACCACTCGACGATAATATCCGACTTGTATTTGCATAGATATCTGTATTATTTTGAATTTGTCGCAAGCAGTACAGCAGTTCGTATGGTTTCTTACACCTTTGGAGTCGTAGGAGTAAGGGGTAGACGTTTGTCACACAGACTCGTATATAAGAGAAAGAGACAGATAGAGAGAGAGAGAGAGAAAGAGAAATAGTCGCATGGAGGGGACATAACGCTTTTTCGTCACGTGACGATTTCTACCAGTCGACACCTATCGCAAGCCAAGTACTTCGTTTCAGAAATTACGAACCTCCACATGGAAGGAGAAACTCACGAGCATTCTAGTGTAACTCTATGTGATATTTTCAGGATTAGAAATATCAATAACACTCAGAGGTGACTCAAATCTGCATTCACATGGTATACGGAGTTCATATAGCGGAGCCATTCGAAATTGAAACCACATTTATATGGTAGAAACTGCAATTGTTGTTTTTGGATGAATCCAATATGTAAACGGTGTAATGGAAATTGTATACTGCATAACCATTCTATCGAATTCAATGAAATGTAAAACAGGGTAGGATATCAAACAATGGAAATGAATGAATATTTCATTCATATGGCCAGATGCTATTTCATGGAATTTCCTATATGATTACTTGGAATTGTTCAGATATCAAGCACTCAAAATTATTTTCAATTTATTTTCGCCTCCATTAGAAGATTTGTTGTGTATTATTCACCTATAGTTAATATTTTTATTCATAACACAACCTTCTCATTAATTATGGAAAAACCCTGTAAGGGTGATCCTGACAAATTCATTCTGGTAAAAGCATGCAAAATTTCCCCAATTCATTTAGTTGAACAATATTATTCTACCTACACATATCCCATAGGAACTCAAACTTAAGAAGAATAAGTGAATTGCTAGGGCATTATATCATATTTTCTCATTTATAAAAATATTGAACCCGGTAATCACTAAGGGATACATCCCACTCATATTGAAAGTCCTCAAATGTTCTATAGAAATACAATTATGAGTTCTCTTTTGGTTTGGGTCTGGTAATAAGTAACAAGAGTTAGACGTCCATAATATAAGGTGCTATGGGTTTCATAACACCCCACCAGAAATATCAATGTATTATTATTATCATATTTTAGGAGCCACGTGAGACTATGAAAGAGAAGAACATCTTATTAACTAGAACGACGAGGGGGCTAGGGGTTTCAGGCATATATTTATTATCTACAAATATTGATAATAAAGATATCCCATGTGAAGCCAAAACAATTGAAGGTCCAATTCCAGAAACAGGTTCCCAGAAATGTATGCGCACGCGCCAAGATGAAATGATATCTTTGATCAAAGACGCTATTTTGTTCGTCCATCTCGTTCTATAGTAATTGTTCCACTGAAAAATTATTGAGTATGACAAGCTTATTTCAAGGTTGCAAATTTCACTATAGTAACGTAACCATAAAATTGTTGATTGCCTATTGACTCGAAGTGAAACAAAATGGAAAATGGAATGAAATCAACTGTTTTCGAATTGTTAGTTCAAATTGAATCAATTAGCAAATATATTGAAGAGATTTATTATGATGATAGTTTTTTCTTGAATTTTTCTGGTGAAATATGTGGAATGAACAACCTTACTTCAAATTTTATGTATTATGTCTCAATTTGAAAGTTGCGCCCGTGCAGTGATTTTCGAAAACCCGTGTGAAAAGGGAAGCATTTCCTTGGAAACGCTTTATTTACATTGGGTCTTATGGAATGCTATTAATATTGTAAATACTGTCAATAATATTGTAAATACTGTAGATAATTCAACCAACGATGAGGCAAATGGATAACAATTACTCACAAAGCCTGAAAATGGCTGATACTGAGGGATAAATCTAAGGAATTGTCGAAGACAATTCATCAACAGGTACTAGGTAAATGTTGGTTAGATATGTTTACGAAACCAGTGCAGTTTGTATTCACGACAAATTTACTTCAAAGTTCTGTGATGAGCGATGTTTGGAAGAGCCTGTACCAACTGTTTCATCACTAAGCTATACATTTGATTGGATAAAGTGGAAGAAAATACATGAAGTTATCGATGAGAAAATAAATTTTATTTTTACCGTCTGTTATAGTATTTCTAATCCCAATTGGACCGACATAAAAAGTTTCGAGAGTGAATTCTCTTTCACACGACAGAACTTTTTAATGATTGTACCAGGAATGTTTTGAATGTGAAAACACTGGTGGTATATAAATTTACCATTTGCCGGGCAGTGCATATGAATACTCCTCGTAGTGCTCTTATTTTTATTGCCGTTCCAATTGGGATTGGAATGACGATACATTGTCACATTGTTACGCTCAGTACGACTGTATGTGCATCAAACCAATTGTCATAACTGAAATATTTGTTGAATATACTAAGGCCGTAAAGGGGATTTTTTTTCGGAAAGTTGCACTTTTTATATTTTTAGATTTTTATGTAGGTGATTTTTGGTGAAATCATCCATTCTGACGAATTCTACATGCTGTTTAGGAAAATGCCTCACTTTTGAGTACATTCGGTATGGTAAGTAAGTAGTAAGTAAGTAAGTAAGTATTTATTTCCAATACACACAGAACCGAACAATGTGTACATAGCCATTGGCATGGGGAAGTAATGGTACTGCGAAAACATTTTGGGTGATTGACATATTTTAGCAAACATTGTTGATATACAATAATGATAGTTACGGGTGAACAATTAGTTTCAGAAATGACAATGGATTAAGTATCAAATATTAATTTTGAGGAAAGGATATAGCAAAGTTGTGAAATACATGCTGGTGTAATAATTTTTTCAATGATTGGTTGAATTTTCTGGTGGATGTTTTCTTCATGGAGGAAGGCAAATGATTATGAACTTCTCATCCCTGTATACAGGGTTCATTTCAAGTTTTTACATAGTGGTAGTTGGGCAAAATTATATTATTAGTTCGTGTCGAGTATTGGTGACGTTGACTTGAGTATTGAAGGGTATCACGTTTTTTATGGATCAACAAGGACACTCCCAATGTGCTGGTTGGGGTGATTATTTCATGTTGAAGAAAATAATCTCTACATGAGCCCCAATAATTTAATTTGAACAGAGTGCGGATCGCGCGTTTCTGGATTATGAAGGTGGATTGTGAGCCGACAGAGTTCCCCCCATTATACAGTGCATTCCATTTAAAACAAGCCACCCCGAATAACTTTTGGTACAATGATTTTCAGGAAAAATAAAAAAACACGTCAACAATAGTATACAGGGGGACACATTTTAACATATTCACATTTGATGTTACTTTCACTATCGCACCCCCAGAGCATGTCACCATTTTTTTTTTAAATGGATCACCCTATATTGTTTCGCATTATCAGATGCTCCATGATGGGCAGATTTCAACAGAGTATAAAACATATGGTCTGACGCATATGGTTCGGGAGCTACAAATTATTTGGTTGAAAACGAGCCACCCTGAAAAACTTTTAAAACAATGATTTGCAGTAAAAATAAAAAAACAGGTCAACAATTCATACAGAAGGCCACATTTTGAAATATTCGTTCTAGAGACAAATAAAGCAATAAATCAGAAAAAGATATTTTTTATTAAATTCTTGAATCAAAATCTGATGACTTGAAATTGAGAAGAAAAAAAATTTCTATAGTGAATGTTCAAAAACGTTTCCACCAACTCCCATACAATGGTACAAATGAGCTTCCATTACCGCCCTCACATGGTTGAGGATCTCGGGAGTTATTTATCTGCAATGCCTAATGATCTTCTCTCTCAAATCTTCTAATGTTGTTGATTCTATCTCATACACTTCAGACTTCGAATGACCTCATAGAAAGAAATCTACAGGAGTGAGATCCGGAGACCTTGGTGGCCATTCTGTAGGAACTCTTCTGCCAATCCAGCGACCAGGAAAATGATCATCAAAAAATTGTCGCACTGGAGCTGCATAATGAGGAGGTGCACCATCCTGCTGAAAAACTATTTCTTGTTCGAATAAATTCATATCCTCCTCAATTGCCCTATTGATGCACGGTATTATTCGATTCTCCAACATATCCGAATATTTCTCACCAGTCAAATTTCCATCGATAAAAAAAGTCCTATGATGTGGTCACACAAAATTCCTGCCCAAACATTCAGTTTTTGAGGTCGTTGGGTATGAACTTGACGGTATAAATGAGGATTCGTATCACTCCTATATCGACAATTTTGCCGATTCACCTCTCCATTCAAACTAAACGTACTTTTAACCGAAAAACAAATTTTATTCAAAAATTCTGATGCAAGTTGATCCGTTCAGTGCACTTTCCTAAAACTCGATACGTCTATCGAAATCATCTTCGTTCAATTCATGAACTAGTCTAATCTTATATGGATGAAATTTGTACTTGAAGGATCTTGAAAACATTTGTACGACTGATTCCTGATTCTCGAGATAACTTAGTGAGAGGTTGCGTATTTTCCATTAGTCCAACGTGCCCTAAAACTGCAATAGAAATAGCTTCATCGTTGACAACTCCTGAACGGTTATGCTTTTTATTGCTAACAGATCCAGTTTCCATGAATTTGTTCAATGATTCCGAAACGTATTCGTGTCGTACATTCCTTCCACGATGATTATCATCGAACATACGGGCAGCAGCTCTAGCACTATTTCCATTCTGGTAGTACAAACTCACTATTTCAATCCGTTCTCGAAGCGTATAAGCCATTGCTTCTCAAGAATTCACAAAAACAGAAACACCAATTGTAACTTCACCTGGTAGGTAATCGTTATTGTAGAATGAGACAAATACAAAATGGAGAGAATATCGAATTCAAACTTAACTAGGCAAAATAAGACTTTTTTGAAGTATACTTCAAAAAAACACCTATGAAACCTAGGTAACAGATTGTACAGGGTGGCTCGTTTTCAACTCAAATAATTTGTAGCTCCCGAACCATGTGCGTCAGACCATAATGTTTTATACTTTGTTGAAATCTGCTCATCATGGAGCATCTGATAATGCGAAACAATATAGGGTGATCCATTAAAAAAAAATGGTGACATGCTCTGGGGGTGCGATAGTGGAAGTAACATCAAATGTGAATATGACAAAATGTGTCCCCCTGTATACTATTGTTGACGTGTTTCTTTATTTCTCCTGAAAATCATTGTACCAGAAGTTATTCAGTGTGGCTCGTTTTAAGTGGAATGCACTGTATTCAGTAATGCATTAAACCATGGAAGTATGCGAAATATACAATTTTTGAGACTTGGTGGTTTGTATTTGCATGGCAAATATTCCTTTGTTCAGTTTGATGTTCAGTTGGTTTATAGTTATCCCCAGAAATTTTGTGGAATCATTCGACTCACGACATTCCCCGTTCAATGTTACCTCAATGTTTTGAGTATATCTATATGGGTTAAACATAATGTTTTGAGTTTTAGATATATTCAGCGATAACTCATTTGCCGAGAACCAGTCTGCAATACCGTTCATCGAATTTTGGGCTTTTGTAGTGGGGTCATCGACCGAGAGGCCATTGATAACAATCAGCAAAAATAGAAAATTATATTTTAGGAAAGTTACAGACTATGTCATTCAGAGTCAGTGGTTAGAGAAAATTTTTAAATTTTTATGCCTGTTTGAGTGTTATCCGTGTAAAAATTCAAGATATCAGCATCTGGAAAGTGGTCACTCATATAGGAGTTAACAAAATTGTCATTGATGGCTTGATGGTTTTTCAGGTGAACCGGAATTACACGGATTACATTTTCAGAATGAATGTTTAAATTCTTTAGTTCTTTCCAGTAATTTTTATTGTTTCCATTGTTACTAATTTTGAACTGAAGGTATCGCCTTTTTCTCTCTGAGTATGGCGTTTTTAGTTTCATTTCTCAGATTTTTGTAGTAGATCCAATGTCTCACTTCTTTCGTATTATTATATTTTTCAAGAGCCCGATCTTTTTCGACATCGGTAATCCAGGGAGCTTTCGGTCGACAAAACTTTTGATGTGCTGTGTGCAGAAACATATGTTGTTTCAAACGGCACTGTCGAAAATAGAGGTTGCCTCCAGATTTTTTTTTCGATGATGTCATATCTGGATGAGTAATGACGTCACCAATGCGACTAGAACGTCAAAAGGTACGCATCTTGAAACAAAAGTTGACATGTCCGAGGATTTTTCCGGAAAGCTTCTTCTTCTCTAGATAATGAATTCATTCCCCACTTTATGTATACACTATATACATCTATTTCACCAATGAAACAGATGTTCCAAGAATAATATGCCGCATTTTTATTGTTGCCAGGACTTGGATTGAATAATGATAATATCCAAGAATATTGAAGATCAAAGTGAAACGCATTAAACAGAAGGTAGAGATAGATAACAAATATTTTATTTAAAAAAAAGCGTGGGGTGCATGGTATCACCTCGGACAACAATTACCTGTGATCTGAGACATTTCTCACTTTACTGCCCTAGGTGTAATGTACTATATAATTATTGATACCATGCACCCCACGCTTTTTTTTAAATTAAATACATGTTTTTCTTATTTTCTATTTTTTCAGTCTGATTTTCTATAAAAGTGTGTTTCCTACTCTTTAGAGTGTTTTTTTTATAAAAGCGTGTTTTTTTAGTTTTTTTTAAACTATTATTTTTATTATTTTTTTGCAAATTTAAAACTGGAATAATCTTATCAAATCAGGTAATCATAATCTCCGACCCGAAAAAAACCCCAAATGCCAATTTTGAATAGAATCAGACCACAATCATCAAACTCGGCCGCCATTTTGAAGCCGCCATCTTGAATTTTTCAATTTCCACAGGAGAATCATAATATCCGACCCCAAAAACCCCCACATACCAATTTTGAATAGAATCAGACCATAATCACAAAACTCGTCCACCATTTTGGAGCCGCCATCTTGAATTTTTCAATTTTGACAAAAGAATAATGATCTCCGACCACGAAAACCCTCAGATACCAATTTTAAAGCGAATCGGACCATAATCACAAAACTCGTACACCATATTGGAGCCGCCATTATGTTTTTGTTTCACACAAAAATTTCTCAGTGCTTGTCTCCGGAATTAGGTACACCTGTCAAATTTCAGATCATTCGGACGTCTCGAAGTGGGTCAAATCGCGCCCAAACGAGTCGGTTACAAACAAACAAACAAACATACAAGTGAAGCTAATATAAAGCGTGTAAAAATTAAACCAACGAAATACGGAACTGGAAAGTAAAAAATTGAATAAACTTCTTCAGTCTCAATAACTAAGCTCCTATACTAATGTAAGTAACTAATTTTGAGTCGGCGCCAAACAAACAAGCAAATGAATTAGGTAAGGCGTAAAATGATGGCATCGAGTTGCGCGGTGACATTCTGATAATTTTTTTTGACGTAATTAAATGAACTTTGATGATTGTTCGTTTGGCGCCGACTCAAAATTAGTTACTTACATTAGTTCAGGAGCTTAGTTATCGAGACTGAGAATGTTTATTTTATTTTTTACTTTTCAGTTCCGTATTTCGTCGGTTTAATTTTTTGTTAAAAAGTTTTTATTTTTCAATTTTTTGTGGCTGATATCTACTAATTAATACCTATTTGTTTTTTGATTACTTCCAAAATACTTACTTGCCCACCTTACTTCAATCATCACCAGTTAAATAATATGATTATCTACTTTTACTATTTGTTATAATATAAATTACTTTTGTTGATCTGGTTAGTTTATCTCATTACTTTGTATATCATTCCATCCTCTCATAGAATATAATGATTGTGACGGATGTAGAACAAAAATAATGACAGAAGCGATCTGTCATTGTCAACTACATATGTGTGCCAATGTTCACAAGTGAAAAATCAATTATCCCCTATTTTTCCACCCGTAAGGGTGGACAATTCCTTTCAAAATCCAAATATGATCAACTACCTCATCTAATAAAAAAAGAATCATCCAAATCGAAGAACCCAATACAAAGTTATGCCTGATAGAATCGGTTAACGGACCAGAATTCAGAGGGTGAGTGATCAATATCCTTCATTTTGCTACCCTTTGAGATGGATTTCATCTTTTTGATTCGAATGTGACCTACTTCGAAATACACCCTAGCAATTGAAAATATAATTATCGGAATCGGAAGTCCCAGTAAATAGTTATGCGTGGTCATACATAAAAAAAAATATACGCGTCGACTAGAGAACCTCCTCCTTTTTGGTTTCGTCGGTTAGAAAATAATTAATATTCCCATAAATCGCTGGTATTCTTTTGGAAAGCACTATTACTAGTTCATCATCGATTCGGAAGTAAAAAAACAATCTGATAGAAACTGACTTTTCTTCGAGGATGGAATATTTCTGTCTTTCGAGAAATGTTTACTGATCACGGAAACAAGGAATTAAGTGATTTGGAATTTTTTATATTTCACTGGGAGGATAAAAATAATAATAATCTAATCTGCTTAATTTTTTCATGCATTTATTCCATGATGGTTGAGGCTATCATGAACATGATTTATTTTTTATTTTACTATTATAGTTTTGATATTGATTATTATCTACTAATTTTCATGCCAAATCAGCACTTCTATGTCTGAGTGTAATGTATAATTCAATAAGACAGGAAGTGTTACAGTAGTGGAACACAAAACTATGAAGATGATCATGAGGTAATATAAATCACATCTAATAACGGAGCCCCAAAAAATTACTCGGATAAAAACCAACATGTGTTTGGACTAGACTAAATGAATCATGCTACAAAAAAAAAGCACTCGAAGAAGTACACAACAAACCAGTGGACCAGTACTCATTGAACAGCGGCGCCCGCAGAGAAGACCTGTTGTCGGGTCTAATAAGAACTTTGCCATAGTAAAATCAGTTCCTGAACTAGGGTACCTCCACAATTACAGGGTGTCCCCTGAAACCACACCAAAAAATATATTAGAAGAGAAACTGTCCCGCACGTACCCTTCAACTGTGAACCTTTCCATAAAAATAAAAAACATGTTCCATGATTGTTAACATTTCCGATTGCCTACGTACGAGAAGTATACGACCCCGAAACATGGCCCGACGGTACAATGGTAAACAGATACACATTTCAGAAGAGAACAAATTTTCAACAACAAGTCTTACAGCCGAACCAAACATTGGATAATCTAAACAGGTTTTTCCAAATTCTAATCACTTTCTAAAAATCACTCACCTTAATATACAATGCATAAATAGTAAATTGAATATCATAGATGCATTCCTAGCAGAGCATAACCCAGATTTCCTCGTACTCTCTGAACACTGTCAAACAAATGAAAGCATCAATAACATAAATGTCTGTAGCCACCAGGTAGCCACAAGTTTGTGTAGAAGTATCAAATGTCATGGAGGTGTTGTTATATTCGCTGGGTCGGAATGTGTGAAATTTTGCAAAGAAATGAAACGAGCCCTTCTCTCGAATTAGATATCGAATGCAGCGCAATCTCATATTGTGAAATATTCCATTTTATGAAATAATGATCTTTCGTCTGAGGTTTTCCTTCAATTTTTTCAAGACATGAATGTACAATTGGAAACGGAAACTGAAGGAATATCGGAGAAGTTTGAAAAGATTGAACAGGATGTTAACTGAATTGAATGACATCAAGGTTCAATGAATAAATAACAACGTGAACATTTCGAAGATAAAAACCGGAAAACGCAGGAAATTCCAAACGAACTGAAATTCTGAAAGATGAAAGCCTGTTTGGAGTTTTACAGTGATTGGGAAGATATCTGAGCATTAACATCCGGAGTTGTATGAGCCAAGGCTTTCTAAAATTGAATTGAGATACAGCATACCTCAATTCGCTTAAAAAATCACATCAGATAGATAGATAGATAGACAGATAGATAGATAGATAGATAGATAGATAGATAGATAGATAGATAGATAGATAGATAGATAGATATCTTTATTCGTTCTGTTAATTTACATACCTCATAGAGGTGTAGAACATGTCAAATAAATAATCTTAAATATTACATTAGGGTAAAATGACTTAAGTAAGTATTTATATACATAATAATACATTTAATACATTAAAAAAATTATGAGATTCACCCGCAAATTAATTCCAGTTATCCAGAATAAATTGCAGGATGAATACATTAAGATTGAAACACTCACATATTAAAACTAATCAATTTTTTGTATCATAGACTTTCCATATTATGTTGAAAATACTCTTCAATTTTATAAAAAACATTTTTACTCAAAACAACTTTGAGTCTTTTTTTAATAATTCCATTTTCCATTAATCTAATGTTATTTGGTAGCTTATTCCATATTTTCACCAAACTGTACTGCACATTTTTTGGATATACGTATATTTAACTTTATCATTTCGTAAATCACATTTACTTCGTATTGTGCTTATGAGATACTACCCTGTCATTAAACAAGTATTTATTATTCAAAACAAAATCAATTGATTCATATATATATAAAGAGATAACTGTCAATATATTATTTTCTAAATAGGGTTTGCAACTTTCGTGACGGGCAACTTTAAAAATTTTCTCACACATTTTTCTGAAGAATAAGTACTCTCTGTATGTGGGAAGAGTTTCCCCAAAATATTATTCCATAACGGAGTTTGGACTGTACATATGCGTGATACGACATTAGAGCAGCATTCACATTAATATTTTCAGAGAGTACATATGAGGCATATGTATATTTTGATAGATCTCGAGTCAACTGATCTATATGAGATTTCCAATCTAGACGATGATCTATTATCACCCCCAAAAAGGACATATTTCTGGATGTTTCAACTACTGCATTGTCGATTACTATGTTTAATGCGTTGGTTTTTTTTCTATCAAAATGCATAATTTGGGTTTTATTTACATTTAACAAAAGATTATTGTCTGAGAACCATCCATTTAACTTTTGTAAATTTTCATTGACCGTTGCAACAGCCGACAATGAGTTATCTTCATTGATGATCAAGGATGTATCATCTGCATACAATATAACAGCTTGCTTAACTATTTCTGGAAGTTCGTTCGTGTATAAAATGTACAAAAGTGGGCCTAAAATCATCATCATCATCATCATTAAAAGAGCATGCAGGGTGAAAATACAGCTTGTCACTGTATTCCAAAGATGGTGGAGCTGCTTAGTTTTTGTTTTATTCCTGCCAGGTGAAAATAATAATTTAATTATAAACGTCAAATTCATGTGTTTTAATCAATTCTCGTTAATGAACGATCAGTCGGGACAAATGCCCGTTAATAACATGGATTCTGTAGTTGAGAAGAGTAATCCGTCGAATACAGTTAGAAATAAAACATCTTTCAATACAGTACAAGCCGATCAAGGTCTAGTCGACTCTTATGAAAATGATATATTTAAACCAAATATGGAATTTAGTTTTCATTTTTCAAGACAGATGGTTATATTAGAAATCATTAATATCAAATCTAACCACCAGTGGTATTGATAACATATCATATATGATCAAGCTGTATTTACTCGCAATACTGGACTATATGACACATATTATTGGCTGCTGCCTGAAGATTGGTTATTTTCCATCTGGGTGGAAAAATGCAATCATAAACCCTATAGCTTAGGACCATAATCTAAGATTACAGCGATTTGCGACCAATAAGTTTATTGCCAGTATTGAGCAAAATTTTGGAATAATTCATGAATATTCAATTACAAACTTATGCATTACAAAATAATATCATTACATCAAGTCAATCATGTTTTAGACGTGGTCATAGTACCACAAGTGCAATAATAAAATAACTGATGATATTATATCAGCCATTGATAGAAAAAAGGTGACAGTATTAGTGTGTTTGATTTTTCCAAAGCATTCGACACTGTTGACCATAAGTTACGCTGTTCAAAATCAAAGTATTACGGCTTGGAAAAGATCGCAGTCAAATTTTTTTCATTCTATCTTACCGATAGGACACAGCAAGTTCGCAAATAAAGGCATATCCTTTGCAGGTCATGTTAGGTCGGGGGTACCACAGGGTTCCATTCTGGGACCACTACTTTTTTTTGTATACACTGCCGATATATATTTTTTATATATATATATTTTTATATATATATATTTTTATATATATATTTTTTTATATATATATATATAATATATTATAAAGATAGAATAAGATAAATCTGTTACGAATCCAAGAGAGCCCACCTTCCGCCTTCAGCCTGTTTCATGGTTTTCCAATCATCAGGACGGCTTGTGGTCTCTTTCAAATTCGTATCAGATATCTTGTAGTGCTAATACCTATCGGCAAGTACAAAAATGTGAAAAGCATCAAATTATAGATAGTGTCACCTATAATCTGTGCGGTGAAGCTTAGACCTGTTATCGTGGAATTTTAATGACACTAAATTTCGAACACATTAATAGGTCACCAACAGATGTCAGCATAGGCCAATCCACGACACCAATAGTCGAACTCCTAGTGCGTTCTGAGTAACGCACAACAAATAACGAGAATAAGAGACATAAAAGTGGGTATAAAATAGTCCTCGTAAGAATTTGTGGGTTACCTTAGTGTACTGAGAATACCGCAGGAAGGAAAATTACTCATCACAGTCCCCGATACACCGCTTGGAAACGCAGTTGTTTCAGATCAGCAGCTGATTGAAATTATTGGTCATGGTGATTCTAATTCCATTGTTCAATATCTAATAGTAGAACCAGAGCTTCACGAGAAAATTGTAAACAAAATGAGAGGAAATTTCAACAAGAACTGGTCCACGCGTTTTGTTTTAAAACTGTACCTTCAACATTGAAACCTTCAACTTTAACGAATTGAACCAAAGTGTTCATCTTATTATTTTTCAAGTTTCATTTCTGTGAATTACCGAATCGATATATTGTCGTCCTAAATTTAATTCGTTGAATGATTAACAACATATAATTTTTCATTCATTACCACTTAATAATTATCCATGATTATTTTTTGACATTTCTAGAAACCAATGAAAACTCTCAATTCAAATCATTCATGTACGCTTTGACCAATCGAAACATTATTATAGTTAGTTAGTTAGATAGTTCATTCACTACTTTAGATACTGGTGTTCAGTTGTAGCATGTCATGTTGCATTTGGATTATATCCAAACTCAGAGAAAATACAAAAGTATCTGTATATATAAATGTAAAACATAAATTCGACAAATATTTCATAAATATATCTATAAATAATATAAGTATAAAAATGTAGTATAATGTGAGAGTACTACCACAAAATTTCGAAATGTAAAGGAAGAGTGTCTAAATCATCAAGCAGTGCTTGTCGCATATTGGAATTAAGATATTCCTCCACTGAATAAAAGCAATACTTCGAACAAAACTGTTTAATAATGGTTTCGAAATCGTGTGCATTCAAATGTCTAACTTCCTTGGGTAATTTATTAAATTCGCCAATATTCAAAGAATTTCCATCTGACCTCGCTGGTCTATGCATGGGTTTTCTCAGCAAATCTCGTGATCTGGTGAGATATTGGTGACCCACGGTTTCAGTTTCATAAAATTCTCTGTTTTTGTGAATTTCTAAAAGAGTGTGATAATGAAAAATTGTAGGGACTGGCATGATTTTGAGATTGGGGAAAAGTGGTCTGCAATTATCGGGGATAATACCATAAGTGCTTTAAAAATTACCGATGATTCGGAAAAAACGTGTTTTTTCCAAAAAACTATTTTTTTAATTATATGGTTAATTTTCAAAGAACGAATGGTATTCGGTAGAAAATTTCAAAAATACAAAAATATTCAAATTATTTATTGTTATTGTTGATACTACAATTATTGTAAGTAATATTGTCACTGCAGTTGAATTGTCACCTAGCGCGCTGAATTACAGCGATAATCCACATAGTAGGTGGATTACCGCTGTAATTCAGCGATAATTCCACACCTCTTATGGACATTTCAATATATGAGTGAAATTTTCTCTATAATTTGCCCCGCTCATGATTCTCATGATTTTTGTTTGCTGAGCAAATATTTTTTGAGGATGGCAGGAGCTGCCCCATTGAAGAATGCCGTATAATATGTGACTTTGGAGTAAACTGAAATACAGGCTGTCCCTGGATTTCCCCTTTTTCTCTCGAAAATGTATAGATGGGGTCAAAAGATCACTAGTACTTCATATAACTTTTGTTCCTAAAAGCCTTCGTTACCAAGTTACGGGCCCTCAAAGTTACAAAATAAAAAATGCTTTTCTTTGATAACTTTCAAAGTGAATATTCAAAATCATCTTAATTTTGGTGATTGACTAAACAAATGAATTCCTTCGATGAGCTTTCATGTAGGAATCAGTTGTTTTGCTACAAAGTCAGGAACGGACTACTCCCGATGACCACACCCCAAAACTTTGAAATGACTGGGATTTGTCAATATGTTTTAACAAAAAAAAGTTATTTGGACAATTTCCTGAATGAAAGTACTCGTGTGGAAAATCGATCAGAGCAACGATTTTTGATAAAAATGCATTTTTGTTCGACGACATCCAACCTGAGATGTCTACCATTATTCGAAAACATAAATTTATTCACCGGATATTTTTCACCTATTCATGCGCAGCCGTTTTTGTAGTTTATTCGTTTGCTTTTTATTAGTTATGTCTTCCGATGTGCGTTTTTTCAGCCAAATTTATCTTCGGGTTAAAGATTTTCTCCCATGAAATTATACTCAGTATCAGTGAAACTCCTCAACATTTAAGCTGTGAATACGAATTTGCAACATCCAAATGTTGAGTTTCATGAGATTCAGATAACACAACACGAAACGTGCTTATTCCACGCGTACATACGGCATATGGACTGAATTCGATATTTCATAGTGGAGTAGTGTTAGTTCAAAAACACCACGAATCTACATAACTTGATATTTTATTTGAAAAAATATCTACATTGTAAATGAAACTTTCAACTAGGTACTGTACTTTTTGTTTACGACTTTATTCAAGCATATTTTGTATTATCCCTATTATAAATAGTGTTGAATTAACGTTAGCATTAGTATTTCTACTGTGAACATTTTTCATTTCAAATAATGGTGGACGATCGGGTTTGATGTCGTCGAGTAAAACTGCATTTTTATCAAGAATCGTTGCTCTGATCGACTTTCTACACGAGTACTTTCATTCAGAAAATTATCTACGTAACCTTATTTTGTTGAAAACGATTTAAAATTATCCCTCATTTCAAAGTTTTGGGGTGTGGACCATCGGGGAGAGTCCGTTCCTGACTTTGTAGCAAAACAACTGATTCCTGCATGAGAGCTCATCGAAGGAATTCAGTTGATTGGTCAATCACCAAAATTTAGATGATTTTGAATATTCACTTTGAAAGTTATCAAAGAAAAACATTTCTCATTTTGTAATTTTGAGGGCCCGTAACTTGGTAACGAAGGCTTTTAGGAACAAAAGTTATATGAAGTACTGGTGATATTTTGACCCCCAGGAAAAAAGAAAGTCCAGGGACACCCTGTATATGGATTTAAGAACGTCAGAATTTACAATATTTTTTATTCTGCGGATCAAGAAAGTGGTGCAGGATAATTCACCACCTAGCTGGTCGATGTTAGCTGCCCAATTTAGCTTGTCATCAATCACTATACCTAGTAATGTAACAGTATTACCAGACGAGATGTTTGGGTGAGAATATATCAACACCTCTTGATTTTTATCGATGTTGAATTTAGGTTAATTTGTATTGAACCAATAATTAGCTTGTTCCAAGGACAATTTATCAGATTCAGATAGAGTTTGCAGATTCTCATCAGAATTTATTAGGATAGTGTCATCTGCAAATAGCACTGTATTAATTGGTAGCATATGATGGTACAAATCATTGATATAAATAATGGTGTGAGAAAAATCTACCTAGAAAATTGCCGCGGGAATGATTTGAGGTATTTTGTTTTTATTCTTTGACAACCCTTATTTTTAATTTATAATATATAATAATAATAATATACATTTATTGACAGAAAATAGTATCTAGATACATTTGGGAAAAAAAATGAAACTTGTCAATAGGTTACAAGTTGGAATACCATTCTTAATAAAAAAAAACGAAGAAAGAGAGAAAATATATAGACGTGAAATTAATTATAATTGAAATAATTATGATGAAGGGTGTTTATTCCATTGTTTTCTCGATGGATTTTGGAATAAAATCAAATCATGAGATCCACTCCCATACATATAAAAATATACAACCACTATATGGATGTTGTTACAATATTAAATCAATAATGGTATAATAATAAAGTGAATAATATAGAACGATAAGATAGAGAGAAAAAGGAAAACATTGAACAATACAGAACAAAAATACAATATGAAAGAGAATGAATGAAACTTACAAAAATAATGGGTGATAATTATTATAGTGGAGGACACACATATATATATATATATATATATATATATATATATATATATATATATATTTTGATAATCATGATTATTTGATAATAGTTTTTGATAATAGATTTTGCTTGTAACAATTTTTGAAACACACAATATATTTAGATTGGAGGATCGGCGGGAGGTCATTATATAACTTTGCGATGGTATAAGTAAAAGATCGCTTGAAATGCTCGGTGAAGTGCCTAACAATATGAATCATTTTACGTCTTATGTTCACATGATGCACACCCGTCTAAACTGTATTTTATTATATAAGTATGGGGGTGTATAAGTGACAACTATTTTATGGAATAACACCGCGGAATGGAGTGTGCGCCTATCAAACATTTTCAACCAATTTGCTTTTTCCAGGGTGCGTGAAATGGGATCCCTCTTCCCAATGCCAAATGAAAATCTCAAACATGAGGTTTGAACCTTCTGAATTCTCTGTTGTTCATTGGTATTCAGAGGGTAGTGATATACTACATTACAAACGTATAAAGTGGACAGAATCAGAGAATCACACAATAGCAATTTATTTTCAGGTTCAAGGAATGTCTGTGAGGATTTATAATTTCATTTTTCCATAAGCCTTTTGTATTAACAGTGATATATCTTTTTGAATTTTAGGTCGTCATCGATTGTTATTCCCAAATTTCTCACATGACTCTTCACCGGAAGATGTACACCACCTATTTTTATACCCAGATCACCAACTTTCAACCTAGTACCCTGCCTTCCAAATTCAACGTCTGTCATCAATTCGCATGGAAAGTGAGAAATGAATCGAAACCGGTTCAGTTCATTATATCATTTTGCGAGGAAGGCTGTTTGTGATCGTAAATTCAAAAAATAATCTACAGAATACCACACGAGAGTTGGATAGAGTAGAAAATATTTCTCCAGATTTTTTTCTCAAACTTGTTGGCATTGGCACTTGTTGGCACTCGAGCCCGTCGGGCTCTCGTGTCTATTGCCTGGCAACAAGTTTTCGAAAATCTGTCGAATTATTTTCGCTTTATTCTCACTCTCTTGTGGTATTACAACTGATAATAAATACATGTTGTACATTCATAATGTTAAGGTATACCAAATCAATCGGATCGAATAATTTGCTGAAATATTACTCGAATCTGGAATGGAAGATGTTTGAAACGATATTAAATCCAATATCAGATCCATCCAAAAAACCATATCAACCAAATCATAGTGTGGCATTTTTCTATGAGATGAAATATATTCACTTCATATTTCATGAAAATACCGTCTTTTGATGGAATTCCTATTTCTTGTCACAAAGGACATGCTGTGGAACTGAAAAATGATAAGTTGAGGAGATGAAAAATGTGGAGAGATGCAAATAACAAGGGTTATTTGAATAAGGAGACAGAAAGGTTGGAACAAATGAAAGTGAGGAGATTCGGCAAGAAGATTCTCTATTTTTATCCCGCATCTTATACACCAGGTGTCAGCGAAATGTATTAAGTCTGGAGGCTTTCGATGTGATATGTTCAGTATATTCTACGTTTTCCACTCCAAGCAAGGTATGTGTTCGAACGAAGTTTGTTTCAAGAGTCATGAGTCATTTCAGAATTTCGAACAATGCTCCAATTGAATTTCAACGAATTAATTTAATAAAATTCCATTTGTCAAATATTCTCTGTCAAATTAACCCTTTATAGGGCATAAGAAAATTCTAGTGTATCGAGAAAAGAAGGGGTTTGGGATCGCTTTGTAGGACTACAGAACAAAACAAAAAATTAAAAAAAAATCTATAACCCACACCATTGGTGGAACATGGTGATCAATATATTGACCAAAGATTGTTTAGGATTCCGCACAATTTGTGGTCATTATACTAACCACCCCAAATGATTCACAAAAAATTACACATTTCGTTCTATTAGACAATGAAAAATCAAAGATGATTCTCCAAACACATGGATTCCAGTTTTATGGTAGTTGGCCTCCATGAAATGGTTCGAAACATTTTGTACATAAAGCAACATTGCATTCTTCACAAATGGTTGTGAACAGGTTTGGCTCTGCTACTGCAGTGGGCACATCTACGTATTGTGATTTTCTAGTGATTTTCTAGATTTTTTCAAGAGTTTTGCAATTGGTGCTGTTGATGATGTTCTCCTCTGCCTGGAGCTGTGAGTTCCAATGAGTTCATTTGCCAAAGTACTGCGGAAATCCAAGTGAGACATTGGTTTCTTCTATCTTTCAGAACACTTATTCTTATAACAAATAAAGGAATTCACTATTACGGATTCTACTAGATAATAAAATATCTTCATCTACCATCTTCTACTTTTCCAACTGATATTATAAAATGGAATGTACTGTTCAAAGATGTCCTACACCACCCATGTTTTCATTGTAATCTTTGACGGGCGGAGGACAATGCAGTGGTTCTTTTTGTCCAGTGTTATTTGTTCTCATGATCTCCACCCTTCTTGTAGGATCGTGAAATGAACTGAGGAGGATCACACTTTTCAATCCTCGGTCTTTTCATTTTGTGAAACTGATTTCTTCACGGGAAGCAAAGTCAGAATCTCCCCTTTTCATTTGGTTTTCAAATCGCAAGAGTAACGTTTTCTATCTGATCTGAATGTTCCACAGCAAAATATTTTTCTCTCAAGTAAACCTTTTACCAAATCGAACGTACTGAAAACGTTATCGAAATAGAGGCAGTAGCCCTTATCGATATACTTTTCCCAAAGATCTTTGACAACCCGTGCTCCAAGAGTATCATCTACTGATCCAGTTGATTTGCACTCATAGACACTGAACTTGAGCATGTTCTCTGTCTTAGCATCTGCAATCACCCATACCTTGAAACCACGTTTTATGTTTTTTTTTGTTTACTGTTTCAAGCTACATCGTCCTTTGAAACCCACCATACTTTCGTCTATGGATAAATTCCTGCCTGGCTGGAAGGATTCATAGAACTCATCGTTGAGATGAGAAATCAATGGTCGAAGTTTGTACAATTTACAAATTGTTTTCGAATTTCTTTGGGGCATTTGATTGTTGTCGTTCAGATGTAGATATCGGAGTACTTTCAGAAATCTTTATATTGTCATTACGTTGGTTATTCTTGGTACTGAAAAATTCGGATCTGTTGACCAATATCGCCTCATTGATAGTAAGGAATGAAAACCCATTATGATGAGAAGTCCAATGAATGATTTCAGCTCCTCTACATTCAATGCCAAATCAGTTCCATTCTGCTTTGCATACTTGTTGCTTTCTGCAACAATTTTCTGCATAATGTCATCAGACATAAAGTTTTGAAAAATATCGGAGGGCTTGTCTATATTTACGTTGGAAGTAGGTCCATGAGGCTCTTGAAAACAATATTTATTGAAAGCGCTCGGTTTGACGGGATCCTTGGTGGAAGAGTACTTCGGATTGGTGAAATCAGTAGATCGATTTTGTTCATTTGGTTTAGAACAGACAGAATTGAAATGAAATCCAGCAGTTTTGATACTGTTGGTGTCAAGTGTGCCATGTTCATTGGAATACGAATCCTATTTCCAGTCATTATTTCAGATATTGCCCAAATTATTGCCCCAGCCGAAATAAATGGAGATAGAAAACTGTTAGCATTGGATATTATAACTATCAGACTTGAATACTGTCTTTCAGCGAAGGCAAAAGACAACAAAATGTCGGTGAAAAAAAATAATGTACCTTACCTTGAAATTGTATAAAAAATGAATGAATTGTTTTTCGTAAAGATTACAAGAGATAAAAACAAAAACAGATATGTCGACGTGAATTGCAAGGAGTATTTTTTCGCACGATGATTGTATAGAAACGAACACAGAATACGTTTGGTTCCAAAAAATAAGTAAAAACAGCACCCACAATTTCTGTTGGGATAGTTATCGAAATAATAGCGCGGAAGTCACTCAGCTAACCACCTTTCATTGAACTTCTGCGCACTCATCTATGTGGTCACTTGAGCGTGTTATAGGCGTTTAAGGATTTATGTTTTCACCATTCTGGAGGTATTCACCGAGTTGAGTGAATATGAAATTTCGCGCGTAATTTTGACGGAGGGTGGTTAATCAAGTAACCAAGACTGTTTAAGGGTTTTAAAAAGTGATTTTGAGAATTGACAAGTTGTCCAAGGGAATTTGGAAAAACAAACCTTCCTGTTTTTTTAATTCTTATCAATTTTCAACTGAAAATATTCGTCGCAATATGAACGATACTTTTCTCCCCACATTCGTTGCTTGCATACATTTTTTTTGAGCATGATATCATAAGTGCTAGGAATTTCATAGAATAACGATTTGAATAAAATATCGTGAGTGCATATTCGAATTGGAGTTATCATATCCGATCTATCAGAAGTATAGCTTGCAGGCAAGGCCCTAATTTGCGTTAATAGAATTTTCCCAATTGCTTGACCAAAAATTCGGTACTGGAATCATAGGACATGAATGCTAATATCCCCCGAATCAATAAAAAATCAAGGAAATTTCAAAAATAACAATTTATCTGAATTAAAAAGTTATTAGAATTTATCTGTTGGAAAATCCAAAAAAAAAACTACCACTTTGTATTATGCTTTTCCATATGCTTCCTTCCGCAGCTCCAGAAATATTATTCATCAGTATTATTGAATCGAATCATATTCATGGTATGGATATTCTTGACTTACTCTTGATGGAAATACTGAATGAACTTTCGCATGTTTTCAATTTTCCATATGATAAATTTCTCGAAACTTTTCCATCGATACGAGTAGTCGGTGAGATCAAAACAAAAGCATAATTTGGTATAATTTTTGTCTAGTTCCACTCCACCACAGGTTGGCCTGTTCGAGTAGCCATACATGTTTGGGAAAAGTTGAGCCTTATGTTTGTCGGGTATATCTGACAGAAACTGTACGTTGATTGATCTAATTGAAATCGTTGAGGTTATATAATTCCCATATCCGAGTTTTCGTATACTTTGAGTTTCCTACTGCGTAATAGACATTTAGAGGTAGATAGAGGTAGAATCCGTTTGGAGTTTGCTAACGTGTGCCTCATTCATCCTATGGCTCATTTGACCGCCACAAACGGCCACTACCAGGGGATTGGAAGCTTACCTACGAAATCACAAGAGCCGGAAGGTTAGATGTACCATAAACAAAGGCCATCATACAAACCCCCAGTGTTCAGAAACAGGAGAAATCAATATTGAAAATAAATTTAATATTCGAAAATGTACAAATGTCTATTTGACTTGACTCGACGTCAACTCTTTCTTCCATCAACAATTGCCTGTTAAATATATGGTAATATATTGGGTGTTTTCCAACATACTCCCACCTTTTCGATTCAATGAATTGAAAATTAAAATAAAACACTATAAGTCAAAACGCTTGGGCACTTTCACTGTACGCCCATGTCTTGTAGTGACAATCTGCTTCACCATCTTGCCACCTTTGAGTTCTGGATCGGATTTGGATCTGTGGTCAATTTTTTCTCTTAGTTGTGGATCGGAATTGAGCTTCTGGTCAATTTCTTCTTCAGGATCGAGATCTTTCCTCTAATGAAGGACTGTTTCTCTGGGTCTTAGGATTTCTTCATTATTTGGTCTCGAAATTTCTAAGGGGAACCACCGTTGAAAAGTTCGAAGTAGTTCTCCCCCTGACACCTCAACTTTAGCTACTCTTGCCAAACTATCTCTGCCAGGATGAACTCCAAGGACTTTTGCTAAAGGCCAATTCACGCGCTTCTTGTTATACACTTCCAACAATATAATGTCCCCTGGTTGAATTCTAGCCATCTCTCTGTGACCATAATGGACCAGTTCTGCTAGATACTCCTTTCTGAATCTCCCCCTCAAATTATCTCTCACATTTTGAAGATATTTTTGTCGTTCCGTACGTATTCTCTGTCTATCGTATCAAGGTCTGGGACTCCATTACTTGGGATACTCTGCAAGAACTGCAATGGACTGAGATGAATCAATTCATCATTATTTGAGATATACGACAAGGGCCTGGAATTGATCATCACTTCACAATCACACACAATCATAAATGACGCTTGCTTTACCTAAATTCCTCCTCAGGAGCTCTTTTGTAATCCTCACTAATCGCTCCTACCATCCTCCCCACCATGCGGCTGTAGGAAGGTGGAAAATCCATCGGATTCTCTTCACTGAACAGAATTTCATAATCTCTTCCCGATCGATTCCCTTAAAAAAATTGCAAGCTCCCACAAAACTTGTTCCATTATCAGAATACTCTACTTCGTCTAGCAATGAACCTTCTGAGAGCACGGATAAATGCTTTTGTGTATCTCTTGATTGTTCATTTTGTGAATCATTTGCCTTGTCTTTTTCAGAAGATTTATTCGAAGGTAAATCCGGGCACAATATTGGAAAATGCTTTTTCTTGCATAACAAACATTTGATGAAAAATCTACAATTTTTCACGGTATGATTTGGTCTGAGGCATCCAAAGCAAGAGTTATTTTTCATGACCATATCTTTATTTCATCAAATGTTAGTTTATTTGCACTCAAACATTCCTGACTTGAATGGGAGCGGCCACAGAAGATACAGTCCATGACTTCCTTACCGTTCTTATTCTCTGATGCAAAAATAGTAGCTGCGGTGTTCAATTTAGGTATATTAGTGGAGTGTTGTGATTTTACCTTTTGATTGTTCTGACCTTTTCCAGTGTCCTTTCCGTGTGAAAAACCAGTTCGGGCTAACTTGATCCGTTCCTCACTCTCAACCTCAGCTTTCAGGAAATCTAATGAAAGATTCAAATGATTACCAGGGTTCTTATATTCGTTTCCACCTGAAGTGTTGTTTGTTATAGAACTTTGACAATTTTCTCCGGAATTGTTTCTTGCAATAGAGCTTCGATATCTCTCCCAAACCTTGAGAACATCTTCGGGTAAAGCTGATTCCGCTTAAGGATATAACATTGCCGCATTCTTGTCACTTGTGACTTCCAAGGTCTCAAGAGCTCTTAATTGTATCTCGAGCTCATCGTATAAGTTAGATAGAGACATACCTGCTTTCATTAGTCATCGACTGCTCCAACACGAAATTCAGGAGCTCCCTGACGTTAACCTCAATTAGGAATTCGTCCCTAGCAAACCTAGTTTTTGATTGATTGACGGCCTTCTCACAATTGTCACCAGGAGGCGAGAAACTCTCGACCAATTCCTCGCCGTGGAACCCTGTTCAGTAGCTCGAATCAAATACTGGAATTTGTCTCCATTGTAGATTGTAGGATCTTCGTGAATTTTCTCAAATTGACCCCAAAATCCGATCCAGTTCTTCACCTCGCCGTCGAATCTCTTCAAATCAAGTTTGGGTGATTTGAAGTTCTTCCTCTTCGTTCCTAAGCTTGTGCAGTTAGCATTGCTGACTACTTCTTCTTGTTTCGTCACCCCGTCCAAATACAAATTATACCTGGTTTTGTATTTTAGACTCCTCTCTGAATAATTTAACTGAATTCCATTCCTCTTCGAATTCATTATCACCAACATCATTAGCGAATAGTTTTCACGAATTTGCTCATCCAGAATGTAGAAACGGGCGCTTTCATCTCCTAACTTCTTGAAATGAGCTATTACGTTAACCTTCATGGATAGTTTGTCCTTCAGTAAGCTATCCAATTCCTTGCAAATCTTTGTAAATGATCGCCTCAATCGAGTTCTTCATTTCTCTAACTGGTTTGATCTCTCCATCGAACAGTCCTGTCACGGTCGCCAAAATGTTCAGAAACAGGAAAAATCAATATTGAAAAGAACTTTAATATTCGAAAATATACAAATGTCTATTTGACTTGACTCGACGTCAACAACTTTTTCTTCCAACAACAATTGCATGTTAAATATATGGTAATATATTGGGTGTTTTCCAACACCCAGGATTTGATGGAACTCACCTGGTCCTATTACAGAAAAGGCTGGATGTGCTCATACTCCATTCCTGCGAAATTATCAGAGCCTACATGACCTGGGGAGAAAGGGAGTGCTTCTGTTCAAAGTAGGCAAATAATCGGAACAAACACCTGAATCTTACAGATCTATCATCCTAACATATTTTCTCATGAAGACTCTTGAGAGGCAGCTAGATATGCATCTGAAGGATGAAACTCTCAGCGAATGACCACTCAGATCTCGCAATTATGCGTACCATCCTGGAACGTCGATAGATGTAGCATTTTAACGATCTGAGAAATGGCAGACATCGACATCTAATAACACCTCCACAAAATCGATAGAAAACTATTTGCCAGTAGATCAAAGCTACACTCGGAAGAATGACACTGAGGACCACTTCAGGAGAGGCCACATAGGCACAAAAGCAGGAAAGGGGTGTTTACAGGGAGACGTCCTACCGCCACTGCGCTGGCCATCCTGATGTATGAGTTTCTCAGAAAATTATTCGCATGAGTCTTCCACTACCTTGAATGACCTAGCGATAGCCGTTGAAGGACATCATATCAAAAATCACACCAATTGCACTAAATATGGTAGGCAGATGGTGTGAGCAGGAGAAAAAAACCACCGTTACTTTCTCCAGGAGAGGAGCATGGAAAGGTTTCAACCACTAATGCTCAATTGGAAATATATTCCATTCGCAACAGAAATCAAGACAACCATTGGGTAACTTCTGACTAGAGGCTCAGATAGAATGTACATATTCTAGAATGGCAATAGAATTCTCGAATTTGTGAAGAATGTGAGAATGGAAAAGAAATTAGTAAACGAAATAATCTTAAAACAACTGCCTCAGTTGTTGAACAGAAAAAAATGTATAAAACAAAAATTGAAAACTTTATAAAATGCACTGAAAGGAAATAATTCATTTCATTGTTTGATCTTGGTTATTCTGTGTGTAACAGATTTTGTATTTCTGTGAGTAACAGATTTTGTATCCGCGGCAAGCTTTTGAATCTGTTACTCATAGAATAACTTGGACCAAACAATGAAATACATTATTTTACCATTTCAGAATGTAAAAATGTTTTAAACAACAAGCTTTCTTTACAGTAATGCTTGTTAAAAAAATATAAATGTTAAAAAAAAAAATTGACAAAAAAATATTGATAAACTTTTATATCAATAATGCAAAATCGAAATTAGGCAGAAAGATACAGTTTATTTCACTTTTTGATTCTGATGTCTGAAATTCAAACGTGAGTAAAGGTAATTTTTGTGATTTCAGATGAAGTAACAGATTTTGTACCAGGGAGGCAAGCTTTTGAATCTATTACCCCAAATAGATACTGAAAATGGACCAAATCAATGAGCAATCACATTATTTCCATTTCACTGCTACATTTCAATAATCACGTTAAATTGTCAAATTTGACTTGCAAGATTTGATTACAGACAGACAGACACATAGACAGACAAATAGACACCGGGACAGATAAAACTGAAACTAAAAGCTTGTAAAGAAATCTTTGACCTCAAAAACCCCCACTTACCAATTTTATACAAAATCGGACCATAATCACAAATCTCGTCCGCCATTATGAAGCTGCCATGTTGGATTTTTTTATTTTGACAGAAAAATGATAATCTGCGACCCCGAAAACCCTCAGATACCAATTTTGAAAAGAATCCGACCATAATCACAAAAATTGTCCGCCAGATTGGAAGCCGCCATTTCGTTTTTTTCCCTTACAAAAATTTTATAATGCATTGTCACCGAAATTATGTATACCTGCCAAATTTCAAATCAATCGGACGATTAGAAGGGGGTCAAATTTAACTTGCAAAATTTGATTACAAACAGACACAGACAGACAGACACCGGGACAGGTGGAACTAAATATGAAAAAAAATTAAATAATGACCTTATGTCTATTCACAGGGGTCATGAGATCTACGATCGGGTTGGGCTCGATAGCATGGTGGCAGAAGGGAACAATAAGGCATCCAAAGTCTAGCATGTCTATCAACGGATCCTGACGCAGCCTTGGAAGCTCTACTCACTCTACCATCAATACCTCACTCAATTTGGGAAAAGCAGGGAGTGGAACTTACAGGTTGATACACGAGCAAACTCTGACCATCAAAAGCCACTAGACCATCAGGAGCCATACGAAGAATTTGCATACCTCATTCTAGGGATGCCAGTCGACTACAGAATTCCGAAATGTAGTTTCCATAACAATTTCGAAATGGACAGACTCAGTGAAAAGGACTGGCAAAGAGGCCCGTGGATAAGACCCATGTATGGTTTACAGACGGCTCAAAGTCGAATGAAGGCGGATATGTCATTATATACGCGGCTAGGAAACAGATCAAAATCTCAGTTAGACTTGGACCAAAGAGAGTAAACGTTATCTGAATAGGAGGTACTAATAAGCTCTAGCCAATCGGAATCTTCCAGCAGTAACCCGTCATAGTGACGTACATGGACATGAGTACTGGTGGCCCACGTAACGTACAGAGTGGTCCAATATACATTCAAGAGCCTGTAACTCTCAGATACCAGAGTGCGGAGTGCGCTAGTCCGCCACTGTCCAGAGAGAATGGTGGCCATGACATGTCCATATACGTCACGATGACTCACAAATGATCTCTTTTCCCTCTCTATTACTGTCACCATTGTCTTATGGGGACTAGACTCTCCTTCTCAGATAACGTTTACTCTCTTTGGACTTGGACGACATGCAACGACGGCTAAGGTAGTGACCTCAGAGTACGGTAATGCCCACTGAGGCAGAAAGTCGGGAACAGAATGAGTATCATCTACTGGGATAGCCAAGCAGCGTTCCGTGCACATCAATCAATTCTATAACGCGTTGAGCAAATTGGACAGCCTGGGGCCCGGAAACGTGCACCATCTAGCGACGGGAAACCGAGGGGAAAAAAAATTGGGCCCCGAACCCTTTTAAACCCAAAAAGGATAGCCAAGCAGCGTTCCGTGCACATCAGATCAATTCTATAACGCGTTGAGCAAAACGAGTGTGAAGATATCCATAAATGCGTGGGTGTAAGCCAAATGGCAAGAATGATGGAATCAACTCCCCGGAATGTTGAGACGAAAGGGTTGAGACACTCGCCCATATTCACTGGAGACTCACTTAGCCACTATCACAAGGACGTTAGAATAATGGTGGTCTACCAACAGGGATTTACTAGGCCTGACATACAAAACCCAATGGAAATTCTGCCAGGAGGACAAGTTAGCCGCCCTGCATGTGCTGCGCCACTGCGAAGATGAAGGTTGGTGCAATATGGGGAAAAGAAAACAAATGTTGAGAGATTCACGAAGCAACCACTGTGAAAGCTGTGGATTCTCATTGAAGAAACAAAGCTAGACAGTGTACAAAGATCGCGGTGTGCCAGGCCAAAGAACCAGCTTTCAACAAGTTGTTAATATGTAGGAGGAAAAGTTTAGCCTTGAGGAACGCTTGCATTCATGGTGAAAGTTTTGGCATTACTCCATCTACGACGACATTTATCGATATATCTGTAGAAAAAATACATAACAAAACACATGGTTGAAGGGGCAGGCCATAGAATGGGAGTTGAAAAGACCTCGATGCCAAGTTCTATTCAAAGTTTCAGAAATATCCAAAGTTACCAGGAAATTCACTAGGTTTTTCGATCGAAGCATGCCACATACAGGGTGTCACTGGACTTCCTCTTTTCCTTCCGGGAATGTATTGATGGGGTCAAAATATCACCAGTACTTCATATAACTCTTGTTTCTAAAAGCCTTCGTTACCAAGTTACGGGCCCTCAAAGTAACAAAATGAAAAATGTTTTTCTTTGATAACTTTCAAAGTGAATATTCAAAACCATCCAAATTTGGGTGACTGACTAAACAAATGAATTTTTTCGATGAGCTTCCATGCAGGAGTCATTTGTTTCGCTATGAAGTCAGGAACGGACTACCCCGATGGTCCACACCCCGAAACTTTGAAATGACTGGTATTTGTCAATATGTTTTAACTAAACAAGGTTACCTCGACAATTTCCTGAATCAAAGTACTCGTGTGGAAAATCGATCGGAGCAACGATTTTTGATAAAATTGCATTTTTGTTCGACGACATCCAACATGAGATGTCTACCATTATTCGAATAGATTCATTTGTAATGGAAATAGAAATGATAGGTGCAATGTTCATAACGAATCTTTATCATTCAAACACGTTTACCTCACAAAACTCATGGTGTAAATAATCAATCGCAAGCCTCAAGAGCAAACAGAAATGCAAAATTCGCTACAAGAACTGCTCGATATGACCCCCGTCCTTAATACATTTTCTTAGTCGGCGCAAATACCCTCTCTGCACTTGAGAAAGCATGCCAGGGTCGTTTCGTATGGCTTCACAATGTAATGTAATTCTATTCAACAAGGCATCTCTGGTGTGAATAGGTACAGCGTAAACAAGGCTTTTTGATGCACCCACAGGAAGAAATCCTATGGATTCAAATCCGGATACCGCGGTGGCCATGAATATGGCCCACCTCTACCAATCCATCTATTGGGAAAAATCTGGTTCAGATGGTCTCACACAATCAAACTTAAATGAGGAGGAGCGCTATCATGCATAAACCACATATCTCTTCGTGTTTGCAATGAAACATGTTCCAGAAGTCCATTCAAATCGTTCTGAATGAACTCCAAATAATGTTCTCCATTCAATCGGTCGTGTAGAACGGATGGTCCTATGGGATGGTTTCCTATGATACCAGCCCAAACATTCACGTTAAATTTCCGTTAATATTTGGTTTGCAATATCCCATGGGAATTTTCTTTGGCCCATATGTGGAGATTATGAGAGTTTCTTACTCCATCTCTACTGAAACCTGCTTCATCAGTGAATAAAACTTGAGTAATGAAAGTCATATCCTCTCTTTGCTTATCCAGGAACCAATTGGCATATTTCAGTCGTGCTGGAAAATCTTCAGGTGTCATTGCATGTACCTTCTGGATGTGATATGCGTGGAGCAGTTGTTTCCTAATTATTCTATGAATAGTGGACTTGGATGTATGATACCGTTCTGATAGGTTTCTGATGCTCATTGAAGGATCATCAGCGACAGCCTTCGAAATATTTTTCTCCACTACAACGGTACGCACAGCCCTAGGAAAGTCCTCAACATTCAAGCTGTGAATACGAATTTGCAACATCCAAATGTTGAGTTTTATGAGATTCAGCTAACACAACACGAAATGTGCTTATTCCATGCGTACATACAAAATATGGACTGAATTCGATATTTCATAGTGGAGTAGCTTGTTAGTTCTAAAACACCACGAATCTACATAACTTGATATTTCATTTGAAAAAATATCTACATTGTGAATGAAACTTCCAACTGGGTACTGTACTTTTTGTTCACGACTTTATTTTAGCATATTTTTATAATCCCTGTTATAAGTGTTGAATTAACGTTAGCATTAGTATTTCTACTGTGAAAATTTTTCATTTCAAATAATGGTGGACGATCGGGTTTGATGTCGTCGAGTAAAACTGCATTTTTAACAAGAATCGTTGCTTTGATTGACTTTCTACACGAGTACTTCTATGCAGAAAATTGTCTACGTAACCTTATTTTCTTGAAAACTATTGAAAAATTATCTGTCATTTCAAAGTTTTGGGAGTGTGGACCATCGGGGGTAGTCCGTTCCTGACTTTGTAGCAAAACAACTGACTCTTGCATGAAAGCTCATCGAAGGAATTCATTTGTTTAGTCAATCACCAAAATTTGGATAATTTTGAATATTCACTTTGAAAGTTATCATAGAAAAATATTTTTAATTCTGTAACTTTGAGGGCCCGTAACTTGGTAACGAAGGCTTTTAGAAACAAAAGTTATATGAAGAACTGGTGATATTTTCTCCCCATCTATACATTTCCGGAAGGAAAAGGGGAAAGTCCAAGGACACCCTGTATATTTTACGTAGTCAAGCAAGTTTTTCATGGCCTCTGATGGCAAAAACCATATTTTAAATCTCTGATTATATCTGATCATTCAAATATATCACAAGCGTTGGGGTTTTTCCATCACTTCCGAAATGCCACTTTTTTGAGAGTGGGTTGTACTTGAGCTGTTTTCCAGTTGAATGGAAAGTTGCCCACATTGTACGATAGCGTCAAGAGTCGACACAATACTAGAGATAGTTCAGGGGCACATCTTGTGAGGATCATTAATATATAAATCGGAAAGGATACGTCGAATATTCCGTTGGTATACAGCTACCAACAAGTTTGAAGGGTAGGTGGTATTTTGTCTCGTCATAGCACCAAAACAGGTTTCTTCATTTCAATTATTATTTTTACGAATATATCTAAGAGATATTTCGACTGATGTGGTACAAAGTATCACAAAAGTGAGCATCTAGAATGAGGGAGAGTTACAAAATACTTTTTTCTTCTGCGCCGACTGATAATTTGGTGATTTTTTGGAAAATTGCCATTGATACCGATGTACTGTCAAAAATATATGCATTGAAGAAAATAACATCGATTATATCCTGATGAAGATGAGGAGTTCATGCTGAAACTTATAGACATTGTTGTATTTTCAAAATGATCTTCGTCATCAATAGGTACATTTCTGTATTGACGATTATATTATTTTTTCTTGTACAATCATTGACAATATAATCAAATATTCACCAAATATTTCTTCCAGCTCTTATGATCTCCTGAGAGAACTAACATCTTCAATTTGTTTAGCGACAACAGTTCCAGTCAAGTTATAAGTGGATTACATGATTCTGGTTCTGGAGATGCTTCCAAATTGAATGCGTGATCATCAATGGGACATTTGATATTCCGCTTGAACTATCAGATGACCTTTCAAATAAATGCTTCGTCGACGGAATGTTTCTTGATATTTCTAGAATATCTACTAGTTTACGCTTATTCATGACAGGTAAGATTTATGTATGTTTGTACATAACCTTCTTAGAAAATTCCTCCAATTTTTTACGCGCTGTTCACAAAAGCACAATGTATTTATATTTATTTCAATTTTCTCATGAAAATTGATTGTGTTGATATATAAAATTGACCATTTCAAGCCCTTGTCAAATGAATCAGGAGCCCTAGTCAAGTTCGGATTATCGATAACACCAAACTTGAGTCAAGTTCGGTGTTTTCAGATTTGTGTATGTGACGCCCGTTATAATTTACCGAATTGACGTCTTCCAAAATTCAAACCTATCGTGAATAGGCGGGTGTCAACTTATTTCCTTTGGGAGTGTAAGAGCCTATTAGACAATTAGTGTGAAAAAAGGTCCAAAGATTTGTGTATGTGACAGTTAAACGTCAAATATAAATATTCACGATGTGCACGCATTTAAACATGGGCAGATTTGGGATGAATCCTATCAAATTAATCAACGAGAAAATTCATGAGAATGTACCGACAAATACGAAAAAATCGAAGGAGTACGTTTGGAAGCAATTTACTAGATTTTGCGATGAACGAAAATTCCTATTAGATGAAGCAATGCCTGTCGAGAGACTTGCTGTTATATTAAAGGACTGAGGCTTCAACAGGAAAAACATTTATGGTTCTGATTACAAGGAATGTGTCGTGAAGACGATCTGAAATACGAGTGCTGAATTATTGCAAGAAAAATATTATAATGAATATGGACGGAGTGTCTCGACACATTCAAAGATATCATTTTTCAATCGGCAAAAAATACACGAATACAAAACGTAAGTTGCTTCAAGATAACGCATAGAAACGGAAAATCATTTCACAATGGGATGAAGATACACCCACAGGACTCCCAAAGAAATTTTTCCATATCGCAGCGGTAGAGCTTGCTTGGAGAGGAGGTAGAGCTGCATATTGTTTGTTAGATTATTTCAAAGGAGAATTAGATAATAGAATCGATTTTAACACAGTTTTTCCAAGAACGTGTCAAGAAGGTGGTCAGCGATGTGCGAACAGCAAATGGTTGATTGAAAATGTGCAAAATCTAACAAGGTGCCCGGGAGACTTTATAAAAAGTTAATTTCAAAACGAGGTAATGATGTGAAATGTTTTTCTAACTGTGGATGGACATTGGAAGCCTGGTGATCACTGCACTCCTTGGTACAAAAAACATGCATCTAGGGATCAATACGATCAGTAAATGGACCCAAACATCAGCTCGGAATAAAGGGGTTGATGTAAAAAAGCGAAAAATAACCAAACACTCAAATCGAGCAACTGCAGTCAGTGAACTCTTATGTAGAGGATTGGGTGAACAAGAAGTCATCAAAATCACAGAATATTTGGGCTCTAATTCCAATTTGATAAACAGCATCACGAAAAAACTTATTTATTGCAAATGTGAGAAATAATAGCAATCAAGATATAACAACCATTGCAAGTACAAGCGAGTATTCGACTATCAAGCTCAAAGCATTGTATATGATAACTGTATCATTTATAATTATAATAGAGAAATATTGAAGTACGTTATGTTATTACTGGTTCAATTAAATATGTATTTCGTTCGATGTTTTCTGTTTTCAAACTTCATTAATTTCTCTGATCAACTTCTTAACTTTTTTGATAATTTCCTCCAAGACTGCCGACTTTCAGATTTTTTACTTTTTACTTTGTGAAATAGTCTAATGAAATTCCACTCGTGATTTAATTTATCTCATAAGTCTGTCTTTTATTTCATGATTCGACTGAGTTGTTCGAAGGAAACAATCAACTCAGTTTCGTTATGAAATAAATCGACAGACTTAACGCGAGAATTCAATCACTTGTGGTATTACTACTGACAATTCAACCCATTCAAATGACGCAAAGATTATGAAAGAAAAAATCCATTTTTCAATAATACTATATTTTTGGAAAAATCCCCAGAATACCTCTGAGAATTTGACTGGATGTTGTGAGTTTTCAATATAATGTGAGTCTCAGGTCCTTTAGTTTCTTGTTATTATCAATAGAACAATCAATGTATGGTATAGACGAAAGCTGAAATAATTGGAGAAATGAAAGAAAAAAAAAAGAAGAAGTAGGTGAAATTGGAAACGAATTCCTGTACAACAATGTATGTTCGTCACGTAAACGTTCTAAAATTATCAATTATTGATGGGCCATGTATGGTTGACAATTGGAAGCACTTACAAAAGTCATTGCTTGGTCCTGAAGAGAAATGGCAACTTTTATCGCTATGAGGGCACTCTATAAGATATTCAACAGAACATTTCAAGGAAAGAGCTCTATGAAATCTCCAGAGCTTTGAATACGAGATACGATCGGAAACATTTATTGCAAGTCTATCAAAACCAAATGAAAAATCGAATTGAAGGCAGGGAGACAGCTATATAGTGGGATTGGAAAACAACTGATACATCTCGTTCCTCCAGACATCAATCAATAGTTTGAGAAATACCGCCATGAAGCTGAGTCTGGGACTGGGTCATCATCAAACGATACATGCAGCATTGACAACTTCTGATTCTGAGACGAATGATATTATGTGAATAATATTTTATATCGGAGCAGTTAGACAAGCCTGAAAAATATATGTCAGGAATAAATGAATGGGAGAACTTCTCCACAATAAGAGCAAAACAAAACTCTATCACAAATATAAGAAATCTGGTCATTATGGAGAATAACGTTCAATGATAAAAATAAGGAAAATCCATGCACATACTCAGTTTTCGAAAAAAAAAAATAATGAAAGTAAAACACATACGGACATGCATAGTGGAGCTGTCGAATTATTTCGAAACGAAGGAATGGCCCGGTTATTACTGAGCAGTCATTATTGCTAAATGAATTCATTGTGAAACAAGACGCTTCTCATATCGAAAAAAAAACTGACGAAACAATTCCAACCGTCAAAGATGATCGTACTAATGCTTCAAAAACATACATTTATTCACAATGGTAGTTCAGCATGGAATGAGATCAAACCATCTTACTCAAAATCACGATGTCATTTACACATGAATTTGAATTACTATCATTCCATCATCACATCAATATATCTTATCTTATCTCATACAGTGAATTGAGAAAATTTTGTGCTAGCTACTTTGATAACTCCGAACCAATTATAGAAGATTGACATTCCAAATAGTATTGGAATTTCAACTGATCCAATTATGTGAACCACAAAAGACAGTAGAAGATTGTAGCTTGAATACGAAAATCTATATTTCTAGTACGAGCGACAATGAGCGATAACATGATCTAATTCTATAGAATGCTTCGTCTCCCTGTCGGAGAGGTGTTTTTGAGATGGAAATGTTGAAAAAAATCAATTTTTTGCACATAGCAATATTGGGTTTTTAGTTCGCAGAAACAAATTCACAAGTTAAGAATGATTTGTGGCTCCTTCGAAAGGTTTGTATTATCGTTTTACACAACCTGCGACCGGAGAAAAAATATATTTCATATATCATGCGCTTAAGTATATAATTTTCCAATTCGATTTTCAAAATGGATAATTAATATTTTCACTCACAGTACACACCTGCCAATGGGGCGACAAACCATTTCAAGTATCATTGGCGAGTAGTTTGCGTCAACACATGTTCACCTCCTACGAGAGATGAAGATGGGTTGCGGAAACTTAGGTGGCTACCTCCAAGTGGTATCGCTGGATAACGGGGTTGACAAGGAAAATCCAGTGGGAATGACCAGAAATGGTCAAAACCTGCGGATCTCTAAGTCAATCTCAAACCAAATGCCACCACAACATGGCTTAATCCAAGGCGTCAAGCGACCCGTGCCGAGGGATGGATGATACCTGAGTCAGTCAGGTATAAAAAAAAACGGAGCCTCTGGGATACATGGCGACCTCCCAGAGTAATCTGCCTTACACCTGCGCAGGGGGCACCGCAGGTGTGGACGACCCTTTCCCCTACACAAACAACCCTGGGGAACTTCCAGTTGAAGAAGACCCAACACCGATAGCGGGTATGGAAGTCGAGGAGATTCCAGTTGAATCACACTCGGCACCAGAAACCGTAAACCCAACCGAGGAGGGATCAGCAGATGGTCGAACACCTACTGAGAAACTCCCGGAAACAGAGTGGATTCCAAAGCCATTTGGTAAAATGGAAACCAAAAAGATTCTTCAGCTCATCAAAACCCAGGACATGGGGATAGATACTGAAGAATGGCTTGTCATCAAGAGACAAGAGGAGGCCTCGGGTCTAACTCTTGTCTTTCAATCTTCGACCGTGACGCCCTGAGTGGTGGGCGACACAGAATCTTTGGAGAGATCGGCCCGGAAACGGGCATGAGTCCGAAGAACCTTATCAACGGGCTTCTAGACTTAGTTAGGGGCACAAACCTGTTTGAATGAGGAACCACTGACGACAGAGTGATACAATAGACCCCAGCTGGTCGCAGTGTCAAGGGAAGCTAAGTGCCAACCCTGTCTCTGGCTCGTCAGCCTCAAACCAACCATCATTGGCCTTACATTCCAACCTTCTGATTTCGATTTTACCAACAAAAATTATCCCCACTACAGTTTGAACGGATCATATTTTTTTTTCGACTTTTCCACCACCAATACACACCTTTCAACGTAGTGACGTATCATCTCATATATACATGGTTGAAATATATTTTAACGAATGGTTATTCGTTCAATTGTTTTTATGAACGTTCTTGAGGAAGTACTTCGTTCCGCTGTATCTAATAATGGACGAGGGATAGAATATTTTGTGCACCCATGATTTTGATTGAATATTCTAACCGATACGTAGAGTTTATGGTCCGCAGCGTCTAAGTAATAGCCAAAGCACCAGCTAGGGCCATTAACATGCCTAGATCCATAAAAGCGAGTTACGTTCGAAATACATACAACATTTTATGCACTACCGGTATATTTAGTTACCGTCCCATATCGCTATTGAGCAATGTGGCCAAAGTAATAGACATAATTCTCCTTGAGCGCTTTGGTAAACTTGAAGAAAGGATGAAACTCATCCCGTGGGAGCATTTTGGATTCAGGAGAGGCAGATCCACATCTTTGCAAGTAGTCCGAAACGAGTGAAGGAGTTCTTTCAGCAAAAACAAAGTACAGTCATAGTCCTGTTGGACATGAAGAAAGCCTTCGACACGATTTGGACAAGAGGGTTTATCGTGAAGATGCAGAGAGCAAACATGCCTCTAGATAACTACCTCTCCCACCAGGGTTTTAGTGAGAGGGTTGAGAAAACACAATCGAGAGAGAATTCAATCGGAGTAGATGTCCCACAAGGATGATGATTATCTCCCGATTTGTACTATCTACATACGTGCAACTTTCTTGTGTTCGCTCGCACCAGTGCTGCAATATACGAGATAATATCGCAATATATGCACACTCGTTCGCGAGCGCGGTAGCAGCACTTCAGATAGAAACCCACCTGAATAGGAATGTCGTACAGTATTTAGAGAGGAACAAAATAAATTCAACAAAAACTTAACATCAAGACCCTTTAAGAAGTTCACCATGAAAAATGTAAAGATAGACGAGTCCGTGAGTTACCTGGAAGTACAACTGGATAGGCGTCTAACATCTCACAAACATAGGTAGACAACTTTGTTTTCAACAAAGAATTTTGACAGTAGTGAGCATCTTTATTCTGGAAGTGGTATGCCTGATTCACAAGAAATATGTTACTGATTCTTCTGAGAATAGACCTTACAATACCAGACAGAGCTGCAATATTCACCTGCCAATACCTAAACTGAATTTAACAAAACACTCCAATATGTATGAAGAAAAAAGAATATTCAATCCCTTGCCACAGTTAATTAAAAACATTTCAGGTCATAAACTCTTCAGAAGATCAGTTAAAAATATGCTTCTTGAAAAGGCTTTTTATAGCCTGCAGGAATATCACGTGAACATGTCTCAAATACCGTAAAGTGATGCTAAAATAATTATTATCTCTCTCTTTCTTTTGTGTTTTACCTGTTTTAATACTACTTTTAACATGTACGACGGTGCATATATATGTTTATGTGAATACATATGTTATTTGCTTGACGAAATTTTGTATATATTGTGATGCAATTGCTTTTATAGTATGCAAGGTTATTATTATTATTTATTATTTATTTAATAATTATTTTTGTTTTGTCTATATTTTTATATCTATCTGTTTTATATTTCAATAATTATATGTTCTACCAATCCTTTTATTAATAACTATATTTTTTATCTTACTTTGTCAATGAGAAATTCTGGACAATAAAGTATATATCATATTATCTATCTATCTATCTATCTATCTATTATCTGTCTCTATCAATCTGGTAATTCAGACGGCGACCGCAGCCATCGAGCGAATATTCTACGTCTTTACTGCTAACGTTTCGCGAATTGATTTTCCGCTTCTTCAGAGCTAAAATGATTGAAAGGAAATAATATATCACGAAAACACTGACACAATCCACATCAACTGTTAATGCGGATGGAGTCACCTCAGGCGTATTTAAAGATATATAATACCAAGTCTGTTGATAGTTCTTTGAAGTCCAACCTCACTTTCACGTGGTATGGGGTGAACAGGCCGCGGCCATGCAGCGAATGGGACAGTTGAGAGGTCATTCGTATTGCATGTGGGCGGCCGCAACTTGACTAACGAGGCTCTGGCAAACAGACCCAAATCCAAGCTGTGAGCGCCGTGGCGACGGATGTATGACACCAGGGTCTGAAAACAAACGGTGCCTCAACGGAGCCTCCGAAAAACAGGGCGAAATCTCGGAGTAATCAGCCTCAGCCCTGTGTAGGGGGTACCACAGTGCCGGACCATCCCCTTCCCCCCACTCACTTGGGGGAACAAAGACCATGAGACCATCGAAAGGGAATGAGGACAACTATTGGCCTTCTCCGAGATGAGATCGAAAGAGGAGTCTTCAGGGTGCTGAACAAATGACAGGAGCCGCCCAGATGAACCTCCAGCACCGCAAGATAGCCGGGGCAATACATGCAGTCGCTAGAAGGGAACTCAAAGCGGTACTTAATCGGCAACCATGGACTTGACATGGTAAAAAAATCGTACCAGGTAAGATACAATGGGCCGGAAGGCTCATGTGTCGTCGAAGGCCACAGCCTGACGAGCCCACAGGGTGGAGGTTTCAGTGAGTAAACCTGTGTCAGGGAGTCCCAAACTTTTTCCGTAACAGATTTCCTCCACCTCCCAAATGAAAACAAGTCTCGCTTCGGTCTGTCAATCCGTATTATATTCAGAATTTTTGTCGGTATGTACAGGGTGATTCTAAACTCCAGGAGGTGATTCCTCACAATATTTTAATATGAATGGTCCCAATTAATATATGTCCGGAAACGCTTCGTTTGAAGTTTTATTTTCATTTTCGTTTTTTTTAATAACTTTCGAAATACTGACCTTAATTGAACGAAAATCGGCATTGAGAGGCTTTTTGAGGTGTCGAATTCGACCCCGTGTTAATAATTGCTCTTTGTCGTAGGGGGCGCCACCTACACGACTTTTTTTTTTGAATATTCATAACTTTTCTGAGCATACTTCTAGCACATTTTCAGTGGAAAAATCAATTCCTCTATCATATCAACGTAAAAAAGCTACACTTGTTACAAGTCGCTATAAGCAACCGTTTTCTAGAAATTTCCAGTCGACCATATGATAATCGATGCGTGTTGAAGTTATTACTATTATTTTGCATTTTTCCCAAGAATGCTTAGGAAATGAATTTGACGTTTGAGTAAGTAGCTTTGGTTTTTTGTAGGGGGCGCCACCCATTCTATTTATTTTTACTCGTTTAAAATAGTTATTTTTGTATCAAGGGTGCAAAATCTGTATTTGTTTTAATAAAATTTGCAAAAAATATCAACATTTCATTTCAAGAAATTTTGAATATGTAGAATGAAATAAAAATAAAGAAAACTGAATTGTATTCAAATGAATGGTCCAAAGTGTCCACCTCCAGCGAAGATACAGGCATTCAGTGTTCTAGTCATTGAATCTCGTACCCGCTAAAAAATTATTGGCGGGTTTCTTATTGTTTCATAGGCGTCAACTATTTGGTTTTTCAGATCTTCCTCGTTCGCTACTGGAGTTTCATAAACTAGTGACTGCAAATGTCCCCAAAAATTGAAATCCAGCGGGTCTAGCGAACTCCGAAGCCAACGCCTGGTAAGATTCTTCTTCACCCCAATCGATCCATCGATTTGGAAAGACAGTGTTTAGGAATTCCCTGACTACAACGAATTTCTAATGGTACATTCTGGAGTAGTCCCGGCAATTCATTTTCTGAAAAGTCTTTGTAAGTTACGCCATCCACTCGGAATGGAAGAAAGAAAGTATCCATCAAGTTATTATCAATTATTGCCGCCCATACTTTTACAGAAAATTGATACTGATAATGCCTCTCACAAACTGCGTTCGATTTTTCAGAGCCCAAACATGGTTGTTATGAAAGTTTGTGATAGCATTCTAGGAGAAGTTTGCCTCGTCCGTGAAGAGTACATATCTTAGAAATTGAGGATTTCCAGCCAATTTTCTCAAAAACCACTGACACATAGTAATGCGTTGAGCTCGTGGCAAAAGAGCTTGTACCCTTCAAATATGGTATGGATAAAATTGTTGATCGTGGATTATTCTCCAAACTGTAGACTGAGTAGAATTGAGAGCTCCAGCAATTATTCTTGTACTTGTTTCTGGATTCTCCTCGAGAGCGTTCAAAACAGCTTCTTCCGATTCTGGGGTTCGAACTGCTCGTGGTCTTCCAATAATATCAGCTGCCCTCTTAAAGCTACCTGCTTAACGACGGTGGAGGCTGGTAAATGTTGGAGCTGAAGGCAGGAATCAATTAGGAAATCGCTCCTGGTATTGCTTCGCGGGCATTGCCATCCGCAAGGCCGTGAACGGAATGCATATCGGCTAAATGAGCATTATTGTTTGAGTTATAAATTTTTTAAAATTATTGTTTTGAAACTCACAGAAACTTCAACAGAACAACAAAACGTTCAACTGTCACATAATATGTAATTACCAAAACCACTCACTCCAACGTGAAATTCATTTCCTAGGCATTCTTGTGAAAAATGCAAAATAATGGTAATGACTTCAGCACGCATCGATTATCAAATAATCGACTTGAAATTTTCAAGTCCAAATATCTAGAAAACAGTTGCTTATAGCGACTTGTAACAGGAGTAGCTTTTTTGCGTAGATATGATAGAGAAATCGATTTCTCTACTGAAAAATATGCTAGATGTACGCTCAAAAAAGTGATAACTCAAAAAGAAAGAAGACGTGTAGGTGGCGCCACCTACGAGTAAGAGCAATAATAACCTCAGGTTCGAATTTGACACCTCAATATACCTCACAATACCAATTTCAGTTTGATCAAGATCAGTATTTCGAAAGTAATTTGAAAAAAACGAAAATAAAAATGAAACTTTAACACCCTGTATCTTGGAAACGAAGTGTTTTCGGATATATATATATTTATTTGATAATTCGAATTAGAATATTGTGAGTAATCACCTCCTGAAGTTTGTCAAAGTACTTTTGGATCACCCTGTATATCTCCCACTCTCTCAATAAAAACATTGTTTTCAAGAAACAAATTTCATTTTATTAGGAATGAGTATTTCAATAATACCATTGTTTCGAAATGAAATATAATTTTATTAAATTAAATCTTTTCAGAAAATCACGCCTTGAACATTTCGTAGATTATATGTCATTATTTCCATTATGTAATACAAAGGAATTGATTCCAGTTCGAGCAGAAGACTACCATTGGCCATCTAGCATAATTATAATCAGCGCACAGTTGATCAACAGTATCCACTCCTATTTTCGTTTTGTTATAATCAGTGATCATCAGCGGTTTGAAATTTTGTACCTTCTGGATTTTTAGTATTAGCGTCGTGCATGCTAGAAATCACTGAGCCATTTTTCTGTTTGTTTGGTGGATACGAAACTGAAGTACAATTCTCTCGGAAAGCAAACATGCTGGTTCTTCCTTTCTTCTCTAAGGATGTGTAAGTTCCGATGGTATTCAAATGCGGTTCTTCTTGATTGTACTAATTTCTGTAAATTTTCTCCTTGTCCAAACTTGCAACAAGTGGTATACTCGTGAACCTGTTATCGAGGGTAATGTTTCGATTGGAATCATGTATTGGTTCACAAAGTCGTTCGACCACAGCTTGAGATGAATTACTCCTTCTATATGGTCCTGGTTGTTGTTTACCCACGTACACCCCTGAATTAACGGTTTAAAAAGTTTTTGCATGGGCGAATGCGAATATTTGTATTCCTTACTTATTGGGCTTTGATTGAATGAATTGGCAAAATTGACAGCGTCTTCTTAAATCTCCGAACTTTTCATCCACAGTCAAATTTGCAGAAGGGCTATATCCAGTATTACATTTTGCTACAAAAATATCACAGAATTCCCTTATTGAAGCACCTCTTTCCTCTGAAGTCGAATATCTCCATTATCAAATCGGAGGCCGTTCAAAAGGAATCCGAATCGATTTAGAGACATGGTGAGCCTAAATATTTCTACACTCGTTCCATCAGTTTGCCATAAATCCTCAGCATTTTGATGATTGCTTTTGAATACTCCTACAAAATATATTGGGCCAATGGGGGCCTGGATTCCTGCTTCATCTGTCTGTCGACAGTCACTATTTTTTCAATAGTTCCTAGTTATTGATCCTATGTGTTGGTTAGTATAGGTAACAATGATTTTCAATAGATTATCACCAATGAAATATTTCCAAATCTCCAGAGGTTCTTTCAAATTTGTCTTATTTTTTCCATATTTTTCCTAATACGCACTCGTTTGTCACATCCGGAGGTTCGATTAGAATATATGACAAAATATTGCGTTCTTCACTCACAGCATTTTGTTTGGTAACCATATTATCATCTTCGTCTGTTAGATCCTGTTCGGTGTCAATATTTCCACTTTTCACTTCTAAAATATTTTCATCATCTGAAGCATGGTCATTTACATCTTCATCCGACTCATTGAACATTTAATGTGCAAGCCTTTCCTGGTATTCCTGTTCTCTCTCAAATTCTGCCATCACTTAAAAGTAACGATTGAATTTCAGTGTTGTTAAGGTGGTTCCCCCACGTTACGGTTGAATTGGGAAATTATTAAAATTTGATAATTCGTTCGGATCGTAATCAATAACTTTGTGAAGCCCATATATACGTACTCAGTGCCAGCAGATATAGTACGAATATCATTTGCATTCGTAGAATTTATTCTAAAAGTATTTGTGATCTGACATTGCGAGTAAACTTTTTGACGGAACTATCCGTGCTATGCCTCAACACACAGAGAAGGTTGCCTATACAGACGGCGCATGTGAGCTGTTCGAACTGAGCGCCTGGCCGTGCGTACACTGTTGCCGTTCCCCCTAATTCCATCCTCCGTTCCGATCCCCACCATTCGCTCGTTCGCTTGCAAAATATATCGTATGCAGCCTAAACCTTAGTACTTCTCGAGATTATATCTGTCAAACTAGATAGTCAATAACTTTGATTTTTTTTTCACAATATCTGTGATATCCTGCTCTAGCTCCTCCTCGTTTTTCATAAACTTCTTAATGTTAGTACTAACGGTAGAATTGATAATGTTCTGTTTGCCTATGCATGGTCCATATGTTACGTGTTAATTGAGTCAATTTCAATTGAATATATCTCGGTTCGGGATGGTCAAATTCGTTCAATTTTATAGTGTTGCTTACATGCCACATATGCCAAATTTTAATAATTTCCCCCAACTGTCTCGCGGGGGAACCACCTTAACCTACTGATGATGATAACTTAGTTAACGAAATGCGCATATAGGTGTGAAGTGAGTAAGTGTGGGTTACTACATGTGCCATTTTTTTATTGTGTGACACCACAGTCTTCATTGAATTTAATCTCAAATATATTTTGAAAAACTTACCTGATCAAAATAAATACTTTCACTAATGTCAATATATTCTCAACATAAATACCCGCTTTGGTCTACCGCACCATTATTATCCTATCGTGGCTTAATTGAATAGTTTGAACACCCCAAATTCAACAGCTATTGATCCGGGGGAGTCCCTATATACTTGTTGAATAAGGTCACCCAGAACTCCATACTACAATGGTCTAGTAGACCGGATGCGGGTAGTGGAGGATTTCAAATACGCCTGAGGTGAGTTCATCCGCATTCACTGTTGTCAGTGTTTTCGTGAAATACTATTACTTTTTTTCCATCACTTTAGCACAGTTGTTTTTTACCTTTTGAACACTATCGAAATACATACATCACGGTTAGCAGTGGGAAGGATTATATTGAAAACACAGTGAATCAAGAAAAAACGGCATCAACATGCCATGGTGACTCTGTCAATTTTTCAAAATATGAATGAAAAGGCTAATAGCCATATTCGCTGTCAATTTCTAGTGACGAATCAAAGATCTTCTATCTCTGTTACTGAAGGCTAGCGTTACTCAAAGGCTCTTACTGATTGAGCTTCTAATGAGTGGGTGACAGCTATTCACGAATTCGGAATTTCAACTGAACAAGGACTGAAGAACTATGTCCAGCCCTTGTCATGACGGTTTTCTCAAAATGGTCGAGAAATAATTTTAAATTTTTTCTTGCCAAGAATGTCAAAGCTCACGTGGCTGGAGATGACACAAATGCGATTGCTCATCTGACCAACACCTGAGTATGTCCAGCCCTGTCAGATGTTGCCAAATCGCGAGAAATAATTTTAAATTTGAATTTTGGCCAAAGCAATGTCAAGCACATCGGGCTGGAGATGACCAAAATGCGTTGGCTCATCTGGAGCCAACACCTGGTATTCATACCAGTCACAATGCTGCCACAGTTGCCTACCGTTCTGGATGGTAACACGACTCCATTGTGTGTGCTTAGTGTTCAGATCACCCATGACCAAAACAGGTGGATCTGTTTCCATCAAGAGTGTATCGAGCGCCTCAGGAAGTATTCGATGGTTCGCAGGGTTGTAAGCACTGATCAGACGCATAGAACCACTCCTCGTGTTGAAAACAGTACCTCCTGTTTTTTTACCATGGGTATCATCATTGGAAATGCCAAGTTGATCATGCGAATGACAACGTTTTACCAAAATGGCAACGCCGCCACCCGGACGCCCAAGTCGATCATTTCTAAGCATTTTGTAGTTTCTCCATTGGGACGAGTCTCTTGCAGAAAAACAATATCAATATTGTTCTCTACAAGAACTGAATTATATTTTGGAAAAAGCCAATTACAATTCCAACTCACTTCTTAGATGATATTCGGAAGCTGCCTTTCACCCATTAATTGGGATCAAAACCGGTGGAAAGTATTGCAGCAGCTTCACAGAACTGTGCAACCAGCGCCCTCATTTGATCCAAATATGGAAGAATGTTTCTGGTCCTGTGTTCAGCTGTCACTCGGACGTTGCTTATGTCCTTGATATTGAAAATATGTCTCTGTTCCTTACTAATGAGAACGAGTACAGGTGGGAGAGCTTTTTTCCCACCGTTCAACTTGTGTAATCGAGCCACTGATCACCCCTTACAATCAGCTCAGCATTTATGTCATAACATAACAGGAACTCAGGGACGCCTCTGAAGACGACCTTGAGTTTTTTATCTTCAGGGAGAGAATGGGTATGAAAAGGGATCTTCTGATCCCTGAAGTTGCTAGTTTTTCGATTTTTCGATAGTCGTCAGGAGAGTTGGGATTTTTTTATGCCGTTAAAGACATTCTTTGCGGGCTGAACGAGTTTTATAGTGCTATACTTGAACAGTGAGTTGACTGTCACCTACATTGATAGGGGGGACCTGTTGTTTTTTTAGCGTTCGTGGCGTCCGTGACAGTTGAACAGTTTCGCTGGTTACGCCCATATTGGTGTCATCGTTGGTTGAATCTTGAATAATTTTGGATACTTCGATCGGTTCAGGGTTGTTAGAACCCTCTGTGGAATTCAGATTAAGGTTTGGTGCAACTTCCAGGTCCGTGTCCAAAAGACCCCGCCCCTGGATTTTGAAAAAAATTGGCGTGGGAATCACTCTCTGTCATGTTTGACAGGAATTCGAATTCATTGAAAGTTTTGACATTTGAGGAATTTTGATCGAAATTTGGCACTAAGACTATTCTGGATATTCTACGCAAGCCTGAATTAGATGAGGAAGGTTCCGGCGTACCTTTAGGGGGTGACAGTGAGGCAAACTCGTTTCGTTTGTGCTTTTTTGGAGCTGAAGTGCTGTCAGCTCCGACATCACATCTTTCCGTTGGAATGAAGTTACTGATGATTGGATTTCTTACGAGGTCTTCGCCAAGGGACGCAACCAGGATTCCCAGCACCTCCAGGAGATCGGCCCTCGAAAGAGAGCCGATCCCCGAAAGCACTGACTTCTTCGAAGCCAGACTACTATTTCCAGTAGATCTGCTGAGTTCTACTCAGTAGTTTTCTTCGGGTGCCTCCAATGTATGTGGTGGATGGGGCTTTTTTCTCTCAGTTTCTGGTACAAGACCATTGGCGTCGGTGATTGAAGAAATAAGTTCGAAATCACATTATTCACAGAGCGAGTTTGCACGGTGCTGTACGGAACTTTGCAAGGCCGGACTCTAGTGACGAAGAAGTTGTAAGATATACTCCACCAGAAATCAGTGAAACAGCTGAGGATGCGGACTTGAGTTTGTTGCCAAGTAAATCGAAAAAATATAAGACAAAGTCTATGCTGATTTTGTAAGCTGGCATGGGAAATAATGTGAAAAATAGGAAGAGTACACTGAGAATATACTTCTTGCCTAGTTTCTGAAGAAATCCATATCTCGTAAGCTTTCTTACATGTGGTTATATTATTCCATATTGATAGGTAATTCAAATGTACATGATAATAGAGATATCAGTGAATACGCACCTTTTTGAACAGTTACAAAAAAACAAAACTTCACACATCTGACAGATGAAATTTAGCATTTTTCATTTTTCTGCATGTTGGTAATAACAAATAAATCACCACCAACTATTCGAATTCAAATAAGCGTAATAGTTTCCCCTTCATTCATATTTGCTATTGTTTTTGCTAACCATTTTGTCATTTAGAATATTTGTGAACAAATATTGTTCAACTTCGAAAATAATGAAATTGATTGAGTGTACTGCTCTGGTACAAAACAGAACTAATAGGCTGAGAATATTTATGAAAAAATTCAGTGTTCAAAATGCACAGGAGAATGAAAGTTGAACAGCGAAAAATTGCAATTGTCAGAGAGCAACCATTGTTGAGAGATTTAAAAAGAAAGACATTAGAATACAATGTAATTATGAATAGTCTGCAAGGTATGGTACATTCTTCGTGAGGATGATTGGCATGTGGTGGAAGGCTTTATTCATTGGATATTTTCTTGAGCTATCCCACCCGCGGATACGATTCATGCGAAGGGAATTGCATTTACCACACATTTTCAATAAGGAGTATATCTTTTGAGAATCAAACCATTTTATACCTTCCTAATAAACATATTCATGCATGAATTGAATTGAAAATAATCAAATCAAACTTGGTGGAATTGGTAAGATTGTGGAGATTGACGAAGCCAAGTTTGGCAACCGCATGAGGGTAGTTGGAGGCCGATGAGTTTTTGGCGGGATCGAAATAGAACCGCTCGGACCCTAGTTGATTTTATTGAAAAGTGGATAGAGCCATGGACGACGATCATGTCAGATTGCTGGAGAGCCTACAACAGCTTCCGTAAGGCTTACAGCATCTGACAGGTAATCACAGCTCTAATGTCGTCGATCCCGATTCTGGTTAGTATTTCTAATTAAATGAGTAAATGATACTCAATCCGTTGAAAGGATGTGACGAATTTACGTAACAATATTCCAAAATATGGCCTCAAGAAGGAACACTTTATAATTTTTTTACGGAAAAAATAGACCTGGTCAACGGATTGAGGCATTCCTCTCCACCACGAAGAAAATATACCATAAGAGAAAGCATCAATATTGTAATATTCCGAATTGTGTTCCTAGTGCATTTTTGAATGTTTCCATAAATATTCCTATCCTAGCTTAAGAATAAAATATATTTTTATCAGAACAATATATTTTACAAAAATCACTATTGAGAATAAATGAATAATTATTTTGTCGGTTTCTACTCTTGGTTTCATCAAACCTTATATATTCCATGCACAATGCATTTACTAAAATAACCTGTACTTATTTTTCTTCCACCGTCTTCATCGTTCCAATGTTTGTTTAAATATTTATAGTTTTAAATAGGGATCCATAATTGCCATACCTTTCACCGAACCAAAATCTATATGATACATATGATTCTTATGCATTTAATAAAAATGATCATATAACTCTTTCACATACTTGAAATGGGTGAATTCAAAGTATTATTAAAAGGCCGTTCCTTCCAAACCTAAGTTTTCATTTTAGAGTAAAAATAATTCATTTTCTGTTTTTAAAATATCTTACTTGGTTTAAAATCTGCTTCATATGCTTTTTTCAGTCAATTTTTTAAATCAATATAATTGAATAATGGTGCCCAAAAACAATTGCAAACATAAATGAGGAAAATTGATATGATATTTGAATTATAAAAGTTGGCGATGTTCATTTGTTATACAACATGCAAAAAGTGAGTTACTAAATTTCATTTGTTTATTTGTCAGTTTGGGGAAGATTTTTCGATAAAACCGGAATATTTTGTGCGAAGTTGTGCCAAAAATAAGTGACATAGGGTTTATTGTTCATGCTGGAAAAAAAAGGAGGCAATTTTGAGTTACTTTTGTGAGAGAAAAAGGTGCTTGAAAATTAGGCTATAAAAAAGTTAAAAGTGTTCTAACTCGAAAACCATATGAGACCGCCGCATTTCCCTTCCAGATTCGTGTTCAGGAGACAAAAACACGCAAGAAAAGTATTTTTCCTATATTTAAGTTGCATGAGTGGACTTACTCAAAATTCACCCAAAGATTATTTTAGTCGAGTTTTATTTTTTTCAGAATATTTTATGGTTGTGGATAACACCACATGACATATGTGGTTACTTTTTATTTCAGTTCATACAAGTCGCTGAGTGAAAATAATTAATTTACAAAAAGCCATATAGCTACTTCATTCCATAAAACATGAGATATAATGAGATGAGCAGCATGTTCTTTCATATCTTTTGATGGAATAAACATTTTTTTAATTATCGAAGTAAATGGAGATTCAATGATTTCTTCTTTCAACTAGCCTTTGGTGCTTTGGTAAAAGAGATGTTCATCATTCGTAAAACAGAAATGCTGGAGCAAAACTGCTTTCATCAGATGCAAAACATAATTTTTTTGTTGAGGATGTTCTCTTCTTTCAAACTGACCATTTCATGCAATTTTGTTTTATTCCACGTAATGAGGGGATGTTTCGGAGATATTCAGTTAGAAAATATGTTCAGTTCCCGTTACCAAGAGATAATTCGCTCAGAAAAAATACTTCAGTCATGCTACATTAACGCAATTTCTCAGACTTTGTACAGTTTGAATCGAGCAGGAAATTTCATATTGAACCATTTGATAGAATATGAAATTCGATGAGATGGATGTCATGGTCATGCATATTTTTGATTATCTCTATGAAAAGAGATTCGACGATTTCATCTTCCAATTTTCCTTTGGTGAAAATAATGTTACGTTATCCGGAGATAGTTTTGGCGGGAATATGGAAATAGCACATACTTACGGTTTCAGAGATTTGAACGCCAAAAGAAGAACTGTGCTACTCACCACGTCCGGATCGATGTGCTAAAAACAAAATGAAAAAAATGAGTAATGATTCAAGTACAGAAAGGTTTTCTAAGAGAAGATAGACGTCGACCAAATTATTAGTTTACGAGTTTCTGCATCACTAATATTCAACACCAAATTTGTATTCAGTTTTTAAATCAATGCGACAATATGAAATTGTTGGCGCTGGAAAGCAGATGTTGTTTCTACTATTCGGCATCTGCGAGGGAGTACACAATATTTTTCAAGACAACTTGTTCTACTATATAGGTACATGAAATATCAACTGGGCCATACGAAATACATAGTATCAGTAGAAATTATACGTTTGTGACGATAAAAAATGACTATGTTATCACAGCTAAAAATGGCTTGCACCTCAAAGTATTTTTTTTGCTTATGCCAAACAGGGTCTTCCATATAGACATGACGGATCAATTTTTTTTAATGGGTCATCCTACTATCACAAATATGCCAGTATCATTTGAATAATTGCCATCTCATCTAATGCACTCATTGCTATTTTTTGTATAATTTGGAAATGTGCACGATCAGTATGAGTCATATTGAATCATGGTGTGGAATGACTTGAGAAAGCGGTTCAAGTCTTTTATGTTTTTTGATTTGATGCGGCGGGTACTTAATGAAAATCCATATTGAAGTAAACAAAAGACACTCGCTTCACTGAATGATTTTTACTAAATTGGTTCACAAAAACATACGTGTCGTGATTTTGTGAACCCAGTTTAGTTGAAATCATTCAGTGAAGTTAGTGTCTGCTCTTTTCTCAAATCTATTATAATATACAAATTCGTGTTCCACTGAAAGAATATGTCAGTATTATATGATATACTTTCGATGACATGAAATGTAGCTCTTACATTCACATATTTGGTCTAAAACTTTTTTCTACCTGTATGACTTTGGTTTGTCACACTGAATATGGGAATCCAATATAGTTATGGTGTTCAACTCGCGAACGTTTCATAACATGAAAATTTCACCTAGGAAAATCATGTGTCCGTTGCAGTTTCACCATGTATTGGTTAACAGTAAAGCGAAATTGTAGCAATAGGTTTTTATAATTTCTGTCTCTTGTCGAATATCTACACAGTAGCATTTAAAAACTAAAATAAATTTAAGTTTCAGATACGCATTCTCATTTATTATAAAAAAAATATATAAAATGAAAAGAGTTCAAAATCATTAACGCATATAAAAAAAATTACCACGAATTACACGAATATTAATGGATCTCAAATTGGAACCTGCAATATTACCATCATTCCGATGCGAGGGGAGTACAATAAATATGATTTTTTCTGGAGTGAAATATACCATATTGAGTAATTTGAGACATATTTCAGGATGAAAAAATCCGAAGAGGTAATCACAGCCGCCTTTCTACTTTTTTTTGTCAGTTCGCCTCACAATGAGGTGAGAAACTGAAATGATTGTGAAAAAACTCAATTCAACTAAGCAGTGAATTATATTCCCCACAATACCAATAGAATTATGAAAAAATAAAATCTGATTTCTAGGCAACAAATTGTCAGAACAAAAGATGGGAATACATTGAACAAATATAGCAACGTACAGTATGGACCAATGCAAATACCAGACAAGAAGATCTAGAACAAGAACTGCGCACTTTGAATATATATTTGAGAATATCAGGGTAAAAGGAGAGGAAACAGAGCTTAGATTTTCATCCGGGAATTCGAACCAATAACTACGTCCGACGGCGGAGGAGTTGAAAAAATTGTATGGCAGCTGTGGAAGAATCCAAAGAATAATAAACTATCGTAGATTTTGATGCAAAAATCAGAGAAGAACTCAAAATATCACAGGTGAAATAATATTTCAATGCCATGAAGAAAAAAAATATACATGCAATGGATATATCAAATGGAAAATGGATATATCAAATGGAAAATAGAAAATGGACATGGAGTTTTTCCAATGGAAAAACGAAAAATTGGCAAGATTACTTTTTATGTGAAGACATATAATTACCAAATATTAGGGGCTAAAATGCTGAATAATAACAGGATAGAAATAAGAGAACAGTTTTAAAAATAAGAAATAAGAGTAACCAGGTAATTAGAAGAATAGAGGAATTTAATAATAATAACATTAATAATACTTCATTTCCATATGGCAAAAAAAATTAATTGTAATATTCAATAACATATATATATATATATATATATATATATATTGTAGAGTTCCTGATGAAGAGACAATAAATGACTCGACTTGAATAGAAAAAAGAGTACACTTTTTCCATACCCCTGTTGACTGCATACCCGAATTTAAAAAGGATTCTTCTTTAACTTAGACAGTCGTCTAACCTTCACAACTATATATATATATATTTATATATATATGACAGAATGATAATAGATAGAATGCGAAGCTACATATTTGAAAACCTTGATTAGGTGAAAGAACCAGAGAAAGACCTCGGATGAGATGTAGCACGATCTGAAGAGGACTGTAGGACTAAAATGAAAGCCGGAAAGCCTATATCTACAGATGAACGCCATAGAGTCTGAAAAGGAGAAGGACGATTTGACGTTTCATTCAGTGCATAACTGAAATCGAGAAATATCCAAAACAAATCCATCAAGTGAACTATAATATTGGGATGAATAATTCGTGTTTACAACCCAAGAATAATTTGAATAATAAAGGAACATATCAACGATACCAAAAGAAAAATGAGCCATTGTCAACTTTCATCCATTTACTTCAACTTCATCGAAACAATCATTCTACATGAATGATACATTTAATAGTTCCATTCGTTATTCATAGGATAAGTTCGAAAAGTTCAAGGTGGAAAGTAACTTTTTTCGTACTCCTGAGTGAGCAATATTACTGCAATGTTGAGACTCATAAATATAAAAGCTCTTCCAATTACTTCGTTCCCTTTCATTCAATTTTCGACGTGGAACCTGTTGCAATGCAACTTTGCTGTAATCAATGCTGGCTGAACCATCAGAAATACATCAATATCTGTATGAATGAATATGTAGGGCTATTTTTATATGATTTTTGTAAAAAATTCAGAACTAGTTTTTGAGAACTAATACATGTTTTTTTTGCAATCTAGAAAAATATGGAAAAAAAAATTCAATACTTTTTGAGTACTATATACATAATTTGATAATTTCCATGGACCCTAAATTTGAATATAGAGTTTGGGTGTGTGAAAGCGACTTTCGGCTGAGACTGGAGTGCAAGTACTCAATAAACAGATACTGAGCTTCTTCATATGGATGGAAAAACGTGACAAAATTTTATTATCGCACTATAATGCATGTGGCAACAATGCTTCGTTGCAGCAAAAGAATGTATTCAATATTCACATTCATACTCAATGAAAGATCAAGAATATGATAGCGATTTACTATCACATTCTTCACACCTGAGAATTCGAAAGAATAAAATAAAAATAAAATATCTTCATCCAAATTCCGTGAACCATGAAGTGGTTTTGGTAGGAAAAATACGTTTTTTCATTTTTTTTCTGGCTTATTAACAGGTTGAGGGCCATGTGCTGCCAAATGGACTTGCAACTCATTCCATGCTATTCCGCTGTGTGAGATAATTCTGCTCTCACACATCGGTATAAACTATATGGCACTGAAAAGAGCGAGGCCTGTAGAGTCCGACACACCAATTGGCCTGTTTACTGCGAGACCAGAGTATCACTATACAAAGCACAAGCATGAAAACAAATATATATTCAGGAAAAATGCGCCAAAAGATGTTTTCATCATCTAAACTCAAGATATATAATTCTAAACGGAAATGAGGATGTAACTTGTAACTCAATGTTATCAAAAAATACTAGGCAGAAGTGTATCCCACATGCATCACATTTCAGTGTACTTTGCGAAGTTTTTCTGAAGGTCTCCTGTCTGCCCAACCCATTGCTTTTTTGGGCATCGCACTTATTAGTAGATTAGTAAGTTGTTGTTCATTCGCTTGTAAGGGTTCCTGATAAAGAGAATAAGGAATCTGTATCAGGCCAGCAATAACTTTTTTCTTGAAGGTGATGATGGACATTGGTTCGTTGTCTTAGCAAAATAATATATCGGCCTGTGGGACACTTCAATTTGGAGTAAACTTTTAACTTCCAAAGAAAAAAATCTGCTTATTTTTTTCTGGACTATCAACTGTTAGCGGTAACAAAACATCAAATTTAGAAATGAAGTTCATATGAGTTCAATGGAAAACACATGAAATTTGTCAAAAAAGTTGAGGTTATTTGTAGAAGTAACTGAAGCTCTTCATAATAGAGGTAATGTTGAACACTTAGTGACATAGCACATTTGATTTGTTGTAAACTATTGAAATATTGAGTAAATAACAGTTGAAAACTAACAAATATGAAATTTAAGTAGTGGCAGCCCACATGGTTAAGTGAAAACTGAAGGGTATGGATGAAAATAGAAAAGAAATTGCACATGCTGTCACTTGCCGTGTGTCAATACTCATCTGTCAGGGATGAGCCCTGTGCTCTGTCATTAGAGCAATTTATGACTTATTATGGTGGGATATTTGAAACAAGAGAAATATTTGACAATCTATTTCATCTAGTTCAAATAAGTAATTGAAAATGACACCAAGGTTTGAGGTATCAGACCTTTGGTTCATGCTATTTCAAGTAGAATCCTTTTCAAATAATTATTATCCATTGCTAAAATTGTAGTGTTATTGAAATCACTGAAATGATTTGAAATAATGATATATTCGACTAAAGCACGATTGTTTTTGTTGAGTTCCTACTTGTTTGGCCAATATAGACTTTATTTCAATCAAGACCAGGAGTAGATACTATAAATGACATTTGACATTCCAAATTTGGTTAAGGGGGTTTCAATTTGGGTATATATACTTGCAATGGTTTTGAGAGGATAGAAATTATCCCTAAGTTTTCTCTTATATGAAAACAAACCTCATCATGAGCCTAAAAAACAGAGTTGTCTGCTTGTGACACCCAATCTATCATATGGAAAATTTGAAAGAATCAGGAACAATTCTTGAGGAAAATTCCTAGCCTCCTGAACCTATTAATAAACTACTTCTTATTTCAGTTATGAATTTAACGTAATCATTAACAATACAAACTCTGTAATCTCGGATGAAAACCGTTCAAATACTCAACCTCAACCTAGAACTGTATATGTCTTTGAATCAGTGCCTTACAATTAACAACTGAAATCACGAACATTTTTGAATTAGATCAACTTTGGGTCGCAAAAACGAACATCAAAACCATTGCTAGTCTATGCATCAAAATTAGAAAATCTTCAACCAAATTGGAAATGTCGAATGTCATTTATAGTATTTCTTGTCTCAATTGTAATAAAATATATATCAGCCAAACCAGTGGGAATTTAACTGGACGCATAGCATTTCATAAGAGTGATTGTAATCTCAACAAAAACAGTTGTGCTTCAGCCGAACATAATATTATTTCAAATCATTTTAGTAATTTCAATAACCCTACAATATAAACAATGGAAAATAATTATTTAAAAAGCAATGTCCTTGAAATGGTTTCATCAATAATGAACCTAATAGTATGAACAAAAGATCTGATATCTCAAGCCATAGTGTCATTTATGATTACTTAATTGAACTAGATAATGATGGATTAACAGATTGTTTTCTTGTTTCAAATCTCCCACCATAATCTGTCATAAAAGTGCTGTAAGACAGAACACATGGCTCATCCCTGATGGATGAGTATTGACACATTTCTAATTTTGAGGCTAGTGGCTCCGTGGTATGAGCGCTATCACTGTAACCAATATGACCACCCGGCGCGGGTTCGACTCCCGCAGCCAGCGAAAAATTTTCAAGGCCCCAAGAGTAGTTTCGGATCCCACTATAAAAGGTGAGGCCCCCGTGATCTTGAGTCGAATAAGTCTTCGTTAACTTCTGAGGGTTGATCAAACAAGTAAGAAAGCGGTTGAAACAATTTTACAATTTTTTTACAATTTCCTCTTTCATTCATACCGTTTTGACTGAACCATGAAGAGCTGTCTCTACTTGAATTGAATGTTTGTTAGTTTTCAACCGGTCATTTATCTAATTGTTATATTTTAATAATTATCAACAAATCAAATGTGCTATAATATGTTATTAAGTGTGTAACCTGTACAAATAAGCTAAACTTTTTTTTTTACAAATTTTGTGTTTTCCATTGTACTCACATCAACTATTGTTTTTACAGCAGTCTTGAGAATAAAAATATTTTTTTCGAAAGCTTGACAAATTAAAAAAATGTTATTTTTGACTGCAATGCCAAAGAATATTATTTTAAACTTCATTTCCAAATTTGATATTTGACCTAAGAACTTGAATTTGAGCTCAACATTTTGTATGAATTGTCCTTGGAATGAGTCTCATAAATTATGTCAACTATTCCAACGAAAAGTTGAGTAATGGGAAAACCTTTTTCTTACCATCATGCAAATGTGAAGCCAACTCTTATGAAAACGTAGATTCAACCCGAAAAACCATTCAGAAACTTACAAGAAAAGCCAGGTGATCTATCCCAGCCCAAAAAAGTCTTCCAATGAGGCATAACACTTAATATTATTGACAAAAAATTAAGTAGTTCTGAAAAAGTTGTGAAACTATTTTCACACATGTCACAAATCACAGATGAGTCTAAAATAGTATTTTCTGCTACATCGATATATTTGAGGTAGTATCAAGTTCTGTTAGGAATGAAAAGTTTTTTTTGCTTAATACAATAGAGTTTGATCGGAACAGGAGACCCATTTTTGTTTTTATAGGGCTTGAGGAGGGATTGGCAATTCAAGTAATTGATATTGCTGTTCATCTTGGAAATATCAACGGAACCAGCTCATCAACATGTATGAAATTTTATATTTCCTTATGTAAATATTAGATTATCTGCGTTACCCTTACCTTCATCATGGCTCAATAATATTCCATAATTATCATTTTTTCAATAAAACCATTTTCGAACATTTTAAAGGAAAAAATGTGTTTGGAATCCAACGAATTCCCCTGTACCAATTTTGAGCCAGATTGAAAAAAAAAAAAATACCATTTTGTTCCTCTACCCTCACTAAGAAACATTATACATTCTTGTTTTATCTGGAAACAGCTTCAATAACCTAAATCACATGAGTTTGGATCAAAACTAATCAAATATCTCTGGAATAGAGATTTTGCGGTAGATTAATTATGAAAACACGATTTAGTCAGGTCACTAGGTGTAGTCATGCCCTGTATATTGATGCACATGAGCTTATTCAATAATCTCAACCCGTAAGTGAAATGGAATTCAACTAATATTTGTAATTAAATCTCAATAATACATTATTTATCCTTAAAAATAAAAAGAACTCAATTAACAAACAATGTACAAATTTTTAATATTCTACGTGACCACCTTCGCGCTCCATACATAGAATTGTTCTGGAAAATATTTCGTGGCTAACATTTTTCAACATAGTTCTGTTGAGCAGTGCTGCACAATTCCTTATATAAATGTCTAAATGTTCTACATTTCGAAATGGGTGTTATTTATAAACACTGCTTTTCAGGTAACCAATATTAAAATTAGCAAGGATAAATAATGTACCATTAAGTTTTTATTACAGATATCAGTTGGATTAAATTTTATTCAGGGGTTGAGAATATTGAATTAGTTCATGTGCATCAATATACAGGGCATGACTACACCTAGTGACCTAATTCGTGTTTCCATAATTAATGTCTCGCAAAATGTCCATTCCATAAATATTTGATTAGTTTCGCCACAAACTTATGTGATTAAGGTTTAGGCTGTTACCAGATAAAATAAGAATTTATAATTTTTCTTGGTAAGGGTGGAGGAAAAAAGTGGTATTTTTGATTTTTTTCTCAATGTGGTTCAGAATTCGTTCGTTGGATTTCAAACACATTTTCTAAATACAATTTTTTTCGATATCTTGTCAGTTTGAACTATTTTTCGGCACACAGACAAATTTTTTTTTAATTCCCGCCAAATCTGGGGTCACGTGATACAAGTCGCAACGGATTTTTCCGTTGTCAGATATTCAAAAACGAACTGCCATTAGAGTTTTTCAGAAATTTCAATAACAATGTTTTTCCCATATGTAGCCAACTTTATGACGGACACTGTATATATACATATATATATATATATATATATATATATATATATATATATATATATATATATATATATATATATATATATATATATATATATATATAAGTGAAAGATAGTCGTTGCTGACTAGTTAGGTGTAAACAAATTGATTATTGGGGTATGCAGCAAAAGAAAAAGTGTACTCTTTAAAGTTTGTCCAAGCTTTCGGAATGTTTTATTTCCATCTTCAGGGATAATCTTTGTTGAGATTAGTTTCTATGTTGTTTATGAATGTTCTTCATGTAAATATATATATATATATATATATATATATATATATATATATATATATATATATATATATATATATATATATATACAGTAACCGGCCGAAAGTACGCATCATATGGGAAATTCTTTTATTGATAAATTTTGACGAATATCGATATTTGCAATCGCTTCTGCATCAAAAGCAACCCCAAAAGACGTTGTACAGTACCGTTCGTCTTTTCGTGTTTGGAGGGAAATTTTAAAAAATTAAAAATTATGTTTCAAAACACACTTAGTTGGGAAAATATCGAAAAATGTTATTTGAAAAAGTTGTTCGGAACGTTATTAGGTATGTACAAGTTTTGAAAAAAATCTGAGATAAAAAAATAGAAATCAATTTTTTGCCATAATAAAAATTTCAATTTGGAAAAATACATTTTAGACGAAGAAACTCATTGGTAAGGCCAACAGTAATATTTTGTGAATATTCGCAAGCAACTTCTATTTTATTCGGAAAAAAATTTAAATCTATGGATTTGCCATGTATTCAGCTGCTTCATAAGAGGTTACTGAAATATCTCCAGGACATTATAATTCCTATACTGTTCATTATTAATGAAGGTCCTTGTATCTACATAATTTCAAATTGAATTTTTTATTCAAAAAAAAAAAATTATTACAAACTTTCAAATTAAATTTTTGGTTTAAATTATTTAGCTTCTATTTTATTATAAAATGTAATTATGTAAAAAATTGAATCAATTTTTCGTTCTAAAAAAAATTCATATTAAAATTCTGTAGTTACATGGTTCTTTGTCAATAATAAACAGTATCGGGATTATAATGTCCTGGAGATATTTCTGTGACCTCTTATGAAGCAGCTGAACACATGGCAAATCCACAGATTTAAAATTTTCTTCGAATAAAATAGAAGTAGCCGGTGAATCTTCACAAAATACTAATGAGTTTCTTTGTCAAAAATGTATTTTTCCAAATTGAAATTTTTTTGATGGCAAAAATTGATTTTTATTTTTTCATCTCAGATTCTTTTCCAAACTTGTACATAGTTATGAAATGTCGTTCTAAACAACTTTTCCAAATAACATTTTTCATTATTTTCCCAAATAAGTGTGTTTTGAGACATAATTTTTAATTTTTTTAAATTTCTTGCCAAACAACAAAAGACGAACGGCACTGTACAACATCTTTTGGGGTTTCTTTTGATGCAGAAGCGATTGCATGTATCGACATTTGTCAAAATATTATATTAAAAAAAAAATCCCATATGAAGCGTACTTTCTGCCGGTCACTGTATATATATATATATATATATATATATGACATTTCACACATACATAGAATATCCACTCGCCATATTAGATATAATTATACATCCATCAAAGGACGCAAAAATAAATAACAAAACCACAGGTAAAATGAACCAAGAATGAACAAAAGTACCGAAAACTACCACACAATCATTAGACGGTAGAAAATGTATTGTTTTAATAAAATGTTTGGCATGGTACGTACTTACAGGTTATAATTAATTAAATATCATATTAACAATGTATTCCCTTGCAGATTACCAAACAATCAATGTAATTATATAATTAAAAAAATTTAAAAAGCTCCCAACAAGGAGCGAAACTTTTTTTCAAAATATATAAATAAAAAAAAAACGACCTAATTTTTCAAGAATCCAAAAACCTAAGAAAGACGTAACTAATATATATATATATATATATATATATATATACATACATACATATATATATATATATATATATATATATATATATATATATATATATATTTATTCAAATTATGCTTTGGCGAAAGGACTACATATCTGCGAAGGCGTTCACTGCTGTGAAAAACATTTCCAATTTTAAGCTTGTCTATATTCAAATCACCTGCTGATGTAAACCCTCCAAATTTCGACGCAGCTATGCTCATTTAGTTTTCTAATTCCAATAAAAATTCATACGTGGGAAGATCAGACGCGTACCTATCGCCCTCAGTCAGCTTATTTACTGTATTGAATACCTATGTCCGAAATGATAGTCCGGGAGGCAATAAACATTTTCAGAAATTAATTTTCCCCCAAAGCGAATAGGCGAAAAATTGACAGATCACACGTTCGCGATTTTGGGTTGGATCAAGCAGGATTTTTTTCTGAATACCGTAAGTACTTTTTCCCCAATAATTGAACTTTTCCTACTAGTCAGTATTATCCTGGAAGTCAGTGAGAAATCAGTCTGGCTGATCTATAACTATGAAAAATTAGTATGACAGGTAAAAAACTAAAAATAAATAATGTTATAATTTTCTGAAATTTTTATGATAATTTGCATCATGAAAATATCACAACAATCTGGCTTCAATAACGAACAACCGTAGCCTTAATAGATAAGCTAAATATATAAATCCTAAGAATTCATGATTTACGGAATATATTCTGTTTGCATTCATGCAGGAGTCCTCGAAAAATTCAGTCTTCACTATTATTACTGTAATTTCATTTTATTCATTGTCCACCATTGTTTTAGTTTCAATAATCTTCCTCTTGAAGGATCCATAATTGAATATTGATCACCTGAGGACGTCTGGATATGGTTTTGGTTTTCCAAGATATCTTCCAGCAAAAGAATCACATGTTCTTGTGAAAACCTCATTACATTCCCCATTATCACTAATAAACAAAGAAATCTTGATTTTAATACCCAGAACGAGCCATATTGCCTTTTCATATGATGAATCTGACAGTAAATAGCTTCAATTCGTTTGTCGATAGATATTCACAGTTTACTGGAAAAATGAAAAAACACGCAGCCCTAATAATAATTATAATCTCCTTCATTAACTAGCAAGCAAATAAACAAGCAAAATCAATATGATACGTATGAGTAAAGTACACTGGTTGAATGCGCTAATCACTAAAAACTGTTCTACCCTTAGTAAAAAAAATTAAAAAAAACTGAGAAAAATAAACAAGAAACTAACTGTTAGTAACAATTTTAAATAAGACAAATGGTCGAAATGATTATTATACTAATGATAACTACACAACAGGGGTATATCAGCTCATGGTTGTGCATATTGCTCTTCGAATATATTGTCGAAGATTTCTTTTCTGAAGCTTTTGATGTGTTTACGATTCGAATAAGATCTCAGATCTTTGTAAGCAGTCCCGATTGAATATGAAAAAGATCGTTGAAATAGTGCAGTTTTATGTTCAGGAATAGATATCATGTTTTTGCTTCTCACATTTACATTATGAACATCCTTCCCTGAACCTGATTTTCCCTATACAGATATGGAGGATTTTTCTTTATGATAATTTTAGGGAATGAGATGAGGGCGTGTAATTTTCTCCGGTTATTCATATTCAACCTCTCGATGCTTTCTAATTTGTGACTGAATCTGTCGTATTTACGAATTCCATAGATAGCAATAATTTTGTAGTCTCTGTATCTTGGTGAATCGTGCTTTGATAGAAATGGACATATACATAATCACAATGGTTAGTTTGTGAGAGAACGATAGCTTCACATAAAGTCTCTTTGGTGGTACTTGATTGCAGGTGTCCACTAGAAAACAGCACTTTCAGATTTCCATACCCCTTCTTCAGCACAGAAGAAATGTGAAAATTTGAGTTGCCGGTTGATGACAACAGGTAGGTTCTTTGCTTTCTCAACTGAGGAAAGTAAATGATTGTCTATTGTAATAGATATATCATTATGAATAACATTACCAAAAGAATTGGGAAGATCACTAGGATTCAAAATAAGGTCATGTTTTTTATAGGTTCATCAGGTAATCCAAATCATCATTGATCCTCTCTTTCGCTAGTGGTATTGCACTTTTGGGAAGAAATAATAGAGCTGTTGTCATCCGCATACATGTGGATTTTTCAAAACTTCAGACCGGAAGGAAGGTTACTGGTGTAAATAGTAAACAGTAACGGTCCCAAAATCGATCCTTGAGCTACCCCTATTTTTATAAATCTAGATTTCGACAAACTACCAGAAAACATTTCCACCTGCGACGTATTACGGAAGTAATTTTTTTAATTTCATCACTGAGATATCTAAATCATTGAAGTGTAAAATCGAGTACAATATGTCATAGTTAATTGTGTCAAATGCTATTCTGTAATCTAACAGTATCAAATCACCTGCAGTCTTGTTATCAAGCTCCTTCAATATATCGTCGGTAATATTGAGGAGAGCAGTACCGCAGCTGAAACCATCCCTAAGCCCAGATTGTTGTTCTGGTAGAGTGTCGTATGTTTTAAGATGTAATCCAACCTGCGTGACGATAATGCGCTCCACAACTTTGGACAATGACGGTAGAATTGTAATAGGACGGAGATCTGTGAGGTTAGTGAGACACTTGATTTTACGAAACTTTTTTCAAAAAATCTAGAAATACCGAGTTTATGAGACGATTATGTGTAACATACGGCAAAATATATGGACAATTTAATCTAATAAGAGTAATATCAATCTCGATGGCACCTTTGGCTTTTGTTTTGATGTTCGAAATTATTTCAGTAATTTCTTCCTCAGTGGCAGGGATTAATTTGAACAGATCTGGAAATTCTGTTCTGACATTATTATTGTAATTGGTGGTCATATCCCCGGATGGACTATTTGCCCGCCCAGTGGTTTTCGAAGAATATGCATGTATTTCATCAGATGGGCTTTCAAATTCCGACAGTGTATCAATATTTTTTTTAAGTTGTAGATGTCTCAGTGCGCCCATTTCTGCTTATCATTTTTGGCATTCTGATTGATGTTGAAATAAGCATTTTTTTCTGCCTTATGGCATTGAGGTGATATTTCTCGAATCTTTATAATAGTTTCAGTGACCCAATTTCTTTGTAGATTAGAATTTGATCAGAGAAATCATGAGCTTAATATTATTTGTGATCAAGGAACATGGAGGTTTCCTGAAAATTGTCGTTTTGTATGGTGCATTTTTATCAAAGGTTTACAGCAGAAAATAGTTCAAGGTGTAAACTTTAACATTAATATCAGTAGAAGTAAAAATAGTCTGCCAACTGAGTTTTTGTAAGTCCATTTCAAACTTTGCAGATCAAATTGAAAGAAGTCTCTGTAGGTTTATTGTTGGGCAGTTACTGGGGCTTTCCTAGGTTTGAAGTGTTAACCATACAGTGATCGGACATACAACTTTGCAGTCCACAACATTGATGTGTTTACTGATTATAATGTAATCGATTGAAGTTTCGGCTGTAAACGTGATCCGTGTTCGTCCAGAAACAATTTGAACAAGTTGTAATTCATTAAGTATAGCGCTGAAGTTACGAACATGTGGATTCTTTTGATCCAGGAAGTCTAGGTTGGGATCCCCAGTACAGATCACATGATTAAATTCCAAATAAAGGGAGGAAAGAGTATTTCAAGAAGAGTCCAAAAAATCAATTAGATTCATCCGCGGTGGCCGATAAATAATTCCGAGAGCAATTTTAATTCCCCCTAAAACAATACAAATCCAGTCCTATTCAAAAAGAAAAATCCCAAATTTTAGGAATCCTTGTATTATTCTTGATGAATAGCGCTTCTTCGCCACCCCTTGTTATTCTATCTGTCCAAATTATTCGATACCCAGAGATAGACAACATTTCGTTTATTATCAGCGGGGACAATTAATATGTATCAGGTTTGGGAGTAATGATACAATCGCAGGTTCACATTAGTTTGTATTTATTCACTATAGGAAGTATGAACGGTAACAAGTTACCAAGTACAGGTTAGTAATGGCGGGACATTGTTAGACAGGCCCTGTCACATAACTGATAGTTGACAGCAATATCAATGACAGTGTGCAGTGGCGTTTTGGTAAAATATCTTAAAACATAACAACAATCAGGTCACAGACACGCACATGATATCAATGTTTTTTCTGCGTGAAAGATCTTTGAATACATGTAATTTTGGGACGATTGACCTCAAATCAATATGTTAATTAACATGTCAGTTGAAATGCAGAATTGAGAGGTATTATGGAATATCTCCAAAATTATGGGTTTTGGTTATAGGGAAGTGAGTTGGTACTAGGGCTCATTTTCATAACATAATTGGATCATGAGAACAAAAAATGGAGTTTCCATTTGAAAAAATTTTCAATGTTTCTCATTCACCTTCTGGAACCATTTTTTGTTCAACCTTCAACATTCATGATACAGTCACTGCATATTACTGAAAATTGAAGTTCATATGAAAATGGAGTATGTTCGATACCATCCTACTTTCAGTTCTCTATACATAGGTCGTGTTATCTCGTGAAGATATACCCTGTATATCATACTCATACTACTCAAATCGGGTATTTCGTTCAAAATAGTTACGTAATTCAATCAATACATTTTTTCAAAAATCTTTGATAAAAAGTTGTTTAAGTGCATAGTACTACACAATTATGTTGTGAAATTTTTATATTTCCATTATAGAAAACATCATTTGTTGACGTTAGCTAGTCTATGTAAGATAAAGAACAAAAAATTAACGTATTGGGAGGGATCTCACGTTATTGTCTCCCATTTAATTTCTATTATTTGATGAGTTCAAATTATATTTCGTATCCAGTGATCGATATAACTTTATTCATTAGGTAGTTCGCCTTCATACTACATCTACTATGCATTTCTTTAAATCAAAACACTCGGCTCCCCGACCATCATCACCACTCGAATCGTTCGACAATGCTTGTCATTCGCTTTTTGATGCATCTACTGTGGACATCGTACACGTTCTGAATTGTGTTTTTCCAGTTACCGTTTGTATTAATAACACGATTCCCACGTGAATATCGAGATTAACCCTAATCATGTCTCATTTTTAGATAGCGCCATGAGAAAATCAAAGAAAAGGATCAGGAGTAACTCTTCGGGAGAGAGAATCCCTAGAAGAGATTTGTTGAAACGTATAGATACATTGGGAGAGGGCTTGAAATTATATGTGAATCCTCATCTGAAGATCGTCTCTCGAGACCTCGTCAACGTGATCGCCGATCTCCTAGCGGATCGGGTCCACGCAGAGTTCTCAGCAATGAGCGTTATCGTCAGAGGGATCGCCAATAGAGCGTGTCCGGTTTGCCTTCTCCATCGAGAAATCATTTGACGAACGCGAATAATTCCTTTGACAGATGTTGAGACGAATGTGACAGCAGATGCGAACCGTCACGACTTGAACGGCGAACAGTGGTTTCGATAGTCAATCTGAGGGGACAACATTATTTCTCCAAATATTTGTGCAAATATATGGCAGTATTGGCTCAAATTCGTATCAAAATCATAACGATATTATGTATCCTCGAAATCGATTCTCGGGATGTTGTTTTCATACTACACAGCCTTGTATTATGGGAATTTCAAATGGACATGTCACTTTTCTATGGAAATTGGCAACCGGTCAGATTTAATAGATGTTCAGTTCAAATTATTTCTGGCGGCAAATTTGTATCATTACGCTAAAGTTGTATCTATTCAGGAATGCAGCACAAAGTCTCATTTGAAAGAAAAACGAAATCTGAGATTCCTCCAGAAAATACCTTTTATATTACCGACCTGTAATTATTATATATATATATATATATATATATATATATATATATATATATATATATATATATATATATATATATATATACCCGTGAAGAATGAGTTTATTTAACGCTGGTTAAAACTTCTTTTTTCCGTCGTATTCATCCAAATTTGGGGAACCGCGAAGCAACGGAGTTTTGTTTGCTTATTGACAACTTATTTCAGCTGCGAAAACAATCACACCAACTGTATTACTTTCTATCAAGGGCTTCAGTTTTCTCTTCCGTGATTCCTATATTCCTCGAACAACTTGCTTGGTCAACCTGAAATATTCCTTCTTTGAGTGTTGCCTGTAATACATTTATGACCATTGAACCAATTTAAATTTCAATCAAAAAATGCCCTAATATGATAGCGTTGCCCTAAAATTATAACGTTTACTTTCACAGAGACATGAATAATCACAAATGTGAGGTAATGCACGTTTCAATCATAGAAATAAACAAGGGTTCACCCACAAAAACACAAGATTGTACGTGGGCATTTTCTTGTATATTCTCAATGAGCTTCGGTGTCGGGCTTTTTCTCCAAAAATAAAAATGAACTCATGAAGTGTTTTGACAACACGCTACGCTGTCATGCAAAATTATCGGTGATTTTGATGCACTTGTGCAATTACTTACGAAAAGTGCATTGTTCTGGCGGTTTTCATTGTTTCTTAGCAGGTTGCCAGCATTTGTTTAAGTGTATTTGGAAAATGTGTCAGTTTGGCAGTAATTGTTAAATATAATTTTAGTTACCCATGAGCCGTTTTCGTTAATTTTATTAGGAAATGATCCCTAAAACATCGGAAAAAGCATTTCTGTCACAATTCGAGAAGGTCTCGTTCATATATTTGGATACAATCCACTACGTTCTGTGGCTGTCGAAACTACCAATTTATACAGGAAATAGTCTGAAAAATATATTCCGAGCATGCATAATGGTTCGAAAATATTGCATTCGGGTTTGTTGCCTCAACGTTACAGGCTTCATGCATTTCTATCATTATTTGCCTTAAAAAGTGTCCTCCCCTGAGGGTCCGACACTCTTTGTCAAAAAACAATTAAAATACCTTCAAACTGTTTTCAGACAACAAACGTTCATGCACGATTTCCAGCAATTTTGCATGCATACAGGGTGATTCAAAAGTACTTTGACGAACTTCAGGAGGTGATTCCTCACAATATTCTAATATGAATTGTCCAAATGAATATATGTCCGGAAACGCGTCGTTTCCAAGAAATAGGGTGTTAGAATTTCATTTTTATTCTCGTTTTTTTTTTAATACTTTCGAAATACTGACCTTAATTGAACAAAAATTGGTATTGAGAGGTTTTTCGAGGTTTCAAATTCGAAACTGATGTTATTATTGCTCTTACTCGTAGGGGGGCCAACACACGTCTTTTTCTTTTTTGAAGATTCATTACTTTTTTGAGCGTACTTCTAGCACATTTTTCAGTAAGAAAATCAATTTCTCCATCATATCTACGTAAAAAAGCTACGATTGTTACAAGTCACTATACGCAACCGTTTTCTAGGTATTTCGAGTCGATTATTTGATAATCGATGCGTGTTGCAATTATTACCATTATTTTGCATTTTTCACAAGAATGTCTAGGAAACGGATTTGACGTTTAAGTAAGTAGTTTTGGTGATTACATATTAGATAGTTGAACGTTTTGTTGTTATGTTGCAGTTTCTGTAAGTTTCAAAACACTAATTTTGAAAAACAATAATGCTCATTTAGCCGACATGCATTTCGTTAATGGTTTTGCAGACGGCAATGCGCGCGAAGCAAGAATTATTTAGCAGGAGCGATTTCCTAATCGAGTGCTGCCTTCAGCTCCAACATTTACCAGTCTTCACCGCCGTTTAGCAGAAACCGGTAGCTTTAAGGGGGCAGCTAATATTATTGGAGGACCACGAGCAGTCCGAATCCCAGGATGGAAAGAAGATGTTTTGAACACTCTCGAGGAGAATCCAGAAACAAGTACGAGAATAATTGCTAAAGCTCTCAATTCTACTCTGTCCACAGTTTGGAGAATTATCCACAATCAACAATTTTAGCCATACCATATTCAGAGGGGAACAAGCTCTCTTGCCACGGGACTTTTCCCAACGCATTACTATGTGTCAGTGGTTTTTGAGAAAATTGGCTGGAAATCCTCAATTTTCAAGGTATGTACCCTTCATAGACGAGGCAAACTTCTCCCGGAATGCTATTACAAACTTTCATAACAATCATGTTTGGGCTCTAGAAAATCCGCATGCAGTTAGTGAAAGACATTATCAGAATCAATTTTCTGTAATTGTATGGGCGGCAATAATTGATGATAATTTGATAGGTTCTTTCTTTCTTCCGTTCCGACTGAATGGCGCAACTTGGTTCGGTAGGGGTGTAGAAGAACCTAAACAGGCATGGGCACCAAGGTCCCCAGATCTAAACCCGCTAGATTTTTATTTTTGGGGACATTCGAAGTCACTAGTTTATGAAACTCCAGTAGCGATCAAGGAAGATCTGAGAAACCGAATAGTAGACGCCTGTGAAACAATAAGAAACACCCATAATTTTGGAGTGGGTACGACAAGATGACTGAATGCCTATATCTCCGCTGAAAAAGGACACTTTGAACAATTCATTTGAATCAATTCAGTTTCCTTTATTTAATTCAATTCTACGTATTCAAAATTTCTTGAAATAAAATGTTGATATTTTTTGCAAATTTTATCAAAACAAATACAGATTTTGCACCCTTGATACAAAAATAACTATTCCAAACGAGTTAAAATGAATTGAATAGGTGGCGCCCCCTACAAAAATCCAAAACTTCTTTCTTAAACGTCAAATTCATTTCCTGAGCATTCTTGTGAGAAATGCAAAATAATGGTAATAACCCCAACACGCATCGATTATCAAATAATCTACTTGAAATTTTCAGGTCCAAATAATTAAAAAACGGTCGTTCATAGCGACTTCTAACAGGGGTAACTTTTTTACGTAGATACGATAGAGAAATTGATTTTTCTACTGAAAAATGTGCTAGAAGTAAACTCAAAAAAGTAATTAATCTTCAAAAAGAAAAAGACGTGCAGGTGGCGCCTTCTACGAGTAAGAGTAATAATAACATCAGGTTCGAATTCGACATCTCAAAAAACCTCTCAATACCAATTTTCGTTTAGTTTAAGCAGTATTTCGAAAGTTATTGAAAAAAAAACGAAAATGAAAATAACACTTAAACACCCTGTATCTTGGAAACGAAGCGTTTTCGGACTCATATTCATTTAGACAATTCCTATTAGAATATTGTGAGAAACCACCTCTTGAAGTTTGTCAAAGTACTTTCGAATCACCCTGTATAACACACACTACAGAAAATCATCTTGATATCAATCACCAATCAATAGTCCACATCGAAAAGATCCATGGCGCATCTATAGGTACTCAAATGCTTCAGGCTGGTATGTTATATATTATGCTCGAATTTGGCAGTAAAGCTTTCCTTCTCGATATACTATGCTTTGTTTCCCAGATACACACCCGAAAAAGAATTACATTATGATAACCAAGAGGATTTCGAGGACGACGAGATACAGCTCCAATAAAATACAAATCTCACAAAATATCGTTTTTTTGTTATTCAGTGAATTTATGAAGGAGGAAACTGATTTTTTCCGTGAATATATGTCCGCAGTTGGGAAGCCACGGTGAGTTGTATTTGAAGCTTTCGTCGGACAAAAAAGCGTGAGTCCCGAAAAGTGAGTGGAAATGTCAAGGGAGAAATAACTAAAATCAGACAGATTGGCGAATAAATCTTCATTTAAAAAAATTCACATTCACCCTTCCTGGAGAGACTCCCGGATATGGAACACTTGATTTATTGGGAAATTGATTCAGATTAGATGCGCTCGATTGATTATTTTGTGTTCTCTAAACAAATTTTAAATAGCCTTTCTTCTGGAGTATTCGAATTGAGCTCCGAAGAGATTTTCAAACAATGAAGTTCAAATGGAAAAATTAGTTCGGAAGTTTCCAGTGACTTCATGTCGAATAAAATTGAAAATTATGAATAACATTCAAAAACATTCGGAAAAATTGTATGAAAATACGAAATTCAATAACTATCTACCACTACGCTATAAATTGTAGTAGAACGCAGACCCAAAAGGAAATATTGATTTTTTCAAAGCTTTGACGATATTTACGATTTACTATGGTTTGGTTCGAAATACCCCAAAAGGAATGAAATTTCCGGGATATCGTTTTATTTAAATGCTCCTAAAAAGGACACCTTTGGGGAATTATTTGCCGGTGGGTCACCAGCCCGAATATAATAGTATATTAAAGTATAAGTGGATGAAAAGGGCTTTAAAACACGCGCGATTTTTCGAGCACGACGGCGCAGCCGGAGTGCTCGAAATAGAGCAAGTGTTTTTAAGACCAGTTATCCACGAATACTTTACGTTATTTTTTTTTATTGGTGCACTTTGAAATCATATATACTGGTATTATTACTACAAAAAATAGAAATAAGAACTAATAATACAAGAAGGTTGAATTCGTGATGTGACATCAGTATACCTTTCGTTGTCATGGAAATGAGAAAAACATTCATTTGCAATTTGTTACCAAAGATCAATATTTGTTGTCACCAGAGCTCAAAAATGAATTATTCTAATATCGACTTTTTGAATAGTGAGGCAGAATCGCGGTTAATACCGCGTAAATCCAGTGATATATATAAAAAAGAATATGAAAAGTTCATCAAATGGATGGAGGAGCACATATAAATGAACGAATTGTGAGTAATATTTTATATGACGTTACAAGGTACTCCTGTCAGATCAATAATCAAAAATTTGTCATTTAGACTTCACGTTTCTCGATTTGTTGATGTTGTCATGGTTACCTTTAAAAAACGCGCGTTTTTTAAAGTTCGATTTAAACACGCTGAGGCGTGCTTTAAATGGGTAAAAAGGGGCACCAATAAAAAAAAACTCTTTATATTACAGTGAAAATGGGCTAAAATAATTCACGAAGAGTTCGATTGGGTCCACTGGTAGAAATGAGGAAATAAGTTAATTTTATCGACATGAAATGCCATTTCATGAATGCAAAGTAAGGGTTACGGAAGATTTTCTTGAGAAATTAGATAGATGAAAGGAATTATTGTTTGGAAACTATACAGGGTGGCCCACCACATTCTCCTCGGTATTTCTACGAGAAATGAAGAGAGTTGGGAAAAACATTTAGCACAGTCATATGTGGGTCCATGAGGAGCATATTCCAAAATTATTTGAAATATATAGGGTGATCCCAAAAAAATTACATACCAAAGTTATATCTTTTCTTATGGAACATCCTATATTTTTTTATATTTTCAGATACTATAGACAAAATGAAGATGAGTTACTATTATATTTCCCATACTTAAAACTTACCGTTTCTGAGAAATTTTGGGAAATTTAAAAATACAGACCATAATTTGAAAATTGTTTTCACCCTGTAACGTGTAACGAGCTGCTCGTGATTAAATGTACTGCTTAGCTCAAAGGTTGAAGTTAACTACTACATGACATTTTTAATGCAATATTATACAGAGTGGCGAAAAAAATTGCCTCAAAATTTGGACACACATTTAATTAAATAACTTCTTAAAGTTGAATGGAACACCCCGTATTCAGTGGCGTAATTTGACGCATAATTAGATTTCCTTCAAAACCATATAAGGGTTCCCTATACCTATCTCTCCTGCTTTTTACACAAAAGGCGTTTTTATATTTTACTCAGGAGTAATTTTTTTATCTTAAAAATGAAACACACTGTATTGTGTAAAGCATTTTTGAAGTCATCTTATCGAAAAATTAAGAATCTTAAATAGTTTATTATTTTAATAAATGCTCAAAAAGACAATAATTTTAAACTAGTTAAAACAATGATAATGGTTTGATTAACAAGTTGTGTCACTGTCAAATACTTTTTGTTTCAAAAAAGGTTTTAAAAAATTTTTTTCCCATATTGTAATTTTGGTATTTAGTCAATTTGTAAAAAAAATTTAAATATGCCTCAATAATTAAGACACGTGCATCTTCTTATTTTGAAGAATGCTTTAATATTTCAGAAATGGCAATACATTTGTGTTTTTACATTTGCCTGCATTTTACTTTAGATACACCGTATTTTAAAAAATTTAAACTTCTGCTCCTAGCGAATCTACGTATTCCTTGATAAAAAGGTTTTTAAAACGCTTTTCAAGCTTTTCATTAAAATACAGTGTGTTTCTTATTAAAGATAAAAAAATTACTCATAAGTAAATAAAAAAAGGGAATCTAATTCTGCGTCAAATTACGCCACTAAATACGGGGTGTTCCATTCAACTTTAAGAAGTTATTTAATTAAATGTGTTCCAAATTTTGAGGCAATTTTTTCGCCACTCTGTATAATATTGCATTGAAAATTTCATGTAGTAGTTAACTTAACCTTTGAGCAGCTCGTTACCTTACAGGGTGAAAACAACTTTCAATTATGGTCTGTATTTTTAAATTTCTCAAATTCTCAGAAACGGTCAGTTTTGAGTATGGGAAATATAATAATAGTAACTCACCTTTATTTTGTCTATAGTAGCTGAAAATATAAAAAATATAGGGTGTTCCATAAGAAAAAATATAACTTTGGTATGTATTTTTTTTGGGGATCACCCTATATATTTCAAAATGATTTTGGAATATGCTCCCCATGGACCCATATATAACTGAGCCAAAAGTTTTTCCCTAACTCTCTTCATTTCTCGTAGAAATACCGAGGCGAATGTGGTGGGCCACCCTGTATAATAAAAATTAATCTCGATTTTTTGTAACCGCAAAACGTGTGAACGTCTGAACTAATTTGGAATTTTTTTTTATATGTTCGTAATAGTTCGAAGTTGGTTGATACGGAAAAAATCAGGAAAATTGCCGGGAAATTGGAAAAATTGGGATTATAAGGAATTTGGCGAAGAAAAGGACTATCGAGAGATTCATGACCAGAGAAAAAATAGCTCGCCTACCAAGCAGGTCACAGGAACGGATCCCGGTCAGGGTGACAGTTTTTTTATTTTATGAAAACAAATGCTGGACCGATTTGGCTAATTGTTTTCTGAATGTTCGTAATACTCCGAATAAGGTATTTAGGGAAAGAAAGGAGTTATCGGAAATTTCTTTGTTTTGGAGATAACGGGATAAAGGAAAAACGGGATAACGAAAAAACGGATAACGAAAAAATGGGATAACAGGAAAACAAATAAACGGAATAACGGGATGACGGGAGAAGAACGGGAAAACGGGATAATTGGAAAACAGGATAACGGGAAAAATGTAGAAAAAGTATAACGAAATAACTGGATAACGAAAAAACAGGGTGATTGGAAAATGGGATAACGGGCAAAGGAAAAACCTTCAATCCCCTCCGAGAGTTTTTTCATCTCTCCGACCGTATGCATTGAAATGTTGTATTTTTCGAATATATATTGTGGCTAGAGGAACAAGTTGTCAATTATTTTATTGTTCATAGTTATTACTATAATAACCCGATTAATGGTTACCTCTCTGAGAATGACCTGACCATTCTTGGATTCAGGAATGCGGAAATATTCAACATATGTAGAGAGTTGAAATAATTCGTTTAAGGACAGGATATTCATGTACTTCGGGAGAGCGGTAGTTTGATTTCAAATTTCCAACGATACACATTTTTCTCTCTCTCTCTCTCTCTCTCGGCCCTTTATTCAGTTATATTGCCAACAACCTGAGTTTTTTTAGAATTAATTCAATCACATAATAATACATTTCGAATACGCTCCAATTTGATTAGTTTCATGGAAATTTGAATACGATAAACTGAATATCATTTCTGTCTGTAATTTTTTTAGTTATGTTAGGGACTCAAGTCCCAGAATGATTCATTGAGCTGAGCCAATTGAAGGCAGTCTGTTGTTGAAAAGCTCAAACATGTCTTTTATTCAGAATGAATGAGAGGTATTGTTGAAAAGGAAATCTGGAACTTATTAAAGTTCTAGAAAAGAGTTTTTGGGTTCTTCAGTAGTGGAAAACATAATAAGTTTTTCAGGTATTGAGATTCTGAAAGTATAGAATCAGTGAAGTACTACCAGTGTCCAGATTTCTTCATTCACGAAATGATCCAGAGACTTCAGAGTCATAATTCCCGGTGAGTGAAAAATATATTGGCGATTTATAACAAATCATCTACCCGCATACCCAAGTCCACAAAAGTTGTGTAATTTTTAGAGTCAAAGTTGACTTAGCCACCGCTCGGCGGTGGAGTGAGTACAAAATACTTTTTTTATCAATTATTGGAAATCATCTGGAATTTGATTTAATTTCCTTCATTATAGTTTTTAATGGATATCAATTCCGAATCTGTTGGCTCTTTCAGTTTACAATGGTTTTGTGGCCGCGAAAGACTGAATAGCAATCAAAATAATGTATGGTGATTGATGGAAATTTATGAAACAAGCAGTATGGGAAGTTATTAACTAGTTTTCACGAGGCGAATGATTTCCACTCAATACTTCATACCGGAAATCATATTTATTCAACTTTCCGTTCTCTTTCGTCATTCGACATTATCATGATTGGATTTGAACGAACCCTATATTTTGAGTTGAGGATAAACATATTCAATTCTTGTTGAGAAGAGAAAAATTCTCAATTGAATATTAAATAGAAAGATTTTTCTGTAAATTGAAAAATCCACGAAAGAACGAATTTATTTTTTGTGAATGTCTTACAGAAAACAACTACTTTCCCGGCTGAAGCCACGCTGGACATTTAACTTCATCTGATAGATATTCTGAAAGGACCCTAACTCAAAAGAAACAATCTGAAATCGAAAATTTGCATTTTCATTCAGATAGTTATTTGATTTTCTATTCCAGTCTTAATTAAGGACTCATATGGATGATTGAAGCAAAGAAGAATGTTTTCCAAAAGAGAGTATTTACCAGAAATCATTTGTAATATTGATGCAGGAGAGGCATCGCATTCACTAGGTCTTCAATACATTTTTATCGACGAAAATCTATTTCACGCTTCTACGATCATCAGAAAGACCGGAAGAAATCATAAACACATTTTCAAGAAGCAATCTCAAGCAATATTTCTATTTGATATCCGATTGAGAATGTTTCCCTTTTCAACACGAATACCCCACAAGAGGTTATCTTGAACGATGGAAGATATTGACTCTCAGTCGCAAATAAATCCACATTTGATTTTATGTACATCTTTTTTATGTTTTCAAACAAATCAATCCATCATACCCCATGACAGGTTTGAATATCAAAAACACTTTCAGTCAATGTGTCTCTTCAAAAGAAATGTTTCCAACTCTTTTCCATCATTGAAAAGTGAGATGGCTTTCCGAAAATGTGTTTTCCACTTTTTCCGGTCAAATTTTGAGTTAGCATGTTTTCAGAATATCTATCAGATATATGTCCATCGTAGCTTCAGTCGAAAAAGTTGTTATTTTCTGTTAGACATTCACGAAAAATACCTTCGTTTTTATCGTGGATTTTTCAATTCACAGAAAAATATTTCTATTTGATATTCCATTGGGAATGGTTCCCTTTTCGTCATGAATACCTCACAAGAGGTTATCTTGAACGATGGAAGATAGTGACTAAAATTTATCTTCCAGTCGTAGATGATTCCACATCTGATTTTATGAGCATTTTGTTTATATTTTCAAACAAATCAATCTATCGTACCCATGAAAGGTTTGAATGTCGACAAAACACTAATTTCAAAGGGCCTCTCCAAAAGAAATGTTTCCAACTTTTTCCATCTTTGCAAAGTGAAATGGGTTCTTAAACATGTGTTTTTCATTTCTTCCGGTCTTCCTCATGATCGTGGAAGCGTGAAATAGATTTTTATCAACAGAAATTTATTTAAGACCTAGTGAATGGGATGCCTATCTTGCATCAATGTTACAAATGATTTCTGGTGAGTACTCTCTTTTTGAAACCATTCCTCCTTGCCTCATTCATCTATATGAGTGCTTAATTGAGACTGGAATAGAAAATCAAAGAACTATTTGAATGAAAATGCAAATTTTTTTTTTTTTTGAATTAGGGTTATTCCAGAATACCTATCAGATGTAGTACAATGTTCAGCGTGGCTTCAGCCGGGGATGTAGTTGTTTTTTGTTGAAGATTCACAAAAAGTAACTTTGTTTTAATCGTGGATTTTTCAATTCAAAGAAAAATCTCTGTATTTAACATTTAATTGAGAATGTTTCCCTTTTGAACATGCCTTCCCCGCGAGAGGTTATCTTGAACGTTAGAAGATAGTGACTTGAGTTTATCTTTCAGTCGCAGATGATTCCACATTTGATTTTATGAACATCTTGTTCATATTTTCAAACAAATCATATTCAATTTACTTTCGAAAAACTATACAATAAAACAATTTTCATTGAATGTTGAAGTGAAAATTGTCGACTAGAAGCGGGTATTGTTGCCTTTTAGTCAAAGTATAACGGGCCTTGATGGTACAACGGATGATGCTTGAACCCTGACAAGTGGATTGTCCGCTCGTCAGTGGAACACTAGCCAGTGATTTGGAGCAGACAGAAAGCAATAAGCCCGTTCAGGTTCGCAGGCATACTTTCAGAACTAGTATAAGGTGACTCGAACTGGTTGATATTTCTTTGCTACACAGGAAGCACCTGCAGAGTTACCTCGATTTGGAAGGAATTATTCATCAGATTTGATCCAATGATATTACACTGATATCACTGTTTTGGCAAACTCCCATTAGCGAACATCCATCATGTGATCTGAAATATCCCAGGGAAAACCAGACCATATCATCGCTCAGAAAACTGATATTTAGAAAAAGAAACTGTCATCCCTATTACAATCCACAACTCCACCCACTACCATACACAATTCTCCAGTCCTAGTACATAACTTTTCCGACACACCACTCGATGACACCACCCATAACCTATCATCCAAAGGATAATCACTTTCCACACTATCCCAACAGAAACCATTATCACCTGGGTAGAAAGTGCCACAGCCCATTTTCCTGAAAACATCGGGAAGAAACTAGACAAGACATTGCCACCACTATCAGGAGAGCAAAACTCCTACAATTAACACACCTGCTGAATGTCGATGCCTGAAAATTATCAACATTAGTCGATTGCATTCGACAATTCGACAAGACAGGTATAATCCATAATTATGGAGATTTAATCAGAAGTTCAATAACCGCGTTGAGTTTTTGTAAAAGTGGAAATTTGATTTGAAAAACTGTTTCTAGGCGCATATATTTTTGGTTGCTTCGATTTTTCTTGATTAGACATTCTATTTTATAGGGCTAATGATTTTTTTCTCTATCATTCCATTACATGGTTAATACGAAAATGATATCCTATTCAGTAATTTGTATTTTGCTTTTTAACCGACGAAACCAAAAAGGAGGAGGTTCTCTATTCGACCCATATATTTTTTTTCCATCATATTTTTTTTTGTATGATCACGCATAACTTTTTACTGAGGCGTCCGATTTCGATAATTCTCTTTTCAGTGGATAGGGTGTACTTCGAATTTGGTCCCATTTGAATTTAAAAATGAAATCCACCCCTAAGGGTAGCGAAATGAAGGATATTGATCACTTACCCTCTGAATTCTGGTCCGTTAACCGATTTTATCAGGCATAACTTTGTACTGGGTTCTTCGATTTGGATGATTCTTTTTAATAGATAGGGTAAACCTTATATTTGGATTTCGAAAGGAATCAGCCACCCTTACGGGTATATAGGGGATAATTGATTTTTCACTAGTGAACATTGGCATACACATTCATAGTTGACAATGACAGATCGCTACTGACATTATTCTTGTTTCACATCCGTCAAAATCAGTATATTTTATGAGAGGATGGAATGATATACAAAGTAATGGAATGAACTAACCAGAACAACGAAAATGATTTATATTACAACAAATAGTAAAAGTAGATAATCATATTATTTAACTGGTAATAGTTGAAGTAAGGTGGGTAAGTAAGTATTTTGGAAGTAATAAAAAACAAGTAGGTAGTAATTGGTAGATTTTAGCCACAAAAAATTGAAAAATAAAAACTTTTTAACAAAAAATTAAACCGACGAAATACGGAACTGAAAAGTAAAAATAAAAACTTTTTAACAAAAAATTAAACCGACGAAAAAATCAACTGAAAAGCAAAAAATAAAATAAACCTTCTTAGTATAAATGATAATTGAGCTCCTAAACTAATGTAAGTAACTGATTTTGAGTCGGCGCCAAACAAACTGCAATTGAATTGGTGAAGCGTAAAATGATGGCAGCGAGATGCACGGCTGCGTTTTGATGACTTCTTTCATAGATAATGATCTTCGATAATTGTTTGTTTGGCTCTGACTCAAAATCAGTTACTTACATTAGTTAAGGAGCTCAATTATCATTTAGACTAAGAAGGTTTATTTTATTTTTTGATTTTCAGTAGATTTTTTCGTCGGTTTAATTTTTTGTCAAAAAGTTTTTGAAACCACAAGTAAAGAAAAATAATGGATGAGTTACGATATCTTCGAGATTTTCAGGATTGGTATATCCGTTATCAAAATGAAAATCCCTTTTCATCTTCACCATTGACAAACAATAGAAATGGGTTTTCACAAAAAATTAATTATCGATAAACTGTAAATTATTTAAATTTCACATAGATGATAGGCTAGACAAAGGATTTTCTTCGTGAGTAACTAGCGAACCAGGAAGATTTTCCATGCAGAATGATTCATAACGGTGAGAAACCATCAATTGTAAGCCTATTATGAGTTTTCACGAAAGGGTGGATGTTTAGGTACTTATAAATTCCCCTTCTGTCGGAGCGCTATTTTCCATCACACGATTCGTGTTTTGGAAAATCGAATATCATAGTTGAGTCAAAATATGGAGAGTAGACGGGTTACTCCAAGTAAACGGTAGGTATACTATGCATGGATTGTGATATATACAGAAAAAAAAAAATTTTCAGTGATTCTCGAAATAGCGAGCAGTTTGAAATTTTAAAACTTTTGGTTTCTTTTTTTCAATACGTTTCTGCTAATATCTCCGCTTATATGAATCATATTATATCGAACAATCACAATTCAATTATTTAATGAAATAGATAGTAAATTAATCCAATCGCATTCCGCATATTAGAGAAAATGTGCCCTCCTGATTAAATTACTCTATTCATGGGCATACCATGCCGAACCTTGTTGAAATTTTAATGAAGTATGCTTTGTATGATTATTAATTCAATGTTCACGTTCCATGTACAATCGTGCCATCGAAACCAAATAAAGTTTTGTTATTCTACTGGTACCCAGAGAAAAATATGATGGAATCAAATACATTTGACTTCAAGTAAACTTAAAACACTTCACTGCGATTTTCACAAAAAATTGGTTTCAAAACCCACGACACGTATGCACACGTATCGTATACCCACGTGTCGTGGGTTTTGTAAACCAATTTTTTTCATGAAAATTGCTTTAAGGTTACTTTCATTATGGATTTCATCAAGTATTGGCAGCGTCTATCAACAAACATATTCGACTTCAATAAAACAGATTTGTTGTCGAATATAAGAAACAACCGGGGAAGATGGTATATTCCCAGCCTTACTACAAAAAGGCAAGGATATCCTAATCATTCATCTTTTGTGGATATTCCGCAGCTGCCTCGCTCACGGATACGATCCCAAAATATGGAGGACAGCCTAGGGCATCTTCATCCCCAAGCCTGGTGAAAATGATTACACCCAGGCAAAAGCGTTCAGAGCTTTTCACGTCTTTTTTTTTCTGAAGGCAACTGGAAGGCTGGTGGACAGATACATCAGAGAGGAGGTACTGGAACTGAAGCCGCTCAGTGACCTCCAGCTTGCGTACCAAAGTGGCAAGGTCACGGAGACTGCCCTCCATCGACTCATCGATAGGGTTGAGGGGGGGTTAGACCGGGTTGGCGCCACTCTAGGTATATTCATCGACATAGAAGGAGCATTTGACAATACGTCGTTGGATTCCATATGTCAGGCAATAAGGGAAAGGGGCGTGAACACAACCATAATAAGATGGATTCATGCCATGCTGTCCCAAAGACTAGCTAGAGCAACTATCAGAAGTAGCTCCAGCAAAGCCGTTTCCAGGGACTGTCCTGACTCCTCATAGTGCCACATGGTGGATGGCTCTCTAGTAAAGAAGAAAGAATTGGGTAACTACACTCAGGCCTATGCGGACGACATTGTCATTCTGGTCAGTGAGGGGTCCGGCTTCGTGAGGGGCACTATACAAAGAGTCCTCAACGGGATGGATGAATGGTGCCACTTAGTAGGGCTGAGTGTGAACCCTGAAAAGGAGAAGATGGTTCTTTTCTCCAGGAAACGCAAACCAGGGGACCTCCCAAACGTCCAAAAAATCTCAGTCGAGTACCCTGACTACAAGCTGAACTGGAACGAGTATATCGCACACAAAGTTCGGAAAGCCACAGCCACGTTCTGGGCCTGCAGAAGGGCATTTGGCAGTACTTGGAAGCTCAGCCTCAAAATTATTTTCTGGATCTACACGACACTCATTCGCCTAATGATTACGTTCGGAGCCATCGTGTGGTGGCAAGGTACAGCATCCGGCAGATCAGAAACCCAATTGGACAAGGTGCGAAGACTTGCCTGTCTTGCGACAACAAGAACAATGAGGACGGCACCCACTAGGGCACTGGAAACACTCATAGGACTGCCTTCATTGCACCTCTTCATTGAACACGAGGCACGCAAAGCCATCGCTCGTTTGAGGAGCTCCAACCAATGGCGGAGCGAGGAAATGTATGGACATTCTCGATTATAGAATCAACCAGTGAAGGATTGTCCACTCCCTGAGATGCCAGAAGACAATTCCCCACCTGTCATACGATTCACCAAAAGGCCGCTGTCAATCATTCCCAAAAGGGAGAACTGGGAGCAGATGGGGCACCGCCTGATCTTCACCAATGAGATCATCTTGGACACAGATGGATTAAGGATGGGTGAATCAGCCAGCGCCGGGATATACGGGCAATCTCCAAAAGCTCTACTATGCCCTGGGAAATTTTCTTCAGTATTTCAGGCAGAAGTTTTTGCCATACTCTCCTGTGTAAGGGAAAATATCGACAGAGACTACCACCAAGTCACGATATGCAAGGACGACCAAGCAGCGATCAAGGCCCTCACATCGTACAGAGTCAGTTCGTTGCTGGTATCGGAATGCATTGACGATCTGTGAAGGCTATCCATCGCCAATAGGGAGAAGCTACTTTGGGTCCCTGGTCGTATTGGTGGGCCCGGAAACGAAGGGCCGACCATTTGGCTAGACAAGGTGCAAAGAGCTCAACGATTGGATCAGAACCAATACTAGGAGTTTCTAGATCATGGAGCGTCTCAACCATGAAGAAAATTCTGGAACTAGAATTCCAGGAGGCAAGGAAAGGAGCTCCTGGCTTGAGACAATCTAAACTCCACATCGAAGGCCCGTCTATTAGGAGGACCAAAACTCTGCTCACACTGAGCAGAAAAGAAATCAAGAAGTGGTATGGCTCCATACGGGGCACTGCCACCTTAACAAGCACCTCAACATTATAGGTATCACGGATGATTCTGAATGCAGGTGGTGCTTGGAGAATGAGGAGTCCCACCTACATCCTCACGGAATGCCCAGCAGTGGCAGTAATACGGAAAGCGCACCTCGGGATCATCGCTCTGAACCCGGAGAGTGTGAGAAAGGTATCGGTTAGAAGGCTGGCCTCCTTCGCTCGCGAAATAGCAGTGGGTGCATAACGGGCCCTCTAGAGAGGCCTACATGCTAATAGTTCCGTCCGCCCATATACTCTCATTATATCTATCTAATAGGAAACAACAATTCATTCCATTTTGAATATTTGCTGGTTGTTTGCGGTCAGAAGGGGGGTTTGAAGAGTGAATCCCCTTCTGGTTGTTCCACTGATGGTTCCATCGAGTCAGAACGATATCATCCAATATAAATCGATTTTACAAGCTTTAATGCTTTTACTTCTCTGTAACCAACAAACATAGGTCAAATCTGGTATACATTTTTTATGATATGATGGTTTTAATTCAATTGCAAGGATTTTGATAGGGAGGTTCTGGTATCAATCGTCCTCGTTCATTGATACATGCAGGGTGACCCAGGGGTCACGTGTATATCCGCGATTCAGTTGAAAACTCCAGAGAAACGGGATCAGTGCAAAAATAAAAAAAATCCCCAAGATTACTGAACGAAGCAAGCCCAATTCAGGTTTTTGGAAAATCTGCGATAGATCCTACTGCATCAACACGTCAAGTATCTGCAATGACAGGACTATCACGTGAGTCGGTAAGGAAGGAGTTAAATTTCATAAGTTTCGTCAGTACAAAATGCAGATTCTTCGTGAATCAGGCGATGATGATCCAGACCGACAAATTCAGTTTTGTGAACTCATGATCGGAAGAATACGCGCTGAACCTAGACTATTGAAGAATATTTGTTCAGTGATGATAGTACTTTTATGCTGGATGGTAATGTGAATAAACAAAACTGTTTATACTGGAGTGATGCGAACCCGTATCGATTTTGAGAAGGTCACACTCAATATCCAGAAAAACTGAATATCTGGAGGGATAGTAGGCAATGCTTTTATAAGCCTCTTGTGAATACCAGGCAATTTAAATGGTGAAATGTATCTGAATGTGCTGGAAAACACCATCGAACCCTTTATTGTATATGAAGTAGAGAATCAAAGGGTCGACCCAGGCAATCTAGCTCTAGACGAAGATTTGCTGCATTCTAACAAGATTGAGCACAACCTCACTATTGCAATAGTTGAGTAATGATTATCCGAACGAATGGATTACCAGAACAACATTTGCCAAAGTTGGTGCAGAATTTGGAAGTAGGCTGTATTATTGTTTATAAAATAACGGAAACCACTTCGAACATTCACTTCATTGACATTTTCAACAAATTCGTAGTTCATCAAAAACTTCAATGAATTTCTCTTTTAAAGTAAGGTTTTACAATTTTTGATTCGTCCTGTACAATTATTATTTGAAGAATTGGATGGCATATTTTATAGGCTTTTCAATCAAATATTACAAGTAGGGGTTTGCTATTCAAACTTTTTCAGTTGGGGTAGGTGAGACCTAGGTGGTTGATGAGGGTTCCCTCTCCCTATCGTGAAAACTGTTTCGAGATTTTTTTATATCATCTTTTGTTTGTGATATATAACCTATTGTTAGTTTTTGCATTTCATACTGTATGAGTGGGATGAATAGTTTATTTAAATGTCGAGTTGACAGTCTCGCTGTGCGATCGAGTTATAGACATGTGATTATTCGGAGTGTTGGTTGTTGATACAAACCTGTGCGACATGTCTCCATAACTGAAAATGTGTTCTCCCTCTATAACACTAAATAAACACTCTTCAAAATTTTCCACTTGATGGGTTGCAAAACCATGGGATGTGTTTCGCTATACAATTGCTTCTACGGGTAGATAATAATATTATGTCCGCCTGAAGAAGCTAGTGTATAGCAAAACACGTGTCGTGGTTTCTTATTGCTAATGTACTGGAAATCCTCAAATCAGTTCAGTACTTATATTCATCAAGTATCGGCAGCGTCAAGTCAAAACATTTATGAAATCAGGAAAAAAAATTGAAAAAACTTGAAGACTTGTTGATCACTCAATATACGGCGTTAATGATTCTATCACTTTTCTTATAGTGAGTTAAAAATTGCCCACATTTTTACATATGAATTGATGGCGTTGACATTTCATGAATGTATTACAATGAAGAAAATATATTCATAAACTCAAGCTTGATTTCACTGGTTTCCGCTGTGAGCTATCTTATTGATTCAAGAATGAAAATAATTGCCTTTTCAGAAAATTTAATTGGATTCACAAAATCAAAGAATTACTAGTACATATATTTGTTATGTAGATGATATCAAGCACTGCTGGAATTTGTTGTACGTGTCTGTGTAATCATTTGTGCACATCAAATGCATAGTATGATTTCTTTGCATGCTTCGGCGTATAGCATTTATTGGCAACATTATCCGCCATTTCAGAAAGAGCCGTGGTGTCCACTTTATCCTGTAAATCAAACAGAACTCCTTTCGGCCAGTATCCAAAATTTTCTTTCACAATTGAATCAAACTGAAGCTGACGGTTTAGGGAAACAATTGGATCCAAACGTTAATTAATCAATTCAATTATAAATCCATGATAGAAGCGAACCATTTCTGACTCGAACGCAGACAAAACATCTATCTTTCAGTAATCTGAGCAAACAACATCAAAATACATCAATCATTTTGTTTCCATTGAGTGATCGGTGTTAATTAATAATTTCCCTGTGCTCCATTAATGTATAGAGCATTTTCCATAATACCTGATAATGGCGAAAATGTATTAGATACCATATTGGTGAATTTATTGAACGTTGCACAGGCTTTTGGTTGTGATGGGTATTCAGTATTGTTGTTACTGAGTACACACGTTTTGATGTACACCAGTAATTGAATCAATATCATGGGGCTTAGTTAGTTCAACATATTCACCATGCACAATTTTGAATTATGTTCGATTTATTGATTTTGGAAAAAATGAGCTGTTAGCTATTCCAAAAATGACTTAATTTGTATCTTGTATGTTTCAATTTCATGGAAAATCTGTCTATTCAAACCTACCTAGATGTTATCTTGATCGATGAAAGATAGTGACTTAAGTTCATCTGTCACTAACAGATTATTTTATGAAATCCCTATTCATATTTTCGAACAAATCAATGCATTAGTATGTTTCAGAATAGTCTTTCACCATCGCTAAATGAAGTTAGCGATTACGTTAAGTCAGTTCATTAGGACTGCCATTCAATTGATTCCCAAGGCTAATGATATCTATACTTTTATGAAATTGTAATTGTCTGTTTGTTTGTTTGTTCGAGCATCAAGCAAGAACTAATGTACGATTCAGTGTTTAGAAGCGTATAATTAAACTCAAAAACTGGTGTGAATGTATTTTGCTACAATGACAATGACGGGAACCGGAGATATAACAGTAAAACCACATTCCACGGGTACCAGCTATACATACAAAATGATATGTCCTGTGACTAACTGATGATCAATGCCCAGGGGTGGAATGTGGAATGGGGGGCTGAATAGGCATTGAAGTAAGGGTCATAAAAATTGGTATTTGAGGTCTTGTTACAAAAAAAAGTTTTTCAGTATTTTTAGAAATTCAAGGGATTGAAAGGGATGAAAGTTTACATGAGGGTTCCGTTAGTTTTCAATTAAGGCCATACAAATTGGTATTTGAGGTCATTCCTACAAATAAGGAAATATATCTACAAGTTTTTTCAGAAATTGAACCCTGAAGGGGGGAAAAAGGGGATGGAAATTTTCATAGGGGTTCCGTTAGGTTTTGAGTAGGGGTAATGGTAATTGATGTTTCGGCTCTCCGTTTCGAACGAATAAATCGTATTTAACTTCATGGAGAATTCAGATGAATTTGTTATAGTGTTTTCGAAAATTGAACCCTAAAGAGCTGAAATGGAGATGAAAGTTTGTATAGGAGGACCGTTAGTTTTTGAGTTGATATCATGAAAAATTATAATTGAGGTCTTTGTTATGAAGAAGAATACTGTTTTAGTGTTTTTGAAAATTCAACCCCCAAAGGGGCTAATGGGAATTGAATTTGTCAGGCGTTCTGTTAGTTTCCAAATTGGTGTCATAAAAATTGGTATTGAGGTCTTTGTTACAAAAAATACGCTTTCAGTGTTTAAATTAAACTTAAAGTTGTATTGGAGTTCGTAAGTTTCTTTGTTTGTCCCGTATACGTTTCTATACCATTCATCCGATATCGATGCATTTTTGATGAGTTGTGCGTAATTATTTTGAATAAGTACAACCATTTAGAAAGGTGTGCAGGAGTCGTTTCAACAAATGATGTATTTCATATAGTTTAGTGGCAGTTCGTGTATTTTCGTGAAATTTCATGTGTGACATAACAAGTAATATATTGTGAAATTCCGATTGTTGGTCGCCATTACACTGTTGGAAAAGAGTTGTTGAAATAACAAAAAACAAGAAACCCAGGAGGTCCACTAGTATTATTGGTGAAATTGGCAAATTTCGATATTGACGATGTTCACATTTACACATTTGTGGCTTTCACACAAATGTTTGCTGTTTAACAAATTCAGCAAAGTAAATGCCTTAACCCTACAGTACTCGCGCGGGGTATCTGGATACCCCATGCGTATAATATCTCGAAGTAATTTGGTGGAGAAACCTCAGAATCGCTTGCGGCGCTGTGTATTCCTGTGTATGACAGTGGCTGTGTCAGAGGAGTGTCGCAAAATCGTTGAAACTATTTGTGGACCACACGACTATAGTTAGTTGGGGTATTTGGGCACCCCGCGCGATTACTGCAGAAATATTTTTTGTGAGTTCGATCTGTTGTCTGAAATATTTCTAAACCGGGTTTTTGATAGGTAAAATAATATAATATGGAAAAGAAAGGAAGCAGAGATGAAGGGCAGTGGCTCAAGTGGTATAATAAAATTGAGTCTGAAGAAGAAGAGGTTTATGCAGAAGAGGATTCAGTAGATAATGGAGAGGTTGAGGTATATATTCAAGATGAGAATACAGTCAGCGAACTAGACGCAGATTCTGACTACGGCGATGGCGACAAGGAGAATGAATTTGCTGTTACAGGACCTCATTCTTTCCTTTTAGTTTTTCATACTGCACAGAAAAAAGTTTTATTTTTTATTTCTTGTCAAAACAGAAATAATATTTTTTTCAAATGACGTCAATTAGTATTCACTATCACAATTATTTTTTCGAAAATATCTAATATATGTTGGTAATATAGTTCTTCAGGAGGGATGGTTTAATAAATCAAGAATATATAACACTAGACTATTTCAATGCTTCGATTATAAAAAACTAAATACTCTATTATGATAAATAACAATTGAATGCCAATAAAATAAAATCAACATCATTATGTGAAGAAATGTACAAATAAACATAAAGTACCACAATGAGTGAATGCCAGCTCCATAATCCTTTGGTGAATAATATAAAAAAACTTATTATAATGAATAACACTGCCGCGTGGAGGTAAAGAGCAGTAAGTGCAAGAATAAAGATTTTGAGTTTGCCAATTTATATTTTATTTTACCCGACTGCGGCGAAGCCCAAAAAGACAGTTATGTGTTTGACCTGTACACGAACACAGGTCAAACACATAACCGTCCTTTTGGCTTTGCCGCAGTCGGGTGAAAAATATATGAATTGGCAAACTCAAAATCATTTTTCTTGCACCTGCTGCTCTTTGCCCTCACGCGGCAGAAGAGTTGAATGCCGAGAAAATAAAATTAACAAAATGTTTGCCTGAATTCACAATGCAAGTCACTATTCCAAAATAATTTCAGATTTCGGCACAATACAATGAAAAATCTGTTTATATGGCAAACTCAAATCATATGCAACCAGAGGCTTCAAATTTTTAAGACTTATCAACTTGTAATTGAATCTTTCTGATTCTTCCCACTATGTTAGATTGGGATTTGTCATCAAAGCATTTTTTAAACTAACGCTATTCACAGGGCCATAACCTGCACATGGGATTAGCAAAAACCGATGCAGAACCCTGATCGACGAGTGGATAAAAAGAAGACACCAACAATATTGGGATCAAACTGTCGGGCAAATACACAGCAAAGTCATGGTAGGGCATCCAAACCGGACCCTGACGGCTGACCTTCTGAACCTGAACAGAACGAAGGCTCGTATAATAATAGGTCTGTTGACTGGACACTGCGGCCTAAGAAAACACCTTAACACCATGGGAGTACGCAGGGAAACCGTGGAGTGTAGGCTATGTGATGGAGAGGAGGAAACAGCCTCTCATATTATCTTCGACTGTGACGCCCTAAGTAGTAGGCGACACAGAACCTTTGGAGAGATCAGCCCGGAAACAGGCATGAATCCGAAGAACCTTATCAACAGGCTTCTGAACCTAATTGAAGGCACAAACCCCAGCTGGTCGCAGTGTCAAGGGAAGCTAAGTGCCAACCCTGTCTCTGGCTCGTCAGCTTTCAACCAACCAACCAACCAACCAAACTAACACTCACACAAAAATATTGGGTTATTGGTGGCATGAGCACAAATTGCAAATATTTAACAAAATATAGGGCACATGTATTGACATACTACAAATACCACATTAACAATACGTCTCACAGAGGACAGAGGACTGACTGAGACGATGTGCTCTGGAAGCGAATTTATGGCGCTAATTCGATACTCGCATATGCACGAGAATGCCCGAAGGTTATCAATTCCCTTTTCACAACGAAATAGGATAAATTCCACAAATTTATTGGACAATACCACCCAACAGTTTTGGTAATCCAACAATTTGCATTTTGACTATATCAGTTGTTTAACAAACAAAATTGTCGATTCCGCAAACTGTTCATAGCTATGAATACCTATTCGATGTTGCTATTGAATTCTGAATTTGCAAGAGCATTTGCTATTTTGTTTTAAGTCACGAAAATATTTGCAAACTAAAGTTGTTTCAGCAGTTAACTTTCTATTTGAAGATTTCGACAAAATGAGGTAGACGTACTGACAAAAAATGAGTGAGAATTGACAATGGATGAATTTACACCTCCGGAGTATTGAGTAGAGAATTCCTAAATAATTTTGTTGATTTTGGCAATATTTTTTCAACAAAACTAGATATTGTTAAAATAACTCTTTTCTCACTGTGTAGATAATGGATATCACACGCTTTTTTTTTGCTTTTGGCAAGTGAATTTGTAAAAGTCATCACAAAGCATTTTTTTACTGTCAAATCAATCATGCCACCCACATGACAAAAAAATTGGTCGATCTACACCTAAGGCACTTAAGAAAAAGGCATTACGAGCTTCAGAAACAGATGAGCAATGAGAAGCAATCCTGAAATCTGATCGAGTACGCACTGCCCAATCAGTTCTTCCACAACGGAAAGCGAGACAGAAAACCGTTCGAGTATGCATTGTTAGATCCAAACGTATACTGCACGCTGATGATAACAGTCTCAATCTAGTGTAGTTATTGGAAAAATGGATGATTCATTTCTTTCATTCAATCTGCACTAATATGAATTATTTTCAATAAATTTATATTGAGGAACGAAAAATGTTAGCGTGGTGCCATATTTATCAACATTTTATTTCGCATATTCCATGCATAGATTGAAAAATTGTATAAAAAAGTATAACCTTCTCAAAATCCAAAAACACAACCATAAATGCTACTATTCCAGAAGCGTATTGATTTTCAATTGAGCGCCGTTTTGCACTATCGCGAAAAAGGAACCTTCCAAAGCTGTTTTAGGTTGAAATTAAACAAAATTTATTCGCATAAAGATTAAAATCAATGGGAAAACATAAATGTGATAACTCACAGAAGAATTCACCTTTCACAATAACCTCATATACGCCTCTTTGAGTTTTTCACTCAACTGCTACATTCAAACCATCAAGTGAAACCTTCATGGATAAGACACTGCTCTCAATTCTAACGAAGTTTGTCAGCCACCTCCCATCACCATGGTCTAGAACAACTGGTCGAGCTACCAACCCGCATCCCTGATGTCAACAACAGTCTGCCAATACACTAGATCTTTTCCTCACCACCAATCCTGACCCGTATAGAATAGAAGTTTGTGCCCCACTTGGAAACTCTGATCACACCCTCATCTCCACAACATGCTCTTTCCATTTACCATCTAGCTGCACAATACCACCCCGTCTCATGTGGCATTACAATTCGGCCGACTGGGAAGGTCTTCGTATGTTTTTCTCAGCGTTTCCTGGAAGAGAGTTTGTTTCTCTTCAGTAGATCCAACACGATGTGCTGAGACAATTTCTGAAATCATCATGTTGGGGATGCAAACCTACATACCGAATACCGAAAGGAGAACATCATCCGATAAGACCTGGTTTAACAGAAACTGCTCTAGAGCTGTGGCTTCCAAACAGGCAGCATACCATCGATGGCAAAAATCCGGGCCCTGAGACCAGAGCAGCATATGTCGAGGCTAGAGGCATATGCAAAGAGACAATAGAATGCTCAAAAGATGCCCACAATGCCAAAATAAGATCAAAACTTGCTGAATGTCCTAACGGATCCCGTTCATTTTGGTCTTTCGCCAAAGCTGTGGGAAGAAACTTCACTTCCAGCTCATTTCCTCTCTAACCAAAGAAGATGGAACACTAGCAACGACTGCCCAGGAAAAGCCGATATTTTGCGCACCTATTTGCTGAAATTTCACTCTGGATTCATCGGGAAAACAACCCCGAACATTACACCTATTGACAGTCACATGCCCGAGATCACCTTTCGCCAACGTACTATCAGAAAGATTTTGCTGGGTCTCAACACCAACAAAGCCTGTGGATCTGACGGAATCCCGCCGATTGTTCTCAAGAAATGTACCGCCGAACTAACACCTTTCTTTGCAAGTTGTTCAACCACTCTTAAATTTGGGGTATTTCCGTCCAATTGGAAAATTGCAAGAGTACAGCCAGTCCCTAAAAAAGGCAAAAAGGCCCTACCTAGCAACTACAGACCTATCGCACTGCTATCTATTCTTTCAAAGGTCATGGAAAAAGCCATCAACATCGAGCTCATGAAATATCTGGAAGACTCAGGAATTGTCAACGATAGGCAATATGGCTTCCGCCATCAGAGATCAACTGGTGACCTGCTCGCTTACGTCTCACATATATGGCAGCTATCTATTGAAAGTATGGAGAAACTTTAGCTGTGGCATTAGATATCTCCAAGGCGTTCGATCGAGTTTGGCACCAGGGACTCCTCACCAAGCTTCCGTCTTATGGCTTGCCCCTCAGCTGTGTTCTCTGCTTGCTAGTTTTCTCTTAAACAGGTCTCTCCATGTAGTGGTCGATGGAGTTTCATCTGACACTCTACTCATAAATGCTGGTGTTCCGCAAGGATCTATTCTCGCACCAACACTGTTTCTACTCCACATCAACGACCTGTTGAAAGCAACTTCATGTCCAGTACACAGCTTTGCCGATGATAGTACCCTCCATACCGCTTTCTCTTCCAGGGCCCTATATCAGCCCGTGAAACCAGAAATGAACGAGGAAGAAATGTTAATAATATAAATATGGACTGAGCAACAATTCTCGAGTGGGGATCTAATAACTTGGTAGAATTCAATGCAAACAAAACACAAGCATGTCTTTTCTCTAGAAAAGTCGATCTCACTGTGCCTAACATAACTTTGTCAGGAGTAACCATACCATTGAAGTCATCCATATCGATGCTTGGTATTACTATCAGCAATAACCTTTCCTGGGAAAATCACGTGAGGTCCATTGCCAAAAGTGCATCCCAAAAACTTGGTTCTTTGTTTCGTGCCAAGAGCTATTTCACCCCCACCCAGCTGCTTATGATCTATAAGGCACAGATCCGACCTGTCCTGGAATACTGTTCCCATATTTGGAGCGCGGCACCTAAACACATCCTGAGGCTATTGGATTCTGTCCAAAAAAGGGCAATTCGTCTCGTCGGTGATGCCTCGCTTACAAACTCGCTCACTTGTCTGAAACACCGTAGAAAAGTTGGCGATTTGTCTCTATTTTATAGATATTTTCATGGGCGATGCTCTTCTGAAATATCAACAATCGTTCCTGCTTTGGCAGTCTTTTCGAAACTAACCCGTCAAGTTCAGTCATCACACCCCTTCGTGGTCACTTTGGAGACCTGCAGAACATCACTTTCCAAAGATTCGTTCATCCAACGAACAGCGAGGCTTTGGAACTCATTGCCTAGGGAGGTGTTCCCCGAGGCATACAACCTCCAGAAATTCAAGAAGAACACCAACTCCTACCTTCTTTCCCTTGGTTCCCACGATGTTCTCTGAACATTACAGGATATCCCTTTTCGTGGGAACCGGAACATAAATATATATATATATATATATATATATATATATATATATATATATATATGGGGTGTTCAACACTCGATGACGTTTCTGGAGAACGGGACACAGGATAATTTTGAAAATTTGGTTTCTTGGGTAAATAGTTCTGCTCTATCGATCTAAAATATATTGAAAATTACAACAACTTTGATATTCTAAATGAGACAACCTATATTTTTGTATGATATTTTCCTATACCTATTTCAAACGGTTTTCGAAAAATTCATTTATTTTCTTATTTTTTGTGCAAAACATAGCTTCAAATAAATGTTTATTACTGCGGTATTTGGACTCGAACGAAGCTGAAGTTCTGGGTGTAGTTTACCAATGTTCAAGGAGATTATCCGAATACAAAAATGGTGAAAACTACATTTTTTCAAACGAAACACCCTGTATATTAACAAATATTTTGAAAGACAATTGAAGTTCCTTTCAAACGATGTATCATTTTCTATACCTAAATAGTCTGGAATCCGAAATGAAAGCAAGTTTCTATAAAAATAAAAAATAGGAAAGTACTTTTCCTCCCTGGATCTTGGTAAGAAAATTCTAGGTACAGGGCGTTCTGGAGTATACATACGAACATAGTTGAATTATGGTGGTTTACGAATAATAATTTCATTTTGTGCTTCCTACACTAACTGTCAGACTGTTATTTGGAAATTTTAGACATACGCGACACTCAGTAGTAGGGCGAGCGTTACCGTTTTTGAAGGGCTCTGATGCACGACTTAGGTGAAACAAGAGAGTTGGTTATCCCTAGGGGGGACAGGTCAGAATGTTTTCACGTATATTGAATGAAGAAAGTCAAAAGTATAAACCCTGATGGTAACAAATGTGTCGAAGAATCTTATTTTTTTTCACATATTCTGGAGATAGCAGCTACCCGTATAATTTGTAAATATTTTTTGTAAGAAACATTTTTTTTTAACGAAAATGTGACTATACTTCACAAGAGGAGTGGAGGTAGTATAAGTGGGTATAAAACATACTGGTCTGTATGATGTATAAGAGGACCTTAGCGGGAAAATTCCAGGGCTAGAGACAAGTTGGTTTTTCTCAGAGAGACAAACAATTGAATTTTTTCACAAAAAAAAATGAAGAACAGTCAAGTGGCCACTTCTACAATGGTTCCGCGGCGGGATAATCCTTAATAAAATTTTCAATAACGCCACAACAAGATTAGACAAGAATAAGCGATTCAATTCTCAGACTCCAACAATGGTGATATTGGCCGAATAATTGTTTTTTCTATCAAGAAGAACCTGAGAAACAAAGTTCAGACTTCTACATTAGCATACACTTCAACATGGAATAAATGCTACATAAAGTTGAAACTTGTACAATTTTCGATTTCTGAATCAAATAAGCCAATGAAATGATTCCATATATTGTCTCAACATTCTGTTCGTCACACCAATCTTCAAACTCGCTTCAACATTTCTCGTACTACTGTTCAGATTTTTCAGGTATTGCAACGGAAAGCGCCGAGTTTACAATACTTTTTAGTTCTGGAGGAGTGCAAGATACTGATATCACTATCAGTATCAGACATATTTGCATTTTGTCAAGAACTGTCAAAATATTTTGTATATATTCAAACATATCATTTCCATAGCAAAGCTGTGACCATGTTAATTGATTGTTGTTGATTTTGAAGCAATAATATATTTATTTGCAATAATCTAGTTTAATCGCCTAGGCCGCTTGCGGTACGCTCTGCTAAAAATGTATTTCGAGGCCGTGGCATACAAATAACTATTATTCTTATTTCATTTTGAATTTCAACTGAAATTTAAACCGACGGAAAAGCGAACTGAAAAGCAGAAAATAAAATAAACCTCCTTAAACCTAATATTAACTGAGCTCCTAACCAATGTGAGTAACTAATTTTGAGTCGGCGACAAACAAACTAGCAATTGAATTAGGTAAAGCGTAAGGTGATCATTTCTTCAAAGTAATACAATGATCTTTGTTGGTTTTTTGTTGGGCGCCGACTCAAAATTTGTCACTCGCATTACTTAGTTATTATTGAGACAAAGGAGGTTCATTTTATTTTTTGTTTTTCACTTCAGTTTTTCGTCGGTTTAATTTTTTGTTAAAAAGTTTTTATTTTTTACTTTTTTGTAGCTGAAATCCACTAATTACTACCCAATCAATTGACTCCAGGTATCTATCATGTAGTAGTGTCATAAGAACTACATATATGTGTGCCAAATTTCAACACAATCATTTCACAGATCAAAAATTATTAATTTTCCACCCTTAGAGGTGAATTATTATTTTCCAAATAACAATTTTACCAACTCTGGAGTATACCCTATCCAATAAAAAAAAACATCTGAATCGGAAAACCCAGTACACAGTTATGAGTGGTAGAATGGGTTTACGGGTAAGAATTCACTGGATGAACGATAAATATTCCCTACTTTTCTACCTTCAAGGGTGACATTTTCATGTGGAATCCAAAAGCTACCAACTCTGGAGTTTACCCTATTCAATGAAAAAAGATTCATCGAAATCGATCTACTCTGTGGAAAGTTATGAGTGATCATACATACACAAAATATACGTGCCGATCAGAGAACCTCTCCCTTTTTTTTCGTCGGTTAATGAACCAGAAGTGCTATGAAATGTCAACCATCTCCGCAAATCATAAAGCAGTGTTCCAAATGAAAAATGGTCTTATTTGCAACAATAGTAGGTATGAGTTTCTCTTCTTTGAATACTGTTCATTATTCTTCCCTATTGATGGGACTTTTCGACAGCAATATATCATCATACACTGATCCAACTTCTAGATGTTCGTCAATCATCGATGTTTCCACGAGTATTCAAAAGGCTCCACATTTCTCCCATATGTCACTCGGCTATCTATTCCAACTACATTTGGTATATTATTAAAAAACAGACAGCTTCTTGTGCTCCCAGCGCAGTTGTGGAAGGAACATCACCTGATCACCACGTCTACCGTGCTTTTCATTTCATTTGGAAGATGATTATGTGAGGCTCTTGATCACCAATGGAAGGGTTCATAATTCCACATTGGTGCATGCTTCCAAGAGCTCCAAAGGAGTTGTTTTTCCCACTGAATGCCAATGTGTTTCCAAGGTGATGGATAACTTTGTAATGCGCCATCAATATGATATTTTTTCAGCTTCTTCTGGTCAATTTTATCCATTACACATCATCTGGGTCCCACTTTTGTTGAATAAGTAATTCATCATCGACATCGTCAGGAGACTACTTTGTCTCGCTCATAGAAATACGTTTCTGGAATCGATCTAACAAATGGAAAACATGCTTCAAACCTGCGTAGAACTGTCGCAGTGTATATTTCAGCGTTTTTCACAGATCAAACTCTGATAATTGCAGTGGTACAGAAGATACTGATGGATTCTGCTCGGTATATAATCTCGGGACTTCTGAAATGTATTGAAAATGTCTGACACATTTCTATTATCGGATTAGAATTCAATGAAATTCAAAAATCTTCCAATGGAATGGATATTGAGAAAACTTAGAGATAAGTATGGAACTTATATTAGACGTAGCTTGTGATTAGTTCGAATGTCAACAATTTTCGATTGGATTCATTCTAGAATCATAAACCATTCTGCTGCGTATCATTTATTTTTCACAAATTTACCTAAAAGTTGGATACAAACAACTCCAGCACACTCCATAAAAATACTTCGCTCATTTTTCAACTGGAAACTGACCTAATCGTCAACTCACGTTGAAGGAAACCAAAACCTTTCAAGTTAAATATTTAATCTTATGGACAAACCCGTACGAGTCTCGGACCCCTACTTTATTACGATAATAGCCCGATTAATTACATCTTATTAACGATAATCGATGTAAAGTGATGTTATTGAAGCCAGATAGGTAGAAGATACAAGCGATGACCTACAAGGCCAGTTTGTAGAATAAAGTTGCTGATAATTTCAAAGATAACAAATTTGGCAAAAGAAAGTTTTGCCTTACATAAATTGGAAATACATACATAAGGAATAATAATGGTTGATACTCAACAGAAAAATAACCATAACAAAATATCGTATTACCATAGAATTCAGGCCCTGAGCCAGGATTCACATATGCCGACATAGCACGAAAATATCCACTGGATGTTTATATGAAAAGTACGTTCATTGAACCTTGGCCTCTCCTGGAAATATCAAGTGGACAATCAAATTACAGAAAGACGAAAAGAATGAAAGTGACAACAAAACAAAGAGAGTGTATCAGGAGAACAACCACCAGTGAATATCTGAAAATAAAGCATATTGAAGTTGGGAAACACCAGGAGAAATTGGCTGGTATGGACATTTCAGAGAACAAGATGGTCAAAGAGGTATTCAAAGCAAAAATTGATAAAAAAATTGATCGCGAGGTAGACATCAACAATCTTGGGGAGACGAGCTAAGAGGAGAAAGCACTTAGAAAGGACATAGGATGGAAATCGTCAAATATTAACAAACACACCAAGGGCAGATGAAAATGGAAAGGAAGAGCACAATATTTGAACTTGCAATCCTTATTTGAAAATCATCAAAATCTAAATGCCCTTTTTGAATAAGCTATTTCACTTGCATATCATATGGACAACTATGATGTATATATAATGTGAATGTCCCTATTTTCGTCGGTAACCATAAGTTCGTCAGTCTTGGAAGTCTTTTATTGTATTAAGTATCAATTTAACTTAATATAAAATTTGCTGACCTTGGAAAAATCCTCAAAAATCCGGCAACAACGCTGGCTATTTGTTATTTCTCCTCACGAAATGGGAACTTTCAGATTATCATAAGAACAGTTGCTTGTCGATAGTAGTAGAGCAATTGAATTTGAATTACTAAGTGAGTTAACTGCCGGTTGTCATTGAAACCTCAAATATTCTTGAGCATTGGCAATCAATTTTCATTAAAACAAGTGTCAGAAATACAAGTATATGTTTGCACATTTTTCTAGTAAAAATAAAGGCTATTTGTATGTTTTAAATAAAAAGTAGTGGGCGACGAAATTTGAGACACGTAAAATGTAGAATGTCCCTATTTTCGTCATTATTGACGAAATTAAGGCCGAGAGCATGTTTCAATTATTTGGTATTTGAATAACATCAAGATGCATTTTCATTATAAAATTCTGAAAGTTCAATAAAAAATTAACTGAATTATCGTGAACCCTAATTTCGTCTTATCCTTATTGAACTATTTCTGGTGTTAAAAATAGTAAACTAATTGAGGCGGAATTCAGGACCAGAACATGACAACCATTGGGTCACTGTTGACGACATTGAAGCCAAGTGTTTCCTTAATATATTTTTAGAAGCCATAATTTCGTTAACCCCTTTTTTTAAATGGTTCAGGAAAAATCAACGTGAGCTCAAATATGAAATCAACGTGAGCTCAAACATTGAATATATTTTTATTAAAGATATTGTGGAAGGAAAAATATTGGGAGAATCTGTTGCTAGTTTGAATCCCCAAATACTTGACCAAAAATCCGAATTGAATGACACAACACCTATCAAATCGACAAAAAAAAATGGAATGTCGCTACTCCATTCAGAAAGTAATCCAGGTAAACGAAAACCAAAATAAAGAATTTGGCTGTTGTCTCTTCGCTAGACTGGAAGACCTACCAACAAAGGAAGGAAGTGAAGAAGTGAAAAAAACAAAAGAGATTGAAAAAGAATACCAAGCCTGAAATAGACCAGAAAAAAACAGATTATCGATAAAAAAATAAAAAATAACACGACGAGAAGAGAAACGATGAGAAAAAGAAAATTAAAATTGACACAGAGCAAAATAATGTTTCAGAATATAAAGACACTGAAAAAGAAAACGATAGTGTAGAAATTGAACATGTGATGCAGAAAATTGATTGTTCCAGTTTAAGTGAAGGCGACAGGTACAGTATGATAATGTTTCTTCATCCCGGAATGATGATCAAAGTAGATCGTCCCAAAAAAAAACTCGGTAAAATGCATGACGAAGGCAGGAACACTTTGGTGGAAGTGGCCGAGAAAGGATGTTTAACCTACTCCGAAAAAGATCTATAGGTGCAATAAATGATTCAAGAGTACTTTACTACTTTACAATATACCTGATTTCCCCAAAGAATTTAATTTCCAGTATATATTTACTCAAGTAGTTAGATGTTTTATTGCTCATAGTGTTTTTACAAGCTTTTATTTAGTTTCACTTGTAAGTTCGTTCGTTCCTCCGTTTATTAGTTCGTAAGAGTCAAATCTTGCAAGTGAATTTTGACCGACTTCTAGTCGTCCGATTGATTTGAAATTTGGCAGATATCCATAACTCCAGTAAAAATGCATTATGAAATTTTTGTTAGAGAAAACAACAGAATGGCGGCTTTGAGATGGGGTTTTAATTTTTTTCAAAATTTATGAATTTGAGATGGCGGCCCAAGATATGGCAAACGAGTTTTGTGATTATGGTCCGAGTCGATTCAAAATTGGTATGCGGGAGTTTTTGGGGTCGGAGATAATGATATTTTGGTCGAAATTGAGAAATTTGAGATAGCGGCCCCAAGATGGAGGACGAGTTTTGTGATTATGGTTCGATTCGATTCAAAATTGGTATGTGGGAGGTTTTTGAGGTCGTGATATATGATATTTTCATCAAAATCCATAAATTCAAGATGGCGGCCCCAAGATGCAGGACGAGTTTTGTGATTATGGTCCAATTCGATCCAAAATTGGTATGTGGAGGTTTTTGTAGTCGGAGACTATGAATATTTTGTCAAAATGAATGAATTCATGATGACGGTACCAGGATGGAGAACTAATTTTCTGATTATGGTCATATGTCAGTAAAAATTGGTATGTTGGGGATTTCAGGTTTCGGAGATTATGAATTTCATGTCAAAATCTAATAATTCAAGATGGAGACTCCAGGATGACGGACGAGTTTTGTGATTATGGTCAGATTATTTCAAAACTGGTCTGTGAGAGTTGTTGGGGTCGGAGATCATGATTTCTTTCAGCTCAAAACTTACATGAAAGAGACGTTGTAATAACGATGCACTATTGGCAATTAACAGGCGAACTTTCTGAAAAGTAAAAAATAATTAACTGTCAGAAACACTTTTTGAAGACGAGCTGTCATTTAAGCCGTGCACCAAAACGTATAAAATAAATTAACGTCATCGCTGCCAATGATTTATTGATTTTTTGTTGAATTATTTGGTTTCAAAAAGCTTGTCGCGCGAATAAAATTGATACTTCGACAAGTTGTTACCTCCAACCATTCATTGTCCATCATAATTAATTGGAATCTCTTTCATGAATACTTTGTAAAAACCAAATAACCCTGACAAGTTCTTACTTACCAACTAATCACTGCCCAATCAAATTGATTGGTACCCACTTTTTTAACACACTCCGCGACAAGCTTTTGGAAAACCAAATATTTCAACAAAAAATAACTAAATCATTGCAATGACTTAAATTCAGTTTATACGTTTAAGTACACTGCTTGAATAAAAGCTTGTCTTTAAAAAGTTTTTTATTATATATTTTTGTGTTTTGGAGTTAAGACTTTTGTTTATCGCTTCTAAGAAAATGAAAAAATTTTGAAATATGACGACAATGCGGACTAATATATGACGTTAAAACTGACGATTCAATTAGAAAAAAAAAACAATATTCTTGAAATAAATGAAAAATGCATTAATGCCCAACGTCTTTGACAATGACACTCTCTAAGATTCCTACTAAGACATTCGAAAATACATTTTTCATAGCATAACGAAAATAGAAAGGGGTAGCCTTATGGCTTCTGCTGACGAAAATGAGGGCATATATATATATATATATATATATATATATATATATATATATATATATATAAATATATATATATATATAAATATACATAATATATTATTTCACAATCAAGTGGAGGTTGAATGTGAAAATAGTTTGAGCTTGATCTCGCTTCACAGTCGATTGCAAACTCTTTATCAATCATATGAACGATTTATTATTATTATAATCAACTATAGATTCTGCAACTCCAACTGGTAATTTCCTCAGGAACACACAAAAGGAAATACCTAACGGGTTCCTCTCACCATGCGTGTTAACCAGCAGTAGTAAAAATGCAGGAAAGCCGGTAATAAGCGAGCGCTTTAAACATTCGTCGTCGTCGGATTAGATTAATCTCAAGTTTCGCCCACCCCTCCGTTCAACTTGCGAAACTATGGCCCCTCGAACCCTCTCGTACCGGTAATTATTACGCCAGATATAATCTCAGTTTCGATAAAACTTGCATGATTTAGTATCCAAAGTTCTGTTAATGATGTTTAATAAGAGTGGTTGAGAAATTGTTGCCGAAATGTTGCGAGATATCAAAAAAATGAGTGAAAGTTATACCGTGTGTTCCAGGATCGTGTGACTATTTCAAACAGTTTTCTGTGGAGAATCGGGCTCACTCAAAACAGAGGGAATACGACTCTACACAAATTCATTGATTTCAGTTATGGTAAACTTTATTGTGTCGGAATCTCCTATCACTAAAGACGAGTCTAGCCTGATCTCAAATAAGTGGGCAACAGTCATTCACGAATTTGAGATTTTGACTGAACAAGAACTATACCTTGCTATGATGATGTTTTTCAAAAAAAGCCAAAAAAGGAATTTTATCATATAAATTTTGGAAAAATAATTTCTACAAAGGATGTAGCTTTCACTACCTACTATGAATTGGTGAGTAGCCCACCAATCCAGAGAGCGTTTGGAAAGGGGTCGTCTATGTTGGAATCATTGGCTTCCCTAACGAGTGGGTTATTGAGCAATCAAATACTATGTGCCTGCGATCTCTAATGATACTCCTGATGGGAGGCAGATTTGAGTCTTTGAGGATCCGATTCTTCCGCACGTACCACGGAGCGTTCGTTATCATCCGCAGAACCTTCATTTGCGTCCGATCAACGACACGGATGCTAGTTCTGCGGGTTTGACCCCAGGCGGCTGATGCATACAAAATTACAGGCCTGAATATCATTTTATAAATCGTGGCTTTCTATTTATCAGGTGATACAACCTCCAGATTTTCTCAGCAATTTTGTTCCTGACAATTATGACGTGTGGTCTCCAGGTTACTCCCAGGTACTTGACCTGCTCTGATCATTATATCTTCCTCCCAGAGATAGACACTCCCCTCTCCGGGTAGAATTTCCTGCGTTTGTCAGGATTCAGCTTTATTTTTCAGTCCAGGTACCACTGGAGGTCGTTTAATGCATTCTGCAAATGAACGACTCCCATCAAATGGTTGGCTGAAGAGGAAAGCAAAACCGTATCGTACTCAAATGAGGATACCTTCACTGTTCACTTCTGAGAATATCAGACGTATAAAAAGCGTATAATAAGGGAGACAACACTGTTACCTGGAGAACTCAAGCCGCAATCTCTCTCAAATCCGAGCGATAATTTCGACCTTGATCTGAAATATCCCATGAACGAGAAACGAATTGATTCACTTCACCAGGCTCAAAGGCAGGGGAAGTCAATCAGTTTGAAGACTATGCCCTTATGCCAAACTCTGTCGAACGCTCTACTGATATCGAGCAAAATGACGTGAGCACTGTTGTTAGTATTCAGCGATTTGATGTTGTCTTCCATCAGCCTCAGAACCTCAACCTCGATGGAGTGAGCGCGTCGGAAGCCGAACTGCTCATTTTATCATTTCATTTATTCCTCATTAGAAATATGTGATACAATATACAGAAACAAGTTAAATACACACATGAAAAACTAATATTATTGATTAATGATAATGAGGCATAAACATTTCAAATTGAGCACATTTTTCTCCCCACACTCGAAGTGAGTACACACTGATGAAGTGAGGAGGAATGGAAGGTGGTGGAATACGAAGTCAAATTATACTATAAAATAAACAATAGTTGTCTCAGTGAAAATTTGCCAGTGCAATACATATAGTTGGAATATATACAATTTTTATGTTTCCATAATTCTCATAAAGTTCCTGTTGTCACTGTGAATATATAATTTGATGACTGGAGTGAATTTCTTGATGTTAACACACTTTCGAGTGGCCAACGGTAATAAATTATAAGCTTTAGGTAGAACGTATGTTACAAAACGGTGACTAATTTTCTTGTTGTTGTGAAGTGAAGGGGTGAAACAAGTAGCTGGTTCAATTTGCCCCTTGTACTATAATCATGACTGAAAGTTTGCTGACAATTACCACTCTTATAGCCAAATGTTAAAATTGTAAAAAAATATAATGACCAAATATTAAATATATCTCAAGAATATAATGCGTTTGTTGAGGATCGTTTTTTTTTCTAGAGATGATTTTTAATATGTAATTCTGGATCCCTTTGAAATTTTGACATTTCTATCTTCCACTTCTTCATCAAGCCTTTCCAGGACGATTTTCTCAGTCAACTTAGCTGAACTACAAAGCAGACTGATCGATAATTTTGCGGGAAGGTCGGGTTCGTAACTTTTTCGGAATCGTAACCACAAGCATGCTTCCACTTTCGAAGGAATCTTCTGATAACACGTATTTATGACTATTTTCCGAACCAATCAAAGGGCCTGAAGGACAACTATGGGTTTTGTAGTAATAAAAGTCTTGATACTGATGAACACACGCAAGCTTGAATGAATAAATGCAGATGTATAAGTTATAATAATAATAATAATAAAAATAATATTAATTCACCTTAAATATCATCATAATACATATACACAGGTAGGAAATGAATAGAAGTATTGACCACAAAAGGAGACCCTTGAATGTGGCATTTTCAGTTTGCATACAATAAATTCAGTTTACGTACAACAAATTTTTAGTAATCTTGCAGAACATTTTTCAAGAAGTTAACAAGGGTAAAATCATTTTCATTATATACTAGGACACACATCTACACACAAACATATGTATTTATACGAAGTAATAATCGTGTAATATACTATTTCTGATATTTGCTACAGGTAATGTGTGTTTTTAGTTTTTTGTATAAATATCCTGGTGAATCATCAATCGAGGTAGGTATAGAGAGTAGTATCCATTTTTCAATTTACTTTTGAACATTTCCTGAGAACTTAACTGTCTCATTTCAGGGAGAACATTATTGTATAGTTTGTGTCCCAGGTAGACATAGCTCCGTTGTAAAATGTTTTTTTCAGGTTTTGGGACGTATGAGCAGTTTGTTCTGTATCTGGTGTTATATTCATGTGATATTTTGATTAGATTACTTTCATGTTTAGGTTGCCTAGTCGGTGTTGCAACGAAAAATAATTGCCAAATAATAAGAATATGGGGTTCATTATATAGCCATAGTATAGTATTTTTATGTCGTACCACTATTGGCATCTCGAGAACGGTAAATGATACGAAGTTGGTTGAATGAGAAGAAAGTTGCCTATTCTGGTGAACAATGAAATTATGTTTCCAAATCTGAAATATCACGAACCGTTTTCAAAATATACGGGGAAAACCGAAATGGCCCGTTTTCTTTTCTTTGCCCTAGCGCCTCTATTTTTAGGAACATGGAAATGTGTTGGAGTAATTTTCTCCTCTGTTTCAAATAGCTTCGATGTGCTGTACTTTGATTTTCAATATGACGTTTCGTTCCTCGGGGCCACCCTCAACTGAATTTTTTCCAATACGGACCTGTTTTTATATGAATTTAAGTAGTTCTTATCTTACCGAGTTCAGATATGTATCTTACCTGGTTTTTGTTTCTACATTTCTGTCAATAAATTCCATCATCAAGGTCGGAACAATGAAAATCCTCCCCTCCGGAATACGGTCCTGATTTTATTTCTGTTCGTATTTGAAAGGGCATTTGACTTAAGTTGCGGTCGAAAAATTTTGAATGAATCTACCTTGAATGAATACTCAAGCTTGAAATCAAATTGATATCAAAACCAATGTGATGAAAAGGAAAAAGCAGAGGAATAACAAGGAACAACGATTGATACATTTAATTTATACATTTTTTTTGTCAAAGAGCCGACAAGGATTTTTCCTGTGTCCTCTCTTAGGCAATAGGCAATTCTTCTGTCTGTCTTTAAGTCCTATACGTATTCCCAAACGAACCTATTTCAAATGAAAATGGAATGTTTCAAACTTTGAAGTATGTATTGAGTCAAGGAATAAAAGAAAGTGAATGATGGATTACAAATTAACGAATTCAAATCTGAAGGGTGGATTATTTACACGTCAAACCAGAAATCATGGAGGTTTCTAATAATGAGAAAGTGAATATGTTGTTCGTGTATTCCAGGTGTTGAGAAATAGCACCAGATCTCTGGCTATATATCAAAAAATTTATGCCCGAACGTCGTCAGCCCAAAGACAGAATTTTTCAACGCATTGAAAAAATTTCACGTGAGCATGATCCATTTGTGAAATCTGAGAATAAAAGTTGCTCTATTACTGAAAATGGTTGTGATAATGATATTGACGTTTCAGGTGAATTTTTTTTAAGTTTCATGTTACACATAGTAAAATGTAATTTAAATCAGGATTCGTGGAATACAAGAAGAATCAGAATGAGGAAGTATCTTTAGAGAGATAGCGAGAAATAGTGGTATATCGCATTCGTCAACAATTTTTTTTTAATAAACCTAGATTTAAGCCCTACAAAGTGAGAAAAGTATATCATTTGTATATATCAGACTACAATGAAAAGACAGAATTTTGCACATGGCTACTGAGATATTTTCGGCAAGGTGATGAAATTTGTAGCGAAATTTTATGGTGCGACGGAAGTCGGTATACAAATAATGGATGGTTCATCATGAATATAGGAGAATGCTAATTTACATGGAGCCACTAATTCTTAAGAGAGGTTCGGCAATGAATCTGGTTTGGTGTTTTGGATACCAAAATCATTAGTCCCTACTTTTTCGATAGTCCGTTGACGATGGAGTTTTATCTTGAGTTCCTAACGGAGATTATTTGGAATATTTGCCTATGAATATCTCAAGGATATATGAATATTTCCAACATGACGGAGCACCACCGCAGGCGAATCTGTAACACATTTCTCGATGGGACCATGCCAGGAAGATGGATAGGAAACAACGGTCCTATTAAATGGCCACCGCGTTCACCCGACCTCACTCTTGTTGATTATCCGATATGGGGTTTCATCAAGGACAAAGTAGTCAGTTCAACTTTTGAGAATGTGAAAGAGTCAAAAGCTTCAATTAGACGAGCATGCATGGCTATAACTCCCCGAATGCTTCAAAATTGCTACAAACATACCATTTTTAGAGCGAAAAATGTGTTTGGGGAATGGTGGGTGTCAATTTGAACACAACGTCGGTAGCGATGACCAAAAACATGTGTACTTGAGACATCAATTGTTGTTCTTTGTTATTTTTATAGTTTTTTGTCTTAATTTTAAATATTTTCAAGTTTAATGTGTAATTCAAAGTGGAATATGGCCTTTTGCCTGCGAAGGCAAGAGTAAAATCAGTGAAAAATAAATGGAATTTTCATTGTTCGGACCTTAATGTTAGAATTTATGGGTGGAAATGTAGAAAAAAAAATCAGGTAAGATACATATCTGAACTCGGGAAGATAAGAACTACTTAAATTCAATAAAAAAATACAGGTCCGTATTTGATTTTTTTTTATTGATGGTGACCCCCGAAGAACGAAACGTCGTATTCTAAATCGAAGCACAGCATATAGAAGCAAATTCAAAACAGAAGTTTTCCAAACACATTTCCATATTCTTAAAAATAGAGGCGCCAGCACAAAGAGAAAAAACGGTCCATTTCAATTTTTCCCATATATTTCGAAAACGGTTCGTGATATTTTCGATGTGGAAACATCGTTTTAAAGTTCATAGAAATAGACGTAGATTCTGTATTTTTTCCTATGTTATTCTTTGTTTGGTTCTTTCTAAGCTTATGCTTGTGGTTTGCCTGCTTTCCGCTATCCCGTTATTCCGTTTTTCGTTATCCCGTTATCCTGCTATCCTCTTATCCCATCACACCGTTATCCCGGTATCCTGTTATCTCGTTTGTGTGGCACAATTGATTTGATAGCGGAAGTAAATCTTCGTGACGACTATTACAAAGTCACTAACCCCTTTTCAATAATTGGTTGGAGTATTTCAATAGCCACGGACCACAGATTCGTTACAATATATAGGCATATTGAAAGAAAATCAATTCATATATATATATATATATATTTATATATATATATATATATTTAAATTAACTATCAATATATCAATATGCCTTCATATTGGTTCGTGGTTCGTGGCTATTGAAATATTCAACTAATTATTCTCTGTTTATAAACACTTCACAAAAGAATAAGGAACTCAAATTATTAAATAACTCCATAGAAATTTACCGCTGAAATAAACCGCGCAAGCCAAGAAACTCCATCGTGCTTGCTTTTTTCTGAAAGAAATAGACCTCGCTGACGATATGTCAGCACCTAGAGCATTCACGACGATTGCTCGTCGATCTATTCAATATCCCTCTATAATCCGAAGTTTTCTCTCAGTACTTTCTTCAACCTTTCCGTTACGTTAGCCAGTCGCTTGACGAAACGGAACCCAGTGTATTTGTTTTTGTTGCAGTATATGCAATAGACCAATATTCGATTCTTACTTGTGGATGAGTTTTGATAACCTTTTATCGATTCTGTAATGAATATTTTACTTGCTGTTCTACTAAGAATGTTACATATTGGTCACGTTCTGTTTTTATCAGGAAATATACTACACACATAAAAAATATTTCTTCGTCTAATGAAATAGGCTTTGAATCAAGAGTATGTTTATATATACTAGGATAAACGATTGCTCGATCTAAGAATTTCTTATTTACAAATCAGTACTTCCTCATCAAGCGTATAGATTGCTTGAATTATAAAAAAATTATATTCTAAACCAACTTTACTCCAAATAAGGAACACATGTTACTTAGGTATCAAGACAATCATAATCTTCATTTGGAATCTTCAATCAATTTGCTCAAATTCTATTATAAGCTATAGCTCATTTCATACCGAAATATTGGTAAGATTGGACGATTAAAAACATATTATTGAATCGAGATACAGCCTTCTCCGTTTGAAAACTTCACCGTTATGGGATAATGAAATATTTGTTTCAATTGAAACCAGTATATTGCTGAATAAGAAGACTATCATTTGCTTGATTTTAGATATCAAAATTAATTGATTAAAAAAATTAAAAAAAAATTTTTAATTGATGATAATAAGAGTATTTGCTTGATTGAGATACAGAATTCATTTTAGCAAAAAATACCTTCCATTCGAGAACTTCACAGTGAAAAACACCCTTAGTATAGAAGGTGGAATAAAATCCATTCCATGGAAAAAATAAATATTGAATGAAAAAAAAAATTAAACAATTCTCAAACAAATTGAAAAAAAAATACCATATACAGGTTGACTCATTTCGTGTGTGTTTCTTTAACGTTTACTCACGAATTTTTCGTTCAGGCTTTTCGTGCATACCTAGATGTTTATCAGCAGTATGACAACTCCGCAATCGTCATGAACTTGTTGGTTGTAGCAACTCAAGATATTCACACTTTCATTATTTCGAAATGTTTGTATCCTAAGCCTAAACCTACTTTAGATCCACGCCCTATGCAAATTCCTGGCCATTTTACCGTGTCTTGTGTTCTGAAAAGGAATAATCGATTAGGATATTCTGTTATAGAAATAACCTTTCCTTGATATTTTGTCCTACATTTACCTTTGAAATTATTGATAATCTTGTTGAAAAAAGAAACATTCTCAATTGAATATTGATAAAAAGATTTTTCTGTGAATTGAAAATCCACGATTGAAATGAAGTTATTTTTTGTGAATGTCTAACAGGAAACAACTACTTCCCCGGCTAAAGCCACGCTGGACATTGAACTACATCTGATAGATATTCTGAAAAGGCCCTAACTCAAAAGAAATATTCTGAAATTGAAAATTTGCACTTTTATCCAGATAGTTATTTGATTTTCTATTCCAGTCTTCATTAAAATCTCATGAAGATGAATGAGGCAAAGAAGAATGTTTTCCAATAGAGAGTTCTCACCAGAAATCATTCGTTACATTGACGCAGGAGGGACATCGCATTCACTAGGTCTTCAATACATTTTGGTCGACGAAAATATATTTCACGCTTCCACGATCATCAGGAGGACCGGAAGAAATGGAAAACACATTTTCAAGAAGCAATCTCACTTTGCAAAGATGGAAAAAGTTAGAATCATTTCTTTTGGAGACACACTTTGAAATTAGTGTTTTCTGACTTCGAAACCTGTCATGGGGTATGATAGATTGATTTGTTGAGAATATAAACAGGAGATTGCTTCTTGAAAATGTGTTTTCCATTTCTTCCGGTCTGCCTGATGATCGTGGAAGCGTGAAATAGATTTTCGTCGACAGAAATGTATTGAAGACCTAGTGAATGCGATGTCCCTCCTGCGTCAATGTTACGAATGATTTCTGGTGAGTACTCTCTATTGGAAAACATTCTTCTTTGCCTCTCTCATCTTCATGAGTTCTTAATTTCTTCTGGAATAGAAAATCAAATAACTATCTGAATGAAAATGCAAATTTTCAATTTCAGAATTTTGTTTTTAGTTAGGGCCTTTTCAGAATATCTATCAGATGTAGTTCAATGTCGAGCGTGGCTTTAGCCGGGAAAGTAGTTATTTTCTGTTAGACATTCACAAAAAATAACTTCATTTTAATCGTGGATTTTTAAAATTCACAGAAAAATATTTCTATCAATATTCAATTGAGAATGTTTCCCTTTTCAACATGAATACTCCAACGATGGAATATAGTGACTAAAGTTCATCTTCCAGTCGCAGATGATTCCACATCTGATTTTATGAACATCCTGTTTATATTTTCAACAAATCAATTGATAATCTCTTCAGGGATTCCCCATCCCCTGAGTCTTTTTTCCATATCGTCAATACGTACCAATGATATTTTGAACCGTTTGCCTGAACCAATCTATTAATTTACTAATAACTGTTAACTGCATGGCGAAGAGGGATGCGACTGGTGCGGAATTCGGAAGTGTCATCTGTGATCTGTTTAAAAGGTGCAACGTCCAACATGCAAAAATGCGTTGGCGACTTGGGTTGCAATGTTGCAGCCTTCCGTAGTTGAAATTGCAGTTCGTTCAAAAATACCTTATGCTTTATTATCTCACGAACTTGAAATAGAATAATGATTTTGTAATCATTATGAATTGAAAATTCATATAATAAATTATCTTGGTTGCTATGATCATGAGTAATGGGCACTTGAGTTCTGTGGAAATAAGCTATACCTGAAACTTTCATAATTTTGAGTCGATAATGAGTTTTGTCGTAGATGGTAGGTGTCGCTAGAGATAGCAAAGGATCGAGAACAACAAATTTGGTTGAATCCATAATAATCATAAATAGGTACGTAATCATACGTTTGGCAACAATACCTTCACGAGGTGCAATGATATTCAAGAATGTATAATTGTTGACCACGAAAATTTAATTATGAATTCACTTCTCTTGATACAAATATTTGGTACATTTCTTCAACGGAGAAATACTTCTGGAATAGGGTCTTGGAACATGAATTATTGAGTCTCTCAATAATTGTAGTTTTCGTTCCTGAATTCTATGGAAACTCACTTGAAAAAAGAATATTTGGTAAAACTGAATAAATATTTCAATTAAATAATTTTCTACGTTGGAGATAGTAAATAACTTTGAATTAAAACATTACTTCTGAAGAAGGCGTTACCTCCATTCAAGAATTCAGAATTGAAAAATGTATCATCTCCAATAAAGAAAAAGATTACTTCAATAGAGAAATATATTATATGTGGTCTTGGGAAATATTGAGTTATGTTTTTCAAAAATTGTAGTTTTTTTTTTCATGAATACTGTCCCAAGTAGCACAAAGTCATAAAATTAACATAATGACTTCTTATACCGTCTTAAAGATCACGTATTTGTATGTTTTGAAACCAAAAAGTTAATGTGCGATTTATAACCTTCAGGCGTTGCTATGACGTCGTGTAGCAGATATAACGAGAGTACAATAAAGAATTCTCGAGATGAAGTTGTACTGTGGTTTGTATGTAAATAAATTGTATGTGTCGTTGAGTAGAACTTAAGAGCAGTTGCTGTGAGGTTATTATGACAATGAACATATGTGGTTCTAATGAATAGATTTTTGAAACGTTTCTACGACTATATATTGTACTCATGTAATGTAGTTTTATCAACTGATGAACTTTGGTCGTGATGATTACATTATGTATCTAGGTTAATTATTTTTGTTGGATAGGTATATTGTGTTATGTATGTAGAATATTCAGTTCCGTATGAATGATTAAAATGCCAAAATAAAAATCAAATCTGCCTTACAAGATAACTGGAGCGTATAGAAAGATATAAAGAGGAAGAATGAGTGCCTACCCCAAAATTAACATCTGAAATAATTAATCAGTCTATCGGGACTCTGCAAAAAATGAAGTTCGTCCAGTTCCTCCAATTGTTTTCACAACAAGGAAAGACATAAATAATATGTATGTGCACTCCGAGTGATAAATAAAAAATATTTAAAAATAACTGTTTAACATCAACATAACCTCTATTGTAAATGTCAGTTATTTTTAGCGTTTTCTATTAGGCTGAACTAGCGGAATGCTTATGCACTCAGTGTATATCTCTTTCTGTTTTGATAGCGTTACGACGTTAGTACAACAAAACTTGCTACTTGTGGTCACAGCGACTACATTACAACTTTTTTATGTAAGATATTGCGATGTCTTTGAGACACTCGTATGATAGTACATACCGGAGTAATTACAACTTTTCGACACTAGAAGGACCGCATTCCATGTTTATCGATTGATTGATAACATCATTCTCGTAGCCATATTGGTACAAAAATTTTTAAAATAAAAAATATGGGACCCTGGGTGTTATATCAATTCAAAAATCATTGGAGATATGCTAGTCAAGTATATTCCGTAATATGGTCTACATATTTCAACGATTAATGAGAAAAATTGATGAAATATATTTTTTCTGAAATGAAAATAAATATTTATCTCTCTTCACTAGACGGCATCCATGTTTTTCGATTGATTGATAACATCATTCTGGTAGCCATATTGGAACAAAAATATTCAAAATAAAAAATATGGGACCCTGGGTGTTATATCAATTTGAAAATCATTGGAGATGTGCTAATCAAGTATCTTTCGTAATATGGTCTACATATTTCAATGATTAATGAGAAAAATTTATGAAATATATTTTTTCTGAAATGAAAATAAATATTTATTTCTCTCTATTTTTGAGGCGCATGAATTTTAAGTGAGTAGAATTGGATATTGATCGTTAAAATGGATTTGCTTGGTCACTAGAGTTTCAGAACAATTCTAAAGACACATAAATAAAAATCATTTCTATCTCGATCACTATCACCGTCACAGAGTATCATGAACATGTGGAGGAAGGCTGACTAATATATTATATTGATAATATATAAAATATTTTGATATGGTATACATATTGTGATACTATATTAGAAAGATTATGACCTTCATGCATAATGATATAATGACTACACTTAGACCACAGAATGACCCTTTTGCGACTGGCTTATATAAGTCTATATTGGCAAGTCATTACCACCACTTTATAACGTCGATGTGACGTCGCAAGAGTGTGCCTTTTTGTCGTATTGGCATACATAGCGACGTCTCAGCATATTACAAGACATAAGTCATGGACTTTTGCGAAAGGTCTAGTAGACGTCTGTACAACCGAATTATGACCTATATGTGCTACTTGGGGTTAGTTACTTGAATAAAGAATATTTGGTGAAAGTAAGTGAATATTTCTGATAGATAATTTTCTACATTAGAGATATTCAATAATTTTGTATGAAATACATTATTCCGGAAGAAGAAAGCGTTCTCAGTTCAAGAATTCAGAATTGAACAAATGTATCATCTCCAATGAATACATTGTTTTTATGTATGTAGGATTGATTTGTATTATTCTTTTCTGCGCCAATGGGGACCATAGAATTATTGGAACGAAATGTTATTTGGAACACATGTATATTTGGTTCATATCCGTTTTTCATTTCTTCGAATCGGCTTATTTTCAGGAATATTCAACTTTAACATGATCTTCCAAAATATTAAATTTCAAAGTTTTCGAAAACATTAATAAAAAAAAAATTTCTGAAAAAAATATTCAGTGGGTTACATTTCAAATGAACACCCGATATATGAATGCGCCAGCAGTGAATGGAATAATCAATACACCATGTTTGAGAACACTATTATAGCACACGCACGAATTCATTTTTTATTATCATTCCCTCGTGATTATTATTTTTCCTCTTCAAATATTATTGTTGGTATATATTTTTTCCGCCGAATCAGCTCGTTCCATTATCGATTCCATTCCTCCCATTTTTTCGTTTTGTATTTCATCACAAACTCTTTATAGCTTGCCTAATTCTTTTCACTTTTTCCCTGAATTTTGATCATGAGCCATCGAGATAACATTAATAATTCCCATTCTGATCATAAAGGTATTCCACCAATTCGATCATTATCTGTTAACAATTTCACGATGCATACAATGAAATTCTTCTCAATTTCATTATATCCTGAATAATGAAAACCCCTTATACAGTTTCCATCCCAGCCAGTTTATTTAAAACAGGAATATAAGAGAATGAACCATATAACTTTCATTTTCATTTCATCACAAACTGAATCGATGATATCATTTTACCCATTATCAGAAATTGAACTTTCAGATTCAGATTCACATAAAATAAATGTGCTTCATCATTCAACAAATATCCATCATGTTTTCTTCCATTAACCCAATTGGTTAAGCTGCGACCATAGAATACCTTTCGTCATCGAGTACCCTGAAGATTTAATTCATGGAGTTAAGCTTGCAAGTAAATATTAATATCTAGGAACCATTTGTTTTGAATCATTATTTCTATTGTTCTTTCTCATTATGAAAAAAAAAGTTTGTTTTTTAATTTTTTATTTGTTTTTCAAATAAACAATTTGGTAAACAAATTAGTTTTCGCGCTATATTTTTTTTGATACAAAAATAAACGAAAATGACCATGTGTCGGTTTTTAAGCAAAATAATTGTTTTATATTTTTTATTCAATTTTAAAAATGATGTGGCTTTCAACTTCTTTCTTGTTTTCTATCATTAGAATTATTTTAACTCATAAACTATTGAAGATACGACGAGAACATTCAAAGTCTCCATTGTTCTCCATAAAACAATGAACAAATTGAGCTTTCATTTTGAGCTCTTACTGAATTATTTATTTACTTTTGTGTTATTATTTATAAAAATACCCAAATTCTTTTTTTTTCAATGCTTTCAAATTTGATTATTTTATAAACTATCAAAGATACGGAAAAATAATTTTTGTTCTTTATTAAATAATGAACAATTTGGTGGAAGCGTTTACTACATTATTTATTCAGTAATGAGAAAAAATATTGAGGATGAAGAAATTTTATGACTTTTTCAGCCTTGGTATCTTAGAAACTAAAAGTAATATCGACATAATATATAATTTTTAAAATTTTATTGATTACTTTGTGCATTAATTCCGTACATGAAACAGTTATTGTTTATTTCTTTAATTTTTTCATTTTTTTTCGCCGTTTGCTGTTGTTCCTCCTGGGTTCCAATCACATTATTCTCGTTCTTTGACCAAAAGCTCAAACTGTTCAATGGAGAACAAAATAGACTTGAAGTATTTTTATCGTATCTTTGATAGTTAATAAGATTTTAAAATAAATAATTGAGTGAGAGTTCAAAAAAAAAGCTCAATTTGTTCATTGTTTTATGGAAAACAATAATGACTTCGAGTGTTCTCGCCGTATCTTCAATAGTTTATAAGTTATAATAATTATAATGATGAGAAACAAGAAAAAAAAAATGAGTTAAAAGCATGATTTTTTTTTTAATTAAATAAAAAATAGAAAAAAATGTATTTGCTTAAGGAACGACACATGGTATTTTTTTCTGTAGTATTAAAAAAATAAGCGCGAAAATTCATTTGTTTATAATAAAAATTGTTTATCAAATAAAAAAATATAGGAAAAAAATCAGAATAAGAAAGAACAATTAAAATAATGATTAAAAAAAATATTCCTTGATATAATATTTACTTCAAAAAAAATTATTAACTAACAAGTGCGATTTTAAGCAATACATTTTTTTTCAAATAACGATTTTTTTCTTGAAAATCATTATTTTTATTATTATTTACATTTCCAAAAAGAAATTTAACCATCTCATAAACAATGCAATTGTTTGAAAAATTGTAGAAAAAATAAAAAAATTAAAATTCATGTGGCTTTTAACAATAAAAAAAAACAAATCATTCGAAAAAAAATGCAATGTTTTATTCATGTATTTACTTCTTCGGCATCTTCAGTTGTTAACAAAAAATGGATAATTGTTTTTTTTATATTTCCACCGAGGATCTTTTCCAGAAGAACAACTCAATTTTTTTTCTCTTGACTTCCGGTTTGAAAATAATTGAGGTTTTTTTGTTTATGTCCAACTTGGAAAAATTTGTTAATTAAACAAAAGCATAATTAATAATAAAATTGAGAAGCAACTTTTTTTGCCGGCGGATCATTGTTTATTCAACTATTCAGCAAGTGCCTGATTTTTCTATTCCTTAATATTCATAGAAATGATTGCATGCTGGTATACACGGTATTCCAGTGTCGAAAAATGTTTCGCCATAGAGAAAGAGTTGCGCCGCTGTTGTTCTCATTGCAATTTCACGATGATAGCGAAGAAAAGAGACTAGAAAAATGATATTGGTCGAAGAATGGATAACCAGAAGGCATACTCTTGGCTTACGCGATGTTATCAGATGAATCAAGAAATGCATTTTAAAAATTCCTGAGATTTTAACTTTTTAGTGCAAATAATCTTGAATTGAATATCAAAATTTTCAACAAATATGCGTGAATCGATCAAACTAAGAGAACGGTTAGCACTTACGTTGGTGTTTTCTGCCACAGATGACTTTTGAAAATGAAAATATACTATATAACGATATATAGAAACTGTAATTCGACATAGATTGAATAGAACTTTCATGCTCATACGCAGAAGGCACTATTTTACGGTTCAGTCTGGTTACTCATACCTCAATATTTTCTGGCACTACCGTTCCTCACCCGACGGATTTGGAAACAGTCATTTGTTCCATAGGTAGTACGTTTCTCCGATGTAGGCATGCTTTGGAAGCTTGAGCTATCCTGGCATCCTGGCAATCAAGAAATGCATTTTAAAAATTCCTGAGATTTTAACTTTTTAGTGCAAATAATCTTGAATTGAATATCAAAATTTTCAACAAATATGCGTGAATCGATCAAACTAAGAGAACGGTTAGCACTTACGTTGGTGTTTTCTGCCACAGATGACTTTTGAAAATGAAAATATACTATATAACGATATATAGAAACTTTTAATTCGACATAGAATTGAATAGAACTTTCATGAGCTCATACGCAGAAGGCACTATTTTTCGGTTCAGTCTGGTTACTCATAACTCAATATTTTCTGGCCCTACCGTTCCTCACCCGACGGATTTGGAAACAGTCATTTGTTCCATAGGTAGTACGTTTCTCCGATGTAGGCATGCTTTGGAAGCTTGAGCTATCCTGGCAGGGTTGAAATTAAACATCTGGAAGCGATAATGATGGTTATGATGTGGACAGTATTCCAATAGTGCGATAGCTCCACCTCAAAATCGATAAAGTCACAATTGAATGAAAAAAATCTCTCCTCTCCCAAGTGAGAACTAACTTTCCAATTTACTACGCGAAAAGTTTCGACTACAATGAAAGTTTCCCGAATCGATTCCTTTCAGATTGTAAATATAACTTCTTTATCAACTTCTGAACCCAATTTCCTTCATAAACTTCATGACGAACTGACTCCGCGGTCAGTGAATAGTGCTGCGGCAGTTTGTTTGGGTTTTCCAAGGCCAACAATTATATACGAGAAGGAAAATCTATGATGGATGAAAGTGTTTGTGAATTGTACGTCTCATATATTTTTGTGATCGTTGGAATTGAAAGAAAATATTATGTTCCTATATATATATATATATATATATATATATATATATATATATATATATATATATATATATACATACATATAAATATATATATATATATACATACATATAAATATATATATATATATATAGTGCTTCTAAAAAGTCCTCTCCCCCCCTCTTATTTTTGGAACGATTATACATAAACAAATGAAATTTGGAAACTGAATATTAAAGGTTGTAAACTTCCCTACTAGTGATGATAGATGACGAAATCGTCAAAGATGACGTCACAAGGCCATTGTGACCAATAATTTCAAATGGAACCCTACGGCAAGCGACACCTCTTTTAGAAGGTATCGAAAAAACCTATTCAATGATACTTATTTTGTTTATGTTTATGGCAGTTTTGGCAACTCGCTCTCGAAAAACGCAAAGCTGTGATGAACTAAATCAGTTAATACTGAAATTCTGAATTCAAGCTCCGCCTCTGGATAGTTGTCAAATAAGCTGACGTTTTTGTTAGTCTCCCCAATTCGACGTTTTTGTAATTGTCTAAGTTTTTGTACATTTGATAATTTGTGTTTTGTTGATCGAACGTTTAACTGTTTCAGCAGCTTTTGGTACTTTTAATATTTTTGTACATTTTAATAATGTGTTAAACTGTTGTGAGCCGAACGTTTAAGTGCTTCAAGACGCGAAATGGTACGTGCTTCAGGTGATAAAGTAGCAGCGATCCTAATTCTTGGTGAAACTGGACAAAATATTCATGCAACAGAACGCATTTTCAATGAGAGGTTTCCCGATCGCCCCGTTTCGAGGACTTATTTGAGGGAGCTTCTTCGTAGGTTTGAAACAACGGGTAGTATTAATGATGCAAAACGATCTGGCAGACCACAAATTTCTGATGAGAAAAAATATGATATTCTGGCAGAAGTAATAGTTAATCCCACTTCTTCAACAACTCACGTTGCATCGACCTGTGAAGTCAGTCGAAGTACAGTACACAGGGTGTTGAAAAAAAACAAATTTCATCCATATAAATTAAAAACGGTTCATCAACTCTCAGACGACCTAGACCGAAGACTAGAATTTTGTGAAAATATGGAAACTAAAATTAACCAACAGCCAGACTATGCCAAAACAATTTGTTTTAGTGACGAAAGTACTTTCTATCTGCATGGAAATGTAAATAAACAGAATGTGAGGTATTGGAGTGACGCAAATCCTCACCTGTTTCGTGAAACACATACCCAATTTCCCTAGAAGGTGAATGTTTGGACAGGTATCCTGGGAAACCACATCGTCGTGCCTCTTTTTTCAAATACTTATTTAACTGGTGAGGTTTATCTGGAGCTGTTGCAAAACGCAATAGAACCGTTAATCCTTGAAATTTTGGAAGATAATCCAGATGAATTCGGCAATTCGAAAATAACATTCCAACAGGATGGTGCTCCTCCACACTATTACGGTGCAGTAAGATGGTATTTGGATGAGGAGTATCGTGGTAGATGGTTTGGACGACGAGGTTCAACGGAATGGCCGGCTCGATCACCGGACCTCACACCTTTGGATTTTTTTCTGTGGGGGTACCTTGAATCAAAGGTTTACGCCACTGAATCTGACAATATTGACGTTTTAAAACAACGTATTGTTGCAGAATGTGAGGCTGTTTCCGCAGACACATTTGCAAAAGTACGAGAAGAGTTCAAAAATAAGATATTTCACTGTCAGGAAGTGAATGGGGGTCACTTCGAGCAATTTCTTCAAGTAGATACCGATTCTTAAATCTGTAATTAATATCATACTGAATGTAATTTAAATTTTAATGTTTACTAATGAGCCATTAAAACTGCCATAGACACAAACAAAATTAGTATCATTAAATAGGTTTTTTCGATACCTTTTAAAAGAGGTGTCGCTTGCCGTAGGCTTCCATTCAAAATTATTGGTCACAATGGCCTTTTGATATCATCTTTGACGATTTCGTCATCTATCATCACTAGTAGGGAAGTTTACAACCTTCAATATTCAGTTTCCAAATTTCACTTGTTTATGTATAATCGTTCCAAAAATAAGAGGGGGGGGAGAGGATTTCTGAGAAGCACTGTATATATATACATATAAATAAATAAATATATATAAAATATATATATATATATTTATATATATATATATATATATATATATATATATATATATATATATATATATATATATATATATATATATATATACCTGGTGTCAACGACAAGTCATTACTTCTAGAATATCAGGTGTATCAAAATGAGGATTGGTATAGGTAAATGGTATGTGAAGAGTTCCCGCTTATTTTTCACTTCTCGGTCACTTCCGGTTTCACCGGAAATGGATCCAGTTTTGAATTTTTAAATGGAACACCCCGTATATTGTAACATTTCTGTATTTCTGAGACAATTCTGAATCAGAATGTGACATCTTGAAAAGTTATTACGCCTACTTAATTCTTTTACTTTACTTTCAATATTGGATCTAGGTGGCCATGATCGGACGTAAACTAATCTGAGAACCTCAGGTAATGTCAGAAAATTACAATCGCAAAGTTTAAGTGACTAGTATGATAGATAGGAATTAGACAAGTTGGCGAAATTACATTTTCGTGTCTAATTATTATTTATCAAATGGCGACAATTTTTTGACAAGCACTTTTAAAAAAGGTTTCTTGAAGAATCTAACGTTACTAATTCATTTGCGATAGGATTAAAAATGAGAACATAATTAAATATTACGAAGGAAAATACTGGATAATAATTATTCACTTCTGTCAAGTGTGCCATGGATAGTCATGATGCATGATTTTTGCAGTTAATTTCATCAAGTCTTTTTGAAAACAAAACACTCACTTGAGTAATGACAGTGATATTAGCTTTATGAAGGGAGGAGTTCTGCCACCTCTATTATGGTGCCGGGTGGTTAACGCTCTCCTCGCGGAGTTAAATGAGTCAGGGCTATACAAATAGCGTATGCAGACGACTTGGTCTTGCTGGCTCAAGACCAACCGGTAAACCTGCTGGGAGTAATCATCATGAGAGCTCTTAGCAGAGTGGAACAGTAGTATCTACCGGAGGGTTAAGAGTCAATCCAGAAAAAGCGGACTTGGTACTTTTCACCAAGGAACCCAAAATAGGCACTCTTCCAGATATACGTATCTCAGGAAGACATCTTCCGTACGAAGAGTCGACGAAACACCTTGGAGTCATCATAGACTCCAAGCTGTCCTGGAACAAGCAGATTGAAAATCGTACCCAGAAGGCTATCTGCTCCTACTGAGCATGCAGAAGAGCCTTCGGCAAGACGTGGGGCTTGACACCAAAAACCCTACATTGGATATATAAGGCGATGATTCGCCCAACGCTAACGTACGGTTCCATCGTTTGGTGGACCGGCACCACAAGAAGCAAGCCCAAATATGAATTAGATAAAGTACAAAGACTGGCTTACTATGAGGTGCTATGAGGGCGATGCCTACCAGAGCTCTAGAAGTTCTGCTAGGACTGCCACCTTTGCACCTAGTCGTTGAACATGCGTACTGCCTACAGGCTCCAAGGTACAGACCATGGACACTCCAATATTTGGAACAAGGCAAAGGAGGGCTGTCCAATCCTACGAATGGAAAGAGATAGCATTCCGCCGGTTCTTAATTTAAAAAAGGGACCAAGGATCTCATCATTATTAAGTTCCACCTGAAGGTAACCAGCAAAATGTGTTCAAAATACTTGAACTTTCAGGGAAAACTTTCTAGTAAATATTAACCTAATTATAGTCAGGGAAATGTACAAGTAGGTGAACAGGTCTACTTTATACTCTGCATCGCCTATTTTGGCACCAATTAAGATGCCTGGGCATTATCTGTCCTAGTCTATAGCTACTGTTCCACAATGAGGGGATATTATTACAAAATTTTTCTAATTAGACTTAATGTCTACAACGAAGTCAAAGTTACCAAAAATGAAATCCTCAAAATAACTTGGTCCATTATCAGATATTGAAGTCCGAATCTATTTGAAAGGGGGTGACATGATACAATTTACTCTCTTCGAATAATCCATTGTGGAGCCGAATTTTAGGAATCTATAAAATGCCAACTAGAAATTCCAATAGAATCGAACCAGACAGGTATACCACCAACTACTATCGATTAGCTGCCAGAATGAGAATATAATCCGAACCTATACTTCTCAAAGTCCAAAGTTCAGACCCATCATGTTCCGACTTATGTGGTGAATAGGAATATTCTACTATGGGCTCCACGTCTTTTTATGACGCCAACTATTTCCAAACGCTCATATTTTATTATTATGAATAAAATTCATCGTAGAGTTCTTCCTCAACCATGATAGCTTCTTCCTTATTTTTTCTCCACCTCATCTAGCTTTTTATGTGTTCATATGTTTTCTTGTTGTCGTATCGATATTCTTCTACATTTTGTTCTAACTTCCTTTTATATTGGCCACGCATTGAATCTTCTTTGAATATGTGTAGATTAAAAATGTCTGCTTGTTTGCTGTTGAACTCTTCTGTGACACCCCTTTTCTCCTCTTCTAATCCAATAAAGTTCCACTTGGGTGATGAGCATTCTGGATCCATGGAAGTGAAGGAATTAGAAACAGTTAAAACTAGAATCCGAATGGGCCATTTTGTAGAGTTTCAGAAAACAAAAATAAAATTTGAAATTCATTTATTCTTTCTCTGCAATTTTATTTGGCAAGATATCCATACTAATAATCGAATCAGAATCATCCAGTATAAATATTACGACTGGTATTTCACAATTGAACACATACTAATATGGATTATCCGTATGGATGACATATATTTCCAGAATTTTCCATACACATATGCCATTTCTAAAAATTCTCACTTCAATGATCGTCATAATTGCAAACGGATCAGACAAAACTCCATCGATGCAGTATAATCATAGAATATTTCGTAAAATGGCCTGCCAAATTGCTTCACGCTAACAATTACCTGCCGTTCCATTCTCCGTTTTCTATATTCCTTGCATTCATTACCTTTTGAATAGTTTTACGTAACACGCCTTGAATGGATAATTTATGTTGTCGATGCAAAACGTTTGTCACGAAAATCTCATTGTGTTTCTACGAGAAATATTGATCTGAAGGAATTAAATGGGCAAGAAGCGCAACCAGCGCAAAAATAGGCAAGAACCTCCATCTGGGTCTGTGAACTCATTGTGTAAAAATTGCATTAACATTGGTTGAATATAAAATATTGCACATAACCAATTTCACTATAGTATTTTAGTATTTTTGCCCCTTCAGCTACCGTCTTTTTTTTCGATATATTGATATGCCATGAAATATTATGAATAAAACAACATTGCTACTCAATATATATACATATATATACATTTTTGGGCAACATTTTTTTTCTTCAAGTCTCACCTGAAAATCTTGTAATTTATAGAAAAACAAAATTTTTGAGCATATTGCGAACCCTTAATTCGAATTTTAACCCACTGCTAGAGAATTTTGAGTTCTATCCATTAAAATTACATTGAAAAATGATTTTTATACGTTTTTCCTTCCGCTCACCCAGAAAATTTTTTTTTTGGGTATAATTTCCTACAAGAAAGCTGATTGCGTCGAGTTTGTAACTCCAACGAGTTCGGAGAAAAATGTCATTTAAGCTGAATTTTCATAAAAATAACAGTAAATCGCGTTTATTTGCTAAACTATTGGAGATAGAAAGAAAATTGGTGGGGGGGTTTATAACCTACAATTTTGCTGTGAGATATTTTTTTGTAGCTCTCATAGTTCAGCTGTTAAAGCCACTTAAAACTTGAAATTAACGAAAGAATAAATTTTTTTCAATAAAAACTAATTTATGAAATCCAAGTTGAAAAATTGAATGAAAATTTTTTTTGTCATTGTATTTTTTGAAATTTTATGGCAGCAAATGTCAGTAATTTCACAACGATTACTACTTTTTGGAGTTCAAAACATTTAAAAAAAAATATACGATTTTCACAGGTAGATTATTCATGTTAGACTTTATATTTATGTACAACTCACTCATTATCATTTTTCAGTAATACGTATTGTTTATGCTTGTGATCTATACTATAATTATATTTAGGAGAAAGCCTCTTCAGATTAGATAACGATATGTAATTTATTGAAATATTTTTTCAAACAATTTTTAAGAAGACTTAATTAATTATCAAAGAAAAGTTAAAAGCTTAAATGACATTTTTCGACGAACCCGTTGGAGTTACAAACTCGACGCAAAGGAAATTTGTAGGAAATTATACCTTTAATAAGAATCCATGAGTCAAATTTCCCAAAAAAAAATTTTCTGGGTGAGCGGAAGGAAAGACGTATAAAAAATAATTTTTTAATGTTATTTCAATGGATAAAATTCAGAATTATCTAGCAGTGGTTTGAAATTCGAAATAAGAGTTCGCAATATGCTCAAATTTTTTATTTTTCTATAAATTACAAGATTTTCAGGCGGGACTTGTTGCCCAAAAATGAAGCACCCTAATATATGTATATATATATACATACGAATTACGACAATTTTTTTGCACGAATTCGCATCCAATGTAACTGCCGCCTTATCGTAGCTATTTCCATTGAAATTTTTACGATAAGGCGGCAGTTAAAATTAGTTGTGATTCATAAAAATTCGTCAAAAATGAACAATTGCATGAACTGCCATGTTTGGGGTTAGTTGTTTTGCACCTGTTGAAAATGGTTTGCGAAAAGCTGTTAAGTTTAGTTCTGGGAAAAATATCTCTATGGTTCAGGAAAAAAGATCTCTATGGGACCGAAAAAAAACAAGCTGTGTCATAACAGGGAATCGAATAAAAAATTAGGAGATTGGTATTCTCACTTCTATAGTGAATTCATTATAAGAGCCGTACAGTACTATTTTATCAATTTAATATTCTTAAAATATTGTTTTCATAACAGCAATGAATAACTATTCTATAATATAGTATTTATATATAGTATGTATGTTTTCATTAAGTGTAATTGAAATGGGGTAAGAATTTTTTTCTGATGTCGTAAGCAGTAGTAGTAGCCATGTTGAAATTTCGTGTTCCAATATTTCTGCAGCAAGTTGTTGATTAACAGTATTTTGATATACCTATAATTATATACATATATTTTATAAATTGTTAATTTGTTCTTGTGAAAAAACCTATACATCAGTGCAGGAATTCATAATTGCAAATTTTTTTTTCCAGATGAAGTTGTCCATCATAATGCGAGGATTGCGTGATACCTTTAGAATTTAATTGCTGAACCAAAAAATGAGTGAGGATGCTGTTGATAATGAAGCACAGTCAAAGTGGTAATTTATTTATAATATTCTCTATTATTAAATATCAGTTTGTACCTGGGAAAATAATAGGAAACATTGAAAATGCTACCCAAAATTATTCGACATGTGATGAGACACAAGAGGATGGAATATCAAGTCCAACTTACCAAATCAAGAGCACCACCAATCAGAAATCGAATCAGCAAACGAATCTTCTATCAATACACCAACCCACAATGAAAAGAGGCCAGCAATGGGTCAGGCAGAATTCCAAATGAATTATCATACACAAAAGAAAACCAAAACTAATGAAGACAACAGCTCATGGTTATTGAAAAAGAAAAACTCCAACATTTCAAGCAACTTTTGAAAAAAAAACACGATGATGAGACATATTTTCTTCCAATTCTTATACCGTACATGAAGTCGCTACCCGTTTATAGAGAATTGTTCCTTCGTGCAAGGGTTTTAGATTTGATAATACAAGAACATGAAACCCTTTTAACCGACAAACAAAAGGAGGAGGTCTCTATACCTATTTTTTTTTCCATCATATTTTATATTATGTCACTAATCTGAGTCGATTCGATGAATTCTTTTCATTGGATAGAGTGTACTTCAATTTGGTCAAATTTGAATTTGAAGAAAAATCACCCTTAACGGTAGCAAAATAGAGGATATTGATCTCACCCTGAATTTGGTCCGTTAACCGATTCTATCAGCATAACTTGTACTGGGTTTCGATTTAGATATTCTTTTCTCAATAGATAGGGTATACCTTATATTTGGAATTCGGAAGGTATTATCCACCCTTACGTGTGGAAAAATAGGGGATAATTGATTTTTCACTAGTGAACATTGGCACACACATACGTAGTTGACAATGACAGATCGCTACTGACATTATTCTTGTTCCACATCCGTCAAAATCAGTATATTTCATGAGAGGATGGAATGATAAACAAAGTAATGAAGTAAACTAACCAGAACAACGAAAATAATTCATATTACAACAAATTGTAGAAGTAGATAATCATATTATTTAACTGGTAATAGTTGAAGTAAGGTGGGTAAGTGAGTATTTTGGAAGTAATAAAAAAACAAGTAGGTAGTAATTGGTCGATTTTACCCACAAAAAATTGAAAAATAAAAACTGTTTAACAAAAAATTAAACCGACGAAATACGGAACTGAAAGGTAAAAAATAAAAACTTTTTACCAAAAAATTAAACCGACGAAAAAATCAACTGAAAAGCAAAAAATAAAATAAACCTTCTTAGTCTAAATAATAATTGAGCTCCTAAACTAATGTAAGCAACTGATTTTGAGTCGGCGCCAAACAAACTAGCAATTGAATTAGGTGAAGCGTAAAATGATAGGAGCGAGATGCACGGCTGCGTTTTGATGACTTCTTTCATAATCTTCGATAATTGTTTGTTTGGCGCCGACTCAAAATCAGTTACTTACATTAGTTTAGGAGCTCAATTATCATTTAGACTAAGAAGATTTATTTTAATTTTTGGTTTTCAGTTGATTTCTTCGTCGGTTTAATTTTTTGTTAAAAAGTTTTTTTACCGACAAAAAAAAGGAGATTCTCTATATTTTTTTATGTATGATCACGCATAACTTTTCACAGATGGGTTCGATTTCGATAAATTTCCCTTCATTGGATATGATATACTCCAAAGTTGGTCAAATTTGAATTTGACAGAAAAATGTCACCCTTAAGGGTAGCAAAATAGGGGATATTTATCGTTCATCCACTGAATTTTTACCCGTTAACCAATTCTACCACCCATAACTTGTACTGGGTTATCCGATTTATTAATTTTTTTTCATTGGATAGGGTATACTCAGAGTGGTCATTTTTTCATTTGGAAACGAATAATCCACCCCTAGGGTAGAAAAATAGGGGATTATAATTTTTCATCTGTGAACCGATTCTGTTGGAACTTGGCACACATATATGTAGTCTGATGACACTACTACATAATGGATACCAGGAGTCAATTGAGTAGGTAGTTATCAGTGGATTTTAGCAACAAAAAAAAATTAAAACTTTTAATAAAAATTAACCGACGAAAAAATAAACTGAAAAGCAAATAATAAAATAATTCCATAAGTCTTGATGATAACTGAGCTCCTAACTAAGTGAGTTACTAATTTTAAGTCGGCGCCAAACAAAAAATCAACGGAGATCATTGTATTAGTTTGAAGAAATAATCAAAACGCCGCCGTGCATCCCGCTGCCATTATTTCACGCTTAACTTAATTCAATTGCTAGTTTGCTAGGAGGTCAGTTATTATTGAGACTAAAGAAGTTTATTTTATTTTTTGCTTTTCAATTGATTTTTCGACGCTTAAATTTTTTGTTGAAAAGTTTTTATTCCATCTGAAATCATTTACCATCAGGTTTACAATCGTTATGACGTCTGCACGTCATGTTCCAACCCCACCACCAGTATAACAGAGTTTTCACAGCTACCAACTGCTGTACAGCAGACTCAAGAATCAACCTTAGATATTTCTCAATTTAATTATACCGATGGTACAGCAGCAGCATTTTATTCGAACTTTGTGCCAACTCATCTTAATCCATAATTAATTTATTAAATAATAAAATCATATGTTCGTGAAAAGTCGTTTTACTTACCTTAATGTTAAAATCAGTTTATGCTTTGGCGAGATGCACTCTCGAAAGTTCGAAGATCTGAAAATTGGCTCTCAATATTCTCTAAAATATAGTCGTATGTCGATTGTGTCATTCTGGAATTTCTCATTATTCTTTCTTATCTCTCTAAATGATCTTCCAAATTATCTGTCCATTTCTGGATAAAGAATTGATCATTATTGAAGTAAAAATTTGTCAACTGTAGTTGTATGTAAATGTAACCACATTCGTCTATAACTTTGTACTATTTGGTGGTAAGAATTCGTACAAACAAATTTTCGTACAAATTCTTATCCAATGTAAAACTAAGGCGGCAGTTTTTTCTAGCCAAGAAAAAGTATATGAAAGATGAATAACCCACCAATATTTCGTTGCTTCGCGGTCCTTGAAATTTGGATGAATTTGACAATTAATTTTTCAATTTTTAAACACTGTATTTCGTTTTCAGAATGGTATTATACATTCGTCATTCGCGGGTGTGCAAATTGTTGCCGTTTCAGTCTCTATTGTACTTATTACGTGTTTGTTAAATTATATTCTACGTGATACTTCTATTTTGTAGGAAGTGAATCTGATAAATAACTTTCAGCCACTTTATCAAATCCCAGGTTTCATGCCCTATAAGCAAATCGATTCTAAATTATATTATATATTGAAGAATTTAACTTGAAAAAATCCAAAATATAAATGTTTTTATTCAGGATTAGGGATATTTCTAAAACATGTGCCAAAAGTACCGTTTCGTTGTAATACCAATTTAGATTAGACTAGCCAAGCCCACCAGTTCTAGACGGTCGTTCTTCTAATATGTTCTTTTATTCAATGCACAAAATTTGCGTGATAAAATTTATGAGTATGGCGCCACCGACTGTGTCTGGGTGCAATGAAGAACACCGGTACAATTGTTGAGAGTAGAGGCCTTAGAACCACCACTACATTTTAGAAGAACCTTTTTAACTGAGAAATTTTCACTGAAGCTTATGGAAAAAGACTTTCCTATAACAACCAAAATTTACCAACTCAACCAAAATTCACTTAAAAAAATATAGTGGAGTTAGTCCTTTAGTTCCACTTTCATTAAAAAAAAACACTGTGGTAGATCTGTTCATTTCCAGGGACACAATTTTTCACAGTATTAAATGAACGGATTTGGTATTTGTAGCGCTAAACTCATTTCGCACCTTCCAAGAGACATCATTTTTAGCAATGAAAAAAAATCTGCCTATGCCCAGCCCATGGATTTAGTCCAACCGTACTGCCATTGAAATAAATCAGTAGGCCAACCATTATATAAAAAATAGAAGCTATTTTCACACTCAAATAAATACGCAAATAACCTGTACCACTTTTTGAATGATAGTTCGTGGATGAAAACCCTGGTGTCGGACCCAGCAAAACCGCTTTGTGGAATTTTTTAACAAGAAAAATTGTAAAAAATTACCACTTCTTTGTTTTTTTACAGATATCTTAAAACGTGTGGAAGGAATCGTTTCACACTACATGGGACTTTTGTAGAAAATTGGAAAACCTACAGAATTGGTTTCTTGTGCGACCGGATCGGTGCATTTTCCAATGAGAAAATTCGGGAAAAACTCTAAAACGAGGACATTTTTAAAAAATTCATAATTTTATAAATTCAAAGCTGGACAAACAATCTTGCGGAATGATAGATAATAATATGTAGTTCACTGTGCGCAAGATGGTTTCTTCCGATGTGTAGTTTTAACCATGCTTAAAAAAAATTCAAAGGAAATCGTCGTATTCAAATTATGTAAACGGCATCTGGAAGTAGAGATCAATATCAATCAATTTTTATATTTTGAATTTTCCCCAGAGAGGTAGAAAAAGTGTTGAAAATGTTACTGAAAGTTGCCCCAAACGCTTGAAAGTGCGCTTGAGGTAGAGTCGGGTAGCGGTAGTGGGGGAATTGAACCCTCCCAAATAGATGTGTTCTCGACCTTGAGGGCTTCTTCAAAACCTTCTAAAAAAAGTATTAATTTTAGTTTCCAAACATTATATTTCTATGTCATTATAGTAATCGAGTAGATGCAAAATTTAACGAATGAAAATAGGAGTTTTAATCTTTTTCGAATACGGTTTGAAATGTCATATCAACATTCTCATTCATGATTCTTTATTTGTTGAAATAATTGGAAGTGAATATATTGCATTGTATGTAAACATATAATATTTATGTATTAAAAATATGTTTTACATTTATTTATAAACGAACAGAATGTACTAATATGTATAAAAGGAAAAAAACCGAAGGGTTGTTGAATGCTAATTACTTCAACCAATAAAAGTACTTATCACGAATACGTATACTTGCCTTCAAATACTAGCCACACTATTAACTAATGTAATATAATAGTTATAGAAAAAAATCATTAAATAACTGAAAACGTATGCAAAACACGCTAATAACTTATATACTTTCAGGGACATTTTCAACGTATTTTCCACCTCTCAGGTGAAAATCCAAAAGATACAAATTGTAGGTATTGATCTCTGCTTCAAGATGCCGTTTACAAAATTTAAATACGACGATTTCCCTTGATCCTCTCATTTTGCAAAATAAGCCCTCAACTTGTTTATAACGCGATTGAGTAAAAACTACCCATCGAACAGAAACCATATTGCGCACAGTTGAACTAAATGTTATTATCTAGCATTCCTCGCAAGATTGTTTGTCCAGCTTTAAATTTCAAAAAATTATGAATTTTTGAAAAATGGCCTGTTTTTACGGGTTTCCCGGATTTTCTTAATGGAAAATACACTAATCCGGTCGCACACAAAACAGTTTTGTAGGTTTTTTCAATTCTCTACAAAAGTTTTCACGATACTTTCAAAGATATTTGGAAAATACAAAAAAAATAGTGAGTTATTACAATATTTCTTGTTAGAAAAAGTCTACAAAACGATTTTGCTACGAACTATCTTTCAAAAGGTAGTATTGGCTATTTGGGTCTTTATTTAAGTGGGGAAAAACCTCTATTGATTGGCCTACAGTTGTTTTGATGAAGGTTATTGTTATCAATATTTATGTGTCTATGCATAATGGAGATATATGGAGGGGTTACTTTTGGTGTCCCTCAGCAAGAACAATGAAACGATACTGCTGACAAAATTATAGGCTTTTTTTATGTTCTTTTCACATATTTGAGGTATTGCTGCATTCGTTTTTTTTATGTAATTCTCAGAAATTTTGAGCCGTTTTCATGCTTTGGTTCTCCTGAATTGATTTCTGTACCTAGGCCATTCTATTAACTACGTAAGTGCTTTGTCTCTTTTATTATTTATTCCAGGATCTGTCTAAGTACAATCATATTCCAAAAGTAGATGAAAAAAAAAGAGGAAATTCTCGATGCAAATTAGAAACATGTAAAAATAAGTCCCATATCTGGTGTTCTAAGTGTGAAGTTCCTCTATGTTTGATGAAAGAAATGAATTGTTTTGCAAAATTTATCTCAAATTATTATTTTTTTAATATTTTTACTTATCCTGAATATTGTTCAGTAGTTCAGAAATTGTATATTTTATTTGTTATTTTTTGAAAAATTTTCATGGTATTTTTATTGATTTTTTTAATACTCCAAATCATATCCAATAAAATATTTCTATATTCATATCTAACTGATCTTAATAGCCGGTGTCCCTGGTCAGGGACTTTACAAAAAATAAAGAACGGCTATGAAAATAAAATTTATAAAATGGTAGTCTTGGAATGTATGGTAAATGGAGTGTAAATAAACCAAAAAAAAATTACATATATATATATATATATATATATATTTATATATATATATTATATATATATATATATATATATATATATATATATATATATATATATATATATATATATAGAAAAACATTCTTCCCTAGGTTTATATGATCACTATGTAGAAAGTTGCGTTCAGATATTGTGGATAGTTTTCCAGAAAATTACCGATATTCATACACATTTTCTGAAGTCGATTATAGAGTTGAATAGTTTTTTCATCTACCGAAAAAATGTCAACTCAGAATAATTCGAGGTTGAATTTTGATTTTCTAGTAAGTGTATGTTTGTTTTTCTGATTTTATTCTTTCAATGACGTGTTTCATCACAGTCGTACTTTTATAGAAAGTTCAAAGAAGCATTTGTTTTTTTACGGAGAGACTAGCTTGTAACTTTTCTTTTAACTCTGGAATTTCATGGTTTTTATTGTATTCATGCCATTACTGTATTCTACGGAATATATTTTATAAAAAACAGTATGGATCCGGAGGAGTCCATAATTATCCCGTAAATCAATCAACAGACTGTGTCAAGGGTGTGCCTTGGGTCTAAGACTAACATTCTTCGAGTCTGTTGGCTTTCTCAACCTGACACCTGACAAGGAATCCCTTTCAATATAATTTACTTTATGACACGTGGAGGCCAAAGGTGCTGTATCGGAAAATCCGTCATGAGGTGTTTGTCGGAAAGCTTTGAATATAACTCGATTTAGTTTCGCTTCAGTTTATTTATGTGGATACACTCGATGCAAGAAGTAGGCGGTGATTTCAGTGCAATCGTAACTCTTCATTTCTGAATCAATATAAAATGGCATATTTCTCATAGAGTCCACCAGTTGAAACAGTTCCGTAACGATAATAATAATTAAAATGTTTTATTGAGTGATCTCTTGGTAGAGACAACCAAAAAATTTTTTACATATGACCATGAAATTGCATTTCCATCCAAACAAAAAATTGAACTAGTGATGATTCTTCATTTGAAATTATTCGTTATGTAAAACGAAAATGATATTATATCCAGGAATAATTGGTTTGGAATATTCAGGGTGTGATCTAACTTTTCGCACAATCGCTTGAGTTGATATTAAATTTAAAATAAATTTAAAAAAATCCTTCGAAATGTTTACGATAAGTCCTCAATACTCAAGTCAGATAAAAAAAGAAAATTTATGTTTCACCTAATCGGTTGACTTTTACAATGAAAATTGTTTTTTTAAATTTTCAACTACTGTTATCCGTTACAAAATGGCACTATACACACGTCATTCACGGGTATACCGGGTGACACAGGATATTGGGCCACCCCTGTAACTTCTGCATTCATGAACGGATTTTTCTGAAATTTGGTACAGTTATATAGGCATCCATTTCGGATTTGATCATATTACAATCCAATATGGTGGACTTCCGGTTTTTCTGGGAAATGCCAGAAACCTTGTTTTTTCAAATGGAACACCTTGTTTATTTTTACATATTCGAATTGAACAGGTTGAAACAAGTCCAAACCTTTTGTCAAATGTAATCTTTTTGAAACAACTGAAATTAAAATTGTTCTTTTATTTTATTTGTTGTCAAATTTTTATACATTGAAAAATCTAGAACTCTTTCATGAGTTTCCTTGCAGTTCGAATAATTTTTCAACTAAGCCGTGAGCCGTGGAAAACAACATTTCACCTTAACATGTTCATTTTCCTTTCCTAGACTTTGGTTGGGATATTTTCTCCTGAAACTACATTTTTCTCTGACACTCCTAGGATAAGCTACCCCTTTCATTCGGATAGACTCCATCATTAATGAAACGCTAGATATTATTTGTATGATTTCGATGAAAAACATTTTTATATGAACGTTTACATCTTATGCTCAGTGAGAAAGTGGTATTTATTTTGTTATTGTTTCGATGATTTATAAATGCGCAATCAAATATTCGAAATTTTGCCCATTCATTCTGACACACAACCTGGTCTTTTGCACTGTACACCTCATGACAGCAGTGAGTTCATCCACACCGATTCTTTGTACTGCTCCCTGAATTATCTCCTTCAAATCCTCCAACGTTGTAGGCTGACGAGCATAAACTTTGTTTTCAATATGACCCCATAAATAAAAATCGAGAGGAGATAGGTCGGGAGATCGTGGAGGCCATCTGACAGGGCCGTTTGTTCCAATCCATCTTTGTCCATATGTCTCAATCAAATACTACTGGACTGCTCTCGAATTATGTGGGGGAGCGCCATTTCGTTGGAAACTCAACTCTCTTATTTCCTGCACTGGCAAGTTGTCCAAAACATTCTGAATTTCATTCTGAAGGAACCCGAAGTATCGTTTTCCTATAGGAGTACCTTCGAAAAAAATTGGACCTATTATTCTCGTTCCCAATATTCCCATACACACGTTTACACCAAACCTTTCTTGAAATCTCCCCTACCTCAATAGCCTTGGATTCTGTCTCGCCCAGTATCTCAAATTATTTCGGTTGAACATCCCATTGTTGGTAAATCTCGATTCATCAGAAAACAGTATGTTGGAAGTGAAATTATTCACTTGCATATGATTCGCCAACAACCAGTTACAATAATCCAACCTTCTGAAGTAGTCATCCTCATGAAGATGTTGATGTAAGTTATACTTGTAAGCACGATAATGGTGTTTTTTTTTCTTCTAGCGCTTCCTCGACTAACATTGCATTGGTATTTCAATTCCCGCGTCGAAGCGGTTGGATCAAATTCAACAGAAGCTAAAACATTCATTTCTGCCTCTTCACTTACGATACATGTATTACGATCATCTTCTCTATTGTTTGGTTCTTTTCGAAATCTTCTCTCCACCTTTCTGAAAAAGGTTCTTTCAAAACATTCTCCGTAAATTGTTAACATATCAACTTCTTGTGAACCTATCATTTTCATTTTCCATTTCTACTAATTCTCGGAAGTTAACTAATTTTCGAGCTGAGATGAAAGATGACAGCGAAACACAATTAGTTGACAGGATTCACAAATCTTGGTTTCCACAGTTCACTGAGTTGAAAATATTTTCGAACTGCAACTAGTTGTAGATTTATTAATGATATGTAATTTGTTTCCTGAATGTATGTTCTAGAGAGACATATAGGTGGCCCATGGGGATTCCATTTGGAAAAAAATATTTTTTTATCAAAATGTGATGTGACTGAATTGATTCATCAATAAGTGACAGAAAAAAATGTTTTTTTTTTATGTGCGACTTATTGTGAATAGCCTCGACCGAATCTCATGTATCCATTTTTATTTAAATTGTTTCAGAAAAATTACATTTGACATTAGGTTTGAACTTGTTTTGACCTGTTGAACTTGAATATGTGAAAATTTGCAGGGTGTTCCATTTGAAAAAACAAAGTTGCTGGCATTTCCAGAAAAACCGAAAGTCCGCCAATTGGATTGTAATGTGATCGAATCCAAGATGTAACTATACCAAATTTCAGAAAAATCCGTTCACGAATGCAGCAGTTACAGGGGTGCCCCGATATTCTGTGTCACCTGGTATATTGGTTCACTTTTCTGTATTTTTTTTGTGAAAGTTCTTTGAATTCAGTCGGTAGCTGTTCGTACGAGAGAGCAATCGGATATGAAAAAGACAGTTATATCTGTAGCAGAATATTTGGACTTTGGGGAAGGTCTCTCAAATATTATGACATATTATTCGGGAGCCTCTACAGTAAGATAAAAAACCCTCTGAGTACCCGCCAATACGCATACCAACCAGGAAAATCAAGGGAATCCGCATTGGGTGACCTCAACAGGCTGATCTCAAAGTCAATAGAGGACAAAGAAACAGCCATGACAAAGTTCCTAGACATAGGGGGAGCATTCAACAAAGCCATCACAGACGCACTAGTGAATGCACAAACCAGAAGAAGGTTCCACAAAGCCGATGCAGATGGATAAGGGCCAGTCTAGAGAAGAAGACAATCATATTTATTATAGGAGAGGACACCATCAATGCGAAAGCAGGTGGAGGCTGGCCACAAGGAGGAGTTCTGTCACCGCTACTGTGGGCAACCCTAATGGACGACCTCTTACAAAGAAGGGTTTCATTGCCTTGGATATGCAGACAATTTAGCGATAGTCGCCGGAGGACACGACAGGTCCTGAACATCGTAGACAATTGGTGCAAAAGAGAATAGCTATCAGTCAATGATCAGAAAATACAAATTGCGCTTTCACGAAATAACGAGCAGTGCTGGAGGGCACATACATTTCATTGGCCAAAGAAGCAGAGTACCTAGTGGTAGTTTTTGATTAAAGACTTACATGGAAAGCTCATACAACAAAAATCGCTAATAATGCATCCATAGCACTAATTAGGTGCAAGAGAATATGTGGCAAGAACTGGGGACTCAATCCCATGATGACCATTAGGCTATACCATGGGTATTCAGGCCCACGGGTCATATAGGTCAGTGGCGTGTTGGCCAGAGACTTCCCAGTAAGGAACCATTAGGCTATCAATAGGCTAACACCACCATTACATATTTACATACAGAAAGAGGCAAGAGCTGTCATCTACAGACAGAATATCAAAGACTAGAAAAAGAGCTAGGGGCCGATCCAACTACAGGAATGCCCAGGAACGCCATTATTAACCGAATACAACTTAAATAGATGATAAAATAAGTCAATAAACCAGAAAAAGAACACTGGGAGGGAGGAGCTACCATCAGCGCAGCCTCAATCTGGTACACAGACGGCACGAAGATCGAAAAAAGAGTCGAAGCCTGAATATACGGGCAAAAACCAAGGATAATGATCCCAGTGAGCCTGTCGAAAGACGCCACAGTATTCAAAGCGGACTTAGCAGCAATACACTACTGCATCGGAGAAATAAACAAGCAGGATGGGATCGGCAATTCCATTGTCGTTTTCTCCGACAGCCAGCCTATACTTGGAGCATTGTATGGAAATGTGTCTGTGTCCTGAATGAACTAGCAAACCTTGAGAAAGTGACCCTGGCATGGGTTCCAGGACACAAAGGTCACCAAGGGAACCAAAAGCCGACTAACTGGCCGACAAGGCTTGTCATTGGTATTCTACGGTCCGGAACTCTTCCTCGGCATAGCAAAAGCAACGGTTAAGGAAAAAATCAGAAGTGGGTGGAAAAACAGTCTCAAAGCTGGTGGGAACCATCCCCAGGATAGAGGCAGGCAAAAAGGATTATCAGAAAACCATCACCTGCGCTCACGGCAGACCTACCGAGCAAGGACAGAAGGTCCGTGAAGGCAATAGGCATGCTACAGGACACTGGAACTCAACAAGCATATGAGAAACATAGGTCTGGCAGGAAAACCACTTGCAGGTTTTTCAGACAGAAGAGAAACCTCCATCCAAATACTATGCAATGCGAAGGTATGCAAGGACAAGGTTTTCACAGAGAAAAGAAATACCCAGAGGCAAGAGCTACGTTAATTAGCCACTACTAAAAACGACGAAGCTCACGCAAGTCATCTAAATATCAAAGGAACCACAATGTATCTGCAAAGGTCGTAGTAAAAAGGTACACATCTACATCTACAAGACAGAATATATTATATTTGGGCTTTCAGGATGGTCTCCCAAATAGTATGATATACTATTCTGAAACATCTACAGTGAGACAGAATATATTGCCATTGAAAAATTCAATTCATGATTTTTCTGATCAGTAGCAAAATTGAAGGAATCTTCGTCAAATTCTGAACTCAACTGTGCGTCATCAGTATCACAATGCATTGAAGTGTGAAATGATTTGAATGATTTGAGAAATGGGAAAGTATGGAGAGTGAGGAAGAGGGGCCCCAAAAATCAATCTCCAAGAAACACCATTTTCGATTTCAGTAAATTTGGATATCATTTTCTGGTAAAACGCAATAGTATTGATTGTAGGGATAGTTTTTTGATACACTATTTCATATTGCTAAAATGATCTTGTTATTGATGCGTCGAACGTTCAGAATTTTCAATGTTACCAATAGCAATTTGTTATTTTTGACAAAATATGCACATTATCCATAACTTTCTTAAAATCCTATTAATAATTAGTATAAACATGATTGTATATGTTCAGTGTGAATCTTCGATTCAGAGCTACTGTATACTCCTGGAAACGCGCCTATATGCATGAACTGGCCTTTTTAACGCAGAGCTCTAACTGGAGAAAAGTTTACAGTCTGAAATTATTCAGGAAAATTCTCTCCTGTATGGATGGTATTCGTGATACAAAGTTCAGGAATTCCGAAATAAAATAAGTAATAAGTTGCCAAATAATTGTTAGAGTTTGAAAAAAAATGGATATTTGATGCTTTCTTTGTCCTGAAATAAAAAATAACACTTCTCCACTACTTCATCTCCTCAATCGATTCCTAAAAACTTTAAGAAATATATTTTTAATTTCTCACTTTGTTTATAAAAATGAATAAATTTCTACTGCACACTGTTTGTATAATTGAAAATTAAAAAAATATAAAAAAATTCGTCTACATTTTGGGAAATTCTGCGAACCGCGAAGTTTTGGAAGGTAATGAATGTTGTAACATATTTTTTTCTGGCTCATTGAGGACTTGGCGCAAAAATATATTTATTGTTTTTGATGGACTATTATTTATGTTAGCAATTGTGCAAGAAGTATATATGACTATTCAAATGAATACGATTAATTTACTCATTGTAGATCAAACCCTGCTGGTGTAAATATTGTTTTCTTTCAACGTTGACAGTGTATCGATTCGATCCTGCACTATCCAAAACAAATAAAACACCTCCATGATTCAAATGTTTGGATATATCTATTTTTGCTTCGCCTGGCAACTTCCAACTCAATTTTTCATATGATATGAATATTTGAAGACGCCTCGACAGATATAGTTCTGCCCTGATTCGAAATATTGCTTTGTTTCGGTGGTAAATAAGATAATAAAGATAATTTTTCTCAGTTCGAAAAAGAGAGACAACATTGATGTTGCCGACTACGGTATGGAGGTCAGAAATCAATCGATGTCGGAATCTTTGCTAGAGGTTGTCCTATTTGATAATTATTCAACAGTTGGCATCGGTAGAATATTATTTGATGCACCTGTTTTATAAGTAGATATGGTAGTAATAATTTCAAATTCTCCCAAAATGTGTTTTTAGAGCAGATGAGAAAATAAAAAAAAATTTTCAGCACTTTGAACTCTCACAATGAATAAAAGAATTACTCAAATTTCAAATTGCGCCCATTTCGAAAATTTTTCCAAAATTTAACCAATCCCACCAAACAAAAATAATGAATATTCTGGGATCATTATAGATAACCAACACAAATAGGAATCACATTTAAACTATGTTTAAAAAGCTCCAATTTCTAATGCATCGTTTCAAAGAAATATGTTAGACAACATAACACTTAAAACCATATATTTAGCTTTCACTCAAACACATATAACTTACGAAGTACTGACATGGGGATCAGCTGAAAGGCCACTATAATCAAACTGATAGTAACACAAGAAAGAATCCTTAAAATATTTTCAAAAAAAAGAACTTAACCGAGAGAAGCTCTCTACCTCGAAACGAATATATTTGATCCAGCACAATTATTATTTATGCATAGGAATATGAAATATTCTGAATCAATACACAAACATCCGATAATAGAACACGAATACAACACTTCAATACACACAATAATTTCAAAATGCCTTTCGTGAATAAAGCTGAAGGAAAACAAGCAACAGCTACCTCAGTCCCAAATTATTCAGTACTCTACCAAATCAAAAAATAAAAAAATCAAAACGAACTCAAAAAACGATAAATGACACATCACTAGTACGTCACGTACAGAAATACATACGCTAGTTGATTCCTAATTTTCCAAACAAAAATAATAAATCCGGTTTTCAAAATAATAATGTTTTTATATTCTATCGTAAATCTATGAACTGTAACTGTACATATATATTGGTATATATCTATGTTGTGCAAATATTCAGTGTTTAAAATTTTTGTACTTGTGTTATTGTTCTACATTATATTCAACTTCCTGTTTAATGTAATTTTCACAGGCTCACACAAACGGGTTACAGTGTATGTGACTTCTCTAGTTTATTAACTTATTTTTTTTAAATTTGTTCCTCTATTTATATTGTACCTGAAGATGTTAATGAACTATATTATACAAATTCACAGTAATGAGGGGGATACAAGAAAAATATTTGGGAATTGTATATGAAAATTGGGTGACGTCAGTACTTTGTAACGATATATCTGTTACATTTCTTTTGATATGCTCAGAGATACAAACTAATTGAGATTAGCTCAAGTTATCTCATCAATTCCAATCTGAGAATCACTATTGCAAATCCTAGCGCCATCTAACGGCGAACAGCCATTAGGGTTGAGAGGAGACGAGCGACCGCAAAGAATTTGACAGAACGATTTGGTTTTGAAGAGAGGTCGAAGCGATCCACGTCCCTTAGCGATCCATCTTCCATTGGGAGATCGTGTGTTCTGAAGCATGTCAGCCATTGAGTAAAGAAATAGAATTTGTTTATGTTTAAATAACTAATGAGTTAGAGCATCTTCCTTTCTTCTGCGAAAGTGATTTCAAAACAGTGAATTATATCGAGGTATGTAGGAATATTTTTGACCATTTGGAATATATGCCATGTTGAAATATTTTCTAACGGGAACGTGAGATATTTCTTCATGAAGTTCCGTTATTCTGACTCATCAATAGTCCTTGCTCAGTCAACAGCAATCAAACTTATCAAGCAGATAATTGATTCCAGTGCAGTACCATATTTATTTTTCAAATCAGTTCAGGTGGAATTATAAATATCACATGTATTATTATCGAATTGAATCAAGATATCTGTGTTCAGTCTCATCTGTTTCAATTGGTTTCTCTGATAAGAGTTAATTGGGGTTGAAAGAGGGTTTCTGAAATATTATGGTATCACTCACACTTCATTTGGATATATTTTTGGTGTCAATCACAAGAAGTATGTGATATAGTTGAATACTATATATTTTTTCCAGGTCTTGGGGATGTATTTCTGTATAGTTTCCAATTTGGTAATAATTATCACAAAGCTGTGATTTTTGCTTCTGACCTATGTGAAGCGATCATATATAAATATATTCAAATATATATTTATATATGAATATATAAATATATATATATATATATATATATATATATATATATATATATATATATATATAATATATATATATATATATATATATATATATATATATATATATATATATATATATATATATATATATATATATATATATATATATATATATATATATATATATATATATATATATATGTATATATTTAATTCTAGGAGTTTGGAATATTTTTTTTATCATACAGAAAACTTTATGAAGAAGTATTTGACGATTGGTCGAAGATAATTCTTATACACTTTCTCTGAATATCATTGCAATTGAAGTCATTTTCGGATATAATATTCTTCTAACTTCATTGTGCTAAATTCTGATTTTCATTTTCTTTGTAAAACATAGTCTTGACTGATCAAGATCAGAACAACCTACTCTTCTTTATATAGAGCATGGATCAATGTTTGTCTCTGTCAAAATTTAATCTTGAATCTTCAATTTCGGTATTGAATATTAATGACAAATCTCAGCACATGCATAAACGAATTCGAATATTATTCAAATGTCAAATCATATTACCTTCGCGTTGTCAAATTTATGTATTTTCGAAACCGAATATTGTACGTTCACTCCTAGTTGAAGGAAATGTATATCGAAAATTTCACGTTGACCCCAGGAACGGGGTCGACGAAAAATTTTTGTAATCGACTCGTATATTGAAAAGGCGATTAATGATCTCGAATATCAACGGCGATTAATGATAGAGATATTTAAACGTGAGAGCGACTTTCACGTTAAAATATCTCTATCATTGATCGCCACCATTGATACACTAGTTAATTAAATAACTACAGGGTGATTCAAAAGTACTTTGACAAACGTCAGGAGGTGATCCCTCACAATATTATAATACGAATTGTCCAAATAAATATATGTCCGGAAACGCTTCGTTTCCAAGATACAGGGTGTTAGAGTTTTATTTTTATTTTGGTTTTTTTTAATAACTTTCGAAATACTGACCTCAATCAAACGAAAATTGGTATCGAGAAGTTTTCCGAGGTGTCGAATTCAATTCAAAAATAAATTCATCTGTCATATCTACGTAAAAAAGCTACTCTTGCTACAAGTCGCTATAAGCAACCGTTTTCTAGATATTTGGACTTGAAAATTTCAAGTCGATAATTTGATAATCCATGCGTGTTGAAGTTATTATCATTATTTTGCATTTTTCACAGGAATGCTTAGGAAATGAATTTGACGTTTGAGTAAGTACTTTTGGTAATTACATATTTTGTGACAGTTGAACGTTTTCTTATTTTGTTGAAGTTTCTGTAAGTTTTAAAACACTAATTTCGAAAAAAATTATTATTTAAACATCAATGCTCATTTAGCCGATATGCATTTCGTTTATGGCCTTGCGGATGGCAATGCGCGCGAAGCAGGACGTATTTACCAGGAGCGATTTCCCAATCGAGTACTGCCTTCAGGTCCAACATTCACCAGTTTTCACCGTCGTTTGGCAGAAACAGGTATCTTCAAGAGGGTAGCTGATATTATTGGAAGACCACGAGCAGTCCGAACCCCAGAATTGAAAGAAGCTATTTTGAACGCTTTCGAGGAGAATCCAGAAAAAAGTACAGAAATAATTGCTGGAGCTCTCAATTCTACTCAGTCCACAGTTTGGAGAATTATCCACGATCAACAATTTCATCCATAGCATATTCAAAGGATACAAGCTTTTTTCCCACGGGACTTCCTCAATTTTGAAGATATGTACTCTTCACGAACGAGGCAAACTTTCCCCGAAATGCTATCACAAACTTTCATAACAACCATGTTTGTGCTCTGGAATATCCGCACGCAGTGAAAGACATTATCAGTATCAATTTTCGGCAAATGTATGGGCGGCAATAATTGATGATTATTTGATAGGTCCTTCCTTTCTTCCGTTCCGACTGAATGGCGCAACTTACAGATACTTTTTAGGAAATGAATTTGCCAGGACTACTTCAGAATGTACCATTAGAAATTCGTATCCGCATGTGGTTCATGCATGATGAGGCTCCGGATCATTTCAGCGTTGTAGCCAGGGAATTCCTTAATACTGTCTATCCAAATCGATGGATCGGTAGGGGTGTAGAAGAACCTAACTAAGCGTGGGGCACCAAGGTCCTCAGATCTAAACCCGCTAGATTTTTATTTTGGGGGACATTTGGAGTCACTAGTTTATGAAACACCAGTACCGAACAAGGAAGATCTGAGAAACCGAATAGTAGACGCCTGTAAACAATAAGAAACACACCAATAATTTTTGAGCGGGTACGAGATGCTATAGGTTGACACCTTGAACAATGTATTCGATTACAATTCACTTTCCTTTATTTCATTTCATTCTATATACTCAAAATTTCTTGAAATAAAATGATGATATTTCTTGCAAATTTTATTAAAACAAATAAATCTGTATTCTGCATAAATATTCCAAACGAGTAAAAATAAATAGAATAGGTGGCGCCCCCTACAAAAAACCAAAACTACTTACTCAAACGTCAAATTCATTTCCTAAGCATTCTTGTGAAAAATGCAAAATAATGATAATAACTTCAACACGCATCGATTATCAAATAATCGACTTGAAATTCCAAATATCTAGAAAACGGTTGCTTATAGCGTCTTGTAACAAGGGTAGCTTTTTCACATAGATATGATGGAAAAACTGATTTTTCTACTAAAAAATGGGCTAGAAGTACGCTCAAAAAAGTTATGAATCTTCAAAAAAGAGAAAGACGTGTAGGTGGCGCCTTCTACGAGTAAGAGCAATAATAACATCAGGTTCGAATTCGACACCTCGAAAAACCTCTCAATACCAATTTTCGTGTAATTAAGGTCAGTATTTCGAAAGTTATTTAAAAAAAACAAAAAATAAAAATGAAACTTCAACACCCTGTATCTTGGAATCAAAGCGATTCCGGACATATATTTATTTGGACAATTCATATTAGAATATTATGAGGAATCCTGAAGTTTGTCAAAGTAATTTTGAATCACACTGTATATTAACGTTTTGAAATCCTTCTCTTTATATTTGCCATGTAGGTTTTGGATTTTCTATGGAATGAATGAATTGAAATGGAATTTAATATTTCTCTAACATCCAATTGAATATCCATGTTGATCCAAACATTTTCGCCCTTACAGTGATATTGTGGAGCCGTCAACCAGCCAGAAGGCCGAGAAGCAATGATGAAAGTTATTTTACTCGCAGAATGCATCAACTGTCTCTAGGGAAGAACTGGTATTCCGCTGCGGCCAATGAGTTGCGCCATCTATCGCCGTGTTAGCAACTATTTCGAATCAATACATATGAACACCTAAGAAGTATTGAACCAACGAAAGCGGAAAATCAGGAAATTTACAGAAATGCACGGAAAAATGTAAAACTCCGGAATACACTCCCGGGACCACGACAAACTCCGAGAACGATGATGAACTCCTTGGGTGGTAATCAACTTTTCATAGCTGATAAGACAAACACCAATTACTGGCATATAAATGCTCCAAATATCGGCAAATTCACTTCAGTAAAATTAAATATATAACTAACAAATGTATGGGGTGCCAAAAATTTATCTTTCGCATATTTGATTCATTTGTAACAGGTAAGCCACTATACAGGTTAAGGTATGGGTTTAGACAATGAAGTTATGGCAGCAATTAACTCCAGGAATGAAATAAACACACTGCACGCCAGCAGCGATGGAACCACCCATTTTCCCTAAAAAATTATTATAGGCCCAGGGAGCAGAAAGTTCACAAATTTCGTTAGGATTCCCATTCAGGATCCCCAAATTGTAACTAATACACTTCGGAACCATAAAAATAATGGAGTATGATATAATTTCGAGATATAATAGGAAAGGCGGTATCTTGAGAAAGTTTGAAATTTAAATCAAATTCAAATGCAAATATTAACTTTGGAGAATAAATAGTCGCTGAATGATAATCGCAGAGTGCACAAATCAGAAATTATCGGGTTTTAAAGTCACCGAATCATAATCCACAAAACTTTCTGTGTAATATATTATTGAAAATTCAATAAATATCACAAATTGAACGTTAATATAAAACAGTCAATGTAATATGGAGGTCAAAAGCACTTCTCTGGAACTCGCTAATTTTAATTGCTTTCGAACTATGCTTTGAGGGATCGCAAGGTTAACATTCTGTGCATATTATTATCCCCAAAGCGAAGTCCCTGGTACTTCTATGTTACTACGAAATGATGATCTATAATGGGTGCAACTGTTAGATCATAGAGCAGGACAGCAAAATGCGAATTGAGCGTTTAATGTAGCTTCTTATCTACTACGTGGATTCCATTCTAGTTGAGTTAAAAACATCATTTATATATATATATATATATATATATATATATATATATATATATATATATATATATATATATATATGTATTTATATATTTTTATATATATATATATTGTTATGTATATTAAAATATATATATATATATATATATACACAAAACTAGGGATATTGGGGTAAGCAGCAATGAAAAAGTAATTTCTTCAAGGTTTATCCAAGTTTTTGGAGATGTTTATTTCCATCATCAGGGAGACTACAGTAGATGAAAAAACGAGAAAAGTTTGGATAAACCTTAGAAAGTTTACTTTTTCATTGCTACTTATCCCATTATCCATAGTTTTGTACCTAACTAATCAGCAAATCTTTCCCCACACACACACATATATATATATATATATATATATATATATATATATATATATATATATATATATATATATATATATATATATATATATATATATATAGTATATATATATACATATACAGGATGTCCCTGAACTGCCTCTCGGGAATGTATAGATGGGGTCAAAATATCACCAGTACTTCATATAACTTATGTTCCTGAATCGTCACCAAGTTACGGGCCCCTCAAAGTTACAAAATGAAAAATGTTTTTCTTTGATAACATTCAAAGTGAATATTCATTATCATCTAAATTTTGATGATTGACTAAACGAATGAATTCCTCCGATGAGCTTCCATGCAGGAGTCAGTTGTTTCTCTTCAAAATCAGGAACGGACTACCCCCGATGGTCTACACCCCAAAATTTTTCATTTCAAATAATGGTGGACGATCGGGTTTGATGTCGTCGAGTAAAACTGCATTTTTATTAAGAATCGTTGCTCCGATCAACTTTCCACACGAGTACTTTTATTTGGAAAATTATCTTATTTTGTTGAAAACTATTGAAAAATTATCTGCCATTTCAAAGTTTTGGGGTGTGGACCATCGGGGGTAGTCCGTTCCTGACTTTGTAGCAGAACAACTGACTCCTGCATGGAAGCTTATCGGAGGAATTCATTGTTTGCGCTCGTTTTTATATAAGAGAATGTTATACAGCGTGTCTCAAATTTGAGATATGACTTCATCGACTATTTTTTTTAATGGCAATCCTAATTTTGATGATTGACTAAACGAATGAATTCCTCCGATGAGCTTCCATGCAGGAGTCAGTTGTTTCTCTTCAAAATCAGGAACGGACTACCCCCGATGGTCCACACCCCAAAACTATGAAATGACTGGGATTTGTCAATATGTTTTAACAAAACTAGGTTACCTGGACAATTTCCTGAATAAAATACTCGTGTGGAAAATCGATCGGAGCAACGATTTAAATAAAAATGCAATTTTGTTCGACGACATCCAACCTGAGATGTCTACCATTATTCGAAGAGATTAATTTGTAATGAAAATAGAAATGATAGGTACAATGTTCATAACGAATTTTTATCATGCAAACACGTTTACCTTACAAAACTCATGGTGTAAATAATCAATCGCATGCCTCAAGAGCAAACAAAAATGCAAAATCCGCTACAAAAACTCTCTCACCTATTCATGTGCAGCCGTTTTTGTAGGTAATTCGTTTGCTTTTTATTAGTTATGTCTTCCGATGTGCGTTTTTTCAGCTAAATTTATCTCCGGGTTAAAGATTTTCTCCCATGAAATTATACTCATCAGTGAAACTCTTCAACATTCAAGCTGTGAATACGAATTTGCAACATCCAAATGTTGAGTTTCATGAGATTCAGATAACACAACACGAAACGTGCCTATTCCACGCGTACATAAAAAATATGGACTGAATTCGATATTTCATAGTGGAGTAGCTGGTTAGTTCAGAAACACCACAAATCTACATAACTTGATATTTCATTTGAAAAAATATCTCCATTGTGAATGAAACTTTCAACTAGGTTCTGTACTTTTTGTTTGCGACTTTATTTTGGCATATTTTGTATTATCCCTGTTATAAATGTTGTTGAATTAACGTTAGCATTAGTATTTCTACTGTGAAAATTTTTCATTTCAAATAATGGTGGACGATCGGGTTTGATGTCGTCGAGTAAAACTGCATTTTTATTAAGAATCGTTGCTCCGATCGACTTTCCACACGAGTACTTTTATTTGGAAAATTATCTTATTTTGTTGAAAACTATTGAAAAATTATCTGCCATTTCAAAGTTTTGGGGTGTGGACCATCGGGGGTAGTCCGTTCCTGACTTTGTAGCAGAACAACTGACTCCTGCATGGAAGCTTATCGGAGGAATTCATTGTTTGCGCTCGTTTTTATATAAGAGAATGTTATACAGCGTGTCTCAAATTTGAGATATGACTTCATCGACTATTTTTTTTAATGGCAATCCTAATTTTTTTATGACTATTCTCGAAGGGTATAGTAATTTGCTCATGCTTACCGATTATCAAATTTTCATTCCTTGTCGTTTGACAGATATTTAACAAACATCAACTAATTCGAAAATGAGATTCACTTGATCTATCTGATATCAACTCAAATATGTTTCTTCAACAAATGCGCTAAATGTTGTCCATTAACAAATTGACAATATCCGAAACGGAATTTAAACTCGTTTTGAACATTTCTAATTACTTGGGCGAAAATTAGTCTACACTCCTGCCGTATTCGGTCTTGTAACTGCTCAATGTTTTCCGGTTTGGTGTTAAAAACCTTGCTTTTCAAGTGCCCCCATAAGAAATACTCCATAGGTGTTGAATCCGGAGATCTGGGAGGCCATTCAACAGCTCCCCTTCTACCAATCCATCTGCCTGGAAATACATCATCCAGATACGCACGGACAGGTCTTTAAAAATGGGGAGGCGCACGGTCTTGTTTAAACCAGATGTTTCTATTCGGGACATTGGCTTCATACGGATCAGGCAACAGAGTAGCCAAAGTCGAAACTAGTTCTTCCCGCAATAATTCTAGATATCTATCTCCATTGAGATTCCTTTGGAAGAAAATTGGTCCTATTACTTGATTACCAACAATCCCTGCCCAAACATTAACTCTTGCTGTATATTGAGTGTGGCCTTCCCTCATCCAGTGTGGGTTGTTGTCTGCCCAATAACGACAATTTTGACGATTTACTCCACCATTTAACGTAAACGTTGATTCGTCAGAAAACAGGACGTTTTCTATGTTTACAACATTTCTGTCTTGTAGATCGATCTTTTCGTTGCAGAATTGGATTCTTCTATTCGGATCATCTTCGGTGAGTTCCTGGAGGATTGTCATTTTATAAGGATGAAATTTATGGGTTTTCAGAATTTTCATCACTGAAGACTGGCTAATTTCGAGTTCCCTAGCTATCTGCCTAGTGGGAACATGATGATTTCCTTCAACAGAGAGGAGTACATTCATTTCGACATCTTCATTGAGGGCACTCTGACGATGACGGAGGAAGGGGCCGAAATTATTTCATTGAGTCAGATTCCTTCATTCCTCGCATTAGTTGTGTGTACGTTCGATTTTTCGATTCATTCCAACATTCACATTGAATTAAAGGAAGTAAAGTGTTCACGAGTGTGTGTCGATTCGTATAGCCTCTATAGCTCAATGTGAAGAGCGTAGGTCCGGCAAGCCTAAGGTTGCGAGTTCGAGTCTCGCTTGAGGATGCTTTTTTCTGTAATTTAATAATCTGTCCATTATGCCACAAACTCATTTTTCATAATTTCTCACGGACAATAATTTCCCACTTTCACATATATACTGAATGTTCGCAATCCTAGAGTCTTTCACATAACACCTCAGCGATCAAGAGCTCTGATAGAATTTTTCAGTGAGTTTATCGAAACTTCGAAGCGTAGCACTTCACTTAAACTTTTAGAGATTTACTCGAACTAGGTAAGGCGTAATCTCGGAAACAGAGTCGGTTCCGGTCCGTCTTGGTATGGTGTAGTTGAGAGTAAAGTAACTTTCTTCTAAGACTCCGTTCATCTAAGGATGATAAGGACTGGAAAATATGTGCTTGATTATTAATAATTTGTTCAACTTTTTTATCAGATCGGATGTAAAATCGCTTCCTTGAACAGAAAGGATGCTTTCAGAAATTGTTATGATTTCTAGTAAGCAGTTCGCTATCGTTTCCGCTTCGAAATTTTGCAAATGAGAATTTTGTCGTCTTGTATGGTTATGTTATGATGAATTTATTACCATTGAATATCATGGGTAGAGGACCCACTACATCTTCAGCTGATCTTTGAAATGTTTATCATTTGTTGTGATTTCCATAGTTCCTTCTTCTGGTTTATGATTCGTTTCATCCATTTGACAAGATTCACATGTTTTCACCAATGATTTTATGACTTTCTTCATACCTGGCATTTTGTAGTTTTGTTTTATTCGTTTTTATGTTTCTAGTAGCTGACTGTCCTGATATGGAAGATACACGACTTTCATTAAACATTCGTTTATTTTGGTTTCTGGTTTAATTGGATAGTTCACAAAATAACTTCCTTATCAAATTTCTAGAATTAAAATTCTAGCATTTCGTTCATTGAATCTTGTTTCAAATTGGATTTACTTTCGACTAGATTTGTCATGTATATTACACAATAATATTTTCCAAAAAGGGTTTTCTAACATTTTTCAGCAGATCAAAGATATCCTTATATGTGATTTTTTCGAAATGAAACATTTTCGCCATCAATATATGTTGTTTGATTCTCGGGATCTGTTGGTTTCACAAAATCATGCAATGATATATCTTCCGACAATTCACTGAAAGCGAATGAGTCTGTTAGATTTACATAGTTATCATTGTTTTGTCCTTGGAAATGGGAGTATGATATAATGAAATTTTATAGAATATAAAGTTTCTGATTCTGTCGGTTCAATGAGAAAAACGGGATATCGAGAAAGTGGATACACGTTTGAGTTTACTTACCTGGTTTATATTTTATTTTATATTGATATTCATCCAATTTTAATTCTCCATCATAACAGGCGAGAGCTGGAGTCTCAACAGTTGAATGAATAGATTAAGGGTATGTGATACGTGTATATGGTGATTTTGCGTCCGTACAGATGAGGTAGAAAGTGATTAGTAAGCCCATACTACGGCTAGTGATTCTTTTTCGGTAGGGGAGTTATTTATTTCAGCTCAACCCAGATTCCTAGGGATATGCTATAGGGAGATCTTCATTCACCTCACCTTTTGAGAGAATTGCTCATTTGGCAGAATATGAAGACTCTGTAAGTATGAATTCTTGAGAGGTATATGGGAATTGTAGAATTGGATAACGACTTTTGGAATATTCGAATGCTATATAATTGCTGTTCAGTGTTCCATACGAATGGAATTCTTTTTTTCAAGAGTACAGTGAGTGGTTTCGCATGTTTGGAAAAATATTTAATGAACCATCTTCTACAAGACTCAAAAACTGTTGGATAGTCAGAAATGTCACTTCGTGTCGCATAAATACCATCGATCTGTAGCAGAAGGGTGTTTTGTCGTAATCTGTCTAGTATTGAAGTGAATTCCAATGTATGTTCTTGGATTAACTGCGTTGATCACAATATCGTCAATGAACAAAACATTGAAAACCCCGGAGTCCTGTTAGGATATGATTAGAAGTCTTGACAAACTTGAGTGCGGATTCCATCTCGAATGGCATTCTCGTTCATTCGTAGTGACCTGATGGTGTTAAAAAAGCTGTTTTGGGAAGTTTCTGATTCCTCAATTTTCACTTGGTGCAAACCCGATGCAAGGACGAGTGTTCCAAGTTGTTCCAATATTTCTTCAATGGGCAAGATTCACCAATAGTTACGTTATTTAAACAAAGGGACTATTGCAAGATGAAACTGAGGGACGGATTATTCCTGGTTTCAATATTTCATGATGTTTTTCTAGTTTCGGAAAAACGATGAATTTTGTTAAAAATTGGTGTTGGGACAGAGGTATTGATTCCATATTTTATTATAAAAGAGTGTCTTAAGGTGAAATAAAATATGTCATCATATTTTTTGCATAATTCCAATACCAATCCTTTTTCTTCTGCGTTGGGATGATAAATCCCAAATTTTCTTCTGATTCTTTTGTTCATTCGTGAAATTCTGGGGATTCCATGACGTTGAAGACGAAAGATTCCATTACAGTATTGTGCTCATCATAGGTTTGTCAAGGGTATTCAAAATAGTAGTAATAGCTTCTTTATTGTCTATTTTGATAATCAATTCTGCTAGACGCCATCAGGGAAGATACCGTCTGTTAGGTTTCCATTAAAAATATCGGCAAATTCCAGGGAATGTGATTATTTTCAGGTTTTAGTTTTGTTTCAACATGCATATGAGGTTTATTTAGCTGATTCCAACAAAGAGAATATTTGAAACTTGTTCCACAATATTGAATTTTATTGGAAAGTTTGTTCGTTCGCTTGGAAATGGAGTCCAACAGTTCCTTCTCTGGAAATAGGGGGATTCGTGCTAAGACCACCCATTGTCAATTTTTCAATGGAGTTGAAATATATCAGGATTTCCTATCACTATTACTATTAACAAGTGTTACTCGAAGGCTCTTACTCTTTGAGCTTCACACAAGTGGCAATTGAAATTTTGACTGGACAAGCACTGAAAACCAGGCTTTGCATGATGGTGGTTCTCAAAAATGGCCAAGAAATAATTTTGATTCTGAAAATCTTAAAATTCCAAAGAGGGTGCACTTTCACTACCCGGTATGGGTACATAAGTAGTTCATCACTCCAGGAAGGACCTGAAACGTTTGAATCACGGAAGGTCGTCTATGATATAATCAGTGGCTTTCCTCACCAGAGGGCTCTCGTGGATTATTGCGCAATCGAATACTTTCCCGATTGCGTTCTCTGATTACACTCCTGATAGAAGGCAGGTTCAAGTCTTCAAGGATTCGATCGTTCCGCACATACCACAGAGAGTTCGTTTACATCATCAGGACTATCATTTGCGCCCGTTCCAGGACGCGAATGCCAGTCCTGCAGGTTTGGCCCCAGGTGGCTGGGGCATACAAAATGACAGGCCTGAACATCATTTTATAGACCTCCACTTTGTTTTTGAGGGGAAAGTTTGCTTCGCCTATTGATCAGGGAGTAAAGTGTGGATAATTTTTCGGCAATTTTATTTTTAACAGTCCACGTGTGGATTCCAGGTGATGACGATCCACAGTAACTCCCAGGTATTTGACCTGCTCTGGCCATTCTCTCTCCTTCCAGAGATAGTCACTCCCCTCTCCAGGTTAATCCTCTTGCGACCCATCGACATCGCCTGCGTTTTATCAGGATTTAACTCCATTTACCCCTTCTGGAAGTCGTTCAATGAATTCTGCGAGTGAACAACACCCATCAAGTGGTCGGCTGAGAAAGGAAGGAAAGGTATCATCGGCTAACAGGAGATCTTCACATGTTCGCTTCTTGTTATATGGCGTATGATACAGGAGACAGTACTGCCCCCTGAGGAACGCCGGCCTCAATTTATCTCGAATTCGAGAGATAATTGTCGACCTTGACTTGAAATGTCCTACCTAAGAGGAACGATTTGATCCACTTAACCAAGCTAATTGGAAAGTTGAAGTCTAAAGATTTGGCAAGTAGGACTACATGCCAAACGTTATCAAAAGCTCTGATGATATCGAGCAAGACGATATGGACACCATTGTTGGTGTTTAATGAAGTGATTGTGTCCCCCACCACACTTGGAGCTCGGTTGAGTGAGCACGTCTGAAGCTAATCTGTTCGTTAGGTAGAACATTTCCATCCTCCACTTCTTTGTCAAAGCCTTTTTAGAGCGATTTTTTCAGCCAATTTCTGATCTGATCAGCAGTGCAGATTGATTGGTCGATAATTTTTCGGGAAAGTCGGGTTTTGTCCCTCCTTCGGAATTATGACCACGATGGCATGCTTCCACCTTCGAAAGAATCTACTAAGGCGAGTTGTGGATGATGTTCAAAAGTGACTGCCCCTGGTAGACCGAAAAATTCTTGATCGTATAATTAGGAATTCCGTCACAACCAGGAACTCTAGGGTTACTGTTATGTGCGCCTTAAGTTCATCCAACGAAGCCGGACGAATGACATCATGATTGGGTTCTCTGAGAGTGCGATGAACCCAGCAAAAGATCATATGGATGCTCATTCAGTCCAAATTGCCTTGCCATCGAGTTAGCAAAAGCTTGCGCTTTGGACCATGCCCCGAATGGGGAAGAAATCAGGCTTTTTAGATTAAATTTCCAAAGTTGTGCGTAATTTTCTGAATTTTATAATGTTGTGCCAATTCTTTCGTTTCTGAATTCGGTTTTGTTATTTCTAACCTCCCTATTCAACGCGGATTCGGTCCACAGGGAAATTGGATTGAAAGATTGTTCGATTCGTCTGAACCCATCACTTTCCAGTTATAAAACATTTGCAACAGTGCCAGTTATAAATTCAAATCTACATTTTGACACCTGATTTTTGAATACAAGGTATTACCATCCGTTACCAATATACTGTTAGGGTTTTCGATTCGAATTTGGAGTGTTATTTATATTTGTTATTGAGTTAATATTTCGATTTAATCCAGAGTTTGACTCGATATGTACTGCGTTGGTACGCAGGTACGACCCTGATCCGGGACAGATCGAGTTCAAATGTATATGATTTGTTGCATATTGAAGTTACTCGCATTTTGTTTTTGGACCCTCATATTGAAGGTTCGTTTTCGACATTCTTATATCAAATATCCGTTTTTTTTTTGCAGTGACGGCACAATGTTTGAGAAAAAGTTTAATTCTGCGGTTTATGTTGAGTTGGGACGTTATCGGCATATCGGTCTAAGTTGGGGTAACATTTCTTTTCTTTCTGCAATATACAGTTGAAAAAACTTTGAAAAAAAGGGTTTTGATGAACGAGCATTCATTTGGAGTGATATTTTTCTTCTAGAGCCACATCAAGTGCTTCACTTGTGAACGTCAAAATCTAGAAATGTCTGGAAGATAATGGTGCATGAACCGATTCAATGCTAGTTCTTGGACGTTTTACTTCTTCAGTATAATTTTAACTATTTATTTCATTGATTTTCTTGTAACAAGTTTTTTTTATCTTTCGTGGAAACTAACAACTGATTGATTAAATTCTATCTTGTCGTTTCCAATTTTCCCATTAATTTACTATCATGATTTTTATTAGCATACCACTTATTCAAGATATCTTTCAACCCTCCCCACTTGTTATATTGTTTGCAAGGAAGTTTTGCACTTCCTGTGAGCCTTAATATCATGAACGAATTTGTGTAGTTCCATTCTATTCCCATCGAGAGATCGTGGAATTGAGGAACATAATCTATGTAATCAATTGATGTAGAATAGGAAGGGGTTGGCATTGTAGGTTGATTGTTGTACATGGGAAAGATTCAATATACATGTGAGGCAATGAATTATTTTTCCTATCAAAGTGCCCCAACCAGTGCCCCAACGCACATTTTACAGAGGTAGAATGAAAATATTCGTATTTTTGGGAAACAGTCAATTGTTAACGTTCAACACAACAATATGCGTGGACATTAATGCACAGAGTATCAGAATAGTTGTTGCACATGAATATGTGCCCAGTTACGCAGAAATAAATATCTAAAATTCAGATAACTTGAATAAAAAGTCTAATTTTGTATTTCGTGTAATTTAACATTTGTCAATTGCAGAGCGCTTTAAACCTATGAGGTCATCTTCAGTGCTGCCTGCAAAGTAAGTGAATGATAGATGTTCGAATGTTATTTCAACTAATTGTCAAAGTATCACTTACACGTCAAGCAGGAACGGGGGAACCCATAAAATACAGACATTCACAAAGTTAAAATGTATAAAATATAACAACCCCAGCGTTTTTCAATATAATTGCCTGATGTTGTCTTTTGATGTAAGCAACCTGTTCACTTCGCTCCCACAAAAGGTAACTATACTATTGGTTAATGTGCTGTTGAGATCAGCTAATATAGCTGAAGAACGAATCGCAAAAATTTCAACTCTTTTGAATCTATGTCTCTCACAAAATTTCCCCACATTTAATAGCTAATTCCAACAACAAATCGGAGGGCTCCTAGCTGATATCTTCATGAACAATCTGAAAAATAAATACATTATCGCTAATAATAACTTTGAAATTCTTCTTTGGTACAGATATGTTGATGATTGTCTGGTGTTCATAAATGGAGATTCAGATACAGCTATACAATTTCTGTACAAATCAATTGAATACATCCAAACATTGCATTCACATTAGAATTTGAATCGAATGATAAATTGAACTTTTTAGACATCACAATACATAAAAACAACAGCAATCTGCACTTCGGTATCTATAAAAAACTAACAAGACTGATCATGTCATACACAGCTCTCCGAATCATCCCCACCAATATAAAATGTCAGCTTTTGATTGTTACGCACACCGCTATCTAGATATTTCTTCACGACTTGCTGAATACAACAAGGAAATGGACATTTTGAAACAATAAGCTTATAACAACGGTTATGACATGAATCTAATCAATTTTCCCCTTCATGAATGCAAAAATAAGAGAGAGAATAAACTTGCATACCCTACTATTGAGACAACGGAAAAAAACATTTCAATACCGTTCTTGAACAATAACATTGCTGAAAAAGTGGCACGGTGTATGAAAAGTAGGGTGGAAATGTCAAAAATTTCTTTCAGAACCATCAACAACTTGAATGGACATTTGATCAATAGAAGAGATGAAATTAACGAATTATCAAAAAGCGGTATCTACGAATTGAAATGTGGTGATTGTAATGCAACATATATCAGTAGACCTCTGAAGGTCCGCATAAATGAGCACCTGAACAAACATGAACGTTCCTCTTTTGGTCATTACCTGAAGGTTGAAGAGCGTTACTTCAGCCCCAGTATCAATTCCTAGATTTTACATGAGGTCACTTCGAAGAACTACAATGGACTAGATCTTCTTGAGGGAAATGAATGACTCAACAACAATCTCTGTCTGAATATAAAAGAAAATCTGAACACCTGTTTCATTCCACTATATAGACGATTGAAGTAATGTTTTATGCCTTGAAACAATTCCTGGTTATTTGAGAAATTGACAGTTGCCTAACTTCGGTGCACTTCCTGAGTGAACCGTAGAACACTTCATTCATTTTCTTTTCTCTTCTTCTCATTCTTCTTCCTAACAATTTGTGTTCCAAAATTAATCTGTTTTGTGTTAATTTTAGGTTTGACATATTGAAAAACGCTGCTGGTTGTTCAATCTTCATTTATTTTATGTGTTACACTATTCCTCACAATTTTATACATTTCAACTTCATTTTATGGGTACCTCTGTTCCTGCCTGACGTGTAAGTGTTACTTTGACAATTAGTTGAAATAACATTCAAACATCTATCATTCACTCACTTTGCAGCAAACAATAAAGATGTCCTCATATGAGCTCTGCGATTAAAAAATATTAAATTGCAAGAAATACAAAATAATATTTTTGGTTCTGCTCTGAGCACACAGCCTTACTACTCCAACTTGAATGAATACTTGGTGGTATTTCCGAGGAAATTATTTCAAAACATTCCTCAGTATCTCGGAGTTAAGAATATTATCCTTTGCAACAATCTCTGCACTTGATGATAAACCATCCAGAATTGACATGATTAAATGCTTGCGTAGATTTTTGTGATTATTGGATACATTTACATTCGCTCTTCCTATCGTCATTAGGATACTATCTGTTCATGCACAGAGTTATATATTGTACGCAATTCTGTGCATGTAAACAATGAAAATTGCAGGGTTTTATCGATATGGATGTAATCTGAATTTTCGTCATCGGTTAAGGAGATTCCACCAATACTGAGAAAAATCTAGGTATCTGAGAATTCACTATCATTGATGAAAGTTGCGCATATCCTTCCACTGACATTGAGAGTGCGTACAAAAATCCTTCCAATTCAGGAAACTCGATTAATGAGTTCACAAATAATGGTGAAAAATAGGATCTTATAGTTCTTTAAGTTATTACGCATTACTTGCTGAATATACCTTTCTCAGAAGTACTTGACTTTTCTTATTAAATATTCATTGACAGTATAGTACATCATCAAAATATAATCAAACCAACCAATCCAATACACAAGATGATAAAAGTTATTGTCATACACAATTCATAAAATCAACAGATTATATTTTCAACACCCCTTCTTAATCTGATGATATGTAATTCAATTTGTCTAATCCCATTTGTTTCATCATCTTGAAATGTTTCGACCAATCAGACCTTTGCTGAGTATATCTGCTTCGGTAGGCAAATACTCAATCTTGATACGGTTTTCATCTACGACTTGCCTCACGAAATGAAAACGAACATCAATATGTTTGGTCCTGTTGTGGAAAATAGGATTCGCAGAAAGCTTCTGTGCACTCTGGTTATCACTTAAAATTGCACGAGAGGTTTGTATTTTATCTGGTAGATTTGGGTTGTTCAATGAGAAACTGTTGCCTAGCAATTAGACGAGAAAAACTGTCAACTATTGAAAACGCGACACCGAAGGTGGAGCGTTTTCAGGTTGACAGTTTTCGAATCAAATTGCTGAAGGAAACAACTCAGAATTTGATCAACACAAATTTACCCGATATCAATACAAACATCGAGTGTAATTCGGCAGGACAATTTAATGAATAAGAAATTATAGAACACATCAATGCAAACTTCATAAACAAATGCATGAGTGAAAAAACCACTGGTGCATTAGTCGCTGTAAAAGTTGCAGCTAATTTTTGCTGCTGTCAAACGGACAATTGCACTGTGGCATATGCGATTTTTCATACATGAGTTGAATTATCATTATAAATCACCATTGGTTCAGATTTTTTATGCAGTAACTCCGAAAACAATCGCTTTGGGTACATTGCTTCCTTAGCTCCCTCTGTCAATGCCAGCTCCAGTGCTGGAAAGAGCCTCTGTTTGCTGCTTTTTATTCTCCCAAGAAATAATTGCTTCTGCCAGAGTGAATGCATAGCCCGTATATGATCGCCTATCCAGTACATTTCCACCCCAGTCTGCGTCGACATATCCAGTTATATCTTGCCCACTTTTCTTGAATAAAAGACAGTTATTCCTGGTACCCTTCAGATATCTCAATATCCGTTTTCCATGTTTTCAGTGTTTCAGTGTGAAACTGGTATTAAACCGACTAAGTTCACTGGTTGCATGTGAAATATCTGGTTTTGTGCATACAGCTCGATACATAAGTGATCCAATCAAACACTGATGAGGAACATCAGGCTGTTTTACATCATTGTTTGCTTTTCTTAGCCGCAATTTCATTTCCATAGGTGTACCAATAGATTTACACTCCGTCAAGCGAGAATTTTGTCAATATATCTACTCTGATCTAACTGGATATTTCCATAGTGGTCTCTACAAATTCTCATTCCCAGACATTCCTTTGCTTCTTCAAGGTCCTTGATTTTACATTTCGACATCAATTTATGTTTCAGGATTTCTTTTTCGTTTTTGTCATTTGAAAATATTGAAAAATCATCAAAATACAAGGCTATTATAACAAAACGTCTACCATTCGATTTGAAATGAACGCAAGGTTCTAAGCTTGACCTTTGGTATCCCTTTATCAATGAGAACTCCATTTACTCTCTCATTACAAACCCAAGAAGATTGTTTCAATCCATAAATAGCCTTTCTCAGCAAGCAAACCTTGTTTTCTTCACCTGGTAAGACAAATCCGTCCGGTTGATTCATGTAGACCTCCTCTTCTGAATCACTATCCAGAAAAGCAGTTGTGACATCAAGAAGGTCACATTCAACAGAAATTACGAACAACATTCTTATATTCTTATAGTCGAATATCTCACTACTGGAGAAAAAGGTCATGAAAATCAATACCATACTTTTGAGTGAAACCTTTGGCTACAAGTCCTCCTGCAAGTCCTCCAACTCCCAATAAAAGAATTATATTCGTCTTTCATAGCATTTTTCCAGATTCCCCTGTTATATCTGGACATAGCATCTTCAACGATAACAGGATCATCTTCAATACCTGATATAGTATGATGAAGTTTGAGAAATTTTTTCGGTTTTCTCTCTCTCAAGGGATATTGCTTTTCTTCTCGATCTGAATCGAATAAATTTTCACTTGATGAATGATCCCCATATCTCTCTGTGTGCTGTGATTTCCCTTCTTTCACCATATCCACCATATATCCTTGAACTTCATCACTTGATTCCTGCGATAAAACTTGATGTAATGGCACATCAGTATATAACGGTGATAAATAGGTTCTTATAATCACAGAAAATGGCTGACTGATTTACAAACTGTTCTTGTCCATTTTGGTCAACTGATATAGGAAGCAGCTTGGGAATTCATTTTTGGGGTAGTACTTTTGTTGTAATTTTGCGTGAGTACCACAGATTAGTTCTTCCAACTGTGAATGTACATCACACCGACTGAGTGTTAAAATCTGCGTATACTACAGATCCAGGAATAGTTGGAAAATCCACAAATTTTCAGAATACTGTCATAATCAGTTACATTTTCAAAGGCGGATATCCCCATAGGAACTCATCATTATTGCACCTGAGGACGAGCAGAATTCCTGATGAGTGGAATTTTACTCAATAAAATCTGTGCATCTTATATTTGATCGTAAATGACTGAATTCAGTGAATATGTAGTTTTACCGATGCGCATCTAGATATTTTTTTCGTGCAAATTCCAACTGTCTCTAGGCTTGTGCTGTCAAACTGTCACATGCATGTTCATGTGCTCCTTTCAAAACATGTTAATTATACTGTTAATATCATTTCTCAAACATGCTTCCGCTTGTAACATATCTGATGTTGATTTCATGATATTTTCCTGAGTGTGATGTGTCTGTGAAATCACCCATTCAAAGTTGTATTCGACCCAAAAAGAAACATTCATTCCAAACACACGAATGCTTCCGAAAAATAATTTTTATAATGATACTCTCATAGAAGAAATGCAGTATCGCATAACTTTTAATCTATCCATTTCCATCAGAACATACGATAAAGTGAATGGTGATAATCTTCCATTATCCTGAAAGTATCAGCGTAGTCAAGAAAGTGTCGAATGACAATATCATAATGTTCCGTCGTTTTTCTTGGATCCCGGCGTACTTTTAGTATAATGAAAAATTTTATAGCGCCATCGAATATTGCTTTTCTATTTCTATATGGAATTTTACTGCTTAGTAAATCCTTATTCACGTCAGGGCATGCGATAAAACAAAATTTATCACGTACCTTTCTTGGTTACCTTTTGAATAATCATGCGAGAAAGGTATATGGTGGACACTGTTTGAAGGTTCGAAGGTGGATCGATAAATGCATTTTCCAGGTTATGAAATTTGTTTAGAGATGGTGGGTTTGTATACTCATGTGGCGCATGCACACTATTAGTTTGGCTATAAAAATTGTGAACCTATTAATAATGTGCCAAGAGGCAGCAATTCAGAATAAATAATTTTGAAATACCCCAGTTGTCCACTGAAATGGTTATTCGAAGTATCCTAAAGCCGTTAGGGCAATAATTTCCAATGTACCACCAATGTCTTCTTTCATTTGATGAAGATCAGTTGAAAAATTCGAGTGTATTCTTGGTTTTCGCCGATTTGGTACCCAACGGCCGGGAATTAAACGGGGTGTTACCAAACAAGTGCGAAAGTTTTCAATGGGTGATTCCTTGTCGAAAATTAAAGGGGATCTTCAATTTGAACAAAAGCTCTTAGACCTCTCCTTGAAAAATAACACGCTTTCAAAAATGAGAAAAAAAAATATTTTTCTCTTGAAAATGCTGAAGAGTTCGAAATGGCATTTTCTGGACATGTTTCACCAATAAAAAGGCTGACTATGAATATTGTTTCAATTTTGTTGTGATCTTTCAGAGGGGACAAACATAGTAAGTAATAGTTTCCTTATGAAAAATTTTAAAACAACATTGTGTATGAACGGATCTTCTGTAAATGGAATCGAAAAAATCTAGTAGATGGCTGTCACGTTTTGTTTGAACAACTCGTGACTTCAATTGGAGTATTTTAAAATCGAAAAAATCTTGTAGGTGGCTGTCACGTCGCTTTGATTTCTATGAGTAGTTGAAAGTTCAATTGTGTCTTTTGAATCTTCAATATAAATAATTACACTAACGCATTTTATGTATGGTCGTGCCAATGGAAATTCTCTGGAAGCTAGACGGCTCTATGCAGAGATGTATCCTCAGCACGGGATACCTCATCAAACACTTTTTGCACATCTTCACCAACGTCTCTGTGTAAGACGGACTTTCTGAAAATGAACAACTGATTGTGGTCGTCCACGAGTAATGAGAATGGTGGCACTGGAAGGAGAGGTTCTCAATATGATTGAAGATCGTCCGGAATTGGGTGCAAGACAAATTGCTAACACACTTAATGTTAGCAATAAACTAATCTGGAGAATTTTATATTATCACCAATTGTATCCTTCCTATATTCAACGAGTCCAGACAATTTTGCCGCGAGATTTTTTCCATCAAATAGACTTTTGTCAATGGAGTCTTCAAATGATTACGCAAAATGCAAAATTCTTAGAAAACGTAATATTCGCTGACGAGTCCAACTTTTCAAGGCAAGGGATTTCAAATTTCCATAACAATCATTTATGGGCCAGAGATAGCCCACATGCAATTCAAGAAGGTCGGTACCAATATGAATTTTTACTTAACATGAGGGTCGGAATTATTGGCGAAAATATTATTGGACCGTATTTCCCACCGTTAAGGCTAACTGGTGCAACCTATACAAATTTTCTCCAGGAGAAGCTTTCCATTTTACTTGAACATGTTCCACTAGCTATTCGACCACGATATGGTTCATGCACGATGGTGCGCCTGTGCATTTCAGCATAACTGCTCATCAGTACTTGGACGACGTGTATCCAAATCGGTGGTTAGGCAGAGCAGGACCTAAACCTTGGCATCCCAGATCTCTAGACTGAAACCCCTTGGACTTTCGCATCTGGAGTCACCTGAAGTCCTTGGTTTATGCGACCCCCATTGAATGTTTGAATTATTTGAGGAATCGCATCATTGCAGCCTGCGAGACAATCCAAAATACACCAGGAATATTTCAACGTTTGCGCCAGTCTATGAGACGAAGAATCGATTCCTGTCTAATGGTTGGAGGTGGTCATTTCAGTAGTTTTATAACTCCGTTCCATTTGATCTTTTTGCCTTTTTCTTTGTTGTAATACACATAACTTTGTTTTGTTTGTATTTTCAATTTGATATTCTATCAAAACAAAATATGGTACTGGTACATGCATACATTCAAAGTGAAAACAAGCAGAATAATTTCAAAATACTACGATTGAAGTCACAAGTTGTGCAAACAAAACGTGACACCACCTACTTGATTTTTTCGTTCCCATTTACAGAAGATCCGTTCATGCACAATGTTGTATTTTATTCATTTATCAGGACACTATTGCTTTTACGGACACAACATAATAGTTGAGAAAGCTTTGCAGTGAATCGTTCTTTCCAATACACATTTTTCAATTGAGAAATTTTGTTTCGATAAAAAGTTCTGGTAAAAAATGTAAAAGGGGTTGCATGTCTCACGATTCTTAACAAAATTAAAAAAATATTCATAGGTACCCTTTTTATTTGTAAAACATGTCCACAAAATGCCATCTTATCAACTGTTCAGCAATTTCTGGAAGAGGGTTAAAGATCTATATCCTATCAGACAGCCAAGCTGCACTTGAAGCTCTAAAGTTACACACACGAGAGATCAGACTGACTTGGGACTGCAAACTCTTCCTAAAACAACTGTCTACGAACAATCAGGTTACTCTGATGTGGGTGCTAGGTCACAAGGGAGTCAGAGGCAATCAGGAAGCGGACAGCGTTGCCAAGAAAGGCGCAAACACTCAATTTTCAGGCCCAGAAGTCGAGGTACTGAGAGGCTGAAGAGCCATACCGACCTCCCTACAATCTTCAATCTATTGGAGAGTAATCTAAGTCATTCATTAGGAGCTTTCATCAAGCTGCCCACATGGAAAGTAAATTATGATTCTTTATAATTATCAGACTCAAGTTCCTCTAGTTTCATGCATTGGAAGTGTCACTCAATTCAATTTCAATAATTTGTGTAGATTCACTTAAGCATACATTCTGTTGGAACCAATTGAAATTGTCATTTTTTATAACTGACTTTCATCGGCATATTGATGAGAACGGAAATCCACTGTGAAGGCAACATCGGCAGTATGAATAACAAAAAGGGAAGAGTCTAAGATGGTCGCTGGAGATAATCCACTGCATAATTTTCACGTATGACCGTGAATAATAATAACTATTATTATTATAGTGATAATCGACACCGCCGTGTAAGATGTGGCTCTATTGCTTTCCCACGAGGAGACGCAAAATAATGTTCCTCCTGCTAGGAAGCATGAGCAACGAATAGAGAAGACGCGTCTCGTATCCAATGTGTGATGGACTACTTAGTGGCAAACAGGCTATTCACGTCAACGGCGCGACGAATCACACATTGAATCAAGGGGTGCTGTTTACCATCAAACAACACTGCCGTTGATTACGAATACTAGTAGCTGCGAAAATGTCACTAGTGCGGCAAGCAAGAGAAATTGCGGAAAATAAACAGTTCCGCGAGAAACCATATCGCTTGTTCCAACAACCGCCGCTAGTTGTGGAAAACCCGCCGATCAGGTGGAAAACTTCTGGAAGAGGATTTACGAATTTCCGCAGCACTCAACATAAATGCTCCAGTCCTGACGCAGTTTGGAGCCTTCTGTAAGAGGTCTCAACAGCATCATCCCAATGTACTGTGCCAACCGATAACCCCGGAAGGAGTTCGAAGAGCTCTACAGGGCTGGAAGACCTCCGCTGCTCCAGGCCCAGACGAGTTTAGCAACTTGTGTTGGAAAAAACTTCCCAGTACCCACCACCACTTAGCAGCAGATTTCGATTCGTTTTGTTGATTCCCAAAAACATAGAGATTTGTTTGATCCCAAGAATAACATACCGATAACCTGCTTGAACACGTGCTACAAATTGTTTAGCCGCATTTTTTACACGCGACTACTCCTCGCGGTTGACACGGTTAACGAACGGATATATAAGCAGAAACAGTCGAAGAAAGGTGTAGCTGGCTGCAAGGAGAACTTGTTGATCGATAGATGTATCACGCAGGACTACATGCAGTATAAGCGCAACGTTCCGATGGCCTGGATCGATTACCGCAATACATAGCATGAGTTAATCTTGCATTTGGTCAGATGTCTGCCAGTACCCGATCAAATAGTGAGATGTATGAAAAATGTATATCACTCTGGAGGACTCATTTCACCATAACACCTGGTGGAGCCAAAGTCCAAACGAAACAGGTAATCTCCAGGAGAGGTGAATTGGAGAAATCTTTCCAATCCGAATTATGCTACATACCATTGTTATTGTTTATGATCTTCAAAACAGTTTTGATGGTATTTCTGAATCTGTAGCATATAAATATTGGAGAACCTTTTGATGTTGAGAATAGAAATAGTCAGTTCCAATTGCAATTCGGAAAGAATTGTACTCAAATATCATGATGATTTTATCGTATAAAGATATAAATTTTATATTTGCTTTAATTTTTTTTAATAATATGTACCTTCATATAATTGAAAATAAGCATAGAGCAACGTTCAAATTGCACTTAAAATGCCACCGACAGCATTGTTTTTTCAAAGCACGTATTGTCGATGCCTTTTTTTTCAAGCGAAACGTTGAATTGCATTTCATTACATATCAGAAATATTCAACGAAAAACTCCACGAACAAAAATGTCTCATATACGTGGAATTCAGAGAATTGTATTGGTTCCATTAAGCATTCGAGAATTCCTGTGCATTATTTTTGAGTTTTGTTTTGTTATGTTCCGTTTCGTGATTTAATGAGTTTTTCCGGGGAAGCTTCGCTGCAAAGGATTATAACGATATTATCCCACAGGAATTCACGTTGAAAATGGGTAGTAAATGATAATTCTTCATATTTTCATGGAAGTTTCCGGGTATCTAATAATAGGACTTCAACAGGAATGCCAAATGAAATAAGCGTTTTATGATGATGAATTCATCTTGGGTGGATATATGAGCACAGAAAATTCTTCAATATATAAAGGGGGCCTCGAAACTTATGAGGAACACTTATATATAATGTCAAAAAAAACCAGCAAAATAAGACATAAATGAAAAAAAAGCTATAAAATCAAACTTTCACTGCGAAAAAGTGGACTATAGGAAAGATGTAAACAAGACGACCAGAAAATATTGTCAGAAAATTATATTTTAAGAGGTTAACTATTAAACTTAATACTGTAAACAATCTCGCGCAATCGGAGGCCTCTGGACGACGCCATATTGAATTTTGATTACTAATTTTAGTGACACTTGCGAGATTAAGACAATTCGATTGACGTAAGAATCATCAAAATCGGCCCACGCGTTTGGTCTCTCGAGCACCACAAAGGAACAAACAAACATACATACATAGGCTGATAAACACATAATCCTATTTTGGTCGCGCAGTCGAGTGAAAATAACGATGAAATATTTATCTTGCAGAATATATACAGATTCTCATAGTTCCACGAGACATGCTGAATGTCACAAAATTTAAAAAATATATTACGTTGAAGTATTTTGAAACTTTATTTTTTGACATTTTCTCTAGGACAACGACTGGACTTCCACTGAAGATATTGATTAATTGTTCACTACATTGTCCCTGGATATTACATGATAGGTTTACATATACCGTTTGTAAATTGTAATATTTGGAGCGGAATGATTGGACGCCCACGAAATACATCTTTCATTCGTTTATTCAGCTGAATGTCTACAAGGGTTACTGAAATCGATTTTATGATACACTGACAAAATGTCTGATATGAACTCAATGTGTTATTTCTGTGGACATTCCATTCAGGGCAGCAGTAGATTGTTCACCAAAGACGAGTTGTGTTTTTCCACTTCATGCTCACTATTCCCAATATGAAAGATGTCTTAATAGACTTATTTGTTAATTTTTTCCATGTATCAAGAAATCTTGTGAGGAAATACGCAAATGTTCTTTCTATATTCTCTTCTGGTATTTTCAATTCATTGGTAGTTGTTGACAATTCATCTGTTATGGAGGTAATCCTAAACCATGCACTCCTCCATATAGTAGAGGAGAGTATAGCGATAAGGACAACGTACAGAATGACCAGAGAAGGAACCACAAAACGCAAGTTTTGACTCCTTCCTAGAAATCACCAAACCTGGGATATGCCCCAAGATGAGATGACAAAAAAGTTCAGCTTTGTGGAAAAATTAAATACAAAACACCATCCCAAGACTCAAGAGAAGTACCATCAAATGTTACTCAGGTGGATCTAGAACAACAGAAGCAACTGAAATAGGAGTATATGGGCCTGGAACCAAATACTCCGAAAGACTAGGCAAATCCCCGAGTATTTTCTAAGCGGAAATCTTCGCCTTCGGGAAATGTGTCCAGTTCAATATAGAAAGAATTTTTAGCAGACAAGAGATTATCATTACGTCAGACAGTCAAGCAGCCATTGATGCTCTGGACTCCCATATAATCAACTCCAAGATGGTTTGGGAGTACTTAGAAAAACTAGGTTCTGGGACACACTGGAGTGGAGGGTGATGATATGGCAAAAAGGGGCTGAAACACCATTTCTGGGACCTGAACCCCTTTCTCTGGAATAAGAACCAGCATAATACTAGACGCACTTGAAAAAGAAGTAAATAACAAAAGATCCAATACTGGATAGGATCACAAGGAAAGAGGCTGGCCAAGGTACTACTGGGAAACTACAACAAGAAGAGATCAAATGACTGCACCAGCCAGACTAAAGATAAGCTCAGAATACTAACGGAAATTCCAACAGGGCCTTGCCGGTTGAGAGGGCATCTTAAGAAATTCGGATTAGCAGAGGGAGAAGAATGCAGGTTTTGCGAAGAAGAGGGCGAAACCTCTAACCACATTCTCCCAGAATCCATTTTCCTGCAGAATCCGGGGGCACTATACCTTGGAGAACATGAAATATAAGAGGGATCACCTAACCTGAAGCCATCCGACATCCTGAACTCTTTTAAAAGTCATAGGACTGGAGAAACGGCTCTAGTCGTTGAGACATCCTGAACGACTGGGCAACACAATAGACCTTATAGGTCGCAGTGTATTGACACCCCCACCGAATAGAATAGAATAAATTCTGTTATTGCGCAGGTTTTCAACTGTTGCTCTCAAATAGACCGTTATAGTTTTCCTGTTTCTTTTTTGTGTGTCTCTTTATTTCGGTATAAACATATCCTGATTTATTATGTTTTGCTCTTTCCATTTTTGTTTCTGAACCAGGTGTCCTATTGACTGGTGTTCTTCATTCCTCTGGTATTTTCTATTTGAGCTGTCATTTTGAGAATTCATTGTTTTCACCTAACTCTTTCAGTTCAGCTTGATATTGTTTTTCATTATATTGTTGTTGCTTACTACATAGTATTTCTTAGTAGACCCACATAGGAAATATTTAATTATCGTCTAGGGTTCGGCAGTCGATATGAATCCAGGATTAATCCTGAGATAAGGAAAAATCAGACTTGAAAAAGTAACCGAGAGTAAATGTTTTTTACTCATTTGAGGAATACCTTGAGACATTAATTTATTACTATGTTAGTAATCCAGTATCCAATATTTTTGGTGTTCAGTTGAGTCCGATAACTGTTCATTTATTACCGAAATCACTATGTGACGTACATTATGTATACATATTATGACCTATTTCGAACATGTCTATGTTAAAAAATATTTGAGGGTACAAGAGGGTACATAACCTGTACCGTCAATTTTGTCTCATGGTTCTGAAGTGAACCATTAGAACAAATTTGAAACAACAAAATTCCAATAATTTCATTACTACAAAGTAAACATTTCAAATGTGATGAAGTACAAAACAGTTCTTATATAAAGGAGCATTCTTCCGGATGGTTATTCATTCTCCTCTGCACCTTTTTCTCATTTCACCTTCAATAGGAAGATGAGAAGGTTCGTTGAATTATTTTTTTCACTTAACGGTCTACCCGTTATGAATAACCTTTGTATTTTATCCGTTTTTGCCTTCCGCTATCATTTGCTCTACCAGGGGTGCTATAAATTGAAGCAAAGATTTTATCGTGTGTATTTCATTATTCATGATCCACGAATTGTGTATACAATGAGGCATACGAAATTGTTTCAGTGATGAATATGAATTATTAAGAGTCTGTCTCCAATCATGTTGAAAGTCAGATATATTGAGAATCACATTAATGTTTGAAAATTATCGAGAGAGCCAACAAAAATATCATCTAGTTAGGACACAAAGTTCATCCGTCCCGTTACGATTGATAAAATCAGAAAAAAGAAAAGAGTGACATCAATACATTTAGAGGTGGATGAACAAACCAATCAATTGTTATAATTTTGAAATTGAATAACGTGGAAAGGATTATTATGATGAGCTATGAAACATTAATGTCAATAAACTTTAAAATATTTCTTCCCAACGTGATAAAGAATGAAATGATGTTCATAAAAACAGTCCTCCTAAGCATTGTTTGATGATAAATATGCCGACAAAATTAAATTAAATTATCAACTATAAGCATACGTTTGTTTGTTGATTAAAAATTCTCATGGGCATAATAATCACAGTTGATATGTAGGAAGTAGTTGTGAAAGTCATGAAGAGACACCATAGTCAAATTCCGAGTTTGAATAAGCGATATGTAAAACCCAAAAGTGCGTGAATAGTATTTATCAAATATCAATCCGTTAATACCCAGTTTGAATACTGGTTCCAAACCACAGATATTCTGGCGACAGACCGACTACAATATGACATCGAAATATTTTGTATTACTTATATTTGGCAATCAACCTGGCTCATTGAAAAATTATAATTTTATGGCGAATGATGTTCTGCACTGTAGATTCACACAAGTTATTATTATAATTCTTATTGGCAAATCATATTTTCTCCCAGTTCTATTTCATTAGAATTGTACGTGGAATGGCGATGCATTTCTCGTTTTGGTGTAGTTAAGAGTTCAGAAAGGTATCGCAAATTGAAAGAACCTGCAAACAAAAATTCAAATACAAGGTGAAAACTAATTCAGCCGCTCGAATTAAATTTTTATGTTGAAATTTTCTAAGGAAAATTCATTGTATTATAAGGACTTGGAGCATGGTGGAGAAGTTCAACGGGCAGCGCCGCGGTGGCAGAATCTGAAAAACTAATCCAGACAGTTCACTTATCCCCATTTACCACTGTGATATAAATATTGTCTACAAAGTACAATGGTTCAAATTGTTCGGTCGCAAACGTCAAAATGGCATTTGTATTGTGATTCGACGGGTAAAAGCTTCCTATCAAAGAGATGCACAGCGCCTACAATAAATGAATGGCAATAAACGGGTGGGCTGCAAATAACCTCGAATCAAATGTAAATGACCTGAAGGAAAAAAGGAAGTGGTCGTGTGACCACTGCTGTATTGTGGGGTGCACAAACAAGGGTTCAAATGCACCCGCGAATAATTTTTTTTAAAGTTTTTCTGCCGTGAGCTACAAAGGTGACCAAAGGGAAAAAGGGATACTGGCAGTACGAAAAGTAAAATGAGTGGAGTGTATGTTATTGTTGTACACTAATAAACAACAAGTATTACTTTTTTGTTGAAGATTATTGACAAGTTGCATTGAATGCAGTATTGATATTCACTTTGTATTGTATACCTACTTGGAAATATTTAAAGTCAATTCATAATTTCTTTGCACATATTTGAGTGAAAAAACATTAATGAAAAATTGTTTGTATACCTCCGATGGAAATCCATGGCAACCTAGGCGGAAGAAAAAATGTCAATTGACAAATTTGGCAGGTTCAATTTTCACATTGATATAAACAATTATTTTTTTCATACTAATGATTACAGTTATCTAAAAAATATGAATGAAATGTTCAAAATATTTCAATAAGTCAAATTCTGACAGTAAACGAACAATATGAAAAATATGTGTAGGAAAAAAGACAATATTTCCAATATATTTCTTTATATTTCTTCCATAGTTATTAATATCCCCATATTATTTTTGTTTATTCGTGTGATTTTATCAATTATTTGTAAAAATATTAATTCACCTCTCATTCGACAGAGTACTGATTTGTTGTTGCTGCTGCTTGGCTAATCACTTTCGCATGTATGCTGGATTAATCAATTAGTTTAACTTTCTGCACCTGATACACATGACCTGATGCTGCTCCTGCAATGTTGCTCCTTTTTTCACAGACTGATTTTCGAAAACGATGTGACCTGAAATGGCTAAGAATCCAATGGCAACCACCACTTGATCCATCACTAATTTAAAACTATTTTCAATTTGACAATAAATTAAAGGTGAACACGCAGTGCATTTGTTCTGTAGGTTAAATCTGGTTCGGAGACTATTGGTCTCAATCTGCATTTCATTCATTGCTAGGGTAATTTCCGAAACCGAAAACTAAGACTGAGACTGACATCAACAAAAAATTCTAAGGAGTAGAAACCAGCTTTTAGTAGGTATTTCCTAAGAAATTGCTCAAATGATTTCAGTGTTATACTTGATTTAATGTTGGCCGGAAGTTCATTGAACGACCTTTGCCCAGCCACAAGACGATTAGTTCTTGAAAATGGCACATGTAAGTCATTTGGCTGTCTTGTATTATCAGTGTGAGTAAGATTACAAAATACAAAAACACATATTTCGAAAATATACAAAAATGGTAAGGTTGAAATTTCATAAGTTTGAAAGTCACCAGAGATACAACGATTCATATTTTTGCGAGATGAATACATCATTCAAATAGGTGGATAGCCCTCAGAAACATATTCCGTATCTTAGTCATGAGTCGGCTTGAGCATATTATAACACAATCAATTGTTTTTCCGGCCGAACTGTTCTCATGTTTCTGAATAAGTCATCAAACCCTACCATCTGGTCTGCTGATTCCACCCCGTTCATGATGTGTCTATCTGGACAAGATATTTAAGATTTGGATCCATCGTTCACTGTTTTCTTGTTTCATTAGCTCATTTTGTTTTCAGACTAATTTCTTCCCCTAGCTGTGTCTTCTCCTCTCTTGAACGTGTCATTTGCTCTGTTGAATTATCTAGCATAACTGGATTTTTTCCAGGTCATCACCTCTCCCTCAATTTTTTATAGGAGTCCCGTGCATCCTCTCACTTCTGTCAAAAAAACCAATTATGCCTGTCAACACGAGTAAACCTTTCGGAGGTAGCCAATCCCTAGGTGTGCTTCATCGATTAACACGTTTTTTTGTAACCGCTTTCTTGCACAATCCGGCAACCCCGATTTTTATTTTGTAAGCGCTTCTCCATCATCTACTGCGCGTGTTTATGTTTTGGAAAACCTTCTCTTCTCCACTTTTTAAACCATATTAACTTTTATTCCTCATAATCACTTCAATGCAAATTGTATAATTAATGTCCACTGCCACTCTGAGATCCACGAGTTCGGTACAGGTGACGAATAAAATCATTCCAACTTGATCAACGCAACGTTGCCAATATTCGATGGAAAGGAAAAATATTGGTTAGGAATGAGGAAGGAAGGACGTGAGACATGGGTAAAATGAGTCGAATCGCTGAATATATAAGAAATATTTGATGAAAGTGTTATATATCTGAGAGGGACCAACAAAAAGGTCCGCGATGTCATAGCAATCAGTGAGATTAATAAAAATAAGTATTAGCGTATATGAATTCGTAAGCAAATCCTTATATCTGTATTACTTGAAATCACAGATATATTCAAGTGAAAGGTTTTGCTAATAATCGAGGAGTATAAGGTTTTGCTTATAGCCTCATGAATAAAAATTACCTTTTACGTGACAGCAGAAGCAAATCCTTACGGAAATATGAGTCAACCTTTTCAGTTCCTTCTGAAAACTCACTTGTGGAGGAAGTATGTTTGTAGTACCAAGAAAACGAAAAATTCATGAAAAAGACGTTCAGATCCTCAAGAACACTTCGTGAGAATATTCAGATCTACTCCAAAAAATGTTGAATGGCTTTCGGAGTATTTTTAAGGAGAAATGGGAGAAACACGTGGAGGAGCGTTGAATGCCTATACAAAAATGAAAATATATCTGAGGTACATGGCAGATCCAGGTAATTTCATTAGATTCATATCATTTTGGGGAATAATTATGAATTAATCGAAATTGAAGTATGTGTATGCCGAATGTTTGTTCTTCAATTCATGCACTCACCATTCCAGACATTTACGCCTTAGACTCATACTTCAGGATTTCAAATTGGGGTAGCTGAAGATATAGGTGTCTGCCAAGCAACAGTGTCGAATGCTGTTAGATATGTCTGCCCCAAAATTGTGGAAAAAGCTGATGTCTGGGTCAAATTTTCCGCAAGTTTTGATGCAATAAATACTGCGAAACACTTATGGATACAAAAATATGAATTTCCCACTGCTATTGGAGATCACATGAGAATAAAAAAAAACGTGCACATTAACATGGTGAATAGGAAGATGTTTTCGACAATTGAAGCAGCGTTTCCCGATATTACAAGGTACTGTAAGAGTGCCTCTCAACTTTGTTCCGATACTTATAGTGGCTTGTGTCATTTTACAGAATATTGCAAAATATTTAAAGGATGAATTGGTATTTGGCGAAGAGGATCAAACCGATGAAAGCGAAAGAAATATATTAAATGTTCACGATGAAATTTCCAGTAATGCATTGAGAATTGCAGGCCAACAAAAACAGCAACAATTGGCTGGAATTATTCATAATCTGGGATAATGAGAAATGGATTTGTTTTTGATTAGCACCCTAAGCTCAACCAACACCCTAGTGTGATACATCATTCAAAACCCCTTGCATGAATCTATTCTAAAACTATACACTTCTACTTGCTTATATCGTTATTTTCAATCAGAGAAGTGTAGTGAAATTATGGATATTTTTTTTCCACTGTCACCGTCAACAGGTGTACTGGATTTGATTCAGTTTAAATTTTCATTGACTAAGTAACACAACTGAAATAATATTTATTCAAATTCAAAGAAACAACAAATTCTCAATAATCATTCAAAGGGCAAAATAGTCCCGGTCACCTATTTGCTGTATTCCACTACCATCAGATATTTTTTCTTCCTCAGTAGTATTTCTTTGTCCATTCGAATAACTTGTAGTTGTTCCAGGAAAACAAGTCTCTGCAATTCCCCTATTTTTTTTCTCAGTAGTATTTCTTTCTCCATTCGAATAACTTGTAGTTGTTCCAGGAGAACAAGTCTCTGCAATCCCGAATTGGAATTTTTTTTTGTCTCAGATGTCTCATGCAAATCAATGTTCTTTTTCTTCTGAAAAACCAGAACAGGATGAATTTTTATTCGTGGGTGTTTTATATTTTCGGTTACATCCTTACTCACACCCACTACAACATCCTCAGGAACTTTGGAGAAAACAGGATTTTCATCTCTGCCACCTTGCATTATATCATACAATACGGACTGGGCCGCACTCAATTTGATTTTTCTGTTGCCTGTTGCTTTCCGGTCTGTTTTATTTTTGATATTAGTTTTCAAATAATTCAATTTCTTCAATATTTTTTCACTGTCCATCATAGTGCCACATTTATTTTGTATGTCAATCTTCATTTGTTTGAGATATTCTTCCTTTTTGGTTTTCACTGACGGTATTTGGCTTTTATTCAGTATGATCGGGTGGTCCTTTACAAAATGAGCAATGAACATCAGTTCATTATCGTCCCTTCCTTCTTGGGAACTGGTGGAGGAACTTCCATCTGAACTAGACATAACGACTTCACAAGAACTATATATGCTCACATGTATACAAACAGTGGCAGAATGGGGTAGTCTCCTAAAAACGCCACATACGTCTCATGAATATCTCCTTGAAAAACTGCCTTTTTTGAGCACATTCTCTATCTTAATGAATACCATTGAATTTTTCTATTTTTGTTGATCTGAGACAGACGAGAACATGAGCAATTGCTTATAAGTGAAAGCATTCGGTTATTGATACGGAAATGAGGATTTGCTTTCCCTCATGCCTTTTGCTAATGAGCAAATGCTATTACTTGTAAGGATTTGCTTATAATAATTTCCTTATTTTCGTTAATCGCGCACTGAATGTCTTTAGGAATCTACAATATTAATGTTCCTGATTCAATGCATACCGCAGAGCAGAGTCCAACTTGACGTTCACTCTTATTTCCCAATAAATCGATCTCCATAAAGATAAATACTCAAGTCAAAATCACTATTTGATGTGCCTTAGACACGGGTCCTCACATAATCGTTAGAATGCGTACCTACTTTCGAAGAGTGGTAATAAGAAGAGTTGACATTTGAGAATTAGAGAATAAAATAGTAGTTTGGAGGAGGTTGGGTTGGAAGTTTGAGGCGTGAAGAAAATTCTGGTGATATGATGTATGGGCTGATTGATGTAGATGGAACGTTCAATTTGCTAGTGGTGCCCATCATTGTCAGACTGGCATACATTTCCTAGTCAGCAGTTCCAAAAATGAATACGTTTCTAGTCCCACTGATATTCTCAAAAGGTCATTTTTCCGTTTTCCAATTTGAAATACTTTACTGTTCAGATGAACCTCGATTGATTTTTATTTTTCTGTAAACCATTAAATATTTCACAAATTTGTTCCTAGATTATTGTTTTCTAAGTGATGGTTTGTAAAAATTCATATACACATGTGCTCTCCATACAATTATACCTCTGTCATAACCTGATCTTCTTACCCTACTGCGCGAAGCAAAGGAAGGTAATATGTTTATCATGTATGTATGTTTGTTCCTTTGTGGCACTCTAGAAACCAAACTCATGGGCCGATTTCTTACGTCAATCGAATTGTCTCAATCTTGCGAGTGTCACTAAGGACGTAACAAAATTCAATATGGCGACAACCAGACGCCATATTCTGAAAAATCCTAACTTAAAGTGTAAAATAAAAAAATAAAAAATAACCGACTGCGTAAAAAGTGAATTTAAAAAAAGATGGAAACAAGATGACCAGAAAATTATGTTTTGAAAAGTTAATTATTGAACTTAATACTGTAAACAATCTCACGCAGTCTGATATCTGATGAAATATTATTTTGTATCTAGTGCAAATAGTTTACCCTTTCAATGCTCTTGACGTATATATACGCTAGCCGCCTAACTGCTCTAGACGTATCGAATATACAAATTAGATAGGATTACTGTATTTGGATACACTTGCTGATAATGTCATTTATATCTCTAATCTGCAAAATTAGTCTAGTTGAATCTTCGGAATATCCAATCTTGGGAAATTCTCCAAAGCGATAAAAAAAATGTAATACTTCATAAAAAAAAAAACAATTGGGTTTGTATACCCTTGACCAATTCTAATGATATAATTTTTATTTTGCAGAAATGCGTTGTTGCCAAGTTGGTTACTTCGAGTTACTGAAAATCTGATATGGGGATGATTCGAAGTGATTACTATACTAATCAATCAGGCAAATCGTGCAATGATATTGATTGATTTTATCATGCAAAAACGGATATTGAAGACTATGTTGAATATGAAATATACAGATTCTTGTCGTAATACTTTCAGATGTATCAAAATGCTTACCGTTTATGCCATTTACATATATGTTTGTGTACTTTTTGTGTACGATAATAAAGCAAATTTTGAAGAAGACCCATTCAGACATGGGTATTCTACCAGGCAGAAATTCAATTTTATTGTTCCCAAGCATAGACTGACAGAGACAGACAGAGAAAGGAGACAGAGAAAGGGCCACATTATGCATTCCATAACAATTTACCGTTAAGCATTAAAGAAGCTCGCTCGAGACAAATTTTTAAAAAACATGTTTTTGATCTGTTGTGTGACATCGAACCATATTCATTACAAGAATTAATGAAGAAATAATTTCACTACAGCTGAATAAATTTTTTAATCTGTCTTACACCTATGACTGTGATATATTTATATATTGATAATTTCTTTTTCAATACATGTTGTAATTACTTTTATTAGGAAGGATTTCTAGTTATAAGTGATTTCTGTATTTTTTATATTTTTCATAATGTATATTATTGTCCGACTTGAGTTTTCAACTGTTTAAATTGAAAGCTTCAAATAAAATCTATCTATCTATCTATTATTGAACTTGCGGAAATGTTCTGTTGCCAAGTTATGGACGCTAGAAATCATTTGGTTTTATAGAAATTTTGCTTGGAGAATATCGAAATAACTCTTCTTCTCAATCAATTTTCTTGGTGTAATTTTCGTCTCCAGAAAATGCGTTGTTGCCAAGTTGGTCACTTCGGATTATTGGAAATCTGGTATAAGAATGGTCCAAAGTGGGTACTATATCTATTAAATCAAGTGAATTTTGCAAAAAAAGGACGGTGGTTGTCGTTGAGAAGAGATTCATGGAAATTTTAGATAAAAAATGAATTTAAATTTTTTTCCAGATCTGTAATTATAATTTTCCAAGTTATAAGAGCTGAAAAATAAAAAAAGTTGGACATTTTATTTGAAGAACATGAACATAGATCTTTATCTATTCTGATTCTGTTCTTTGTTCTCCATGCATCAAACATAAACGGATGTATTGTTACGAATCCATACTACGCCCATGGAAAATGAAACGCCACTGGCCAGGATTCTAAGAGAACACAGCGAGTCTAGAGCAGAAACGAATCGTAAACCAGCATTACGCCGCGCGAATATTCGAAATGTTCACGAATATTCCAGCAGCGGAACTTACTAGAGCCAGGAATTCAATATAAGGCCTCGACGCGCTGCGAAATGTAGTACACAGTACAGATTTAAGTCAGTGCGGAGGGTAAAGACTACAGATCAGCGACTCCGAAGTGTTTACTTCCATCATTCCGGCCAATACATTTAGGCTAAACTGCACATGATGACATTTTTTTCTAATATTGTGCGGATTTTCTACAGCCCAGACATGAATATTAGGGAAATTTACTACTTCATCGCGGCTTAATTCAGCCTAGTCAGTAAAAAGGATGCGGTATAAAAAATTCGGATTCCTTTCGCACTTCCCAAGTACCCACCTACTGAACTGCAAGCGTCGCTGGAAATCCCCTGGAAGCAATCCTTGAACACGTTGAACATGGTATGGATATGAACTATTTTCACTAAACCGTGAAACACAAACGTCACACTTACAAGTGAATCAAATTGCTGTTACAATTTGAACGTCAAAAGCGTCAGAGGGGAAAACAAGGTAGAAAGTCATAGCCCACTAAGTATTCCAGTTTGTTACTTCAATATTCCCCTTTCATCTTCCAGCAATTTTCTCGAAAACTGTTAGCTGATTCAAAAAAATCCAGGAGGCCAAAATTTCAGGTTTTTTCATGGCCAACTTAACTGTGTTATTCGAATAGTTTTTTTTTTTTTAAATAGAAAATTTTGGATATAAAAACTGTAGGCAACCCTCATTCACCCCTTTGAATCAGTTACCTTATTTTTGAAGCAAGAAATGAATAGAGCGTCCAAAAAAAGAAGAGCCTGTGAATTTTCCGAACGTTTAATGCCTAATTGTCGCCACAATTCAGGATTTAGGATTTTTTCGGGCGACTTGCGATGTCTGTAGTTTGGAGGGGATGAATTTTAGGACACATGTTTATGGTAAATAAGTCTCATTTTGACTCAAGGAATGAGCCTTGAAATGTCTGTATTGAATTTTGTAAGACCTGCACATATTCAACTTTAACAAGCACGCATGAAGCTTTCGCGGACGAATCGTAAGGTGCTAGCTGAGTCCGTAATATGAAGATGAGTCAGTGAAAGCCATTTGCGTACGTGCTACATATAATATTTTTTTGTTCAAGTTTTTCACAGAATGTTTCATATAAAAGCATTTTATTTCTGCCATCAAAATGAAGAAATATCAATAATCAATTAAGTATGGCAACTTAAGGAACCGAAAAAAATTCCAAAATTGCAACTTTTCACGAACTTGTCCGTGAAGTGTTGCCATGGCTATGGCAATACTTTATGAGTGAATCTGTAAAAGTAGCATTTTTGGATTTTTTCCATCCTGATGTAGTTTTGAGGAGCGTGTACAAAAAAATATTATAAAATATAATTCACCGGTTTCCTCTCGCAGGATAGGCAGACGAGTACTAGATCGCAATCGAGAGTTACATTCAACCAAGGACTTAAAATACAACGATGTGAAGTGGAGTACCATCGTGCCTCTTTCCTTGTTTAGAGACATAACATACAAAAAAATTTTTTATTTTTTATTACTCATGGTATTTTGTATATTTTTTCCAGTTAATGTAACGTCAATCCAAAATATATATAATTTGTTATCTTTGAATACCCGATGAATAGGCTCACACTGCTCTAGACGTATATACCGGGTGTCCCAGAGCTTTTAGGCCAGCAGATATTTCAGTTATTTGCAGAAAATAAAATTGAAAAAAAATACGTGTCGTAGGAGACCATAAGCTCGTTCATGTAGCATAGCAAAATCCACCCCCTGGCAAACAACCCCCGAGAAACCACCCCAAACTTTTGTTTTTCAAATTGCACCCCCATGTTTGTTGCTGTTCAACTTACAGCCCGTTTCATTCCTTATTCATCGATATATCATAATATGTAGTTGTGAAGATAGTAAGTCGATAAAATTCAATTCGTTAGTGGGTACTATTAATTTGACGGAATGAATGGTTCCACATTGTAGAGACAAGAAAAGTGGATGTTAAAGAAAAGAGTCAATAAAATGTTGTTTTCAAATTGCACCCCATGTTTGTTGCTGTTCAACTTACAGTCTTTTTCATTTCTCATTCAATAATGTACCATGGTAGCTAGAATGGCATGCAGAATTATGGCAAATAAAAATACAAATGAAATAATAATTTATAAGCTCATCTGTATTTTGAAAAAAATATTATACTACAGAAATTGTTCAAAATGTTGGCCAGCACTTGCCACACATGCATCAAGTCGCCGAATCAGCGCGCGAGTACAGGAAGCTCTAATCATTTCCGGAGTAACGGTGTTACAAGCCTCTGAAATTTCTGTGTTAAATCTTCAATATTTATTGGTTGAGTTTCGAAGACAACTCGTTTCAAATATCCCCATAGGAAAAAGTCCAGTGGCGTGAGATCTGGAGAACGTGCAGGCCATCGAACAGGTCCACTATTTCCAATCCAACGGTCTTGAAAGATATTATTGAGGAATGTAGTAACTATATTATGGTTATGTGCAGGAGCACCATCTTGTTGCCACCACATTTGTTGTCGTTCCTCAATTGGAATATCTTCTAGTAATGCAGGAATGCAATTTTCCAAGAAATGTAGATATCGGTGGCCCGTCAAAGTGTCTTGGAAAAATGAGGGCCGATGAGACGTCCATTATGTAAACCACACCACACGTTCACACCCACATTGTTTGGAAATTGGTTTTCTGTATCCAGTGAGGGTTGTCCTGTGACCAATAGTGCATGTTATGTCGGTTAACAGTGCCATTATTATGGAAGCGAGATTCGTCACTCCATAAGATTTGATCGAGGAAGTTGGGATTGTCATGGACTAAAACTTGAATGTGAGCAATGAATGCCATTCGTCTTTCGAAATCTGTAGGTCTGAGTCCTTGGTGTAAATGTATTTTGAAGGGATGATACCTGTACTGTTTGAAAATTCTGTGCACAGACGACTTACTGATCCCAATCTCCACCGCCAATGCACGAACCGAAATATGAGGATGTGCTTCGGCGTAGGCCAACACATTTATACAATGTTCCTCAGTTCGTACAGGAGTAGGATGTGCTTGATGTGTTTTCCCTGGAAATGATCCCGTTCGCATTGTATTTTCTACATACGGAAACGTATTGCGACCTGGTTGTCGACGATCAGGAAAGCGCTGCTCATACAGCCTCCGCAGCACGTTTATTCTTTTGGCATTCACCAAAATTAGAAGCATATCAACGTATTCGTTGGGAGGAAGGTAAAAGGCATTTTGATATTTAACAACAATATCACGACTGATCGCAATTTGTAATCCAGATACCGTAGGAATAAAACAAAGCACAAAAGTTCTAACATTTTATTTACTCTTTTCTTTAACATCCACTTTTTCTTGTCTCTACAATGTGGAACCATTCATTCCGTCAAATTAATAGTACCCACTAACGAATTGAATTTTATCGACTTACTATCTTCACAACTACATATTATGATATATCGATGAATAAGGAATGAAACGGGCTGTAAGTTGAACAGCAACAAACATGGGGGTGCAATTTGAAAAACAAAAGTTTGGGGTGGTTTCTCGGGGGTTGTTTGCCAGGGGGTGGATTTTGCTATGCTACATGAACGAGCTTATGGTCTCCTACGACACGTATTTTTTTTCAATTTTATTTTCTGCAAATAACTGAAATATCTGCTGGCCTAAAAGCTCTGGGACACCCGGTATACGCACAACCTGAAATATTGCGCATGTGGAGTAATATTTTAATAAGCATTTTCGCAGTGAAAGGGTTAATCGCAGAGCGCTTTCGATCTAGAAAGTCATCTTCAGTGCCTGTCTGAAAATAAGTGGGTGAGTGAAACTGGATTGTATTTTTTGTGAACTCATTGTTCCAAAAACTTCAAGTAACACTCACTCGTCAAGTGAGTACAAGAAGAAATCCATAAAATAACGACATTCACAATGTTAAACTGATTGAAAAATTGTATATATCTAAGTTAGAAGAGACCTGGGTCGATATTTGATGAACACAAAAGATCAAGGTAACAGATTATCAAAAAGAGGTATTTATGAATTAAAATGCAATGATTGTGATGCATCATACATCGGTAGAACCTATAGACTTCTGAATGTTCGAATAAATGAGCACCTAAACAAACATGAATATTTCTCCTTTGGTCATCATCTGAAAGTGAATAAACCCAATTTCAGCCCCTATATAAATTCACACATTTTACATGAAATCACTGAATTACTACAGACTGGATTTTTTGGAAAACTTACATATCGAGAAAAGAACTAGTCAACAATAATATTTGTTTGAATTTAAAGGAACAGGTCTTTTATTCCTCTGCATAGACGTCTGAAAAGTTAGGTAAGAAAGTTACATCTGAACCTGTCAGTCTGCTTTGTTGGATTGAAACACAGAACGAAATAGACTGGCGTTTCTTCTTCTGCATTTCTTCTTCTTGTTTAAGTACAACCTACTGTGATAATCGGGAACTTGTATTTTATTTTGATTTCATATCTTTCAATTTAGATATATACAATTTTCAATCTGTTTTACATTGTGAATGTCGTTATTTTATGGATTTCTTCTTATACTAACTTGACGAGTAAGTGTTACCTGAAGTTTTCGAACAAATAAGTTCTCATAAATTACAATCCAGTTTAACTCACCCACTTCCTTTTGAGGCAGGCACTGAAGATGTCCTTCTAAGTCGAAAGCGCTCTGCGATTAATAAATTATTTGCACTAAATACAAGAATATATTTTATTGGTTATGCCACGTGCATAGAGCTCCACTCCCAATTCAATAATATATCTTCATTTTATATCAAAGAAGATGTCTCCGAGTGCGTGATATTATCTACAGTTTTAAGTTCAAGAGTTAACCTCTCAAAACATAATTTTCCTACAATAATTTCTGGTCATCTTATTTCCATCTTTTTCAAACTTCACTTTTTACGCAGACGGGTTTTTTATTTTTAAATTACCTATTTTTATTTCAAAAATATCACACAATTGTTCCTGCTCTTTGATTCAATTGAATTACCACTGGTAATGTATATGTGACAGAGGATTATGTTAGAACTGAAACCTCGGGCCAACCACTCTAATTATCAGTATTGTGCTCACAAAGGGTCATTCTGGAATTACGCGCCCAGGTCAGATGAATGAACTTTCCTGGGATAACTAATTATGATCAGGAATGAGCTCGTATTACCAGGAAAGCTAAAACCGAATTTCCGAAGAAATATAAATTTCATGAAGATAAGTTCCAAGGAGATTTCGACTTGAGAAAATTATTGGAAATCAGGAAATAATTCATGTACTTTCTACAGGTTGTCTACGTGGATGCACAAGTATACAGAGTTAGTGAAAACTGTGGAATCCCCAAGTATCTCGGTTTTCAAAATACTGAAAATCCTGACACTATATAGCGTTTATATTTTGGAGGGGGTATATATTTCTATAATAATTGGAAAAACATTACAACGTGCTTGCAAAAACATGATCATAACACTCGTTACCGCAATACGTTACAGCCCAATTCTCACTGCACTGCACTTTATCAAAGAGTTTTTATTTTATCGGGTGCAAATTGTACAATAAATTGAATCCTAAAATGAAATCAGCACCAAATGTTAGAATATTCAAAAATTGACTAAAAGAATTCTTAATGGAAAAGTGCTGCTACTCACTAAACGCATTTTTATGTTTGTGATAATTTTTATATATATGCATGTGTGTGTATATCCATATTTTCATTTATAAATAGTATATTGTTTTGTATTATTTTTATTTGTTCTCTCTGACGTATAACTTACTAGACGAATTGTTGATCCAAATTGTATTTCATTACTTGGTTTTTTCTGTGTTACTATGTAAAAAATGCCATGTTGGTGTTATATATCATAATTTTTGGTATTTGCATTTTGTGTTTTTGACGTGTTTGTCCATTTATATTTCCTTGTGAAAATGTCAAATAGTGAACGAATAAAGTATTTATCTATCTATCTATCTATCTTTGCAACGTTTAATTTTTTTTGAAGAAATATGATATTTCCCAGTAGGAAGATCCAGGGAGTCGAATAACGATAACAAATTTACTGTGACATTTCCGGTTATACCGGAAATAGAAACCAACATTGTTATTTCAAATCGATTTTATTGAAGAGTAAATGGCCTCATAATTAATTTCTCGTTATGTCTTAAGTTAGCCATGTGCGAACTCTCAAACCAAAAAGCAAGTTTAATTTCAAATAATATAATTCTCGATACAATAATAATATTTTATTATCCGAAAATTTACAAAGTGTAATACAAGGAAAAATAAACATATATTTCACTAAAGCTTGTTTGTGATAACACCTATCATATAATAACAATAATAAACCAATACGTATAATTATCATGCATAGATGCATGTGCTTACATAATATATTCACTTACATGAGTACATATTAAATCGTTTTGATTGATTATATTGAGTCTAGTCCGGTTTTATTTGGCGTATTCGAGTAGTGTTCATAGTAGGGTTTCGTCGTAATTCGGGGAAAAAATTATAGTCTTCTACGTGGTCACGTTTGGGTAATGTGGGACAAATATCTCAGAATAATTCAAAAATTTCAGATCAATGAGATCATTAAAAAAAATATCTGGGTGGTTGTTATCCACACTTTAACATGAAACTTGAATGATTTAAAATTTCTCATAGTTTTGAAACTGTCCGGTAGTAAATTATATATCTTAGAGGCTAGAAATTCAACGGATCGTTGTCCGATAGTTTTTTTGTCGGTTTGGCACGATTGTGGATTGCTTTTTTGTTCGGGTATCATGTTAATGTTCAATGGGATGTCATTTTCTTTTCTTTTTATTAATATTCATCAATATTCGATGACAGAACAATTGCCTTTTATCAAAAATAGCATTCTCCGATTATAGCAAGTCACTGGAATATCTTACGTTTTCTAACCGACGAAACCAAAAAGGAAAAGGTTTTCTAGTCGACGCGCATATTTTTTTTATGTATGATCACGCATTACTTTTCACTTAGACGTCCGATTCCGATAATTCTTTTTCAGTAGATAGGGTGTACTTCGGAATTGGTCCTATTTGAATTCAAAAAATGAAATTCACCCCTAAGGGTAGAAAAATGAAGGATATTGATCACTCACCCTCTGAATTCTGGTCCGCTAACCGATTTTATCAGGCATAACTTTGTACTGGGTTCTTCGATTCCGATGATTATTTTTTAAATAGATAGGGTACACCTCATATTTGGATTTCGAACAGAATCATCTACCCAAACGGGTGGTAAAATAGGGGATAAATGATTTTTTCACTTATGAACATTGGCACACATATGCAGTTGACAATGACAGATCGCTACTGTCATTATTTTTGTTCCACATCCGTCTCAATCATTATATTCTATGAGAGGATGGAATGATATACAAAGTAATGAAATAAACTAACCAGAACAACAAAAATAATTTATATTACAAGAAATAGTAAAAGTAGATAATCATATTATTCAACTGGTAATAGTTGAAGTAAGGTGGGTAAGTAAGTATTTTGGAAATAATCAAAAAACAAGTAGGTTGTGATTAGTAGATATCAGCCAAAAAAAATGGAAAAATAAAAACTTTTTAACAAAAAATTAAACCGACGAAATACGGAACTGAAAAGTGAAAAATAAAATAAACCTTCTTAGTCTCAATAACTAAGCTCCTAAAAAAACTGATTTTGAGTCGGCGCCAAACGGACAATCGACGAAGATCATTAAATTACTTTCAAAAAATTATCAGAATGTCAACTCGATGCCATCATTTTACGCCTTACCTAATTCATTTGCTTGTTCGTTTGGCGCCGACTCAAAATCAGTTACTTACATTAGTTTAGGAGCTTAGTTATTGAGACTAAAAAGGTTTATTTAATTTTTTACTTCTCAGTTCCGTATTTCGTCGGTTTAATTTTTTGACAAAAAGTTTTTATTTTATGAATGATTCTTAGAATCAATTTTTGTAAAATATTCAAATTAAATAGATTGCTTCCCAACCCAAAATTCCATAATTCATCTATATGAAAATGACCCAGAACGGAGACTTACTTATTGTAATTGGCTTTTGCGTCATCATGATTTGAATGATGGCTTTGTCTTGAAGATACTGTTTACAGATGAGTCTAGGTTTACGAATAATGGTATGTTCAATAGGAATAATACAAGGTATTGGGCTAGGTTGCTGAGAGAAGGTAATTTTCAAGAAAGGGTTGGATTCAACGTCTGGGTAGGAATCATAGGGACAAGAATCATTGGACCAATTTTTTTCGACGTCCCTTTGACGGGCCAAAGATATCTATAATTCTTAGAGAACGATATTCAAAATGATATCAACGATTCACCTGATAACATCAGGGAAAATATTATATTCCAGCAGGATGGTGCAGGACCATATAATTCTATTATTGTTCGGCAATATCTTAGTGATACGATTCAACCCCTATTGATTTTTATTTATTAGCCACATAAAATCCAAAGTATACTCGAGGAGACCAACTTCTTTGGAGGACTTGAGAGATAGAGTTGAGCGCGCATTTCAGGAAATTATTGCTCACGAACTGATAAATGTGATGAGGTGTACAATAAATATGTGTTGGGAAAAACGGGCAACACCGCGAATATATCATTGGCCAATAAAAACTGAAATGACTTTTCGATGGTTGTGAAACTCTTCTATTGAAAGCAGGATAATGGTATTGTGAGTAATAATTTGTACGTTGAATGTTTCACTGTTTCAGTCGTTAGATTTATTCATAAAGTTTGATTATATTGAAGTAATCTTTTCTGTAATGGGGTTCATGATCATTTCATATTGTCAAGTCGGGTTTTGGTAATTCATTGTTACCATTCTGTAAAGTAAAGTTTGAAAGAATGAATAGATGTCATGTTACCTACCAATTTTTTCAGATTGATTTCATTTTGTTAGATGGCTCTCTACGTTTTGAACAAAAAGAAAGTGGTACATAATGTTGAATTGGTAATTGAATTATCTATCGAATGGCAAGATGGCCCTCGATGGGTATTTGAAAAAAAAACGATATTATCGTTAAAAATACGTTCAGAAAATTTCAATTCCTGCTGTAGGATTTGTTATTGATTTAATCGATGAAATTACCATTTCAATGAGTTACTGATGTAAATTAGTATAGATTTCAACCTGATCAAGGCCTCCTGGGCTGAAAAAAAATTGAGAAATTATTTTTTTTAAATTGTAAAATATAAATTTGGCAACACTGGCGTATATAATTTGAGCCGTAGAATCCGAAAAACATCAAACATTTGAAGTTTCTGGCGAAACCGGAAGTCGGTCATTTTGTATTTATATGTCTGTCAATCCCATTGTCACCCCGTATATGTTAATTAATGATGGAAGGGTACATGGAGCCAGTACAGTCTCAAATTATACACTTATATTGGAGGCTACTAATAAGATATATTCACCCACACATATACATATACACATACATACACATATACATATACACATATATACATATAAATTTAACACATTAAAATGAAATGAGCGATAAGTTGCCAGCATGAATGATTTATAAAATGTCTAAAAAAAGATATATTTGATTTCATTATCCATATTTTGGCTTTTTTCTGAGCAATTTTTGTTTTCAATATTGATACTCGTTATGAGTATGAGGCTAGAACCATAAAAAATGGGAAAACAAGTTTTGTTGCTTAGGTGGCTGTGATGTCAAATCTTAATATTGTTTTCAATTGTAAACATATTTTTTCATTAAACTTTTTTGATAATGTCGAAATTAAGGACAGTTTACTCCTGATAAAAATTCCTATTTTTGTTCTCCCCTGTACACCGTTTGGAAATTTAAAATTTTGACAGCTTTAATACGAGTTTTCTGCAATGCACCAATTTTCATCGTGAATAACAAATGGATGATGAAAAAAGATTCCATATGGTGCAATATTTTTGAAACTGTCTGTATAATTATCTCAAAATAGTCTGAAAACCTTCTCCGAGTATGTGGGGGTTGAATACAAATTATTTCGATATTGTCGACTCACATATTACGAAACATATAGATTCCCATTCTTCGAGGTTTAGTAAAAATAATATATAACAGAAAATATGTTGAATTATATCTGGTTGATGTTTAGCTTATGCCATTTCTCCCGAGTTTTAACGATTTTTTTCTATTTTTTATACATATTTGGATCACCCAAATCACTTCCCTCTATCTACTATTACAAACTGTTTTACGGAATTTCAGGCCATTTGTAATCTTTATGTGCTCCAGTGAAACGATCCCCTTGCGCCTGGGTAACTAAAACTGCCGAAAGTGTGCCATGTCCTATCAAATTCCTTCCGTGATCTCTTTGATTTCCCGACATTCTGTATGTGAAATGCCACACTTCCCGAAATGTAAGGTCATTCAAACCCTTGAGTAATGGCTGTTTCACTGTCAGTATTCATCTTTGGACCCTTTTCTCCGTATTCCGTTTGCATTTGCGCTTATATGTGAAGGGAAACGTGATAAATATTCATTATGTTCCGCTCGTCGGTTGGCTTTGGATATTTAAAACAAATGTTTATTTGAGTCGACTGTTTCATTTGGTGGAAGTAATGAACGGAAAACTTTTCTCGTGGAATTATTATGTTCCAGAAATGTTTTAATTCGTTATTATTCCTCTTGGCAGGTGTCACCCGCTCAAGCTAAAAATTTACCAACATTTTTTACCCATTAGTATTCAGTAAGGGTTACTGAAATACTTTTTTATGATTTTGTCACAATATTTCGTAAATAATAAACCCCATAATATTTAATGGACATATATTTGTTTCACATTAGTTCATGGATACAAAATAGATATTTTTTCAAAGCATATTTCTGAAATCTTTATATAAAAATCGGCACACAATATATATCCAAATATCCAAAGTCAAATGTTTCAACAAAAACGGAGTTTGAGAATTATTCCAGATAAGGCATTATTGATATAGGTGTGTCATATTGATTAATTCGTGTTTCTGTAAATTTCTTAATGAAGTACTAATGTTCCAGGTTTTTCAATATTTGACATAAATGGGGTATGTAGAAGAAGCCAGCTATTGAATTCAACAATACATGATATTGAGGATGAGGATTATTATTTCAAGAATCCAAAATTCAAAATCTCATAACTCAATGAACATTTATCATTTCAAATTTGGATAAATCAGGTTATTGATTAAATCAGAAACGCCTCAAAGAAATCAACATAAATTAAAAATTACCGGAAGCAGAGAACTGCACTGGTCATTGCTTCCAAAGATTATCTGCTACACTGCTAGCTCATTCTGGAGATGATTCCTTCAGTCATAAAGGACATGGGGGCTGGCAGTCGTAAATGGTTGAGGGGTGATATATTGAGGAATCAACTGAAAAGAGAATTGAAATTTCCAATGGTATCTTATCTACTTCCAAACCTTATGCTTCTTCAATAACACCGCCACACAAAAAAAAAAGTTGTCTGTGCACCGGGCGCCACCTATCTACGGGCATGTTTTTCGACCCGCTGAACACGAATTTAAAGTCAGTTTAGGCCGCCCGGGCTTCAATTTCGAGTAAATTGCAAAAATCTTCAAAAAATACCGAAAATTCGATGTTTTGGCAAGAAAAAAAATTTTGAGATCTAATGCAAGCATAATTTTCATGTATTTTGATCTGTTAAATACTAATTTCGATCGTACTTCAATCATAAACCGTTTTAAATCTAAAAAAATTGTAAAAAATCATCAAAAATTACAAAAATCGAAGAAAATTGGGATTTTGTTTTAATCTATCTGAAAACGTTCTGCGGTTTTTTACCGGCTGAAACTCCCCACAAACGTAACAAAATTGATCAGGACTCTTATTGCATAGATGGGAATTGCTTCTGTAATAGTATACTCTCCAGTAGCCAAGTTTTCCACTACTGAAGAGCTGCAGTCGCTGGATGACGACGCCTGCGGGCCTGCTTTCTCACCCTGACCAGACGCCGATACTGGGTTTCCGAATCCCTGCATCGTAAAGTACTCATCACTTTTACCTGCCATGACGGCACACACGCCGTTAACCCAGGGACTCTGCCAGATGGTTCTGTTGCCCACCGTCACCCCGAGGAGGTGCCCTGGTTGCAAGTACAAGCGATCATGCAATGAAATGAAGTCTGCACTTCGAAGAAGTTGAAATTCCAACACGATGACAAATTTTTACTAAATAAAGGAAAAGGTGGAAAAAGAGGTATCCACATCGTAGATCATTTGAGAATGAAACAGTACAATACCCTCGAAAAACCGTTAAAAATTCAATTTGTGTACATTCTTGGATCTTAATCTTGTATTTTAGAAATAAAAAATACAAGAAATTTATTTAATTGTGTTTAAAAAAAAAATCCATTTTTTCAGCAGCAATTTTCTGCTATTTTATCGGTTTTTTGCAGTTTTATGAATGTTTGAGGGGACTATGGGCCAAATTTATTGCAGAATCAGAATTTTTTATCCTGTCAAAATATCGAATTTTCGCTATTTTTGGGGTTTTTTTGCAATTTACTCGAAATTGAAGCCCGGACGGCCTAAACTGACTTGAAATTCGTGTTCAGCGGGTCGAAAAACATGCCCGTAGATAGGTGGCGCCCGGTGCACAGACAACTTTTTTTTTTTGTGTGCCGGTGTAATCGACCAATCTTCGATTGGAGTCAGTTTTCACACTTGTATAATGACAACTTTGGATCTAAAATTTTAGAGAAATGACTAGCTGGAAAATTGATTATTGATTGTTGTAATTTCTTTTTGATAGTTTTCGAAAAGAAAATGAGGCATTTTTGTCAACGAAAATATAGTTCCTCGATCATCAGGATGATATAATAGTTATTTATGATGCAATTAGCAATTTGCATATCTTCCGAAAAAAATATATGTTATTCTACATCGTACATCATTCATTTCTGTGCAATTGGGGAAATCCATTACGAATATTTCACTCAGTAATAAATTAAAACATGAACTGGGATTCAAATTTACATGTAAACGCGCCGCTTGTCCGCGCCTATCTTGTGACGTCAGATGGTTCCTGTTATTTTATTGTTTCATTAATTAAGAATATTAGAGTATATCAGTATTAGGCTCTTCGACATCGCACCAAACGAACTGGATATTTAATTTGCTTGTGTTTGTGATATAATGGAAGGCAAAACCAAAGGATTCCACAAATATTGTATTGTTTCAATGTGCGTCATCTGATAGTCATTATGTGAGGTTATCTACGGTTTTCCGGCCACGATTTCTGACGTGTAGAGAGTCGTAGTTGGGATGGAGAAAATTTTACGCGCAGGGTTGCCAAGTTTCCCATATCATAGCCGCGATTTTGATGCTTATTTGTGCATATTCTTTCCAATAATGAATGATTGTTGATGATTTTCGACCATGATTTATAGATTAATTCTCAAGATAATTTGCGAAAAATTTCAATTTACAAATCAGAAGTCATTATGAGTAGCCAAAAAGTCTTTAATAGAAAAATAAATTTCATATAATTCATATATATTGTAAAACTGTAATTTTTGACACATTTTCGCTTTTATCTCGGTTAATACTGGACAAACTTCAACAATTTTTTCAAAAACCCTTAAATCAATTTGGGTCACCGACCGGAAGACAACAGAAAATAGAGGCTGTCATTTTTGACATATTTTCGTTATATCTCGGTTAATACTGGACGAACGTCAGAAATATTTTCACCAAAACAATCTAAATAATTTATAGAATGCACCTATACTCTCAAATCAATTTGAAGAGCCGAAATTTTTTGTCCCTGGTTTTAAATCTGAATATGTCAAAGTTAATATTGGACGAACTGGAATATTTTTTCCATCAAAACATTTGAAATAACCAACAGAACAAACCTTTAGTCTCAAAACAATTTGGGACACCGTTTGGAAGATAGGAACCCTAACAACACAGGGATGTCCTAGGTATGTCCTTTTTATGTACCGCGGTACAAGGACATGATTGGGACATCCAGGGGATGTCCCGCAGAGGTTGTCCAGAGGACATCCCATCTAGTATATCCATAGGTTGTCCCATTCATGTCCCTGGTTTTTCTGATATCCATTATCATATATAAGAATCGTCGAAACTCATCAAAATGTTCATTTAAAATTCAAAGTTGATATTTTGTTCTGAAAATTTTTGTTTTTCTTCTGGAAAATAATTATTAAGAAAATGAAAATATATCTCAGAAATTTCTGGGAAGTGACCATTTGCAAGCAGAAAATTATTTATGCATAATATTCCCTTAATCTAAATTCTCAAATTATACACAAATCCCAAACACAATTGCATTTCGGTATCTGTGGTTTTGTCCTGTTTGGCTTTGGCAACATTGTTTGAATCATTTGGTGATCTGTCAACAAGTTAACCTCACTTTGCATAATCTTCAAGTTTCTAACTTTTCTTTGTTCGATGTAAAAAGATTAGCAGCATCCTTATTGTGTTTGACGATTTTTGTGAGCATTTGAAGCATTTTATCAGTTAAAGTGTTGTGTATATCATAGTTGAGAAATTGAAATAATAAGTTGAGTTTAAGGTTGGTAAAACAATAATTATCAAAATATTGAATGTAATCTTGTGGATCAAAGACTTGATTGTTCCAATGATATGTTTATTCTATTCTGAATATTATGTTTATAGTATATTTATTAATCTATTATAGGTACATATTAATATAATGGATCGTAGGAGAAAGGTATCCTCAAGGCTTGAGAGAAAAAATTATAAAAGGACAAGAAAACTTGGAAGACAAAATGAAGAATCTTGAGAAGCTTCTAGTGGGCCTTCTACTAGTCCATTAAGGGCTGTAAATGACGATGTTCATGTAATATTACCTTCTAGTTGTTCAAAATTATCATGTTGGGAACTTCCATGAAAATGTTGAAAATTCAAATGATAACATAAATTCAAAGTTAACTAATGGGCCTTGACAACAAATAACACATGCAGCAATAATACTTGGTGGGTATTTTTATCTATTATTGTAAATCCCAAAAGAGCTATAACATGATATCTGTATTAGTAATTTTTTTCATTGTCAATTCAATCTGCAATAATATCTTTGTTACAGGATCTTCTGAAGCCATTGGCAATAAAAAACAGATTGAAGAGACTTTTCAGGAGGACCAAGGAGAGAAGCCACAGAGAAAAATATAATGCAATGCCTGCAATAAATGAAACACCCTAATATGTGAACAATTTTCAACTGATTCACCTAGTCTTTTTTTGTTTATTTTCTATTTGAATTTATATTATACACAATATGACATAATTAATTTCTGAATTAAACCCGTTTTGTGTTGAGAATCTTATTTGGATTTCATTTTTTCCATATTTTCCATGAAATTTTTCAAATTAAATAAATGAAAGAAAAGGACATATGAGGACGTCCAGGGGATGTACCATATATCCCAGGGATGTCCCTGGGACATCCCTAGGGTGTCCCTTTGATGTCTATTGTCGGGACTTGGTACATCCCTGGGACGTACCAAAAGGACATCCCTTGGATGTCCTTTTTGGTGGAAAGTAGATGTCCCTTGGACGTCCCTAGTATGTACCATGTCCCGACAAAGGATATCCCAGGGACGTCCTTGTAGCAAATGAAGGACGTCCCTGGGATGTACAGAGGATGTACTTGTTGGAAATGGATAAAATGTAATTTTTGACATATTTTCGCTTTTATCTCGGTTAATACTGGACCAACGTTACCAATTTTTCCACCAAAACGATTCGAGTAACCCATAGAATATACCCATAGTCTCAAATAAATATGCGGCACCGTCCGGAAGACATCAGAAAATAGAAGCTATCATTTTTGACATATTTTTGCTTATATCTCGGCTAATACTGGACGAACGTTAAAAATATTCCCACCAAAACAATCTGAATAATCTATAGAATGCACCTATACTCTCAAATCAATTTGAAGAGCCGAAATTTTTTGTCCCTGGTTCTGAATCTGAATATGTCAAAGTTAATATTGGACGAACTGAAATATTTTTTCCATCAAAACATTTGAAATAACCAACAGAACGCACCAAAAATGACATTTTTTATTATTTTCTGTCTTCGAGGCGGTGCCCAACTTATTTGAGACTACAGGTGTATTCTATTGGTAACTGATATCATTTTGGTCGAAAATTACTCTACGTTCGGCCATTACCTTTGGAAAAATCAGTAAAAATATGCCAAAAACGATGTTATTATATTTAATGTTTTCACTCATAACCATAACACATAACTACGAAAGATATATACGAATTGACTTTTTAGAATAAATCTATGAATCATGGTCGAAAATCATCAACAATCATTCATTATTGGGAAAAAAATATGCACAAATAAGCATTAAAATCGCAGCTATGATATTTGGGAAACTTGGCAACGCTGCGCGTGAAATATCCATCCCAACTGCGACTGAAAACTGAAGGTAAACAAAACAGCCTTCAAACTAGACAGTTACAACCATTTGACGTCACACCAATAGAAGGCGTGTTTGCTAACACGTGATGAAATCGTCAAATTGTACAAATTTTGAGAGTGGATTTTACAATATATATGAATTATATGAAACTTATTCTCTTATTGAAGACCCATTTGCTTTTTGGCTATTCATAATGAGTTCATGATTTGGAAATTGATATTTTCTGCAAATTGTCTATTGTAAAAAGTGTCATTTTATTTTGTGAGTGGGGAACAAAACGAACAAAATAATAGTTTATTGTTTTACGAGTGACGAAAGTAACATTTTTTGAAGCGAGAGAAGAGTGGTAATGTTCAAGAACTTCAAAAAAAAATTCGACGAGTGAAACACTATACTTTTTCTGCAACCCTATTTATATCATAATAATATGCTAAAAAAGAACGATGAACAAATATTTTATTTCAAATTAAAAATATCAGAATTTTTTTAAACATTACTTATGATCTAAATATTGGTTAATTGTTACATTCGGGCAATTATTCAAAATTTTTGGAGTATTACAATCAAGTTTTTTATGTATTGAGGTGGACAGTGCCACATCTGTTATGTTGTTAACCGATGTCGCTCCAGATGAAGATGCACCGTAATCGGATTGCGTTGTATTTTGTATGGATTGTGAAATTCCGGTTTGTATTTGATTTTTGCTGCTAACTGATTGATCAACATATCCCTCCGCAACGTTACTACATTTCCAGCCTCCATGCTTTTTTAATTGAAGTGAATCACCTCCTACATCCACCAATAACGCTACCAGTGGATGCAAAAGTTCTACGCAAACAATGCCCCGTATATTTTTGGGGGTCAGGCAAGTTTAAATATTGAGCTATTTGCATATAAAATTCACTGAATTTATTTATTCCCACAACCTGTCTAGTACACTTCCCGTTCTGTATACGAAAGATTGAGAGACAATTCGTATCCTCATAGCCTACTCAATAAATTATTATTCAATACAATTTCTAATGAAACTGTTGATACTAATGTACCAAATTCCAGTAATATAAATACTTTCGGATCAATAACATATATAAAAAATTTGTCTCCTAAAATTAATAATGTATTCAAAAGTGAATTCAATATTAAAATATCACAAACAAATATCCTTCCAATAAATAAAATTTATACAAAATTAAAAGACGGAGAATGTGTACCGATGAAAAATAATTCAGTTTATAGTATACCTTGTGGTACTTATGATAAAAATTACATTGGACAAACGAGTCAAACATTGAAATCACGAATCGCTGGTCATAAAAGTGACTGTAGACTCCAAAAACTCTCTTGTGCACTCTCTGATCATGTAGTGAACCAAAAAATCAAGAACAAAATTTACAAAAAATTTTTTTAAAGGGGAATTAAAAAAGAAAAAGACCATAAAACATTCGTATCTACTTTCACAATGAACTTTTATTTCAATAAATATTCATACAGAATCCCCTGTACAACCTAACACAGAAACATCAACTACTCACAAAAATGCAAATGTCTGTCAGTGTGACAATTTTTTGAAGTCATAATATCGATATATTTTATACACTTATATTCGTTAATTCAACTCATTTTACATGTAGTTCATACCAATTTTTCATATTTATATTTTTGTACTATTGTTGTTTTTTAGCCTGATAAAGACAAAATAAATTGTCGAAAGCTTGGAAAAGTAAAGAAGAATTTTTCTTTTTATAAGACCAGACTGAATACCCGCTAATTCCTCAAAATGATATATATATATATATATATATATATATATCGAAACGTCATTATCGTAAAGAATATATAAATATATAAGATTCAGTATATTATAATCTTCAAAATATTTATACAACAAATTGAATCCTTTCAACAATACCTGCTATCGAAAACATATGTAATCATTCGAGAGCAATGGAAAAATAAAAAATGAAAGAAGATATGGGGATTGAGTATCACAGATGTAACGTGAGCCCTAAAGTTCCACAAAATTGTTTTCCAGACCTTATAAATGATGGCATCTTGCTTTCCTCCCACTGAAACGATTCCAAGAAAACACCTCAAGACGTGCAAGGAAATAAAATCCAGCGAATCCATCTTGATTTCCCAAAGCCACGGCGGTTTAAATTATCACACTCCCAGCACTTTGAAAAGACCCAAACAGCCATTAAATAACGCTAGTTTTTCCAGTCGGTTTTCATGTTAATACCCTTTGCTCCGTATACCGTATTTCTCCCTATATGTGTTTTGGTAGCCTAATGAATATTCATTGTATGGCTCGGGGCGGTCGGTCTTAGGTTTTGGTATATAATTACGCCGATACCACCGCCATATATCAAAAGCGGAGTTTGAAAGGTGGTGGGATACGTGGTCTGCATTCAAAAAGGTTGAATGTAAATTTAATTAGTATTAGTAATCAAATACCCCTAGTTATGAGATCGTATAGAGTCATATCTCGTTGGAAATGTTTTGCCCCGAAACGCCAGGATGTTCCATTGGAGTTCGATTGCGTTAGCAGGACTTTACAGTACCGGCTTGGTCCACTGAGAAACATTTTTGCCGGGCATGAACCGTGATTTGCTACATAGACTAGATGGGTAGTACAGTATATCCATTCTCAGTTGAATAAACATCTTCGATTCAAAATATAGGGTACGTTCTAAATCGTACATATTATAATGTTGAATTATGAAGGAGAAATGTGAATCTCCGTATAAAGTATATAGTAGACCAAATTGAGTGGAAACTATTCCCGCGTAAAAACCAGTCGATAACTTCGCTGACCGCTCATGCATTAAATGCCTATTATGTTCATCATCCCGTTAGCATTCCATCCAACTAAGAATAGATATACTATAATTTAGTTTCGCATCATTAGAAGTATGGTATATCTATTCTTAGTTGGATGAGGATGGGGCTTAACATCAACCCCTGATATAACATAATAGGATTTGCGCTTTCATCGAAAATGCCCACCATAGGCGTAGATTTATTATTTTACTTCAAATGAAACTTTACCTACTTTAGTTTTGTAAGTACTTTCCTAACTATCGGAGTAAGAAGTTTTGAATAGGTCCGCGCGGACTGCCATAGTACTGGCTTCATCTCTAGAACCAGTTATTTCTACCGATCGTACGCACAGAATCAAGGATCTCGGCCGCCCCAGAAGGCTGGCAACTTCGCAATTGTTAGTTAGAGAGAGACAAGCAGGTGAGTGCACATCAGTTTCTACACGCTTTATATCAGCTTCACTTGTATGTTTGTTTGTTTGTTTGTTTGTAACCGACTCCTTTGGGCGCGATTTTGACCCACTTCCAGACGTCCAAATTCATTAAATTTGGCGGGTGTACATAATTCCGGTGACAATGCATTGAGAGATTTTTGTGTGAAGAAAAAACAAAATGGCGCTTAAAAATTGGTATCCGGAGGTTTTTGTAGTCGGAGATTATGATTCTTTTGTCAAAATTGAAAAATTCAGGATGGCGGCTCCAAAATGGTGGACGAGTTTTGTGATTATGTTCGGATTCTATTCAAAATTGGTATGTGGGGATTTTTAGGGTCAAATATTATGATTATTTTGTGAAAATTGAAAAATTCCTGATGGCGGCTTCAAAATGGCGGCCGAGTTTTGTGATTATGGTCTGATTCTATTCAAAATTGGTATCTGGGGGTTTTTGGGGTTGAATATTATGACTATTTTTGTGAAAATTGGGAAATTCAAGATGGCGGCTTTGAAATGGCGGCCAAATTTTGTGATTATGATCCGATTCGCTTCAAATTTGGTATCTGAGGGTTGTTGTGGTCGGAGATTATGATTCTTTTGTCAAAATTGGAAAATTCTAAATATGGCGGCTTTAAAATGGCGGCCGAATTTTGTGATTAGGTTCTGATTTTATTCAAAATTGGTATGTGGGGGTTTTTGGGGTCGAATATTATGATTCTTCTGTAAAAATTGAAAAATTCAAGATAGCGGCTTTGAAATGGCGGCCTAGTTTTGTGATTATGGTCTGATTCTATTCAAAATTGGTATGTGGGAGTTTTTGGGGTCGAATATTATGATTCTTCTGTGAAAATTAGAAAATTCAAGATGGCGGCTCCATAATGGCGGCCGAGTTTTGTGGTTTTGGTCTGATTCTATTCAAAATTGGTATGTGGGGGTTTTCAGGGTCGAATATTATGATTCTTTTATGAGAATTGAAAAATTCAAGATGGCGGCCGAGTTTTGTGATCATGGTCTGATTCTATTCAAAATTAGTATGTGGGGGTTTTTGGGGTCAGAGATAATGATAACTTTATTTGATGAGATTATTCCATTTTTTTATTTGCAAAAAAATAATAAAAATAATAGTTTGAAAAAAAATTAAAAAAAAACGCTGTTGTAAATAAACCACACTAAAAAGTGGGAAATAAATAATAGTTTAAAAAAACTAAAAAACACGCTTTTATAGAAAACCAGACTAAAAAAATTGAAAATAAGAAAAAAATTGATTTTATTTGAAAAAAAGCGTGGGGTGCATGGTATCAATAATTATATAGTACATTACACACCGAGGCGATACCATGCACCCCACGCTTTTTTTTTTATAAAATACATTTTTTTCTTATTTTCAATTTTTTTAGTCTGGTTTTCTATAAAAGCGTGTTTTTAGTTTTTTCAAACTATTATTCAATTTACACTTTACAGTCATGTCGAAACAATTGAAATATACAAATAAATGGATGAATTTAAAGGTGATGGAAAAACATGGAAAAGCAGTCGCGGAAGCCAAAATGAAAGCAAAAATGAAGCAGATTTTATTGCTTGGTACTCAAATCGCCGATTTTGACACTTTGGCCGAATGTTTAATTTGCTGTTCCTGTAAAAATACATTATTCCCATACCATATCGAGAAAGATTATCGACAAGGAATCGATGCAATTTGGTCGTTTTGCTGCTCAAGTTGTGACGTCCTAACCTCGATACACATTGGAAAACAACTCGAGCAGCCAAGTGCATGGATACGGGGAAACTTTTTTGAACGCAAACGCAGTGCTTGGTAAGTGAATATTATTTGAAATAACTATAATAACCAAAGAATGTTTGTTTTTTGCCCATTATGCATTATCCATTATCCATTTCATCCGATTACGAGAAACTTTGGTGAGTTGTGTGCTTATTCATAATTTTCTACATATTTGTTTTTACGTTTTGTCTATTTCATGGTACTTTAATTTCGAATTTATAATTTTATAGAATTTACTATTGTTTAAAATTGAATAAAATACCTCCAACGGTTTATTGCGCAAAAACACCCCCCCCCCCAAAAAAAACCTGCTATTACACTTTATGTATACATATCATACATAATACCAGGAACAATTTCTAAATTATCCCGATATTCCTTAAAACAATTTCATAAATTTTCAATTTTCATAAAATACTAGCTGTGCCCGGCATGCGTTGCAATGCCTCTTTTTTTTCTGAGTAAGTACACATATATACAGTTCTTTCCCTCTTCATTTCACAACGTACTTGCTGTTTTTCTCGAGGCGTATGTACTTCCGTATTTATTTTATTGAATAACTCGAGAACAAATCACAAAAATTCATTTAAATTTCGTTTTTTAATGAAAAATTGGTATTCAGTTTTTTAATCGGTCATAAGAGCGGTTCATTGTATTTGACACATTTCTGTAGTTATATACTTTATACCTTGCATGTAAAAGTAATCGACTTTATTACAAATCTCAACTAAACAAAAAAAAATTTCAAAGTTTGGGGGATTGAAGAATGATATCATATTTCGATTTCAACATTTTACTAAGGAAATGGTCCGTGGGAAGTACTACCTTAAGAACAAATTTCAATAAACTATCTGGAAAATGAGATTATAAAAGGATTTGAAGGGATTTTCACAAATAATATATTTTGGTAGATCTATTGGGTGATAATGAGAAACGGTACGAAAGTTAATAATAATTAAAATTTTTTTGTATCTAAGCAGAAATACTGTGTCCGTTTTTTGATGTTACCCTGGACTTGGAAGGTATATTCAGGATAATCGGACAAGGTGGGCACTACTCTCTGAGAGAAATACATGAACAATCAAGTAGGTTGATTAGACAATCTCAAATTCATAGCTACAGTACAAGACAAGCAGATTTCATTAGGTTACCAAAGTACCGGCTTTCTGTTTCCCAGAATAATTCTTTGGACTACAATCTCTATAATATGTTACCAACAGAAATAAAGACTCTAAATTCACTTTTATTCAAGGAAAAAATTTAAAATTTTCTTCTGGAACATTGTTTTTATTCGGTTTCTGAGTTTACCGAACATGTCAGGCGTTTTCCTATGCAATTTTGAACATGCTCGCCATGCTTGTTGCAAAATTCTTCTGTTAAATGTGTGCAAAACCATAAATGTTCAATCCTATATTTATATTATATTTCTAAGTATGTATATCTATGTTCCGTAAAATGATGACTGTGTATATGTGTGTGTATGTTATATAAGTTTTAGAAATAGACACAGCTTTAACTATGCGATTGTATTCAGTGTCTGTGTGGTTTGTTTTGACTCATGTGTCAGATTTCATTCATGTATTTTTATCTTTATTTCAAGGAATCTCTATTTAATTTTATTTCATCACTTAGAGAAATTTTGCGATTTTAATTATGTTGTACCTTCTTATGACTTATGCTTTACACTGTAGTGTCTGTTGCATCAATAAATTACTTACTTACTTACTCTACTGGCCTCATCAACTTTTTTAAATTTTCGATCTTTCCGTTTTCTTTCCAGAGAGTAATCTACGACATATCCCTGTTTTCTCAAGATTTATTTTGTGTTAATGAACAATTAGATTTCTCTGTCTAAATCTGTTCGAACATTTGTATAATTGTTTTTTATGGAGACTGGGTTGGATTCGAAGGAAAATTGGGGATTTCCGGTTCTACATTTTGTATGAAAAATAAAATTTGGAATTCGAGGAAACTTTTCCAAATGTGGAGCTAATTTATTTTGTTTCTTATTTAAGTTTTTTATCAGAGCAAATATCTTACATTGGGAATTTTCTACAATTCCAATATGAATTTCTTTCAAATCCAAAGCCATACCGCAGTTTCACATTCGAAAATAAATCATGAAACATGACACAAATGTCATTTTTGAACATTAAAAAAGAGTTATCCGAACTTTTGTTATGTCTTTGAAAATGTACAAGATTTCATTCGAAAATCACATCAAAATAGCAAACACTTCTACTGTGCAATCTTCGGTGAAACAAATTCAACAAATAATAATTATTTGAATTGATCTAAGCAAGTATTCTAACTTTTTGTTCAATATTGATCTCTAACTTTCTAGAAGGTCGAGTTTACAAGCTTTCTTTTTTCTATATAATATTTCAATCTCGTTAACGAAATCTACTGCTATTTTGAACCGATGTGACCCATTAAATGATAAATGATGAGTATTAAACACTTCCATTGGTTGATGTGCAAATTTGAAGCTAACTTGCTTCAGCCAATTTTATGTGAATGGTACTTTGGACTACTGTACAAAAATTTTCTAGCAGTTGTTTATCACACATGGCTGCCTATGCCCAGACACACACCACACCACTATTCTATTGATAGATTCCATTATCTATACCCCAAACCCGATGAAGTATAATCTGCAGTGGTTTACGGTAATTTATGCTATAAGCGGTCAGCGAAATCATCGACTGGTTTTTAGGCGGGAATAGTTTTCACTCAATTTGGTCCACTATATACTTTATACGGGGAATTATATATATATATATATATATATATATATATATATAATTCTCTTCGTAATTCAATATTATAATCTGTACGTTTTCGAACGAACCCTATATATTTAGTCGAAGATGAATTATTCAACTGAGGATGGATATACTATAATAATAACCACCTATTATTTTGTTTTTCGGTAGTTATTTTTATGTTTACTTCTTCATGTCTAGAAATGTTTTCGTTCGTTTCAGTTCCAATTGTGGATTGCTCGTAAAACTGGAACAAACAATCTTATTTCCATTGATAATGATTAATTATAGTTGTATTTTCCAAACTGAAGCTGAAATGACAATATTCACGTGCAGATCAAAACATATAAACATATCTACGACCCTCCTTTGAAACTAAGTTTTTTCTGCTCATGAATTCAGAAAACTGTTGAGTAATTGATACAAACTGCTGTTGATAAAAAACACATTGCTACAAAACACACATTAAGAACTTTTTCCGGTGACCTCGTATTGAGCAGTCTGTTTAATCTACACGAAATTGATCGTTAGTGACCCCTATAAGCCTTCAATTTTTCTATTGATGTATTATGATTGTGAGATATGCAGCCAAACATACACCAAAATAGATCATTAATAACCTATGAATGGTCGATTTCTCCATCAATGTATCATTGTGGTATAGGCAACTAAACATATACGAATTCTAATATTAATCAAATTCCACATCATATTACCTTTGCGCTGTCAACTTTGTGTATTTTCAAATCCAAATATTGTAAGTTTTCTCCTAGTTGACGGAAATGGATATCGAAAATTTCACATTGATCTCAGCAATGAGGTCGACGGAATTGTTTTGTAATGAACTAGTATATTGAAATGGCGATTAATAATCTCGATCATTAATCGCCACAATTAATACACCAGTTGATTCAATGAATATAAAAATGTATATAAACAAATACAGACACGTTAAATTGAAACGAAACATGTTGTATGGTCAATAAACAACTGATCATACCACCTGAAATAATCGAGCGCTATAGATATAGAAAAGGAAACAAATCTTTTATGTATTATTATTCAGAAATCTGTTTTTTTAGAACCTTTCTAGAATTTACGTGTACATTTTTGTCAGGTTTTGTGCATCACTTTTGTTTTTTTGGTTTACGCAGTCATGAAGATTGATTCGATTCATGTATCCCAACAATCCCTTTAAATAAGTTTTCTAAAATTTTTGTTGGTATATTCTGGTTTTTAGGTATTGTTTAGTTTGCCCTATATAACATTTCTCACATTCACAGGGAATCCATATCAATATTATAACGTAGTAAAATTTGTTTGTTTGTATGTTATTCCTGGAACTACTGAACCGATTTTATTTTATTTTCACAAATTGAAAGCTAAACCATCTCCGTGTAACACAGGCTCGATATTAATAAATTATATATATATATATATATATATATATATAGAGAGAGAGAGAGAGATACTATTATAAAATTATATAACTGTAATTGTCTTTTTGTTTGTTCGAGCATCACGAAAAGCTTGTCATTAGACTTATAAACTGGTATGTATCTCATCTCGCTACGATGACGGGAACCGGAGATATAACAATAAAACCACATTTCGTCAAAACAAAGTGAAACTAGTATTAGGTGAGCTCCCATTTCAAGTATATATAAATATTTTTTTTTCTTTGACCCTCGTATTTTTAGAATTTCGGATTTGTTAGGATAAGTCCAGACGGAAAAAACTTGTTATTTCATGTACGTTTCGGCAGGCACTCATGCCTTTTCCAAAATATTCATTGGTGAACTGTAAAAATGTTACAAATTAGAAAAATAGTGTGAATGTTGGAGAAAAAGAGATTGTTACTTACCATTAAGCGTATATTTTGGATTTTTATTATTCCAAATGGTCGAATTGCTTCTACTGATTTCTTTCTCAGGTGCGGTGAAACAATTTGAAAAAACATTCAACATATTGTTTTTTCTGTAAAAGACACAGTTGAAGAGATTTTTATCGACTGAAAGGAGGCCAGGCCATCTTGGCAGATGTAAGATTGTGTTTTTTTTTTATAATTATTGTTTTTTTGGTGTGGGGTTTTTTTTTTGGTTGGATTGTCGATTGGATGTATACATTGTTTTTTGTTGGTGTGTACGAGGGTGATATTTTTACGGGTGGACGTTTTTGAGATTGAAGTAGGTTGTGGTAACGTTTATTAATCAAATTGGTATTTTTTTTGTCATTAATTGATTTTTTTTGTTATCTCTATGGCTTCAGAAATTTAGTGTTTAGGTTAATTTTTTTCTGTTTTCAGAGTTTTGGTTTCGTCAAAGTTGAATTTATGGTTTAGTTGGGTTTCATGTTTTGATAGAGCAGATTGTTTTTTTTTTGTCGTATATGTGGGACTGTATTCTTGATGCCAAGTTTCGACTAGTTTGTCCCATATTCACACCATTGCAGTCATTGCAAGGAATTTTGTATACTACATGCGACTATTTCTTTTTTGGGAGTTGAGTTTTTAGTTTGCTGAAGTTATTGTTCAGAATGTTGTGACCCTTAAAAGCAAGTAAAATGTCATATTTTGAAAGGAGGTGTTTTAGTTGTTCTTACAATCCTTTTATATAAGGAATAGTTATACATTTTTTTTGGGGTATTGTTTCTATTGTTTTTTGAGCGGTTGTTGTGACAGCTTGTCTTGGAAGACCTGGGAGAAACAGTGATAAAAAAAACCTTGATTTTAATATTCCATTCTTCTTCAGATACGTTGATGAGTGCATAACTGCAATCCCCGAGGACAAAATGCAATACGTCTTGAACTCCTCTACTACCACAAAAAAATGCAATTCAAGTAGAAGTAGAATCGAAAAACAAGATCAATTTCCTTGATATAACCTTGCACAAAAAAATGACTCAATACGAACTGAGAGGTACACCAAAGAAACATGGTCTTCGCGATATACCAATTTTAACTCCAATCATCCCTTATCCCAAAAAATCGGTGATAATTGGGTTAGCCGATAGAGCTATCAAATTATCTGATACAGAATTTAGAAAAAAAGCAATCACCAATGCCAAAAATGCATTGATAAAAAACAAGTTCCCCCTAAAATTAACAAACTCAATTTCCAGTTACCAACCTGTTTTACAACAACCAATCAAAAAACAATAAAGACAATACCCAAAAAAAAATTCTAACCATTCCTTATATAAAAGGATTGTCGGAGCAACTAAACACCTACTCTCAAAATATGACATTTCACTTGCTTTTGAGGGTCACAACCTTCTGAACAATATTGCATCAAATTGTCACTAGGTACCGCCGGTTAAAAGTTACTTTTTTCGGCGTACCTGAAGATGTGAATGGTGATTTTGTTTTTGTTGAACCCGATACCTGCAAGATCAAGGGAGGACTAGTTCAACCTATGGAAGATCGAGATCAACGCGGAAAAGAGCCAAGCAATACTTTTCACCAGAAGGCAGAACAACACCGTCAGGACATATCATCATGAATGACCAACGAATCCCATGAGTCGCCCTGGACAAAAGATTGACATTCAGGCAACACGTAGATCGGAGGCTCGGACAAGCGAAAGGAGCCCGAAAGAACCTCTACCCTCTCATAGGACGCAGTAGCAACATGGACCTCCAGTTGAAGCTGCTCCTTATCAGGAACATCCTCCTCCCCATCATCCTGTATGCATCCGCCGCATGAGGTCAATGCGCACAAACACACAGGACCAAGATCCAGCTATTCTCAAACGTGAGCCTAAGAATGGCAGTGAACGCTCTCAGATACGTCCCGAATAGATTTATCTACAGACCTGAATGTCAATCCGAACTCCATTGACGACCATCTTCGGAACCACGTCACCGCGACGTTCCTGAAGACGGACACCCACACGAACCCGGTGATCCAAGACATCCACGCGAACCTAAACCTGGACGATCCCATGTTTACAGAAAGGGAAATGTATATGCGACCAGTCTACCAGAACGACCGTCCACCACCGAGAGTAGCACTCCGGTGCGTCAGGTGAGTAACAACGCAATACAAAATACGTAAGATCAACACACCCACATCACACCATACACTTACACACCCATCAGGTACATCACCACCATGCACTCACAGCACAAGTCAGGTAAACATACAATGATCAGATGACAAGGGGTTTAAAACACTCAGAGGCTGACTTCATACCACAGGAGGTACGATTCCAATCTCGCAAACGTGCCATTTGCGAGTTGAGGACCGCGGGGGAGGATGGAAGTGGACAGTAAATCTCGTTCACACATAACGTGAAGGGGATTTACTATCCATGGGCTCTCAACCTTAAGGGGGGCATGGTGTGTGTTTATGTTGGGTCACGCTTTGGCCAGAGCTCTCCGGATCTCTGACTGAAACCGATATGCGGATTGTCAGGTGGACCCGGCATTTGCAATCAATTCTCATTTTTATGGACATTTGCATAGATTTTCAGGTGAAGATCATTCAACTTTCTACGTGGTATTTGCCAGGAAAATAGTTATTTTTCGCTTGTGGTCTACCAATTGTTTTTCAATTTATATTGATTCCGTTGTGAAGAAAATATTGATTTCTTTATTCCTCTATTAATATATTGGTTTCAAAGAAGAGTAACAAAAATGCAACCAATTTTCCCTTCCTAAAGGAAAATGGAACCAGAAATTTTGATTTTCACGTTATTCGTATAACTGAAAATTCAGCGGAAATTAGTTGAAACACTTTTGTCTTGTGTCGATATTTTTTATCCAATGTCAATGTTGTTGGTTTGCCCAGTATGAAGTTTCGTCATGTGACCACGATCTATTGTATTGTGCAAGCATTTACGAGCCTTGAAGGCGCTGCATAGCTGTTTTCCGATCCCTCTGTTTGAACAAGTATAATCGCATGTTTGTGAAAATACATGCTCTGGAATGAGATTTGTTACCAATTAAATTTTTCAATAAGTTTACCAATTTAAATTTGATTGACGGTTCATAGATGAAAAATTCTTCTTCAATTTGGGTGGCTGCACTCAAAAGGTGTATTCCAATCAAATAAACATATTTTGCGACAGTGTCTATGTTGTAGATAATGTATGAATTAGGTATATTCGGTGATACTACATCTTGCATTACGAATTGTTTGTATACCCAGTCCAACCCTGGCTTAAACTCATTATTCTGGACCAGAGTCTTGAAGTTGATATTCGACCACAATCTAGGGGCCAATAGTGAGTTAGGCAAGAAGGAAATCTTACTCAACTAGTGAACATGCAAATTGAGATACGGGAGATGAATGGATAATACATTGTGTGGAAATTAAGAAGGATAAGTCGAAGAATAAATAGAAGTATTGATGAGGAATGTCGAACAGTAGGAAAAGAGTAGTGAAATGTCCAATTCAATAATAATAATAATGATAATAATGTTTATTTACCATAACAGTAATTATAACAAATATATAAATTCACGATAGATCAACATTAGTGGGTAAATAAGCAAAGTAGATCCACAAAGGATATCTTGCGCGTGGATCTCTGAGGCTATTTGCAATTATTATTCAACGCTCCAATAATATAAAAATATAAAAAGAATAACATAAAATGTGATTTTACAGTAATGATAATAGTGTTAGTATGACCATACCAGACACCTTGTATTGATGAGTTATTGAGATATACATTTCAAACACTTTTACTATTTTCAACTATTTTCAAGATCTATCAAACAGTTTGTCATTTCTAGAATTCTGGTTTATCCATTTCTTTTATTTTCTTTTGAATAATGGTAGGGAGTTGAGATTCCTGATTTCAATTGGAATTGAGTTGTAAAGATCAGGTGCCAGAAATTTATAACATCTCTGTCCAACAGTTTTAAACATCTTTGGCACATCCAGATCACTTTTTTTTTACATCGGGTGATGTGAACATGATCAACTCGTTTACTCAGTGCAATATGTTTACGTTGATATACCAGGAGAGTTAGAAAAAGAGCTTGGGGTATATCAAGAAAACACTATTCTCTATACAGGGTGTTATGTAAGTACGTAGCCAAACTTGAAGGAGTGATTCTTTGAGTAATTCTAAGACGGAAAGTTCATATTGACAAAGATCCGGTAATGCTTCGTTTTCAATATACAGGGTGTCAACATTTTTAAAAGAAATTGTTTTTTCTTAAATATCTAAATAATCCTTCAGCCGATTTTGTCGAAATTTGGCAATGTTATTTGGGGTAGCACGGAGCTAATTTAGCCTTCACTAGATTGAAAATATCATGTCCAGTGGCGTCCCGGAAGGCACCTTAACCAATATTTTTTTGCCAAAAAAAATATGCGCCACTGATTTTTGTATTGTTTTCGCATTGAGCCACTTTTTTGTTTATTTTTAGCATTTTTTCGTATATTTCTTTGTTTTCGAAAAAAAAACACTTTATTGGTATGTGGTGGAGCCGGAAATGAAAAAAAACATGAAACAACAAAAACCCTTTATTGAAATCAACAAATGGTACGCAATTTTTTTCAGTGAGAGAACATTTAACAAGAAGTAACACAAAACTAACAATAGTTGCTTAAAATGTCCTCCTTCAACTTCAATGCAAGCATTACCTTGTAACGATATATCTGTTACATTTCTTATTGATATGCTCAAAGATTCATTTATTCATTTCAATCGACAATCCCTATTGAAAATCTTAGCGTCCTCTAACCGTGGGCAATGGAACAGTCATCACGGCTGAGAATAGTGTTAGCGAACGCAGTCATTCTGACTGCACGATGATGTTAAAAAGGAATGAACAGGCGATTCTCGCCCTTTTTACCGAGCAAGCTACAATAGCGTCCACTTGTAAACGGGTGTTCTGAAACTTGTCAGCCATCATTCAATAAAGTAGATTTGGTTCATGTTTAATTAATTAATGAATTAAGAGCATATTTCCTTTTCTTCTACGAAATTAATTTCAAATCAGTGAGTTTTGGTGTGGCATCAGGAAAGGTATGAGAGAATGTGTTTGTTCATAAGGATGAAATATAAACCATTTTGGAGTATGTTTTCAACGAGGACGTCGGATGGCTCTTCACAAAGAGTATGATTTCTGAATTAATCTTTGTAGTTTGTTCAGTAAATTGCATTGAGAGTTATTTAGGTAAATCTGATAATAGATTACAGTGTCGTTCATAATATATTCTTCTAAGGAGTTCTGTTAAAAGAAAATGAATGCCACATGTGATTTATCGGATTGAATTGTATTAATATCAATTCTATCTTATTTGATTACTTTTTTCTGACAAGGGTTTATTGGGAATTGATGAGGGTTTCACAAATATATGATATCACTTACACTGTATTTGGTATGATATAGTTGATAATATATATTTTTCATGATTTTTATATTTGAGTACATCTTTGGTATGTTTCCATATTTGGTGTTAATTATCACCGAGCTGTGGTTTTTATGTAGGTGAAGCGATCACGTGTGTATATATTTATGCATATATTTTTTCCTTGAAATTTGGAATATTCTTTGATCACCTATAAACCTTTTTGAAAAGGCATTTGACGACTGATCAAACATAGTTCTCATATGCTTTCTCCTGAATATCATTGAAATTGAAGTCATTTTCGTATTTCGTTTTTTATATTCTTTGTAGAATATAGTATTGGCTGCTCAAGATCAGAATGAATATTTTTTTTTATACATAAAGCAAAAATCATTTTTATTAAATCATAAAAATAATTCTTCAATTTCAGTATTGGATATTACTGATTTGTATACTCAATTAATTTTGAGTAATAATCTCTTGATGAGATTATACTCAATTGTAACAACAATGAGTTGAGGAGTGCATTGAAAATATTCCAAGTTTCAAGAAGTTGAATTTTTGTATATCAAATTCTGACACAAACAATATTGTTTTCATGTTGAATCGCTGAGAACACACTCAATGGACCAGAAGCTGATGCTTGTGTCTACTTGATCGGTCGCCCAGCAGCTATAAGTACCCCCTGATTGCGAGCCAAACAACTTCGTGAAGTCTAGCTACGTGCTTAACAAAAATACAATCAAGGTATATCGTCATCGATAAACCGACAGGTTCAGCAAACAAAAACAGTATTAGTTTTCTTGCGTTGGAATTTGAAATAAATCTTTCATTCAATATATGTTAAAGATCTGGAAATGATGTAAATTTATAAATCTTCCATTCAATATATGTTAAAGATCTGGAAATGATGTAAATTTGTAAATAGATTGTTATAAGTTGGTAATTGTTTTCTTGTTGTAGTTATTTACAGAAGGAAAGTTATCTGATGTGCAATCATAATTGAATAGGGAATTTGGATTTTTGCCCTAGTTTAAATAAAAATTCTGGCGTCCATTCTCGTCTTAACATTGATTTCCGAACACGTTGAAATATTTCCGGCGTATATGTCGTATCCGTTGAATTGAGTCTTCTTCAGTATTGACTGGAGTGTTATAAACGAGGGACTTTGAATGTCCCCAAAGGAAGAAAACTAAGGGATTTAAATCCGGTGACCTGGGTGGCCATGACGCGAACGATCCAGTTTTCTCCATAAGTTGCATCCAGAAATTGACGTGCATGAATCACAGTGTTCCTTTTACTGCCAGTGAGACATTTTCTAATAGTACATAACACACATTCCAAAAAGTTTATGATTCAGGAATATTTTTTCTTCATGCCAATAACATTATATTATATTTTTAACATGTTTACATGACGATTCGTGACAGAACTGTTTGAATTGAAATATCCCTGTAGTGGTCCTCGAAAATTCTGGTTTGACGACGATTCGACAAAACTTTATTTGCCATCTTCAGTTGAGGTGTAGCATCGAAATTGATAATATTCGATATAGGAAAACTAACTGGAATAATTTCAGTAAGGGGAGATAAAAAATACTTTCCAACAAGTATTGCATTGCACTAGATGAATAGTGGATTCCCTGATTTGAAAATTCAGTTCTACACAAAATTTCCTATGGATATTGTGTCATTACAGCGGGTATACGATATACATTAATGGATGTAATTTCCAAATATTCATTACATTTGAATAGCCAAGTAATTACCAAAATGGAATTCCATAGCAATTTGTGAAATATTAACATATCAGAGTGCAATGGAGGACTATTAGCAGATCATTCGTAACTCAATTAACATCAATCGAATTATGTTCTCAATCATTTCACTCCGAAATTTTACAATTTGTATATATGGGAGTGATCTCAAAAAAAAATAGTGAATTGATACTGAAACAATAGTCATTCAATTCAATCCAATTTATTCATCACACATAGTTACATAAAATAACTCAGAACATAGTTATCACATTGATTCAATGGTACACCCAAAAAAGGTTTCCCTGGAGCATGGGCGCGGAGTTATTGTGATTTTAGTAATAATGTAAGTATAGAGAAATACATGGTACCTTCATATATTTTAAGATTTATTTTTTATTGATTTTGATGAAATACGTTCGATTTTGGTTTGCATCAGTCAATTATAGGTATGTTATATTCCTGTCTATCGATAGAACGATGAATTGTAGTTCTAGGTGAGTTCTGAAGCCACATTTTTCAATAAACCACTAGCGACTGTATATCGCAATTCGTCAGGGATTTCAGCATATATTACGGGACAGAGGTATAGGAACGATCTTTGACATTTTTTTGTGTTTACTTTTGCTATGGCTGTTGTTTTATTCTTGCAGCTAGTATAATGTTCATATTTAATTTGTCTTTGCTCATTCATACGACTGTGGTGATGGATAATATGCGATTGGTAATATAACTGGCGAATATCTAGGGTTTTTCCATTCCAAAAATAAGGTTTCGGAAGGGTATCTATAGTTTTTTCCACAAATGACTTTCAGAATGCATTTCTGCGTTGTGTTAAGTGGGTTAAAGTTAGTATTGTTTATTCCACCCCATACTTCGATCCCGTGGGTAGGGTGCCTTTGAATCGATGTATTGTAGAGTATTGTAAAATATTTCATATCGAAAAGTTTACTATTCATTTGGAATATATTCGCAATGCTTTTGAATTTTTTACTAACATAGTAAGCATGATGATCCCATTTCAGACTTTATTATGTAGTAATATTTCCAAGTACTTATTTTGTGTAACTGATGATATGTCGGAGTTCTTATCTTTGTATTTCAGTAGCTTATAGTTTGGGTGATTATAATTATAACTAGTAACTGGCATGAACAGACTTTTATAAAAATTTATTGTGAGGGGTCTGTCATTGAAAATGTTTATAACTTTTCAATGTCTCCCAAGGAGAGTCCCCCTAAAAGAGCAGCAAAGCTGATAATATTACCTTGGATTGTAGTGTTGAATAGATCGTTGGTGTGAACATTGGAGAGTAACGGCCTCAGTACTGTATCCTGAAAGACAACATATTCGATCATTTTTTCATTGCTTTTTATGCTATTGATGTTGATTGACGCTCTGTTTCCTACTACGTTAATTAATGATATGATCTTTGTTTTCATGAATTTTTATCATTTATGTGAAACTAAGTTTTGTCTCATATTTTATAGATATTTTGATATAATTATAAGTATTTGGTTATGAATACATATTGTTTCGGATCTGGGGTTCGTCTTTATCGAAAGTACTCTACTGATCAATGTCTGTTTATTACACGTCATACTTCACAATTACAGCACAATTAATCAATCTCACGCGACAACTGTCCGACGGCTCACTAACTAAACTCCATTTGATCAAAGAAAGAAATAATTAGCTGACTCTCTCGCCTGTTAGGCCCACTCGAAGGTCATTAACGACGAGAACACTTTTAATCCATCACCTATGTTCCTATCCCAGCAATATAACAGTTCGAATTTCTAAAATTGAATGGCACTATTTCGGTGACAGTATTTTCAAGTTATTCATGATTCAGAGCGAGCTACCGAATATTTTCCATTGATAGCTTTTCACATAGTCAACTACCAACATTGACATTCTTACGCTAAAAGTGGGAAAACATCAAGTAACTCTCCCAAAAGGAACTCAATTCTGTTTATCAAGTAGACAGAATGGAAGGCCAGATTATTCATTCAATAATTAATGAATTTTGAGTGTTGATCATGCATCTACAAACATTCGTAGATTGAAGTTTGTTAGTGGTGGCTTTCCACAAAGGCGCATCTAACTTTAAACTCCAATTCCTCTCCCATATCGGCATCCTCTTTGACATCACCTCATCTTCCGTAGACTTTGACTAAATGAAATGGGTGACAGCCAGAAACTACTAATGACACGAATATCTATATTGGCTCACCGACTGGTGAAACCAAATCCTGAGCGGATGTGCGACAACAACGGATTTGTTCATTCATTTTATATATGAATTAATATATATATATAGGTATATATATATATATATATATATATATATATATATATATATATATATATATATATATATATATATATACAGGGTTTAACATAAGCACGTTAAAATATTCAAGTGACGTATTCCTGAGACAATTTTGAGAAAAAAGTCTATATAAACTTGTGTCCGGAAATGCTTCGTTTCGGAAATACAGGGTGTTGAATTTGATTTTTTTGTTCGCTTCTTGAAAATAACTTTTGCAAAAAATAAGTTATTTGCACGAAATTTGGTACCCGGGTTTTTTTTTTGACGTGGGAAATCATAATTTCGTATTAATTTTCATGTAACATCTAGAGGGCGCTGCATACGCTGTCATTATTTATTTCAAATTGCCCTAACATTTTTGACAGTGAACTTTTGGTACTTTCCATGAAAAAACCTCATTTCCACAGCTTTTCCAAGTAAAAAAGGTACACTTCCTCAACAACGCTGGAGGTGATCGTTTTCGAGATATTTACAATTTTCTATATCGATGCATGTTACTTAGCTCCTAGAGCGCTAAGTGAAGTTGCTGAGAACGTCAAAATAAACTACTTTTTTCCTATGAAATGTTTATCGAAAAATGATTTGTTTTCGAGATACAGATTGTTGGAAATTTTTCAAAACATGGTTGGTTTTTGTCATAAGTTTTTGGCAACTGCAGTAATTTTCATCAAACTTTAAACACAGACTTCTTCTTTCAAACTGACCATTATCAAACTGCTTAATCAATCCGAATTAAAAATATTTGTCAGGTTTGATTATTCAATCAGAAAGAGCTACATTTCGGAGTTTGTAAAAAAACAATTCGGAGAAGTACGTACTATGTTATTTATTAGGCAATTAAACATATAAAAATTTAATGGAATAACTATTACAACAACTGTTCAAAGTGACGACCCCCAACAGTAATACAAGCTTCTGCTCTCCTCATCATGGAATTCCGCACCCGTTGAAAAATGCCGGGAGTGTTTCTCATCGTTTCGCAACAAGCTATGATGCGATCTCTTAACATTTCCTCGTTTTCAATGGGGCTAGCATGAACTAGTGATTTCGGAGACCAATGGAAACATCTTCCATAAGCTGCGAATGCTCGTGTTCCAAAAAATTATGGTAGGCATCTCCATTCAAACGTAAGGGGGGAAAATAGGGCCCAATTAAATAATCTCCAATCATGCCTACCCATACATTGAAAGAGAATCAGTCTTTGAAATGAGTTTGCGTTATCGCATGTGGGTAATCTTCCAGCCAGATGTGGTTGTTATGGAAGTTCATGTTACCATTTCTTGAAAAATAGGCCTAATTTGTGAAGAGAATTTTCGATAAAATTTGGGGATGTTGTTCGACTTTTCTTTGAAGCCATTGAGCAAATTCGATACGTGATTGAGAATCACATAGCGTAGGTGCCTGGACATGCTGAATATGATAAGGATATAATTACTGTTCCCTCAAAATTCTGTAAACGGTCATGTGACTCACATTTGAAGTTTGACTAATTTTTCTTGTACTTGTCTCTGGATGTTCACTAATTTCTTCGAGAACCGCCTCCTCCCATTCCACAGTTCTTGTAGTCCATGGCCGTCCTACTGCAGAATTTCTTTCAAAGCTTCCAGATTCGGAAAGTCGCCGAAAAAGATTCGCAAATGTCGCTGCACAAGGAGTGACGCGTTGGGGATACCTTTCCTGATAGATACGTCTGGCCTCGGTTGAATTTCCTCCAGCCAAGCCGGTTGCAAAAACCATATCAGCCATTTCAGCATTCCTAAAGTCGGGCATGGTACCAAAAAATCACTTTATAAACTCCGAACTGTGAATTTGTCAATGAATAGTTGAAAATGTGACAGCCAACTTCTATTTTTATAAACGAACGTTCATAGCCTACTCGATTTAATCAACTCAATTCGCAAGCGGAAAGTGACAAAAATTATTGAAATCAAATTTGGCTATACTGATTAAGCAGTTTGATGATGCTCAGTTTGAAAGAAGTCTGTCCGGGTAAACTGCGTATAAAGTTTTATGAAAATAACTATAATTGCAAAAAACTTCTGACAAAAACCAACCATGTTTTGAAAAATTTCAACAATCTGTATCTCGAAAACAAATCATTTTTCGATAAACATTTCATAGGAAAAAAGTAGTTTATTTTGACGAGACGTACCACATACTTAGTTTTTGTAATGTTCTCAGCAACTTCACTTAGCGCCCTAGGAGCTAGGTAACATGCATCGATATAGAAAATTGTAAATATTTCGAAAACAATCACCTCCAGCTTTGTTGAGGAAGTGTATCTTTTTTACTTGGAAAAGGTGTGGGAATACGGTTTTTTCATGAAACGTACCAAAAGTTTACTGTAAAAAATGAATAACTTATTTTTTGCAGAAGTTAATTTTTAGAAGCGAACAAAAAAATTCACAAGTTTATGTGGATTTTTTTTTTAATTGTCTCAGGAATACGTCACTTGAATATTTTAACGTACTTATGTTACACCCTGTATATGTTGAGTTACCTATATATATATATATATATATATATATATATATATAATATATATATATATATATAATATATATATATATATATATATATATATATATATATATATATATATATATAGGTAACTCAACAATGACAGTGACAAAATTTGAGTCGTGTAAACTTATGCTTTATTCAACTTATCATAGCGATTATACAGGGTGATTCAAAAGTATTTTGACAAACTACAGGAGATGATTCCTCGCAATATTCTTATATGAATTTCCCAAATAAATATATGTCCGGAAACGCTTCGTTTCCAAGATACAAGGTGTTGAAGTTTTATTTTTATTTTCGTTTTTTCAAATAACTTTCAAAATACTGACCTTAATTAAACGAAAATTAGTATTAAGAGGTTTTTTGAGAGGTGTCGAATTTGATCCTGATGTTATTATTGCTCTTATTCGTAGGGGGCGCCACCTATAAGTCTTTCTCTTTTTTGAAGATTCATAACTTTCTTGAGCGTACTTCTAGCACATTTTTCAGTGAAAAAATCAATTTTTTCATCATATCTACCTAAAAAAGCTACTCCTATAAGCAACCGTTTTCTAGATATTTGGACTTGAGAATTTCAAGTCGATTATTTGATAATCGATGCGTGTTGAAGTTATTATTGCATTTTTTATTGGAATGCTTAGGAAATGAATTTGACGTTTAAGTAAGTAGGTAATAACATATGTGACAGTTAAACGTTTTGTTGTTTTGTTAAAGTTTCTGTGAGTTTTAAAACACTAATTTTGGAAAAATGGATTATTTGAACAATAATGCTCATTTAGCCGATATGCATTTCGTTTATGCCCTTGCGGATGGGAATGCGCGCGAAGCAAGACGTATTTACCAGCTTCAAGAGGGCAGCTGATATTATTGGAAGACCACGAGCAGTTCGAACCCCAGAATTGGAAGAAGCTGTTTTGAACGCTCTCGAGGAGAATCCAGAAACAAGTACAAGAATAATTGCTGAAGCTCTCAATTCCCCTCAGTCCACAGTTTGGAGAATTATCCACTATCAACAATTTTATCCTTACCATATTCAAAGGGTACAAGCTCTTTTGCCACGAGACTTTCTCCAAAGCATTACTAAGTGTCAGTGGTTTTTGAGAAAATTGGCTGGAAATCCTCAATTTTTAAGAAATGTTCTCTTGACGGACAAGGTAACTCCTCTCGAAATGCTATCACAAACTTTCATAACAACCATGTTCGGGCTCTGGAAAATTCGCGCGCAGTTAGTGAAAGACATTATCGGTATCAATTTTCTGTAAATGTATGGGCGGCAATAATTGATAATTTCTTCATAGGTCCTTCATTACTTCAGTTCCGACCGAATGCCGAAACTTACAGAAACTTTTCAGAAAATGAATTGTCGGGACTACTTCAGAATGAACCACAGAAATTCGTACCGGCATGTGATTTATGCATGATGGGGCTCCGGCCCATTTGAGCGTTGTAGCTAGGGAATTCCTTAACACTGTCTATCCAAATCGATGGATCAGTAGGGCTGTAGAAGAACCTAACCAGGCGTGGGCACCAAGGTCCCCAGATCTAAACCCGCTAGATTTTTATTTTTGTGGACATTCGAAGTCACTTGTTTATAAAACTCAAGTAGCGAACGAGAAAGATCTAAGAAACCGAATATTAGACGCCTGTGAAACAATAAGAAACAAACCAATAATTTTTGAGCGGGTACGAGATTCAATGACTAGGAGACTGAATGCCTGTATCTTCGCTGATACAATTCAGTCTCCTTCATTTTATTCTATTCTACATATTCAAAATTCCTTGAAATAAAATGTTGATATTTCTTGCGAATTTTATTAAAACAAATACAGATTTTGCACCTTCGATACAAAAATGGCTATTTCAAACGAGTAAAAATAAATAGAATAGATGGCGCCCCCTACAAAAAACCAAAACTACTTACTTAAACGTTAAATTCATTTTCTAAGTATTCTTGTGAAAAATGCAAAATTATGGTAATAACCTCAACTCAACCTCAACATCGATTATCAAATAATCGACTTTTCCAAATATCTAGAAAACGGTTGTTTATAGCGACTTGTAACAGGGGTAGCTTTTTCACGTAGATACGATAGAGGAATTGATTTTCTCACTGGAAAATGTGCTAGAAGTTTGTTCAAAAAAGTTAAAAATCTTCAAAATAGAAAAAGACGTGTAGGTGGCGCCCGTTACGAATGAGAGCAATGGTAACGTTAGGTTTGAATTCGACACCTCAAAAAACCTCTCAATACCAATTTCCGTTCAATTGAGGTGAATTAAGGTCAGTATTTCGAAAGTTTAAAAAAAAGGTTATTGAATCTAATGTAATGATGTACATGATCATCGTAGAATTATTGAGTTGAAAAATAAGGAGTGAAAAAAAGTTCTCTTCGTCGACCGTTTTGGGAAAATCTCAAAACAGTTCGATGAGAATTGTGCGGTACACTCTTTGGAATCAATAAGATTATTGAAGATTGATCTTATAATGAGGAAGGTAATATCTGCAAAGGAATAATATTCAATGGCTTTTACACTATGCTACAATGTTCGGGGATGTCTTTCATCAAAGGTACTAATATCTCCAATATGGACGAGACATTATTGAATAATGTGGTATTTCTATTTATAAAATCAAAAGTTCTCAGTTACTTGCAGACAATATCTTCTATATGACTATCAGAATTAAATTACGAGTCTAATGTCACCCCAAAATTGATAATATCATCAGAATAGGTGAGTTCCTAAGTGTAAATTCCAAGGCATACGATGGAAAGTTCCACACTACGAGTGAACAACTGTGGTCGCAGAAGGGAACCCTGAGGTACCCCTGACATAACTTTATTCGTATATGATTTGAAATTATTCAGTGCTGCATACTTATATCTATTGTGAACGTATGAGTCTAAATGAATAAACTGCAAAGTTTCTGAGCGTTAAGAATGTTACAGAACGATGAAATTTCTCTAAGGCATCGAAAAATCGGTGCTCCCAGTAAGCATAAGTTGCCTCTTCTCTATATTGGTATACATGTTTTGTACATAGGGCAAAATATTTTCAGTAAGGAGCATTTCTTCTGAAAACCATGCTGAATAGTGACAAAAATTTTCACCTTGAAGAATATGTGTGAGCCCTCTTCAATATCAGTCTTATCAAGAATGTTAGTCTTTCTTGTGTAACTTTTTATTTTTCGTGATTAATTTCTGGGTCGACAATGCGAAACATCCATATCGATATCGATACGTACATGTTTGTAATATTTGAGTACAATTAATATGGAAAACAATTGATGCAGTTTTGGAGAGATGATTTATTCAAAGTCTGACTTCACAAGATTCACTTGCTTCTTTGTTGTTTACGCATGCTAAATTACAGAAATCACAAATGTATACATATCGAGGGCTGCAGTCCTCATCTTGAATGTGGAACAAATCCTACAAGATGGAATTATTTGGTAACAAGGAGAAACAACAATTTTGATTATTAGTAATGACTAACCAAATATGTGAAAAAATTATAATTATTATTATATAATTATAATAAATACAGTTTATATTGTGGGGAGGAACCTAGATTCTGGTCGCATGTTGCAATTTTTTCTTTTTTTTTTGGCTATAGGCCAAGACATAGGGAAGACTAATATTCAAAAAGTTACAGCTTTTTCTTTTTGGCAAGCGTGCTTCCTCAACAACATTATATCTGATCTGCACAAGGTTAAAATTATAAATTGATGTAAAAGAAAATTTTCCAAACTAACTTCGGCAGAACATTTCACATGTTTCTGTTATATGGTCTCATATTGGGAAAAGAGAAATATAGAGTAGTTACAAGAAAGAGTACACTTCATTGCAACTAGAGGGCGGTGGTGTAGTACCAAATGAAATTATCAATTGTTTTATTCATTAAAAACCACATCATTGCAATCAGTAACCTGAAGATTAAAATCATTACTTTATAAAAAGTTACACGGACCAATTTAATCTGGTGATTTACACATATTTTTTTTCTTTAAGAATTCCCAAGTAATCTTAAATATTTGATTCAATGCTCTCATCTATAGATTGAGAAATTCAAAATGTTTTAATTTATCAAAATTGGTGAGAGCAGGTTTTAGTGATTGGTTAACCAGACTGCAGTTGATACTTATTATATCTGTGTTCATGTGTCTGTTCAAAATTCTAGTGTGAGATGTTATATGTGAAATAAACAATGGAAAACACGTTTTAAAGATAAGCTTCATGCGCTTAAAAGTGAAAAATAATTGCTTTGGATGTGCAACGTAGGTAACTTCATGAGTTATAGATTCAAGAGCTTGTCGCACAAAGTTTTCAGTTCGGATACAAAAGCGACAAGCTTTTTAATCTATATCTTACGGAATAACATACATCGCAGGTCCACAGCATTTATTTTTTACCTTTTAGCGCATTCGAATGAAAGCTTGCCCTTAAAAAGGTTTTATTTATTAATTAATTTATTTTGTGCTTTTTAGTAAGTACGCCATAATCTATGCATCTTTGCTATTGTATCGTCATTATGAGTCCTTTTTCCTATAAGTTCTGAGCTATCTAGTTCTTCAATGAGGAAATCATCTAAAAATTAACTCTTCCGGCATACTGGAGCTGCCATCTTCAATTCGTGACTTCTGACAGAAAATAAAAAATCATAATCTCCGACCCCAAAAACCCCGACATACCAATTTTGAATTGAATCGGACCATAATTACAAAAGTTGTTGGCCATCTTGGATCTGCCATCTTGAATTTGTGAATTTCGAATGGAAATTCATAATCTACGACCTCGAAAACTCCAACATACCAATTTTAAATGGAATTGGACAATAATCACAGGTATCGGCGGCCATCTTGAATCTGACATTTTTTTTAATGAATTTTGACAAAAAGTTCATATTCTTCGACTACAAACCCCATACCAATTTTGAGTCAAATCGGACCATACAAACAAATTTCGTCTTCCTTCTTAGAGCCGCCATTTTGTTTTTTTCTCTAACAAAAACTTCATAATGCATTGTCACGGGAACTATTAACACCTGCCAAATTAATAATCAGGCAACTAGAAGTGGGTCAAATTTAACGTGCAAGATTTGATTACAGACAGACACACATCAGGACAGGTGAAACTAAATGAAAGCTCGTTCTGCTCATATCGGTCAAACGATTAATTCCTGATCTGTCCCAATGTCTCATTTTATTTTCAACGTGGACTAGATATCTTTTCTAAGGAATGTTTGTTTTGAAACTAGTTAAGATATTGGACTAATTTCTGTTTTTTTTCGACATATTATATAAATATCATATTCTTGTATTCTAGGAAAATAAAGAAAAATGTCAAAGAAAAATGATTTGTGGTTTACCATGCGTAAGCAATAAGAAAAAAAAAAAACTTGTGGAGTTAGTTTTGAGTAGGTACATCATTACTCCAAATCTTCATAACTTTACTTCGAGTCCATGGAATACTTTGAGAATTGAAGTGTTCACTCATATTGCCTGAGGCATTGGGTGGTATCAAGCTTCTCATATCAAGAGAGTCTGATAACCAATTGATATTTGGAATTTTGAAATATCCAGTTATTATGTTAGTCTGATATCGATTACTACGTTATTTCTCACTTGTAACAGGATCATAATCTCTGTGGTCTAGATATGTTGGAGGAGAGAAGTATTGTCGAGAATGCCATTGTTAAACATGATTTTGTTATAGAAACGACATGATGATTAGCAGCTTACACCGACTGAGATAAGTCGGTAAGTTTAGTTTTCGGACCCATTCTGTTTTGATGCAATACATTAAATTGAAATTCTTCATCAGATAACTAGAAACAATAGGGACCTGGAGCAGGCTTCGTTGTGCCTGGCACCAAATACTCTGAAACTATAGGCCAATACCCAAGCCTCTTCCAAGCGGAAATATACATTATCAAAAAAGCACCCAGTTCCACTTCGAAAGAAACTACAGGAACGGGGACATCACAATTATGTCCGATAGCCAAACAGCAATCAAAGCGTTCAGTTTCCCCATTATGAAGTCGATGATGGTATGGGAGTGTCCTCGTGTCCTCACGATTTGATTCCTGGGTTCCTCGCTTTTCCAGAAAAAGCTCAACGAAGATAAATAAGCGATGTTGATACAATGGCAACAGAGAGTCTTTGGTATGCGGCAAGCTCCCAGACAGCACAGAATATTCCTAGAATATTCTCTGAATATCCGAAAAAAGAAGAGTATATTCCGAATATACATAGAATATTCCTAGAATATTCACATGCCTCTAGCATATTCCAGGAAAATTCAAATATGCATATTCCTGGAATATTCTCGAGAGAATGTACCACGAATATTCTCGTGATAATATTCCTGTATGAATATTCATAGAATATTCCTGGGTGAATATTCATGGCATAATCATGTATGAATATTCATAAAATAATCAAAATTGAATATTCTGTATCGTATATTCATGGAATATTATCCCTTATTTCTATGGAATGAACACCAATAACCATTTTCGAGTTCAAAATATGGGAAAAGGATGAGAAAAAGTGCGAATAGATGTATTTGATTTGCAAACAGAGGTTTTGTTCAGACAAGCTGACAAAAATACATCACTTACTGACCGAATTATAATTGGTCAGAAAATATCGAGGTACACTTTCACGACCAATCATAACCATTCCGCGCGCGACAGCGTCTGTTGTTCATCCGGTAGTCGTAGCTTAACCCGATGGCAGAGCTGTAAAGTTGAATGCATTTCAAATAGAAATTTGACATCTTCTGGTTTTTTTACTGGTATGCAGTGGTATGAGTTACTTTTGCATATTTGTATGTGAAATTACTGTGTTTGGAATTGTTTAATGAATATTCTTAATAATCACCACAGTGTGGTAAGTACACTTGTACACTTTTATGTTACCATTCATTTCATTCCATAAAAATTTTATTTGTATATCACTGATCATTTCATTTTCAAGGCGTTTTCTACAAAATGCCTAGGAGAAAAACAAGCAGTGTTCGGTATGAGGAAGTACACCGGAAAACTGAAAATATTCTTAATGCAATTCTTACACAAACTCCGTCACAGCATGCAGAAGGACAGTTAAGTTATCAAGTTGAAACTATTAGTGATAGATTGGATTCAAGTTTTTCTGATTCAGATAGCAGTAGTTCGATCTGGCAATTCTTTCGGAGATATCCCTGTAGAAACGGGTTAATAAAACATGTTTAATTATTATAACTATATAGAAGAAGACCTGTTCAAATTCATGTTGTTTTATTTCAATGTAGGAAAAGGGTGCGCAGTCTGCGGAAATCAAATGTTTTTTTTTCTGAGAGGAACCTGCAATTCCAATCCACAAATACTCTGAGGAAAACAATTACGTATTGCACTACTGCCATAATTTTTGAAATGAAGTTTTGTTTCTTGGCGAACGTTAGCAAAAATATTGCTTGAATTGTCAGGTATAATTGTAAAAGTTCATATTATTGATGTAAAAGTGCCATTCGAAATTTTATATTTGCGGATACTCATGTGGGGAAACAGTTGTATTTTTCTACATTTTATTGGTTTATGAAATTTCAGGGAATGGTTTTTCTGTTCTGAGAACCATTTAGGATATTTAGGGAATATTACTATCATATTCCTGAATTACTTTCAATATCCTCGGAATATTCATACAATATGTTCATGGAATATTCTAGGAATATCCTTTCTGGAATATTCATGGAATATTGTGGGTATATTCTGGATATACAAGGAATATTCCCAGAGGATATTCCAGAAGTATTCTTTCTGGAATATTCATGGAATATTCTGGGAATATTCTGGATATTCCGGGAATATTCCTCATGGAATAATCAAGGAATATCTAGAATTTTCCCCACCAGTACATTTTAGGAATATTCCAAAAAATATATGTATATCCCTGGCACATTTAAGAATATTTCAATATCCCAAATATAATATTCTATGAATATTCATGGAATATCCAGTGCTGTCTGGGTAGCGCCCTCCTCGCTAACCGTTAGAAATCCAATGCACCAGTCAACCCCAACAAGAAGAGCTTACATCAATAACGGAGGTTTCAACTGGCTACTGCAATCGCAAGGACCACCTCAGGAACCTAGGCTTGGAGAAGAACAGTACCTGTAGGTACTACGTAGAGAACACAGGAAACCTCTCCAAATTTTGGTGCAGTGTGCTGCCGAACATGAAAAAAAACTGGGAATATACCAACTGGCAGTAGGAACAATACTACCATTAGATCTCCTCAATATCCTCAAATTCCCCAAGGGTTTACGGTTTGGGTGGCTTAAGCAGAAGAAGAAAGGGCACAATAGATCTATTCAGGTCTTAGTGCAAGTGTTACCACTCAATATTACCATTGGGATTTTCATAAAATGGGAATATTTCTGACCAAGTGAAACACTCTATCGTACTGAAGGCCTGCGTTATGAAATTTGATAAAACGTCCCTGTATTTGTTCCTAACACCACTGTTTTTTTGGAACGTGAAAATTTCCTGAAGGGGTATTTCTCCTCACTGTTGGAGTCGATGACATTCAACGGATCCAGTTCTTTTGGCTCTATGCGAAGCGAGATGGATAGAATTGAGATCAGGTTTGGAAACGTGCGCATAATTATAAATTAAAGAGTACGACCTTGAGAAATCAGTCAAGTTTGAATTCACTAGATGTCACCTGAGGATAACAAATGTTGTTTTGCCAAAACGTCATTTAATCTGACCTACTGAGGGCCAATTACACAAAGCGCTTGTAGAAACCCTGTTTCCACTCTCTTTCGATTCACCCTATACATATAGAAACTAGGCTTGGAACCATCTACAGATCTATAGATCACTATGTAGAAAATGCATAATGTCCAATAGTGGAAACGCATAAAGTCTATCGATCTCATCCTGACTCACTCGGTACAAATATCAACTGAAATTTCAATTTGCTCTACGAGAGTGGGAGTAGTAGGGCTGTGTGCACGGGGCAGAACCAATAGTCTTAATTTTGTATTTTGCAAATTATTCTTTTGTATTGTATTGTATCACTCTGCGATAAAAAAAAATTGCAGGCGATACAAAATAAAGACTCTCGGTCCAAAGAGACTACTTCTCAAAACGAAAAATTGATTAAAGGAAAGCTTTTATTATACAAATGCACTAAAAAGGAAAAAATAATTAATTCCATTGTTTGATCCAGGTTATTGTGTGGGTAACAAACAAAACATCTTGCCGTGCAAGATTACCTATTTTGTATCCGCGGCAAGTTTTTGAATCTGTTACTCACCTAGATTAAACAATGAAATCTTCTTTTTTTTTAAGTGCATTTGTATAATAAAAGCTTGTCATAAATTTTTTTTCATGATTTTTATTTTTAACTTTTCAGTTTCGTTTTTATCAACAACTAATAGAAGTTTGTTTTTAATATATTTTTTGTTTCATTAATTTTTAATTTTTCAGTATTCGTTGTTGAATAACTAGTTTAGTAATTTCTATCTAATTTATTTTTGAATCACAAAAATTGTAGAATGCATTGTCACCAAATTTCAAATGAATCGGACGATTAGAAGCGGGTCAAATTTAACTTGCAAGATTTGATTACAGACAGACATACAGACAGACACCCCGACAGGTGAAACTAAATGAAAGCTTGTAAAATGTCCTGATACTAATACTAAAATTATACCTAAATATACTGGACAGAGCATATTGAGATCTTTACTTTCTGAAGTTGGCTTCAAATGAATGCATTTCGTAACTATGACCACACTGTACATATAATACTGGTTTCACTCAACAGATCAGATATTTCAAAGAAATCCCAATAAAATACATTATTTGATACTTTCCCTCCCGGGTATCCTACGCCATCATTTCCAGAAACAAAACATTAACAGATAATGGTTGAAGCAGACAGAAAACGTCTCTCAACATTAGAGTTTGTCACAGGAAATAGAACAGACAGCAACGAGGCTGACATGAAAGGCTCTCAGACGGGTAGAGTAACGATTTGATAAAATATCCCGCTCTCTTTCCGAACTCCCGACGAAAAAATAATTAGTTTGTCCAAAAAAGTGGGAGAAGTAATGGATGTTCGATTAAATGTGATGTTCCGACAATTATGGTGATGGATGATGTTCAACTATACCGGACGAACACATTTGGAAGTCGGATGGAAAGAAGAATAATATATATGTGGTTTAGAAATATGGGAATTCTTCAGAAATAGTAGCTCAAGATAAGCTTCAATATTTCGTGAGCCACAGTCATGCACATTTTGAAAATATTGAATCACGATGATATTGATAATGGAAAAATGTTAACAAATGATCTGGGAAATAAAATGTGAACATGGAATATTAACTCGAAATCAATTAGATTTGTAGGCGTAAATCTGATTCCTCCAAATCGGCTGATAGATAAGGATTAATGAAATATGGAAATGAAATTATTGTTTCGAATTTAACTGGGCATCAGGGCCTTGTGATAATTCATTTTCACATATCAAATTCATTTGTACTGCATGCTATAACAACATTTTCAGAGTTCAATTATTTATTTGAAAAGAAGAGTCACCCAACAGACAGTCGCAGCTATCCAATTACAGGATAACACAACATCAAAGTGAAAGATACGGTACATTGGTACATTGGTAGTAGTGAACTTAACAATATAGAAAAGAGTGATCAATTAACATGAAGAGTTCAAGCTACCTACTAGTAGGATTGAAGTATGCATTCGAATTGTTTCTTGAAAAGTGTAAATTTCAGGTAGAAACTGTCAAGTTCATAGTTGTTAATGCAGGAGATTTTAATGTACAGTCTTGTGCATTGAATCAAAGGTGAGTTCCAAAGACAATTGTTTCAACTTTTTGGGATGATAAATTTTTTCCTTTCTCTTGTGGCATGACAGCAAACATTGAGAGATAAGTGATATAAACATTATGGCGAACAGACCATGTCGTTCACAACTTCAGAGATAAAACATATCCCATTTGTAATTTCTTTATTTTTACTATATTTTTCAACGAAATACCAATTTTTACTTTTTGACTTTTCACTTTACAATCAACAACTTCTTTCCCTCTTTCTTAAAACAAAGTAACAGTGAAAAATATATACAGGGACATACAATAGATGAAATAATAAAACAACTATGAAATAATCCATAACACCATTGAATATCCTTCTTTCCAGGGATTGGAGTTTGTAGGCTTTCAGACTACTTTCGTAAGACTCATACTGAATATGCCTATAATACCGAAAGTTCAGAGTTTTTATAAGTTTTTTCGGAACATCTTCTAAGCGAGAAGAATATTTATGGCAAAAGGTCGGGTTCGATTCCTAGCAGTGGATTTTTTTTGTCAAAATCAGTTCCAGTTACAAAAATATTTCTATTCATACTGAACAATTTATATTCATTTTGAGTCAGTGAGTGGGTTCAAGAGAAGTGAATAATCATTATGAAGGAATGAATCTGTGAAACGATCACTACGATTTTGGAACGAGAAGAATTGTTGTAAAAATTCAAAGACAGCATGAATTCTGTTCATTCATTAACTTTTGAATGTGATTTGGGGAATATTCTCATCAGATATAATTCGTGCAAGAGGATTTTATCGCATTTTTTCTAAAGCATTTTGCCTCTAGCAAATTCAAGTCATGCAATTTAAGCCCTTATTATCAAAGATTTAACAAAAAAAGCTTCGCTTCCGTGGCTTATTCAGCTAGTAAAACAACAAATCGCACTCAGTAAAATTTCCAGGCAAAATTCTTTCTCGAGTATTCGACAAAAATTTTAGCGACTCATTCCCTCATTATTTTGGAGCCAATCGAAGGCTTCTTGCTGTTTTATACTGATAAAACCACAGTCTATTCGATATTATTTCGCGATTAGACGCATACTGTTAATTATTTGGTATAAAGTAATTCAAAGATGAAGGTCGACCTGGGTTCACTTCAAACTTAAATGAGATGATAATATGACTCAACGATAACTTTTTTCCCCATTAGTAGAAAACAGGGTCTCCAAATGCCACCAGCATAAACTTTCTCCTACGAAAATATAATGATCCACTTATGGTTACATCTATTTTACGAATTCATGAAGGTGAACACATAAAACACAACGAAGATAAAAATTTGACATATTCGTATCAACAACCAATATTTCGAATTATCATTTCTATACATCAACTATTACTAAAACCGCAGAGCGAAATCTCAAAACTCATTTCCGAAGATTGTTCATTACTCATTCCACAAATTTAGTTGAATTTGAGGTTTCAAAAGGGAACGACCCAGAAGTTACGTGAGTTGGAAAAAGATAACATCGTTTCCTAAATGCTACACAAACGAACAAACTGCAATGTTGCATTTATCAGAGTTCAAAAGTAAAAAATTCAGTTACGTGAGATGTTACGTGAGTTACGTGAGAGTTACGTGAGAGTTACGTGAGATGGAGACATATGCATTGTTTTCTACATGCCAGACAAACGAACGAAACATATAATTGACTGCAGGGACAGATGGAACTAATTTCGTCTCGCTCTTATTCTCCTTTCTCTACATTTGACATTTCTTTCTGATCATTATGGATGAATTAACATGAAAAACGATTCCTTTGATTTTGGAACGATCATTGTTGTAACTTTCCACGTTGAAAATTCGAATATAATATGAATTCTGGTAGTTTGATTCAGTTTCAAATGTGATCGGGAAATATTCTCATCAAATATCATCCGTGCTAGAGGATGTTATTGCAAAATTTTCCTTCAAGCATTTTGCCTTCAGGAAATTGAACTCGTGCAATTTGCGGCCTCATTATCGAATATTAAACCACTCAAGCTTTGCTTTCGTGGTTTATTTTATTTTATTGTATTCTATTTGCATGTAATCTACAGAATTTATATTCCATTGATCGATTACAATTCCAACAGTAGTTAAATCTATAGTGAACAATATAGCCTGATAAATTACATATAATAATAATTACAGTTTCTACTTATGATTGTTAGCATAATGTTGTTTTCATTATGTAGGCCTGGATAAAAATGAATAACAAGAAACAATGATCAAACAGCGAAGTGTGTTGTAGGTTATTACAATTTCATTCCTACTGATATTCGACGCTCGCTTTTAGTAGGTTCTAGATTACTCGTTTTCTGATGAAGTCTATAGAGAGGTGCTTTTTCACCTAGACTAATGTACTATTTTTATGGACTCTACTGTGTAAGAAATTTTCGAATTGAGAGCCTGTGATAGTGTGAAAAGACTTCACTTTTGAATGATGAGAAGTTTCTAGACATTGTGTTAGGATCCAAATCATTCATAACCTTGCACAGTCTATAGAGAGGCCCATTTCTGCCCAAGTTAGTGTAAGCTCTGGGAGAAACGAATAAATATGTAGTTCTGTTATTGTGATTGGAGTGCCACTGAGTGAGTTTTTCTAAGAAATACGTGGAATCTTTTATTCAATAATCTATGCATAAATAGTACGGAATTAATTTCTCGTCGGTGCTCTAGTTTAATGAACTAGGTTTTTTTTTTGAATTTAATTTTATTTTTATACTATTCATAGTCGGCACCAGATATAGAGGCATATTTCAGTAAGCTCCTGACATAAGTGTTGTATATCATAATCAATATTTTTATATCTGTGAACCTGCAGGCGTTTCTGATTAAAAATCCTAATATCTTATAAGCTATATTTACGATTGTAGTCACATGCTAGTTGAAGTTATCGAAATATACTCCTAGGTCTTTTACAACATTTTTGTCAGCCAGAAAGTTATTGTCTGTGGTATTGAATATTTTTTCTCCTTGATAAAAATACTGAGAAACATTTTCCCATATTCAGAGGCAGGTTATTTTTTTTTGACCAGATTGCTACTACTTCTAGATCTCTGTGAAGAATATGCCAATCGTTAATATTATCAATGTTTCTATAGATTTTCAAATCATCTGTAAACATCAAGCATTCCGATGATCCCAAGCAACTCAGTAATTAATATATTGAGCATAAAAAAAATGGACCTAGATTGGAACCCTGCGGTACACCTGAAAAAGTGGTAAATATTTTTGAACAACCTCCCTTGAAGACGCGCATAGTTCTAACATTTCAGATAAAAATCCAATTATACTGAAATTTTTTAGTAAAATATCGTGGTCTACCTTGTCAAACCCCTTCGAAAAGTCTGTGTATATAACTTCTAGTTGTCCAGCCAGGTCGGCCACTTCATTTGCGCTCTGAGAAAATTGAATAAGGTTGGTTACTGTCGATTTTTTTCCGTCAAATGACAAATAATAAGACATCAAATCGCACTCGGTAAAATTTACAGGCTGAATGCTTTCTCGAAATTAAAAAAACATAAAAATTATCGATAAAATTCCTAGCACTTATGATATTACCCGTGATGGAACCCCTAGCACTTATGATTTTACCCTCGATAAATCCTCACCTCATCCATTGATCTATGGAAAGCAATGTCAGTAAAACGCGTAATGAGATTCTCTATCTCGATACGGAATAGACTTGTGTTATTTCAGAACTATTCATTTTATACAGTCCGCAGTATATCCCTGAGTAATTACACCTGGATTTCTTGAACATTCTACTCGCATTCGCAGAAAGATATATGTGGTTTGTGGTCGTGCCGTTTAGTCCTTTCTAACAGCGCTTTCATGAACTCCGAATTGCGATTATCCTGATTTCTCAGACGGAAATACCAACCTTAACGTTTCACAGCATCTGGGATCTTATTCAAGAGATTTCCACACAATGAATTCCCACATGATAGGATGGGAAGTTTAAAGGAAAACTTCAAATATTATGAGATTCATGGGTGGTAAAAGTATAGTGTAATTCTAAACGAAATTAAATTCTGCGGAGCTCTGGTGAGTACTTAGTTTGAGAATGCACAGAAGTTTTGCTCTCAAGTATGCTATGTAATTCAATAACAGGAAAATCATAATGGGATTTGACGGATTTGTTCGAAGCACTGGGAAGTATTGTCGCTGGTTTCATCTTTTGTAGTTGATCCAACTGATCCAATTGTCCTCTTCCCCTGGATACGGAGTTCTGATGGAAGTTGGAAAATGAATAGAGTTCTTCATGTGTTTTCCCTGCTGCATGAGTTAACCAGTCACAACTTATATTTTAGAAAACATGTACCAAGCAGGGAGGCATAGTCGTGGAAATAATAAACATTCTCATTTATAGAATAATGTACATAGAAAACAGAATGAACTAATGAATTTATACCTATCAGGAGACAATCACAAAATTGTAGTAGTAACCCCTTTACCACATGTCTTTCTAGATCCTCTAAACCCTTTGATTCTTTTTTTGTGCTCCCTGTTACTAATGATGATGTGGCACTCGCCAATGATAAATTCAAAAATTCAAACTCTTGCGATATATTCCATTTGAACGGTTGGATCATCAAAGGCGCACTGGTCTTCATTATCAAGCCTTCAACCATCATTATGAATGGTTGCATCAGTGAAGGCTTCTTCCCAGACATTTTGAAAATGAGCAAAGTAATTCAAGTAATACAAGCAAGGTGATCAAAATTCCCCGTATAATTATTTTTCTGAACAAACAAAACATTATACACGAACACCAATTTGGTTTCATCAAAAATAGGTCCACAATTGATGCAGTAGTCGAAGTTATTCAACAAATAATTAGAAATGAGGAAAACAGTGAGCAAAGCAGTGTAACATTGTTGGATCTGAGCAAGATCTTCGATTGTGGTAATCACCATATTCTTGTTGAGGAACTCGAATATTATGGAATACGAGGAACAGCTCTACAGTTCTTCCAATCATAACTCTCTCCAAGGAAACAGACATTATTTGTGAATGGTCATTCATCGGAAGAAATGGATGTGTACCACGTAATACCTCAGGGATCTATGTCAGGGCCATCCCTATTTATTTTATAAATGAATTACATATTGTACCACCTTCTACCCAGCACGGTCATTTGCTTTGCGGATGACACCACAATGTTGCAGTCAAATTCCGACATTCCTAAACTTCTCGCCAGTACCAATCAAATTGAGGACGAAGCAGAGGAATGGTTTCCAATCAAGCTGGAATTGAATGGAGAAAAAACTCAAAGAACTATAATTTCTTGCAACAATAGAATAACTAGTTATGCACGTGTGGAACTACCAGGCATAACAATCGACGACTCCCTCAGATGGGACTCACACATTGACCAACAATGCAAAAAATTATCAACCCAACTTTTTCTGCTCCGCCAATTGAAAAAGATATTAGGCGTTCAAGCACTCCTTACTTCATACTACTGCCTATTCCATTCTAACCTCATATATAGAATACTTCTGTGGGGTAGGTCTACTCATGCCATCAGAGCTTCTCGTTTGCAGAAAAAAGCCCTCAGAATCATAGCTGGAGCTTCGTTTGATGAGCACTGTCAGCTCCTATTTGAAAAGTACAGAAAAATGTCTTTGCCATGCATACTGATTTACTACTCCGTACTTGAAATTCACAAGAAGGAAGCATTATACTCTACTCATCCAGATTATCATAGCAATCACACTGGAAATGCGAAGCATCATAGACAATCAAGGATTAGACCAGAAATGTCAATGAGAAATTCACTTGATGTCAAACTATACCGGAATGTTTTCCAAGGTGGCTCACCCCTAACTTTTTTATAACGAAAATCATGGGGTTGTGTATCAATTATAGTTCAATTTACCTTGTTTGACATATTTACTTGCTTTGCCGTACTTCCAGTATGACCGGAAATGACCCCGACTTTCGATTTTCAAATGGGACATCCTATATATTTTTACTCATTTCGATCGAGAATGACATTCTAAATTCAACAACACCTCACTTGTTAAAATTTGACAAATGAAGTCATTTTTATTCCAATATTTTTTTTTTTCGATCTAGAATGCTATAGATTGTGTGTGTGTGTGTGTGTGTGGGAAAAATACGAATTTGAGGCTTATGACTTCTAGTTTTAAGAATTATTCATTAAGGTTCCGAATTTTCAAAATGACCTCTTCCTTGATCACGGCGAAGTTCAATTTTTTCAATTGTTGCGCGCACCACATTGATTAGCTGTTCCGCAGTGATATTCTGGAATGCCACCCTTACTTTATACTAAAGTCGTTGGAAGACTGGTGTACAGTAAATAAACTATCTCCTAATGTCAGTAAATGTGAAATTATGACCTATTCACGAAAAACATCCCTTTAATGTACAATTATACCATTAACGAGGAGTTATTGTCACGAGTCACACAACATTAGGATCTGGGTGTCACATACGACTGTAAACTAACCTCTACAAATCATTATGAAACAATAATTTCCAAAGCCATGAAATCATAAGGTTTTCAAATTCGTACTCGTAGTGAATTTAAATCGTTGGATGCACTCTGTCAATTGTACTATACCTTAGTTAGAACCAAACTGGAATACTGCAGTCAAATATGGAACCCGTTCCACCAACAAACAATTTCGGCAATTGAAATGGTTCAACAAAAGTTCTTAAAATATTTATTTTATAAAAAATATAAACGGTACCCTGAAAGAAATTACAATTATGATCTCCTGTTGAGCGAGTTTACGACACAGTCATTAAGAAAAAGAAGAGAAATCAATGATCTACTATTTATGTACAAAATTATACACAACACCATAGATTCTTCGACATCACAATACATTCCACTTCAATGTACCTAATACACAACATCACTTTCATTCACCAATAAACTCAATGAGCAGAAATTATTGTAAGCTAGGCTGACATTTTTTTTCTTACTCGGACACAATTCAGACAAACCGTTTCCAGTTTGGTTTCTGACCAACCTATAACCTATAAGTCAACCAAAATTATGAATTATTACTACTTTTCGAAAAGGGAAACATTCTCAATTAAATATTGATGGAAAGATTTTTCTGTGAATTGAAAAATCCACGATTAAAATGGAGTTATTTTTTGTGATTGTCTAACAGAAAACAACTACTTCCCCGGCTGAAGCCACGCTGGACATTGAACTACATCTGATAGATATTCTAAAAAGGCCCTAATTCAAAAGAAAAAATCTGAAATTGAAAATTTGCATTTTCATTCAGATAGTTATTTGATTTTCTATTCCAGTCTTGATTAGGAACTCATGAAGATGAATGAGGCAAAGAAGAATGTTTTCCAAAAGAGAGTACTCACCAGAAATCATTCGTAACATTGACGCAGGAGGGACATCGCATTCAGTAGGTCTTCAATACATTTTTGTCGACGAAAATCTATTTCACGCTTCCACGATCATCAGAAAGACCGGAAGAAATGGGAAACACATTTTTAAGAAGCAATCTCACTTTGCAAAGATGGAAAAAGTTAGAATCATTTCTTTTGGAGAGACACTTTGAAATTAGTATTTTCTGACATTAAAACCTGTCATGGGGTATGATAGATTGATTTCTTGAAATTATAAACAGGATGTTCATAAAATCAGATGTGGAATCATCTGCGACTGAAAGATAAACTTTAGTCACTATCTTCCATCGTAATATTTATTAAGTACTCCTTTAATTGGACTTCGGCATGCTGGATGTATATACCAAATAAATAAATAAATAAATACTCCAGTTCTTCTCGAGAAGCTGATGATGTATTTTACACCTGATTTTCAATTGTTTCCCAGATGGAAAAATCTAGCGGAGTAAGATCTGGTGATCTAGATTATGAAAAAGAAATAATACATTATGGACAAATATAACAACTTAAGAATGTACCTCGCAGGCCACTGAATAGGTTCATAAGTGCCAATCCACTTTTCTGGGAAGGTGTCATCCAGATGTTCTCTTACGACTTGAGAATTGTGAGGTGACGCTCCATCTTGTTGAAAATAGATATCAACTTGGTTAGCCAGTGGAAAATTTTCAATGAAATCATTAATTTTATTTCTAAGGAACTGTAGATATCTTTCCGCAGTAAGTTGTCCGTCGAAAATTATTGGCCCCAAAAGTTTTTCTCCGATAATACCCATCCAGCAATTGAAACCAAATCGCTCTTGAAAATTTCCTCCTTGCATCAGATGTAAATTTGTTTGAGATCAGTGCCTTTCATTATTATAGACCCAAGTTGGTGAATCGAGTTTCATCTGAATAAATAATTTCATACGGAAAACGTACATATTTTCTTCATTTAGTCAAAAACCAGTTGCAATAAGTTATTCTTCGGTTGTGGTCTTTATCGTGAAGATGTTGATGTAGTTGGTACTTGAATGATCGATAATTATATTTTTGAAGAATTCTCCAAACGGACAAATAACTTATATCACACTCAGAAACCAACGTGTACTCCTTTTTCTTCACTGACGATGAAGCTATTGGCATTTTGATCTGGTTCATTTTGCATTTTTTTTTCCAGTTTTGGAAAATAATGCCGAGTACGACGATAAGGGAATCTCTGAGCATGAATTCTAGCTGCATCAGTTTTTCTTTTCCGAAAATTAGCAGCATGTCAATTTTCTCGTTTCTAGTATAATTTTCCATATCAAATTATAAACTGCGCAACAAATAAATTTTTAAAAGTGACAGCATATTCATTAGCCCATTTGTTCAGTCCTAGCAACAGCTTCAATTGTTTGTCACGGATAACTAGAATAACAGGAATCAGTGCCTAAGTATACCGAATACGTATTATTTGTTATTAGGTATGATCGCTTCTTACAATTATTCAGAAAAATAGTGAAAATATAGTGGAAGTGTGTGGTATCAAATTATTCGTAAGAAAATAATCTTTCACAAAAAGCCCCTCTCTATTTGAAATAATCAAGTTAACTGGAAAAATTCATATTTGCGACTTTTGATAATTCTTAAAAGTCATAAGGCTCAAAGTCAAATTTTTCCCATATCACTTGATCATGAATGAAGCGATTCACACGATCCATGGCATTCTAAATCAAAAATAAAATTTGGAATAAAAATTACTTTATTTGTCAAATATTGACAAGTGTTGGATTGATAATGTCATTCTCGATCGGGATAAGTAAAAGTATATATGATGTCCCATTTGAAAATCGAAAGATGGGGTCATTTCCGGCAAAACGGAAGTACGGCAAAGCAAGTAAATATGTCAAAAAAATTAAATTGAACTACACAACCTCCGAATTTTGTTTTTCTATTATCAATGATAAAAAAGTTGTAGGGGTGAGCCACCTTAGAGAATCACCCGTTATAACAACCTGCCAAATGCTTGGAAGCAAGCAAATACCAATTAATTGAAAGGGGTAGTTGAAGAGCTGCTACTGCAAAATTGTTTCTATTCTACCACTGATTTTATGAATTGTATATAGACAGAGTGATTCCACGAATTGTAAATATACAGAATATAATATAATAATATATAATAATTTATTAACTTCAGGTACAATATATAAACATAGGCAGAAGTAGGGAATAAGTTAATTAATGAGAGAAGTCACATAAACTGTTTCCAGTTTGTGTGTGACTGTGAAAATTACAAACAGGAAGTGAAGATGTATCATGTAGTAAAATAATAAAATACAAGATTAATATTCAACACTAGGTGTTTGCGAAACATAGATATACAATTTTATACACTAACATTAATATAAACATATATATGAACTGTTTGTTCTTCAAGATAAAATTACATTTACGATATAATAAAATTACAAATTTTTGGGAAGGTTGTTATGTCATAGAGGATATTTATATAAGAAACGGAAACATGTTTCTGTTGGGATGATTAGGAATATAATTAATTATGTATCTCTGTACGAGGCAAGCTAGTGATGTAGTCATTTAATCTTCTTTTGATTTCATTTTGATTTTCTGAAATCTTTATTTGATTTGGTAGAGTATTGAATAGTTTAAGGCTCAGGTAGCTGTGGCTTTTTTACCATGTAAGATATTTTGAAATTATTTTGTTTATTTCGAGTGTTGTATTCGTGTTCTATTCTAGGATGTTTGTGTTTTGATTTGAAACATTTGATATTAGTATGTAAAAAGAAGAGCTGTACGGGGGATCAAATATATTCGTTTCGAAATAGAGAGCATGTGTTGGATGAGTTCTTTTTTTTTGAAAATTATTTTAAGGATTCTTTTTTGTGTCACTATCAGTTTATTCATAGTGGTCTTTCCAGCTGATCCCCATGTCAGTATCCCATAAGTAATATGCGTTTGAATGAGAGCGAAGTATAACGTTTTGAGTGTTTTGTTATCTAGCATATCTCGTAGGACTTTGAAACGATGCATCAAAAATTGCAGCTTTTTCATTACGTATGTTATATGGGATTACCATTTGAGCTTGTATCTATAATAATGCCGAGATATTTGATCTGTTTTACAGATGTGATGGTGAAAAAATTTGACACACTAAGGGAAGTAAAAGATGGTGAGGAACGTGCAGAAGCATAAATTGGTAGGTAGTAAGTTTTGCTGAAATTTATTGTGAAAACCAGTTTTTGATGTTTCCAAGATACATCTCCACTTTATTTTTCAGGGAAATCCAGGTTGTGTCCTCATAAAAAATGGCTGTGTCATCAGCATACGTTAATATTTTTCCTGTTGTTGGAATTGAGAATGAGTCATTGAGGTAGATATTAAACAGTGTTGGGCCCAGAATGGTTCCCCGTGGGACCCCATATTCTATTTTCTTGTAGTCGCTTTTGTGTTTTCCAATTTTGACGCATTGTTTCCTGTTCAGCAGGTAACTTTGGAACAGTTTCAGTGTGGGTTCTCTTATACCTACATTTTCAAGTGATTTGAGGAGGAGTGGGTGGCTAACCGTGTCGAAAGCTTTTGACAGGTCTATGAAAACGCATAGTGATGCCTTCTTGTTATCCATAGCAGAGTACATTTCAGCCGTTAGATCTAGGATAGCATCTTGTGTCGACACACCTTCTCGGAAACCATATTGTCTACAGGAGAGGATGTTATATTGTTTGAGGTAGGATGATAGTCGGATTTTTATAATTTTTTCAAAGATTTTGGCAACAGCAGTGATGAAAGAAATTGGTCGATAGTTTATAACTTCATTTTTATTGCTATTTTGTATATTGGGATTACTTGTGTCAGTTTCAGCATGGATGGGAAAATACCGTCGGTGAAAGAATTATTTATTAAATATACTAAAGGTTCAATGAAGAATGGGGTTGTAGTTTTTTAGAAGTTCAGCCTTTATTCCATCGACCCCCACCGCTTTTTTGTTTTTCAGGGATAGGATCACATTTTTTATTTCGGTATGATCGGTGGGAAATAAAAACATTGACATGTGATTATTCATATTTTTGCTCGGGCATTCATAATTTGGGTCAGTTTTGATTTCGCCTGCTAATTTTTTGCCTACATTTATGTAGTGGTCATTAAAACTATCCGCAATTTCAGTAATATTTTCGGTGGGTTTTCCCTCTTTATTTATATGTGTTGTTTTATTTATTGCCTTTCTTTTTCTATAGATTTCTCCCACAGTTTTCCATAATTTTGAGTTATCATCTTTGCTTTTTTCAATGACATTCCGGTAAAAAGTTATTTTTGCTCTCTTTATAGTACTGTTTAATTTATTTCTATAGCGTTCGTACATCATTTTAAAATTTTGGTCATTTTGGTTGCGAAGATATTCTTGTAACATGCTATCTCTAGTATTTATTGAATTTATTATTCCGTTTGTTATCCATATCTTCCTTTTTTTTTCTTCGATTTTTTTTCTGTAGCTGCATTCTGAGATTTTATTATCAACAATTTCTATAAAAGATTTTGTTGAAGATTCTACATTTGTTGCGCAATATACTGATTCCCAGCCAACCGTCTGAAGATGCGCCCTAAGTTTGATATAGTCTACTGCTGTATCATTGTCCACCGACCTTTCAGTTTTCTTTATTTTTTTATTCAAAATTATTTGAAGATATGTTGTATAGTGATCTGTGAGTTTTGTTTTGATGATAATAGGTAGTAGGAAATCAGTATCAGATTTAGTTCTAATGAACATGTGTATGAATGATGTGAATGATTATATGCTTTTACCAGCCACTCTACTTTCAACTACGTATTTATATTACTTGTTCTATATGTATATTTATACTCTATGTATTGTTCTCCAATGCCTTCAATTATGATATTTTGTATCCGAAACATAACTTTTACCTGTCATAAGTGTTCTATTGTAACATGACGTGATCAAATAAACTATCTAGCTATCAATAAGTGTGGTGAAGTGGTTACTTGTGCAATTTTGTGATTGTGTGACATCACATCGTCTAGCCAGTCTTTATTATCAGGAGACAGTTTCGAACTCAACAGAGACTCGAACTAACACACAGTCCTCGATATATCATAGTAGCTCAGTACGCATAGATTTGAAGCCTAGAAAAAAACAACTAAGTTGCCTATCCCCTCCGTATATATATCCGTTCGTTCTTGTTCATCCAGGAGAGCGTTACGTTCAATCACTAGTATGGTTGAGTGAATCCAATAAACATTTTCATTATAGCAATTTTAGCTCATCAGAGAATGATAGAAACTCTCGAAATATTGGAACCAAATTCCGATGTTGGGGAAATATATATTCTACCATCGTCTGAACCACACAGAATCCTTGCGGGGCTCTAATCCACCACTAGAAATGGTAACAAGTAGAACTCACACGCCAAAAGCCGAAGGGAACGCAGTAGATAAAAAAAAATATGATTGCGGTGATCTGAACGACGCCGATTTGTCTGAACCGACCATCTGCATTTCCGTTGAATGGACCATGTTCCTGAATTGGAGTAACTACAATCCATATATATGATGGATATGCGACGAACATACACCTATTGTATAGGTTTTTGTAGTCAACTGTTTCGAGGAATAAGGCATTACTCATTTTTAATGAAAATCATATGGTCTCTTGTTGACTTTGATGGATTTTCATCAAGTATCGAAAGAGTCAATTCAAAGTTTCCAAGCACATTCTTCCTAGTTTGAGTACTAATTGTCTGATTCTTATATCTTTGTTGTTGCAAACAAACTCCCTATAGCTTTGATGATTTGTTTGCTTTGATAGTTAATAATAAATAATAATAATAAATGCAAATGATGGTATTTCTGTTGGCAATAAAATCTATTCTGGAATTGAATAAATACATCAATTTATTCGATGCGATATGATTTTCAATTCAAATGGATTGAAAGAATTGAAGAAAAATAATATTTAAAGTGAACGATGGACACTTTTTCACATGATTTTCACTGAATTGAAAACTACGACTCTTTGTACGTTGATCCAACTTTTTTTCTGTGTATGCAATACAATTTCATCAAAACAATGAAATATCCCATTAAAGAAGTTGCTACCCTGTATAGTGTAGTCAGTTATTCCATTCGATTGGAAAGCACAGAAGAACCTCTGCGAAATATAGTGTTACCAATTTGAGGATGTGCACTAGCATAACAAAGTTTGGAAACTCGATATTTTCGATATCTCAATGGAATTCTTCTTAAAGCTTTCTCCTCTACCTATCGAAAAGGAGTCCGTCAGTGGCGTAGTAGTCATGATGTATAATATTGAGACAGCTGATAGCCCCCTCGTTGAAGGATAATGAATGCCATGAGTTGAGAAAAATGGGTTGAGGATTTATATGGAATCATAAAAAATCTTGATGTATTATACCATTGTTTGAAAATATTTTATTTTTTTATTTTCTCCTGATTTTTTTTTCTTCATGAGAATCTTCAGGTGGGATGAAAACATTTTCAAAAACTACGCATGTCAAGTAGTAGCCGATCTACGCTTTCTCAAGGAAAATATGTCTATAACAGTACGCTGCCTCACTCATTTAAATAGTATATTCTGTGTTTTAGGTAATACATACCATTCGGAAAAAGAATTCCAACAGTCTTTTCTTCATTATACAGATTTGAGTTGAACAAACGAATGTATTGCTTGGAGTACTTTCATAATGTTATAATATTTAAATAAACTCATTATTTGAGTAAAACAAATCAATTGCCTTCATTTGTTACGATAAGGTACTGGGAAGCAAATAATACCCACCAAAAATGAGAACTTATGTTTAAAATTATTCAAATTGCCTGATTTTCTTTGTATCTGGAAGCTCTGACCTGTTGTGGGAATCCAACACTCCCATACTACGACCAAAATAAAAGAACTTTGCAGACATGTTTTCTTCTCATATAGAAATATAGTGAATATCATATAATCTGGACCATCCTCAACTCATATTGTTCAAGTGACCTCATTATTTCCTTATCTTCCTATGGAAATTCTTGAACTTGCATGAACATTAAAATTCAAAAACATTTTAGGGTAATTTTCACAACGAACTTTAAAGTTACTCTACATCAATTGAATCAATTTCAATGAACAAATGAACTCACTGCCTTAACACATAGAATGCCAAATAGTACAATAAAACCAAGTCTGCAACGCCAACTGATGTTTAACATTTCATTAATATTGCTATAAAAGACATTCAATTTATGGTAATTTTTTTTTACATAGTGTTTTATTTTGTCAATTTATGAAAACTGTTGAGATATCATATGAATGACAAGCCTCCTAAGAAAAATAAGGTTCAAACCGAGAACTTCAGGAATATTTCGGTGCACATTTGCTGAATCAACCAGAACGATCAGCTCATGAAAAGCAGAATATGACAGGTTACTGAATGATCATTTCATCGAAAAATCAATACATTACCGGAACTTTTGTAATAGCATGTTAGAGATCAAATTGAGAGAGGTAAATGCACCCAAAGTACTAGGATCATACACTGCCAACTACTTCAGAAAAATAATTTCATAAATTTTCAACTCATAATTCTTGACCTGTGATGAAATGGCACAATACAAAGCCAATAAAGACAGTTGGAGGAGGTACTGTGAGAAAATAGAAAATACTTAAGCGTGTGCCAGACTCCAAATGATTATCTATAAGGACAAATATTGAACGACATACTCCCTTTGAAATGAATAAGGGAAGCACATCACTACCAGAGACGAAACACTGGAGGAATTCTTTAGGGTTCACTTCTCTGGGACTCAAATAGTACAGATACGTGCTTATTATGAGAATGGACTGGAGGCCCTGGGAAGGGGTTTCAGGGGAAGTTGGATATTAGCGGAAAAGGTGGTAACCTATGACAAAGAACAATGAGCAATAAACTCATTTGAACCAGTCGAATCACCAGGACTGGACTGGATTAAAGTCCGGGACACACTTGTCATAAACCCCTCCGATCCGACTCCGGTCAGATGTTAAAACAAGAATCGGATCGGCGCGGGATCGGAAAAGTCATACACGCTTCCGATTCTTTTCCGATTTCCGGCTCCGACTCGATACACTCGCCAGTCTCGACTCAAACATTTTAGCAACTGCGATTTAGCCATGTTGGCACTTCGTTTAGAAGATGAAGATGAAGGAAATTGGAAATCTTTCATGGGGTACAGCAGAAAACGCAGATTTTGGGTACATGCTGCTTGGAAAAAAAGATTTGCAGAAGGAGAGTTTTCCACACTTTTACCTCATCTGTTGGACGACGACACAAAATTTCACCAACATTTTAGAATGTTGTTGTCGGCGTTCAACCTGTTAGAACTTTAACTTCAAGAACATTTGTTTGAGCAAGACACATATTTTGGAAGTGTAATCACTTCTATACACCGTTTGGCATTTTTTTGAGGTGAGATACTAATTTACTTACCTAATGCTTTTATTATTCTTTGAAATTCCAAGAATTTGAGGTACAATGAAAAGAAAAGAAAACACAAGATAAAACTATGTATTTTTTCAAGTTATGATTATTTCAAACAGGAAACTGCATTAACAATTGAAAAATGAAAAGTTGGTATCTTCTCCTGTGGGTATTTATAGTCCTACCTTCGAAATTCAATTCTTTTTCGACTTGTTTCCAGATCATGTCTTTGTAGTCGGAGTTTGGGTACTGTTCTTTGGTCTGGTCACTCAAAAACAAGAGAAAATACCAAACAACACGCACCCCTCAGTCGGAAAACGAAAAGACTGCACGATCGGACCATGGATCGGTCGAGTGGAGATGGACACGCGCCGGAAAGGAGTGAACTACGCTGTTTGGAGTCCAGTACCATTTTTCTCGCAGACACTCGTCCGACTGTATGATCGTAGTCGGATCGGAACGCTGCATGATAGGTGTGCCCTGGCCTTTCCCAGTACTATTGCAGAAAGAATCGGAGCTACTACATAGTAGTAGGAAACGGCGAAGTCCCTAAGACCAATAATTCTCACATCCCTCGGGCATATATGGGACGGGACACTGGTAGAGAGACCAATGCATTGACCAACTGCCCAAAAAAAATGGTGGGGAAAGTAGAGAACATGCTGGAAAACAGAGAGTTGCTAATAGCGGCCTTTCTAGACATAGAAGGAGCTTTCAGTGATACCCCTCTAGACTCAATCATCAGGTCTCTTAGACGAGGAGGAATCGAAAAATCTTGCTGGGCCTGGATAGAGTCAATGCTAAGAAATGGGATAATACACACAACCTTACTGGATGAGACTGTAGGGTCATGGTCCGGACTACTGGGGTCTCTGAAAGAAAAGGGTCATGAAACCCTTGTGAACGCTGACAAATAGTCGCCCAAGAATAGGGAAAATTCAACACACGGCTAGGAATCGCTTGCAGGAGGCCCTGAACTTGGTAACCGGATGAACGGACGGAAGGGACTGAAAATCAAACCTCGAAAAGCCACCATAGTAAAATCGAGTCGATGACGAAAACAAGAGAGCCTAGGGTCCATGAAACGTCGGGAAGAAACTCTACAGAGCAACAGAGCGGTCAAATGTCTTGAAACTGACATGGAAACAACATTTGATGGAAGTGACCAGGAAAGCGGAGATCACACTAATTGTGGCAAGACGTTCTTCCAGGAAGAAATGGGGGCTGAAACCACAGATGGTGCACTGGCTGTACAATCCTTGGTAGGTAGAAAGGGAGAAAACACGAGTGGATACGATTTGCTGCAGCAGCGTAGGCTACGGTCAGTGTCATGACATGCAGTGGTTGGAAGGTAACGTTTGTTAAGTTAGCTTTTTACTCTTCTCATCAATGAATTTCAATGACAGATTGACAGATTTGACGAAAAATTATTTTTCCATTTAGAATTGATAGAAATGTAATTTCGCAACGATTTGTGCATAGCTTCTGTATTGATAGTGAATGAACTCTTTCTACGCATGCATCCGTTTTCGATTCATCAATTAAATTTTCAATAGGTTTGTTTTGTTTTGTGATATTCACTTCTGAAGAGTAGTCGAAACAAATGCTTACAGTTTCTAGTGACTTCAGCATTCATATATTATTTAATTTGTTAATTATTTCCTTAAATCGTGTCCTTATTGAATCATTTAGATTTGTTCTCATTGTTTCTCTTTCTCTTCCTTACAAACTGACTCACATATGTTTCATGTTACTAATACTCTCAAATATTTTCATGAATCATAGGTAGTTGTGAGGACTAGATTTGACGAAAAAGCCTTCCGTTACGAGTCGAGAAGCAAATCATATTACTTCTGACATACAGTTGTTTTCTAGCTAATTAGACCTCAGTGAATCTAAAAATTCCTGTTACCAACCCGAAATTCTGACTGGAAACGAGATATTCAAGATAGCGGCCAAAAACCGGAAATCATCATATTTTTTGATACTCCAGTCGTATGAACGTGAGTAAACATTATATATTTTTGAGGGCTGATAAAACACACAGATGTATGGAGTTGGTGAATGATTAGTTTCTACATAAATTTTGTTAGTGTCACCCTGAGCGGGGGTTTTCAATATAAACCTGAACTTTTTACCACAAAGACGCATTTGTTTTGAAATTTATGTCAAAAAGCATACGACACCAAGACCTTCCTCGCCCCCAACACCAAACCAGATTTTTTTCAGGTTTTGGAATTGAAGAATGTGTGGGAAAAATACAAGGAACTTGCAACAGACATTGAGTTTGAAATAAGTCGTTTGAGGCGCAGTATGTTCAAAGAGGAATATAGATGAATGACAAATTTTATTCACCCATCACCCATCAATGGAGCTGGCAAATGAAAAAAAGTGTGGTGAGGTGGATATTCAAATGCCCCAATCCCAGCAAGAGTAAAATAACTTCCACACAATTGTTAATGCTGCCTTAAAAAAAATTTCGAGATGAACTCAAATCATCAAAAACAAAGGAAAAGGTAGTTACGGATAAACGTAACAAAAATGTATCTACCAGGGTCATACCAAAAGTAGTGGGTGCTCTTAACATTCAATTGATTTTTTCTTGGCAATTTCATTTATGTATTATGCCATTCAATTAACGATTTGTATGCGGAAAAATATGCTCTTTCAAACGACACTTTCAAATATGGGGGTTGCATTGAAAAAAAATCGAAGACGTCATAACTAACACAATTATGACGTCACCCGGAAGAATTGTATGTCAAAAAGTGCAAGTTTGAAAATTAAAATTGATGTGTCCGAGCGATTTTTCTCTTCTGGCCCTGTAAAGATTTCAGTGAATTTATTCCAACCTTTACGTGCTTACTGTATATTGTAAGCTTATTGAGCTGCAGGCAAACTCAGATATTTACAAGAATCGTATAATCTTGAGAATGGATAGACATATCTCTGAATTCTCTGCTGAGTATAGGTCAACTTATGCCTGGAAGTGGCATGACTGGGAAGTCTTAAAATGGCACTGCCTGCCTTTTTTCTGCTTGAAAATCTTTAAAATGCTTTTATTGACACAATATTTTGTATCTCTGTGTATTTCATATATATATATGTATATATATATATATATATATATATATATATATATGTTCATATGTCTAAGAAGGCGAATAACAAGGTAACTGCCGGAATTTCGTGAAAAACACCTTTACCACAAAAGTATTATGATTTGCTTCTAGATCTTATTTTTTTCGAATTGTAGTCCTGTCTAATCCTGCTTAATTGAGGACCATTCGGGATTTGCTTTTCTTGATAATTTTTCAAATATTGAATATCGGTGATCAAAGTTCTCAATTCTATCACACATTTTTGAGTGATAATTGTTTGGTGTACAACATATATTTTGCTGAGAGAAATGTAAAATAAACATGATGCAGTTGTAATGAGTTAATAATTCATTCAACCTATGTATCATATTATCCAGGTCATACAGCGTGCTTCCGATATCGATTGTATGATTGTAGGCTCCGTTTAGCACATTGACATCGCTATCAATCGTAAAATTGTTATAATTTGTACCAATTCTTCCAGTAAAATATTGGAGTGGACGAAATATAATAATACTACCTAATGAAGTCTCAAACGTCTGTCATTGTGACAATTTAATCAAAATTCACATATTCTTCAATTCAATATTCGATTATTTTATTTTAACAATATTTTGGTTGTAATCTTGAAAAAGAAGTTTTTCGTCAGCTCGGCAGAGTGGAAAAGATAATTTTTATTTATTCAATTGCCCGACAGAAAATATATATATATATATATATATATATATATATATATATATATACAGTGTCATCCTCAAAGTTTGCACCATATGGAAAACTTATTTATTAAGGGTTTTTCGACAAAAAGTTTGTGCATCCCCTAAAACCACTACCAACAAAATATAGTAAAACACACGTAATATATGAGAAGCCTTAAAAAATTTGAGACATCCATTGCGTGAAGAAATAAAATTTGTTCATGTCCAAATAACTTATGAACTAGAGCATCTTCCTTTCTTCTGCGAAAGTGATTTCAAAGCATTGAATTAAAGTGTGATGTGGAGGAATATTTTTGACCATTTACATAAAAGTCATATAGAAATATTGTCTCACGAGAACGTGGAATATTTCTTCATATAATTTCGTTATCTTGATTCATCGATAATCCCTGGTCAGTAAACAGCCATGAAAGTTAGTTAGGTCAAGCAGATGATTTCATTCCAGTGCGGTACCATATTTATTTTTCAAATGAATTCGGATGGAATTATAAATATCACATGTAATATTATCGAATTGAATCAAGATATATGTGTTCAGTCTCATCTGCTCTCATTGGTTTCTCTAACAAGGGTTCATTGGCTTCAAAAGAGGGTTTCTCAAATATTTTGGTAGCACTTACACTGCATTTGGATATATTTTTGGTGTCAATCACAAAAAGTATATGATATAGTTGAATACTATACATTTTTCATTGTCTTGGGGATGTATTTTTTGGATAGTTTCTGATTTGGTGATAATTACCACAGCTTTGATCTTTTGCTTCTGACCCAGGTGAAGCGACCATATGTATGTATATATTTAATCTTTGGAGTTTGGAATATTCTTTCATCATACAGAAAACTTTATGAAAAAGTTCTGGACGATTGGTCGAAATAATTCTCATACACTTCCTCTAAATATCATTGCAATTGAAGTCATTTTTTAATATAAAATTATTCTAACTCCATTGTGCTGAATTCTGATTTTCATTTTTTGTTAAACATAGTCTTGGCTAATCGCGATCAGAACAAACTTCTTTTTTTTTAGAGCAAAGATCATTTTTGTCCATGTCAAAATTTAATCTTGATTCTTCAATTTCAGTATTGAATATTAATGACAATTCTCAGTACAGGCTGATTTTATTATTTTAAGCAACAATCTCTTAATGAGGTTATACTCGTCTGTAACAACCGTGCGTTGAAAATTTTATGGAAGCCACACCAGAGGCAATTGAATGGCTACGCAATTTGGATGTAGATATATGGTTTGTCATAATAATTATGTTTGTCCTTATATATTCAAAATTTCTCTGTTTATATTTAAAATATATCTGTTTATACGTATTGTGTATTTTATATTCTTGCTATCATGTACATTGCACTGTAACCCCATACGCTAAATAATAATAATGTCATATTGCTGAGAACAATCATTCCAACCGACAGGTTCAGCAAAATTAAACAATACGTTGTTGGAATTGTATAACCACATAGGGGAAACTCAAAACTCAATTGTAAAATAGTAGAAACTTTTGTATATATTCTTTGTTAATAGACTAGTAAAAATTTCGTATTTGATTTATTGTTGTACCGATTTACAGAAGGAAATATTATTTGATTTGCAATTATTATTGACTAGGGAGTTTGAATTTTTATCCTAATTGAACAAAAAATTCTGGCGTCCATTCAAATTTACAATTTCAAAAAAATCTTTGCTTGAAATTTAAATGAATTTGGAATTAGCAAGGCCGTTCAAAGAACTCCACACCGCTGTGAATAGTCTGTGCATTCTATTACGTACCTAACTTGTTAAAACCTATACACTATATACTATAATATGCTATTAGTTCACTTATAATGCAATCTTTTTTATTGAAATTGTTGGGCAATATCGAAGTATGCCTATTGATAACAAAACTAATTTACAAAAGACTAGATACGACAAGACCGTAATAAAAAATTATTGTCGCTGATAACAGTTAATAGGTTATTAAAATGGCAAGTGTAATATATCACTGAATTTGGATTTCAACATTTTATCAATATTTGTAATAAAAAAGATACGTCTGTATTTAAAAAAAATTACTTGATGGTGGCAGTGAAGACACAAAACGTCGTATCGAAGATCCATTAGTATACTATTATAGCAAATTTTAGCTACAAAAAAAAATTTCCATTAAATGTTTTTATATATTTTGAAACAAAAATTCTATGCGTAAATAACCAAAAATAGCATTTTCAGTTTTTCCTGAATAACTCGAGAGCTGCTTTCCAAAAACTTTTTAACAAAAAATTAATCCGACGAAAAAATCAACTGAAAAGCAAAAAATAAAATAAACCTCCTCAGTCTAAATGATAATTGAGCTCCTAAACTGATGTAAGTAACTGATTTTGAGTCGTTGCCAAACAAACAATTATCGAAGATCATTATCTATGAAAGAAGTCATCAAAACGCAGCCGTGCATCTGACTGCCATCATTTTACGCTTCACCTAATTCAATTGCTAGTTTGTTTGGCGCCGACTCAAAATCAGTTACTTACATTATCCCCTATTTTTCTACCCGTAAGGGTGGCTAATTCCTTTCGGAATCCAAATATAAGGTATACCCTATCTATTAAAAAAAGAATCATCCAAATCGAAGAACCCAGTACAAAGTTATGCCTGATAGAATCGGTTAACGGACCAGAGTTCAGAGGGTGAGTGATCGATATCCTTAATTTCGCTACCCTTAGGGTGGATTTCATCTTTTAAATTCAAATGGGACCAAATTCGAAGTACACCCTATCCACTGAAAATTATCGGAATCGGACGCCTCAGTGAAAAGTTATGCGTGATAATACATAAAAAAATATGATGGAAAAACATAAAATATACGGGTCGAATAGAGAACCTCCTCCTTTTTGGTTTCGTCGGTTAAAAATGGTTACCTTTTTGCCCATTCAATCGACTTCGTATCTCTTATGGTTCAGAATATATAAGATAAAATAAACGGATTGTATTTATATAATTTTCTTTCAACTGTAATGTGAATAATTTTACTTTCCTATCATGAAGTTTCACTTCGTTGAAAGAGTTGTTCAGAGAATTCAATAATAAAAAGCACTACACATCTCCCTAAAAAGTTTCAGTATATCCAAAACCCACATCAATTACAATTCTATCGAACACACGAACCGGCAAAGTCGATATTTCCCTTGTTAAATATAGTGATAAAATCAAGCTCAAAGGCCAAAAGACTGAGGCAACTTTATCACTATCGCACTGAAAGTATTTCTGTTTTTTTTTTCAGGAAAGTTCCTTTCTAAGGGCAATAAATATTGCGAGGAAATCCACGTGATGTGTGCCCGATAAAAGAAGTTCTGAATGCCAGTCCGAGTTCAGCTGGTGTACGATGGGGGAGTGAATGCATAGAGAATTGTAGTGTAGACAGGGCAGGCCTCAGATTTTTTTCCATATTTAAATGTGTACTCAACTTGTCCTTCAAATGGTGCTTCTGCAAAAATGTCAGTTCTTCACCATATGTGAAAATATATTTTTATGGTTCCCAGAGGAAAACAATGAATAAATCAAACCTCCGACATTACTTTCTAATTATCTAAGATATGTCGATGAAATAACAAACACAAATTCCAAGCTAGAGATTGAGAAACACGAGATCTCTGCAAGTGGATCCCATTCAGGTTTGGAACTACAAATTCAAAAATGTATGGATCGCTGATACACTAACCTAGCTGATTGCCATCAAATTCCAATAAAAACAATTTACAGGAAGACTGAATATGATGGAATGTTCCAGCAGCATCAAACGTGAATGAAATGTTTTTTCTCACCAATTATAAACTTTCCGTTTTTTTCACGAGAAAAACCTTTTTCTTTTCTAGTGAACTGCTAGCGAAAGTGCAAAAAGTGGGTGATTTTTTCGTTTTACATTTGTTGTGATTTGATACAGTTTTACGCCCAGCTAGGTGGACTCTACCCCAACAGAATTCTGTTGATATAGGTATGTCTAGAATGGTTAAAAGAAAAATATTCCATGAAAAAAAAAACGGAAGTATACTTATAGGCCAACCAATAGTGATTTTCTGCTCTATTGATTCTGTGACAAAAATACTACAAGGAGACCGATTGTGCCATCATACGGGAGACGGTCAGTATATAAACATGTAAAATATATATTTTTTATCGTTTTTGACTTGTAACTTGAAAATTAATGAAGCTATCTCGATACTCTTGTATGCAAAGAAAAGGAGCTTCAGTACAACTCGGAGAAAAACCGAAAAAACCGGAAAAATCAGCTTTATAAAAAGAATTCATAACTCCGCCACTTTTTGAGTTGTAGTGCGAACTTTCCACGACATAGTAGTGATTAATATGTACTTTTTGTGTGAAAAACTCAGGCACTGTCGAATCATTAGTTTTGGCATAATTGCAATCTGAATTTTGTCATGCAATTTATTGCAGCAGGCCTGGATGTGTCATAGGTGGTCCGATTACAATTTTTTTTCAATTTCGAGAGTAGAAGTATAGTACTACAAAATGTATATTCTCATTTTGCGTTGATATGCTGCAAACCAGGTGAAACATACTTGCAAACATGATCGAAAATGGATGAGTGCGTGAAAGCGGCTGAGTAGTAGGGGTAGAGCAGCAGCCGCGGGAAGGCGTATGTATAGCAATACATGCGCGCTGCGCTCGGTATGAATCTGCTGCTCTATCCCCACTCCTGAGCCGCTTTCATGCACTCGCCGGTTTACGGTCATGTTTGCGAGTATTTCTCACCTATTTCGCAGCATTTTAGCGCAAAATGAGAATAGTTATTTCATAGTACTATACTTCAACCTTCAAAACCTTCCAGTAAAATTGCAATCGGACTACCTATGACGCATCCAGGTCTGCTGCAATAAAGTGTATTAAAAAAATCAAATTGCAATCATGCCAAAACTAATAATTCAACAGTGCCTGAGTTTTTCACACATAAAGTACATATCAATCACTACTACGTTGTGGACAGCCTGCTTCAAAACATGAAAAATGGTGGTGTTGGGAATTTTTAGAAAAACGCAGATTTTTTCCGGTTTTTTCGGTTTTTCTCCTTTACTAATAATCCAATCGAGTTGTGCTAGGGTTCATTTCCTCTGCATTTTGATTTTTCACAATTCGTCGTTCGAAAGTATCGAAATTGCTTATTAGTTTTCGTTTCAAGTCAAAAACCATAAAAAATTAGAAAAAAATGATTTTAAATGTTTATAACAGATCAAGCAATGACAGTTGGGAGTGAGAAACATGACAGGATATAACTTCGGACCATCTTCCGTATGTTGGTACACTCGGTTTCCTGATAGTCTTTCAAATATCTCCTGATTGGTCTATTATTATTTTTCTAGAGATAGGTTCTTGCTAAAATTGCTCCGAATATGGTTGAAAAAATTGAATTCTAAAATACCAAAGTACATTTTTGCTTGCGAGTGTGCGTATACACTCAGAAAAATGGACATTTTATTAGCAATAGTATTAAAAATGGAACGTATTCAAGTTTCACCTCCGCACTACTATTTACGCTACCTCACACTCACGAATCCAAAAATATACTCTGCATAACCCTGATAGGTCATCTTATACACGTATCTGAGGTACGATACGACTTTCATTGGGCGAATGAGACAAATAATATAAAATGTATGTACGAGAAGTACGGTCGGAAGACATCTCATGAACCCTATAAGCTACGTCCTGAAGTCGTACGTACAAAGATGTGTTTCGACCTTTTCTAAGGATTATTGTGACTACGGACACAAAAGAGCACGAACAAATAACATCCCGGAAATCAGACGAAAATCAATTGACAACGTTTACCCAAGAGACACAATGGTAGTTTATGCTACATATGATATTAAAAAAAAAAGCTCATCATTCCTCCACTGTTACAGATTCTGGATTTCACATACAATACATTCATCGAACGATTTCCAAATTCTGTTTATTAATTATCAATTGATTTGCTATTTTCTTAGTTATTATTTTCAGTAATTCAGTACCGAATTTTCTCTGACGTGCACTGATTCTAGATAAAACATTTTCTTGTTTCGATATTCTCATAGCACTATCGAGTGTACATTTCAACTATTTCTATTTGACCGCTAAGGTAGTACCGCCACGAGACAGTTGAATTAGGAAATTATTGAAATTCGGCATACGTATTGTTTAACATGTAAACAACACTTTTATGGAATTTTAACAAGTTTCACCATCACGAACCCGTATATATATATATATATATATATATATATATATATATATATATATATATATATATATAATTGAAGTTGACTCAATCAACACGTAACATATTGACCATGCATAGGCAAACAGCACATTATTAATTCTACCGTTAGTACTAAGAATAAGAAGTATATGAAAAACGAGGAGGAGCTAGAGTAGGATATCACAGATATTGAAAAAAAAAATCAAAGTGATTGACTATCTAGTTTGACAGATATAATCAAAACTACTCTCGTTATTCCAAATAGTCCACGGGGAAGCGCACATTATTAATTCTACCGTTAGTACTGGAATTAAGAAGTTCATGAAAAATGAGGAGGAGATAGAGCAAGATATTGCAGACATTGTAAAAAAAAAATCAAAGTGATTGATCATCTAGTTTGACGAATATAATCACACAGCACAGCCTAAAGGGGGGATCGTAGAGAAATGCGGATTGTGCCAGGGAACTTTTTAAAGAAGGACGGGAGACCATTTGAGGGTCTGAACGAGTTAAAAAACTCCTTCTCCGAGTTGACTCCATCGGTTTCAACAACCCCCCTCTTCCCCCCAAAAAAAAAGTTCAAAAAGAGTACTACAAAAAAGTCGATTGAAGTTTTATCGAAAAACGATAACTTTTTTCCATGACGTATGATTTCTAGTGAGGGGGGGAGGGAGAAGCCCGAGTCTGAAAATATTTTTTTGCTGCGCTTTTCGAGGACATACATTTTTTGAGTCGCCAACTTTCTATAACGAAGAAGAGTCGATTGGGGGAACAAGTGCCCCCCTTCAAAAAATTTTTTTTTTCGCCTTTCAAATCGAAGAGTCTGTTGAAATTTTTCCATTTCATCGAAAATGATTTCCTAATTCAACTGTCTCGTGGCGGAACTACCTTAAGACTGAATTTTCATTCATTCATCGAATATTATTACTCAAAATAGTTGGTACTTCAAGCTGTGTACAGAGCTTCAACTTGACTGAGACTTGATTTGGGCGAACTGTGAGAATGAGCGTGAATTGATATTTGTATTCTTTTTCATATCCCACCAGTGAATGACGCTCACCCCACGCGTGGCTATTAGTCTACCCACACAACATGACCATGTGATAGTAGGAATTCTGCAAGATATCCATCGTTGAGTCATAAATACTGTATCTATATAAATCATTCATATGCTGGGTGTGTGATACTGTATCGAATGCCTTGGCCTAATCCCGAAAAACTGCCAATCTTTTTTCGGAGTTTTGTTTTGAAAATATGAAACTTTCTCTTCTGTATTTGAATAACTGATGAACGAAGTTATTTTCAGGAATAACCTTTTGAGATAAAATAATTCCTCAGACGATTTTTTGAGGTATGTTGAGAATGTTTTAGAGTGTAGTCAACTTACTGATGATGATAACTTAGTTATCGAAATGCGCATATAGGTGTGAAGTGAATAGGTGTAGTGGAGGGGTTACTTGTGCACTTTTTTGATATAGTAGATATACAGAAAATCGAAACTGTAGACGGTGAATGAATTTTCCTGCGCTGTGTATGAGTATAAACGTATATAGTGAAACTAAAGTTCCCATTGATTCTAGCGTAAACAACGAAGAATGACAGCGAAAGTATGAAAACCCAAATACTCGTTATGGCTTTCGTCCACACCGATCCCAGGAATGAATGCCTTTCGAAAAGATGTACACATACTGTTCCAGTAATAAAAAAAAACAGACATTACGAAAAATTCAACAACTGCACTCAATTGGATTCCAAGTTCAGTGTGGACTGAAGAGAACTATATACTGAATCTGCATAAAATACTAAATGAAAAAATGTAAAGTATGTCTATCTTAAATAGAATAAATGTGAATGTGCCATCAAGATCATTTAGAAATCACAGTTCGTTTGATATCCCGTTCAAAAACACGAACTCTGCTAGGAACTCACCAATCTGTAGAATGACTAAAACTTTCAATGAATACTTTCATGGATATGACATATTCAAACATCGTCCACTATTTTTAAAAACTGTATTAAACCCTCTCTCTTAAATGTCAATAATTTCAATCTGATGTAACACTCTTCATCCCCTGAATGTAGATATGTTGATTATTTTAATGTAGAATGTAGATATATTTTAATTATGTAGGTGAACTGTAAACTTGTGTTGTTCATTATCAACTGTTCACCTAACACAGAAATTTACCCCAATTGAATCACTTCTATGTAAGTTGGAAACATTTATCAAATTGTTGATACCTGTTAAGTGGATTTTGCCTATCGTATCCCAAACATTGATAAATGAATAAATAAATACAATGAATGGATCTGGGATTAACTAAGGAAGAGTTTGAAAATCAAATTATGATTCGAAGAGTTAACCTCTTCAATGGAGCAGTAGTTGATTTTCAATTTTCAATTGTGGAGAATGAAAAAATATATCATCCCGATTATCAGTTCTTGATAGACACCGACCGAAGCCTCGTTTTCGGCCAAAAAATCATAATTCGGCCATATTTTCTTTTTCAGCCATAAATCAGCCAACGCGTCGGCCAAGCCGAAAATCAGAAGTTCGTGAATAGGCTTTTTTTTTCATTTAGATGACAAATGACTAACTTTGTTTACTTGTCAGACCCAACGTCATTGACGGCGATTTTTTTTTAAACAAAATAAAATATTTCCGAGTTTTCCTATGGATAGTTGACTTGAATTTACATGGAGAAGAAAACTCACCATTAGAAAATATTCGTGCACATTATTTTATCTACGAATGAAAGGTTTTTGGTGGTATAAAATAGGTAATAAGTACTTAACCTACAAAGAAAGTTACGAACGCCAATGTATGCAGGTGCATTTGTCATGAAGTTGACTATTGACATAATGTGAAAATACCGCTAATTTTGAACTAATCCAATCTTAAATTGTTATTTCAAAACTAACCAATGGCTATTCACTTTCCCAATAGCCAATCAGACTTTGGGTCTCAAAACGAGTGCATGCGCCTTAAAAAATCATCTAAATGAAAAGGCCTATTGCCGCGCGTCATTCGGCCTACTCAGTAAAGCTCAGAAATATCAGGTGACGTTCGGCTAACTTCGGGGTGAATCGAGTCTGCTCGTGATATCACTCAGCTGACTAAAACGGACGCGATTTTGTTTTGAAGTTGTGAAGCGAGGTTATGTTGTATTTTTTCTTCACGCGCATAAATTAATGGATAAGTATTACTTTTATTTGTTCTTGACTTCTGTTATTATATCTGACATGCATATAAAGATTGAAAAGGCATTAGATATAGGTATTGAACTTTTTTCACTCTAATTGACAAAGGTTTGGAAAATCTGTAGGTCAATTATTAAAAAGAAAGTTAGTTCTTTTCCTTCACTTGTTTGTAGGATTACTTTTGTATTTTGTTTGGTATATTGTGTAAGAATATTATTTTCGAGGAAGATTCCAAATACAGCGGAAATAATAATATTTTTTAATAATGTCCAAATCATTTTCGTTTTCGGCCGAAAATAAGGTTAAAGCCAAAGCATCTTTTTTTTTTCGGCTGAAAATCCATGTTCGGTAGTAACTAGTTCTTGATTAGTTGTAAATAACTAAAACAACGCTTGCATTGTGATGCTACATAGACTTTTTTTGTCATGAAGAATATACAAGTTATATTTTTTATACACCGCATCGCTATAAAGATTTTTAATGTCCCGAAGAATAACTAAATTCAAGATTCAAGATTATATCGCTTCATATACTCATTTTGAGATATTTCAAGCGAGTAAATTCTATGTATTTCAAAAACCAATTTAAAAAAATTCAAATGCACTATTGATTCTGTTTCGCTCGATGAAAAATTAATCGAATCCAAAGTAGCAAATACATTCTTAGGGTTACATATTGATGATAACTTGAGATTCGAAGACCATATCAGCAAACTGTGTAGGAAACTCCTCTAGTTGCTATGCCATAAGGACTATCTCCTCCACCATGGATTCTATATCGGCTAGAAATGCATACTTTGCACTCTGTGAACCTCACTTGCGCTATGGGATATGCTTCTGGGGTACAAGTTCTCAAACTTTAACAAATGCAGTTTTTATACTAGAGAAAAGGGCTCTTAGGTACATATGTCGAGCAGGAATACGAGATTCTTGTAGACCTCTTTTCTCATCACGAAGAATTTTACCCCTAGCTTGCTTCTTCATTCTAGAAACAGTTTGTTTGATTCACAAAAACTACAAAGACAACATTATGATCAATCAGTCGAATCATGAAACCCGTCTCATATATAATATCAGTCTTCCTATCCCCACAAATTCACAAATCAAATCCTCCCTACATTACAATGGGAAAAAATTATTCAACCACCTGCCTCTTCCCATCAGGAAATTGGGAAGCAATGGAAAATTTCATAAAGAGGCCAAAACACTCCTTCTTCGGGGAGTCTATTACAATTCAGATGAATTTCTGCTTGACACCTTCACAACTAATAATTTGAATTCCTGAGAATTTAGATTCATCGTGTACCCTCTACTATACTTAGAGTTTTCAATATGTATGAATCATTTTATATTGTCCTTCATTGTCTATTTTGTAAAATGGTTGCATTTTTAAAAAAAATTAATTTTTGTCATCTCATTTTAACTTATACAGTGGGGTGGTTTTGAAAATGTGTATGTATCAATTTGTATCTTAGTTCTTACTTGCTTTGTCAACAAAATTTTATATTTTATGATAATAAAGCATTTCTGATTCTAACACTATGGGGTCGATGCAAATCGTCCCGAAACATCGTCTGTAATGCCTAGATCTGAGTTACTTCTCTCGATATTCAATACGAAGGATAATTTAAAATTTCAGATTCCAAAGAAATTTTAATCGGATATAATGAAAGCCACGATGAAATAAATTCAATTGTTTGTGACAAGTTTTGAATTTTATTCACGCTGTTAGGATTCACTTACCACTGAAAAATGGGAACACAAGTTCCGGGTTGATTTGAAGTGCCTGGAATTCGTTTGGAAAACTAAACTTTTCCTAGCCGATTGTATACCTATCACATATTCTTACACGCTTTATATTAGCTTCACTTGTATGTTTGATTGTTTGTAACCGACTCCTTTGGGCGCGATTTTGACCCACTTCCAGGCGTACGAATGATTTGAAATTTGGCAGGTGTACATAATTCCGGTGAAAATACATAAAAAAATTTTTGTTTGAAAAATAAAACAAAACGGCGGCTCCAATATGGCGGACGAGTTTTGTGATTATGGTCCGATTTGCTTCAAAATTGGTATCTGAGGTCCACTATTATGATTCTTTTGTGAAAGTTGAATAATTCTAATGGCGGCTCCAAACTGGCGGACGAGTTTTGTGATTGTTGTCCAATTCTATTCAAAGTTGGTATGTAGGGGTTTTTGGGGTCGAAGATTATGATTATTTTGTCAAAATGGAAGGATTAAAGATGGCGGCTCCAAAATGGCGGACGAGTTTTGTGATTATGGTCCGATTCTAGTCAAAATTGGAGAATAATAGTTAAAAAAAAGTAATAATAATAATAATAGTTTGAAAACTAAAAAACACGCTTTAATAGAGAACAAAACTAAAAAGTTGAAAATAAATAATAGTTTAATAACTAAAGAACACGCTTCAATAGAAAACTAAATTGAAAAGTAGAAAATAATTTTAAATGAGTTTGGAATAAGAATACAGTGATTGACAACAAATTTATTTCATCGTAAAAAAGCGTGGGGTGCTTCTTGAGATATTTTCATAATGATTCTACTTTTACCAATATCTGTCCATGAAATATTTTTTTTAAATAAATTTTTGTTAAAAAAAAAAAAAATTTTTTTTATAAAAAAAATTATTTTATTCAAGGAAACCTTATACTACTGAAGAGATGGCGATCTTGTGCCTTATCGCGGTAAGCATTTCGGTCGGTCCTGCTCTGTGCAGGGTGGTTCGCAGCTTGCTGAGGGCCCATTGCAAGTTGACGGTGCATGAAATGAATAGCTCACATTCCTTTCACTTGGCTCCGCTATTCGTGGGCACTTTCAACCATCTCAACGTATATACAATCATTTATTTCAGTTGATACAGAAAAATCTATCTGGCAATGTCATCGGTGTAAATGGAAGAGGGGGATTTATGAATAATGATACTCTTTCGTTCTTGACTTATTCTGGAAGACGTTCGGCATTACATTCAGTGGTTTGCAGGGGCGAGAATTTTGTAGGTGGTTGATTTGTTTTGTCCAGTTGAATATGATTTTCGATGGGAATATATGGAATGTATTTACATTTGTTGTAATGCTGTGAATGAAGGGTGTATAATGTTATTTTATAACGTAGAACAGTGGTTGAAAATTTAAAAAAAATATTTTTGGGAACCATTGTCCGCCCAGCTAATATCTTGTTTGTAGGAACAGCACGATATTAGTAGAGAGCCAACAAACATTGATGCCTCCGCTCACTAAACCTGACCGTGCCATAACGGTAATCATCTACACATGCAAAAAATCATTGTTTAGCCTATTTATATAGAAACAACGCTAACTACACCATTCTGCAACCGACAAGCACTTGTATCGGTGAAGTACAACTATCCAATACGGTAGGAGAAAATTGGCTACAGATATATTTAACAAGAAATTGTCCAGCAAATACATATTTCTTCTCCAACGAATGAATTAGTAGCAAAAAAAAATAACTGCTCGAAACCAATAAAATAGCCTGGATTTGATGGCATTCGCACAAAAACCTCAGAGGAAACATGTTATTTCCCGAAAACATTGGAAATGGGTATTGCGAAGCCTCTCCTCAAAAAGAGAACAAACTTCTGAGAGAAAATTATGGGCCAATTCCACTCATATCAAATATTGCAAAAATTATCGAAGAACTTATCGAGATGAACAGTATTCCATAAAATCCCAATTCTAATATGCTTTAGAGAAGGTAAATCTACAGATTACATAAAATATATCTTTCGCACGGTGCAATGGATAGTAAAAACTTTTTAGCAAAAACTTTATCCGACGAAAAAATCAACTGAAAAGCAAAAAATTAAATAAACCTTTTGAATCTCAAAGATAATTGAGCTCCTTAACTAAAGTGAGTAACGAGTCGGCGTCAAACAAACTAGCAATTTAATTAGGTAAAGCGTAAAATGATGGCAGTGGGATACACGTCGGCGTTTTGATTACTTCTTCAAAGTAATACAGGGTGTTTCCTAACTACGGTATAAAACTTCAGGGGGTGATTCGTTAGGTCATTTGACAAAAAAAAGTTCCTATGAACATATGTCCGGAGTTGCTTCGTTTCTGAGATACAGGGCGTTGAAGTATTGAAAAAAAAAGGTATTTATAAAATATCCTGAATATCCTGAAACCGATGTGGTTGAAATGTGGTACAGCTATTTGAAGTAATAAGGCAATAATTTGGCCCCAAGTAGGTCCAGGGGCGTCTCAGTGGGCACCACAGCCAACAATATTGAGAAAAAAAACGTACTTTTTTTATGTAGTATTTCATTTTTTCGGATTAAACAACTGAAAATACAACTCTTTGGTCCCTTGTGTTTTATTCATATCAAGCTTCGTTTTCGAGTTTTTTTTTTTAACTTATTCTACAAATTATCCATGGACAACATAAAATACAAACCTAAAGTAAAAAATAAACAATTTCGACCTTAGAGTAAATGAGCAAAATGTCCACCGTCTGATAAAATACACGACTGCAATCGATGTATCATTGATTGTCTGACACGTTCAAAAATACCTGGAGTATTCCTTATGACATTGCAATTGTCACTTATTCGATTCCTCAAGTCATTCACATCTAGTATAGGGGGTTTTATAAACGAGAGCCTTCAGTTGACCCCATAAATAGAAATCCAGAGGATTCATATCAGGACTGCGAGCGGGCCAATGTTGAGGTCCTGCACGTCCAATCCAGCGATTAGGGTAGGTGATGTCGAGATGCTGACGAGCAAGAACACTTAAATGAGCTGGAGCTCCGTCGTGCATAAACCACATGTTTCCTCTTACAAGTACTTCTTCCAACAAAATGGGTGAATGATTTCGCAAAAAAGCCGTGAAGGATGGACCTGATAATCTTGCTGGTAAAAAAGGGTCCAATTAGGTAGTCACCAATAATTCCTACCCAAACGTTCAGCGAAACTCGTTGCTGAAAATGACTTTCTCTAATAATGTGGGGATTTTCGTCGGCCCAGAAATGGTTATTGTGAAAGTTCATAATAGAATCTCGTGAAAAATTTGCCTCGTCCGTAAATAAAATATTTGGTAAAAAATTATTATTGTGTGCCATTGTATGAATCAACCACCTGCAAAACATTAATCTTGGGTGAAAATCCCTAGGCAGTAGAGCTTGGACCCGCTGTATGTGATATGGGTATAGGAGGTTTCTTTTTAGGAATTTCCAAACGGTTTTTGGGCTTACTTCAAGCTGCAGTGCAATCTTCCTGGTACTATTTGAAGGATCTTCTTCTATCGCATCAAGTATAGCTTCTTCTAGTTCAGGTGTTGTTACAGTTTCTGGTCTTCCACCACTTACATTTTCATTAAAACTTCCAGTTTCACATAATCTTGCATGTAGCGTTCTAAATGCTTTGGCACATGGAATTACTATGTTAAGATATCTATCCTGGTAGATTATCCGTGCTTCTTCCGCATTTTCATTTGCTAATCCATAAATAAAGTGCATGTCAGCCATTTCAGCGTTAGTAAAAGTATTCATGATGGAATCACTGCTAATTGACAACTCTGACTTTTACTGATATGACAATACTATCACTGTCAGCTGGTCTCCGTAGCAGGTAATCATGATTGTAGAGTGCCTTCATTTTTTTTGTTGTCGAAAACTAAGCTAAATATGAAAAAAAACACAAGAGGCCAAAAATTTGTATTTTTACCACGCTTATAAAAAACTTTTTAGAACCCACGCTTATATTCAAATGCACTGAAAAGGAGAATATAATTTTTTTCTCAGTATTGTTGGCTGTGGTGCCCACTGAGGGCCAAATAATTGCCTTATTACTTCAAATAGCTGTACCACATTTCAACCAGATCGGTTTCAGGATATTCAGGATATTTTATAAATACCTTTTTTTTATACTTCAACTCCGGACATATGTTCATAGGAACTTTTTTTTGTCAAATGACCTAACGAAACACCCCCTGAAGTTTCGTACCGTAGTTAGGAAACACCCTGTATAATGATCTTCGTTAATTTTTTGTTTAGCGCCGACTCAAAATTAGTTACTCACATTGGTTTAGGAGCCAATTATCAGTAAGACTGAGAAGGTTTATTTTATTTTTTGCGTTTCAGTTGATTTTTTCTTCGGTTTAATTTTTTGTTGAAATTTTTATTTTTCACTTTTTTGTGGCCAAAATCAATGATAACATCTACTCAATGACTCCAGGTATTCATATGTTGTATTGTCATCAGAACTACCTATATGTATGCCAATTTCCAACAGAATTGGTTGACAGATGAAAAATTCGTAATCCCCTACTTTTTTACCATTAGAAGTGAATTATTCTTTTCGAAACCCGGAAATGACCAACTCCGTCCACTAAAAAAAAAATCTGAATCGGATAACCCAGTACAAAGTAATGAGTGGTAGAATCGGTTAACGGGTAAAAATTCAGTGGATAACGATAAATATCCCCTTTTTATCTACTCTCAGGTTGACATTTCATTAAAATTCAAATGGGACCAAGTTCGAAGTATACTCTATCCAATAAAAAAAGAATCATGGGAATCGAACTGATCTGTGAAAAGTTTTGCGTGATCATACATAAAAAAAATATACGCGTAGACTAGAGAACCTACTCCTTATAGATTTCGTCGTTTAAAATACAGTTTCGGGTATTTTTCTTTCCTTTCGAAAACTTTCGCCACTATAAAACATATGGTCACATGTTTCAGGAGAAAACACTTATAACTCCATCAGAAGCTATTCATCTTATCCTGCACAAAAAGTGAATATTGACGGATTGAATAGTGGATAAAAAATTGTCACTTTTGGAATGAGTACCACAGAACAGTATTAGGTCCACTATCATTCACTATCTACATGAATAGTTCACTTCATTTGAACACCAATGAACGAATACTTAGTTCTTGTGACCACACGGCAATAGTTTATTCACTAATACCACGGAAAGATCTGGAAATTCAAGTAAAGAACGATTTTACGAATATTATTAACTTGTTCCGAAGTAATAACTAGATGGTATAAGTTTTCCCAATATCAATTGCAGAAGCATAAAAAAGTCTCGCGGCGGAATCCTGTGAGCAGCAGTGGCGGAGATAACTTATTTTATTTAGATATTTTAAGATTTTGAAAATACTTCATAAATAATGAAAAATGAAAAAAAAAATAAAGACAAGCTTTTGATTATACAAATACGTTGAGAAAGAAAAATAATTTCTTTCATTGTTTGATGTAGGTTATTATTATATCCTTAAACGTATTTCGATCGGCACACACCAAGACCATAGACGCTACTGGTTTTTAATCTTTCAGAGCTATTAAAACACAAATATAACGCGTGATTTATGACCTCCCATCGTAGCCACACCTGCCACAAACATCGATGTCCGACTCGATTGGCCCAGACGAATCGAGTGTACGATAGACAGCCGCCACTCGAGTCCACGTTGACTATCGGCTCTTTTGATCTACCGTTTGCCGACGGAAAATGTTTACGAGTAGTACATATTATTTTTCGTTCTGTTTCTTCGCATATACGCTCGTGTTGGCGAAGTGAGTTTTCATTTGCTCCCTATAGAAACAGCTTCTGCAATTGATATTGGATGGACTATACATGTCGGGTGCCCATCATCGTAGCGAAATAAAATATATACCAGTTTTTGAGTCAAATTCTAAGCTTTCATACAAAAAATCAAAATCGGTCCAGTAGTTTTTGCATGTTGTTGAACAAACAAACAGACAATCAAAATGTTATAATAACTACCTTGAGTATTCAAAAAACAATACCAAGTATTTTCCTCGTATACATCTGAATTGCCGAATATTGGTACTGACTGTTGGTCCAAATTCATTATTTGAAGGAGCAAAGTCGGTCGACTATCTAGGCACTTTACTTGATAACCATTTGAAATGGAATATCTATGTTGAAAATATCACCAAGAAAGTGAGAGATCTACTTCCACCATTCATATACCTCAAAAAATTCATAGTTGTCAGTCAACTGAGATCTATCCATTCTCTTAACAATTGCCCTATGGTATTGCACTCAGACTCCATTTTACAGAATTCCACTAGATCAATTAATGATCCGTATCAAACAATAAATAAAGAGAATAAAAAATGTGCCACGCTCTGAAAAATTAATCGGGCCCACAATTATTCTCCATTCATCTCAGATGTATAAACAGTAAACAGTATCATTTCTTTCAAAATGAAAATAAAATAATGTATTCCGAATACACAAAGAACTTTGTTCAGAGACTTACTATTCGTAACTACATAATTCTCTATCCAATTTCAACCTTTAGATATATCGTTTTTATAGTTCAATTCGTAACTAATATTTTACCCTGATTTGATTTCTCAACGATTCTGTTTCTATCACCCCTTCTGTTTATTCTACCAATCCTTTGACATTTTGAGAATAAATATTGATATTATTATTACTTTTATTGTAAACTTTGGGTGGAATATATAACCATAAGTCCTTTGAGGATGTGAGAGTATGTTTGAAGTAGATAATAAGTGATTATTCACTTTGCCAATGGAGTCGAGTCGAGATTTTGAAGGATATTTGATGCTGTCAGCTATGGATTTTACAAACAGAATTATGACTTTCGGATTGTGTCGACTCCACATAACAATAGTTTGCCAAGGATGAGAACATGATGTATCTGTATTTGATATTATTTTCCTATACTGTTAGTAGAGTGAGGAGAAAATACCGGCATTTCCTCGATGCAAAATACAACGTAACACACTTCACAGTAACTGTAATATAATCACAAACCACTACAAAACAACGTTTTGCAAATGAATTTCAATGTGGTTCGAATCGATAAATGAAACAATGACTTTGTGCAATGGCGTTTTGCTGTCACAACGTAAACTGAAATATGTTCTGAGAATGTAGTGCGGCATTTGTATCAGCAACAGTCAAACGTAATAATTATTTTTCGTCACTAATGATTATTTTTCCATAACTTTTTCATGGGAAAAATATTTTTATTTTCTGATGGCCATCAACTATAAGCGGTAGTACAATGAGTTAGATCATACCCTGTTTTGGGTGTGAAGAGAAGATTTGTTTCTCTACATCATTTGGTATGGACAATCGAGAAAACTTTTAGTTGCTGAAATGGCAGAAATATAATGTTCAATATTCTTTCTTTTATTGATCTCATAAGTCAAAGTAGATAGTAGTAGTCACTTTCCAAAATAGAAAATAATTATCTTTTTTCACATTTACAAGTCTATATTTTTCATAAGTAATGGAGATGTGGGAATCCGAAGGAAAAACCCCAAAACATTTTACTCTGCATAAAGAACAATGTTACTGAAATGTTAAGTGCACAACTTCCGACAGATCTCCCATTAAACTCTAAACGACTACCATTTTCACATAATGTATCACAGCGTTGAAAATATATGCAATCCACTCGGATTAATAAAATAATATATTTTTTCTATGTATAAGAAAATCTATTTGAAATCTTAACTACGATTTGAACGGAAATGTTTTCGAACGATAGTGCTTTTATTTTGAGTAGAAAATTTTATTTGAAGAGGCAAAGATACTTTTTCATATGGGAAAATCACAACAATGAGTTTGCTTATATCGAAACAAATGTCTATTGTCTATGTCTATGTCTATTGAAAACACCTGACAAAACATGAACAAAGGGTTGTGAACAGAAAAGAATTCAATTACCGGAATTATGTTTCATTAATTTTTTCATGAGAAGTTATGATAATAATAGTCTTCATTCTCGATTGTACCGTAATTTTCCTGTAGAGATTACGTTTTCATCTTTCATAGCGAGAACATGTGAAGTGTTTTCCAGTTTTTCACTTGAACCCCAAGAATGAAAAGCCATAAATGTCAATTTACTTCAAAAAATATAAACAAAAAATCTGAAAGGAATATTGGGTATCCGTATTGTATTTTTAACCGACGAAACCAATCCAGTCGACGCGTATATTTTTTTTATTTTTTTTAATCTATGATCACGCATAACTTTTTACTGAGAAGTCCGATTCCGATAATTCTTTTTTCAGTGGATAGGGTGTACTTCGAAGTTGGTCCCATTTGGATTTAAAAGATGGAATCCATCCCTGGATGTGGCAAAATGAAGGATATTGATCACTCACCCTCTGAATTCTGGTCCGTTCACCAATTCTATCAGGCATAACTTTGTACTGGGATCTTCGATTTGGATTATTCTTTTTTTATAAGATAGGGTATCCCTCATAGTTGATCATAATTGGATTACGAATGGAATTCTCTACCCTTACGGGTAGCAAAATAAGGGATAATTGATTTTTCACTTGTGAACATTGGCACACATATGTAGTTGACAATGACAGATCGCTAGTGTCATTATTTTTGTTCTCTTACATCCGTCACAATCATTATATTTTATGAGTGGACGGAATGATATACAAAGTAATGAAATAAATTGACCAGAACAACAAAAATAATTTATATTACAACAAATAGTAAAAGTAGATAAGTATTTTGGAGGTTATCAAAAAACAAGTAGTTAGTAATTAGTAGATTTCAGCCACAAAAATTGAAAAATAAAAACTTTTCAACAAAAAATTAAACCCATGGAATACGGAACTGAAAACTAAAAAATAAAATAAATCTTCCTAGTCTCAATAACTAAGCTCCTGAACTGATGTAAGTAACTAATTTTGAGTCGGCGCCAAACGAACAATCAACGAAGATCATTAAATAACTTCAAAAAAATTATCAGAATGTCACCGCCCAACTCGATGCCATCATTTTACGCCCTACCTAATCCATTTGCCAGTTTGTTGGCGCCGACTCAAAATTGGTTACTCACATTAGTTTAGGAGCTTAGTTATTGAGACTAAGAAGGTTTATTTTATTTTTTACTTTTCAGTTCCATATTTCGTCGGTTTAATTTTTTGTTAAAAAGTTTTTATATTAGTTTGTCAATTTTGAATTGAGGAATAGAAAATATCAGTAGTTCTGTGATATATTGAAATCTCATTTCATTTTGTCATTATCTACACTATTTCTAACTTTCTTATCATTTTTCAATACGAAAAGAATAAATAAATATTTTAAAACGAATGTACTACGCCACTGCATATTCATCGTGTGTCTCGCTGATGTGGCGGCAATTTGAGAAGATACCAACAGAGAAATCGAGGGATGCCGAGAGTGACCAAGAAGCGCTCGTCAGGAATATTCTAGGTTCATATTGTAGGAGTTCAATACTGTTATATTGTGTACAGTGTAGGTCAACGGATTATTATCAACTGAGTATTTTAATATCGAAAAACCCTAGATTCGTAACAATACAATAGGGAAACCCAATATGGGGCTACGGCCCGGCTGGTCAGGTTGGCGAGAGTCTTATGGAAATCTGGAGCAGCAATGCTGAGAGTGGTTAGTATTTGGATGAATTACCACCAGCCAGGGAATGCTCGCGTTGAAGCCCCGAATAACTGCAGCGTACTCACAGCTGCAGATGCTATATCAATGAGCACGATATATAGCGATAGATTTATCGTATTCATAGAAAACGTAAAAATAGCGGTCTCGAGTTCATGGATGTTGAACTACTTCTGGTTGGAAACATCAGAGGATCCGGTAAAATTTTCGGAAATGGGTCGACTTTTTTTTTTGGGAAAAACCCAGAAAGCATTTGCCATATTTTCGCTATGGAAGATAAAAACGTTCTCAGATCTCACAACCTTTCCAAAAAACTATTACTGTGTGATATGGAATAAAATTTATTATTATCATCATTATTGTTCATGAATAAGTGGATGAAATATGGTCGAATATAATCGAATTTTGGTAAATTCCGTCAGAATTTATTCCTTTTCTATTTGAATGGAACACCCTGTATGTTCCACATGGAAATAATTCCCCATTTTTTGTTTCTTCATGTATATGAAAAAACGTTTGTGGTATCGCCAAGTTTTGAGTTATTTTTATATTTTTGTCACTATCGCGGGATCTTTATACAGATTTGGGAATAAAATCGCGAGCTATGCGATTCACCGTGGGATAGTGGACCAGCACAAAATATAAGAGATATTCTCGATAGATAATCAAGTGCTCAACTAGAGCACTATAGGATGTTTCTCTCCCTACTACCGCGCCTTAGAATATAGCACAATTTACGTTGCTGCTTTCAGTTCCAGTCGATCACAATATTCAAAGTTGCGAATGTAAGGCATGCTCATAACGGGATCTCCTCACCACACAGATTATGTCACGAATATAAAGAATTGTTTATTTTTGTTTTTTAACCGCTTTCTTAGTTGTTTGAACAACCCTCAGAAGTTAATGAAAACTTGTACGAGTTAAAATCACGGGGATCTTACCTTTTATAGTGGGATCCGAAACCACTCTTGGGACCTTCACGATTATAAAGAATATTTGACATTATGCGCGTTCGACAATAAAAATCGACGGGTTCCAGGATTTTCCTCTAGGGCCACCCATTTACAAAATAATGACTCTATTCCTTTCATTTGTACCGTACTGTATATTGTCGATTTCAGTTATATGAATAACCGAATCAGATCAAATGCACTCATTAATTGAACAGTTTTATCGTATGGATTCAGGAATAGAAATACCAAGATCGTTTCCAGATTGAATTCCAGAAAGGAGCCATTCAAATCCCTCCAGTGAATTGAAACCGTGTAATCCCCCAACAGCGGATCCTAGTTCGCAAAGATGACAGTGTGTTCAGTTTGAGAACAGGCAGAGCCCCTGTCCATTTAAGAATTCATGTAAATGAATACCTAAAAGATTTATGCATCTACTACTGATTCTGTTAGATCCATTATCTACTCGCAATATTCAGGGATCGACATTGATCAGGGGATTACGAAATTGGATACATTCGATATTTATTTCCAATGGCTATAGCTTGTAGGATCGGGACATCTAGTAGGAGAAATCAGCTGTGAACACTAATCAGGAATATAATTGAGTCAAATGATTATCGTTAGATATTTGGGATGATCCCTTTCAAATTTCCAAATGTGCTGAAGATTTTCTACTTCTAACGTCATGAATACCATTCCAAGAATGGATTCCCTATGCAGCCAGTGTCACTTCCAGGAACAAAAATGTATTTCCATAATTTCCCAATGAATATGAATTTTAAGCTTTGAGGCATCTGTCAATGTCCATACTTGCAACAAAAATGGTTGATGTTACTTCTAATAACAGCTTTATCGAAAGATCTGCATTTCAGATATCATATGGAACATTCCGTATATTCTAATATTTTCGGAACTTCGCGGAATTGTGAGTGCGGTAATACATATTATTATTTCATAACTTACCCTCGAAATTTAGGAAATCCTGCAGCAAAGTGAAATGTCACCCATTTTGATGAAATTTTAACAGATGCTTTAGAATGCGCAACATTTTTATAAATAAATAAAAATGATCATTTCACAATTATTCACGAAACAAGCACTCTGAATAGTAAGAACTAGACTCCATAAATGCGATACTAGGAGATATGTTTTAAATGTCCCGTAAAAAGTTAGGATAAACACGTAATTTTCCTATTTGAAAGTCATTTCACTAGCTATTAGTAAACAGGAAAGAACATTTGAGATGATTGTCAATAGTGTTAATTGTCACTCATGAGGAATGTTAAAAATGCAATGTTGTCAAATGTAAAAAATGTCCGATAGACATTCATTCGATTAAATAATTCATTGTGATCATTACCATTATGTGAATTGAAGGTTTTATACAGTGTGCTGCTGAAAAAGATCAGAAATCAAGCCGTCTCGAGTGAGTGGAAAATATTATTGGAAAGTGAACGTGTTGAACATTTCTTGGGCCATAATTTCGAAAATAACCAGTAAGAGCACTTCTGATCTCCGAAAATAGCTGGAAGACTTTTCTTACGTTTTTTGCCTTTGAACACGGATCTGAAAAAACGAAACGCTCCCTCCCCTTTTCCGTGCTAGAGAGCTTTCGTTCCAAAACAAGTATTTTTCAAGCACCGTTTTCTCGCCCAAATGTCACTCACAATGCTTTTTCCCAGTATAAACTAAAACACCAAATTACTCATTTTCGGAAGAATTTCGCATGGACTATAGCCGAATCCTGTCAATTTCTCACAGGATTTCCAGAGCGGACCGAGGAGAAGAAGGAGGGAACACAATCTAGCCTAACTTGGCTAACCTTGCTATCCAAACTGATGGCCAGCCAATCAAATTTCTCAAATAACGCTTTGCTCGCGGGCACTTCGGTAGCGGTGATTTTTCTCGTTTTTCTACGAATTCTTATTTGGGCACAATAGTGACAGTCAATCGCGAGATGCAAGAACACTGAATTGAGTTTCAAAAGGATCAGTTATTTCAACAAATGAGTTATAAGTTCAGCCTCCGGCGAGTCTCGGTCCGCTCTTAAAATCCAGTCATTGTCTCACGTAGAAGAAGGGAACACACCCTAACCTAACTTGGCTGAACTTGCTATCCAAGTTTGAGGCCAGTCAATCAACTCTCGCGGGCACTTCGGTAGCAGTGGTTTTTTTCATTCTTTACGAATTATTATTTGGGGACAATAATGACAGACAGTCAGTCAGTAGACGCAAGTACACTGAATTAGGTTTCAATGGGAGCAGAAATTTTTGCAAATGTGTTATTAGTTATGGTAATAATAAAATACAAGGACATTTCGCGTATCACCAATATCGAAGACGTTTTTACATTGTGAAAATAAAGAGGCGCATTGTGAGTGATTTTTCTGCGAAAAAACAGTGCTTGAAAAACACGTATTTTAGATCAAGAAAAGGTCTTTAATTCGGAAAGGGTAGGAGTGCGCTGCGTTTTCTTCTGTATTCGTGTTCATGGGCAAAAACACGTAAGAAAAGCCTTTCAGCTATTTTCAGACAGAAGGAGTGCTCTCACCAGATATATGAAGATATATTAAGAATTTAATAATTGGCGGCAATGTAGAAAACAGATGACATGTATAAATGAAAACGTCAAACAATTTTAAGTTTCCTGAAAGTAAACTAACCTCCGACTTTTATTCACGGAAGAACTTTTGCCACTGGTTTCTTCAAAGAGTGTTTGCTTATGAGTAATGCAAACTCAGCCCTTGCAAACATAGAGAGGTGGATGGACAATACGGGCCTGAAAATCACAGCAAGTAAGGCCGAGGCCATTATCGTAAAGGGGCCTGGGAAGGGAGATGATATTACCTTCCTACAGGTGGGGACTCGCATAGTTCCAAGTAAGTTCGAGTATCTCGGGGTCTGGCTAGAGAACGGACTCCTTCCCAACGAGCATATTTGCAAATAATGCGAGAAAGCCAATAGATAGACCACGGCTTCGACGAGGCTACTTCCGAAAATGCGAGGCCCAAGCACACACAAAAAATACGTCCCTACGGAGTTGTTAGATCGGTCATTCTAAACGCCGCGCCTGTGTGGAAGAGTTGTGTGTCGAAAAATAGAGAAAAATGAAGATGTTATTAAGGACTACCTCGGCCTATAGAACGGTATTCTCAGACGCCCTCTGCGCCATCGCGGGCGTACCCCCTATAGACAAGAGGAGGACGCCTTGATGATCTGTAGGAGTTTGAAGAACTGCTCTAACGGAGAGAAAGACAGACCACCGTCAGATAATGGCGAGAAAGATGGGTAGGCAATACTACAAAGGCACAGTGGACCAAAAGACCCATACCAGATATGGAAATCTGGTATGCCTGCCCCTACAGAAATACGGATCTCTACTCTACCCAGTTCTTGACCGGTTACGAGTATCTCCAGAAATCAACTCTCAAAATCAACAAATCGGCTGATGATTTATGTATATACTGGCAGCAAGTAGATGATGTAGAATACACCATTCGGTTCTGCTCCAGATGGCATCGTTGGAGAACAAGCATTGGAACCGACCACCAATGGAGACAGAGACAGAGAGCAGCAAACCTGTAATTTCCAAGACGACACCCACCTCCTGATGTACTGTTTTCAGCGACAGTTCCAGGAGTAGGAAAGGGCATGGGGGGTTTCAGCCAGATAGATCCTTAGGCATTAAGTCATGGTGCCATGCGAATACTTTTCAATCACGTATTCATTTTGTATTCATATTTTCTAAAAAATTATCTTCCTGTTAGTGTTGTTTTTTTTTTCTATAATCTTTATAGAAACTAGAATATATTATACAGACCAGGACGCAGATAAAACGCGTTTTGCTGAGCTATGGGTTTCCCCCTACTACGAGGTAACACTACATTTCCCTTTTTTTGAATCTGGTATTATGATAATGAATCGTAAAATATTAATTAATACACCAATTTCCCATATATTCCAACACACTCAGAATAGAAAGTTGTATCATCATGTGTTTCGAACAAGTTATTCGTAGGATAAGTGGAAGGTTTTAATAAATTGATTTGATGATACACATCAGTAAAATATTATTATTTTTGAATAACAATCGTTCACTCCTCCCCATCCTGTTATGACCCATTTCCATTTGGGAAGTGACTAATGCTTGATATTAAATTATCAAATGTTGAATGTCTAAAGAATCCCTTAGGTATTGAAATCTGTAAAACAGGCCTTTTATTTTTCCAACCACATTATCAAGTTGCAGATCCCTCAGAAAATGGGGCATTTTTATTGATACAGAAAAAAGTGGCTGTTCGCCCTAAAACTTATAAAAAAAAGATTGAAAGAACATGGTCGTTGTAAATTGTACGACTCAGTGGAACAGTACATTGAAAATTGTGTAAAACAAAATACAATATCGCCAATTTTGAAAATATACTCTGGTAATACTTACTATACTGCCTACTGCCATAGACGTCCGAAACAAATTATCGAATGAAGACACAAGTAAAAAATCAAAATATTCAAATGATTGTCTCGTTATAATTGATTATTATTACAAATCGAATACTTTTTTTATATTCGAGTATTTAACGTACCCTGGAACTGTTGTTATATTACATGATAGCAAACTCTCTCTTGATGATAGTGGCAAGGTTGACAAAAGTTTAGTTATTTTTCACATTAACATTCAATGTCTTTCGAATAAAGTGGACCGAATAAATTTGTACCTAGAAAATAATAATTATGATATCATCTGTTCATTTGAACACTGGTTGAGTGGTGATGCCTCCAGGCTCATGAATATTCAAAACTTCAATCTAGTATCTCATTTTTGTAGATAAAAAAGAGAACACGGGGGTGTATGTATTTTTGTGAAATCTGGCTTGAAATATTGGGAAATTGACTGTAAAAACTTGAACATTGAGATAATTTCGGAGTTTTGTAGTATTGAGATATTGTCCGTGAAGATTACTTTCATTACGTGTTATAGGTCTGGAGTAGGTAACTTTGAAGTCTTTTTGCATAAGTTCGAGAATCTTTTAGTAAAATGCACTAGTTTAAATCACAAGATTATTGTTTGCGGTAATTTCAACGTTAATTCCAGATCAAATTCCACTGAACGTGATGAACTCATTTGTATGATCGATAGTTTCAATATGAACATAACCATATATAAAGATACACATGTTTCATCACACTCTCCATCCTGCATAGACAACATTTTGACAAATCTCGAAAACGATTTTTTTTAAACTGGTGTGGTGAAGCCATGTTATCTGACACTACGTACAACTCATGATCATAAATTCTGAATTTAGTAAGCCATCTACCACAGTATGGCAGAAGCAAATAAATGAAAAAAAGCTGAAATCATCATTGGATAATATTTCTTGGAATATACCCAACATATAAAACTGTGACATAAATGATTCTGCCAACAACTTTCTAGATATTTCAATACACCACGAAAATAAATGTTTTCCCAAGAAAAAAGTCCATGGACAAATTAAACCTCTAGTCAGATGTTTCAATGACTATCTGTGAAATCAGAGAAAACCTCACCAGTCTAAAAACTATTTGCGGCTGTACAAGAACTGCAGAAAGTTACCCTGCCTACAGAGCATATCGAAAACACTACAGAATTCAGTAGAATAAAGTAAAAAAAACAGCTTATAATAATTACATTTCTGAATCAGAAAACAAGCCAAAAACTAGCAGGCAAATGATAAATCACGAACTCAACAAAAAGATAAAAGAACAAGATATATCAGATGTAGCGATTGAAAATTTCAGTAATTTTTTTGCCAATGTTGCGGAAAGTGTAATACTGAGACTTCGGTTGACCTACTCAGTTCTAGTTCTTCGTCTTGTGACTCTTTTTTTTTGCACCCATGTTACCTTCAAAAATAATCGAGCCAGTAAAGTCATTAAAAAAATCGAAATGTTTAGATTGATATGCACTTATCAGACCACTCACATTTCGTTTCAACATCTGCATATCTACAGTTGTTTTCCTGGCTGTTTTAAATTTCCGAAAGTTTTACCGTTATGGAAAAAAGGTGATGAGTCCCTAATAGACAATTATCGTCCTATTTCAATAATTCCGGTGCTGGGTAAGATTCTGGAAATCATCCTGAAGAACAGAATGGTCCGTTATTTAGTGAAAAATTACTTTTTCAGCGATTATCAGTATGGGTTTAGAGCAGGGTCCACAGTTGATGCTTTATTGAGAGTCGTGAGTTGCACTGTTGATGCCCTTGAGAGAGGGGATCTCGTGTCCATCACACTGTGTGACCTTTCCAAGACTTTCGATTGTGTATCTCATGTCTCTCTCCTTGATGAGCTGAATTATTATGGAGTGAGAGGACTTTCCCTGGAATTATTAAAATCATATTTAACAGATAGAATCCAGTCGGTTAATGTGAAAGATGTCTTTTTTGGTGTTAGAAATGTTTTACATGGTGTTCGTTAAGGATCTGTTCTGGGGTATTGTTATTTTTAATTTATGTAAATGACTTCAGCAATTTTATGTCACCAAATAAATGTGTCTTTTTCGCAGATGATACATCCTCAGTGTCAACTGGCACAAATTTGAAAACGTTAGGGGAAAACAGAGATAAAACACTCAAACTGGCTTCTCGTTGGTTTACAGTAAATAAGTTGGATTTAAATAAAGAGAAGACCAAGGAAATTGTATTATCTACAGTCAACACTAACATCGAGGGCAATAATGGGAAGTTACTTGGCGTAATTCTTGATGCGAACTTATCCTGGTCAACTCATATTAATGTTTTGAATAGGAAACCCTCTAGGACCATTTTCGCTCTGAGACAATTAAAGAAAGCAGAAGATCCCGATGCCTTGAGAACTGCAAATTTCACCATGTTCCACTCTCTTATAAATTACGGCATAATTATTTGGGGTAATTCAGCATATTCCATCAAAATATTTAGGCAACAGAAAAAGGTTCTGAGAATAATGGGGAACGCTGAGTACAGAGCACAATGTGAACCACTTTTCAAAGACATGGCAATTCTACCTTTACCTTCTATTTTCATCTACCACACTTTTTTCAAATCCATAAAAACATATCACATTTTTCCAAACATCTGGATGTTCACCATCATCATAAAAGAAATGCTGAGCTGCTCATTGAACTTTGTTACAGATTGTCGAAGTCTCAGAAAAACTCCCTGAAAATAAATCTTCACATTCATATACCTGAAGTTATTGAATCACTCAACCATAAATCGTTTAAACTCGAAAGAAAATCATTTTTGTTGAAAAACTGTTTTTATAACACTGAGGAATATCTTAACTCAGATTCCTAATTAATGTAATTCTTGTCACCTTGCCAGGGTTGATGCAATAGTAGGCATATTGTGTTACTAATTTTATGCAGACAATATTTTCCACTTTTAATCTGTTTGTTTCTAAATGATGTTATACAGAGTATGCCATTGAAAACGAAACAGCGGCTCTGTAGGTCGGCAGAACCGAATTATATAAAAACGCTAGGACACATCAACTACATTTTCGAAGGGGACATCGTTCGCGATAAAATTCACCCGAAATACATTCCATCCCTCGGAGCTGTGACTGCCACCCCTAAATTTTTGAATTGCAACATATGACAAGTGAAACCTCATCTGAAAGGTATTTTCCTTCTCAATATCAAACAACAAAAATAAATTAATTCTATCGATTCGTTTTCGAGATATAGGAACTTGAAGTTGGGAAATCACTTTTTATTCACTCAATCAATAAAAACAATATCTGATGAAGCAACTGTCGCAAAAATAATTATTGTCAATGAACTAAATGTTCAAACTGTCTACCACCCATCTCCATACAATAGTACAAGTTCTGTTCAAATCGAGGCCTCACATTTCATAGCGATTCCGGCGTTATTCGACGGCATTCTTCAATCATTCTCCTTCGTAAATCTTCCAGAGATTCCGGTTCGGTTGCAAATATTTTGTTTCTCAAGTGACCCCATAGGAAAAAGTCAAGTGGGGTTGAATCTGCAGATCTGGCTGGCCACTCTATAGAGCCTCTTCTTCCAATCCAAGTTCCAGGAAACATTCTATCCAAAAACGCCCTAACAGGCTGTGCATAATGTGGGGATGCCCCGTCTTGTTGAAATATCTTCATGGTAACGATCGTCATTTTCAATGATGTCCACTAATTGTGGATAAACAAATTCATTAATAATTCCAAATAAGTTTCTCCTGTCAGGTTACCGTCGAGAAATACTGGTCCAATCAAACGGTCCCCAGAAATACCGGCCCAGACATTGAGTTTGTGGGGAGTTTGAGAATGGACTTCGTGGAAAACATGTGGATTGGCATCTGACCAATAACGACAATTATGAGGATTCACAGTCGGATTCCAAAAGAATGTAGACTCATCAGAAAAGCAGATGTTGAACAGGAAATTCTCATCAGCATTTATTCTCGTAGTCATAATTCCACAGAATTCCTGTCGCCTATTAGAATCATCTTTATTCAATTGGTGTACCAAATGTATTTTGTAGGGGTGGAATTTATGTTGTTTCAGGATTCGGAGGATACTGGTTCTACTGATATTGGTAACACTAGCCAATTTCCTTGTGCTCAATGTTGGGTCTGCATGAACTTTTCCTTAAAGTGCAACTTCAACAGTTTCATTTCTCAACGGAAATTCACGTTCTGGGTCTCGTTTCTTGTTGGCTACTGATCCAGTTTGACGAAATTTTTGCACTAATTCTAGAACGTATTTTCTAGCAACAAGTTGATCTGGATGTGTTTCATTGAACAAATTAGTTGTTCGGTTACCGCACTCATTCTTTAAAAAAATTGTTATTATTCCCACTCTTTCCGCGATCGTATACACCATTATTGCGGAAAGATATTCAGCAGCTTCAGTCAAGTAATTCAGTGTAATGTCGTTCAATCAAAGATCAGTTTGTCACTGATAGACGTCCACAATTGCGATTTGGAGAAAAAAATTATCTCATGCATGTTTTTGTTATGTTGATCTTGCATTTGAGTCGAATTCGAGAAAACGTCTTTTTATCGATTCTTAAGAACCTTAAATTTTATCGATCAAGTAAATGATGATGAAATAAAAATTTGAAACGGAATTGCATGTTATTGGTTGGTAAACGGTTGGGTCATTCAATTCCTTGACAATGATAATTATCGTTGAACAGTTGCATTGTTAGATGTTATTTTTATTGATTGAGTGAATAAAAAGTGATTTTGCAACTTCAAGTTCCTATATCCCGAAAACGAATCGATAGAATTAATTTATTTTTGTTTTTTGATATCAAGAAGGAAAATACCTTCCAAATGAGGTATCACTTGCCATATGTTGCCATTTAAAAATTTAGGGGTGGCGGTCACAGCTCCGAGGGATGGAATGTATTTCGGGTGAATTTCATCGCGAACGCTGTCCCCCTCAAAAATGTAGTTGATGTGTCCGAGCGTTTCTATATAATACGGTTCTACCGACCTACAGAGCCGCTGTTTTGTTTTCGATGGCCCACTCTGTATAGTTCCAATCATTTTAATTGTATTTTTTAATTTTTGTTTGTGTGTTTTCTATTTTTTATTTAATCATTATTTTTATTAGTACCTACGCATGACTTGCAGCAAACATGTAAATGTGAAGTTGTCCAATGAATCTATCTATCTATCTATTTATCTCAATTCAGAATCGTATAACACTTGTGCATAATTTTGGACTAGCTTGATTAACATACACCATTATAATAAAAGTAATTATTCCTTTTCCACCCTTGTTACTGGATTTTTCACGTTTGGACACTAATCTACCTTTCCTAACTCTAAGTTTCATACATGCAGAATGATCGCTTCCATACAGGTATTACCTTGCACTAAAAAGTGTGATGGCTCCAGCAGGTGCGTGTTAACCCTCTATCGATTGACAAAAAACGTGCGCTACCTCAGCGGTCACGCCACAACATTAAAACTCGTTATTCCACTTCTTACGTTCCATCTACATAATTTCAGGATAATTAAAGTTGCCTTGGATATACAAACTAATGCGAATGAAAAATCTATCCACACGGAAAAATGCTCGGTATTGCTCTTATTGTGCATTAGAATAAGTAAACATCTACCCCTCTCACCTTTTACTATATATTATTAGAAAAAATTACTTCCATTTTGAAATAAATTACCTACCATGTCAAAAGCCTATTCCAACTAGTACCCATGTCACGCAATATTCTGCTTCCATCCAGTGGCGGCAAATAAACTCAAAGGTCAAGTTGGTGGAAAATCATTAATGAGGATGACAGATCTCTGAAAAAAGTAATTCATACGGAATCTCAAAAGCGGTTCATCATTAACCGCCGAAACCAAAAAGGAGGAGGTTCTCTAGTCGACGCGTATATATTTTTTTTATGTATGATCACGCATAACTTCTTACTGAGACGTCTGATTCCGATAATTCGTTTCTCCGAAGTTGGTCCCATTTGAATGTAAATGATGAAATCCACTTGTAAGCGTAGCGAAATGAAGGATATTGATCACTCACCCTCTGAATTATGGTCCGTTAACCGATTCTATCAGGCATAACTTTGTACTGGGTTCTTCCATTTGGATGATTCTTTTTTTATTAGATTGGGTATACCTCATAGTTAATCCATAGTTGGATTTTAAATGTAATTATCCACCCTTATGGGTCGAGAAATAGGGGATAATTGATTTTTCACTTGTGAACATTGGCACACATATGTAGTTAACAATGACAGATCGCTACTGTCATTACTTTTGTTATCCTTCATCCGTCACAATCATCATATTCTATGAGAGTATGGAATGATATACAAAGTAATGAAATAAACTAACTAGAACAACAAAAATAATTTATATTACAACAAATAGGTAAAGTAGATAATCATATTAATTAACTGGTAATAGTTGGAGTGAGGTGGGTAAGTAAGTATTTTGGAAATATTAAAAAAACAAATAGGTAGATTTCAGCTACAAAAAATTGAGAAATAAAAACTTTTTAACAAAAAATTAAACCGACGAAATACGGAACTGAAAAGTAAAAAATTAAATAAACCTTCTTAGTCTCAATTACTAAGCTCCTAAACTAATGCAAGCAACTAATTTTGAGTCGGCGCCAAACGAACAATCAACGAAGACCATGACATTATTTCAAAAGAATTATCACATTGTCACCGCCCAACTTGATGACCATCATTTCACGCCTTACCTAATTCATTTGCTTGTTTGTTTGGCGCCGACTCAAAATTAGTTACTTACATTGGTTCAGGAGCTAAGTTATTGAGACTGAGAAGGTTTATTTAATTTTTTACTTTTCAGTTCCGTATTTCGTCGGTTTAATTTTTTGTTAAAAAGTTTTTTTCAAAAAAAGAACATTGCTTGTGTTTCTCAATCAGTTTTCGTGAAAAGTGAAATAGCAATATCTCCCAGCACAAAGACCATATAAGTTTGGGTGGGAAAGGGTTAATCATGGAGTCATAAAGAGGAATCAAACATCAATCTTCGAAGCTAGACCTAGAATTATATTTAATTCAAAATGATGGAAACAGTTGAAATTTTTGAATATGCTTTGAACGTAATTTTCATCCTGATGTTTCAGATCTTATGACCACTTCTTTCTAGATTATCATCAAGCTATAAACCCAAAGTACATTATAGAAAAAATGTACCAAGCAGTGGAACAAAATATTCCAAAACCCGAAATGTACTTATTTCCTGCATAATAATATAATTCTTTTGAGTGAATTTTTCAGTCAGCTCTAGTGAACTGGTAATAGAAGATAGCTATTTCTGATTATTTTCCAATATCCGCTGATGTTACTGCCAAAGATAAAAATAAAATATTACCGGAATCACAATCTTGGGGAGAAAATGCTGCTTTTTAAATTTTTCAAGTGATAATGGCCTAATCCTGATTAGAGATGCTCTTATCGAGATGAAACAAGGAAATACCCCCTCTTGTCAAGTGAAAATGTTCATCATGACAAGAAACTCGTTCCTCTCGAGTATTATTCTGTCTTGTCTCGCCTTCTCTCAACCTCTCACGACAAGACAATTTATTTTCATACTCCATCCACCCTCTGATCAGAATGAGAGTTTTTTCATCATTCAAATATAATTGACAGCAAGCCTATAGTGATATTTCACTGATCCACTAGTCAATTATTTTGATTTTTATAATTGAAAATATTTTGTTTTCATTAATTTCAGGAATATTGGGGATGTATCGCCTTCATGACCCATTATCCATATCTTTATAATTAGTGGATCACAATTCTGAAACTTTATAACAAAAAAATAAACCAACAAAAAAGAAACTGAAAAGCAAAAAATAAATATATTTTTTTGTCGAAATAAGACAAAGTATGGATGAAAATATATTGATCGGAACTCATTAACATGTTCAATTATAACATTATTGATAATAGTACATTGGATTTTTTTTCCAGCACTATTTCAAAACCAACAAGTTATATTTTGTTAAGATATCATAGTTTCAGTCCATTGTAGGCGAAAAAAATGTGTTTTGTTCTCTGTTTGAAATATATAGTTTTTTCAATTTTCGAGTATCCCCCTATACTGGAAACAATTGACAGATTGTTTTTGATTACAAAAAAGGAATTAATTGCTACTGCCCATTGAATAAAAGATACGGTAATATTCTGATGAACTCGAGTATTCAATATTACCTTTCATTTGAATAAAGGGCGCGTAACATTTTTTTTTTAGGTCATTTACAATGTTTAGATTGAATATCTAGAAAATATTCCGTTAATTTACTCACAATATTTTGAAAGTGTTGACTATCATATACGATAGTTTTATCAACTTTGTATGTTGCTTGTCTAATATATGCATTTTTGAAGTTAACGGTATTACGATATATGGGGTAACCTAATGATTTAACAAAATTTTATGGAATCTTTCGACACATTCAATTCTATTATGAAACTTTCCGAAATCAATTATTTGATACTATAAACAACACAAATCACACTAAACAGCAATTTGGAAGAATCGGATTATAAATAACGGCTTCTTACATAAAAAGTCAATCAATATTATGGAAATTATAATATTACAAATCGAAATGAACCCGATGAAGCTATTGTATGGCGAAACTCGCGTCGTGCTTTAGTGAACCCTCAAGTAGTGAAAATCTTATAGTGTATTGTAGTAGTGAACTCTTAATCCAAATTGAAACTAATTAGTTATAAACAACATGAACAACAATTCACATAATTGAATTTTCAAAAAACAAATGATAAATAAAACCTAAATTCAAATAATATTATTAATATTTCGGACGCAATATTTCCACTTTCACATTATTAATATTTTCATTTATTGGTGTAATTGCGCAATCTAAAACATTGATAGTTCATGACTTTATTGTTTCTTGATGACGAGCATATCCTAGGTACCCAAGTACGCTGCAAAAATGGGAACAGCATCCCACTGTTCTTGCTCCACTTCTGCAGGTATAGTACTAGCCTAGAATACGTTCATTTGCAGGTGCATCAGTAATAATACTGAAGGATATCCACAGTTGATACTTTATTGCATTCTAAATCTGGACGCTAGGTGGCAGCGTAATAGTCCATGTTCAGGATTACGCATATCAATTTCAAATAGAAACAATAAAGTACCCTAGCCATAAACTATTGAGACATGTTTTAGATTGCGCAAATAGACCAATCAATAACAATACGAATAAATTTATTTGATTTGTTGAAAATATAAACAGGATGTTCATAAAATCAGATGTGGAATCATCTGCGACTGAAAGATAAACTTTAGTCACTATCTTCCATCGTCAAGATAACCTCTTGTGGGGTATTCATGTTGAAAAGGGAAACATTCTCAATTGAATATTGCTAGAGAGATTTTTCATGGGAATTGAAAAATCCACGATTAAAATGAAGTTATTTTTTGTGAATGTCTAACAGAAAACAACTACTTCCCCGGCTAAAGCCACGCTGGACATTGAACTACATCTGATAGATATTCTGAAAAGGCCCTAACTCAAAAGAAAAAGTCTGAAATTGAAAATTTGCATTTTCATTCAGATAGTTATTTGATTTTCTATTCCAGTCTTATTCAATTGAGAATGTTTCCCTTTTCAAAATTTATTTGAATTTGGGATTTGGTTATTGTTTGTTTTTTGACATTTCCATGATGTAAATTGTTGATTATGTTGTTTATGACTAATAAGTTTCAATTTCAATTTGTTATATTATAATTCCCATGATATGAATTAATTTTTTATGTTAGAAGTCGTTATTTATAATTGGATTTTTTTAGGGTCTATACTGTTGAGTCCCAAATTGTTGGTGAGTGTGGTTTGTGTTGTTTATAGTATCAAATAATTGATTTCGAAAAGTTTTATGATAGAATTGAATGTGTGGAAAGGATCCATAAAATGTTGTTAAATCGATTGGTTACCCCAAATATGTAATACCGTAAACTTCATAAATGCATATCTTAGAAACGCAACATACAAAGTTGATAAGTCAACATTTTCAAAATATTGGGAGTGAAACAGTTTTCTAGATATTCAATAAAAACCTTGTGAATGACCTAAAAAAAAAGTAATGCAGCCTTTATCTAAATGAAGGTTGTTAATATTGAGCAATTGAGTTCATCAGAATGTAACCGTTTCTTTTATTGGAGGGCAGTAACAATTAATTCTTTTTTTTTGTAATCAAAAACGATCTCTCAATTGTTTTCGGTATAGGGGTATACTCGAAATTAAAAAATAAAAAATTTCAAACAGAGAGAGTCATTAAGAAACAAAACACAATTTTTGCGTATAATAGACTGAAACTATATCTTTACAAAATATAACTTGTTCGTTTTGAAATAGTGCTGAAAAAAATATCCGGAAAAACGATTTTTTTTCTACTATCCCCGTATATACCCTAATGTACTATCACCAATAACATTAAAATTGAACATGTTTATGAGATTCGATCAATACATTTTCATCCTTACTTTGTTTTATTTCGACTAAAAAAAAAGTTTTTTTCTTTATCAATCCTACCCCAATACGACGTTTTTACGAACTTTGGCCGCTTATATCTCAGAAACTAAACATACAAAATCATTTAAACCCACACTTTTTCCTAATGACCCATCCTACTATAACATAATGAAATTTCAGCCAATTCGGCCGAGAGCCAATATCCCATATGTTTTCGTGCGGGGTTCTTTAAAGATATTCGTAGATTGTTTGTTTGGCGCCGACTCAAAATCAATTACCCACATCAATTTATGAGCTGAGCTATTATCAAAACTAAGAAGGTACAGTTGTTTTTTGCTTTTCAACTTTTTTCGTCAGTTAATTTATTTTTAATTTTTTAATTTTTTGTGGCGAAAATCCACTAATAACTACCCACTTAATTGACTCCAGAACTACATATATGTGCCGAGTTTCAACATAATCGGTTCACAGATGAAAAATGAATCATCCCCTATTTTTCTACCCTTAGGGGTGGATTGCTCCTTTTCAAATTCAAATATGACCAACTCTAAAGTATACTTTTTCCAGTAAAAATAGGATCATCTGATTCGGATAACCCAGTACAAAGTTATTGAGTAGTAGAATCGGTTAACAGGTGAAAATTCAGTGGGTGAGCGATAAACATTCCCTATTTTTCTACCCTTGGGGGTGATTTTTTTTTTAATTAGAATGGTACCAACTCCTGAGTTATTCCTATCTGATGAAAAAATAATTATCAAAATCTAACTACTCTGTGAAAAGTTAGGCGTGGTCATACATAAAAAAAAACGCGTCGACAGAAGTAAACTTAACCGCTGTAGAGATTTGATCATCGCGGTCAAAATAAGTATCGAGCTGCAAAGGTCATCTCATCCTGAGGGTGTTCTTGTCTTTACCGTTCGAAGTAGGTATAAATGGCTTTCACCCATAATACATCAAATAAATACAAAATTTCAATCCATAACTACCTTTCTGATATCGCACTTGAAAATTAGAACTGTTTGTAATTCAACTAATACTAGTTGGAACTAGATTCATGAGCAATGTAAATGATTTTACAATCCCCATTCAACAACAGCACAATAAACCAGTGAGACGTGGTGCTCATCTTCAGCAACACCAATATAAACTATAATTTACGTACCACCCTACCTGCAACTAAAATAACCATTAGAAGAATAAGATTTGTCTTACTAAAATTGTCTTTAACATTATGCCCTGCTACAGGTCACCTTCAGTTGACGATAATTAATTCATTGACTCGAAAACATTTATTTCAAATAACACGTGACAGAATATTGATATTCTCATTGGTGACTTAAATTATGATATCCTAGATAATGACAATATAACGACAAACAACATATCAATGTCAATGCATCTAGGATTTGAATCACATATTGATACTCATATAAGGTTAAAGAAAGAAGCCAAGTGAAGTGGAATAAAATGAGAAATAAAGTGCACAAAGTCATCTTCACAAAAGATTCAATATAAATTGAAACAAAATTGGTAGACCACAGGCAGAAAACAACTGCTTCCCTAGCAAATACCACGCAGAACATTGAATGATATTCACCTGAAAATCCATGCAAACTTCCATATTAATGGAAATTGATTGCAAATGTTTCTTTCTGATGAGCTCGATTATGTTTAATTTATGTCGGGTTCGCCTAACAATCCGCATACTGGTTTCGGGCTTTTTGGCCCTCATCAGTACGGAGTAGTCACCAGTAGACACAACATATACAAAATCACCATCAAGCCTATAACATCTTTAGGTACGCCGGAAAAAATAACTTTTAACCGGCGGTACCTAGTGACAAAAAAAAACACTCCATACATTACTCCTTCCTTAAACTTAGCCACTCCTACTGAGGGAGAATCTTTCATTAAGATTCCTATCGAGGTTACGCATTGAAACAAAAAACAACAATTTTATGCCACTGCAATATCAAATTGCAGAAATCACATGGAAAAATATACAAATTTGTGAAAGAGGCAACCAACAATTTGGAAATGACAAAGAAATGGTAAACTATTCTGATCAGGATTTTATAATCATTGGAAACAAATTAGCATCTACAATTCCTCGAGCACCCCATAACTACGAAAACAAATACCCACGAATGAAAAATTCCATGTTTCTTGAGCTTATAGATGAAACTGAACTCATTCAACACATATACACCCTAATCAAACCAGGAATTGATTTTCGCTAGTAAAAAAAATGCATATACACCTTTTAAAACCCCTGGTTTACATAATAAATTTAATATTCCTGAGTGGGGAAATTCCTGAGCATTTCAAACTATGTACAGTGCGGTCCATAAGTATGGGATTAATTGATTTTTAGTGTTATTATGTATTTGTTTAAAAAACCTTGAACAGGTCGATTTCTATTATGTTGTCAATTTCTTCCGTTATCCTAACTTTCAAATCTACGATATTGTCTGGCCTATTGTAATATACTTTCGATTTTGAATAACCCCATGAGAAATAATCAGGAATTTTTTGCTGAGCGTTAGGAATAAGTCGCTCTAGACACCAAAAAATTATTCACAAAACCCACATAAATAATGTAATGTCAATCTAGTAGACTACTGATATTTTGATATTTATAAGTTGCTGACACACGTCAGTGTATTGCAAAATATTTGTATGTGAATTTGATTTAACTATGGCTCATTCATCCGAAACTCAAAGAATATACAGTTTAATTATGATTGGATGCGGTAATAAAACAAGAACTCAAAAGGAAGTTTGTGAAATTTTTAATAATGAATACCCTGGTAACACGCCTCACAGTCTATAGTTAGCAAATTAGAAACAAAATTTGGGAAACTTGACATGCAAAAACTATTCAAAAACCAGGTCAAAATGTAAAATTGGACGGGGAAAAAAGTTAGATGTACTGTTAGCTATTGATGAAAATCGGCATATGATAAGTAGACAACTTGCCGCCGAAAATGATGTGAGTATATCATCAACATTGAGAGAATCACATGAAAAAAAATACCATCCCTATAAAGTTCAGTTGGTTCATGAGTTAAATGAGGATGATCCTGAAAGAAGGCAAAAATTTTGTGAACTGATGATGGACAGAATGGAAGCAAATTTGCAGTTCATAAACAAAATTGTTTTTTCTGATGAAGCTACTTTTCATTCAAATAGAACGGTTAATAGACAAAACTGTAGATATCGGAACAGAGGAAATCCTCATTGGATGTGTGAGGCTCACACCCAATATCCTAAAAAAGTGAACGTTTGGGCTGGTATCATCAACAACAAAATTATTGGCACTTATTTTTTTCAAGACACAGTTGATGTTAAGGTTTATCTAGATTTTTTTATAAACTTTTTACAGCCTACATTAAAAATACTTTTTCCTGATGTTAATGATCCAAATGCAATAGATTGATCAATTTGGTACCAACAAGACGGAGCTTCACCGCATTACAAACGTATTGTTAGAGATTTTTTGAACGAAGTTTTTCCCAATAAGACGTGGATCGATTGAATAGCCGCCTAGATTCCCCGATTTGACTCCTCTCGATTACTTCTCATGGGGTTACTCAAAATCGAAAGTATATTCCCATAGATCAGACAATATTACAGATTTAAAAGTTAGGATAAGGAAAGAAATTAAGAACATAACCCCTGAGGTCCAACAAAATGTGGTACGAGAATCCCAAAATCGATTTGCTTATTGTCAAGAAGTGAATGTTGGTCATTCTAAACATTTAATTTGATTGTCAAATAAAATGAAAAATACTTCCCAAACATTATGTGACATTATTTCCTTCATTCTACGTAAAGTATCAACACAAATTAATTTTCTCAGTTATGATTGCACCAAATTTGAAGAACTTAATATTCCTGAGCAGAGAATGAAAATCCCTTTCGAACAAGGTGCCATACGACCCCCTTCTCATTTGAAATTTTTGAGGGGGTGCTCATAATTCAGAGGGGGTGCTAGAAGGGGGTAATATTTTCATACTGTAAATTATCAATTTGACAATAAAAATCGACCTTTTTCGGGTTTTTTCAAACAAATACATAATAACGCTGAAAATTTATTTATTCCATACCTATGGACCGCACTGTATATTTAAAAATTGTGACAAAAATCTCATTCACAACTATATACCCACCAGTCTTATGAATACGTTTGGAAAATTATTTGAAAAATGCTCAAAATCTCGATTATATGACTTTCTAATGAAAAATTGAATCCTAAACACTGCAAACAATTTGGTTTTCGACCAAAAATAAGCACAGATGAAGCAATGTTTGAACTAATGAGATCACATAGAAAAATCAGAGGAAACAAATGTATTGCAGTATTCCTGAACTAATCATTCTGAGAATTAATCAGGAAATCAATGAAAACAAATACAGAAGGATGTGGAGGCTTTCAAGTTTTGCTGATATGCTAATGAAACGAATCGCATGCATTGGTGGTGCGAGCGCTGCTCGCTGTTTTTGATGTTTTGGGGTGGAAAAACGGCATCGTTGGATAATCAGCATAGTAACTCCGTCATTTTCTGCATGTATATATACCATGATTTTTCGAAAGTTGACATTGAATAGCTGAATGTGACATATGAGAATGAACTTCAATTTTAAAATAAGAGTTCGAAGTATTTCTTGAAAAATAACGATGGGGAATGCAGAATTCTATCTTTTTCACCTGCTAATGGCATCAACATCATCACAGAAAAAGGAGAATAACATCCTCTTTCATGTTTTTTTCTGAACTGTAAGTTCAGACTAGCAATTATTTTCCGATTACCTTGATCACATCCCCCCGGTATGTGATAAACGATCGACTTTATTATTGAGTTTACCATACCTGACCTTAAATAATGCGTGGGGAAAAATGACAGCAGGTTGGATTCTAGCGTATATTGCTTTATCTGACGTGAAAAGGACGTACAATTTACCTTTACCAAATCAGACGACCCACTTGAAAAAACCACTACCTTCCGTGATGACATCCAATATTCCTCGAGTCGTTGACTGCCCTGCAAAAGTGGAATTGGAATACAGAGATGAACTGAAAAAATTCCGACCCAACAGAGATACGACACATTTTCTTTCAAATTTTATTTCATTTTTCTACAAACTTTTCTTAGCGATCCCGTTTAAGTAGTACTCTACTCTCTGCAAAATAATTGTTGACGAAGGTGATAGCCTCTTCATTTGTCGAAAATATATGTCCTTCGAACGCAACTTTTTGCTTAGGAAATGAAAAGAATCGCTTGGGGCTAGATCTGGTGAGTAAGGAGGATGGTCAAGCAGTTCAAACAGTAATTCATGAATTTTCGCCATGGTGTGAGACGGTTCATTGTCTTGGAGAAACTTTGTTTTCGCTATTTATGCCTTTAGCTTGTCATGCGTAGTATGCTCCTCAAATGGTTTTTGCTTTTTGCAGATATTCGTTTAAGATAACTCCATAACTATCCCAAATAACAGTCGTCACTTTCCTAGTCGACAAAACAGAGTCTCTGATTTTTTGGAGGAGCCGATTTTTGCGCACGAACTGCGACAACAGAGCGTTGGAAATTATCATGAGAACACGTTTCTGGTCTAACGTGAGCAAACGGGGCACCCAACGCGCGGACAGCTTTTTCATGACTAATTCTGCATGAATCATATGATAAACACGTTCTTCAGACATATTAAGAGTCTCTGTTATCTCTCTCACTTTGATTCGACGATCATTCAGTACCATTTCGTGAACTTGAGCATCCCAAACCCTCATCGTGCTTCAAATTGGTACGGACACCTAACACCTAACAGTCCGGACTTGACTCCTATAGAGTAATTTTTCTGAAGTTCCCTGAAAGACATTGTTAATAAGTAATAATGATAAACTCATTAAAAACACGATTCCACTTGAAATAGAATATCTAAATGTCAATAATGAAGCACATTGAAAATATAAGTGCATTGACAATAATGGTGGACACATTGAATATCTCTTATCAGTTCACTTGTTTTTGAAATTTTCTGAACAAATTTTGTTATCTATTTCTGTATAAATATTTGGACTTTTTCTTCCTCACTATAAACCTTTTGATTTTCCTTGGAAAAATAATTTTCATTTTAGCTTACTTTGGAAATGTTAACTTTCGTAGGGTATGTATTAACCGTAAGTCCTAGCTAAGTTATTCGACGTTGAATAACTCAAAAACGGTATGAGATAGGGCCAACACATGGTATATTTTTGAAATCCGAAAAAATAGCATTCCAAAAATTCAATAATATACAGGGTTAGCCTTCGAAAAACATATATATCCCTGAAATCTGCATGCTACAGTATTTTTAAGAATGTAATCAAAATTCAGTCATGACCATACAACTTTTATACTTAACTTTTTTTTCTATAGGCAATAATAAAGATAAAGGGTGGGTGATTTTCAGTGGATAACCCGGTATATAGTGTGAAAATTTGTGAAAGAGATCCAATGTGGACAAAACATACAAATCCAAATGAATAATTTGAGAAAAACAGAAGAAACCAGGAATCGTTAACCAAACAAATCTGGTTAAATTCATTCAGAAATCAAAACCACGCGAGAATGTAATTTGGTTTGATTCATTATGGTCAATGATTCATCAAACTAATCATCATTTATTCGTTCTCTGAAAAAACATTAAATATGTCCGATGAGTGTATAATTTCATTTCTTTGAAAATATCAACAGGATGTTCATAAAATCAGATGTGGAATCATCTGACTGAAAGACAAACTTAAGTCACTATCTTCCATCGTTCAAGATAACCTCTTGTTGGGTATTCTTGTTGAAGAGGAAAACATTCTCAATTGAATATTGAATAGAAAGATCCACGATAAAAATGAAGTATTTTTTGTGGATGTCTAACAGAAAACAACTACTTTTCCAGCTAAAGCCACGCTGGACATTAAACTACATCTGATTTTTCCCTCTTCTCCATAGTTTCAATCATCGTTTTCTCTTTCCATGTGATATGATACATCTCTGCCCAATTTGATTGAACAATCGTTATACGTCTAAGTCTCCTGGAATTTTTGATCAGGTATATCCTCATATTCCAAATTTATGTAGTGATTTGTAACGATTTTCGGTTCTGCTTATTCTTCTTCAGTGTTCCTATGGATAGTACGTGTGCAAACTCACATGATTATATTTGATTTGTTTATATTATCCATATTAGATGGTCTGTGCCCAGTATTTTTATAATTGTACCAACTGTCCATATAGAATTTTAAAATCTATAGTCTGTAAGATACCAGCGAAATCAGATTCATGTGTAATATTCCCTGTGAATGTGGGAAATGTTATACTGGGAAAACTGAACAATACCTAAGTACCAGAATATATCAACACATATATGATTGCTATGAAAATAATAGAAAAAGAAAAGAAAAAACAACACTTTCTGCGAATCAATTGGTAAACATTTTGGAAAAAGAGATGACTTATTCAACGAGAATGTTGGAAGAAATGATTCAAATCAATATCTATGATAATTAAACCAAAAAAGTGATAGAAAAAACCTGACAAAAATATTCACACATATCCTAGAAAGGTTAAAAAAAACAGATTTCTGAATAACAATAGAGGAAATATTTGTTTTTTTTTATTTTCGTTTCATTACCTATGTAACGTTGGAATATTTCAAGTAACTGTTGTGTGTCGTTTCATTTTATCGTGTCTGTATTTGTTTATATACATTTTTAAGGTTTTTAATGTGTAATTCGTGCAAATGTGTTTTTATCGACCAGAGTTTGTATCGACTATTCGACAGTTTTCTAGTTGAATCCATGAGCAGGAAAAACTTTTCAAAGGTGCGTCATAGATATGTTCTTTGTTCCAATCTATACGTGAATATTGTCATTTCAGCTTTGAAAAAGGAATAAATTAATTCCGAAGCGTCAGCGATAAAAAAATAGTTTTACTCCCAGTATTGTCATTTCAGCTTTGAAAAAGGAATAAATCAATTCCGAAACGTCAGCGATAAAAAACATTGTTTTACTCCCTGGTCCTAATTCTCGTTAAATTCAACTATATATAAAGTCTATAATCTCTGATTCTTACTGATTGTCCCACCGGAAAATTGAAGTTTCTGGAATACTTATAATAAAGTAACCATTTCCAGATGTGTATTGTTGTCTCCATCGTCAGGTTTTATTCCAATCGTAGAAAGTGTCCCAACATCATTTGACCTGTCTATAAATAATCATGAACTTATTTTTAGATCTATAGAAATTAACTTGTTTTATGACATAGCATTTTTTATTGAAATATTTTTCAATGGTTTCCATAGTATTTTCGGCAGCTCCATTGGACTGCAGATGATAATGTGTACTATCGATGAACTAAATATCCTCGGAATGTGAAAATTATTTGAACTCTTTAGAAGTCAAGTTTTTTGCATTATTAAAAGCAGATTTTTGGCATAAATTTCACGTAATTCCTCAATGCAAATATGTGTATCAGTCGATTATGATACTAAAACTTCTGGCGATTTAAAACCCAATCAATTATAATGTCAGGAATATGTCATTCGAAGATATCGGCCCATATTCTCATGACCTGGGTCAGCACGCTCAGATGTTTATCATACTCATTATGTTATTCAATCTCGAATATTATTCAAACTTGAATTGTTTGGGAATGCATCACATTGGACGAAGTGTGTTGGATATGAAAGAGTGTCGCTGGTACAGGTTACAAGTAAGAGATTAGAGATTGGAAGTTGAAATATTTTTTAAGAGAGTTCCAATTTTACAAGGATGTAGTCACAACTACTGAGCTACCATTCTGGCAGCCTTGTGAGTATAGTTATTGTTGTATATATTTATTATCTCATTAAATGTTGCATGTTTGTTTTTTGATTCATGATCTGGTTATCACGGAAGTTATCCTATGCCCCCAATCCCATTTTAAGGCCCCTTAGGCAATATGGTTATGACATATGGCGGAGGCGCCTAGTTTTCAATTTCGGGGGTTTATTCTTCATAATGAATCTCATTTTAAATACCTCAAGCTAATTTTTGAAATTTTATAAAATGTGTTTTGGTCAAATTTTGTTAATAACCAGATAATGGAAAGTATGAAAGTAATTTTATGGTAATAAATTCATTACTTTATTGCTACAAATAACTTTGGAGGGGTCCCAAAAATCTATGAGAGATGAATATATGGTGAAAATTTTTAACAGTATTCCACAATGATTTTGTTCAGAGGTAAAGATTCCAAAACTATCTATAATTGGTTTGGTCAAATTAAATTGAATTGAATTATTTCCCGGAGTTCATTTCGTAATGATTTTTATTGGGTACTATCTGATCCGACAGACGTTGTCTTGTTCAAATTTCCCGTTCTCCCGTTTATTTCCCTTATCCCGTTATGCCGTTTCCCATTATTATCGTTATGCCATGAACCCGTAATCCCGTTCGATCTCCCATTTTTCCGTTATCCCGTTTTTCCGTTTTCCCGTTATCCCTTCTCGTTATTCCGTTATTCCATTTTTCAGTTATCTTGTTTATATATATATATATATATATAGTATATTTATATATATATATATATATATATATATATATATATATATATATATATATATATATATATATATATATATATATATATATATATATATATATATATATATATATTAGGGTACTTAATTTTTGGGCAACATTTTTTTTCTTCAAGTTCCGCCTGAAAATCTTGTAATTTATGGAAAAACAGAATTTTTGAGCATATTGCGAACCCTTAATTCGAATTTTGACCCACTGGTAGAGAATTTTGAATTTTATCCATTAAAATAACATTAAAAAATGATTTTTTATACGTTTTTGCTTCCGCTCACCCAGAAAAATTTTTTTTTGGTAATTTTGACTCATGGATTCTTGTTATAGGTATATTTCCTACAAAAAAGCCCATTGCGTCGAGTCTGTAACTATATTAATTAGTTTTTGGATATTGTTTTAAAACACTGCAACATATCAATCAATTTTTTTTATTGCACCAATTTCACTAATATATTGAAAATGAAATATATCGATATAGGATTTTCCAAAAAAGGTTTCAAAAACTTCCAGCACAGGTAATACTCATCAAGAGATAAAAAAACGGTTCGACAAAAATGTCATTTAAGCTGAATTTTCATGAAAATAGCAGTAAATCGCTTTTATTTGCTGAACTATTGAAGATAGAAAAAAATACAAATTTGTAGGGGGGTTCATGCCCTACAAATTTGTTCGAAACATTTTTTGTAGCTCCCATGGTTTAGCTGTTGAAGCCACTTGAAACTTAAAACTAACGAATAAATCTATTTTCTTCAATAATAACTAATTTATGAAATCCAAGTTGAAAAATTGAATGAAAAATTTGTAGGTCATTGTATTTTTTTAAATTTTATGCAGCAATTTTTTTCCCAAATTGTAGGGCATAAACCCCCTACAAATTTCAGTACATTTTCTTTCTATCTTCAATAGTTCAGCAAATAAACGCGATTTACTGATATTTTTAAGAAAATTCAGCTCAAATTAAATTTTTCGTCGAACCCGTTAGAGTTACAAACTCGATGCAACGGGCTTTTTCGTAGGAAATTATATCTATAACGATAATCCATGAGTCAAAATTCCCCAAAAAAAATTTGTCTGGGTGAGCGGAAGGAAAAACTATAAAAAATCATTTTTTAATGGTATTTTAATGGATAAAATCAGAATTCTCTAGCAGTGGGTCAAAATTCGAATTAAGGGTTGCAATATGCTCAAAAATTTCGTTTTATTTTTATTTTTATTTATTTAAATTTTTGTGACATACTAATCATAACAAAAGAAAACTCCGGCTATGATGCTTGCTACCCTTTTTTCTGTTCACTTCACTTCTCCTTTTTTTTAATTCTTCCAATCTCAGGAGGATTGCAGCTGCGCCATCCAGTTGTTTTAGTGATGTCAATATACTGTTTATGTTAGAATGATTGATTATAAAATGATCAAATAATAAATAATGAGTCCAAAATAAGTGAGATAGTTGTTTTTCATTGAATATTACTCAAGACAACCTATGCCTGCGATATCTATCTTATTTCAGTAATACTTTCAACTTTAAATTTGCTTGCCCATGCGCAATAATAGAAATATTCCAAATTAAATATGTATAGTTTATTCTCGTCTTTTTGATGAACAGAAGGAGAATATTTTCACTCTAAATAATGTGTTTTTTGTAATCAAAATCGAGAATGTGGGAGTTTGATGAATATCCCCACTTGATCGAGTTTATGAAGATAAAATATCTGTTATGACTATTTCTTGCACTCACACGAATCCAGGAATGTTCTGTGCTTAGTTTGAAATGGATGTCTTGCAAAATTTGGCCTCCTTACTGCTAGTGAAGTGGAAAGTTGGGACTCTATCCTCCAATTCTTGGTTAGTAGTTCCTCAGTAGATTTTTTGCTCCTGATTTGTTACAAAGTTGATTGTATGCATGAATGTCTCTCAAATGCCTCAGTTATAAGCATTTTTCCTTCAGAATTGATCATAGAAATTTACAGTTCTGCTTCATCTTTCATTTAAATTTTTCGACTCCCTTTATTTCTCTTTTCCTTTGGTAACCATTACGTTTTGTTATCTTTCATCAATTTTCACTATTAGCACCTTTTTAAAAACATTTTTTTTACTTCTTACCTATTATACTTGATTTCTTCACAAATTTACAAATATTTCTTCAAAGTTGACATTTTCCATTTTTCTATGATCAAATTATATCATTTTGATCATTTAGAAAAAATAATATGACATTTGCCTGTCATGTTTCCTTTGGTTCTAAATTTGTATACAAAATGTTTCTTGCATATAAATATGATGTTAGTTGAATTCTGAATGTTTGTTTCTAAATTTGGATTGGTATATTTTTATAGGTTGTTCCAATTGAATGAACTAAACAAACTTGATGATAATAGAAAAATTCTACTGCGACCCTATTGAATTATCTGCGTCGACTTGAATATGGCCAAAGGTTTTCAAGAAGCAAACCACACAGAAAAAAATTATAAAAACAAACATAGCAGTTATTTATGCAGTTTTTAAATACTATTGTGCCCCATTTCTCCTTTTTATTTGACATATATACCATATCATAACAATATATATAGATATATATATATATATATATATATATATATAAAATATATATATATATATATATATATATAAATATATATATATATATTATATATATATATATATATATATATATATATATATATATATATATATATGTGTCATATTTTCCTGAAGACTCTTCTACGTCTAAAAAATTACGCATAACCATCGCTCAAATCGTGTTATGTCTTCAAAAATACCATAGAAAGCACTTAAAATTTTTTCCGAATCCAATACATTTTCTAAAAACCTTTCTTTCTCTGGAAGCCTCATTCGGAGTAATATGAACATTCGAAAAAACAATCAGCCGAATCGTTGTTTTCATTCAATAAAAAAATGTTACCCTTACCAGGATTCGTTCCTGTGACCATAATCTTACTGCTTACCTCGTTTGGTAATAAATGACTCCATATACTTTTTTTCCGCCAAATTTCTTATACACCCGAGTTTTCCAATTTCCGGTCAACTTTTCTAATATTTTTCCGTATCAACCATCCTCGGGCTATTACAAACATTAAAAAAAAATATCCAAATCGGTCTAGCAGTTCTCACGTTTTGCGCTCACAAAGAATCGAGATTCATTTTTATTAAATAGATAACCATTGGTCATATTTGTGCCAACAAAGTCACAAAATTTGATTTGTATGTTACATTTATACTGAATCACTGATACATCTCTTCCTACTCTTTCTATAACTTCACTCAGTGCTCATCTAGGGTAAGAGAAATGTACATAGGGTGATAATGGATGACAGTGCTGTCCAGTGAGGACAAGACATACATATCTAATATCATCATGTGACTTTGTAGCACAAGTTTGACCACTAGGGACAGTGAAATAAAGCAAACTAGGATTTATTACAGAAGTTCAGGAAATAAATATGCAATATAAGATTTTCAGATGAAAATCGTTGGGAAATTCATTCCATCAACCTTCAGCAAAGACTAGTCCTGCAATGAGCTGATTGAAAAAAAAAAATCAGGCGTTGTACGCCGCTGGTTCTTTTCTTGATAAATAAATTCGTAGCACGGTAAGATTGAAAACTCAAGGAGTCTTACGAAAGTTTCAGGTTTATCGAACGAGTTCCCAGGGAAAATTTTAAAGTTCGTGTCGAAATTGAATTGAGATTTGTGATTGTCCATTTTATTTCACTTAGCACGCTGACGAGAAATAGGCAGTTTTCATTCCATTGTGGAAATTCAACGCTGGAAAACTCCTGAGCGGAATTGAAATTATTGAATATATAACGAAGTTGCCATCATATAGGTCGGTTTAGTTTGTGTCAAACAGAATGGGGACTGTTTATCGAAGTGGAATTTCGGTATGGTAATAGTTTCTATTCGAAAAATATTCAACTCTAAAATTTGGAAATTACGCTACATATTTAGGAGATTAAAAGGGTTGAACTTTTCAAAATGTAATGATATCTCACTAAAACATATAGTTTCATTTGTAGAGGAAGATGATTAACACAAAACGTACTAAATTGATTTAGAAGTGACAGAACGTTGTAGTTCTTCATTGTACCTTCATATAAAACTCGTGAATTAGTTTTGGGAGTTGTGTTTGTTAACTTTCGAGAGATGGACAAAAGCGAAATGTTCATATTTGTTCAGGTGCTAACGGATATTCAGAGATCTACGGATATAGGTTACATAACAATGATTAAAATTAAGTTTTTAGATACCAATTTTCAATAATTTGTTATTTTTTTTTTAGTTTCAGTTAGATGTCTACTTAATTCACAATTATTTTTGACTGAAATCTTATATCCTTAAACGAATTCATGTATATATATATATATATTATATATATATATTATATATATATATATTATATTATATAAATATATTTTTTTTTCTTTTAGTATCTTGAACCATCAATTGTATAGGACTGGAGTTTTCTTGGGTATTTGGTTCGTGGTAGGAGTAAACAAATAAAACTAGTAGATTTTCATCTTGTATTCAAGGGATGTGACGTTTCGCTTGATAATTATAAGCTTCATCTGACATTTTTTACTTAAACTGTGATGTAGAAAATATGGGGCTAGTTAGAGTTCCAATTTCTTGAATGGTTTTTTTTGGGTTCTTACCTACAAACACAATTTCGGTTAGCATTTTAGGGAGCCACTTAGAACACAAAATTGTGGTTGAAAGTAGAAGCACAATTATTTCGCTTTTTGTATGCATGTTCTGGTATATTTTGTTGGTAAGTGGTTAGGATAAATTGACTTTTCCAGATGACATTTGACACTATTTATCAGGGATTTTCTTGTTCTTTGGTTTTGCTGCTCCCTATTGTCATGATTTTATACCAACAAGATGGTGGAGATTATAGTTCTTGTGTTCTTCACGACGAATGGTATGAGGTTAAGGTATTAGTGTTATTTGAGTCTGTGTAGGGCGGAAAAAGGTGGTACTTGTGGGATGACGACTTCAAATGATTTTGTGATATAAATTACTTAGGTTTTTTATATCTGTTTTGTCATTCAGGGAATTTTGATCAAGTTTAATATGCATCATTTCCAGGAATTATCTTTTTTTGGTGTTTGTTTCTGTGGCAAAAATTTTAGTTTCATTGTAGTTGAATTAATGGTTTGTTGATTTTTTTTGTTTGTTCAAGGCTGTTGCTGCATTTTTCGTGTATTTATGTCCATTTATTCTGTTTTCCAGGAGTTGGGATGTTTGACCGATGTATACTTTGTTACAGTTTTCTTCGTTACATGGAATTTGGTATACAATATGCGTTTTCTTATTTTTTGGAATATCTGTTTTAATTTAGGGGAGGAGTTTTGTTCACGTATAAAAAATTACACCTAACCCTTCTCGAAATGAAGAGAAAAAAAAATTGTGTTATAACTGGCTCGCTGAAATGCTAACCGAAATTGTGTTCGTAGGTAAGAACCCAAAAAAAAAACATTCAAGAAATTGGAACTCTAACTAGCCCCATATTTTCTACATTACAGTTTTATAGAGGAATGTCAGATGAAGCTTAGAATTCTCAAGCGAAACGTCACATCCCTTGAATACAAGATGAAAATCTACTAGTTTCATTTGTTACTCCTACCACGAACCAAATACCCAAGAAAACTCCAGTCCTATGAATATATATATATATATATATATATATATAAATATAAATATATATATATATAGATATATATACATATATCGGAAACGGCTCTAACGATTTGGATGAAATTTTGTATTTAGATAAGGTTTTATTTTTAAGTATATCTAAATAGGTGACTTTCCTGAAAGAACGCGATTTCACACAAAAAAAAATTGGTAGGTAGGTTCTAACCTATTAGAACAAGCGAATCCACCAGATTCAACTACAACGACTGGAATACCGGTAGGTTTTATAACATTATCCAAATATTTCAAGTTTATATAAATAAGTATCTCCGAGAAAACACGATTTTACAAAAAAAAAACACCAAGCAAAGCTCGGTAGCACAGGTACTTCTGATAATAACTGATTACTTACCTTTTATTCACTCGCCTTCTATTTCTAATGTATTTATATTCCGTATTGGAATCAGGGGATATTAGCTTATTCTTTCTTTGTATTTTTTCAGTTATTGAATGAGACAATAATAGAACAACTTGGGGATATATTTTTTCTTATGACAGTCTGAGAATTGGCATATGAAATTTTACATCAATTCTGACTAATTTTTCAGCATGGATATAGCAATCAAATATCACTACTAATCTTTTTAAATATGTATCATGTGTAGAATCTCACATGTTTTCGTTCGTACGTAATTTGTTCATAACTCAATCATTATTTTTTTGTTCGACCTTTGGCAATGAATGGATAGCGCTGTAAGAAGTTATTAAATTAATGGCATATAGTAAAACCAGCAATATGTGCAGCGGAAGATGGTGGAAACGAGAAATCTCACATAACTTCTTTAATTAACTATCTTTCATATTACTGCTCATTTCAGTGGTCCATAAGAGCTTTTATGAACCATATGTTGGGTTACTATTTCTCATTTAATTAGAACTTTCCAGGTTACAATTTAATCCAATGACAAACAGCAGAACGTAGTGTGTCCAGATGAAACACCATTTTTTACTAAAATAAATGAATGTTCAATTGTTACCATGACTTCAGTCCAGTTAGGATGAAACCAATGCTTGCATATGTTGGGGATACGTCGAATATTCCTAAATGATCGAAACATTCTGCCACAATAATATTCGGCAGATAACGGCAGGATTATTGAAGTCAAGGAAGGGCACGAGTATTCCACTGTCAGCGATAACAAAGCAGTAGTATCGCAAGATAACGCTTCAGGCCCTGTTTTCATGTTTTCATATCTGATAACCCACAGAAGCATAACGTAAATATATGTTCACACGCCGACGTTCAACAATAAGATGCAAATGTGTAATGGTTTATAAGTGTATAGTGATAGTTGATATTCGATAACCAGACTGACTATTTGATAACCAAAACAAGGAGAACGGATCCATTTTGAGAACTTGGTTTTAATTTTATAATTTTTTTCAACTCAGGCACCTTATAGAGAAAAATTTCTATTTGACTGATAACAACTGTTTATATGTATTCACTTATAGCAAATTGACTATTTTAAAGGAAGCTGCAAATATCAATGAAACTTTTCAATGAGCATGACATTTTCCATCATTACCAACTTAATATCCATTATTCATTCATTTCCTATTCATGTGGGATTTTATGTTCAGATTCAAACACGACAAAACTTTTTAACAAAAAATCAAACCGACGAAATACGGAACTGCAAAGTAAAAAATGAAATAAACCTACCTAATCTCAATATCTGAGCTCCTAAACTGATGTTTGTCGGCGCCAAACAAACAAGCAAATGAATTAGGTGAGGCGTTAAATGGTGGCATCGAGTTGGGCGGTGACATTCTGATGATTTTTTTGAAGTAATTTAATGATCTTCGTTGATTGTTTGTTTAGCGCCGACTCAAAATAAGTTACTTACATTAGTTTAGTAGCTCAGTTATTGAGACTGAGAAGGTTTATTTGATTTTTTACTTTTCAGTTCCGCATTTCGTCGGTTTGATTTTTTGTTGAAAAGTTTTTATTTTTCAGTTTTTTGTGGCTGAAATCTACTAATGACTAACTACTTGTTTTTTTATTACTTCCAAAATACTTACTTACCCACCTTACTTCAACTATTACCAGTTAAATAATATGATTATCTACTTTTACTATTTATTGTGATAGATAAATTATTTTTGTTGTTCTGGTTAGTTTATTTCATTACTTTGTATATCATTTCATCCTCTCATAGAATAAAATTATTGTGACGGATGTAGGAGAACAAAAATAATGACACTAGCGATCTGTCATTTGTTCAATTTATCGAAATTTTGGAAACCGGGGAGTTTTATTAAAAAGTTTTTTTTTCTGGCTTGTTGACTAACCGTAAAAATTCAAAGGAAAAATCTGTTTATTTTTTTTTTGGACTAATGAGGACGTAAAAAGCCCCCGTCCCCTTTACTTTTGAACGGAACAAGCTGTCGAGGTCGGGTAAAATTCAGGTAAAAAGGTACCAAATTTTACCACTTTTTGGCATACAAGTGAATGTGGCCACGTGGTCTAGTGTCAAGAGGGCACCATCAACTTTTTTATTTAATGTAAAGGGGGGTTACGTGGCTCCTGGTTTTGAAGGCCTTCCGATTCTCTATCCAACACCGCTTCGTTCGTGAAAATCGGCCAAACCGTTTCAAACTGACAAGCGTTTGAAATTTGCTTCAAATATTTTACAAATAAATAAAAAAACTAAATAACTTTTAATTGCAACATAATTTTAAGTAACAATTGCAACTATTTCAACAAGTGCTCGAAATGTTCACCGTTCACGTCTTGACAGAAAAATAGTCGGTTGTGAAATTCATTCCGAACGTTATTAAATGTTTCCTGGGTAATACTGTAACACACATCTGTCATTCAGTCCATAAATTTCTGGAGTGACTGTGGCTACGTGGCGTACACCCTAGATTTTTTGTACCCCCACAGAAAAAAGTCCGTAGGTGTGATATCAGGTGACCTAGCTGGCCATTCAATGGGGCCACGTCGGCCTATCCACCGTCCCGGAAAATTCTCGTTTAGCCATTCTCGGACAGGTCTGTAGTAGTGAGGGGGTGCACCATCTTGTTGAAAGGTAACATCTATGGTAAATTCATTTGGATTTGTCCCAACTACTTCTTGAATACTGTGATGGATCTGATTTTGGAGCATATTTAAATACAGATGCACAGTTAAATTTTCTGCCATAAATATTGGTGATATGGTCACCCAAAATACCAGCCCATACGTTGATCTTCTCTGGAGTTTGAGTATGACCCTTTCGAAAAACGTGCGGAATCACGTCTGACCAATAACGCACATTATGTCTATTTGCTGTTCCATTTAGATGAAACGTACTTTCATCACTAAAACAAATAGAGTTTAATGTAACCGGGATTTTGGGTTATGCGGTCAGACATGACCTCACAAAACTGCAGTCCGGGTTGTCTTCTGTTAATTGATCCAAAGTTTTGATTTATATGGGTGAAATTAGTGTTTTTTTAAATATTTTTTCACAGTGGTCGTAGATACGTACACGCCGTGGCTACCGTTTCGTTGTTTGTTGCGGATTATCAACAACAGCTGCCAGAACGTCGATTTGTTGTTCTTCTGAAATAGATTTTTTTCCAGATCCTTTTTCTCCTCGTTACGCAACCAGTCCTTAGAAATTCACCAAGTAATTCCCTTAAGTAGGTACGAGATATTGAATTATTCGGAAAGCGCTCATTAAATATTCTTTCTACTTCATGGTGATTACGCCTAGCTTCAGCGTAAATTAAAATTGCTTCGGTTTTTTCTTCTGAAGGACGAGAACGAGGCATTTGAAATTTATAAAGAAATGCTGAAACCTATGACAACTGTCAAAAGTATCGATATGATTAACGTCACTATTAGACTGAGATTGAAATGAAATGCTATTTGGAGTCTCCAGCAAAATAACTAAGGTATAAAAAAATTAAACAAAAAGCACATTTTAAAGTACAAATAATATGCGAACCTTTCTTACCACAAGAAATCTACTTTTCGACCAGAATCAGTAACGGAGTTGAAATTCTGCTGGAATTAATAGTCAAATTAATTTATTTGTAAAATATTTGAAGCAACTTCCAAACGCTTGTCAGTTTGAAACGGCTTGGCCGATTTTCACAAACGAAGCGGTGATGGATAGAGAATCGGAAGGCCTTCAAAACCAGGAGCCACGTGACCCCCCTTTACATTAAAAAAACAATAAGTTGATGGTGCCCTCTTGACACCAGACCACGTGACCACAATCATTTTTATGCCAAAAAGTGGTACCTTTTTGCCTGAATTTTACCCGACCTCGACAGCTTGTTCCGTTCGAAAGTTAAGGGCGGGGGGGGAACTTTTTACATATAAATATATAAATATATATATATATATATATGTATATATATAAATATATATATATATATATATAAATATATATATATATATATATATATATATATATATATATATATATATATATATATATATATATATATATATGGAGGATTCTATTTGGCAGATTTTGCAGTCACTTATTAGAAGAAAATATTTTTTTTCTGTTCAACCTTTCGAAATTTATTATCTCTTCCTCAGAAACTCTGAATCAACAATGACATTGATGAGTACTATGACAGAAATGAAATTGTTCGTACTAACGAAATGTAAGGTTATAAAGAAGCTAAGAAACTCCTTCATTCTTGTATGGATTATTGTAAAAAACATTGAATTGAATAGCATGTATCTTTTTTTGAATAGTATTTTCCAAGAAGTGATCGGAGTAGTTATTTTCTTTTAGGGCATTTTTCCTAAATTCTGGGTGAGCAAGTTTCATGGCTCAGTCAGTTAGTTCTGAATAACATAATTGGTGCATTTGACAAGTAATTTGGGTAGCGATGTGATGAGTTGGGCTTAGTGATCGAGTTTAGTGATACAGTTTTCCAAAATTGTTGTTCAAATTTCCAATAACAAAAATATCAAATAGATGCAAGAATACCTGTGGATGAACTGAATGATTATTATTGCTCAACAGCTGCAGAACTAGCATCCTAGTCCCCTCTCAGAAAATTAACTGAAAGAGGCGATAGCTTCTTTTGAAAAAAGGATTTGGAATACACAAATTCTATGAAAAATTACGACAAATAGTACCTTTCAAATATTTTTATTTTATAATCTGCAGTTGGGAAACTTTTCCATTTCTTGGAACTTAACTTCTGAACTGACTTTCTCAGTAACTGGAAATGAGAGCTTTCATCATTTTAATAAAACTACACTCTACAGTTTTAAATTGGAAATTGTGTATGAAATTATTACTTCAAGTATTAAACCCTCTTTATACTAAGGCTATAATGCATAAGTTAATGGAAATATGCAACTCTCCTCACTCTCAAGTAGTGAACTCTTTAGTGAGTTTGTTTGTATAAAGCGAAAAGTTTCGAATCATAAGTAATTGATGAAGTTAAACTTATCATGGAAAAATGCAACTCCCCGATGGAAATTGAACAATCATTAAGTCAACCAATGTGTTTATATTTTATGATTATATGCTCAACAGGATATTCGCTGCCTATAGATTTACTAAAATGGTTGGTTGAACGACGCAAATTGCTCTAAATTTTTCACGGTGTGTACATTTCATACAGCGGTTTTATAGTTGTATTGCAGACATTTTTTCAACATATTTATCATTTTAAGTCATTAAAAAGACATGAAGTTTGTCGAAGTTCGGCCTTCCCATCAAGAAATGTTTTAATGTAATCGACCAAAGAGGGACCAAAATATTCACTAATGAATAACAAATGAATAAAGTGACGTATTTATATATATATATATATATATATATATATATATATATATATATATATATATATATATATATATATATATAAATTTAGGAATAACGACTGAAAATTGATGAAGTGGGAATACGGGATCTTCAGTCAGCACAAGTGTTAGTTGAACTATGAAAATCTTTATACGATGGACGAGCTTGTTTCAATTTTGAAACTTCTTCAGGGTCAGTAATCTGAGTGGATGATAAATGAACATTAACTTGAAAAAAAAAACGTAAAATATGTAAAAATTTGTCGAAGCGTCAAAAATATAACACCATTCCGACAAATTTTTACATATTTTACGTTTTTTTTTCAAGTTAATGTTCATTCATCATCCATTCAGATTACTGACCCTGAAGAAGTTTCAAAATTGAAACAAAAGCTCGGCCCATCGTATTAAAGAGTTTTTCATAGTTCAACACTTGTGCTGACTGAAGATCCCTGTTATTCCCCACTATTTATATATATATAGTAACCGACAGGAAGTACGCATCTTATGGGAAATTCTTTTATTTATAAATTTTGACAAATATCGATACGTGCAATGCTTCTGCATCGAAGGAAAAACCAAAAGACTTTGTACAGTGCCGTTTCGTGTCTCGTGTCTCAATGCACTTATTTAAAAAAATATCGAAAGTATTATTGGAAAAAGTTGTTCAGAACGACATTCCATAGCTTTGTACAAGTTTTGATTTTGAAGTTGAGTTGAAGTTGAGTTAAAAAAAAAAATTATTTTCGTCATAAAAAAAATCAATTTGGAAAAATGCATTTCTGACGAAGAAACTCATCAATAGAGCCAACAGTTATATTTAAATGATATTTTGTAAAGATTCGCAAGTTATTTCATTTTATTCGAAGAAAATTATAAATTTGTGAATTTGCCATGTGTTCAGCTGTTTTAATAAGACGTCACTGAAATATCTTCTGGACATTATTATCCTGATACTGTTTATTATGAATAAAGGACCATTCATCTACACAATATTAATTAAAAATTTTTATTAGAACAAAAAATTTATTTAATTCTTGACTTAACAAGAACTTACGAATTTTAGTTTTTATATTTAACCCCTCTATAATGGAATGAGAAGCTGAAATAACTATAAACCACACAATTCAATACATACTCAAAACTTTGTAATTGTCCATTACTCGACATGACTATCCTGACGTTCAATACATGTATTTGTTCGGGATTTCATTTCTCTGGACACATTTCGCAGCATTTGTGGTGTTATGTTATTAATACATTGTCGTATACTTTTTCTAAATGATCGATAATATGAAATGCCGATGTTTAACAACTTAATTTCAAGGTACCCTCTGAAAAGAAATCCAAGGGCGTCATATCTCTGACTTCAAGGATTATGTTTTGACGCTTCGTCTTGTTGGAAAAAAATATAATTCCTTCTTTGCAGCGGTAATCCTTGTTAGAAATAGAAAAACTAGTTATTCAAAAAATCTAAATAATTTCGTGAAGTAAGGTTGCCCCAAAAAATAATCAATTCAGGCAATTCAGGCAATAGAACTCGTGCTACGCACTTGTTGTTTTTCCAAATTTTATGATAACTCTTTGAGTAAAGTCGAAGAATAATCGGCAATTTTATCGGCCCTTTTTATATTATACATGATAATATTGTAGGTTTGTATAATTCCAACAATTTGACAAAATCAATACATTTTTTGTTGGAATCAAAAATTCAAATTGTAGGTACAAGGACCTTCATTGATAATGAACAGTATCGGGATTATAATGTTCTGGAGATATTTCAGTGACCTCTTATGAAGCAGCTGAAATGGCAGATTCACATATTTAAAATTTTCTCCGAATAAAATAGAAATAACTTGTGAATCTTTACAAAACACCATTTGAAATATTACTGTTGGCTTTACTAATGAGTTTCTTTACCAAAAATGTATTTCTCCAAATTAATTTCTTTTAATGCAAAAATTTTATTAAAATTTCTCTCATTGATTATGTGGTTGACTTCTATGTTATTCATGAACAGACCTGCTCAAAATAGTCTAGACAACTACCCATTGCTGGAACTTCAGGTTGTAATATTTTCCATTGACGATGGAGAAATCTTGAGAGAGGCTGAGGTTGAGTTGAGTCAGAATTTGTCTTATAGTCTTCATCGACAGACTAAGATCTGAGTGTATCACCTACTAGAGAAATAGGATCTGATTTAGGAACAGATGTGAAGAGATGGCTGACATCTAATGAGATTTATATATATATATATATATATATATGTATATATATATATATATATATAAGAAAGTCTACTTTCCAATAATGCCTGTAGTAAGCTTTACCAGCACCCCAGTATCCACCATATCAGCCTTTGTCTACAATCTTTCGGAAGAATTAACCAACTTCAAACCGAAATATGCGGTGAGTAACACTTTAGATTCAATAACAAAACTAAATAATTTGAACTTACCTATTGAGGATTGCCTTTTGATCTCATTTGATGTCCGCAATCTCTTGACATATGGTCCTAAATTGGAAACTATTGCTCTAGTAGGTGATACACTCAGATCTAAGTCTGTCGATGAAGACACTATAACACAAATTCTGCGTTACTCAACCTTTTCTTCTCTCAAGATTTCTTCGTCTTTGATGGAAAATATTAGAGACAACCTGAAGGTCTAGCAATGGGTAGTTGTCCGTCATCATTTTCAGTAGATCTGTTCATGAATAGCATGGAGTAAACCACATAATCAATGAGAATAACAAAGAAATCTCATATTGGTGCAGATATGAGATGACTATCTTTGTCAATGGCAACCAAGATACATCAACATTCTTTTAAGAAAACTAAACTCTATCCATCCAAATATCACTTTCACACTCGAACTTAAATCAGAAAATTAATTAAATTTTTCAGACTTCACTATCAACAAATTTGATAAACCAGAAAATAGATATATTCATCCACATCAACACAAGATGGCAGCCTTTCAGTGCTACATACACAGAATTCTCAATGTTCACTCTCACAAAATAACTTGAGCTGAACATTATCAAACAATGGCTACAACCCCAACAAATTATCAATCTATGTCATAAAGTCAAGAACAAAAGAGAACAAGATCTAACCTATATCACGAAGGAGAAACCTTCTTGATATGTATCTCTACTTTGAATGAAAACACTTTCCAAAAAGTATCTTGTCTTATAAAAAAACTTGAAGATTCAAAAATGTCCTTCAAAATCATAAACAATTCAAGTGAAACTTAGTCAATGCAAAAGACAGCATCAACAAACTATCAAAAAGTGGAATTTACAAACTCAATTGCAATGATTGTGAAGCTTCATATATAGGAAGGACTTGAAGGCCTTTGAGAGTCCGGATAAACGAACACTTCAATGAACCTGAAAAATCAGCTTCCAGTCATCATCAGTCCCAATCGCAATTCACAAATTTTGAAAGAAGTCAACTTCCAAAACTTTAATAGTCTTGATTTTTTAGAAGATCTACAAATTGAAAAGGAATTACAGAATAATACAAGGATACAATTGAATAGATCATATGTTCCTCTACACAGAAGATTGAATTGACTTTTATCCTATAGTTCTCTGATACAGCCCTTGAACCCTCATTTCATCTAAACTATAGAAATATAATAGGTTCTTCACTCTTCATGATGATGAGTTGGCAAGCTTGAACTCCCAATTAACAATGTCTATGAAATGTCAAATGTCATTCTGTCCGCTACTTGTGCACATAAGATTGTTGAAAATTCCAGTGAAATGTAACAAAAAACTGAATAGTTCAAAACCCAATGAGGACATCCAATGTCAGTATCTGTTCAGTTAATTTTTGTACAATGGTTTATTCATCATTTTTACTAGATCTTCATGTATATACCTGTGTCATTTTACCTCAATTCTCATGATCTTCATTACAACTTCATTGTCCATTACTTTCTTGCAGGTATCACACTGATGTCGGCATTATAGCCGGAAGCGCTTTGCAATTTGAATAAATTACATGAAATACAACTTTCTTGGTTGTATACAGGTAAAACAAATTTTACCCCAGACAGCACGGAATATCCCTAGAATATTCTCTAAATATGCGAGAAGAGGAGAGTATATTCCAAATATACATGGAATATTCCCAGAATATTCACATCCTCTAGCATATTCCAGGAATATTCCAATATGCATATTCCGGAATATTCTCGGGAGAATGTACCACGAATATTCTCGTGGGAATATTCTTGTATGAATATTCATATAATATTCCTGTGTGAATATTCATGGAATAATCATGTGTATGAATATTCATAGAATAATCAGAATTGAATATTCTGTATTGTATATTCATGGAATATCTTCCTTATTCATATGGAATGAACACCAATAACCATTTATGAGTTCCAAATATGGGAATGGGAAAAGTATGAGAAAAAGTGCGAATAGATGTATTTGATTTGCAAACAGAGTTTTTATTCAGACAAGCTGACAAAAATACACTACTGTACTGACCAAATTGTAATTGGTCGGAAAATATCGAGGTGCACTTTCACGACCAATCAAAACCATTCCGCGCGCGTCAGCGTCTGTCGTTCATCCGGGAGTCGATGGCAGAGCGGTAAATATGAAGTTACTCTACACATGCACTCTGAATATAGGAAAAAAACTTTTCTTACATGTTTTTGCCACCTGAAAGCGAATCCAGAAGAAAAATGCGGTGGTCTCATACCGTTCCCGAGTTGGAGAACTCAAGAAAAAAAATCAACCTCATTTTCAAGCACCATTTTCTCGCACAAAAATCACTCAAGATGCCTCTTTCTTTTTACCAGCATATACCCTAAGACACTCATCTTCGGCACAACTTGGCACAAAATATCGCCATTTTTATCGAAAAAGTTCTCCTTCTTACACAGTTCCGAATAAACAAATGTCACACATTGACAGATGGAATTTAGTAACTTTGCCTTATTTTTCATGTTGGTGATAAATGAATCCGGATTCGTGTTCAGGAGGCAAAAATACGTAAGAAAAGTTTTTTCCCTATATTCATAGTTCATGTGTAGAGTAACTCTATATTTACCCTAACAGTGATAGAATGGATTCAAGTTTTTCTGATTCAGATATCAGTAGTTCGATCTTGCAATTATTGTTTTTCAGAGATATCCCCGTAGTGACAGAAGGAACGGGTTAATAAAATATGTGTTATTGTTATTATAACTATATAGAAATAGACCTGTTCAAATTCATGTTGTTTTATTTCATTGTAGGGAAAGGGGTGCGCAGTCTGCGGAAATCAAATGTTTTTTTTTCTGAGTGGAACCTGCAATTCTAATCCACAAATACTCTAAGAAAAACAATTACGTATTGCACTACTACATAATTTTGTAAATGAAGTTCTGTTCCTTGGCGAATATAAGCAAATACATTGCTTGAATTGTCAGGCATAATTGTAGAAGTTCATATCATTGATGTAAAAGTGCCATTCAAGACTTTATATTAGGGGAAACAGTTGTATTTTTCTTTATTTTCTTCATTTCAGAAATTTCAGGGAATGGTTATTCTGTTCTAAAAACTCTTCAGGATATTCAGGGAATATTACTATCATATTCCTGAATTACTTTGAATATTCTCAGAATATTCATAGAATATGTTCATGGAATATTCTAGGATTATCCCATCTGGAATATTCATGGAATACTGTAGGTATATTCTGGATATAGGAGGAATATTCCCAGAGGATATTCCAGGAGTATACTTTCTGGAATATTCATGGAATATTCTGAGGATATTCTGGATATTCCGGGAATATTCCTCATGGAATATTCAAGGAATATCTAAAATTTTTCCCACCAGCACATTCTAGGAGTATTCCAAAAAAGATATGTATATCCCTGGCACATTCAAGAATATTCCAATATCCCAAAAATAATATTATATGAATATTCATAGAATATTCAGTGCTGTCTGGGACCTTAGTTCACTTATTCCCATTTACCGCTGGGATGAAAAATTGTATCTACAAATTGTGATAGTTTAAATTTCTTGGTCGCAAACGTCAAAATGCTTTTTATTCATTACTAGCTGAATTTCCGGAATCGGGGATCAGTATAATTCAAAGGTTATACAGGCCGAATTACAATCAACCGCAGATTTCACATTCAAACTGTTGAACTTTTGAAACACTCTATTCATCGAAGGGGCAAATGCAGATAAATTGCACTACGTGGACTAAATTCACCAGATTCCACCACTGCGGCGCCACTTACAAAAGTGCTCCAACCCCATACTGGTCTATAAATATACCACTAACAATTAAGTATCATGCATGAAAGAAAGTTTGTCTCTCATGAAATAATATCCTCAAATATTTTTGGTGAGCCCCCACCCGAAATTCTCCATGTAACGAATAACATCGCATTTCCATAAATAGAACTAGAACTCTTGTGATGGATAAAAATTGGAAAACAACATATTTTCCTCCGCAACATCCTGGGTATATCGAACACATGTTGGAAACGTATAAGCTAGGGTAGTTCATTGAAACAAACACGAGAAGTAATGTGCCAATTTACTGACGAGGTCGTAAAGTTCATCCAATAATGCCTTGTTCTGTATATAACTATCGTAATTTTTGCTTTGCTCACAAAATGCAGCAGTTTCTGCATGTAATGATCGGGGTATATGGGGGGTATGCGATTTTTATTTTCAGTAACTAAATAACCTGCTGAGCTCATTCGAACGGGCTTTGTTCAGTGGAAGGGGATTTTTTTATGGGTATTGGCCAGGAGGGAATATTCATGCATAAATCTGTATCGGGCCAATTATAAAGTTCATAAGTGTTTTTCGAGAATAATTATTCCTTCAATGATAATAATTATGAGAAAATTATTGACCTGAAATATATAAAAGGTAATCCACTGGCTATAATTAATATTTGTTTCTGCAAATTTCACAGTTATACAGGGTGAGTCAAAAGTACTTTGACTAACTTCGGGAGGTGATTCCTCACAATTTTCTAATATAAATTGTCCAATTAAATATATGTAAGGAAACGCTTCGTTCCCAAAATACATGGTGTTTAAATTTTATTTTTCTTTTCTTTTTTTTTTTCTTCCGAAATAATGACCATCATTGAACGAACATTGGTATTGGAGGTTTTTTGAGGTGTCAAATTCGAACCTGATGTTATTATTGCTCCTACTCGTAGGGGGCGCTACCTACACTTTTTTTTTTTGAAGATTTTTAAATTTTTTTGAGCGTACTTCTAGCACATTTTTCAGTAGAAAAATCAATTCCATTTATCATGTCTACGTAAAAAAGCTACTCGTGTTACAAGTCGCTATAAACAACCGTTTTCTAGATACTAGACTTGAAAATTTCAAGTTGATTATTTGATAATCGATGCGTGTTGAAGTTATTACATTATTTTGATTTTTCACAAGAATGCTAGGAAATGAATTGACGTTTATGTAAGTAGTTTTGTTTTTTTGTAGGGGCGCTACCTATTCTATTTATTTTTACTTTTTTTAAAATAGTCATTTTTGTATTCGAGGGTGCAAAATCTGTATTTGTTTTAATAAAATTTGCAAGAAATATCAACATTTGATTTCAGGAAATTTTGAATATGTAGAATAAAATAAAATTAAGGAAACTAAATTGTATCCAAATAAATTGTTCAAAGTGTCCACCTTCAGCATGCATTTAGTCTTTTAGTCATTGAATCTCGTACCCGCTCAAAAATTATTGGTGTGTTTCTTATTGTTTCACAGGCGTTTACTATTCGGTTTCTTAGATCTTCCTCGTTCACTACTGGAGTTTTATAAGCTAGTGACTTCAAGGGTCCCTAAAAATGAAAATCTAGCGGGTTTAGATCTGGACACCTTGGTGCCCACGCCTGGTTAGGTTCTTCTACACCCCTACCGATCCATCGATTTGGACAGACAGTGTTACGGAATTCCCTGGCTACAACGCTAGAATGGGCCGAATGCGGATACGGAATTCTAATGGTACATTCTGAAGTAGTCCCGGCAATTCATTTTCTAAAAAGGATCTGTAAGTTGCGCCATTGAGTCGGAACAAAAGAAAGAGAGGACCTATCAAGTAATTATCATTATTGCCGCCCATACATTTACAGAAAATTGATACATTCCAGAGAACATGGTTGTTATGAAAGTTTGTGTTAGCAGTGCGGGAAAAATTTGTCTCGTTCGTGAAGAGTACATATCTTAAAAATTGAGGATTTCCAGCAAATTTTCTCAAAACCACTGACACATAGAAATGCGTTGGGGAAAGTGTCGTGGCAAAAGATGGATAATTCTCCAAACTGTGGACTGAGTAGAATTGAGAGCTTCAGCAATTATTCTTGTAATTGTTTTACACTCTCTTAGAGAGCGTTCAAACCAGATTCTTCCAATTCTGGGGATTGGACTGCTCGTGGTCTTCCAATAATATCAGCTGCCCTCTTGAAACTACCTGTTTCTGCCAAACGACGGTGGAGACTGGTGAATGTTGGAGCTGAAGGCAGTACTCGATTAGGAAATCGCTCCTGGTCTTGCTTCACGCGCATTGCCATCTGCAAGGCCATAAATGAAATGCATATCGGCTAAATGAGAATTTTTGTTTAAATAATCCATTTTTTCAAAATAGGTGTTTTAAAACTTACAGAAACTTCAACAAAACAACAAAACGTTCAACTGTCATATAATATGTAATTACCAAAACTAGTTACTCAAACGTCAAATTCATTTCCTAAGCATTCTTGTGAAAAATGCAAAATAATGGTGAACTTCAACACGCATCGATTATCAAATAATCGACTTGTAATTTTCAAGTCCAAATATCTAGAAAACGGTATGATATAGGAATTGATTTTTTCACAGAAAAAAGTGCTAGAAGTACTCTAAAAAAAGTTAAGAATCTTAAAAAAAAAGAAAGACGTGTAGGTGGCGCCTCCTACGAGTGGGAGCAATAATAATATCGGGTTCGAATTTGACACTTCGGAAAACCTACTCAATACCAATTTTTGTTTAATTAAGGTCAGTATTTCGAAAGTTATAAAAAAAACAGAAATAAAAATAAAACTTCAACACCCTGTATCTTGGAAACGAAGCGTTTCCGGACATTTATTATTTGGACAATTCATATTAGAATATTGTGAGGAATCACCTCCTGGAGTTTGTCAAAGTACTTTTTACTCACCCTGTATTTCAATATTGTGACATTGAGAAAATATATATGAAATTTTGATACACCTTCAGCTATGAAACTTGTTTGCAATCATATCACTTCTTCTTGCTCTTTTGTTATCATCCCAACGATTTTCTGTTGACTGAAAGGTCATTAGCGGATTAGAAATTCGGAATTCTGGTTCCATCTTCCACTTACATTTGTTTCATGTTTTTTGCGCAAATATATACTCAGAAAAATATCCTTAACAATCACTTGGAGAATAACAAGTGAAATATAATTGGGAGTATTTTTCTTTGCTCATTATTTTTTGAATTCATGAAAGCATATGTTCTTGATTGGTTCATTATCTATTTTTGTACCTTATTTTTGAATTTTTTGGTAGAGTTATTGGTTTTCCATTCCAAGTGATATAATATTATATGCATTCTTGGGTGAAAGTTCAGCGAGGTAAAGGCAATTTATACTTTTTTCTATCCCTGTCAATTCCAGGCAACTGCAACTGACTGTGTCATCTGTAAATTATTGGTGCAATACTATCCTGATTATAAAGGTTGCATTCATATATACTCAATAATATGCGACTGAGAACAGTTCCTTGAGATATAATTTTTTTTTGTTGGTGCCCCTTTTTACCCATTTAAAGCACGCCTCAGCGTGTTTAAATCGAACTTTAAAAAACGCGCGTTTTTTAAAGGTAACCATGACAACATCAACAAATCGAGAAACGTGAAGTCTACATGACAAATTTTTGATTATTGATCTGACAGGAGTACCTTGTAACGTCAGATAAAATATTACTAACAATTCGTTCATTTATATGTGCTCCTCCATCCATTTGATGAACTTTTTATATTCTTTTTTATATATATATCACTGGATTTTTGCGGTATTAACCGCGATTCTGTCTCACTATTCAAAAAATCGATATTAGAATCATTCATTTTTGAGCTCTGGTGACAACAAATATTGATCTTTGGTAACAAATTGCAAATGAATGTTTTTCTCATTTCCATGACAACGAAAGGTATACTGATGTCACATCACGAATTCAACCTTCTTGCATTATTAGTTCTTATTTCTATTTTTTGTAGTAATAATACCAGTATATATGATTTCAAAGTGCACCATTAAAAAAAAATAACGTAAAGTATTCGTGGATAACTGGTCTTAAAAACACTTGCTCTATTTCGAGCACTCCGGCTGCGCCGTCGTGCTCGAAAAATCGCGCGTGTTTTAAAGCCCTTTTTATCCACTTATACTTTAATATACTATTATCCCGATGAATAGCTTCGTATTAATTCATGAACACTACCTCGGATACTCAATTATTCTGTACGTCTCACCGTGTCGAATGCTTTTTATTGTGTAATAACTAGCAACAATATTATTCATTATTTGAGTACATTTTTGGATCTAATTTGGTTATATTTTACTTTCATGGGTTTCTTTGGCTTCTGTGACCATTAATTATTATTTGACAATTTTAGGTTAGGTACCTTGGCAAATCTATTCAATTGTGAGTGGTGTATTTGTTTTTGTTTCTCATGTTATTTCTCTTAACGATACGTTTGGACAAACTCCGAATTTAATGAATTTTATTGTGTTCTGGATATCTGTATTGTTTGCTTGTGGTGTGCACCACGATTCCTAGGATGATTTGTCGTATATGGTGGAATTGGTTTTATTACAGGAGTTGGTGGACCTGTCTTCTTTATATTTGCTTCGGTCGGTGTTGATTTGGGGGGGATGGGGAAAAAACAATTGCTTAGTTTTGTGTGGTGGTTTTTATTTCCATCAAGTGTGATTTAAATAATGGTATGGTAAATTCGGCTCAGGTGGTCGATATCTGTTCTGTTGTTCATGGCGCAATTGTTATATATATATATATATATATATACATATATATATATATATACATATATATATTTATAAATATACATATATATATATATACATATATATATTTATATATATATATATATATATATATATATATATATATATATATGTATATATATATATATCACTTCTTTCATAATTATTTTTCTTGTATTGGTTTCTTGATTTAGAATTTTGGTGTTGTTGAAATTTGGACTATGGTTTTCGGTGATTATGTGTTTATTTAAAGCTGTACTTGTTCCTTTCATGAATTTGAGTTCATTTAATCTGTCGTTTAACAGTTGTGATGTCATACCAATATATACTTTATCGCAGTCATTACACGGAATGCTATAAATTAGGTTGCCTTTGAGTGGTGTGCAAAACTGTTTGAGTGAATTATATGATTTGAAACGTGTCTGTATATTTCGTTTGTTTAATATTATCGTGAATTGGAATAATTTCACGACTCCCTGGTAGAATCTGATCCTTCATTGATTGAAAACACTTGTAAAAAATATAGAAAAAGTTTATAAATGAATACAAAGATTGAATGAATAAAATAAAGTTATAAATCTCTTCCAGTGTTATACATTTTGAATGAATAGAACCAAAATATTACTCACAGAAATAAGTCGGGGATGATTCCAAAAACCCATAATGTTCAATTGATAACAGGGCTTCTTCGCATTCTGACTCCCCCAGTCCTCCCATTGCTCTTTTGGCCCAGCAAAAACTCAACGTCGACTCCCCGATCAAACCCTCAGTCGTCACTTTCAAAAACACTTGTTTATGTAGAATAACTACATTGTGACCCACATGAAAATTATACTCATTGATTTAGTCTACGGGGTGTTCGATACATTTTTGAAAATACCCCCCGGCCAAAATCGCGCGCCCCGAGCGATAATATTTCAAAACAACTGATGATTCGATACAGGTTCACAGGACCATGAAACTTGCAGTACAATAAAAATTACAATAATAACCGGCGCCTCTATTGTTGTCTTCTTATTCGATTGTAAATTGTAGTTTTCTATACCATGCATACCAGAACTATCCAAATATACAAAAAATATATTAAACAAACGAAATATACAGGGTGATTCAAAAGTATTTTGACAAACTTCAATAGTTGATTACCCACAATATTCTAATATGAATTAACCGAATAAATATATGTACGCTTCGTTTCCGAAATACAGGCTGTTGAAGTTTTATTTTTATTTCGGTTTTCTTTGAATAACTTTCGAAATACTGACCTTAATCAAACGAAAATTGGTATTGAGAGGTTTTTTGAGGTGTCGAATTCGAACTTGATGTTTTTAATGCTCTTACTCGTAGATGCCCACCTACACGTCTTTATCTTTTTTGAAGATTCATACCTTTTTTGAGCGTACTTCTAGCACATTTTTCAGAGAAAAAATTAATTTCTCCATCATATCTTCGTAAAAAAGCTACCCTTGTTACAATTCGCTATAAGCAACCGTTTTCTAGATATTTAGACTTGGAAATTTCCAATTCTTGGGTTTGGACTGCTCGTGGTCTTCCAATAATATCAGCTGCCCTCTCAAAGCTACCTGTTTCTGCCCAAACGACGGTGGAGACTGGTGAATGTTGGAGCTGAAGGCAGTACTCGATTAGGAAATCGCTTCTGGTAAATGCGTCTTGCTTCGCGCGCATTGCCATCCGCAAAGCCATAAACGAAATGCATATCGGCTAGATGAGCATTATTGTTTAAATAACCCATTTCTTCAAAATTAGTGTTTTGAAACTTACAGGAACTTCAACAAAACAACGAAACGTTTACCTGTCACATAATTTGTAATTACAAAACTACTTACTTAAACGTCAAATTCATATCCTAAACATTCTTGTGAAAATGCAAAATGATGGTAATAACTTCAACACGCATCGATTATCAAATAATCGACTTGAAATTTTCAAGTCCAAATATATAGAATACGGTTGCTTATAGCGACATGTAACAAGGGTAGCTTCTTAACGTAGATCTGACAGCGGAATTGATTTTTCTAATGTGCTAGAAGGACGCTCAAAAAAGTTATGAATCTTATAAAAATACGTGTAGGTGGCGCCCCCTACGAGTACAAGCAATAGTAACATCAAAAATCCTCTCAATACCAATTTTCGTTAAATCAAGGTCAGTATTTCGCAAGTTATTTAAAAAAAACGAAAATAAAAATAAAACACCCTGTATCTTGGAAACGAAGCGTTTTCAGGAATATATTTATTTGGACAATTGTATTAGAATATTGTGAGAAATCACCTCCTGAAGTTTGTCAAAGTACTTTTGAATCACCCTGTACAGACATCCTTCCAAATCATATAATCCACTCGAATAGTTTCACACTCCCCCTCAATAAATCTCACTTAATTAATGGCATCCCGTGGAGGAAGTTTACATCAGTATGACATCACAACTGTCATACGACAGATTAAATGGACAACAATTCATGAAAGGAACAAGTACAAATGAATACATGATCACCGAAAACCATACTCCAAAATTCAACAACACCAAAATTCTAAATGAGAAACCAATACAGAAAAAAAATTTATAAAAAAATTATATATATAAAAACAATTGTGACATGAACAACAGAACATATATTGGCCACCTGAGCCAAATTTACTAAATTTACTATACTATTATCTTAATCTATCGCACAACTTAATCGAAATGAAAAACCACACCAAACTAAGCAATTGTTCTCCCCCATCTCCCCCAAATCAACACTGTCAAAAGCAAATATAAAGAAAGAAGTTTCACCAACTCCTGTAATAAAAAACCAATTTCACCAAATACGTCAGATCATCAGGAATCATGGTGCACACCACAAACAAAAAAGATATTCAGAACCCAATGAAGTTCATAAAATTCGGAATTTGTCTCAAAAGTATCGTTAAGAGAAATAACATGATAAACAAAAACAAATACATCATTCACAATCAAATAGATTTGCCAAGATACGTAACCTCAATTGTCCAATAATAACTAATGGACAGCCAAACAAACCCATGAAAGTAAAATATAACCCAATTAAGAAGCACAGGGAGATCTGAATTCTTCGCAACTTTTGTATTGAAAAGTTTAAGGTTATACAAAAATACAAATGCTGTTTTTATTTCCTATGAAAATTTTAAAAATTTTTCGTTAAATGTTTTGTTAGCTCGATTGATGGCAATTTCAGAATCAATTAATAAAGTCTGAAATTATTTTTTTTTGTTGTTTCGGAAAGGAATTAGTTTCCTTTTTCTCCTTATAATTTGAAGGCTCTTTGATTTTGTTCATTAGGTTTCCCACTTTTGTGAGGTATTTTGGTTGATTTTTATAATTGAATGTGCACAGAAAAAAACAGATTGTTGAATCAAATGAAATGTATTTGAATCAAACAAATAAAAGTTAAATTTCAACTAATAAATGACTCGAACCCCTTTCGGGGGTATGAGGGTGAATAGGTAAATAATAGGGGATTTTTTCAAAATTTGTTTTGCCTATGGAGTCGTGAGGAATTCAAAGTGGAATAATTCGTCAGAAATAAGTTAATTTAGACTCTTCGTAGACATTCTGTCTCTCGGCTTGATATCATTTTCCTATGTTAGTTGAGATCTCAAACAGGCTTTCGCGAAGATTTTCTCGTATTGACAAATACAATACGTTGCAGAATCCTAATTGAAAGAAAATCGAAGCATTGTATTAAAGGACCCTGCACTTTGTAAAGTGGCGACCAGTAAAATTTTCTGAAACTTTGGTATGTTGTTGTACTCGACCTGGTAACCAAAAGTGTCAGTAGGCGCAACTCAACCTATGACTAGTTTCTAGATACGGGGTGTAAAAGTTGAAAACTGCCCAGTTTTCCGGATTTTTTTTCTTTAACTCACGAGATAGACTGAATTTCTGTTGCATTCCACGTTTACTACATGTTTGAGTAATACATTAGTAAATACTTACCAGTAAAACTATTTATATTTGCAGGGTGCTTCACAAATGTATCACGGTGTTTTTGAATATTTTTATTCAAAAAGATAATAAATAAATCCCTTTATACCCCACAGCTCATGGTTATGCATATAATATATATATATAATATATATATATATTGATAAATTCCTTGAAATCGATGTCTAACTCATTATTTTTACAGCATTAAGTTGGATCTAATTTTTGGTTCATATCGAAGTGGGCTTATGTCAAAAAACATTTCACAAAGTGTCACATTGTGCGACATTTGTCTTGTGTATTTTCGACAATACATTAGTCTTGTGGTTTCCAAAGTTATTTTCGTTGAGTTCATCAATATTTTGGTGAGATTTTTTTATTTGCTGTTTTTGTTGCAAATAGGATAAGTTGTTACGTATGTGAAAGTCCGTTTCCACCTAGACAGTTGATTGCTTAAACCAAGAAGAAAATATTGATGTTTTGCAAGTTGCTTCTTTCAGAACGCACGCTGCTGGATTTCCTTCAATAGATGTAGGTGAAAATACAGGAATCTGCCTGAATTGTTCTAATGCTGTGAGCGATGAACTCAATCAAATACTAATTAATCCGAGCTGTCTACGTTTAAATGTGTTTGTTGTTTCTGACATTTTATGTACCTGACTTTTTAAGAATATGTAATCATCATCTTGACAATAATGGTTTTGTGTTACTAGATTTAATACGAGGTTTACGTTTTGTTAATAAACCAAATTTTATACCAAACCTTAAACGATGTATATCTTGCTTAGGGATTCAAGCGAATGCTAATTACAAAAATTATAATTGGTAGAGCACAGAAAATTTCACCGAAGATGAATTCAAAACTCAGAAAAAAACTGATGAAATCAGTAATTCTCCACTTTAACGCCCTGTTTCTCGAAACCTAGTATGGTATCGATGTAGAATTCATACCTCTCAAGATGTTATGAAAATCATTATATAGTGGGAAAATAGTTACATTTGACCGGGGAATTTAGAAAAGGTTGTTCATGGTTTTCGTACTTTTTTCAAATGAATACATTCCTATAATCACCACTTTGAATTTTTTTGAGATTAGAGACACACATATGTTTGTGGTATTACCTTTCCCAAAAATCAATCCATAGATACAGGGTTTCGAATTATTCCTAATTTCTCTGTAAACACCCTTATAAGAAATGTGTACTGTGCAATATTTTCTCTCAAAATACTATATCGAGGAGAACCTTTCAAAGATTTCTTCCCTGACGTCACAGTAGAGAAAGTGAGATTTTACAAAAAACTACCGTCATACATTTGTGAATCACTATGCAAATATAAATATTTTCAATTGTACGTACTCACCAATGTATTACTAGAACCTGTAGTAAACGTGTATATGCAACAGAAATTCAATCTACCTCGTAAGTTAAAGAACAAACAAATCCGGAAAACTGGTCAATTTTCAACTTCAACTCCCGTATCCCGTATCTAGGAAACTAGTCATAGGATTGAGTTGCACCTATCGACACTTTTGGTTACTAGGTCGAGTACAACATACCAAAGTTTCAGAAAATTTACCGTTAGTTTCTCGAACTCCATATTGCTACCAAGAATAGTTTTCATGGCAATGTTACTACCAGTAAATCGAAAAAGAATATTTCCAAATTTCATCAACTCTTAGGTGAAACGTCTTCAATGTTCACGAAGTTTCAAGGATTTTTTTCAAGTAAATATTCACCTAATCATAAGCTCGAATTGATAATATGGTTAGGGAGTGAAAAAGTCGATAAATAAATGTAATTTGTAGTTATTTCGCCTCTTGCCCAACCAGTAAGGCGCAAACGAACCTGTTGACAGTTTATCGACTGGTATGCAACAGATTCCATATTGGCTGGTTAGCTATTGAATAAAAAACTCAATAATTTCAACAAAACAACTACATTCTATTGGGTACCCGTTATGAAATACATAAATGAAACGAATTTGATTTTACTTATACCACAAACTAGTTTTTGAAGTCACAAAAAAGTTGATAGAATAAATGGAATTTAGTAAGTTGAATTACAACACGAGTAAAAATAAATATGATCACAGAAAAGTATGTATCGTAACTACAATTATGACTTGGAGTAACTTCATCCACAATCATTTTTGTTCAGTAATTATTGTCCTAACGACATGTTTATTGATTTGTTGAAAATATAAACAGGATGTTCATAAAATCAGATGTGGAATCATCTGCGACTGAAAGATAAACTGTAGTCACTATCTTCCATCGTCAAGATAACCTCTTGTGGGGTATTCATGTTGAAAAGGGAAACATTCTCAATTGAATATTGATAGAAAGATTTTTCTGTGAATTGAAAAATCTACGATTAAAACGAAGTTATTTTTTGTGAATGTCTAACAGGAAACAACTACTTCCCCGGCTAAAGCCACGCTGGACATTGAACTACATCCGATAGATATTCTGAAAAGGCCCTAACTCAAAAGAAAAAATCTGAAATTGAAAATTTGCATTTTCATTCAGATAGTTATTTGATTTTCTATTCCAGTCTTGATTAAGAACTCATAAAGATGAATGAGGCTAAGAAGAATGTTTTCCAAAAGAGAGTACTCACCAAAAATCATGCGTAACATTGACGCAGGAGAGACATCGCATTCACTAGGTCTTCAATACATTTTTGTCGACGAAAATCTATTTCACGCTTCCACGATCATCAGGCAGACCGGAAGAAATGGGAAACACATTTTCAAGAAGCAATCTCACTTTGCAAAGATGGAAAAAGTTAGAATAATTTCTTTTGGGGAGACACTTTGAAATTAGTGTTTTCTGACATTAAAACCTGTCATGGGGTATGATAGATTGATTTGTTGAAAATATAAACAGGATGTTTATAAAATCAGATGTGGAATCATCTGCGACTGAAAGATAAACTTTAGTCACTATCTTCCACCGTCAAGATAACCTCTTGTGGGGTATTCATGTTGAAAAGGGAAACATTCTCAATTGAATATTGATGAAAAGATTTTTCTGTGAATTGAAAAATCTACGATTAAAACGAAGTTATTTTTTGTGAATGTCTAACAGAAAACAACTACTTCCCCGGCTAAAGCCACGATGGACATTGAACTACATCTGATAGATATTCTGAAAAGGCCCTAACTCAAAAGAAAAAATCTGAAATTGAAAATTTGCATTTTTATTCAGATAGTTATTTGATTTTATATTCCAGTCTTGATTAAGAACTCATAAAGATGAATGAGGCTAAGAAGAATGTTTTCCAAAAGAGAGTACTCACCAGAAATCATTCGTAACATTGACGCAGGAGAGACATCGCATTCACTAGGTCTTCAATACAATTTTGTCGACGAAAATCTATTTCACGCTTCCACGATCATCAGGAAGACCGGAAGAAATGGGAAACACATTTTCAAGAAGCAATCCCACTTTGCAAAGATGGAAAAAGTTAGAATCATTTCTTTTGGGGAGACACTTTGAAATTAGTGTTTTCTGACATTGAAACCTGTCATGGGGTATGATAGATTGATTTGTTGAAAATATAAACAGGATGTTCATAAAATCAGATGTGGAATCATCTGCGACTGGAAGATAAACTTTAGTCACTATCTTCCATCGTCGAAATAACCTCTTGTGGGGTATTCATGTTGAAAAGGGAAACATTCTCAATTGAATATTGATAGAAAGATTTTTCTGTGAATTGAAAAATCTACGATTAAAACGAAGTTATTTTTTGTGAATGTTTAACAGAAAACAACTACTTCCCCGGCTAAAGCCACGCTGGACATTGAACTACATCTGATAGATATTCTGAAAAGGCCCTAATTGATGATCGTGGAAGCGTGAAATAGATTTTCGTCGACAAAAATGTATTGAAGACCTAGTGAATGCGATGTCTCTCCTGCGTCAATGTTACGAATGATTTCTGGTAAGTACTCTCTTTTGGAAAACATTCTTCTTAGCCTCATTCATCTTTATGAGTTCTTAATCCAGACTGGAATAGAAAATCAAATAACTATCTGAATGAAAATGCAAATTTTCAATTTCAAATTTTTTCTTTTGAGTTAGGGCCTTTTCAGAATATCTATCAGATGTAGTTCAATGTCCAGCGTGGCTTTAGCCGGGGAAGTAGTTGTTTTCTATTAGACATTCACAAAAAATAACTTCGTTTTAATCGTAGATTTTTCATTTCACAGAAAAATCTTTCTATCAATATTCAATTGAGAATGTTTCCCTTTTCAACATGAATACCCCGCAAGAGGTTATCTTGACGATGGAAGATAGTGACTGAAGTTTATCTTTCAGTCGCAGATGATTCCACATCTGATTTTATGAACATCCTGTTTATATTTTCAACAAATCAATCTATCATACCCCATGACAGGTTTTAATGTCAGAAAACACTAATTTCAAAGTGTCTCCCCAAAAGAAATGATTCTAACTTTTTCCATCTTTGCAAAGTGAGATTGCTTCTTGAAAATGTGTTTCCCTTTTCGACATGTTTATATTTTCATTTGCATTGCTTCCAAGATTAATGCAGTTACAGATACTAGATCAAGATAATATCACTGTAAGCTTGTCTTCCTTTCTACTCAAATTATTCGGATCCTAATAGTTAATATTGCCTCATAACTAGGACAAAATATTATTATCAAAACAAATTCACTTCCGACCCATTGGACGAAATGTGTCGATATCATAATTTTCGACTAATAAATGACTTCTATATTTTTCCCCATACTAGTGAATCTGACGTCAATATTACGTTGAATTCACCTTCACCGACTTGGGTCGGAGGTCAAAATGACGTTAGTTTTACCTATAACGTTATTTGGAAATGTGGATGAGAGATTTATCTAAACTCCCAATTTCTCGCGGAAAAAATAAGGACATATTCAACCCCAATGCCATTGCCCAATGGAAAAAGCCACCAAACTAGTATCCATTCGTGAACAAAGAAATAAAAAATTATAAAAGTTAACTAAATACACTTAACCACGATTTTCCCAAAAAATTGGTTTGCAAGACCTCCGACACGTTTTTCGCTACACTATAGCTTTTTCAAGTGGAGATAAACTGAATATCAATTACTGGGCTTTGATATAAATGATGAAGGGCAGAAAGTCATTGGATATTAGGTATTTGAGTGATTATTGAACGAAACTATTCAATTTATAGTAAACAGATTGATAGGGGTGAATTATTCAAATTAATCTGGTAATTTCATAAAATTGTGATTTTTTGCCTCTGTTGATCTCCAAGCTTTCTGGGAGTTTGAGTTTTGACCTTTGTTTTCTATATGCAAAAGTTCAAAGTCATTAGCAAAGCAATGCGTTTTAGTCAAGAGATGGTTAGCAAATATTGAATTAGATTTGCCCTTAATACAACTGGTTCTATGCTCAGATATGCGTTGCTTGAGAGTTCTACCTTTTTGTCCTATGTTAAAACTTGAACAAGAACCACAAGTTAGTTCATATCTTCCAGATTGGTCAGACTTTTCAATTCGATCTTTGTTGTTTTTAATAAATTTTCCCATTATTATTCCTTCTGTGAGCGATATTAATATCTTTGTGTCCTGAATAATTCAAAATGTTTTCTGAAGGTTTGCCAAAATAAGAAATAACTCTGAAATTTGACTTTGTATTTGAAATTTGACTTTGTATTTGAGTTATATCCGTTATTGACTGCAATTTGTTTAATTATATTTAATTCTATATTGAAATCATCTTTTGGCAGAGAAACATTTACTAGTCTATGTATCATACTATTATATGCAGCTAATTTTTGTTGGTAGGGATGAAGTGGAAGTACTATGTATTGTAATACCTGTATATGAAGTTTTGTGGAAAATTAAAAATCGTGTTTATTGTTTATTTCGTTATGGTCAAATCTGAGAATTTATGAATCATTTATTTCAATTCTCTGTAAATTTGATTGAGCGATGAATGCATTGATGAGTTGAAAAATTATTAATATCCTATCAGTTCCTACAAGACAGCATGAGATGTTACATATCTATGTTACATATCTATACCAGTATAGTTTTTTATCAACGGGTTGTTATGAATTTTACTTTCGAGATTATCCATGAAAATTTCCGCTAGTAACGAACTTGAAGGATTAACCATTATTAACCCTTTACTAAAAGAATAAAAATTATTATTAAATTGGAAATAATTTTGTGTTGAACAAACTGTTAGTAAATCCAATTTCTCATCTTTGATGATCGGATTAACATGGTTTCTACCTAGTAGGTTACCTACTCAATTTTTCACAAACCTTCATGTACAGATATAACAATACATAGTTCTTCCACTCATCCTTCCAACTCCAAGTAGCTGCATATAATAATAATGTTTATTCAGTACAGATACAAAAATAGTTTGAATAGATACACATTAAATGCGAATAAACAAAAGATCATTGAATGTTAGTGGCAACTTGTGCTTGATGAAATTATACCCCTTGTTTTTTTTTTTAAGAAACGCACGAGAATTACCCAAAAATTATCTAGTGAATCTTGCTGTGGTAAATATTAGCTCGTGCGTTTCAGGCTATATAATTATCAACTATGATACACTTAATACGAGTTTACAAAATATATATATATATATATATATATATATATATATATGAAAAAGGAATTTGTGGCATGATGGACAGATTTTACATCAAAGAAAAAGCATTGTCAAGCGAGACTCGAACTCGCAACCTTAAGCTTGCCGGGCTTACGCTCTACCGATTGAGCTTTGGAGGCTATGAGAATCGACACACACTCGTGAATACTTTACCTCCTTCAATTTAATGTGATGTTGGAATGAATTGAAAAATGAAACGTACTTATTAGTGGCCGTCGAGACCCGTTACCTATTTACCCAAATTTTTCGATTCATCCCAACATCACATCAAATTGGAGGAAGTAAAGTGTTCACGAAAGTGTGTCGATTCTCATAGCTCAATCGGTAGAGCGTAAGCCCAGCAAGCTTAAGGTTGCGAGTTCGAGTCTCGCTTGAGGATGCTTTTTTTCTTTAATTTGAAATCTGTCCATTATGCCACAAATTCCTTTTTCATAATTTCTCACGGACAACAATTTCCCACTTTCATATATATATATATATATATATATATATATATAAGGAAAGTGAAAAAAAAAAGATAATCGATATACATAAAATAATATCAATCAGGTTAGATGGAATTTCAAAATTACTAGGATTACCTCTTTGGGTGAGTGATTTTTTCATTGGGTATTTGAGAAGAGCTGTTTCTATATCTTGTAGGATATGCATGATGAATCGGGTTTTTGTCTGTCCAGTATTTTTGAGGAATAATTATAGTATTACAGAACAGCTGCCTGATATCTTGGACTCTTGCTATTTCATAAAGGGAAAGTCAATTTGTTTTTTATACATAATTTTGAAGATCCATTTCTGGACTGTTTCTAAATGTTTGATACAACTATTATACGCACCTCCCCAGGCTATGATGCCATACCTCAAAAGAGATCCTACGAACGCGTAGTATATTACCTAAAGTTGTTCGATACTCGTTATTTGCCTACCGTGTTTGAATTTTGAGAGACAACTCCCTACTCTCTGTACGAGTGTGGTGATATGTATATCCCACTTCAGATTACTTTCTAGTATTATACCTAAATATTTCATTCTGTTCACAGGTTCGATTTCCATATGATCATCTATCTGGATCGGGGAAAAGAAAGTCTTCGTCGATATCCTGTATGTGAAATGGTAAATATTCAGTTTTCTCCAAGTTTGCAGAGAGTAGTTTTGGAGAGAACCATTCGAAAATCATTTTGAGGTCTTTTTTTGCTTGCTCGTGAACAGTGTACAGAATTGCTGTGTCCTCAGCAAATGATACTATGTGACCTGTGAAGATTTGCCGGAATAAGTTGGAAATATATATATCGTACAGTATAGGTCCCAAAACCGTTCCATACTCTTCTGGATGCTCTCTTATAGCGTAACACACTGCTTTCTGTCAGATAGGTAACTCCGCATTAACTTCAACACATTTTCCCTAATTTTTTCTAAAGTTTGAGAAGCTGAGAGTGGCTAACTGTGTTGAATGCCTTCTTTAGATCTACTAATACAATATTTACTTTCATATAGAGCTTTGAAGTTAGGTATGAATTGCGCCTGAGTAGTCTGCCACTGAGAATCTTTATAGTAGTACGATCTCAGAGTAGTGAATGTTTCTCTGTCAGAAGAGAATTCCAATATAGAATAAAATATAATTAAACGAATTGCAGCCAATAACGGTTATAACTCGAGTTTATTTGACAAGACAACATTCTATCGAAAAAACTATATAAAAATATTCAGGAAATTACCTTCAAGTAACAATCAAATTTCCATTGTCTCTGTTCCCTCTTAGAGCAATGGTTTGATGTCCCATGAAGAATAGTGTTTCTTCAATAGGTTTTCAAACAGTTTCTACTTTCTTCAACTTGCCGCAGCCGTGTGCCGTTGATTTTAAATAAAATCGTTAGCTCTTGTTATTGCTTTTCTACTGTGATACAAATTATTGTTGTGAACCAAATCGCCATCCTTTCCTAGTAATTCAGCATACTGTGAGGTGAGTAGATGAGCTATGGCGTTTCAGGGCCACTTGAGCTCGATGGAGGGAGTGACGCTCTTTCCTCAGTCTCTGAGGGCTGCCAGTGAGGTCCGAGACACCTGGAGATATTATGTGGGCCATGATGGGACAATATGACAGCTGTAGGTTGAGAATTTCAAAATATCTGCTCTGGGTAGCCCCGCCTGGGGTCTTTGATGCACTCGGAATACTACCACGGTAATCTGAGATGCCTGGGGACGTTGGGGGGGGGCAACCATGTATAGAAAAAAAGATGGTAGCTGTAGGTTGGAATAAAAGATGTCTGGTTTGGGGTCCTGCCTGAGGTGTTTGACAGTCTTGGGAAACTGCCACTGGAGTCTTAGATGACTGAATATGTTGTAGAAGCCGTATTGGCGGCCCAACCATATATAGAAAAAATTCCGGGTTGCACTCCGGGAGTGCCGACAGAAGTGAAAACATATCATGGCGCGTTGGACATTTTTCAGATGGGTTATGAATTGCATTTTATTTATGAATTGTATTGTATTAATTATTGGAAACGTTAAAATACATGTAATATTCTTTTATGAATCATCGTTAACAATTTCGACAACTCTTGTATCATCATCATTATCATTAACATTATTACAATCTAAAATAGGAACTATAGGTTCATGGTTACTAAAATAGGAAATAAACAATTTTGATTCGAAGTTATTTAAATATTTCGTGAATACCGCATCAATTGTACTTTTATATCTCGTTGTGCTAATATTGCGTTGATTGGACATGGTAAAATCAAAATCTCTATTCACACATTCAATTTATTTATCTAGACGCGTTCGCGGTCTGCTATATGTTCATGCATATATGCACACACTATAGCTAATAATATGCGTACCTCGCTACAAGCAGTCTTCACTCCAAGCATATATACACACACTATAGCTGCGTCTCATTACGGTGTCGCGGGTCTCGCGATTTTCTCTCACCTAAAATATATGCCTACCGCGCCATAAGAAGTTTTCACTTCAAAAATATGGCCGCCGTAGTTTGAGAACTTCAATATATGTTATGAAGGCGCCCGCCTGTGATATTTAGCGGTTTTGGGAGACTGCCACTGAGGTTTGAGATGTCTGAGGCTGTTGTGGAAGTGTCTGAGGCTGTTGTGGCTGGTGTCCGACTATATATGGAAAAAAATCACCGACTTAGCATTCTAGAGATATAAAGTCAGTCAATGTGGAAAAAGCATAGGATGCAATTCGAGGCCTCTCCATTCAAGTTTCAGAGAAACTGTACAAAACTATACTACCATTTCGTTTTAGGAAAAGACAGTAAGAAAACATATGAAGTATGATTTGGTGCTGAATTTATTATATCTCACTCGGAAATACCTTGGAAAATTTTATTAAAAACAACAAATATCGAATTGGAAATTCTGACAAATTTGGAGTGAATAAACTCACTTGTGTTACTTGTCCAAGTTTTCGCATAGGACAAACAGGTAGAACTTTCAAGCAACGCATATCTGTGCATAGAAACAGTTTTATTAAGGGTAAATCTAATTCAACATTTGCTAACCATCTGACTGAAAAACATTGCTTTGCTAATGACTTTGAACTTCTGCAAAAAAGTCAAATCCAAACCTCTTAGAAAGCTAAGAATTGAGAAAGACAAGAATTCACAATATTTATTAATGACCAGATTAATTTTATAATTCCCCCTTAAATCTGTTACTAGAAATTGAAATCTTTCGTCAATGACACTTATTACCAACATCCAACTGACTACCCGTTCTTATTATTTATATAGAACCCCAGTTTATATCCACTTGGAAAATCTTTACTGTCGTGGGTTTTGTGAACCAATTTTTTGTGAAAATCGTAGTGAAGTGTTTTTTGTTTACTTCAATTATGGATTTTCATCAAGTGTCGGCACGTCTATTCAAAAAATAAAAATATAAATGGATATTTTTTTATATTTTCCTCACTAATATTATTGGTGACATATGTCGAATGGGCCAGCAAAATATATTTCTATTCTGCTATGAAATATTTTGATTCCAATAAGGACACACTATTATCATTGAATGTAACATATCGTGCCTTCTGTTTCAGTAGTGCATTAACTTTGGTGGACCTAAACTTAATAAAAAAATATAATTTTCTCGCTTATTACAGAATTTTTCTGATTTTTGGAACGAAGTTCCTTATCGCGCGTTGCGAAAGGGGGCTAGACAGAATAAATTGAGACCAGAAGTTGTAACGACACTTTCTTCTGTAGTTGTAAGCCGTGCGGCGTGCGCGTGTTTCTCTGTCTGTCTCTCTCTCTCTCTCTCTCATAGAAAACAAGCCAGTTATTTTCGTTTCGTCTTTCTATTCCGCATTGAACAGTGTGGTGTCGCGACGGATGATTTTTGTTGAGTGTATACTGGTTTTTTGTACATAATAAATAATGATAAAAAAAAATAACAATAATGAATCCTGACAGTGTTTCTGCACAAGTTCCGAATATTGCTGATGGAGTTAGGTAAGTAGAGATTTTAAACAGACAATAATAAATGCTTATGTATATTAGCAAGTACGCATTATAACCTCTCTTTACTATTGTGCTAACCAAGTCATACGCGTTATAATTTCTCCATTATTGTTTGTTCAGCAAGTGTACGCGTCATAATTTTAATAAATTTTAAAGCAAATTATATTTTAATATTACAATGTCACTGCGCATATACTAAAATTGAGCCTACTGATTAAGTTTATATCACATTATATTAATAATAAAAAAAAAAAATTATAACTTAAAAAAAAAAAAATTATTACAATTCCTTCACTAATTGATCGAAAGGAACTTCGTTCCATCCGGGTGTCCCTTGACACCTCTCAACTTTTTTTTTCATTTATTTCCGTTTTATTTTATAGACTGTCAATTATTAGTGATAGTGCAAGAAAATCTCCACCCATATGAATTAAATATGGTTCCACCATCTTTCCCTGGTAAACTATCATTTCAATCAAATTTTCAATCACGACAAATTATTCACAGATTTGAGTAATTCCATCTCACAAGGTAACTTTGAGAGATTTCATCTTTAATAATCAGAACTGAGAGTCCTGGTCCGTTAATTAATCAAGTTTTTGTACGGTATTCCGCGTCGAGAATGCGATATTCCATAAATTGGAGAGTGTCTGCGAAAGGAAATTGAAAATGATTCATCAAGCGTTCCAGGGCATCTAGATCAAATCTCAATCCGTGACTTCTTTTCGGCGGACAGAAGAACGTTTAATGAGACTCTTTGGAATATATCGAATGAATCATAGACTGAAGACTGTAAATTCGCAAAATGTAAGTGACGATATTTTTCCATTCCATATGATTACCTATCTTCGATTATCTGAGGAAAATGTTGATTAGATTTGAAATTATCATCCAGGGTGTTTCAAAATTCAGTATCAAGATTTCAGGGGCGTTTTTTTCGTAAACATGTGTCCGCAAATTCAAATTTGAAATGTAGGTTACGTTTTAGGGTTAACATCATCCAGTAGGCCGTTTTTCGCCCCATAAACTTTTTTGTAGTGCGTCGCTGGTGGATTCAAACATATGCAATACATTTTTTGTATTGTTTAATTTTTTTTGTCTTCCATAATTTTTACGCATCTGCGACCGTTATCAAGAAAAAAGTTAAATATATTTTTGTAATTCACTACATTCATTTAATTTTATTTTACAAAAGGGGGAACCTATTATCACAATGAAATCAAAATTATTTGTTTGAAGGTTGTAGACGATGTGGTAACTTGATTACTATCGTTTCGGACGTCCATCGTCCTAATGGATTTAAAAGGTTTTCACGACGTTTCGAATGCTTGTATCTGCAATTGTCTTCAGGTGAAGTCCAGCGGGTTGCAATCTGGGGACCATGGAGGCCAAGCAATTGGACCTGCTCTGCCAATCCACCGTTTGGGAAATACTGTATCTAAATTATCGCGGACGATGACTCGAAAATAATGGGGGGCCCATCGTGCATAAACCACATTTGTTGACGAACTTGTAAGGGCACGTCCTCCACTAATGCAGGCAATTCGTTCTGTAGGAAGTTTAAATATGTGGCACCATTTTAAATTCGCGGTATAATAAAAGTAGCAATTAAAGTATCTTCTACTATTCCGGCCCATAAGTTTACGCTGAACTGTTCCTGGTGTCGAGATTGTCTGATCATTCGTGGATTTTCTAGTGCCCAAATATGAACGTTGTGGTTATTCACTACTCCATCGCGTGTAAAGTGAGCTTCGTCGGTAAAAAGGATACGAGATGAAAATGCAGGATCCTTGGTATTGCAAGCGGCCTGAAAAATCTAGCGGAAGAAACCTTGGACGCGGTGAATATGATATGGGTATAGCATGTTTTCGTGTAAAACCCTCCAGACAGTTCAGTGGGAAACATACAAATCCAGTGTTATTTGTCGAGTACTCATACCAAGATTTTTGTCGATAACATTCAAAATCTCTTCATCTCTTACTGGGTTGCGTGCTTGTCGCGGTCTGCCAGCATGGTACCTTGGAGTCTGAAATCTGCCGTATTCCCGAAGGTGCTGTTGGGAATTTATGAAAGTTCTATAGTTGGGAAGCCGGCGATTAGGGAATCTTAGCGCGTACAACCTCTGATGTTCAAATGAATATGGTTCATTTTCCATTTTAATGTTAAACAAATACACGATGAGACATTCACCAACTTTCAAATAATGTCACATGCTTGAAAACAAACCTAAATGTCAATGTGAAAATGGCAGTCAAATCCCACTTATTGAAAAATTTAATTAATTCTCGCGAATTACAAAAAGCTATTTGACTTTTTTCTCGATAACGGTCGCAGATGCATGAAAGTTACAGAAGACAAAAAAATTAATAACAAAACAAAAACCTCATTTCATATGTTAGAATCTACCAGCGGCGCACTACAAAAACATTTATGAAGCGGAAAAGGCTTGACCCCTGAAAAAATATTTACCTGTTGATTCTTTACAATCCCTTGGCATACTGTATGATGTAAACCCTAAAACGTAACCTATGTTTCAAATTTGATCTCAATATCGCAAAAACCGAAAGAGCTATAAAGAAAAAAATAAAAAAATCTTGAAACTGTAACGCTCTGTAGATCGGTAACAAGCGTTTTCGGACACATTTTTATGGAAAAAAATCTTATTTTGACCTGAAAAATACGCCCCTGAAATCTTGATACTATTTGAAACACCCTGTATAATAATATTATTGATAAAATGCATATACCGAAATATTATTAGACATATTTTGATAATGAAAAACTCATACTGGATGTAAATGAACAAGCTAGTCCCGCTAAAACATAAATATCGCGAGGCTTCTGCATTATTTTGTTTCTTCAATGAATTATTAGTTTAGTTACAGTTGGTTATTCAGTATCAAAACGATATTCAATAATTAAAAACAAGTATGAACTGGTAACTGAAAAAAAAATTGACAATAATAACTGATAATAATAATAATAAATTCAATTTCAATTCATACATGAAAAATACATGACATGTGAATGAAGTTTAATCATTGAACAGCTTAATCACTGAAGCAGTGAGAGATTTACCACTTGTTTGTGAAAAGTGACAATGAATTTGAATATTGATAATTAATCATGAAGCTATGACAAATATCCTAATCAATGAGTGAGTGAACTAGAACTCGATTCATGTTGAATTTTCATTTCATGTGAATTTATAATAAATATATAATTAATTTTTGATCAATGAGTATGAGATTGAAAACTTCTGGAAAAAAGTTGTTTCAACCCGACTGCGTGACGCAATGGGGGGAAATGTGTTTATCATGTATGTATGTTTGTTCCTTTGTGGCGCTCTAGAGTCAAAACGCTTGGGCCGATTGTGATGATTCTCACATCAATCGAATTGTCCTAATCATTCAAGTTTCACTTAAGACATGACAGTTATCATATGGTGAATTAATGACAAGGCAGTAATAATCAAAATTCAATATGGCAACAACTAGACGCCAAATTGTGACAAAATTCAATATGGCGAGAACTAGAGCCATATTGTGAATAAAAACATGACAGTAATAATCAAAATTCAATATTGCGACAACCAGATGCCATTTTGTGACAAAATTCAATATAGCGATAACCAGAGGCCATATTGTGAAGAAGTTATAACAGCGTTTAGCTTGGTACATCAGTACTTGGTCAATTTGCTCATTTGGATTTGAATTGAGTGTTCTTATATATCTAGTTTACTGTGAAATTCAACTCGTTAGCTCATATATTATTCTTATTATTATTAGGTGATTGTCTTTTATTCTAATTTTTTTTTTTTTTAACGTCTATTTCGGAAAAAGTGTGTTAAGCACTTATCGATGCATCCGATATCTATTCATCATTGTTCATTGTTCATGTATCTGTCTTTATATGATTTGAATAAACATCTATATTATTATTTCGGTTTCAATTACTATTTCGTTTTCGTTAAATTTTCAACACACTATCACTTGAATATTTCAATAGAAACTCAATTGAGTACAGTCAAACTCGGCTATAACGAACGGCTATAACGAACTATAAATGGTTCGTTATGAAGGGTGTTCGCTATGAAGATAATATGCAGTACATGCATCCTGGTAGAGTTGACGACACTGTTAATTTCTTGAGATCATAATCCCGACAAATTTGTGCATTTGCGCACCCAATAATTTCCAGCTTAACTGACAATGTAATAGCCTTCCTGCATGCTCATGTAGTAGGGATATTGGTACAATGCAGTTGAACACGTACTAAAACAGTACGTCATGTATCTAACAAATCCCTAACAGAGAAATAGGGAAATCCCACCGGTCGACTGCGGTTGTGAAATTTTGCAAATTATCGGCACTTGATTGAACAATCTCTCCTCGGTAGTTCGTTATAACCGAGTTTGATTGTATCTTGTTGGTGACTGGAATTATCCATCTACTTTGTTGTTGTAGTATATTCATTTGTTATTCGTGAAATCGTTCATGTACTTTGCAAGTGTATGATTCAGTACACATGGTGAGAGTTTGTATCTCATTCGTAAAACCAAAAAAGCCCGACAAGAAAGTGGTCGTCGCGAAACTCAGTCTCCGGCTTCGCGACAGAAACGATTGCAACACATTAGAGATCAAATTCGTCTTAGTTATAATAGCCAATCAAAAAGTGTAAAATAAAAAAAGCAAATTCAAATAATGACTTTAGATTATTACCGTCTCATAATCCCAATTAAAAAGTGTAAAATAAAAAAAGGGAATTTGAAAAATAAAAAAACCCAACTGCGTAAGAAGTGAACTTCAAAAAAGATGGAAACAAGATGACCAGAAAATATTGTCAGAAAATTATATTTAAAGAGGTAAACTATTAAACTCAATACTGTAAACAATCTCACGCAGTCGGAGGCAATAATATATCTTTATTGTTAAATTATAGAAGATGCCTTCGACTGCGTGAGATTGTTGACAGTATTAAGTTTAATAGTTAACCTCTTGAAACATAATTTTCTGACATTTTCTGGTCATTTTATTTCCATCTTTTTAAAAGTACATTTTTTTTCATTACTTTTTTCATTACATCTCCTTCATTCCATATATATGGGAGACATTCAATAAATGGTCATATAGACGTACTTAATAGAATATCATAAAAAAATATGTGTAGGTTTTTTCTTATACATGATTTTCAGGAATCGCTTTCGTTCTGTTTCCTGTAATTCACCCAACCTATTAAGCATACTGATATGAGATTCTAGAAATAGTTCTCAAATGTTTAATAAGTATTTGTTAAAATATTAAATTTTAATGGAATACTCCTAAGAGCGAAATTCACAGTGTGACCGTTCTATCTCTGATAGTCATATCAGTTGTAACCCCCGAATATTAAATAGTATCCGCTTTATATATAGACTCACCACAATGGTATCCGCGATCGAAATGTCAATAGAAAACTTATTAAGTAGATTGAGTGCATCGTAATCTGGTAAGTGGTTTGTGTGGTTGGTGATTGTCAATAGTTGTTAGTTGAATCAATCTAATACCTGTAACAGTCTTTTCTATTTTATTAGGTCATGCAGTTTTTATCTCTATATGTAATCAATATGGTCTTTTCGTTTCCAATTCGTATATGCTGTTTTGTCTTATGTATTACATTTCTCTCTTCATTCCTGTGTTATCCAAGGCTTGACAGTTTTGCCTTCGAGAGGTCAAGGAATACACTTAAACTTGGTTGTCCATTATCAATTGCTTCATGAATTTCAGAATTATAGCATTTCCCCAAAACTGAACTGGTTTTCTACCAAGTTCATTTCAAGTTACTTCATTGAGTTTTGAATGAAATTAATTTAATAATTCAGTTTATAAAAAATTTTCCTTTTTCAATTTGGAGTTATAATTTAGTGAAATGTCGAAGTTGTTAAACAAACCTCATACATTTTTTCATATATGTGAAAAGCATGTTATTCAAAAATTTCAAAAAGCAATATCATATTTGATGGGAAAAATATTGTTTTCTAAGAGAAAAGATGACAGCAGGAATTTTGAATAGGCCCAAATCGGACATTGATGAATACTCTTATTTTATCATTATATGATGAATTAAAATATTGGTTTGGATTATGTTCGTTCAAGTTTTCATATTTTTTTTAAGAAATCGTAAATTGAAGATTATGTCTGTTTAGTGAACGATATGTTGACTAATTTTGGGAACATGAGCATAACATTCTCGATAATCATTTGTATCAAATAGAAGTAAAGTGCAAGGTGAACGCTTGCACCACGACTTGACAGTCATGGAAGAACGTTATCAACGATTTGTTGCGCATATCATGGCTGACTACTGTTGGAGTTTTATGTGTGTCTGCCCCGACAAGTTTCACTCCAGAAAATCTCGAGAAAGAAGCTTCCTTTATGTTAGGCTACGTAATATATCATAAACTTTCAATCGAATTAGATTTTATGAAAAAATTCTATATTTTCTGATTCTTACATAATATTGGGTGCCTGTAATATCATCATTATAGGGATAATATTAGGAAAAATGTACGCTGTTCAGCTGTGTGTTAAGTTGTACTTTTTTGAATAATCATTCAAGTTTTCAATACTTCAAATATGTTTGCATTCATATATATATGTCCCAAACTCGACGGCCTATTGGACGTTTCTGGAGAACCCAGATAACACAGGATATCCTATGGATATCCATTTCATGTCCAATTCTGGTCAGGATATCCCTGGATTTGATGGACATCCATGAGATATCCATTGAAGGATTTGAAATGGATATCCTTCAGAAGATATCATATGGATGGCCATAAGATATCCGGAGCAAATATGGATAAGTTTGAATTGCAAGACTGATTTTTATTGTGTCAATTTCTGAGTTTCTTTCATGCTCGTACATATGGATTAATTTTTTTGGAAAAATCTCATGTTTCGTTTTTCTACTTGATTTGAAATAGATATCCATCGACGGATTTGAAATAGATATCCTTCAGAAGATATCCTAGGGATGGCCATGAGATATCCAAAGCAATAATAAATGAATTTGAACATTCTCGTAGATACACAAATTGTACCTTTTCAAAACTTATACGTTGTCGCGTGGACCCTCTGCGACAGCCTGGCCATACTTTACGCATAATTACTGGCGACGTCTGTCATTTTATTTTGTCGAGGAAGGTCATGTCATAGCACTGAATCCAAACGAAAAGATCGTCTATGGCGTTTTGCATTGGTGTTATTTTTGAGTCGTGTTTTTTTTTCTATTTTCCTTCGATTTTGATACCCTGTTGGTCTGGACATTATGGTTTTCATCTGTAGCAATTGATTTTGTTCCCAAAGGGAATTATATATTGACCGAATACAGGTAAATATCAATTGAAAAGGACATCCATTATTTCCAATACATTTTTATGTGTTTGCTATTTGAGTTTTGATATTTTCAGAAATGCTGAAAAGCACGTCGTTACCCACAACAATACACGAGTTTTTCAAATGTCACAGTGCCCATATTAAAAATGGTGTGAATGCCTACATCAGTGGACATGTGATATGAAGATGATTTATCAGTAGATTCGAACATTTTCCTATTGATTGCACTGAAAAAATGAATCTTTCGGGAGAATATTTGGGAACTGGATCGAAATTAAAAGCTGCTGTAGGTAAGTTGTATGTTTTTCTATTCCTTTTTCTAGAACTCTTTTATTTGGTACGTAGATGAAATCTCAAAAATAGGAGCAGGAACTCTGTATGACTTTGTGAAACAAGGCATTTCTTCCTTGCTCAGTTATACGTTTGCCTCCGAATGTAGCTGGTATGGAGCAGAAAAAATAAACTGGACAACTAAAACTGGCTGAATTATCACTAGGTGGAAAGCCCATTCGGTTGTTCAATTTATTTGATATTAATTTGTATTGCCTCATAACAGACTGCAAGTTCAGTGAGAATGCAAAATTGCCAAGAAAAGTTTATGTCAAAAATGCTTTTATATATATAAATATATATATATATATATATATATATATATATATATATATATTTATATATATATATATATATATATATTATATATATATATATATTTATATATTTAATTTCTCAGTAATTTTTTGTAGATTTCAACATAATTTATACCCGTTGAATATATACATATCATTTCAGAAGCGGCTGACCTTAGTGATTCGACGGAAAATAAAAAAGCTACTGAAGAAGCCATCTAAGCTTGGCTGAGAAGGGCCAAAGAAAGGCACCTGTCATCTTCTAGAATGATGGACACAAAGAAAATAGCATTCAATTATTTTTTTGATTATTCTGCATTCAATATTCAAATGTTTTTATTGCAGAGTTTACATATACATTTTATTTGTTGATAACCCCGAAGTTTATGAAACGTTTTTTTTATACCAGAGTTTATTAATAATTTGTTTTGTTATTCAATACTATTATTTCATTTCCCTCCAGATCGCTATTACTATATTTTATCTTCGATGGATATCCCCGAAGGATATCTTTCGAATATGAAGGAATCTTTCAGATATCTTTCGAATATCCCTGAAGGATATCTCATGGATATTCCTGAAAGATATCTTGGAAAGATATCTTATGGATATCTTTGAAATATATCTTATGGACATCTCTGGAGGTTATCTTATGGATATCCTAGGAGGATATTCTATGGATGTACAGGTTGTTCCACTTTGGACATCCATCGGATGTCCATAAGATACCTTTTGGATATAATTGTCCATAGTACATCCATAAAATCTATAAAGGATGTCCAATGGATATCCATTGGATGTCCATGTGTTATCTGGGAACGGGACACGGGATTATTTTGAAAATTTTGTTTCTTGGCTAATTATGATAGATCATCAAAATTTGACCATGATACCTTGTCATTTTTTAACCTCTTTCACACAAAACGATTCCGCAGTGTTACTTTCTGTAATTCAGGAAAACAATAAAATATCAGCGCATAGTCGACGGAAAAGTGTTTAAAGCTTTCATATCGTATATCTGTCTCACTCAACCACTTAACAAGAGTTGAAATTGACTTCATTGCATGATACAATGGAAATTCGTGAACAGTCCTTCCAGTATACTTGTCACGCGACAATATCGTAAAAGAAAAGTATCGCTTCGTTAATCTGGTGTTTTATCCAGAAAAAAGCGAACATTGTCCATTTATTTACGTCGATAAGGAGTTGTGAGTTTGAACATACAATGGCGGGCATAGGGGAACCATTTTTTTTATCCTCTGATGTAGGAAGGCAGTCACAGTTGTTATCAAGACATCACAGTTCCTAACTATCATGTAATCTTTTTTCTTTTATTACATAGCTGTGTTTCACTTCTACTGGAAGCACCCCTATATCTTCCGCATTTGTTTATGTATTTTCATAAATTTTGCAGGATCCATATACATGGTGATTCAAAAATACCTTGACAAACTTCAGGAGGTGATTTCTCACAATTTTCTAATATGAATTGTCCGAATAAATATATGTCCAGAAACGCTTCGTTTCCAAGATACAGGGTGTTGAAGTTTTATTTTTATTTTGGTTTTTTTCAGATAACTTTTGGAATACTGGCTTCAATTGAACGAAAATTGGTATTGAGAGGTTGTTTGAGGTGTCGAATTCTAATTCGCTCTTACTCGTAGGGGGCGCCACCTACACGTCTTTCTCTTTTTTGAAGATTCATAACATTTTTGAGCGTACTTCTAGCCCATTTTTCAGAAAAAAAAATCAATTTCTCTATCATATCTACGTAAAAAAACTACCCCTGTTACAAGTCGCAAGAAAACGATTCTAGATATTTGGACTTGAGAATTTCAAGTCGATTATTTGATAATCGATGCATGTTGAAGTTATTACCATTATACTGCACTTTTCACAAGAATGCTTGGGAAATGAATTTGACGTTTAACTAGGTAGTTTTGGTTATTATATATTATGTGACAGTTAAACGTTTTGTTGAAGTTTCTGTAGGTTTTAAAACACTTATTTTGAAAAAATGGAATATTTAAACAATAATGCTCATTTAGCCGATATGCATTTTGTTTATGGCCTTGCGGATGGCAATGCGTGAGAAGCAAGACCCAATTACCAGGAGCGATTTCCTAATCGAGTACTGCCTTCAGCTCCAACATTAACCAGGCTCCACCGTCGTTTGGCAGCAACAGGTTGCTTCAAGAGGGCGGTTGATATTATTGGGAGACCACGAGCAGTCCAAACCCCAGAATTGGAAGAAGCTGTTTTGAACGCTCTCGAGGAGAATCCAGAAACAAGTACGAGAATAATTGCTGAAGCTCTCAATTCTACTCAGTCTACAGTTTGGAGAATTATCCACGATCATCAATTTCATCCATACCATAGTCAGAGGGTACGAGCTCTTTTGCCACGAGACTTTCCTCAACGCATTACTATGTGTCAGTGGTTTTGAAAGAATTGGCTGCAAATCCACAATTTTTAAGATATGTACTCCGAGGCAAACTCGTCCCGAAATGCTATCAGAAACTTTCATAACAACCATGTTTGGGCTCTGGAAAATCCGCACGCAGTTAATGAAAGACACTATCAGTATAATTATTCTGTAAATGTATGGGCGGCAATAATTGATAATTACTTGATAGTCCTTATGGCGCAACTTACAGAGACCTTTTAGAAAATAAATTACCGGGACTACTTTGGAATTCACCATCAGAAATTCGTATCCGCATGTGGTTTATGCATGATGGGACTCCAGTAGCAAACGTGGAAGATCTGAAAAACCAAATAGTAGACGCCTGTGAAACAATAAGAAACACAATTTTGAAAGGGTACGAGATTCAATGACTAAAGACTGAATGCCTGTATCTTTGCTAAGGTGGACACTTGAACAATTTATTTGAATACAATATAGTTTCCTTTATTTTATTATATTCTACATATTCAAAATTTCTTGAAATAGAATGTTGATATTTCTTGCAAATTTCATTGAAACAAATACAGATTTTGCACCCTTGATACAAAAATAACTATTTCAACCGAGTAAAAATAAATAGAATAGGTGGCGCCATCTACAAAAAACCAAAACTACGTCGAACATTCTTGTGAAAAATGCAAAATAATAATTCTTGTGAAAAATGCAAAATAACGCATCGATTATCAATAATCGACTTGAAATTTTCAAGTCCAAATATCTAGAAAACGGTTGCTTATAGCGACTTGTAATAATGGGAGTTTTTTTACGTAGATATGATAGAGGAATTGATTTTATTACTGAAAAATCTGCTAGAGGTACGCTCAAAAAAGTTATGGATCTTCAAAAAAGAAAAAGAGTTCAGGTGGCGCCCCCTACGAGTAAGAGTAATAATAACATCGGGATCGACTTCAAAAAACCTCTCAATACCATTTTCGTTCAATTAGGTCAGTATTTCGAAAGTTATTTAAAAAAAAAACGAAAATAAAAATAAAACTTCAACTCTCTTCAACTTCAAGAGAAGCGTTTCCAAAAATTATATTAATTTGGACAATTCACATTAGAATATTGTAAGGAATCATCTCCTGATGTTTGTCAAAATACTTTCGAATCACCCTGTATAAACAAAAAATACACTCAACGATTAGGTGAAGATTATCTTGGGCGATGATTACTGGAAGCAATGGAACAATCGCTATTTCAGAAGACAATATTAGGACGCAATATAGGCTCAAAACCTCTTCGAATTTGTAATCAGATCAACCATTTTTTTTCCCGAAAAAATCACTTTTGAAAAAAAACATTTTCCTATCACTTAACATCAAAGCAGAATAATGAAACGCACAGGATCGAAAGACTTGCCGAAAATCCCCCTCAATGATTAGGTGGAAGTCGTGTTGAACAATACGAACGAGAAAATATAGCATTGAGTGTTCATTGGTGATTACCCGGTTCTTCAAGAATTCTCCAAATTCAATTTGGAAACTTAATACATCAAGGTATGCGAAATCTATATCTACAACGAATATGGGCTACCGAAGTATACTGGATTTCAGATTGACACTGCATAATAATGGATTGCATTTTATGGTTTTTGAATTGATCTGATAATTTGGAGTTTCTTTCTAGAGATAACGGGATGGGTGCTTCCATAAAAACGGAATTTTTATTCCAGAATAACATGCGTTGAGTCAATTTGTTGTTCTGATCACGAATCCGAAGAGATTTGCAGCCGAATTGCCTCCTAATATTACTTTTCTGGAATCACGGTTTTTCCCTGTCATCTGGTGTGCAGTGTACATCGCCCAAGATGACTCCCACCTATACAATAAGCGGATATCTTGGTATATCTATCGGCCCTGTGAATTTCATAATTCTTGGTCGATAAGTAGAGAAGTGAGACACATTGTGACTTTTCAGAAATGAAATTTTTTCTAGGATAACTGTACAGATACTGTATTTATGTTTCTGGTCACGAATTCTTGGAAATTATCAGCATATCTTGCCTCCATATATTGTTTTTGGAAATATCGGTTGTTTCATCATTTCCGGCGTGCAGTATACATAACTCAAATGACCAAAGCAGATCAGGGGACGTAATTCTGATATAACTATCTAGACGGCTAATTTCATAATTCTACGTCAATATTTACGAAAGGTACGGATGTTTTTCCATGAGAAGTGATGCTGAATATACAGTGCGTTCATAAAGTGAGGAAACGCTCGATTATCTGACGAGTTAATTATTTCTGGAGGTAAAATTCGGACAGATCGATTTTCAACTTCAGTTTTCTACTGTTTTCAACAACAACATTATTTTTACCCTCACCACCTCACACGATATGAAGTAATCGATGATTTTTTCAAATGGAAAGGTATATTCTTATATAAAAAATTAGGTCCATATTTTTCTGAGTTCAACCATACCACATACGTCATATGTATCATTTTAAGTTACAGTATACTGAGTATAAAGAAAACAGGTGCTCATATTTCTTATTTATTTCATTATTTATTTAGCAACGGAAATATTGAAAGTAGTCAGTACATAGTAAAAATGAACAAATAACATATTTATAACAAATGCTCCAATTGAGCTCCTTGGATTGGGGATATTGTCAACAGATATCTGATGAATTCTTGGGTTACGATTGACTACATCGACAATTCGTTGAATTTATGTTCGAATTCTCTCTTTGAGGTCTTTCAAATTGGTAGGTCGGTTTATGTATACTTCACTTTTCAAGCAATTTCAGACAAAAAATCCATAGGAGTTAAATCTGGGGACCTAGCAGGACATTCAATGTGATCGCATCGTCCAATCCAGCGATTGGGAAAAGTTTCACTCAGAAAATATCTGATCACTAGGGTAAAATGTGAACCAAATATAAGAATCTATTTGACCAGGATGATCAATGTCTGGAAATGTTGCGGTTGAATATGGAACTACATCAGTTCGCAAATTTCTAAATACTTTTCACTTGTCACAGTACCGTAAAAAATGTGGTCCTACCATGTTATTCCTTAGAATCCCAGCCCACACAGTTATTTTTGGAGGATATTGGGTATAAGCTCCCATCGTCCAGTTGGGATTTTATGTTGCCAGTAACGACAAATTTGCATATTCACGGTACCGTTCATACAAGAAGTTGATTCGTCTGAAAATAAGTCATAAAATTCAAAACCATTATTGTGATCACACACTTTTTCATTTCCAAGTATTTGAGTGTCATTTCAATGAATTTGTTTAATATTTTGCTCAATGTCGATTTGCTTATTGGTTCTCGATCAGGATAATTTTTTCATAAGGATGTCGCATACTTCTTCTACGATCGCCGTAACCTAAGATCATCAAAACTTCCATTCGCTGTTTTTCTGACATTACCTATATCGTAATTTCAAATGATTTCTTTTCGGGTAATATTTTTCAGAAAGATATTGAAGACTTATTAATCGATATGCTACATAACAAATCAATTTAATGATGGATAACTAAGTAGTTATTGTCTGGTTGCTAAGGGCTTTCAGATGTTTTTATAGCCTACTTGAGGTTTGGAATCAAACTCGTACTAACTAGTGAGAAATTTTCAGGTATTCATTGCGAAATTAATGATGAAAAAAATATTAAGAAAAATGAGCACCTGTTTCCTTTATACTCTTTATACCCTTTCCTTAGAGAAAAATATCGATGTCGTCATATCTTGTGAAGTAATGGGGGAAGAAATATTTTTCTGTTGAAAAAAGTAGAAAACTAAAATTAAAAATCGACCTATCTGAGCTTTACCTCCTAAAATAATTAACTCGTGAGATAATTGAGCGTTTCCACACTTTATCAACGCACTGTATAGTTCATATCTTATTTCAATGGATTTGTATATTACTTCATACTGCATATTTGGATATCTAGTCGTATGTGGCTACCTAATCTCTTTCTAGTTTTTTGGTTTTGATAAACACATCTGGATATCATGAATCGTGGTCTAGTGTTTTTGGTATGGATTTCTTTCTGGGCTATGAAATAACTAGGTTTCTGGTGAGTGAAAAAAATCTGTTTCAGATATCTTCTTTTGATTTGTATAATTTGCATTGGAATATCTGGGAATACAAATAGGAATGAAAACAAAATGCGATTGAAACATTATTTCTGTAACTGGAAGCGATTTTCATTAGAGATTTCAACACCTAAGAGAGTTTTTCAAAATTTTCGATGAGTTTTTAATTTTTTATAAGGAATATTTTCTCAATTCTGGAATATATTAGGCTGTCACTACTAATACATGATGAGATAATCGGTCCTTTTGGTATCAAAGGTACAGGGGGGATTGTTCCAGAAAAAATATGCTGCTCCTATTACAATACAGAAAAAGGAATCTTTCAAAGATTTAAGTCTAAAGCAATGAAACCAACCGAGAAATAACATATGAAATCGTTAGTTATCACAAAACACACCAGCAAAAGGAATATTAGGAGAAAAATATACAGGATAGAAAAAGAGCAAATATTATGAAACGAACCATAAGGCCAAAATTAAGAAGAACCGCAGTTCCCTAGACTGAAAGGAGGAAGAAAAAGAAGAAAACACCTCACGATATAGGATATCAGTTGGATGAAAATTAGTGCTGTGTCAAATTTGTGATAAAAACTACATTGAAATATGTCTCTGGTTGTGCCTTTCAGTATATCAGGAATTGGTCCAGGAAATACGAAATCAGTTCATTTGAATACTCTCAGAATAGCCGCGAATCAATTATGTAGGGTAATTTCATAATTAAATGATATTCTTCTCAGTCATCTTGAAGTTCAAGCTATTCTCAGCAATTCTTTTATTTTGTTCAGGCCAGCTTACCCCAAAAACCTTCACCAACATATTCCGTGAAAGAATTGATTTTTGTTATTGTCTTTACGAGATAGTCTAGTGATCTGTTAGTGGAATGATACTGAATTGGATATACTTTTCCAGAAGTTACAACCGCCCACCGTTTACCATTGAATTCCATGCAGCTGAAGAAGTACTTTTATAGTGATTTTTAATTTTTTTTCATCTCATGTGAAATTGTAATTGCTACTGGTTCACTTTTGTTGGGTCTAGAATTTTCTCCATTTTTTTGTGCATCATATATTTCCTCCACTATTCTACCTTCAGCTCTTCTATATTCTTTTCCACCTGGCATTTTCACCTGTTTTTTATCTACCCCGGTGGTTTGATTCAACTCCATTTAGTTGAAGTTCTTTGCTATCTTCTTTTTATTTCTGTAGATATCAACTAATTCTATTGATTCAACAGGTCTTACGACATTTTTTTCTCCTGCTTTTTTGTGAAAATTTGTAATGTCTGTGAATACATAGAAAATAGTAAGGAATTCGTGGCATTGCAGTCAAATTCTTGAATTCCAGAGAAAAACCATCTTCGAGCAGGATTTGAACCAACGACCTCAAGATTACTAGTCTTATGCTCTACCAACTGAGCCATCGGAGACCCTGGATTCAACATATTTATTTCGCAATATCGTTTTTTCCCAGAATTTCATGTTACTTGTTGAAACACGGAAAGAGAAAATATGGAAATATAAAATCTACGTGTGTTGACAATGGTTATCAAGAACAGATTTTTACCTATCGCCGACGTCGCCAAATTTGCAGAATTCTGGAAAGAAACGGTATTGCGAAATGCAGATATTTCCACTCTTGTAATTAGATTTGGCAAAATAATCCCGTTTTCAGTAGCCGGAGATCAGAGCCGCCCGAATATCGACTGAAGTCGGCAAATTCGGCGACTTAAGCGATAGGTAAAATATTTTCTTGATGACCATTGACAACACACGTAGATTCTATATTTTCACTTTATGGGCAAAACGGTATCGCGATATGCAGATCTTTGAATCCAGGGACTTCGATAGCTCAGTTGGTAGAGCATAAGACTAGTAATCTTAAGGTCGTGGGTTCGAATCCTGCTCGATGTTTTTTTTTCGAAAAATTTGTCTGCAATTCCACAAATTCCTCACTATTTATAATATATATATATATATATATATATATATATATATATATATATATTATATATATATATATATATATATATATATATATATATATATATATATATATATATATATATATATATATATATATATATATATATATATATATATATATATATATATATATATATATATATATATATATATATATATATATATATATATATATATATATATATATATATATATATATATATATTTGGCTTGTTTTTCTTGGGTTTTAGGTTCGTGGATCTGACTTTCATAAATCAATTACAACTTAGTTTTGGTATAACACGTGTAATTCATACGTTTCTACGTTTCGACGGGAGGATCCCCCTACCAGATCGTGAAGTAAACAACTCAATCACTACCTTGTTATGGATATAAAACAAAAAACCATAACAAACTAAGAAGGTCCAAACGAATCCTATGTTTGAAGAGTTGTAATGTTTGTAATCCTGATGAAGACGAGGATCCTCCCGTCGAAACGTAGAAACGTATGAATTACACGTGTTATACCAAAACTAAGTTGTAATTGATTTATGAAAGTCAGATCCACGAACCTAAAACCCAAGAAAAACAAGCCAAAAATATACCCTCAGGTTCAAGAAATTACCACAATATATATATATATATATATATATATATATATATAATATATATATATATATATATAATATATTATAATATATTTATATATATATTTATATATATATTTATATATATATATATATATTTATATATATATATATATATTTATATATATATTTATATATATATATACATATATATATATACCTACTTCCGATTATTTCCAGAAAAACGCAGTCTTCAGAGATCAGAATTTCATATCAGCTATGAATCAATACTTCATCCTCTAAAATAGAAATTCAAAACACGGTAATATCCTACGGAAAATATTTCCCTGTGGATATGTGCCATCCTTCTGAAGCTTCCATGCATTTTCATGCAACCGCACGTCAATCACATCATCCTGAATCACGGTCATATCACGAGAAGACAAACTACGAAGTTCATGACAGACTTTCAATATCAATTTGAACAGTGTCAGAGCCACGCGTGTTCACCTTTCAACACTGTTTCCTTTTTTTTTTCCAGTCGATAAATCATCGACCAGGAGTTATATCCTGTTCCAGATGCATGTCCAGTTTCACAAAGTGACACTTCATCAATTATCGATGGAGTTTATGGAATCTGTTGAGATTTTGTCCCCTAGGAAGGCATTGCTAAAAATCAATTATGAAGATTTTCTATCTGTTTTTTTGTGTTAGCGGAGTCTGTATGAAATTCTAAGACCCATTCGGAAAAGCATTCGGAGATGAAGTTCGTATGAAATATGACATCGTCAGAGGAAAAATTGACAGGATTGGTGGTGGACCTTCACGTGTCTTTAATATATAGGAGAAAAAGTGTAGGTACCAGAAATGAGCCTTGAGAATCACCCTCGTTAACAGAAGTGGACGACACTCCATCTTCTACAATTTTTATCGATCTATATGCGAAGGAACTGTATAGCCAAACATATTGTTGAGGACGCGGGCAGTACATATAAGTTTAGGCGTGAGACTTTGGTGCCAAACTCTATCGAGAAATTTGAAGATATCGAGAGAATTCGGAGATATCAGCAGAAGGGTCGCCATATTTTTCAGTTCAAAGCATGCCATGCATGGGTCCATTAGGCCTGTGGTCCTCTGGTGGTAAAAACTATTGCTGATGATACCTGATCATTCAAGATATTATTATCGATTGTTCTGTCCATAACTTTCAAGATGACAGGTAATAGATCTATAGTTCTTAGAAACAGTATTATTTCCTTCAGTGGGGATGGCTCCACTCGAGCTGTTTCTCAGTTAGAGAGGAAGTCGCTGACATTGTACGGATAACGTGGAGAGTGATGGGTGAAATTCCATCATGTTCTGTAGCTTTATTGGTATCCAAATTGAAGTGAATAGGTCGAGTTGTTTGTTTGTGGAATGATCCTACCGGCATGCGGCTAGCAACAAGTGTAATGGTGGGTAGTGTTGTGAATACAGAGGAGAATTTTCGGCAAAGATTTCAGCAGTGAGTTGGATTTTTTTCAGGAGTGGTAGCAAGTACTCCACCACTTTTGCTAAAAAGGTGCATTTAGTCAACATAAACGTAACTTTAGCATAAGCATTGTCATAAACATAAGCGTAAAAATAATTATGTATAAAACCTATTTTATACAAGTTTCAGTGTTTCCGATCAACATTTCAAATTTATGAGAATGTACGATCATTTACTCCAATTGGAACATGTATTCGTATTCTGTATTTTTAGCATAATTGTAAGATTCTTAAAGTTGGGATTTTCAGGGTCACATGTTTTTAGCATAAACTTAATATTGTTGTATAAATAGTGCCATTTGATATAACAGGTTCAACTTTCGACTTTAACATATATTTAAGCACAATTTAAAAGTGATGTTGACTAAATGCACCTTAAGGAATAACTGGTATGGATTTTTTTTCTTCTGCCTTCGTAACTTAGCAGAAATAATGCCGTTTGAGCAATCGGCCGGTTTGGATCTCATTCTGGCATTGTCTGCCTCTTTCGAAACATTGATTGCCATGTTTTCACGACATTCCTGCTTCGACATATTTGTCATTGGGCACGAGTCTTGTCGATAGCGGTGGAGTGATTTTTATTTTGTCATCACGACTCTCAAAAATTCCACGTTGATCCAATATTTCTCCAGAGGATTGGATCTTGGTGTTATGAGGTATGTAAAATTCCATTCTCAACAAAATTATACAGGGTGTTAGTGAATAAGTGCGACAAACTTTGGAGGGTAATCCTGCATGAAAAAATAATAACAATTTGCTATATAACTTTTGTCCGAAAATGCTTCGTTTTCCGAGATACGGGGTGTTAAAGTTTTTCTTGAAAACTGACTAATTATTTATTGCTCTGAAAACGGTCGGAATATGCAAATGAAATTCTGTGAGTTTCGAAGGATAGTTACTGCGCATTTTTTTGAATGCAATTAAGAATTTTATGTTCATCATTGGCGCGCATACGGGTAATGATCTCAATTTTGTTCAAGAAAAAATGTAACACCACTGAGATATTTCAAATAAAGAATCACTCCTGACTTTTCTCCGTATGGGGCGCCGCTTTTATGCAAAAATATAAAAGATCTTAACGCGTATTTCTTATTCCTTCAATACATTATCAAGAACTATCTAATACAATAACGTTAAACCAGAACAATAACAGAAAATAACAGTAATAAATAAATAGGCGGAAAGCTACAACAAAAATTCAAAATGATCTCCCTCTGACGTGATACAAGATTCAACTCTTCGCCTCATTGATTGTCGTATTTACGCAAATATTCCTGGTGTATTTCTTATTGTCTCACAGCTGGCTATGATTCGATTCCTCAAGTCCTCAAAATTTTTGACGCGAGTGGAATAAACTAATGACTTGAGAAAACCCCAAATGCAAAAATCTAGAGGATTTAATCCGGAGATCGAGCAGGCCAACCTCCGCTACCTATCTAACGATTTGGATATACTGTATATGAGTGATTACGTACAATGAAGAAAAACAGGTAACTCTTTCTATAGGAAATTAAGGTAAGAGTCGCATTTCAGTCGTTGTCGGAGAAAATATGGACCGATTAAATAATCATCATGTACCCCAAGCCATATATTCACTGAAAACTGATGTTGAATATGAGTTTCAAAGATTCCATGTGGATTTTGCTCAGCCCAGAAGTGATTGTTAGGGAAATTTTGTATACACTGTCGTTCAAAATTAGAATCTTCAGTAAACAAAACGCCATTTGAAAAATTAGGAATTTGAGCGATTTGATGAAGAATCCAATGGTAAAAAACTAGGCGCGGAAAAAAGTCTCTAAGCTTGCACACGTTGAATATGAAACGGATACAATTGCTGTTCTTCAAGAATTCACAAAACAGTGAAGTTGCTTACATTCAGTATGTTGGCTATTTTTCGAGTACTTGTTTCTTGTGACTCCGCAATTAACTGAAGAACTGCTTTTTCTAGTTGCACATTTCGTACTTCTCGAGGGCGCCCGCAGTCAGTCGTTTGTTTTTCAAATGTACCATTTTCACGCAAACGTTGGCGAAGACGAGCAAATATTGTGTGATGGGGTACCCTAAGTCCTGGATTTAACTCAGCATACAATCGTCGAGCTTGCCGACCATTTCCATTACTTCGACCATAGACAAAATGCATGTCTGACAATTCCGCATTTGTATAATTTTCTATTCTTTTCGATAAAGGGCAAATTAATTACTTATTATCATTAATGTTATACCAAACTACAAGCTGAAAAATGAATTTTTATTTTTTTGCATAAAAATGTGACGGATTTTTTTTCACAAATTGAACGAGGAATTGGAAAATGATTCATAATTTCGAATATCTCAGTGGCGTACCATTTTTTTCTTAAAAAAAAATGAGATCAATACTCGCATGCGCCTCAATGATGAACATAAATTTTTCATTTGCATATCAAATAATGCGCAATAACTACCTCTTGAAACTCACCAAATTTAATTTGCTTGTTTCGACCGGTTCCAGAGCGATGAATAAATAGTCAGTTTTTAAGAAAAACTTCAACACCCCGTATCTCGGAAAACGAAGCATTTGCGGATAAAAGTTATATAACAAACTGTCATTGTTTTTTCATGCAGAATCACCTCCTGAAGTTGGTCGCACTTATTCACTAACATGCTGTATATGTGATCGAGTACAGAGAGGGATCACAGGTGCATTCAGAGTGCACACTGACACAATTATGCTGAATCTTGTTTTTCAAGGAGTGAATTAACAAAAACGATATCATTTATTATGCTTCCGTGTATTCTTCCACATATGTAGCAGTGATAATTCGCCCAAGTTACGTGTTCCAAAACCTACCTACGAACAGATATCACTGTGACACCACAATGCAATATTTGTGCCAGTCATTATAAAACAATATGTGGTTCGATCCAGCGTTATTTTGCCCCAGGTGCGATAAGTTGTTGATTTCGCCTCATGGGCAATTGTTGCTGTCGGCTACTGTACACCATATTCCAACTTTTCGATTTTTCTGACATGTTTTCTTAGAACTCGCTTTCAAAGATATGGCTCTGTTTTTTTTTTGTTTATCTCAATGAAGTTATATTGGAAGACGACAACTCCTGGAAAAAGCCACTGGACTCGAAGCCAGAGTACATGTCCAGTGAATATGAAAGTGAAGAGGAACATGTAAATCATGATGATCCCTCTTCTGATTCGGAACTATTCGAAACTCAACCTGAAGCTGAATCTGTGATCACAGTGAATGAAAATGGGGAAAATTCAGTACTGTTAACTATAACATTGGTGAGAAGAAAAAAACAAAGTTGTCTAAAAATATTGCCAAAAACAAAAAACATTACCATTTATCCACCAGCTCTTAAGAATATTGCAAAAAATAACAAAATACCAGTTGAACTTTTTCGCTTCTCTTTCACGATGAAATCATAAATGTTATTATGAATAACACCAATATGAAGATTAAACGTAGAATTTAGGATCTAGATGAACTGCGAATCTACGAAATGACAAATCATTAAAAAAAAAAAATTCTTAATTCGGACCACTGAGACTACTTGGACTGATGAAGGTGTTCAAATCAGCTCACTTATTGCTTCATTACTCGTAAGATGGATTGCTTACATTTGCCTGTATATGCTACAATGTCGCAAAAATGTTTTTTTTGCATATCTGAGAATAGCAGATTAGCTGCTATACTTGAGAAATGGAAACCAATTGTTGAAAACTGTAAAAATATCTATACTATCAGTGAGTACGCCACCATTGATGGAATCCTGAGCCCCCTCACCTGTAGATGCACATCCAAATCGGTCAAATATAGCATCAACGTTTCTGAAATCAACTTCCAATGGTTTTGGTACAAAGGTTTATGGTGGAATAATTCATAGCACGACAGCATTATCAATACATTTTGTTTTATGTTCTCCTTGTTACAGGTCATAAAGAAGTAAGGAAATGGAAAATCGTCTTCAAGAGACTATTATGGGCATATTTACAGGTTATATACAGAACTGATTTCTTTGATTTCTATTTCCTTATTCTAGATGTAAATGCCAAGCCAAGCTATGTTGAAAGAACCCCGCACCGAATATTTGGGGAAATGGCTCTCAGCTAATTTTTTGCATATTTTGTTACAAGTTACTAGGTGTTACACGTACAAGTTTGATTCGTTTCTATGTCTAGTTTCGGAGATATTAATTTTTGAAAATCATAAAAATGCCGTTTTACTGAAACATAGTGAGGTTCACCTATCCACAAGCATTACTTCTAAGATGATTAGTAACTGAATAATAGCATTGCTGGTTTAGAGAAAGTCAAATGACATGTCAGTCAGTCGGTCGTTATGACAAAAGAAGCCGCCTATTATATAAATAGTGTCAACTAAGCATATTTCGCCAATCTCTATCATTGGTCCCATTAGTGGGACTGGGCATTTTTCATCAGAAATATCTTTATTGGGAGTTTTGCCTTAAGTCGAGAATATTTTCTATAAAAGTTTAAACTTTCTTCCAAAACACTAATTGTTTAAAAAAAAATGTTTTTTATACTTCACGTTTTCAACATTAGTCACTTGGAACAGCCTTTTTGAGACAATAAATTCGCTTTGAAGCCAAAGCTACTTGAGGAAGACTTATAGTAATTGCTTAACACGTTGATGACAAATCATCTATAGCTGCGTCATTGTTCATGTTATTATGTGACATGACAACAATACTCAATACGAAATGGTGTTTTTTAGACACTGCTTTTGCTGTAGCAGCACAAAGTATCATTACCAGACGACAGAGAAGCCTAGTGTCATGTTTTCGAAAAAAAATTTAGTATGCAAGGTAACAATGAGTATCCTGGATCTTGAAGGAGAATGGATCTTGTTTTCTCTTCAATTTACAGTTTCTATTGATACATTTACGATATTTTTTTATTTATACTGAGTAAGTATGTTTATGATTGATTTACACTTTAAATAGAAATAAAAAATTAAAATTTAGCATTTTTGCTACATTTAGCGATATTTATGGTTATACTGTTTACTTTTTGTTTTTATGATATTACATTTGAAATATAAAACAATAATGTAAATAATAAATATATAAATAATATACAATAAATAATAATATAAAATAATAAGTAAGTATTTGTTTATGATTGATTTTACACTTTAAATAGAAAAAAAAATTAAAATTTAGCATTTTTTGCTACATTTAGCGATATTTATGGTTATACTGTTTACTTTTTGTTTTTTATGATATTACATTTGAAATATAAAAACAATAATGTAAATAATAAATATATAAATAATATACAATAAATAATAATATAAAATAATAAGTAAGTATTTGTTTATGATTGATTTTACATAGTGTCTAGAGTCCGCTGGCGCCATGACGGTTGTAGCCGCAACCTAATTAAAGGTGCTGAATTAATCAAAATTAGGTGTATTTAAGCAGAAAGAGTAAAACTATACTTCTAATATTCTAAAAATTACAAAAACATATAGTGTCAATTTTCGAATTTCACTTGTTTCTACTGTCCGTCAACGTGTTTATTATCAGCTACAAAAATCTACAATAACATTTTATACGTCTTGACGCATTTGTTCTGTTTTTTGTTATTATAATTATAATCAATTTTGCCAAGGGATTGTATATCTACATTGTATATTTCGAATGGGAATTTTTCATTTGCATAATTCAACTCTTTTGACCTGATTCTGCGCGTGAGGTATCATACAGACGGATATAGTCCCTTTTGGGAGTGGAGAAATGAGACGGAAGAGGAGAATTGTGAAGAGAGACACTGAGTTCCTAGATCTTTTGGAAGGAAAATGGCATTTTTAGTTTTTCTCAAGTTGGTGTTTTCTCATTGATATCACGCTCATTACTCAAGATATTCCTCATTCTTAAAATTAGTGTAAAGTACCGCCAGGAGACACATGGGTGAGTGACACTTTGATCGGTTCTGTGTGTTTGCGAATTTACCAAATAATAATTTTTGAACACTCCACTGAAGGTACAGGAGTGTTAATGAATATAAATTGAAAGGTTCTGAAGCTAATATATGAGTTTGGTAATTATTCTTGAATGGACCTGTCGATTTGAATAATATATTTCAGTTATACATGGAAGTAAATTACCCAGGACTCATCATTAATTCCTATATCTGGTTTTTGAAATATAATATAGAAAATTGATATTCTATAGAAAATATAATCCAATTTTATTTCTTGATGAAATGAATATTATCTTGCAGCGCAGAATAATCGCACTGTTGAAAACCGCATGACCATAGACTGTGTGACTATTAACGGCGTGGCTATTGACACGTTGGTATACGGTTTCCCACCTGCTTTACAAAAATTCGGGGTCCAGATCCATATGAGTCGTACTCTGCGCTTTGTAACGATTCCACGAATATCTATAAATAGTAATTATGAACTCTCCTCAACGTGTCAATAGCCACGCCGTTAATAGTAACACGGTTTATGGTCATGTGATTTTTAACGGTGCAATTGTTTCGCGCCGCAAGATCATATTAATTTCATCAATAAATAAGATTGGATAATATTTTCTATAGAATATCAATGTTAAATACTTATACTCTTAAAACCAGACAAAGGAAATTAATGAAACTTACATGAGTGTAGGGAAATCTACTTTAAAGTATAACTGAAAAATATTATTCAAATTGTAGTCTATTCAAGAATAATTAACAAACATATATATTAGGTAATGGAAGAAAAAGCCATATGAAGGGGGATAAGATATGAAATGCATAAAGCACACAAAGTCGTCTTCACAAAAGGTTCAATATAATTCGAAACACAATTGGTAGACCGACAGGTGAAAAACAACTACTTTCCTAGCAAATACCACGCAGAACGTTGAATGACATTCACCTGACAATCCATGCAAACTTCCATATAAATGGATATTGTTCGCAAATGTTTCTTTCTGATAAGCTCGATTATGTTTAAATTCATGTCGTGTTTGCCTAACAATCCGCATACTGGTTTCAGGCTTTTTGGCCCACATCAGTACGGAGTAGTCACCAGCCAGAGATCCGGAAAGCTCTGGCCCAAGCGAGACACAACATAAATGAAATCATCATCGAGCTTAAAACATCTTTAGGTGCGTCGGAAAAGATAACTTCCAACCAGCGACACCTAGTGACAGAAAGAAACACTCCATACAATTCTCCTACTATAGGATTCTAAATGGAAGATTCCTTCGCAGTAGGAGTGGCTCAAATTGCCCGACTGGCATAATTTGATGAAAGAAGAAGCCATATGAGGGGGGATAAGATATGAAATGCATAAAGCACACAAAGTCGTCTTCACAAAAGGTTCGATATAAATTGAAAAACAATTGGTAGACCGACAGGCGAAAAACAACTACTTTCCTAGCAAATACCACGCTGAACGTTGGATGATATTCATCTGACAATCCATGCAAACTTCCATATAAATGGATATTGTTAGCAAATGTTTCTTTCTGATAAGCTCGATTATGTTTAAATTCATGTCGTGTCCGCCTAACAATCCTCATACCGGTTTCAGGCTTTTTGGCCCTCATCAGTACGGAGTAGTCACCACCTAGAGATCCGGGAAGCTCTGGCCGAAGCGAGACACAACATAAATAAAGTCATCTTCGAGCTTAAAACATCTTTAGGTGCGTCGGAAAAGATAACTTTCAACCGGCGACACCAGGTGACAGAAAGAAACACTCCATACAGTTCTCCTACCTCGATAGGATTCTGAGTAAAATATTCCTTCTTAGTAGGAGTGGCTCAAATTGCCCGACTGGCATAATTTAATGAAAGAAATAGCCATATGAAGGGGGATAAGATATGAAATGCATAAAGCACACAAAGTCGTCTTCACAAAAGGTTCAATATGAATTGAAACACAATTGGTAGACCGACGGGCGAAAAACAACTACTTTCCTAGCAAGTGTGAAGACGACTTTGTGTGCTTTATGCATTTCATATCTTATCCCCCTTCATATGGCTCTTTCTTTCATGAAATTATGCCAGTCGGGCAATTTGAGCCACTCCTACTGAGAAGGAATCTTTTATTTCGAGGTAGGAGAATTGTATGGAGTGTTCATTTCTGTCACTAGGTGTCGCCGGTTAGGAGTTATCTTTTCCGGCGCACCTAGAGATGTTTTAAGCTCGATGATGATTTTATTTATGTTGTGTCTCGCTTCGTACTGATGGGGGGCCAAAAAGCCTGAAACCGGTATGCGGATTGTTAGGCGGACACGACATGAATTTAAACATAATCGAGCTTAGCAGAAAGAAACATTTGCGAACAATATCCATCTATATGGAAGTTTTGCATGATCTCATAATAATGCAACGTTTCACTGTATATTGCAGAAATGTTGTTATTTTCGGCTAGTCGTATACAATTTCAATTCTATTGAATTTTGCTTCAGCCGATTCATTGTCTCAAAAGGCTCTTCTAATATAATGCTAAAAACATGTAGTATAAAAAACTAAATTTTTCAAAACAATTTGTGATTTTGAAGAAAGTTAAAACGTTTTGAAAAAACATTTTTGTCCTAAGCATAGACGGCCAATAAAAATATTTTTAATGAAAAATACTCAGTCCCACTAATGGGACCAATGATAAAGATTGGCGAAATATGCTGAATTGTCGCATTCTTGACCTACCCTGTATAATAGAAGGCTTCTTTTGTCTTATTGACCGACTGACTGACATTATTCAGTTTCTAATCATCTGAAAAGTAATACTTTCGGATAAGTGAACCTTACTATGTTTTTGTAAAACAGCCATATTTATGATTTTCAAAAAATTATATCTTTGAAACTAGATATAGAAACCGATTCAAACTTGCATTTGTAATTCTAGTGACTTGTACCACAATATCCCAAAAAAATTTCAAAATTGGCTGAGAGCCATTTTTCCATGTATTTGGTGCGCGGTTCTTTGAGGCTGTACTGCGAAATCATAAGCCATTTATATACCGAAATTTTAACAAGACTTAGGTTTCGTTTCTTTAGAGAGAGTTATCCCTATAAAGTGAACTGGGTGTAGCGGCAAGAAATTATGTTTGCACTCCAAAACAATTTATTGGCGGTGATAGCGAATTCCTTTTTTTGCACTTTGCTGTGAATGAATTGAAATGTACGTAAGTAAATCCACTGCAGTTTCTACGGATAAACCGAATGGCACTTCAGAAACAATTGCTCTGCTATTAAAATAACGTAGTTGAAGGAGACTCGCAGGAAAATGCCTATCAGCATTTCAGGAATCTGTGAACAATATCTTATTCAAGCCGCGTAATTTTTTAACAACCACAGTAAGGAGTATAAGTTACAGCACCCTGGGGCATCGTGGCTTACACAGCCATGAGAAAGATGCAAATGATTCCGTGGAAAAACATGATCCTAGAAAAAGCAGATGTCCGAATTCATCTCCACATAATACTAGTTCTGTTCATCACAAGCCTTTATTATTCATCTTTATAGGATTGTTGATTGTGAACACTTCCACTTATCCAATGGTGACATAATGGGGTGAGGTATTCCCGTAAATCTCAAACGCAGAAGTTGTCTGATATTGTCGTATTGTTTACGAGATGAAGTATCATTACAGCTGGTTTCAGTTATTTCTTAGGAGAGTAGCTGCATTTGAATAGTTGATATTTAAATATCTTACTCCAGAGGGACGCAACAGTTGTCTTCGTTGTGTGATATTTGGCACGTGTTTATACAGTGCAAATGTTCCATAATATCACAGTCAAATAGTTAAGAAAATAAAATATTGAATTAATAATTTAACATAATATTCATATGAGAAAAAATTAGGAAAATCTACATTTGAACAGAATAACTATTGACCTATTTCAGAGGTGAACATAGTTGAGCTTTCACATGACTGCAAAGTTGTGTGTTATTATATTAATTATGATGATGAGATATTATTTATCTGTGGCCACCTAAAGTTCGTTGAAAAACTAAATAAGAATTTCTTTTCGGAAATTTTATATTTCTAACCATATGAATGGTGGTTGAAACAGTTGTAACAAAACTCAATAGTGCGTTTAGTTCTTGGATGGGTGACTCCCTGCCAAGGAAGGTGCGCGTTGAAATTGCCCCAAAAAACTACAGTGTAGAAGCATATTCGCAGCTGCAGGCGTCATATCAATGAGCACGAGATATGACGATAGATATGCCGTCGTAAGGAACGTTAAGATGGCGGTCCCGAGTTCATGGATGTTGAGCTCGTTAAAGATCCCTTCCTCTGAAGCAACAGAGGATTCGGCCAAATTTCCGGTGTGCTCACCTGCATCGGTGATTTAGCCTAGGTAGCAGAAATAGTCCAAATAAAAAAAATAACACGTCATAAGTTCATCTGTCTCCCGTTCTATCTACTGATTACATGCATACAGTGCGGTCCATAGGTATGGAATAAATTCATTTTTAGCGTTTGTTGTTTAAAAAAATCTGAAACACGTCGATTTTTATTGTCAATTCGACAATTTACAGTATGAAAATATCTTGCACCCCCTCAGAATTGTGAGCATCCACTCAAAAATTTCGAATGAGAAGGGGGGTCGTGTGGCACCAAGTTTGAAAGGGATTTTTAGTCTCTGTTCAGCAATATGAAGTTCTTTGAATTTGGTGCAATCATAACTGGGAAAATTCATTTTGAAAATGTAAAATTTTGATACTTTACGTAGAATGAAGGAAATGATGTCACATAATGTTTAGGAAGTATTTTTCAATTTATTTTACACATAAATTGAATGTTCAAATTGACATTCACTTCTTGACAATGAGCAAGTTGATCTTGGAATTCTCGTACAACCTTTCGTAGGACCTCAGGGATTATGTTGTTAATTTCTTCGTTATCCTAACATTTGAATCTGCAAAATTGTCTGGGCTATTGAAATATACCTCCGATTTCAAATAACCCCATAAGAAATGATCAGGTTTTTTTTCTTATCTTTTTTGTTAAACGTCAGGGAAATGTCGATTAAGACACCAGAAGAAAATTCACAAAACCCACATATATAATGTAATGTCATTCTAGTAGACTACTGTTATTCTGATATTTATGAGTTGCTGACACACGTCAGTGTATTGAAAAATATTTTTGTGTATTTGATTAACTAGGGCTCATTTATCCGAAACTCAAAGAATAGAAATATATTAATTATGATTGGATGTGAACTCAAGAACTCAAAAGGAAGTTTGTGAAATGTTCAATAATAAATACCCTGGTCAACACGTCTCATAGTCTACAGTTAGCATATAGAAAGTGAAACTGAACATGCAAAAATTATCCAGAAACCAGGTCGAAATGTTGAATTGGATAAGGAAAAAAGTTAGATGTACTGTTAGCGATTGAGGAAAATCCGCATATGACAAGTAGACAACTTGAGGTCGACAATGATGAAAGTGAATCATCGATATTGAGAGCTTTACATAAAGAAAAATACCATCCTTATGAAGTTCAGTTTGTTCTGGAGTTAAATGAGGATGATTCTGATAGAAGGCAACAATTCTGTAAACTGATGATGGACAGAATGGAAGCAGAAGATTTGCAGAATTGTTTTTTCTGATGAAGCTTTTTTCATTCGAATGAAACGGTTAATAGACAAAACTGTAGATATTGGAGTAGAGAAAATCATCATTGGATGTGTGAGGCTCACACACAATATCCTAAAGAAGTGAACATTTGGGCCTTATTTTTTTGAAGGCATAGTTAATAGTGGGGCTTATCTAGATTTTTTGATGAACTTTTTACAGCCTACATTAAAAATAATTTTTCCTGATGTTAATGATCCAAATGCAATAAACAGATCAATTTGGTACCAACAAAACGGAGCTCCACCGCATTACAAACGTATTGTTAGAGATTATTCGACCGAAGTTTTTCTCAATAGGTGGATTGGAAGATCCTCCGATTTGACTCCTCTCGATTACTCTTCATGGGGTTATTTGAAATCAAAAGTATATTTCAATTGACTAGACAATATTGCAGATTCAAAAGTTGGGATTATGGGAGAAATTAACAACATAACCCCTGAGGTCCTACAAAATGTTGTACGAGAATTCCAAGATTGACTTGCTTATTGTCAAGAAAAGAATGGTGGTCATTTTGAACATTTAATTTCATTGTTAAATAAGTTGAAAAATATTTCCTAAATATTATGTGATATTATTCCCATCATTTTACGTGAAGTATAAAAATTCTACATTTTGAAAATGAATTTTCTGTTATGAATGACCAAATTTGAAAACCGAAATTCACTGAAAAAATAATCAATTAACTTTTCAACTATCCAAGTTTTTTTGAAATTCGTTTTTCCACAATATGTATTTGAAATGTCAAGTAGAAGTGCGGAACTGAAAGGTACCTTTGTTTGAGAATATGAATAGGATGTTCATAATATCATATGTGGAATCATCTGCGACTGAAAGATAAACTTTAGTCACTATCTTCCATCGTTCGAGATAACCTCTTGTGGAGTATTCATGTTGAAAAGGCAAACATTCTCTATTGAATATTGGATAGAAATATTCTTCTGTTAATTGAAAAATCCACGATAAAAATTAAATAATTTTTTGTGAATGTCCAACAGAAAACAACTACTTCCTTGGCTTAAGCCACGCTGGACATTGAACTAGCTCTGATAGATATTCTGAAAGGACCCTAACTCAAAAGAAAAAATCTTAAATTGAAAATTTGCATTTTCCTTCAGATGAGTAACACGAAATATGATCTAAAGAGGAAGATTCATGACTTATAATAATTTATCATTTTCGAATTCGTTTCAAAGATGAGGTAGAAATTGTGAATCCACACAATAATCCAATTTCGAAAGTTACAAGTTGATGTGCCCCCAGCGCCCTCTGTTGAGTAATTGTAAAGTAGGTAATACCATTCAAAATAATTTCTGTCTCATTGTTTCATATCAAACCGTTCAAAAGTTATCGAGGTATGGGTATCATTCAGATCCGCACTCATACCTGAATTTTCAAATGCATATTCTGAAAAAACAAATAGACGAATTAAAAAGTTAGATGGTTGAAAACACAATTAAATGATCTTTTCAACGATGTGCCACTTGAACCCCTATGCTATTTGGAATTCCCCCCCCCTCCCCCGCGCGATATATCGAGCAATCACATTCATTTCAAAAAGTAGTATCGTTGATATCGTTCAAAACGGTTTTCGTGTCATTGTTCTACGTCGAACTATTCAAAAGTTAACAGGGTCTCCAGGGCTATAAAAAGCCGCACTGTTTAACATCATAATACTATACAGTATATGACTGCTTCGATATATTTGGAATATGGAATATGCACTTGAACACTAGTCTCTTCGTTCGTAATGATTGAGAACCATATAACAGAGCCACTTACTCAAAAACTCGAGAAAACCAAGGCCAATAGATGTCGAATAATTATTATCGTGAATTTGTTGTGAATACGAAAGATTTGTCGCGCTTTCAGTTTTTTCATAGGGGGTGGCTGTGCTGACTTGAAATCAAGTAAGCACTACATCCAGTTAATTTACGAGAGAGAGTCGTTTTTCGAAAATATTGGTATTGAAATTTATCGTATAATTGTCGAAATCCATTGAACATAAACAAAAATGCACTAAAAATCATTATATAAAAAATTTCGAGTTCTTGGCAACATCGCAGTCATATAAGTTCATTTGATTTTTTTCCACATGAATAGGCAAAATATATCAGTTTTACAGTTTTAAATTCGAATTTTCAAAAGTTTCTTTTGTAAACGATAACTCATTCTAAAATCCCATTTGTTCAACAATGCTCGTTGTATTTAACTTGAACAATTTTTCTTACAACCGAAAACATAATTGTGGTGCTATTTTTGTATTTCCTGAAGCAAAAAAACAGCGCAAATTTTTTTGTATATATTTTTTTCTAAAGCGTGGCTGTGCTCACTTGATATCGAGTTAACACTGCCATTTCAGTGAGTTAACGAACGTGAACCGAATATTAAATATATTTATAGTTAGTCGGATTTAACAGGAATTAGGACTAGGGAGTAGAACTTAGTTTTTATCGCTGACGTTTTGGAATTGATTTATTCCTGTTTCAAAGCTGAAATGACAATATTCACGTATAGATAAAACAAAGAACATATCTATGACCCACCTTTAAAACTTAGTTTTTCCGGTTCATGGATTCAACTGAAAAACTGCTGGGTAGTCGATACAAAGTCTGGTCGATGAAAACACATTCGCACAAATCACACATTAAAAACTTGAAAAATGTATGTAAACAAATACAGACACGTTAAAATGAAACAACACACATCCGTGTATGGTCAATATGCAACTGATTATCCCACCTGAAATATTCCAGCGCTACATAGCTGAAGAAACGGAAAAAACAAAACTAAACAAATCTTCTTTTGTGTATCATTATTCAGAAATCTGTTTTTCTTTGGAACCTTTCTAGATTATGGGTGTATCGGGGGTACTTACTCTAAGCGACAATTGTTTCCATTCGGAAAATTTAGTTAAGGCGAAGAAATAGTTTAAAAACAATAACTTTCCCACGAAATTAACCAAGAGTATCATTGATAAACGTCGAAGAACAGATAGGCAGGATATGCTCTCATATAAAATAGAAATAAAATTATCAAATGATTCTCACCAGTTTGCTTTTTACAACTTGAAAACTACAGTAAAATTATCCACGCAGTTGAAAGATGAGATACCAGCTAAATCAGATTCATGTGTAATATATAGTATTTCCTGTGGATGTGGGAGATGTTATATAGGGCAAACTAAACAATGCCTAAAAACCAGAATATATCAAAACAAATATGACTGCTATGAAAAGAATAGAAATAAAAAAGAAAAAACAACACTTGCAGCACATCATTTTGAATCGTCGTGCAATTTTTATTTCGATGCGGTAAAAATTTTGGAAAAAGAGATGACTTATTCAAAGAGTTGTTGGGAGAAATGATTCAAATCAATCCCATGATAATTGCGTAACCAAAAAGTGATACACAAAACCTGACAAAATATACCCCATATTCTGAAAGGTACAAAAAGGAATAATGATACACAAAAGATTTGGTTTTGCCTTTTGATCTTTCTCAAATTTCTGGAGTTTGCACTCATAAAATTCCAAATGCAGTACGATTGCAGTTTTTGAGCAGAAGCATTCAAATCTATATCATAGTGCCTGCAAATATAGGGCTTCAAGCGTATACAATGAGAATGACAAGATTTCATACCGGGTGCTGATGGTCAATTGACATTTTGAAAACAATTGAATATCGTTTTTATACATGTAATAATAGCCCATCAGATGTATGAATCAATTTGTAATGGGTTTTCTATACCTAGAGCATTCGAATGATTTGGGAGTTTCCATTCTTTACACGTTTACTCCGATAAAAATTCGAATAGATTTCATATACATTTGACATCAGGAATATGTTTATTACTGTAGCTGTTGAAGTCAGTCAGCATCATTGGATTCTACTCATTTCTGAGTTTTCAGTACTATCATGGATTATTCGAGTCAGAATTGATTTATGTACTAACGAAAAAAATTATTTTTTGGTATTTAGAACCCATCATGAGTACTCGATGGACCGTTTCGATTGAACTAGTGGTGTTGTTCACACCAAAATAAAAAAAAATCTCAAACTGTTCTCAAAGAAGAAAATGAAATAAATGTTATAGAAAATCCCACAACAATTTCAGAGTTTCAGCCATCAATCGAACCTCGATTAAAATGTTTGAAAAATCAATGAATTTCATCATCACCACGTTCAACTGCATCAAGAAAAAGTTGAAGATGATCATGCGAAAATAAACAGATATTGTTAATGGGGTCCACAAAAGGTTCAAGTTGGGAATAATGTTAACATCTATAGTCAGAATAAATAGACCTTGAATGTATGGGGTGGTATAATCGAGAATTAGGTGGTAGGGCAATAACTCTTTGAAGGGAGACCTAACTGAGTAGCCTATTTGCGTTTTCTGCATGATTATTTGGATCTTTTCGTAGAACATATTCCTGAAAATATCAACCAGAGATTCTGAATTCTGCACGACGGTGCACCAGCACACTATTCAATCTCTATTTGTGACTACCTCGACAACGAATTTCCTGAGAGGTGGTTGGAAGAAGAGAATCAGTTTCATGGTCACCAAAATGATTTTTATGGGGTTGTGTGAGAAACACAGTTCATGAGATTTCTCCCACGATAAAGGGTATAAAAAATCGTATCCGACGGTTATCCAGATTATGTTATGAGCATCTCGATATATGTGGGTTTGATTCTTGAAGCAAAATTTTGTTTTCAGATTGTGGAATGTTATAATCCCAAAAAAGTATCAAGGATGAGTAATCCTCCACAAAAAATAAGTCTAAATCAATATGTGGGTTTGAGTTTCATAAAATTGATCACAACGCTATATTTCAATGTACCAGGAGGTTAATTTCAGTATTTACAACTTTTTTAATCATTCCTCTGAATTGCTGTTTCAAATTAATTTTGTCTTTCAAGTGGTCTATGGAGTGATGCATATTTGATTCATTCATTGCGAGTTATAGTGAAAGTTTTCATTATACTCCGTGAATTCAGTCGTTATTTCCCTGAGAACAATTTTTGTTCCTCTACTTCTGTCATAGATAACACTACCAGTTTGATCGAAACGGTTGATCAAATTCTCAAATGATTTCCTGCTGGTTACCCCCTTTCAGAGTAGCTATCTTTCCTAGACGATTTCATGTTGCAAGTAAACCATTTATATCCCTTCTCCGTGTTTATGAATGTTGTTACTTATTTCTTTATTCAAATAGGTCACAACCAAATAATTTTTATGGAGTTTTGTCATTTTTTTTAATCGATTTAAAAAAAAACAAAGTTCACATATGCCTTAATTTCAAACGGATTTGAGATCGATTCGAATGACGTGGGTGCCAGAGTTAACGTGAAAGAATAGATAATCTCAAACTACTGAAATATATGAAAGATAGTTATGTATAGGAAAACCCAATTCAAAGCGATGCAGAATTAAATTCTCATTCTAATTTTGAAATTTGTTCCTTGAGTTCCCTATTGTTTTCCCCCAAGTGAATTTCTTAGTTTTGAATCCACCAGCAGCGCACCACAAAAAAGTTTATGTGGCGAAAAAAGGGCTTGACCCCTGAAAAAATATCTCCCTGTAGATTCTCACAATCATTCGGCATACTGGATGATGTGAACCCTAAAACGTAACCTATGTTTCAAATTTGATCTCATTATCGCAAATTGTATTTTTTTTTTAGTTTTTATATCAAATTTCATCTGTACTGTACGTCAAATTGTTCTATTCATTCTTGAATACCAGTTGTCAGAGGATCTGTCAGCTATTGTAATTTTGAACATTCCAATTTTCACATTCAACACAATTGAAAACTCCTATATTTATGACCAGGTACAATGTACCGCTGATTACGACTGATGTAAGTTTATACCTCAATATTAAAGTTGTATTGTTTCAGTGTTGTCGTTTACTAACACCACTTTTTCTTATTATACATAGCTCTGAAGAAGCGGACAATATATTCGCGAAACGTTAGCATAGACGTATATTCGTTTTATTTGTCCAATACCCTGCAATCGTTTCGAACAAGATAGATCTGGACGCAATCACTATAACAGAAATATAGTTACTATGATAGATTCATAACTCAATTGTTAGTGCCTTTGTTATTTCATCCCTATCAGGTTAGGTTTGAAATCCAATATTATTCTTCAAATACAGCAATTTTGCGAAAGCCGTTTTTGTGCTAGTTGGAAAAAAATTTATGAGCCGAAATGTGATTGAACTTTTCGTGATTCTGCAATAAGAGACATACATCTGTAGCATTCTTGATAGCCAGTCATAATTTCATTAAAAATTAAAAATGTCTTATACCTCAAGACATCTCACTACAAAACCTATACAATGTTGGTGGCATATCCCTCAAAAAACAACTACTTCCCTGGCTAATGCTTCGACGGACGTTGAATGACATCCGATGGATTAACGTGCTACAAGGTACTTTGCAAATGTTTGTTGCGAAATGGATCAATATTAACCTATCCTGGGATTCAGGATGATATTCATTGGTGATGTTTTAAGTTGCACTAGTTGTGTTGAGATGGCGTTAGCTCCGTTTCATCTCTGCCAGAGCTCGTTTAATGTACTGAGACAGTTGTATCCTGATCGTGTTATTCTATCAACCAAAATAAAACTGGAATTGTGCGAATCTTTGATATTATCCAAATTATCTTGATGTGATAGCATTTACAGACCGATGCTTTGCGACTGCATCAAATTCAGAATTCCTGTATTCGATTTTCTTATGGTATTCGAAAATACGAACATATTAGTTCTAAATTCAGTGAATCTGGGTGGCTAAAATTAGAAAAGCCACATTTACGAACACAAACCAAGTGATTACCAGAAAAAATTATCCACTAGCCATCCCAAGACACTCCACAGCATTATTTATACGTAGCTTCTTCCACAACTCATCTGAACATTGCAATTCGATCCCAACGGAATACTGGAATTTTTCTTCATACAATTTCAAAAAGAAATTGAAACAAATGCTGAGACGTGCACAGGAGTGAACTTTTTCTGACGAACCAGGCTTTTTATTTTTTCATTTTATTTCTAATATATTCTTGATATATCAGTTAGTAAATTTTTGTAATATATTGTCAAAATTATTATTATTATTTCATCATTATATTTTTCTTCATGTTCACCATAGTATATAGAATATAGTTAGGATATATAGTAGTTAGTATATATCACTCTTTTCTTTCAAGGTTGAGATGAAAAACAGCTTCAGCTGATACTTCGCCTAGTCACCAATTACATACATTTACTTCTCCCCTCATAAACTCGTATATATATTTTTTTATATAGTCTTTTATTAGTATTATTGTTATAAAGAGCTCAGGCTGTTCACTCTCATTGCTTTAGGATTGGTTTATGAAAGTTCTGAAGTTTCCTGAACAATAATGAGATCCCATTTTCAAATAGAAAAAACCCTGTCTCTTCCAATTTTTTTCATTGGTACAAGTTGGCCATACAAAATGGATACATTTTTCCATCTTGCCAAAAATTAGGTGTTTCAGAGTACCTCCTCTATTTCGGATAAAAAATATTTTCAGCTTCAAATCATTATAAACATTCACGCTGATGATGCTCAAATTGGGATATACTGTAGAAATATTTGGGGATAACAAGAATGGAATGATTCTCCGTTTTTATCATAGCCTCATTGTTCATTGAGTGCTGATAATATCTGAATAATTTTCATTCATATATATTTTTCCATTGAAATATATTTCATTTCGATTTCTATTTGGTCAAATCACTTCCTATAATCGTACTGGTCAAAGTTAATTTATTACCATTGTTTGGCACATGACAAATGGCTTCTCTATGATGAAGTTACGAAAACAACTGTTTGTATTCGGACTATATTATATCTATCGAGTGAATTATTACTGGGAGAAGCGGCTTGTTGATTTCAAAATTCAAGAATTTGAATTAGCGACTGGAATAGTTTTATCATTCATAGTCTGATTTAGCTCAAATTTGGTACCTGATCAGTATTGTAGGGATATATTATGATTTGTTTGCTCAACAGTCACCAAATGTATAAATTATAACAATCAAATAATCATGAAGAAAGAACCCGATGGCGCGACCTGTTGGAAAGGTTGATTTGGGAATTCAATTATTGATTCTGAAATTGCCATCCCATGACGATCTAGAGGTGAAGAAGAAGTCAAATCTCCTTAAACATTTCGTAATGTTTCTATGTAATCTGACTGAAATAAGAAGGAAGATCTATAACAAAACTGGGTTTCTGTCGGTTCGATGTAACTACAGTATTCCATGGAGATATAAAAAAAAACCATCAGATCAACAACTCTTCTAAGAATACAAAAGTTCACTCAGCTATTGAACAAAAGCACACGATGATATAGACAATACTTACTTGGGTTTCAATCACTTCGAAAAATGATGTAGCACTCTAAACAAGATTTCTGAAATTTTGTTTAGTACGCAACCCTGCTCCGATTAGTCATTTGTTAAAATAGCACTCATAGGAGTGAGTAAGGACTCTTGTTGATTGCTGTGCTCATCAGAAAGATTAACTTGATTCAGTTTACAAATTAGATTTGAATAAATATTATAAAAATAAATTGAAGTCTTTTATTTACACGAATGCACTAAAAAGAAAAAATAATGTATTTCATTTTTTGATCTAGGTTATTCTGTGAGTAACAGATTCGAAATCTTGCCTCGCAAGATTACCTATTTTGTATCTGCGGCCAGCTACGGGTACGGAAATGCCGAAGATAGATGGATGATCGCGTTGGATGTCGCGGTCGCGATCGCTACACAGACGTATAGACTAACATTATTTCCATTATGAGACCGCACATTGCCAGGGATGTATCACCCGTTCACCCTCGCCGCCTAGCATCGCGATTCACAGCGATGTCAGAACAAAATTTTTTTCACATGGCGTTCGAACTGTTGGTCGCGAAGTAACTTGCATGTTCATTGGTGCCCTTCAAACTAAAAACAATGAAGGGTGAACTGATATATATTGTCTTTTTATGTTTGTAGGATGAACACCAAACAGGCGATTTGAGGAATTACAAATAATCCACTACTTTTCACAAAAACATACAATCATTGTCTTTACTTCAGTTGCTTCTATACATACTTAACTTTTTTATGATAAACCTCAGCTAATTTTCCCGAAACACGTCAGTCTTCTCAGGAAGAACATTGAGAGGAAAGCACCTTCGGTATGTTTTGCCCGGCATCGATGCGACCTCAACCGCGCTCATCTTCGGCATGTCCGTACCCTCAACAACCGAATATCATTTATACCGAATCCACCAGTAACCAAGGAAATTATGGGAAGGGTGGAACATGATTGGGGCAAATGAAATCAATATCTTATTAGATGAATGACATTTCGAAAACTAAACTTGATCCTAACCAGAAATGATTTATCTACAGAATATACAAATAACAACCAATCTAGGTGTAAACTTTTCATGTATTCAGATTTTTTGTCGCTTCGTAGATGGAATATCTAAATTTTTAACTTACACCAAATCAGCTGAATTCACCGATGCATTCTCTCATTACAAATATGAGATCCCAATCCAAACTGTTTTTACGTTTTTTATTCGTGTATTCTTATATCTATAATCACTTATTTTTTATTATTAAGTCGAAAAGAATAATGAGATAATGATATCAAACAAGAGAGCAATGTGAAGAATAATATTAGAAAACAAGGGACTTTGGAGTCTTATTCACAACGAATTCAATATAAATTGAAACAAGCAAAAAACAACTATCTTCCTGGAGAATACCACGCAGAACGTTGAATGATATTCACCTGAAAATCTATGCAAACTTCCATTGAAAATTAAAATTGATTGCAAATGTTTTTTTCTGATAAACTTGATTATGCTTAATTCATGCCAGGTCCGCCCAACAATCCGAATACCGGTTTCAGGCTATTGGCCCTCATCAGTACGGAGTAGTCACCAGTCAGAGATACGAAGACCTCTGACCGAAGCGAAACCCAACATACATGAAAACATCATCGAGCTTGAATCACCTGTCAATACGCCGTAAAAAGTAACTTCCAACCGGCGGTACCTAGTGACAGAAATAAACACTCCATACTATTCCCCTATCTCAATAGAATTCTATCTCAATGCAATTCTATCTCAATAGGATTCTATCTCGATAGGATTCTATCTCAGTAGGATTCTTTCTCATTAGGATTCTTTCTCAATGGGATTCTATCTCAATATGATTCTATCTCAATAGGATCCTATCTCAATAGGATTCTATCTCAATAGGATTCTATCTCAATAGGATTCTATCTCAATAGGATTCTATCTCAATAGGATTCTATCTCAATAGGATTCTATCCAAATAGGATTATATCTCAATAGGATTATATCTCAATGGGATTATATCTCAAAAGGATTCTATCTCGGAAGGATTCTTTATCATTGGGTTTATCCAATAGGATTCTATCTCAATAGGATTCTATCTCAATAGGATTCTATCTCAATAGGATTCTATCTCAATAGGATTCTATCTCAATAGGATTCTATCTCAATAGGATTCTATCTCAATAGGATTCTATCTCAATAGGATTCTTTCTCAATGGGATTCTATCTAAATAGGATTCTATCTCAATAGGATTATATCTCAATAGAATTCTATCTCAATGGGATTCTATCTCAATAGGATTCTATCTCAATAGGATTCTATCTCAATAGGATTCTATCTCAATAGGATTCTATCTCAATAGGATTCTATCTCAATAGGATTCTATCTCAATAGGATTCTATCTCAATAGGATTATATCTCAATAGGATTCTTCTCAATAGGATTCTATCTCAATAGGATTCTATCTCAATAGGATTTTTCTCAATATGATTCTATCTCAATAGGATTCTATCTCAAAAAGATTCTATCTCAATAGGTTTCTATCTCAATGGGATTCTATATCGATAGGAGTGGATATATGCCTGACTAGGCGTATATTTCATGTTGGGTCTCGCTTCGGCCAGAGGTCTTCGGCTCTCTGACTGGTGATTACTCCGTACTGATGGGTGCCAAAAGCCTGTAACCGGTATGCGGATTGTTAGGCGGACCTGGCATAAAATAAACATGATCAAGTTTATCAGAAACAAACATTTGCAATCAACTTTCGTTTTCAATGGAAATTTGCATAGATTTCCAGGTGAATATCATTCAACATTCTGCATGGTATTTGACAGTAAAGTATTTGTTTTTTGCTTGTGGTCCACTACTTTTCTCAATTTATATTGTATTCGTACTGAAGAAGATTCCAAAGTCTCTTGTTTTCAGATAATGATGTATTATAGTGATTTTCCGATTTTCAGGCTAATACATTCATAAACGAATATTTTGTATCCATAATGATGAAGAGAGAATGGAAAATTCATTCTATTTAGTGTACATCTGCAGGTTTCGAATTTTAGATAATAAGATTCTATGAACTGCAATATGTGAGAGATGAACGTGAATGCAAATTGAAAGATTTTTTCAAAACCATTGGTTTTTTTTTTCTCAACCACTCAATAAGGAAGCATGTGGTATAAGTTTTCATCAGGATGCATTAGTTATCAAAAAACCTGATAGAGCGGCCAGTCAAGTTTATTAATTGTTTCTGAAATTCAAGCTAATGCATATAACTAATTTTTTTTTTCAGTAGATAGAGCATCAATAGTTCTAGTTCAATGCCATGAATTCGAAATAAAAATAAACTTTTTTCAAGGTCAAAAATACAAAAAATATACTAGCGTTTTTTTCAATAACATTTGACGACGCCACTGGATTTGTGATGCTTTCACATGGGTGTGACCAAAATTTCACGATAATTTTTTTTTCAACAGAAATATGGCATAAGTGAAATTCATATCATTTTATCAAATATTTTGAATAGTCTTCACATGAATCACAATCTTGTTGAAAATGTCGTTTAAAACTCTCTTTCAGGTCGTTAGCAGTCGAGTTTGTAAACAGCAGTTATTCAAAATGGCGTCAAATTATGTTTCTTCCAAACGTAACTCCATAGTATAGGAGATAGTTAGGTCCATCAGAACACACGTTTGGAAGAAATATAATTTGACGCCATTTTGAATAACTGCTGTTCAGAAACTCGGCTGCTAACGACCTGAAAAATAATTTCAAACGATATTTTTAACGAGATTGTGATTTATATGACGACTATTCGAAATATTTTGATAAAGTGATATAAATTTTACTTATGCCATATTTCTGTTGAAAAAAATTATTTTATCGTGAAATTCTGGTCACACCCATTTGATAGCATCACAAATCCAGTGGCGTCGTCAAATTTTATAAAAAAAATGGCTAGTTTTTTTTGGATTTTTGACCTTGAAAAAAATTCGAAGTAGGCCGTGAAATTTTTATTTTTAATTCGAATTTATGGCATTTAAGTAGAACTATTGATGCTCTATCTAATGAAAAAAAAAACTTCCGAATCGGATAATAAATAACAGTTAAAGAGAGGTGGCCCGCTTTGTATAAAAACTTTCGAATTGGTAGTATTTCTGGGTTTAAGGGAACATGATCGAAGAAGAAATACAAACATTTTTTGTGTTGTGATGACAGGACCAATCGAAAAATCATTGAATTTAATAGAGCATCATTTTCTGTTAAATCAATAATGTATTTATTGATGCTGTAAGGCTCAAACGATTTTCACCTCATATTTTAATGAGTTGAATTTTGTAGAACTGAATCTACACGGAAATATAATTTCATACGAGAAAAAGTTCATCACTTCGAATTTCGTCCTATATTCCTTATTCTGAGTTTTTTTATGGAAAATGCTTTTTCATTGCTTTAGACAAACATGAGGGTCAATTGACGCGGATTTTCTTTCCTCTCATTTTATAAACTAATTTCCAGAACTTTCCTCGATTTCATATATGTACAATAATTTCAATAATAACTATTTACTCATGAACTGAAGAGGATATAGATTTTTGAAGAATATTTGATAAAGGAAAAAAACTTTGGAATGAAAATAGAAAAATCAGAAATTTTTAATAATAAAAATTGAAAATGAATTTGGATGTCACAAATTCTAGGAATATATCCATTGGTAATGATAAACCTTCATTTTGAAAATTTCAACAGATTATCACTATTTAGAACACATTTTGTCCCAAATATACTCATGCGATACTGGAATTGATTATGAAAAAACAGAAAATTAAGAGAATTATGAGAATTGCCTCCATATTTCCCCAAAAACTGACATGTATTACATTTTTTTATGTATTCGAACGTAGGCAAACACGAACTCCTCAAGAGACATCCTGAGTATAAATGAAAGTAAATAGGCACATTACACTCGAGATTCAAAGATCTACCACATTCAAGTAAAATCAGAAATAAACTCACCATTACAGAAGACTTGGCCGGACACAAGGAGTACCATGATGATGGCAAAATGATTGACACTGGAGTCGATCATCTTCGATAATACCTAATGGAAGATTAAATAAATATATACATTTTTATACCAAACCCTTGGAGAAGCAGCATTAAGGGAGAATTGGCTATTTTCATTTCCAAATATATACACAATCACCACAATCACAGATAGGTTGAAACTTGATTAAGGTGTAGCGCCTACATCACTGCGTAGTTTCTTCTTGATTCACAATTTTTTTAAACATTGAAACAGCCACAATGACACCTTCCTTTGTCTTTATTCGACGATCACAGTTCAAATTAATTGAAACTTTTTACAGGAATGTTCAGGATTTGAAGTAACATTCTGTTCGCCAATAACCTAGAAGGGAAATTAAAATTTAAATGTCGGCGAGGAACACTGAGTATGAATGATGCCAATATCAATTTGATTCCTATTATCTAGAATATTATGACGAGGGTAATATTTAATGAGGATTTCATGAAACATTGATATTATGCTTAGATTCACGTTTGCATATCTTGTACTAAAGAAGGTTATTTTATTCGCCACTTTGAAGTTTTGAGAAGAAACTACATCGTTGAAAATCCAATGAACTATCCCACGATGTGAAACACACAGTTGTATATAAATCTCAGAGGCATCTCACTGCTTCATGTTATATAAGTTAAAAACAATATATCAAAAAATCACAAAAGATTCAGAAAAGTAAGGTCAATGCAATTTACATACTGAAACTAATTGAAAGGCAAGTATATAATATAGAAATGCATATGATACTGAGGGAAGAACCACTGATTAAATATTCCAAAAAACATCGATATACCAACAAATGAGGTAACTATTAAAAATGGTAATGGAAGTATATAACGCAGTTATATACTTACGGCATGAAATAACAAAAAAATCCCAAAAATCCAGTAAAAGAGGAGTGTGATGTCATGTCTATCTTATCAAAGATTTAAACACGGCCATAAAAATAACGAAAAAAACAGTAGCAATCAGCATTAACTCAGCATAAGTAATTGCCTATGCAAATGATGTAGTGATTATTTTAATAAATTCAAAAATACTATGAATAGCGACATGGAAATTGGAGAAACGAAGTCGAGAAGTGCAAACATAAATTATTGAACAAACTTATTAAGAGGTAAAAAAAGGAGTGATTTATTTCAGATACAGAGACGCACATTCGATAAAGTGAAAACTTTCCAATATCTATTCGTTTACAAAATAATAAAAACTAAGATGTAAATAAGAAAATACAAAAAGGATACAGGTCATTTCACTGTAACAAGCAAATATTCAAGTATAGAAAATTGGGCAAACAAAACAAATCGAAAATCTACAGGACATGGAGATAGTAGCCGACGGATAGGGGGTGATAATACATAAGGATGATCAAACAAAGGTTTACCGAGTTGTGCTCATAACTTCAAGCCATATGACTAAGAGAAATTAACGTGATGGCGCCGTATACATCTTTTCTATTCAGGTATGCAGAGCCGGTATGCAGAGCCGGTATGCAGAGTTCATAGATTGTTTTATTTTCACAACCATCAAATCGCCAATCATTTGTGTATTTTATTGACGATATGTATCACATTCCAAAAAAATGTGGTCCAGGTCGCCTCGTCCATTGTACTCAAGACAAAGGTCCGATTCTACCACTCTAATTTTATGTCTCGCTATGGTCGTGATGTTTTGTCTCGAGTACGCATAATCCCCGTACCAGTATTTCATCGGAATCTCAGGTTGTAGAGTTCGTCCAGTATTGAAACGACCTCTTTCGCCTTTCCCCACCTAACAACCAATTTTTCTCGAAGATACCCTAGCCATTGTCTAACTGTGGCTATTAATAGAAATTCCATAGGCGTACCAAATTGTTTGGTATAGGCGAAACACGAGACGTAGTTTTTGGCGGACGAAATTTGTGATTATGGTGGCGGCTTCAAGATGGAGGACAAACATTGTGATTATGGTTCAATTCGATTCAAAATTGGAATGTGGGGGTTTTCGGAGTCGAAGATTATGAAATGTTTGTCAAAATAAAAGAATTCAAGATGGCGGACGAGTTTTGTGATTATGGTCCGATTCGATTCAAAATTGGTATATGGGGGTTTTCGGAGTCGAAGATTATGAAATTTTTGTGAAAATTTTGTCAAAATTCATAATTTCAACATGGCGGCTTCAAGATGGAGGACAAACATTGTGATTATGGTTCAATTCGATTCAAAATTGGTATGTGGGGGTTTTCGGAGTCGAAGATTATGAAATTTTTGTCAAAATTCATATGTTCAAGATGACGGCTTCAAGATGGAGGACAAACATTGTGATTATGGTTTAATTCGATTCGAAATTGATGTGTATCGCGATGGGTGTTCCACACATTATTATTTCCACAGTTCTTCCCAATTACTTCGCAACGGTGCTTTTAGTTGTCTCGCACATTCTTTCAACGATACCTTGTTGTGAAACTGTCCTTGTTCGATGCTTTTTTTTGCCAATGAATCTACTTTCTCATTATAAGTGGGCTTCCACCCACACCAGCTTCATATCGTATATATAATTTTTCAATTTATTTGAGTTTATTTTTATTGTCTTTATACAGGGTGATTCACGACGAATTGTACATAGTCCAACTGTTTTGACCCGTTAAACTGATTGAATCACTTTCTTACCTTTATTTCATGAATACAAAGGGTAATGCTAGTTTCTGCAACACAACGCTACAACATGACAGTCATGACATAAATGTCAACAAAAACAATATTTCATCTTTTGTCTCTTCGCGAGCAATAAATCTTTAAACTAAATAAGTCAGTAGCGGCACTTGTTCGGAAGGGTGAACTTCGGAACATGCCCCCGGCCTCTAGCAAATCAAGACTTTCAAAACGAGCCCATCACAACCCCACAAGAGCTCTGGTTGAAATTCCACCAGCAGTTTTTACTGTCGCTACACGGCAAACGCCATCCTTTCCTTGAATTAACTCTAGGACTCGCCCCAAACGCCATTTCATCATGGGTAAGTTAGTTTCTTCGACTGAAACGAGTTGACCAACTTGTAATTCGCTCTGGTTCTGTTTCCACTTGGAACGTTGTTGAAGCTCGCTTATGTATTCGCGGCTCCATCTATCCCAGAAATTTTGTTGCAACTTCTGAAGATGTTGAAAATGCGACAGCTTATTTTCCGGAACCTCGTATAGTAATGGATCTGGATAGACCTCCCGACCAAGAAGTGAGCTGAGTAAGGGGTGTCAAATCATCAGGTTTAGATGAAAAGGGACTCGAAGGACGGGAATTCAACACAGCTTCAGTTGTGTCAAAAGGGTCTGAAAATCCCCCATAAGTTAATGACAAAGTTCCAATCACGCGCCTGAGATGATGTTCAACGCTTTTTACTCCTGTCTACCCTAAGCCTTCGAAATGGAGTGTGTTGGCCGGAATGAAATGCCAATTAACATTAATATTGAGTTCCTGTTCACTGATGTGTGCAGAACTATCCATCAGAAAATTACCTTAAGTTTGCAATTCTCGATTTGCGCCTATGAAATGAGTTCTGTTGTCGGAAAAAATGTCTGTTGGTTTGCCACGACGTGATGCTAATCGCCTTAAAACTTTCTCCGTCAATGTAGTTACCAAATCAACATGAATAGCGCGGGTCAGAAAACAGACAAATACGCGAACCCAAGCCTTGGATACTTTAGCACGTCTACCTTTCCTGTCTTTCATAACAAATGGACCAGGATAATCGACGCGTACCTTACTAAAAGGAGGAGAAGGTTCCAACCTAGACGTTGGCAAGTTCCCCATTATAGCTGCAATAGCTTGTTTTGAGTACTTGCAACACCTCATACAGGAACGAACTTTTTTTTTGACATATATCTGCCTGAAATTGGCCAAAATGTCCGAAAGCCGCCATATTTACAAAAATATGCTGGGTCGCCATTATTAGAGAAATTAACGAAACAATCAAAAAATATTTATTTGTCGTCAGTTTTGCATTAAATGTAGTGATTTATCATTTGAATATTGGTTTCAAGAAACCAAGATTGTCAAAAAAAATGTTTGAGGGATTCAAGTACATAATTTCATATTTCCAAAATTGGAATGTTTTCCTTAAATAAAGAATATTCAGATGGCGCGTGCTCACAATCGAGCTACAACACCCATATTTCATAGAAAACTTTCAATCGTTTTAATTTTATTCCGATCAGAAGTATCCAAATTCAATATTCTCACTTATGTGTTTGTATGTTATACAGTGACCGGGAGAAGGTACGCATCATATGGAAATTCTTTTATAAATGAATTTTGACGAATATCGATACGTGCAATCGCTTCTGCATCGAAAGGAACCCCAGAAGTCGTTATAGAGTTGAAAAATTTAAAAATTATGTCTCTAAACACACTTATTCGGAAAACTATAGAAAAATGTTATTCGGAAAAGTTGTTCAGAATGATATTTTATTGCTTCGTACATGTTTCGGAAAAAATCTGAGCCAAAAAAAATTAAAATGGATTTTTTGCCATAAACAATAATCAATTTGGAAAAATGTATTTCTGACAAAGAAACTCATTAGTAAAGCCAACAGTTATATTTCAAATACTATTTTTCTGTGAATATCTGCAAGCTATTTCTATTTTGTTCGGAGACAATTTCAAATTTGTTAATTTGACTACAGGGCATTATAATCCCGATACTATTTATTATTAATGAAGGACCATGTATCTACACAATTTCAATTTGAATTTTTTATTAGAACGAAAAAATTATTTATTATTTGACATAACAAGAACTTAAAATTTTTTTTCTTTTTATTTTCAAACAATTCAAAATAAAATTAGAAACTGAAATAATTATAAACCAAACTATTTCATACTACTCGAAACTTTGTAATTGTCCATCACTCGACATGTCTACCCTGACGTTCAATTCATGTAGTTGTTCGAGATTTCATTTCTCTGGACACATTTCACAGCATTTGTGTTGTAATGTTATTAAAACATTGCCGTATTACTTCTTCTAAATGGTCGATATTATGGAATGGCCGATGTTTATGAACCTCATTTTCAAGGGACCTCCATGAAAAGAAATCCAAGGTCGTCAAATCTGGGGATCTTGCAGGCCACAGGTTATCTGAATATCGTTCCATCCACTTATGAGGAAAGTGTTCGTTAGGCCATGCTCTGACATCAAGAGTACTATGTATTGATGCTCCGTCTTGTTGGAAAAAAATATCATTTCTTCTTTCCAGCGGTAATCCATGTGGGAAATAAAAAAATCCGTTATTTAAAATTCTTAATAATTTCGTGAATTAAAATTGCCCCTAAAAAATAAGGCCCAACGAACTGCGTATCTTATATGCCGTAATAAACATTACCTTTGAAGGAAAATTGACTTCTGCCTCTATCGTCCAATTTGGGTTCTCATCAACCCACCAACTATAGTTCAGGGAATTGACAGTACCGTTTGATGTAAAGTCGCCTCATCAGTGAATAAAACTTTTGTAGGGAAATTTTAGCATTATTCAATCATGTCTTGGAACGAAAATGGAAAATGTAAGCGGGCATCGAAATCTCTATTGAGTGTGGATAAGTTTTGGTTTACATGCACGAAATTTATTATTCTTCAAAATTATTCTAATGGATTTTTCAGATATACCAGTTTGTTCCCGCCTCTCCGATAGTGCCATCTGAGGATTTTCTGTTGCCGATAACAAAACATTAAAGGTACCTTCTTCATTCGTGACGGGCTTACTATGTGGAATTTTGTAACGATTCTCTATACTGCCTGCAGCTTAAAATTTGTTTGAAATACGCAATACAGAAGATCCATGGATACTCTTATTTGAATATCTAGCATTGAATATATCTGCTGCTCCTCTGGAACTATGAAAACTCTCGCCACATATTGAGACGAGCTCATTTTTTTCTTGCAAACCTAGCTTCTCTTGGGGCATCCCTAATTTTTGTTAGCGCACAAAAAAATGTAAAATAATGTAAAATAACTATTACAATGAAAAAACTTCACAAGAAAGATGATAAAAATACCTGGATAAATAATGACACTACTGAATCGTTTGACAACTATCAATAACATATTAGCATCATTAGTTAATTGTTTCATGATGAAATCTGCGATGCACGCAACAATGATGATATTGTAGGTATGTATGATTCCAACAATTTTTCAAAAACAAATTTATTTTTTGTTCGAATATTTTTTAAAATTGTGTAGATAATGATAATAAATAATGAATAAATATTTATTCGCATGAATAAGAACAATTGTTTACATTGAATTGAATTGAATTTGCGGATAAATATAAGTGAGTCACTGAAGTGTATAACAGTTTGAGCTGTTATACCCCTTGTGTGTGACTATGCTATACTAATAATAATAATAATATCTAAACATACGATCTGAAGGGTACCCAGTTGGACCGATGAAGTTGAGTATGGGTTTTCTGATCGTATCTTACATAGGTATAGATATGATAAGGCATTTCTTTGAATAATCGTATACTTCATAACATTTAGTCAAAAAAAATATTAAGTGAATCTCTTTCTATTGATAGAATATAATTTTCAAATATTTTTTTGATTAATGCAATGGAATTTATGTATATTTTGTGCATGTCAGGAAGGAGATTGTATACTTTCCTAGATAGAAATAGGAAGCAACGCTGTCCTATCGACTTATTACACAATGGCATCTGAACAATTTTTTTTTGCATCTTTCGTGTACAATAGAATGTTTACTTTTTATATCATTGATTTATTTTTATAAATATTGATGATTATATTATACATCCATAGTTGCCTTGGATCCAGTACATTCGCTTTAGTAAATAACAAGTTTGATGGGTAGGAATTTTTTTCAATTATTTTTTAATTATACATTTTTTCAAATATTTTTTCTGTAGTATGTGTAGTTGCTTCAGATGACTATTTGTAACCCCTACCCAACTCAATACGGCTTACTGCAAGCGAAACTCCACCAAAGAATAGTACACTGTTTTCAGCTGTGCAAAGTCAAGAATTTTTTTCAGTTATTTGAATTTCGGTAACAGACACCTCAACGTTTTGGTCACGCTCGAGATTAGATGGTTCCATCTTAGATGTGAGTCTATTATAATTCCCAAGTATTTTGTTTGATTGACATTTTGTATTTTGGTAATGTAATTCTGTTCTCTAAAAGTTAGCTCATCATAATTTGGTAAACCGTTCTTGTAGCTGCAAAGTGGCAGAAAAAATGTTTTTTTGGAGTTTATGGTCAGCAATTCATCTCGGAACCAATTTATAATATGTAGAAATTCATTTTCAATTTTTTTTTTAGATCGATCCAAGAATGTGAAGAATATAAAATAGCAGTGTCATCAGCGAAACGAATCACTTTTCCAGATGTTTTCATGGTCAGTAAATCATTGATATATAGCGAATAGCAATGGACCCAACACAGTACCCTGAGGTACGCCACAATTCATCGCTCTCTCATTACTTACGGTATCCTTGATTCTTACTATTTGTTTTCTTTCTTTTAGGTGATTAGAAGAAAGTGTGAGTGGAACACCATGAACCCCAAGATCCTCCAAGGCCTCCAGAAACTGCGAATGATTCACTTTGTCGAAGGCCTTGGCTAGATCCAGAAAGATACATATCGCAGCAGTCGTTTGATAAACTAAATTGTACCTATCTCCCATCAATGCTGAAATTGCATCACTGGTCGATAAACCCCTCTCTGAATCCAAACTGGCAGTCAGCTATGACATCAAATTTGCTTAGATAATTACTTAGTCTTTTTTCCAGACATTTTTCAAATATTTTTGCTATTACTGTGATCACAGATATGGGTCTATAATTATTTGTTTTGGTTTTTTGGCCATTTTCAAATATGGGTGTTACTACTGCCATCTTGAATTAATGGGGACATATTCCTGAACTGAATATATTATTGATCAGATGAGCTAATGGATGTATTATGAGTTCAGAGATATGTTTCAATGTTTCTGCCCTAATGAGATCGTAACTACGGGCTTTTTTCGTTTTTAGTTATTGGATCATTTCGTATATTTCTTTTTCATTTACAGGCTTCAGGTAAAATGAATGGGGCAAAATGTTCCTTGCTGGGCGCGGTGTGGTAGGTTTCGTTATTTAATTTGCATAGCTTTCTCCCATTCCTATAAAAAAATCATTTGAGGCATTAGCAATTTCTTTTTCATCCTCAGTTATATAGCCATTATCGGTTATATTTTTTTTTGTTTTCATCTCAGATTTTTTCCCCTCAATCTCCGATATGACTTGTCATAAGTTTTTCGAATTATTTTTATTTTTATTCATTTTATCTCTATAATAGTTATATTTTGCTTTTTTAATCAGCCTGTCTGTATATTTACGATATTCAAGGTAAAGGTATTAGGAGTTCAGAGATATGTTTCTGCCCTAATGAGATCGTAACTAGGGGCTTTTTTTGTTTTTAGTTGTTGGATTATTTCGTATATTTCTTTTTCATTTACAGGCTTCAGTTAAAATTAATGGGGCAAAATGTTCCTTGCTGGGCGCGGTGTGGTAGGTTTTGTTATTTAATTTGCATAGCTTTCTCCCACTCCTATGAAAAAATCATTGAATGCATTAGCAATTTCTTTTTCATACTCAGTTATATGACCATTATCGGTTATATTTTTTTTGTGTTATCATCTCTAGATTTTTTCCCCTCAATCTCCAATATGACTTTTTCGAATTATTTTTATTTTTATTTATTTTATCTCTATAATAGTTATATTTTTCTTTTTTAATCAGCCTGTCTGTATAATTACGATATTCGAGGTGATATTCTTGTTCTTCTGTCTTCAGTATTTTTTTTGGATTCTCTATATAATTCCTTTTTATGATTTATCGATTTTACCAAACCTTTTGTTATCCATACCTTACGTTTTTTCCCATTTTTGTTTAGCCGAAGTCGTCTTGAGTTTTTTTTGTATATATTTTTTTAATATTTCAACGATATGTGTGGTTTGTGTTTGTACACTTTCTATACGATAGTATATGCTCCAATCATACAAGGGCATTTATTACTAATAAACCGTATCGAGAATATAATGTCCTGGAGATATTTCAGTGACCTCTTATGAAGCAGCTGAACACATGGCAAATTCACAGATTTAAAATTTTCTCCGAATAAAATAGAAATATCTTGCAAATCTTTACAAAATATTATTTAAGATATTACTGTTGGCTTTACTAATGAGTTTCTTTGTCAGAAATGAATTTTACCAAATTGTTTTTTTATGGCAAAAAATTTATTTTTATTTTTTTAACTCAGATTTTTTTGAATCATGTTCATATCTATAAAATGTCATCCTGAACAAGTTTTTCTAGTAATAGTTTGCGATATTTTTTCGAATAAGTGTGTTTTGAGACATACTTTTTAATTTTTTTTTAATTTTCCACCAAATTAGAAAAAACGGACGTCTTCTGGGGTTTCTTTCGATGCAGATGCGATTGCACGTATCGATATTTGTTGAAATTCATCAATTTAAGAATTTACCATATGATGCGTACTTTCTGCCGGTCACTATATATATTCTACACTTATAGTCGATCTAGTGTTAGAAATGAATCGGACAAAATGAAAGATGAACTAAATATCAATTATACAAGCGCATTCAGTTATTCAACGAGTCTAGAGTCGGCCACTACATATCCACGTGATTGCCAGGTGGCCACAACGTGTTTGGGAAGTGGCTATCTGAGATCCAGGAACGTAGATCGGAACGTAGCGGCCACCAAAAAGTGTTCTCCATTTTGTTAGCCGCCGCGCGATAGAACCGTGTATATTACGTGGCATTACCCGTGTATATTACCCCTCGAAGTTTTTCAGAATCGTGGCCGCTACGTTTTAACTATAGCCCACTGAGACCGAAACTGGAATATGGAACCCACATTTGGTTTGGTGAATACCAGCCTATATAACTCCTGCTAGAGAAAATCACTAGGCTCATTTTATTGGTTGTAGTATAAATTATACGTTGGCGAATGGAGGATAGTACGATCGGTTTTGAGTACTGTTTGAATAATAGTATATTGTTTTGGGAAGACGTTTTTCTTGAACGGTCTTCAAAGTCCTCAACATTCCAAAGATAACTTCACTTATGAGCCTCAAAATATCGGCCATAACTGTTCTGAAATGACCAGAGCCACTTCATCTATTCTGGATCCAGTTTTCATAATCCTAAACACTGTTACATGGAAAACTTTTGTTGGAAAAGAGTTTGATCAAATGCGGATTCTCCACCTTCGTGGAAACGGTTGGCTACACTCGAATGAATGTTTTTTATTGGAAACATGATGCTCATTACTTGTTCCTGGCATAGCTCCAATTTCAAGGTGAATCGATTAGTGTCCCCCTTCTTCATTTTCCCCATTTCACTGTCGAAGATGAAACCTAACCTAACCCCTTGTTTGTTTTGTCGAAACTCCCTTCTTGGAAAAAACTATAATGTAGCCAGCGGCAATATTAATATGGTCATTAATTCACCCATTATGATGTGGTGCGTCAGGTGGAATTTTACAAAAAGTGGGGAATGTTAAAAGAACTTTACCTTTTTCAACGTTATTCGACTTTTAAAATTTTTTAATTTCCAAAATGGGGAAGGAAACTAGTCTCTTTCCTAACTCTATCCTGTTCTTTTTTTATTCGCCATTTGAATCAATTGATACTGCACTGAAAACCGTATAACTTCGAGCAATGTATAGGTAAAAGTCAAGGTGGCTGTCCATTTGAGAGGAACTGGCAAGAATTATTCTCCATAGTAAAACACACTTATATATCCATTAGAGCGTATTTTCGAGAGTTTCGACTATCTGAGAATTACCATTAGATAGCACAATATCTGTAGTTTTTTCAAAGACGTGTCCACTGTTGATATGTATGAACGTGTTTGAGCGTTTGAGAGTGAGTTTGATAACTTGTAAAAAGATGGATACAAAAAAATTGCTGCTGCATTCATTGTTGATAAAATCTTCACAAAAAAACAAAAAATTAAAAGAAGAAGCTGGGTGAAATACTGTACCTATTGAACGTAGATCAGAATTAGCTATATGTGTTGAACTAAAAGCAGAAATTGGAATTGGGGATGCTCAGTAATTGGTAGTATCAATAACCAGCCCTGCATACTTCATTACACTTGGTTGAGAAGTTTATAGAGGGCTATACTGGGTGTGAATTCATGAAAAGTTACCGGCGATTTTCATCGCATCGTCCTCCCAATATATAAATGTTATTGATTTTCAGAGATCTGAGATCGATCGAATTATGTACTTCGCCAATCTACTCTAGGATACTATGCGAATAATTTTTTTTTTGTAAAATTGTTTTTCACCGCTTTCTTAGTTGTTTGAACAACCCTCAGAAGTTAATGAAAACTTGTACGAGTTAAAATCAATTCAAAGCACCTATAAAAACAAACAAGCTATATTATTTTTTTTTTTAAGTTCGTTACAACAAATACACATTGTATGGTATGACATTCTCATCAATAAAACTTTAGTACTTCCATAGTATTAAATACATGTTTCAAATTAGAAATACAACCTGAATAATAAATACTTTACAACTGACGGTAAGTTGTGTCGATTTTCCAAAATCCCTGTATGAAGGAACTGAGATTTCAAGAATTTAATAATTTGAAAATGACTTGAAGATTAACAATAATGTTTCCATATAAATTAATTTGTCTGAACCAATCACAGATAAATTCAGCTGTCTCCAATCACACTGTATATGATATCAATTATTTCATAAATTTAAGAATATAAAAAATAAGGACACTATGGTGAATTAACAAGTATCATTCCAAATGAATTGTATGAACGTTTCACAATTTATTATCTTCAAATGCTTACACATACTCTTGAACAAGATATCCGAACTCAACTAATTGGGAAAATAAAACAATAATGAAAAAAAAATATATTGGTTGGATGAGCACGTATCATTCGAAAGAACTGGATGAATGATTCACAAAATTTGGTAATTCTTTACAAACATACTGGATATACAATTCATTTGACTCAATAATGAAACTGTGAATTAGTTCTAGGTATAGTTTTGCATTACAACTCAAAATATTTCGGAATGTATTCCGCAGTGATAGAAGTATAGTTTCCATTCATAATACAAATAACTGGAGATTCCATAGAGTAGTTGAAAAGTTAGGGCTAATTTAATTTATGTTTTGAAAAAACAACAAATGACCATACCCAAATGGGTGGTTAAAATTTCAACTAGACCATTTTCACTCTGGAAAGAGATTTCGTAGAAAACCGAATAATGCCATTCAATTAAATAATAGTTGGAGGAGATTGAATATGCCAAAGTTATACAAACAACAAAAATTATAGCTTATCATTATTTTCTGTTTCAGATTCTGGATTACACAAACCATATTTTTATTACTCGGGTTCTGAATTATGATTGTTATTCATTGATATCATCAATATTTCCTTCAGTTATTATTTTAGTAATTGAATAATAACGCGCACTTTCTAGATAAAACATTTTCCGTTCTGCTAGATTTCTAATACCCAATTATACATTTCAATTATTTCTATTTGATCGTTGAGACTCAATTCTTCTTCGACAACATCGATTATTGAAAGTTGGTACATCGAACTTGAATGGAAGGCTGTGAATGAAATGAAAGTTTGATTTTCCAATCCTTCAATCCAGTCCACTAGTGTGTTCTTTCGCTCTAGTTATGATTTTGCTTCCACTATTAATTGATAAATTAATTGAGAAGTTTAAAATTCTCCTTTCGAAGAAATAAACTCCTGCAGTTCATTTGCTAACCACATTATCACTTCCAAGCATAAGTTTGATATGGAGAGAGATCTGAAAGTCCTTCATGTAGCCAATAAAAGTCACCTGATGAACACTTTTCCTTTAGGGACCCTCAAACACTCTCTTTGAATGAACAGATCAACTTCGATTGTTTACAATTCTTTTAATAGATATCTACACCCCATTGACGTAATGGTTGATGTCAGATTGTCGTCCCTCCTTCCCCTTGCCCTTTCATCCATAAACATTATAATACGAGGCTCCTCAAGCATATCACCGTCCAACTAGTGGGTCAATCTGACCACGGAGGTCGCTAGTTCCATATATCATATTTCAAGTAATAACATCATTGATAGAGGGCTATTTGATACTGTCAAATGTCTCACGTTGGAGATGATGTTTTTTCTCATGATTAATTTGATTCTAGGGTCCATTCATGTCATTGTGGAAGCCAAATTATGCATTTGCACAGTTTATCGAAGGTTGAACTTTCGCCCAATATGTAGTTGTTTTCTTCTGACATGTAGGTTATTGTACAACACCTAATACATATTTAACATCAGATATATCTTACAGTTAGACCTATGCAGGTCCGAAACATGTTTTTTTTCTCAACAAAAAACATGAAAGTAGTTTTTCCACGTTAGACATTAACCAATCCACTTTGAGTAACCATGGACCTAATCCTTCGTTTATAATGTAAATATATTTCCTTTCAAACCCCCTATCTAGATCGATCTGTCTGCATGTCCTTGTGACTCCGATCGAAATATTGTTGTGTATTTACCAAGTACACTAATGTCCTTATTTGATTAAAATTGCACAAGTAACCCCTTCATCACACTTACTCAACTTCACACCTATATGCGCATTTCAGTAGGTGAACTACACAGTTCGCATATAGGTGCGAAGAAAGTTATTATGATGAAGTGGTTATTTGGGCAATTTTTCATTGTGTGACGCCAGTCTTCCCTTTTTGATCTCACCCCATGTAATCCTGCTTCTATTCCGTTATCAGATGATCATGTTTCTACTCCCTAGTCCTATACATGACTTATGTTGTCAGATGTTACCTCCAGTTGGTGAATATAGACTGCATGTGTAATTCGGTTATGACCAATTTGTGTTTGGGTTCTTCAGTTGCAGAGTTCGAGCCTGCATGTGCTCATCTTCACGGCTCCCATGACTAACAAGTCAAAAAAGTGTACATTGGCGATAGATACCCTCAAGAGCCACTCTCAATTCTATTTATCTTGAATGACCACCCATCTTAACACTATTCGACTGCTATTTGGCTGAAATTGAGGCAGCTTCATCTATTTGTTTCTCAAACTCATTGGAGAGGAGGTTACAATATCCAAATTGTTGACATATCTGCCAACTTTGGTCAAAATGACGTGAATTTCACCCACAAAAGAACTACACGATAGAGAATGTTATCCTTTGGAGGGCTGATAGGGTAGCTAATAAATTCGTGATTGAAAGTTAATATCATTTTCGGGGTTCGTAGAGGGTGAAAATAGCCCAATATTTTTTGTACGTATGTTTTATATAAAATTATAAAACTCTCAAGTTTTCTCACAGAATTCATGTTAAGTCCACTGGAACCCTCATTTCAGAGAAAATTGAGGTTGGGAATTTTTATGCAATTCCAAAAGTTTTTTTCGAACAATTCCAGCGACAGTTTTCTCATAACTGTGTGGAAAGCTGAAAACTTTTATAATCTTCAGACAAAAAGTCTGTAGTCAACTCCCTCAAATTGTATCCATGACAACGCCTGATTCAGCACACAAACATATCAAAATTATGAATATTATATCAGTAAGATATTTTTCGACTATTTTCCTCATTATTATTGAGCCAATAAAATGGCCGAATTTCAAACAGATAACCAATCAGATCAGTTTTATAGTGATAAAATGTCTTCTCGCTGATTTATACTGATGAAACCTGTCAATTCGATATTGTTTTGCGATAAAACGACACTAAGGTCCTATCGAAATCATATATCAACGCATCCAATTCAATAAGAAAACAGGAAGAACAAAACATTTTTTTAAAGATTATAATGGAGTAGTGCATTTGTGGCTAGACTGTCCCGCGAAGTCAAGCAACGTCGGGCGCGGTCTGGATGGGTGACCGCTTGGGAACACCGCGTGCTTGTTGCCTTTTTGTGGCAGTTTTTCAATTCAATATTTTTATGATCAATGAGAACCACTTTTAAACATATCGTTTCGTCAGACTGTCGCACAAAAGGCTTGGATCTTTTTTTTTGTGAAAATTAGATCCAGCTACAATAATATTTTATTTCATAGTTCACGGAAAGTACATAACTATTATGAATGAATGATTCTAAAAACGATCCCTTCGATTTTGAAACGAGAAGAATTGTAATTTTCCACGATGAAAATATAACATGAATTCTGGAAGTTTTATTCAGTTTCAAATGTGATTCGGGAAATATTCTCATCAAATATCATTCGTGCTAGAGGTTTTTATCGCAAATTTTTTTAAATTTCCTCTCAAGCATTTTGCCTCTAGGAAAATCATCTCGTACAATTTGCGGCCTTACCAGGACCAGACCAAATTTCGAACAGAGCCTTGAAGGCTCTACCGAGAAAAGGAATTGCTGCCTTGACCAACATCGTCAATGCAGTGCTCAGGCTCAGACACTTTCCACGACCATGGAAAGAAGCCACGGTCATCATGATCCCCAAACCCAACAAGAACCATGTGATACCGCAAAACCACCGACCCATCAGCCTCACACCCTCGATGAGCAAGGTGGCAGAACGAGTCATCCAGAGACGATTGGAACCACTCACGGAAGAACTCAACGTCCTACCAGACGAGCAGTTCGGCTTCCGACAAGGACACTCTACGGAAATGCAGGTCCTGAGGATAGTGGACTTTGCCGTAACAGGCTTCAACCTGGGCAGGGGACACCAAACAGGAGCCTTATTCCTAGACGTTTCCAAGGCCTTCGACAGGGTCTTTCACGATGGCCTGATCACCAAAATGACAGACCTCGGATACCCCACTCCCATAGTGAAGCTGATAGACTCCTTCCTGCGAGGACGGCGGTGCCAATGTAAAGTTGGCAGCGTCCTCTCAGCAGTGAGGACCCTAAAAGCAGGAGTACCGCAAGGCGCAGTCTTATCTCCACACCTGTTCTCCATCTACACGGCGGACATCCCAAAGCCTGCTGACAACTTCAACAAGCTAGCGCTGTACGCGGACGACACAGCACTAGTGGCCAGATCGGTGAACGCAACGCAAGTAACCCGATACCTGCAAGAACAAGCAGACAAGCTTGAGGACTGGTTCAACCTATGGAAGATCGAGATCAATGCGGAAAAGAGTCAAGCAATACTTTTCATCAGAAGGCGAACAACACCGTCAGGACATGTCATCATGAATGACCAACGAATCCCATGGGCAAACGAGGCCGAATACCTTGGAGTCACCTTGGACAAAAGATTGACATTCAGGCAACACGTAGACCGGAGGCTCGGATTAGCGAAAGCAGCCCGAAAGAACCTCTACCCCCTCATAGGACGCAGTAGCAGCATAGACCTCCAGCTAAAACTGCTCCTCATCAGGACCATCCTCCTCCCCATCATCCTGTATGCATCCGCCGCATGGGTTCAATGCGCACAAACATACAGGACCAAGATCCAGGTATTCTTAAACGTGAGCCTGAGAATGGCAGTGAACGCTCCCAGATACGTCCCGAATAGATTTATCTACAGGGACCTGAATGTCAATCCGAACTTTGACGACCATCTTCGGAACCACGCCACCGCGACGTTCCTGAAGACGGACACCCACACGAACCCGGTGATTCAAGACATCCACGCGAACCTAAACCTGGACGATCCCAGGTTTAGAGAAAGAGAAAAGTATTTGCGACCAGTCTACCAAAACGACCGTCCACCACCGAGAGTAGCACTCCGGTGCGTCAGGTGAGTAACAACTCAACACAAAACACGTAAGATCAACACAACCACATCACACTATACACTTACACACCCATCAGGTACATCACCACCATGCACACACAGCACAAGTCAGGTAAACATACAAAATCAGATAATAAGGGGTTTAAAGCACTCAGAGGCTGACTTCATACCACAGGAGATACGATTTCAATTTCGCAAACGTGCCATTTGCGACTTGAGGACCGCTCCAAGGAGGAGCGGGGGAGGATGGAAGTGGATAGTAAATCTCGTTCACACATAACATGAAGGGGATTTACTATCCATGGGCGCTCAACCTTAAGGGGTGTGTCATTTAAAGATGACTGTTTTGTCATTTTGACAGCGATAAAAAAGGTGCATCATTTTCTATCACCGATAAAAACGCCTGTTCCTCTTGAGCGTCTATATCAAGTATGCTCACGTCACTTTAATGTCTGCCCTGTCAGTTATTTAGGTATTGTTGATCATTGATACTGAAACATTACAACATGAGTCGTTTTGGGGAAGTTTCGACTCAACAAATAACAAGAAATATAGACAAAGCAATCCACAAAAAATACTAAAGCGTCAATATGGAGATAATTTATGGAGTTTTGTCAAGTACGGAATTACGAACTGTCGAAAATAACTCCGTTACAAAAAGTAGCAGATATATTGAAGGATTGGGCCTATAATATGAAAAAGAGGAATGGAGAAGATTATAAAGAATATGCAGTCAAATCAATATGGAATTCAACCGCGAAAATGATTCAAGAAAAATATTTCAATGGATACAATATTTAATTTGATCCTTTTGCCGACATAACTTTCAAAGAAGCTCGTGATGCGAAAAATAGTAAACGGAAAGAATTACAAGTTATTCCAGAGAAAAGAAATGTAAGTTCTGTAGCATTAAACAAGAAAGATATAGTGAAAATGGCAAAATTGTGGAATATAGACAACCCAGAGGGATTACAAAAAAGATTCCTTAATATAGCTTCTTATGAATTAGCTTGGAGGGGGGGAGAAGCTGCAAACTGCAAAATTCACCATTTTGAAGAAAAAAAAATCAAGATGGAACTTCAACAAGAAAATTTGAATACAATACAATATTTCCAAAGACGACACAGGGTGGATCGAAAAAATTGGCGGGCAGCAAATGGATAACAAAAAATGAAATGGATGAAGGTATTTGTCCCGTTGCATTGTTAAAAAAAATAAGTGAAAACATAACATCTGAACGACTTTTTTTAACTCCAAATCCCTTTTGGAAAAACAAAAATTCTAAAGGTTGGTACAAAAATGTTCCACTGGGTATCAATACGATTTCTACTTGGACCAAATATTCCGCAACTAAAATTGGACTCGACATTACAAATAGTAAAATTACCAATCATTCAAACCGTGCTAGTACAGTTTCCCAGTTAGCCAAAGCAGGAGTAAGTGACCAACAACTTAAAAAGATAACGGGACACTCATCAGCATCTTCTATTAAACCCTACCTCCAAACTTATCCTGAACATCACGAGAATCTTATAAGTTTCTAACGAGCCTCGAATGAGAAAAATCAAAATGAATATTCTACATGTGTGAATACCAGAGAAGAAAATTTTGAAATCAGTACACCAAACCAAACAATTTATAACAATTGTATATTTGATAACTGTTCATTTAAATAATTTAATTGTATCAATAAAAATAATTATTGTTGTTGTTTGTCAAATTTATATCATTTCGAGAGAATAGAGCCCTGTATCTCGAGAACTAAGAGTTTTCTCATTCTCAATTTTTGGAATGAAGTTCTTCCACGCGGCTGGCAGTAGGTGTTGACTGATAGAAATCGTCACGTAAGAAAAAATGCCCCCTCCATGCGACTTTCTCTTTCTCTCTCTCTGTCTCTTTCTATTATATACGAGTATGTGTGACAACTACACTTGGTGCTGTCAGAATTGAATGCCAACGCATTCAATTTCCGTATAGGGAAAAAGGCAATGCAAAATTGATGGAATGAGGGATTTTGGACTCACTACATACAGTGATTTGATATTTGAATTCAAGTATACCTTTTTCAGCATGTAAGAAAGTCTCTGTTTTTCAAATAAGTCAATGAATGATTCAATTGAGTCATTTTGTAGTTGGTGGAGCTTTAATGTACCACGCGAATTTCGTGAAATTCAGTAGTCTAAAGTGTCGTATAAACCCCAAAGTGTTGAAAAAGTTAACTATAAACTCCTTCGTTAACTTAATAACAATAATATCGTATTCTGAAAGTGATCTAAATGCCTCAAAAGAGTGAAAATAGTTTTTCGAACACGATATATGGCCATTGGAAAACTGCAGGCCATTGTGACCCTTAATAACCGCCGAGTACAAGAATTTCGACCGTATTGGTTCGCCAGAGTGAAAAAATGATGTAAAGATTTCAAAACCCACGAAAGTGAAAACAATTTCGCTTATAAAAAGTGAAAGGACACAAACAACCACAGCTGAAAGGCTAAAAAAGTTCAATGAATGACACTTCAATGGAAAAATCCAGCGATGGAGGTGCAGTTCGCAACAAAAGCGTGGACAAATTCAGAACAAAAGGCCACAATCACCCAGTAACAAAAATCGTGAAAAATACATTATTTCACCAAACCAAACACCAAAACTGATAAAAACATGTGTTGGCAAAACTCACATCGGAAAATAAAAATGCCAGCTGTTCGGTACTAGAAGCGGGAACTTGCATTTATGTCTGAAAACAATATACCTCTTCCTGCGACAAATCGTGGAGAAGGCCCAACAAAAATGTGCTTACTCTTGTAAAAATATATTATATTGACGAGCTGTGCAAAGACCGAGGTCATACCCTTCCAAGACAACCTCCATACTATTGCTTATTTGACCCTATAGAGTTGATATGGGAAAACGTAAAATCAGAATTACGAGAATGTAATCAAACTCCGGAACTGAGTAAAGAGGTTGTAGAAAACGTAAGAAAAGTACTGACAGGATACCATCAAGATGAGATTTGGAAAAAATATGTTGAATATGTTATCAAAAAGGAGGACGAGTATGTGGTTTTACCCTCTGTCCAACCCATCATGATATAACCAAATAATGATTCTAGTTCAGACAAGTCTGACTGTCGTGATGATTGCTTATGAACAACCTTTGGAAATAAAAGTTTTAGAATTTTATTTGTTTGTGTTTTTTATAAGTATAAGTACCTAGAATATTTTGTTTTATTTTTTTTTGCAAAGAATTGATTTTTGTTCATGATTTTTGCTTTAAAATTTTGTTTTCCAGAAAAAATCGAATGGCGTACAAAAAGGGTTCAGTTCACGACTGGTACCCTGTACCCGAACGCCCTTGTAGGTAGGTAACATTTTTCTCTGCGTTTTCTTATTCGATATCTACTTGTGCCAACTTAACGACCTTATATAATGATTTTTTTTAAGGATGATATCAGATTTGAAGGGTGAAATTTCGGATGAAGAGGTTTTCGATAGGATCTGTGGATTTTAAAACCTAAGTATCTCATTTAGAAGAAAACTGCGCCTGATCTAGTTAGGCAGAACTTCGTCCAATTTATGATGATCCGATTGCCTATTATTACAAACTTCCTCGCTAATGGCATATTTTTTTTATATTACCGTATTTTTGAAAAAATATGCGATATTGGCTATGTGCTTGATAGGGACAGTCAAATCGATCGCAGCGCATGCTGTGGCAGGAATGTGAAACGATCGGGACTGTCAAATTTGTTTTGATATTCCACTTAATTCTTGTGTTGCGAACGTACAAATAATGGAAAAAGGTTGTGTAAATTTCAACTTTTTTCCAAAATCGGCCTGGAAATTGGGGCAGAGAAAGTAATCGATCGCTGCGGTAGAAAAATGGAAATAATAAGTGACAACCGCAAATTACGATTTCACTGAATCAATTTTATTTGCGCGATATTATCAGTTCACATGTTTGTACAAACGTTTTAAGGTAAGGAGGTAGTCTCACCAAATCAACCAATAACTGGAAAAGTAACTGAATCAATCCAGCTCAACTCAAAAACAACAACAACGCAGGGTACTTTCATTCAAAGATGTTTTGTAGGATGTTAATTTCACTGGAGTTTGCCTAATGTTATGGACTTGCGTTTGTATTGAATAACATCGGCCGTTAATTCTTAGTTCTTCCAACATTTTTTATATGGTGAAGGTAATTTACTACCTTTAATCACTGTTTGAGGTTGTAAAGATATGTTTTATGCTTTCAATCATGTTCTCATTATAAAATCCATTTGTTTGACTCACACATATTATAAATTTTTTCAGGTATCGACAATGCTTCATATTTCCTCAAGTTCACTTGATTTTTATTAAAATTATCAAAACATGGATTGCCATATAACTGTCAAATAATTTCCGAGTCCCGAAATGTTGCGTTCGCCACAGTCGTTCATAGAGCCAATAGTGTATCATTTTTCCCCAAGTGAAGCCGAAAAAATTCAATTATTACATCTCTAAACATAGTGAAAGTATAGAGAAGAGTAATATTAACCTAATGAAGACACTGGACACCGGGTCCAACCGCCCGAGCCTAGTTTATCGCAGAGTATGAAAAAACTGAAAAAGTTCGAAAACACTGAGTGAAACGAAAAAGAAAGAAATGGTGGTAACCCATCAAAATTGGGTAATGGAAGGGGGGAGGAAAATACGCTTAAAAAACCTCTGTCCAGAAGAAAACTTTTGTTCACCACACTCTACAAACAACTTACGTAATTGAAGGAAACTCCAAACATTTTCAAAGTGAGAAAATAATGCAGAAAAAATGGTGAGTCCAACACATCAAAATATGTAGAGGTATTTGGAGGATGATAAAAGGAGTAAAGGAACTTCGTTCCTGACGGACTTCGACCCCGACCCCACACGTTTTGTTTTTTCCTAGAGATTGATAATCCCTTTCTCGAAAACTATAAAGTTGCCGCTCGAAGATTGGTGAGTATCTCTTTTCACTGTCATCCTCGAACATTCACCAAAAATGAGATCTGGATACGCTGCTGCCTACTACACCACCGTGTTTTTTTTTCAATTCTGACATTGATGTTACAGTCACGTGTGTCCCCAATTGATAGCCATAGTTCAATCGCTAGGGATGTTTGTATTTGGTGCTAACATTGTGTTCGCTGAGCAGAACAGTTCGTCAATGATAAGGCAATATATCAACACTCTACTTGTGGTGAGTGCCCAAGAACATGAATAATATCGATACCAATCAATTTGATTGTCAGGTATTCTGCAATATTGCGGATATTGGGTTAATTGTGTTCATTTATTTATATATTCCAGTCCTGGGGAACGAGTGGATACCTATGGAAGCAACAATATGTTGTTGTTGATCACCGAAATCCTTTTCAAAGGGAAATATTATGAAATATTATGAGGCGTAAAACACACAGAGAATTCTGACGAGGAGTATCGCGATATTTACAAGGTGTTTGTTACCCCTGCGGACTCGTTACAAAGTCAATTGATGTGGAAGGTAATATTTGAGAAACATATGTATCGAATGATGTTATCACTGACACCTGCCATGAACGTACAGTCGTACGTAGAGTCGAAGTGACTCGACCGGGAAACACACAGCGCTCCTTGTGGTTTTTCTAACGTTTAGGTAACCTAACGTATACGCTGTGCATCTCACATCATCTAAAAATGTCAATTATGATCCGTAGTGGATTCCAAGGAGTGAATGCGGATGTTTTTCGAGAAGGAAGCCTTTCAAAAGTGGTACGTTTATTGAAAAGTTGCTATACAACGTCTACGTACGAGCTGATGGCAATTTTGTGATCATTTGTGGAAGAGTTTTGGGGGAAACTCCAGGAGCTCAAAGTTTGAAAACAAATACAAATTTTCATATTTCTAGTTTCCATTATTTTAAAATAAGAATATATTTTTTAATTTAATGTTCATTGATACTGTACATTAATACTAACACTTGCCTGCAAACAGCGGCTATCCACTTTTCTCTCCGTTCTTTCAGCCACCATTGCCCCGGAATACGATAAAAACCAAGCTCAGGATTTTTACACTCGGAATTCGAGCTACCAACGACGCTACAAAAATGTTTTGGTTCATTTTTTTTACAAAAACTGCATTGGAATCCATGATGGCTAGACGACAAGCTAGAGTGCATTCACTATTGGGACAGCATATTTGTCCTTTCCCCACTTAATGAACAGTTCCTCACAAAGATGTCCGAAGCAAAGCTATTACGAGAAATTCCATGGGCGTACGAATGATTCAGTAAAAGCGATACACAGACGTATCATGAATTTGATATCACATACTTTCACGCATCAAGACCTATACTCACATACACACACAAAATACACACACACACTTATGACCATTCAAAAGTTCACAATTTCAATCCAGTGGGATCATCAATCAATATAACTTTCAATGTCAATAAGTGGATATGCGAAAGTTATAAGCAATAATCAATGCGAAAGTTATAAACAATAATCATTCTCTTTTTGTTGATCCCATCCACAGTTACTTATCGAAAAATCATCTGAGACCAGACCATGACTTGAGAGTCAGAGGTTCTATAATCATCAGTGCTGATCGTCCGGATGCAATCAGCAATAGCATTCCAGGTTGTCATCCTACCGTTTTTACATCGAACATGTATTTGCGGTGTACAATTCCTTGGCAAATAATGTTGTAGAGCAAGACTTAGAGTTACAGGCTAGTGATGGGGACGAAGATCTCATCGAGGACCTCACTGTGGAACCTACAGGGAGAAACTGTGTCGAAGGTGATGAAAATACATTCTGGGATTTCCCGAAAATCACACATGTTGCCCTATCAATGGCATTACGCTTTCTATTTTGGGACCATCGGAACAGAGGATGTGTTGACATCCCATCACGTCCCAGTGATGATAACCTTACAGACATAAGTAACAGAATAGATATAAGAAAATACTTTGTTTAATAGTACAACAAACTGAGTCGAGTGAGTGAGAACCAACTGAAAAAGTTGTGGCAAAATATCACAACCATAGCCACAGTGAAGATTTCCCTAGGATAGATGGAGGGATAAGTGAACCGATAATAGAAAATAAAGATAATGAACGGAAAACTCAACTCTATTTCCAAAATACCTCTCCGAGGAGGTTGACAAAAAATACAAAAGTTCCTATTCTACACAGAGATACCAGAGAAGCGGTGTCATACAAGAAAAGGCAGAACTGTTCGCAAAATACTCCAAAGCCAAACTTGACGTGAGTCTCAAAAAGACATACATAAATAACACAGCATGAATATTATAAAAGAATCAAAGACAAGCTTTTATTCATACAAATGCACTAAAGAAGAAAAAATTATGTCTTCCCTTGTTTGATCTAGGTTATTTTTCTGTGAGTAACAGATTCAAAATCTCACCTATTTTGTATTTGCGGCAAGCTTTTGAATCTGTAACTCACAGAATAACCTAGATCAAACAATGAAATGATTTTTTTGTCTCTTCAAGTGCATTTGTATAAATGAAAGCTTGTCTTTGGTTTCTTTTTTTATTTTTATTTTTTTTTAGTTCTGTTTTTTTATTAACGACTAATAAAAGTATTTTTTTCGTTTATCGATTTTTTTATTATTTATGAAGTTAAATAACTAGTTCAGTAATTTCTATGTGATTTATTTTCGAATTTTGACAAAAATCTCCGACCCCGAAAACCCCTAGATACCAATTTTGAATAGAATCGGACCAAACATATCCAGTATATTGAAGCTGCCATTTTTTTTATTTCAAAAAAAGTTCATAATGCATTATCACCGGAATTATGTACTCCTGCCAAATTTCAAATCAATCGGATGGTTAGAAGTAGGTCAAATTCAACTTGCAATATTTGATTACAGACAGAAACCGAGACAGGTGGAACTGAGTCAAAGCTTGTAAAAAAAAATCTCCGACCCGAAAATACCGCACATATCAATTTTGAATAGAATCGGATCATAATCACAAAACTCGACCGCCATTTCGGAGCCGCCATGTTGAATTATTAAATTTTGACAAAAATATCATAATCTCCGACCCCAAACCTCTAATTACCAATTTTGAATGGAATCGCACCATAATCACAAAAATTTCCCACCATATCAAAGCCGCCGTCTTGTTTTTTTTTCTATAAAAAATTTCGTGATGCATTGTCACTGGAATTATATACACCTGCCAAATTTCAAATCAATCGTACGATTTGAAGTGGGTCAAATTCAACTTGCAAGATTTGATTACAGACAGACACACAGACAGACACCGGAACAGGTGAAACTGAATGAAAGCTTGTGGAAAGAAAGCTCTCGCCTTAGCTCGTTGTTGAGTATTGTAGTCAAGGCGATTGAGAAAAAGCTGGAACTTATTACGACTTTATAGATAGCCCTTCAACAGCAAGCCAAGTACTTGAAACTGCGCACGGGGCAAAAAATCCTTTCAAAAAGACCAAAAGCACGATCATGGTCTTGATGAAGCTTTTCAATCCTGTTTAGACAGAGGAGACAATTTCAAAACTCCGGAAGGCTAATAGGCCGTTTCATATTGTGAATGAGTACAATCCCATCTAAAAAACCCGACTTTTCGTAATGAACTGAATAAAATTCCAAATTCTATAATCAGGGCATAAAATGGAAGCAAATTTACCACAGGACGCGTGTTTGTTGCCCCACTCCTATTCCCTGTACTCCTAAATTTAAAAGTAGAAGACTATAATATATGCAGACGAAATTGCATTGTATGCACATTCGTTCTCGTGCGAGGTGGACAGAAAACATCTACAGATACATCTGTACCAAATAATGATACCATACTTCAGAGATAATACGACAAAAATCCGGAAAAAATAAAAAATTCTATCTTACAAAAAACTTTGCCTCAAAAACACCAGCAAAACAAAACAAATATGATTAGCTCACAGCTAAAGATGTTTGAGAAGCTAGCCAATGTAATAAATAAAAGGGCATCGCAAGTGTGGCGGACCGAATGTATCGGCGGTACGCTGCGCCATTTTTTGAATGTGTCAAAAAAAACGATGTTATTGGGCAATGAGTTCGAAACTAATTATTGTTTTGTATTATACATAAGACAGCCAAAGTATGAAGGAGTTGTATCCGTGTCAAACTACACTACACGTGTCAAATTACACTGAAAGTGTAATTTTTTTCATGCTGTCTTGAAATACGAGCTCAAAGCTAATTTTTCCACCCAATGATAGAAAAAATAATCTCATCACCGATTATGATCATGCCATACTATTTCGGTGCCGCTAATTACTCGCCATACTCATTCAAAAATGTAGAATTTTTCACTTATCATGTATCATAAGCACATAAATTCTAGAATTACCAACAAGTTGGATCAACCCTCTATCGATTATACTCTCCCCAAGATTTAACCAAGTTCCTACCTTTCGGCTTAGCAAGGCCCGTCTTGGGAATAATCTAGATTGGGATACGCACAATCAGCGCGCTGGGTAGTCCCAGCTACCGTTCCAGCACAGCCACGGTGGGGCCATCTGATGAGACAGGCTTCTGGTTATGGGATGTCAGTGCCCGAGCGAGTTAATGCGACGCTCCCTGCCGAGTCAGACAGGGAATACAATCAACCTGACCCATCGGATGAAGGACTCTAACGTCTCTACCGAATAACGGTATTGTTTTCCATTGTACACTATCTAGCACCACGCCCCCCAGAGCCCAACACCATGTGGAGATGCATCAGCGAACCGATGGGGCTATCCTTCCGCCCCCTCCCTGGGTATCCATGTCCACAAGATTCCTCTTGTTTCGTTTGATGGGTCACCGTCGTATTAGTCTTTCGACCAAATACTACTCGTGTAACGTGTGAGGGGTAACTGTTCGAGTGAGGGTTCGCCGGAACTACTAATCACGCTACCATGTTAGTGGAGAGGGGGACCTGGACTTTGCCCGGCGATGTCTGAGATCATGACAGGTTCTCCCTTCCCGACGGCCTAGTCACACGGTAGGCTAACCCCAGTATCACTAACCATGTATCATAGGCACAAGTATGACGGTCCGTTTTTATGACCCCTGTGGCAATTTTGATGAACAGAAGCAACGCCATACTGATAGAAGGTCTTTGAATAGCCCTCATACTTGCGCTGTCTTATCATTTATAACACTGGCTTACTTCTCGAAGAGTTCAAGCTTTGAGCTAATCCTACGTGTTCATTCTTTGCTGGCTCTTAGTCTATGAGGTCCATAGATCACGGACATCCACTGATTGAAATCTGGGAGTACATCTGGATAAACGCCTGGAATTCGAGAAACATATAAGAGAAATCACAGCAATAGGAAACGCACATATCAATAGCTGAGGATAGCCCACTTTCAATGGATATTGTAGAAATCTTCAAATAAATCTATAATTATACATACCTGTTCAATACACCGTGGTGCTCACCTATTTGGCAAAAAGGGTTACGGGTGCCATAGCCATATAACACCCATTAATCAATTTCAAGGTGAGTTCATACATATTAAGGTCAAGGGTACGAAGTCATCTGGTGGTTGGACTCCCATTTGAGGTTTCTCTAATGGATTTGAAAGATCCATCACTGGTGAATAAAGTGTTGAGGCTGGCTTCCAGGCTAATAAAACGCCTCATCTGTTATAAGTACTATTAGATAGTTGAGGAAATGTATATTCTATTGGAAAATGAAATCCGTAGAAACTGGAAATAGAAACTCTGATCAACAATACTTTTTTCTTTGATCGCCAGAGAGTATGAAGATATTATCTTCAAAAATTGAGCTTAATAATTGGAAGTCGTGTATTTCTGAATCCAATTCAACTTGAATCAACATGAAAGAAAATTATGAAATACTCGAAAAATACTCGAGCATAGTCGGGAAAGAGAACATGAGAGAATACCAAGATAAAGAAAAATTGGAAAATGAAGTATGATGAAAGTCCACTTAACTGTAGCTTAGAATTCATGAAATTTAATTGGAATGCTACTCATGAGGTTATGTGGGATGAAATATCTACTTGTTAATCCAACAATGTGTGAACAAGTTCGATGTTGAAAGCACTCTGAATATAACGAACGGTAGTTTCTTCAGTCGTTCATATTTAATTCACATACATTGCGGACATGAAAAGGAGTGATTGGATAAAATATAATCACAATGTTTTTCTCGGGTGGAAGATACTCTTCAACTTGCAATTTTCGTTTAAATAATAAACTATTATTTAGTAGTATTATATAACGAATATTACTGAAACTTTTAACAAAAAAAAAGGAAAATATTTCCTGAAGAGTCCATCGGCACAAAAGATTTAAGGTCGTAACGGTGAAAGTGAATCGTTATTATTGAAAAATGGTTCGGCACATGTTTCACGATAAGAGAAGACAATTTACAAACACATTATCTCAAAATATCCAATATGTCAGAATAGTCAACAAACTTGGCACTAGATGACACAAACAGGCTACTAACAAAATCTCTAGCATCATTCGTCGACATTGAGAAAGTATTCAACAATGTAGGTACCCACAAAATAGATAACCTACTTGTGCTCTTGTGCTCCTGTATCAGTTGATAAAGCTTGGAAAACAGGATCATCATACACTGCGGCTTTTCATAGTCCCCTACCATGTTCTCTTTTGAATGGTTCGACGTAGAACAAGAAAAATAAAAGGGAATTGTATGATATCACCGATACTACTTTTCGAAATAAAACACAACTCGATTGCCCGATAGATGGCGCGGGGGGGCACAACTCCAAAATTTCAAATAGCATGGGAATTATGTGGCACATCGTTGAGAAGACAATTCGATTCTCTTTCCAAACATCAAGTTTTCTTTTCATTTGGTTGATATGTGGCTTTGCGGCTTTTCATGCCCCTCTCCCAAATATTTTGTATGGTAATACCAATCCTACTTTTTGAGAGAAGAAACATTACAATTATTCGGGAGGGTGCTGGGGGCATAACTAAGCACTTTTCAAAAGGGTGAGACTGGTAATTTATTTTTTATATAAAATTGCTATAATAAACAATTTGGTCTAAATAAAAAAAAGTTTTTGCATTTTTGGGTTACACGTCGAATTGAATCCAGAGCAGCAATGAATACAGGATAATTATGTAAAACACAATGCTTTGCCCAGTATGATATAGTTTAATGAGTGTGGCATTGAATAACGCGGCGTGGTGGAATGAGTACGACTTGCACGCTAGTGCACTTCAAAATGAAAACTTTATTCATATGACATCGAATATTTTGAAGCTGTCTCTTCGAATTATCTAATCTCGGCAAATCATACATACCAATTTCCATTGAAATCGAATAATAAATAAAAAATCTCGTTTGCCATATTAGATCCTCGATCTGGAATTTTAACAATAAAATCATAATCTGCGACCCCAAAAACCTCCAGTCAGCAATTTTGAATAGATTCCGACCATCAATGATATAATACAAGTCAGCCATATCGGAGCTGCCATCTTGAATTCCTGTTTTTTTTTATCAAAATAATGATCTCCGACACCAAAAATCCCCACATACCAATTATAAATAGAATCGGACGCTAAACACACTAACACAGCACATTAAATAAATTCTTCTGAAAATATTTCGTTTTTTTTTCCATGTTCGTAAAAAATTGCAAGGACCTTCGAGGAACAGCTTTCCGGCCCCCAAAAGAGTCTCAATACGCGCCTGCTGAAAGTTCAGCACATAGAGCTCCTTCAAAATCATAATTATTGAAATTGCTGTCAATTCGACGACTGGTCTGGTCAGAAGCCCCTTCCATTCACAGAAAGTCATACGAATATGAATTTTTTAACTATAACTGTTCTGAAGATTTCTTAATAGAATATTATCGTGTGTAGAAAGTCTATCCATCAAATTTCTGCATTCATAGGAGAATAGTTGAGTACTCAACTCACTCCGCAAAGCAAAACATTAAAAACAATGCTTATATCAAGACTGTAATCTCTCGAATATGCATAATATAAGGATACGGACGCATTCAGTAGTTCTTGAAGGTGCCTCTGACCGCGTTTTCGGGAGCACTTTTCGGGATCACTAAGCACTCAGCCTTTTCGTAAAATCTCTGAGCACTGAGCACTGGTTCAAAAAAGTGCTCGGGAGCACAGTGCTTATGAGCACAAAAGTGCATTGAGTGCTTTCACGAGCACTAAGCACACTCTGGGACAGCTCTGACTGATAGAGTTCACTTGCCTATTGGATGCTGGAAATGTGATACATTGGCTAGAAGCTATGAACCAAATTCGCTCACTAATGGAATAGAAGTATCACATAGAACACAACAACTTCAAGCTCTGTTGACATATACGATAATGTAAAATGTACTGATATCAGGGTCACACAAGTGACCTGGTCTATGTTTTAATTGTCCTTCTTTTGCATATTTGGTTTCATTATAACTAATAGTTATACTATTATGCAGGTACTTTCCTTTTTTTTGGATGAATATTGTTAAAATTCACTCTGGTTTGTTTCGATATCCCTAATCACCTAAAACAAATTTGCCAGAGAACTAAAGAGTTAGTTTTTGCCCTAGGTCGAAGAAGTGACGCCAGGCAACATATCAAGTTTTCACTCTGGTTTGTTTCGATATCCCTAATCACCTAAAACAAATTTGCCAGAGAACTAAAGAGTTAGTTTTTGCCCTAGGTCGAAGAAGTGACGCCAGGCAACATATCAAGTTTTACTATATACTGAAATATTTGAGAAGGATGTATTGAATTGTTGATCTACTCCTTGCGCCAGATAAAATGTTTTTAAATCCATGAAGAAAGCGTATTTAGGGCTCCACAACGCTACAAATGTTCGTGAGCTCCACAGAGGCGGATATAATCATGTAGTATAGATTGATATATCTTTATTGGACTACCTTATGTTATAAAACATTTGTAAAAAGTCAGGTAGCAAGTAAATAAATACAGAAAATGATAAATAGAGGAAATATTAATAATGCACAAATTCACAATTGTAATACAATAACAATAAAAATAAAATAATGCGTGTACACGTATGTAGATATTACGATATACGATATACTTTACACATAGTATGGTGTTGAGATAGTTGGATCAAATCACATCCCGGGTGGGTCCGCCATGTACTCAGCGATAGTGAGTAACCCTTTTTCTGCAGTATCACTTTGATAGAGGTTTTGAACGTAGCTTGGTTTTTTGTTTTTTAGTGTGGCAGGAAGTATATTGTTATTTATTCATTTGATGTATGGGGTTACAGTGCAATATACATGATAGAAAGAATATAAAATACACAATACGTATAAACAGAAAAATTTCAGATATAAACAGAGAAACTTCAAATATATGAGGACAAACATAATTATTATGACAAACTATATAACTACATCCAAATTGCGTAGCCATTCAATTGCCTCTGGTGTGGCTTTCATAAAATTTTCAAGGTCATAATTGTAGGAACGGTTGGGACATTCTGATATGATGTGGCGGATAGTTTGCCGCGGAGATCCACTATCACATTGTGGGGATTCTGCCCCGCCCCGTTTGTGTATGGAATCAGCACATTTCCTGCAACCTGTTCTAACTTGGTTGAGCTCTGACCATAGTCGGCGTGGCAGGTCAGATCCGTTGAAACACTGCGTTGGGTCATCTAGTTGAATGTAGTGGTCTCCTGCAGTTTCTGCCCATATGGTAATCCATTTATTAGTCGCATGAAAGTTTTCATTCGATTCTGATCGGATGGCTGGATGTTTTGATTTGAGCCGATGATATTGTCCTGCTAGGTATGGGATATCGGTATGGATTGGTAGGTCTGCGTTAGCCATGATATTCCCATATTCTCTGATGAGAGCCGCAGTTCGTCGGATATCCTGTGGTGTGATATTACTGAGCACTGGGAGCCAGCGCGTTGGTGTTGGCCGTATAGTTCCAGTAATCAGTCTCATTGTTTGGTTTAGTTGCACATCTACTTTTATGGTGTGCACATTGTCGTTCCAAACAGGACAGCAATATTCTGCGACAGAGTATACCAAGGCCAGAGCTGCTGTTCGAAGTGTTGCCGCCGTAGCTCCTCATGTTGTCTCAGCAAGTTTGGCTATGATGTTATTGCGCGTTCTCAGTTTACCAGCCACGTTTCTGAGATGTAGATTGAATGTTAGTGATCGATCGAACGTTACGTCTGAGTACTTTGGGTTTCTGCTATGGTTAAGGATCCTGCCATCAAATTCCACTCGCAAGGTATCATTTGCTTGCCTGTTCGATAGATGGAAGCAGCAGACTTCTGTTTTAGCCAGACTTGGGCACAGCCTCCATTTTTTGAAGTGATCATTGAGCTTGGCGAGGTCTTCATTCAAAGCATGTTCAGTTGGTAATTTGAGTTTGTGCTGATAGGAAATCGCTAAGTCGTCTGCATATGCAAATTTTCTACACCTCGTTTCAGGTAGGTCAGCTGTGTAGAGATTAAATAGGAGTGGGGCGAGCACCGAACCCTGCGGGAGGCCATTGTTCAGTTTCCTAGTACTGATCTCAGCATCGTTACCAAAGACTTGGAAAAGTCTGTTTGTTAATAGGTTGTTAACACACATTTTCAGGTATGGTATGACTCCGAGTAATTTGTATATTAGGGCTTCCCTCCATACGGTGTCATATGCTGCAGTAAGATCAATGCACGCTACGCATGTTCTCAGTCCCCTTTCAAACTCCGCTTCGATGTGGGTTGCCAGGGATGAGACTTGGTAAGTACAGCTACGGCCACTCCTAAGCCCAGCCTGTTCTACGGGGATCAGTACATCAACTGCAGGACATATACGGTTATGGAGTAGTTTTTCTAACAGCTTGTAGCAGCAGCTGAGGAGAGATATAGGTCGGTAGCTCTCGGGTAGCTCCTGTGGTTTCCCAGATTTTAGAATGGCAACAATCTTTGTTCTCTTGAATTCTGGTGGTAGGCTGCCTGTGTTGAGGATGTCATTCAAAAATTTCACAAGCCACAGTCGGGTTGCCCTACCACAGTTTAACAGGAATTCGGGGTAGATGCCGTCGAAGCCTGCTGCTTTCCCAATTTTTGTATCCTTGAGGCCCTGTTCTAGTTCCTCGGCAGAGAAGTCGTGCGACAACTCGTACGATGAGGGGGTGGAAAGTTTAAGGTCTCTTAGGGATTCCTTGACGTCTCTTGTGTGGTTTTTATCGGAATGTGTACGAGAAACGTCAACTATGCGGTTGGCTATTTGGTTAGTAGACCCCATGCTTTCCTACTGGAACGTGCAAAGTTCATGCGTTCCACAGCAGAAGTCCATTCGTCCATTCTGCTGGCGTCAAGGAATCTTAGTAGATGGTCAGCAGTTTCCAGGTCCCCTGAGTCCCCGTATGGAGACTGGCTTTCCTCGCTCCATCCAGGGATATACTCCTTGCGGAAACCTCGGGGGATATGTTTTTTGGCTACAGCTATCATTAGGCCTATAAATTTGTGATAGTTTTTAGCCTTTGGTTGGATGAAGCGGATGCACATATCGAGTTCCGCTGCATAGGTAGTCCATTTCGCCTTGCCGAAGTTTCATCGTGGCCTGGGAACTGAATCGACCATTACGATAACAGTTTATTGTGAATATCAACATTTGTTGAGTTTTCGAGAGACTTATTGTATTTAAAACTATGGGACCTGATCAGATTCGCGTTGCGTGTGTTATAGTCATGGTAATTTGAGTAAGTCAGGAGGTTATTTTTTATTTTCATGAATCTCGAGTGAAGTCTGATAAATAACAGAGTATACTAAGTTGACAGAATAATGGCCGACAAGAATCCCTATAACCCGCACCAACCACAGATTATTCTAATGGATTGCTTTTGAATTTTGAACACTTTTTCAGAGTGAGAGGAATTTTCCCAAAAGGTCAATCCATAGCTGATATATGATTGGATAAGAGCAAAATAAGCAGAAAGAAGGGTTTTTTCATCAACAAACGATTTCAGTTTTCTCAGAAGAAAATTGTGTGTACTCAATTTGGAAGTATCCTGAGTATTTAGCATGGTCACCTGATGTTGCTTCATTGTTTGTCGAAAATAATATATGTTTTTTTTTATCTTTGTTTAATTTCAATAAGATGCTGGTAAACCATTCTTGGACGAGGTTTTCAGCTGATTCAATTGAATTTAATAGTGACCCATAACTATTTCCAGAGCTTAAGAGAGCTATCATCAGCAAAAGCATTACCAAAATGAGGCAACACATGACGAAAAAAATCATTGGTATAAATTATGAATAGAAGTGGCCCCCGAACCGAGCTTTGGGGTACACCTGTTTTAACCAGATTGATCTGGGAGATTGTTCCATTGATAGTAACACATTGACTCCTATTCTGGAGATAAGACTCAATGAGTTTCAAAGATACTCCTCGTACTCCATATTGGGAGAGCTTATTCACCAGGATATTGTGAGAGGCACAGTCGGAAGCCTTGCTCAGGTCACATAAGGTTACACCTGTTAGTTAACCCTGTTCAAAGCTCTCGACTATCTCTCTCACAACCATTGCTATTGCATGAGTAGTAGATCGTTGTTGACAGAATCCAAATTGACTATTGCTCAATAGTTTCTCAAAATATTTGTTCAACCTTTGCTTTAATATGATTTCAAAGATCTTATCAATGTAGGGTACAATAGAAATTGACCTATAGTTCTCAGAGTTTTTTCTATCCTCCTTGTAAAAATAGGTATAACTTTGGTGAGTTTCAGCTCGTCAAGAAAAACACCATCGACTATACATGTATTGAATAAATCAGTGAGAGGATCAATTAGTAAAAAGGAATTTTCTTCGATTATTTTGCTGTTAGGGTTCATACATGTCAAAGAAGTAGGTATTCTTCAACTGGTGCATAGCACTTTCTACCTCATGAGGACATATAGGTTCAAAGAAGAATGAGCCTGGCACTTTGGGCTTCAACGAATCAGGAATTGATCCATCATAATTGTAATCATCATCGCCTAAAGGCAACTGTCTGATAATTATATCAGCCACCTGCGAGAAATAGTTGTTGAGATGATTGGCTGATGAACTTTCCAGATACATTTCTGGTGGTATGTTTGTTTCTTTAAAATTAATGAGTTTTCAGCTGTCCCTTGTTTTATAGAAGAATTATTCAAGAATATTGAGGATGCTCTCTTCGTAGTTCCAATTGCATTTGGTATTCTCTGGTCATTTGTTGTAAGTATCATTAAAAGTTATATTATTAGTGGACACGAATTATTTGATAGTTTGCATGTGTTTCTCATTTTCCTAAGATCATCGTTGAACCATATTATGGAGTTTCCTTTCTTGCCATAAGTTTTAGATAAAGGAAAATGGGTTACTTTTTGCATATATGCAGTATGAATTTAGCTTTGTCAGAGGCCGTTCTACAATTATATGGATTAACTTGGTTTTTAAGGCATTTTTGAAGTTTTCCATGTCAGGATAAGTGATTTTTTTCCTGAGGTTTTGTTTGGGAGTTACAAAAGAAACGTTTTAATGGTGATAATTGGGCATAGTTGTCAGAGAGGCAAGGATCAATAATTACCACTCGTATGTTAAGTTAAGATTTGTGAAGATGTTATATATACACATGGATTTAGAGCCTACAAACCCTCTGTATTTGAGGAACAGGATACATCCAACCAATGGTTCAGTAAACAGATGAGATGTCGACAATAATTTCAAAGAACAAAGAGAATGTCAATTTTCGTTGAATTTCTAATAAATAACTGTTAAATCTTCTGGACACTTCTCGATTTGCTCTAAATTAGAAAAGGATGCCTGCAGTTCGGACACCAAGAAGATCTGTATTTTATTGAGGAGAACCCTGAACTATGCGAAGTTAAGCTAGTTTAAATACTTATTTCTTGGCTTATCCCCTTTGATAAATCTGATAATGATAAGGTATAATTTGCCTTTTTGTTATTGCAAAATGCACTCCACCATGGATTTCATACCAACTCGTAGTTTGGTAAGGAAGAGAGTTTCAAACTACAATTATCTAACCAATGTTCTGAACTACATGATATGTCAAGAGAATTATTTTCGAAGAAACAACGAGAATCTGTCAATTTCGTTTGATAGTTTACGTACATTCAAATGGAATGGAGTTAGAATTGCTCTTCCTGGATCCCCTTTATAGTCGTGGTAAACGTAGAAAATGACTGACACTCAGTTCGGATCACTCAGTAAATAGATACAGGGTCATATTTCATTGAACCCGAAATGCCTGAACTCACTGCGAGTTAAGCTATTGGCTGGTGAAATATCTTCTTCTCTTGGCTGATATTTCGACGAATGTTGGATTGTATCTGATGAATAATCAAGCGAAACCTTTCAATACGTGGTTACTCTGCAAATACTTGTGGGTACCAGATATTCATTCACCAATTCAATTCGAATTATCATCTGTAAACTGGTTCCAGGTTTTCTGCCTCAAATCAGTACAGGGTAGGTTATGCAGACAACAACCAATTCCTGTAAACCGGAATGGATAAACATATCTACACCTTCCAGTTCTGTCTAAGGCAACTCTGGCGATGCGGATAAGTCACCGCCACCTCAACCTCAACGCAAGTATGAACAATTCAGTGAGTTTATATTTGCTGCAAGATGTCTGATTATATCAGGGGAGCTCACTGGGCAACTTACCAGCGAAGTTGGTTAAACAACCATCAGATCAATGGATTATATCTGTTTACTACTTGTGCAAAGCCTCACAATAAGAGGTTTTTTCGTACAGACAAGATATATTTACCACTTCAATTCGGGTCGACCACCTGTACATTACTTCGGAGATTTTGTACCTCATCGATACTGATTGGTGCAGGAGAGCCAATGCATGAAAATTCTGTGCATCAGATCACTTTTCGTATTGTATTCGGTAACGGAGTGGATGTGAATAAACATTTTGTTTCAATTCATAGAAGGTGCAATTATTGAGCTGTCCCCAACATTTCATTTTTACGCCCCTCAAGTATGTCCTTCATACTTATGTTTCTCAAGATAAGCTTGGAAAATATATGGAGTTATTACATTCTCCTATAACCAGCATGTCATTTTTCATATTTGTTCTGATTATTTTCGCTGGCAGAACGAATAAACGATTGCAGCGTTCCTAGAACGTCAAACGAAATGTTAGTTTCCCAACTGATATGACGTACAATGACTATTTGTTTCCACTCGTGATATTCAAACACAAAAAAAACAGTTCTACTATATACTCTTCGGATTCTCAGTGTTGAAGAAAATAAATTGAAATTGAATGTTTGTTATATGAGTTCATGGCTAAGGTAAGGATGGTCATTTGTGTAGATGACAAAAAAATTATTACAACTTCTTAGCCACTTAGCGAAATGAGATAGACTTTTGAGCTCATTATTGAAAAAAATCAAAATAGTAGTACATTCAAATGTCAAATATAATGTTTTGCATAAAAAATTTAATTATAGATATATCCGTCGAAACAGACTTCCCGAATGTTCACGTCAAGACATTTGAAATGATGAGACATTTTATTTATTGTTACGAATATCCTGCGTCACTGACACCTTGTCATGACATGCTAGCGTAACAAAAATGTTTCCAGAAGAGTGTCGCAAAAATTCACATTCAGTTTTAGAAAACATTAACCAACTTGCACTTGGGATGTTGGGCCTAACGTCTGCTTAGACAATACCAATCCAGATTCTGTACACCCAAAGCAAAATGCATTTGGCTCGACGGCTAGATGTCACGTGGTCCAGTACGCTTAAGATTTGGAATGTGGTTTTCACTAGATTCCTTGTCTGGGCAACTTCTACGATTTCCTGATATGGCTTTTTTCTTTCGATTGAATATCACTCTAGTCGAGAAGTGAACTCCCTGTTGATAAATTTGCAATTTTTTTACAAAAAAAAAATTCAAAACGCCAGGAGTACGGCACCTCTTGAGAATGCAATGCACTACAATATTTTTTATATTATTTAATATGAATTCAAAAAAAAAAAATCAATATTATATCAACTGAACACAAAAATGTAATTTCTTTGGGAAAAAAAAATCTTTGATATTTGATAATGTGCGGCTATTGTTGATCGAGTAAGTCTGTTTGGAACCGCCGATTTCATTTAAAACCGAATCGTTTACAGAATGACCCATATTTTTTTGCTTCCTCGAGCACATTTAAAAATACGCTATTTGTTCTAAAATATTTATAAACAAATGGATGAGTTGATTATTTCAAATTGTTTTTTGCATTTGGTTGCTAAGAGTTTATTATGATAAAAAAAAATTTTTTATAGTTTATCATAGTTCTTATTTTTTTTATTATATGAATAATATATTATAATTTTTTATCTTTAAAATTTCTAATTGGTTATTTTCTATGTGATTGGAGATTTTTTTTCAATTAATAATGTTATTGATCATTTAGTAAACAATAAGTTACGAACAAACTTTGATTGGCCATTATATTTTCAATGGTACAAAAAATAGCAACAACCATATACGAAAATGTTTTTTGTAATTTTTTAGAATATTCGTAAATTACATAACATTTTTTGAACAGTTTGTCGTATATGGTTGTTTTTTTTAATTTTGTACCTTTTGAAAAAAATAATGCCCATAAAAGTTTGTTTGTAACTGATTGTTGAGTGAATAAACAATTTATTAATGAATGAAAAAAAAATCTTATTATGTAGAGACTAACCAATTATGAATTTTAAAGAAATATTAATTTTTAAAAAAAAAAAAAAATTTTAAATTTGAAAAAAATATTGTGAAATGCCTTTTTCATAAAACTGATAATAATGTGAAATATCAATTTGAAAATTTTTATAATATTTACCCGATTACTCATAACCCTAGAAATTTATAATTAACAAAATAATGAACTTTTCGACAATTTTATAGGGTTATATTATTGAGTACACATGTAGAATGTTCTCCAGGATTCATGAAAAACTACTCAATCCTCAATACCCTCACATTATTTAAATTCAATGAAAACAAAAATTCCCAACGAAATAACATTATATCAAGTGTTCGGATAGGACTAAATTTTTTTTGAGTTTTTGAATTCATATTTGATATTTAAAAAAACTATTTTATGTGCCTTGCTCTAGCGAGAGGTGCTTTACTCCTGCCGTAACGCTGACGTGGAGCCCTATTTTCAACGGTGAATTGAAATTATAAATAATTGAGATAAAGTTCCCGGAGTACATAATTTTTCATAGGAAATTTGCTCCTTTTCAAGAACCTGTTTTTTATTTTCTGTATCATCAATAGTTTTTGAGCCATTTCCATTTTATTTTTTCGTTTTTTGTTAAAAAAAATAGCAAATTTTCGTCGGCGAAAAATATCGAAAAATATTTTTTTCTCAGAATGACATCTCGAATCGAATGAACCATCGCTCATATTTTCAGTAAATTTGGAACGATTTTCCACAGGAGACTTACTTCTCTACTAGACTTTGTGCTTGCTTGATTAGGTATTCCTTAAAAAATTGATGGTGTCTTCTTTCCAGGTTTTTTCCATGGGAAATTTCTATGAAGCTGGACATGGAAATTGTTCATATATTCGAATCTGACAATTACAAGTTAGGCAACTGGAATTGCAGTGGAAGTGTTAAGAAAAGCCTCTGCATAATCATGAAACGGTGAAAACAATGTTGAATTAATATTTATTAGTTTACTCCAACCTATCTCTCTTATTTCATATCATCATGCTGTTGTCGAATTATTGGTCCTCCTTTCATTCTCTCAGCTCTTCAACACTTTGTGAAAAAATTATTGATTTACGAGGATTTGTTCAACCTACTATGTTCGGAAAAGCGCAAAGTTATCGTGATGTATTTTATCTCCGAATCGGAATCCTAAGCAAACATCACGTTTGTTTGATTTTCTGCTAAAATATATCACTTTCTATCAAATATAACTGAATTCGATAATACAAGTTTGTTCAGAAATATGTTCCTGAAAGACGGTTTTGTGTAGATACAGGGTAGTTAAGTTACCATTTGTCACGGATATCGTGAATCTCTTAGCTCCGCAGTAGCTACCACGCGCTATATGCGAGTATTTTCCAAAATATAACTTGGCATGTTTTGGATTTAGTTATCCAAAAATCAACTTTTGAACAAACAAATGTCGATTTATGTTCATATTTTTGCGTTAGATGCCAAGTAATCTTTATCAAAATGAAAAATTAGAAAGTATATTTTTGCGCAGTTTTTTTCAAGAAAATAGTAATTTGTATAACTACGCGAAAATTATATATATTCGTTGCACAGATCATGGAGTTTATGTAATAGAAGAAAGGAGCTTGTATTCTGTGCAGAAAATGTATTTGTAACATCGTAAAAGCGCACTCGACTATCAAGTCATCTCCAGTGCTCACCTGTAAGTGAGTAATCATTGAAAAATTTGAAATAGATTTTTTTATTTGAAATAGAAATGTAATGGAAGCGCGGGTTACTTACTCGTCAGGTGTACAAGAAGTCATCGAAAATATATCTGTTACATCAAGACATTGTATAAGTTCACAGAACACACATTTCAAAATTCATCCTGGTCCAGGATTATTATGGATTACGAATTGTGGAAAATCGTAAATACTCATCGATGAAGTGAATTTGGTAAACATCATGGGACAATAATGAAAGGTGATTGACATGACAAGTGAATTTTGTGACGTGGATTATAGAACAGGGAATAAGATAATCACCTTGAAATAAGCTTCCATGACAACCAAAACAATGATCAGTGATTAGTTATTAGTCTAATGAGAACCTGGATTTTTGTCAGATGTATGTCAAAATATGCCAAGGAAACTCATCAAGATTATTGTGTCACTCTCCGAATGGAAGCAATCATAATCGAACTCGGGTACGAAGGCAGAGTCTGATGAGAAATGACCTAGTCCCAAGTAGACCAAAGAAGAGAAGGAAGAAAAAAACAAAGCTCACGGACAAAAAAAAATAAGGAATTTTCAGATTATTATTCAAGAATGGCCTACCCAAAAGCGTTACGCTCTCCTTCAACTAGGAAATGGTGAGTTTAAAAAAAGAGGGGAACACGAGGGTAGAATGACTCAGAATGGAGGTTCCACCGCTGAAAATCTAGAAGGGAGTGGAACTGACCCCTTTTCGGAGCCAAATCCCAGAAGAGCATTCGTTCGTGGTCTCCTCCTAAACGCCAGTTGATGGCGGCAGAAAAACCTATAGCTCTGATAAAAGTTCCAGCCTGGCCTGGCGGCACTGGTCGAACTCTGAGAGCACGAGTTGCTTTCACATCACATACCTCTTTGCCGTAGAAAATAGTTGCGGAGTTCAAAGAAGATGTAGGAGAGGGAAGGAACATCACCATTACTGGTGGAGACATATAGAATAGAGAAAAAGTATGATGGAGTGTATTGACATCGCCCAAGTGAACACTCAACATACCGAAGGAGTCCTGAGAGTTATCTCCAGGGTGTTCGCTGCAAACCATCTAAATATGTTCTAGGAAGCACAATCGCGTTTGTTGGACTAACCTGTGAGTGTCAACATGGTTTACTATACAAGTGACAACATACCGAGAACTGGTTTTGTGGTGAACAAAAATATAAATTTTTCCTGTGTTTCAGAATTTATGATGAGAGACCTAGGATATGAGGACGAATGAAGTGGAAGCCTCATGCTATTCCGATGGAGGCGAAACTTCATCGCCACCTGAAGAGCGAAGACTCATAATGTACTGTTAGGGAAGGAATCTGCCACTACTAGTAGGGTGCCACGCCAACGCACACAATATTGTTTGGCGAAGCAAAGACACCAACCAGAGCGGTGGCAACTTTTGGAATATATTTTTAACAGGAACCCTTATAGACACAATGATAGGAATATCCCCATTTCCGTAACGGAATTAAGGGATGTAATATTGGATATGACATATCCAATCCAATCCATGATATAGTGTATAGAACCAGAAAAATCAAATAAAACTGCAGTTCATCGAGCAATCCTTCTCTCTCACTCTATATCTGATAATAGAAAAAGTACGATAGAGACCGATTCTACTGAGCCAGTTTCAAGGAAAGATCTGGGAAAAACAATTCAATAGCAATCTAGAAGGGAACCTGACCCAGAGAAAAGACACCATCTGGAAAATCATCTGAAAATGAGGCAAAAATCGATGACTATTAATTGGAATGTCCGATTCAAGGAAGAAAAGAAGTACTGATGCTCCTCGGTGAAATGATATGTTAGTATTGAGATCGTAGATATGAAAGCTCTTCAACAGAGCCAAGTGCAACGAAGACTGGCAGATATGAAAAGCCAAGGAGAATGGCTTCAGAAAATACTGCAAAGAGATCGACTTCACACCCCCAGCGGCAAGATAATATATTGTTATGATTGGTCCTTTTATTATTTATTCATAATTGGCCCGCTATGGTCGCCAATTGGTGTGATTGGCTGCTTTATTTATATTTATATTATGGTAGATTAGTTTCAGTGACTTCCTTTTCATTTGATAATTTTAAAAATTAATACCTATCATAACAAAAATGAATCTCCGGCTATGTCGTCTTACCCTCTTTCAGAACTCTTTTCACCTTATCTCAGCTCAGTCCGCACGCCTATGAAGCGTGAGTCATCTCTATTCTCAGCGGCAGGTTCAGTAGTGCCATCTTGGCGCAATGCTTGATGCCAAATATGCTGATTTTTAGGGAAAATTATGGTTAGGTGCTTGAAAGATAAACACAGGATACAGAAAAATCGTCAGATGATCGTTTTTATTGAAATCAAGCCTTAAAACTTACCTACTCTGCGAAATCTAACTTATCTAACTAGAACAGTAATCTGAAATGGCAAAATAATAATTTTTGTTCACCTGCACGAACAAATCAAATTATTTATTATCATAAATGCAGTAATGAAAAACCTTCCAGATGGAGTATTACAAGACATCTATTTCAATTTGAAAAATTACCGATTACGTCACCACGTCAAAACCAGTGACATAACCGCTTTGGAATATACATTCAATCGGCATTTACAAACAAAAATCGACCTCTCAGAATATTTGTGAAAAGTACAATGCTTGCGAAATATAGAATTTGTTCCATAATTTAGCCACGCACTGTATATAGCAATGGCACAGATGAAAACTTCGAAGGAATGAGCAGAAAAAAGCACCGCTCTTGCTAAAAACTCACTTTCTGACAATAACTGCAATGGCTCGCAACATATGCAGTAGTGAACGTTTGTATTCGTTCATTATCACCTTTCAGTCACAAGGAGTCGATATAATATCCTCAGCTTTACTACAGAGGGGGTGAGATAATATCCTACCACATTGTCCAAATAAATCGAAGAAGCTTGGAACTGGGATACATAGGAAAATATGAAGGACAACATAAGAAAGAACACGTCCTCAATTCCTGAGATCAATCAGAATAGAAATACCAGAACTGGTACCCTAGTCAGCATGCAGGCGCATCCTTGGAGACTGCAAATGACGAATGAAATTTGCGATCCACAAACAAATAAACTATGTGCCTCTTCAGACATAGATCGTTCTTTTGAGAACACAGAAATGATAGAGCGAATTAGTACTCAGTCTAGCAGAAGGATGTCCACAGAAAGGAGTCACTTTCACATTAATGTAGGGTCCAACGGTAGATGAACTGAGGTCTAACGGACCTCAGTTTGTCCTACTATGAATACTCCGATGGCATAATAGCAACAGGCAGTTATAAAAACTTCGACATAGTACGAAGAGGACTCAACCATACAGAGATAGAGTTTCAGTTCGTAGGACCAAATATCAACCCCTCAATCTCAAGACCATTGAAATAGATGGGCCAAATATTGCGTGGAAGACATAGGTTGAACGACTTGATCTCAACCTCGGACTCTGGAACAAACATGGAGAAGGGGTAACTATGGAGCCAAGGAAGCCCTAATAGAAACTTCACAGGAAAGAACTGCGAATGAGGCAGTTGCATGTAACTGATTAAACCAATACGAGAAAATGAGATATAAAGATGAGAACGTCACAACGGATGCAACGGAGGTGGTTCTCAGCCTCACTTCCCCACACATTCTGATGGACAGGGTGTTGAAAAGAGTAGAATGTTGAGGAAGGGAATCAAATCAGGGGCATGACCCAGGACGCCATGCCGAGAAAGTTCAATTTAAAGAATTCACTACAAATCTGAGCTGCAAGGGTAAGAGAGACCAAAACACCATTCCGAAGCTGAACAGATATGCCCACGTAGTACATATATGGCTCTTAACATCGGAAGAATGGATAGAATATATGGGCCTAAACCAAATACTCCAAAAGTCTGTGAAAATTATGCAAGCATTTTTTGAGTGGAAACAAACGCTCTGGAAAATGTATGTAGTTCAAGATCTCAAGAAACTACCACATACAGGGATCATCATCTTGTCTGAAAGTTGAGCAGCCATCAATTCTCTGAGCCCTCAATGAATCAGCTCAAAACTATTGTGGGACTGCTTAGGAAAATGAACAAACTAAGCAAGAGTGGAGAGAAGTGAAATGGCGGAAAATTCGAAGAAAAAGGGGCTGACACCCAACCTCTTTGCAGAATTAGCAATGACACAATTTTAGGAAAACTAAAAAGATAAATGGATCACAAGTAATCCAAATATTTGAAAAGATCTACAAGGGTTGAGACAAGCGAAAAACTTCTGGGAACTCACAACCACAAAAAATTCACCAAATGTATCACTTTAAGCAAAACAAACTCCGAAATGAATAGGAATCCTCACCGGCTGCAAGGACACCTGAAGAAATTGGGATAAAGAAGCAAAGTGCTGATTCTACCAGGAATATGACAACATTTTCATCCACATCCTTTCAGACTGCAAAACGCAGCACAACACCAGGAAGCATATGAAAATCTCTCCCAACTCGAAGCCTTTTCACATCCTAAACTTCACAAAAAGAATAGGATTAGAAGATCGGTTATGGACGTCAATAATAGCAAAAAAGGGACAAATTGATCTCATCGGTCGCAGTGTACCCTAACCAAAAAAATACAATAGTATGATTCTCTAGATAATCGAGGTGATTAAATACTTCAACTAATACACTCTGTTAACGTCCTCCAAGACGAGATTGAAATGGATAGAAATTAACCTCTCGTTACATGAAGTTATTCTCTTCACCGATTTCACATGGAAAATCTATATCTACTGATCTGTGAGAGCTAGCCTAGATCTCATTTTACCATAGACATCAGGATAATTGAATTCCTAAGAGTGAATTAATGAAATGAATGAATATAACGAACGTTACAATATTTGTATTCGAATAGAGCGTGATGTAACGCAATCAAATTATCCATTGGCCATACAAGAAACGACAATTCTTATAGTTAATGAATTCAGAATGTTCAGGTTGATATTGGACAAAGACATGCGATTCAGGAAAACATATTGTTACTTCACGCATGGTGGAGTTTCCTTTTAATCATTTGGGGGATTTTACCTACTTCCAGTGGTAAAGAACAGAACAGCTGGATGTGAAGTGTTATATTTTTTCCCAAGCTTGAGGAATAAATGAATGAGATTGATTCAAAATCTTCGGTTCGATTTATTAATTTCATTTCTAAATCTGCTATAATCTAAAAAAAAAAATTTATCCAGCAGAATGATCATTCATGAAAGGGCCTATTTTTATACTATTATCATTTCACGGTGGCATAGACATATGGAGTTTTGGGAAAAATTCCACCTTAATTTAAATAAAAACAATTATAATTTTTTCTCCATGTGATTTCGAATTGAATATTTTTTGAGGTCTCCGTCACCCCACATAACAAAAAGCACGCTATCTGTTCAGGAAACAATATCTATCAAATGCTAAAAAGCCCTCGGAAATAATAATAATGATCTATTTGGTGGTGGGTGATATCACCAAAGAAATCATCTCACCATGTACTTTATCAATGAAAAATGGAGAAATAACAAGAAAACTGCCAAATCATGGCTCCCATGTTGAAAGTTTCATCTGAAAAAAAGAAAGAGAGCTGATCAAACTTATGTTGGACGGTTAGAAATTCGTTTCTGGAACACTTGCCCTTTTAATTGTTAATGCACCAAAAACTTTTGTCCAATGAAAAAGATTGATTCAAAATCTTCGGTTCGATTTATTGATTTCATTTCTGAATCTCGTCTATAAATCTAAAAAAAAAAAAATTATTTCTCCAGCAGAATGAGTCATTTCCATGACAAGGGCCTATTTTTATACAATTATTATTTCACGGTGGCATAGACATATGAAGTTTTGGAAGAATTCCACCTCAATTTGAATAAAAACAAATATAATTTTTTCTCCATGTGATTTCGAATTGAATATTTCTTGAGGTATCCGTCACCCCACATAACAAAAAGCACGCTATCTGTTTGGGAAACCATATCTATCAAATGCTAAAGAGCCCTCAGATATAATAATCTATTTGGTGGTGGATGATATCACCAAAGAAATCATCTCACCATGTACTTTATCGATGAAAAATGGAGAAATAACAAGAAAACTGCTGAATCATCAAGATGAAAGTTTCATCTGAAACAAAGAAACAGAGCTAATCAAACTTATGTTTGACGGTTAGAAATTCGTTTCTGGAACACTTGCCTTTTCAATTGTTAATGCACCAAAAACTTTTGTCCAATGAAAAAGACGAGCTCCTTCCTGTCGACACGTCTTCAATAAACCATTTAGCAATATCAAAAGCAATTGTTAGTCAATAAAACGAACCTCATTTCCAAAAAATACCTACATACCTAATCAAAAGGTTCGAGAAAGAGAAACCCCATATATATATATATATAGTTGAAGAGAAATTTGTTACGAATCCCAGAGAGTCCACCATCCGCCAACAGCTGTTTCATGGTTTCCCAATCATCAGGACGACTTGTGGTCTCTTTCAAATTCCTATCAAATCTCTCGCAGTGTTAATACCTACCGGCAAGTACGAAAATGTGAGGAGCATCAAATCATAGATAGTGACACCTATAATCTGTGCGGCGAAGCTTAGACCTAGTATCGTGGAATTTTAATGGCACGAAATTTCGTGCACATTAATAGGTCACCGCCAGATGCCAGCATAGGCCATATCTATATATATATATATATATATATATATAGATATATATATTGTAATGTAATGATGAATTTTCAAATATGAATTGTTGTTATAATATGAAAATTACTAATAATGTTTGTTATTATTATTATTATTATTATTAATATATTTTTGCACCGCGTTGGGCGCAACTTGATATGTTTTGATGAATTGGAAATATTATATGTATATTGTTTTTGTATATTGAAATTGCTAATTATTTTTGGTATTCCTTGTGAGCCAAATTGATATGATATAAATAGATATTTCTGCCCCTGTATTGTATGCTGTAATAATAATTGCCAGCGAACGTCACTGTTCTCTCGTCACGCTACCATCAATTATTATTTTCCTCACCACGGCTAGACTGCAGTTGGTACGCCCTTATCTCAAGGTGGCCGGTTCAAAGCACTAGAGCCACTCGCCACTGCTGGCTAACTTCAATTTATTGAATGGTCTTTGATATGTTATTGATCATTGTGAGAAAACAAACAACAAAATATCATGAAGCAATTATCTCCTTTATTCAGGAAGACTTAATGATACCTGGCCTACGAGAAATAACTTATACTAGCGTGAATCAAACAAATATTCGCGAATAAAATAATAAATCCGGTCATGGATAGATAAACAGAACCTCACTTTTTCCGTGAGAGTGAAGTTTTCCGTTATTGTTCAAAATAGAGTGACATAAAGTTCTTCGAATGTGAAATTCGTTATTGGTGGAATAGTTCAGGACCGGAAGAGCACTATTAAAGTTTTATACCTGGTTAGAACTGTTGGTGTTCTAATTATACCATGAAACAGGATGTCTCCTCTCTCCAATCGCTGTCAGGAGTGCAATATCATGAATCAGGAACTATATAGATGCGGAAATCAGCATTTGGATCCGTGGATATGTTATCATTAAGGTAATATTGGTTTTGTTTACCAAATGATGGGATTATTCCAATTTTCTTTCAGTAAAATTTTTGCGTGGCATCCGCTTGGAAATTTATTTTCGATCTCCTCGAAGCTTTGTTTTCTATCGCCTAGCTACCTCCTTTCTCCTTGTTTTTTCATTTGAATTTTTGAATTGGTGCACTAAATTGTCACTTTTCACTGTTCATATTTATATTGCATAATTTATATATACAATTATTTTTCCACTCTTATCATTATTTTAACCCAATTTCCAATTTTTCCTGACCATCTATTCCCTGTTGGCTATTTTTTACATTTGCTGTTCTATCATTGGCTACTTTTTGTTAGCTACAGTTTCATATACTGTATGTTTCAAATTTATAAATGTGTTGATTACCGTTTATTCCTGAAAATTTTGTTAATTTAGACTTTTTATTGTCTTTTGGGCAATTATGAGTTATAATAATTTTGACAGTGTATGAAATTGATTGTTTTATGGTATTTTGACATTTTTATCCATCCATATTCTACCTAGGCTCACAATATACATATAATTTCGAAAGTTATTCACAAACAAACTCTTGAAATCATTAACCATCTAGTAATTATTCTTTTTGTGGCTTTTTCGTCTTTTAAAATTTACAACTGGCATAACATAACATAACAATATATATATATATATATATATATATATATATATATATATATATATATATATATATATATATATATATATATATATATATATATATATATATATATATATATATAGAATGGGTAGTCCTTGTTGACTAGTTAGGGACGGAACCAGTAAAAAGTGGGGTTTGCAGCAAATAAAAGAGATATATTCAAAGGTTGTCCAAGCTTTCGGAAATTTCATTAATTGTTTCCATCATCAGGGAAACTACAGAGGTGTAAAAATTAAAGTAAGTTTTCCATAAAAATATACAACACACACAACCTGTCATTTACAACCTATATTTTTATAAACAACTAATTTTTACACCTTTGTAGTTTCCCTGATGATGGAAATAATTAATAAAATTTCCGAAATCTTAGAAAACCTTAAAAGGGTTCCCTTTCATCTGCTGCAAAACCCTACTATTTACTGGTTTCATCTATATATATATATATATATATATATATATATACAGGGTGTCCCAAACTCGTTGACCTATTGGATGTTTCTGGAGAACGGAACACAGGATAATTTTGAAAATTTGGTTTTTCTGTTTTTCTGTTCCATCGATCCAAAATATTTTCAGTGCTGCGGCGTTGCCGCTTATATTGAAAAGTAGCAACAACTTCGATATTTTAAAAGGAACACTCTGTATATTATTGCATTTTTGCTTTGCTATTACTTTACGATCATTTCTGTATGATACTTCCCTATACCTATCTCAAGCGGTTTTTGAGAAATTCATTGATTTCCTTATTTTTTGTGCAGAACATAGCTTCAGTTGAATGTTTATAACTGCAATATTTCGACTCGTGCAAAACTGAAAGTTGCGGTGTAGTCCACCAATATTCTGTGCATTAGTTATGTCTAAGGGAATTCGTTCTCCATCGTTAAAAATTTGTGATTTTCCGATAAACACAGAAATGGTGAAAAGTACATTTTTTTAAAGAATCACCCTGTATATTATCAAATATCCTGAAAGACAATCGAAGTTCCCTGCAAATGATGTATTATGTTCTCATACCTAAATAGTCTAGTTTCCGAAATGAAAGCAAGTGTCTATAAAAATTTAAAATATCTGCATTTGAATATATATTATTATCCATTGTCACAGAAACACCATGAAAATCACTGCTTGTCAAACTTAAAGATTGTCTTGCTCAGGGTTATTATATATATCATACTGACAGGGTTACGGGAAACCTCCATTCCGATGACGTCTGATGTGTGCCAGAATAAGCCAGCTTTATAGAGCTTATTTTCAAATTTCGAAGAGTAGAATGGATTTATATGTCAGCTGAATGCGCCGAGTAGAAAAGATAAAAATAAAAAATACATCAAATGAATCAATTTTTGTAGAATGTTTTGTTAAGGCATCAAAGAACAACATGTGAGAAGACCAGAAAGATCCTTTCACATGGTATCAGTAATTATCTTTAGGAAATAAGTGAAAAGTAATGGAATCAAATTTGCACTTATACGTATTGTTCGTACAGCTTTTCACATTGCATGTGGTTCCCAAACTACGAAATACAAAACACCACTGGAGATATTAATCAACACACATTATTTTCAAACTGAAATGAACAAAGCGTATGAAAAACTTACAAACAAGAAGAACAAGGATAAATACAATACAAACAACTGAATTATTAGTATATGTTGGCAGCAATGGCACACTTTCCTCACCTCACGTCTGGTGACCCGAACTCTCTGATAGATGTTTTATGCCGTAACCCAGTCAGTATTATATATATATATATATATATATATATGCTTTTTTTCTGGTCACGGCACACTACTACCATCTTCATTGCCCAGTATAACAAATCGAAATAGGTAATATTAATCAATTGAAATGATCTGATTAAAAAATCAAGTCAATCTGGAATGATTCGCTTCAAAGTATTCATACTTTTGGAGATACACCTGAAACTTGAGTTTTTCTCTATTTGTCAGATGATTTTTGGTATTTTTCAGTAGAATCCGAATATGACATAATGTGTCTCATTTAAATTAAATGATTTATGGCCGTGTTCCCTAATCACCTACAAGAATATATTTTTCAGACACCCTGTATGAAATATTGTTAAATCATTCGATATTACTGAAATTACGAAATTGAATTTGAGTCCTGTATGGGTAACACATAAGGAGGAATTTGAATTCAAGTTGGTCCCATTTTGGTAGCCAACGATTACAAAGGGTAGAGGTATACGACAAGTTCCGTGAAAGTTATTTAGTATTTGTCAGTAAAATCCAAGATCAGAAAGCAATTCTGGGTGTTCTATTCGAAATTGAGAAGTTGATCTAAGTTACAAGTACATATGGCAACACTGCAACCGTGAAAATATTTTCAAATGCTAGATCGCAGTCTCTTATCGTGGAATACAAAATTTCGAGTATTTATATCTCAGACCTGCAGAAACGTCCAATAGGCCATCGAGTTTGGAATACCATGTATATCAATCATTCTTTGTACAATCAGTTCGTCATCTTATCATTCATTTACTTCAATACACTACAAAACCTTCTGCATGTTCTCGCTATAATTTGATCACATTGACCATGAAGATAAACAATTTCATCAAAACTTCTTTTGAATAGTTATTGCCTTCATTTAATTCTTTGATAAATTTTTGGTAATGAACGTGCAAACTTTTATTATGGATGCACCAATTCTCGATTTTTCATAATGACGTATTACATGACATTCAATACAAATATGGCAAAATAATCAGATTTTTATATAAACTAGCTTTTATTTCGAAAACCAGACTATTTAGATTTAGAAACATGATAGATCATTTGGATTAAACTTCAATTGTCTTTCAGGATATTCAATATATACAGGGTTTCCATTAAAAACATACTTTTCAACATTTCTGTATCTACAGAAAATCACAAATTTTGATCGACCCGTATAATGGAAAACGATTCCCTTAGACATAATGATGCACAGAACATTGGAGAACTACCAAAAGTTCAGCTTTATAGAGTCCAAATACCGCAGTAATAAACCTTCAATTGAATTTATGTTTTCCACAAAAAATATGGAAATTGTGAATTTTTCAAAAACCGCTTGAGATAGGTAAAGGGAAAAATCAAATAAAAATTATTGTAAAGCAACAGCAAAGCGAAAAACGTAATAACATATAGGGTATCTCATTTAAAATATCAAAGTTGTTGCTACTTTTCAATATAGGCGGCAACGCCGCAGCGCTAAAAATATTTTGTATCGGTAGAGTAAACCTAATTACCCTAGAAACCAAATTTTCAAAATAATTCTGTCTTGTTCTCCAGAAACATCTAAGAGGCCATCGAGTTTGGGACACCCTGTATATTTCTATTTATGTAGAGAATGTCCCAAAATTAGATACACAACTGAGTTCTGTTTTTCAACCGGCAACCCTCCATTTTTGTTACATTTTTTTTATATATAACGCACCCAGGTTTCTAAGGCTCTTCTGAAATAGTTTTTGACTTATGTCAATTTATTTGTCAAAATAGCGTCGTATATAGACCCACAGACAAAATCATATTCACAGAACCATCCAAAATAAGTTTTTTCCAGTCGAATCCTCAGGCCATAGCGAATATTTTGAGATGCAGTTGAACTCAACAAATGGCAATTACTCGACTTTTTCAGAGCAACACCCCATATATTATTGCACCATTGCATGGCCTTTTTCGAAAGCTATTTGTCGATAAAGGGTTCAGGGGGTCTATAAATTTCAAAGTTTTTTCGAAAAAAAAAGCATCTATTAGGCGAATACATGTACTTTCAGTAAATGTAGATGTCTAATTGTTAATAATGAATTTCACTCGCGGAAAATTAGTGAATACAATCTACTGTATAAGCGAAGCCGACACAAATCCTTCCTCAACAAGCAGAATCTACCATCGGCAATATCCAGAAGCAAGAACTCCATGGGTGTCTCTATTCCTGAAGTTGAGATATCGGTTTCAGCTCACTGGTAATGTGTCTTATACCAAAAAGAAAATTGTTGTTGGTCGGATTAATGGAGGAAATTAGAAAGGAAATCCCCACTCAAGCCTTAGAGAAATAGCAGCGGAAACGGATATTTCGCAAAGCAGTGTGAAGAGAATAATATTGAAACATTAAATTCACCCTCATCAGCTGAACATACATCAAGAATTGTATGGTCATGATTTTGCACATAAAGTTACGATTTGTATTCAAATGAATGGCAAGATTGACGAGGATTATAATACTGTGAACAAAATTATGTTTTCTGATGAAGCAATGTTTAAGAACAACGGGTCGGTCAACAGATATAATATGCATTAATATGCAATCGTAAATTCTCACTGGTTGAGGACGAGTGATCATCGAAAGCGATGGTCGCTTGATGTTCTGGAGGAATTTTTGGAAATCACTTTTTCCACAGAATGCGGAATGGTGGAAAATATTCACCAGAAAAACCATGTAGTTGCAACCCGATTGTGCTAGTGAATAACCATAAGATAATAATCAGATCAATCTTATCCTAAAAGTTGGATAGGCAGAGTGGGTACTATTTCTTGGCCTACCCGATCCCCAGACCTTACTCCTATATATGTCTCGAACGAAAAAACCTGAAATGAAAGGAGGTATACAGGGCCATCACATGATGTGAATTATTCAAAAATCTATTGATTCATAGCGGTTTTATGTTTGTATATACATCTTAGAGGAAAAATCCACGAATGAAAGTTGTGCAGCTCATGTAGAGCTTCGAAGCCAGTTGTGGTATGAAAATGATATATTGAGATTTTTTCCAATGTTCCAACACCCACCATTCTGAAACCACTCATCCGGGGTGGTAGACATAACGTGAAGGGAATTAAAGCGGGTGGAACTGCTCCATGCTGAGAATTGTCATTTTCAAATGGAAGATTTTTCGAGTTCCTCCTTGAAACTTCATATTCATGATTCAAATACACCCGTACTGTACCGTGCTGTATATACTAGTGAGGCTGATGCAAAACTTCTAATTTTTTTTTTTTTTTTTTTTTATGTTCTGGTTCCCACGAAAAGGGATATCCTGTAATGTTCAGAGAACATCGTGGGAACCAAGGGAAAGAAGGTAGGAGTTGGTGTTCTTCTTAAATTTCTGGAGGTTGTATGCCTCGGGGAACACCTCCCTAGGCAATGAGTTCCAAAGCCTCGCAGTTCGTTGGATGAATGAGTCTTTGGAAAGTGATGTTCTGCAGGTCTCCAAAGTGACCATGAATGGGTGTGAAGACTGAACTTGACGGGTTAATCTCGAAGAGACTGCCAAAGGAGGAACGATTGTTGATATTTCAGAAGAGCATCGCCCATGAAAATATCTATAAAATAGAGACAAATCGCCAACTTTTCTACGGTGTTCCAGACAAGTGAGCGAGTTTGTAAGCGAGGCATCACCGACGAGACGAATTGCCCTTTTTTGGACAGAATCCAATAGCTTCAGGATATGTTTAGGTGCCGCACTCCAAATATGGGAACAGTATTCCAGGACAGGTCGGATCTGTGCCTTATAGATCATAAGCAGCTGACTGGAGGTGAAATAGCTCTTGGCACGAAACAAAAAACCAAGTTTTGGGAAGCACTTTTGGCAATGGACCTCACGTGATTTTCCCAGGAAAGGTTATTGCTGATAGTAATACCAAGCATCGATATGGATGACTTCAGCGGTATGGTTACTCCTGACAAAGTTATGTTAGGCACAGTGAGATCGGCTTTTCTAGAGAAAAGACATGCTTGTGTTTGTTTGCATTGAATTCCACCAAGTTATTGGATCCCCATTCGAGAATTGTTGCTAAGTCCATATTTATATTGTTAACATTTCTTCCTCGTTCATTTCTGGTTTCACGGGCTGATATAGGGACCCTGGAGAAAGCGGTATGGAGGGTACTATCATCGCAAAGCTGTGTACAGGACATGAAGTTGCTTTCAACAGGTCGTTGATGTGAAGTAAAAATAGTGTTGGTGCTAGAATGGATCCTTGCGGAACACCAGCATTTATGAGTAGAGTGTCAGATGAAACTCCATCGACCACTACATGGAGAGACCTGTTTGAGAGAAAACTAGCAAGCAGAGAACACAGCTGAGGGGGCAAGCCATAAGATGGAAGCTTGGCGGGGAGTCCCTGGTGCCAAACTCGATCGAACGCCTTGGAGATATCTAATGCCACAGCTAAAGTTTCTCCATACTTTTCAATAGATAGCTGCCATATATGTGAGACGTATGCGAGCAGGTCACCAGTTGATCTCTGATGGCGGAAGCCATATTGCCTATCATTGATAATTCCTGAGTCTTCCAGATATTTCATGAGCTCGATGTTGATGGCTTTTTCCATGACCTTTGAAATAATAGATAGCAGTGCGATAGGTCTGTAGTTGCTAGGTAGGGTCTTTTTTTCCTTTTTTAGGGACTGGCTGTACTCTTGCAATTTTCCAATTGGACGGAAATACTCCCAAATTGTAAGAGTGGTTGAACAACTTGCAAAGAACAGGTGTTAGTTCGGGGGCACATTTCTTGAGAACAATCGGCGGGATTCCGTCAGATCCACAGGCTTTGTTGGTGTTGAGACCCAGCAAAATCTTTCTGATAGTACGTTGGCGAAAGGTGATCTCGGGCATGGGACTGTCAATATGTGTAATGTTCGGGGGTTGTTTTCCCGAAGAATCCAGAGTGGAATTTCCAACAAATAGATGCGCAAAGATATTGGCTTTTTCCTGGGCAGTCGTTGCTAGTGTTCCATCTTCTTTGGTTAGGGGAGGAAAAGAGCTGGAAGTGAAGTTTCTTCCCACAGCTTTGGCGAAAGACCAAAATGAACGGGATCCGTTGGGACATTCAACAAGTTTTGATCTTATTTTTTTTTTTTTTTTTTTTTTTTTTTTTTAAATAAATAAAGTCAATTCTTCGAAGCTCATCCTAACATATTACTCGCTACCATCTACACAGTAGATCAAGTATCGACACGGAATTGTTCCAAACTTACATACACTCGAAAACTTCTGGAACGGTCAAACATCCAAGAAGTTTTAACAGGGGAACTTCTGGATTGAAGTAGTAACATCATCCCAACGACTGGTTATTTTATCTTTCCATTAATTTACTATTATGTTTTGCAACGGAGATTCCAAAGAACTAAGAAAAATCAGTTTGAGAAACAAACGAAAACGGTCGAGGGCAAACCTAGCATAAAGAGTGTTTTCGTATCGTTTGTGTGCTACTTTTCTTGAACCTGTAAACGAAGCATTTTTTCAAGCTCCGTTACTAAGAACGGCTTATCAAAAGTTTGCAGTAACTTTGGTACGTCCCTGCCCATTTCGGGGATCAATATTGATCATGGTCTAGCAACAAACTAATGCCCTTTATAAAATGAGTGTGAATATACAAAGCTATTGAAACAATCACAAAACCAAGCCAATGAAAGTGGTGATGCCTTTTGCATCGTACAAAAACACTAAAAGACTTTTATGATGGTAGCAAAAATTAATTTTATATTAGTAACAACGTAGTATGTTTTTTAATGGGGAGACTGAAACATAAGCTTCTTTTTGGTCCAGTTTTCATGTCAATCAGACAAAAAGAGCGTCTTTTTCGATAGGGTATATGTCCGATATTTCTTCTGAATCCGGTGGATATGAAAGCCAGTTTCAATTAGGATCGCTCCCTTTACTTCCTGTCGAAGAGCGGGTGCTCTTCACTTCCAGTCCGAGAACAACCCCTGTTGGCTTCCGTTCCGAATAATTTTTTTTTATTGTTCTGCAAGTGGTGACCGTCAGAAGAATAGTTTTCCGAAAAGCATGAGCATTCATGCAAAAGTTTTATTCTAGTGAGGTAACCGTAAGTGAGACATTGTGTATAAACTTTCGATTACCTGTTGACTTGCTTGTATCAGTGATACCTTCATAACGATATTTCCCTGTGCATATTTTTACCCAATGCATTTGATAGACGTTCGAGTGTATCAGGTTAGCGAAAGGCCTGATTGATTTCATTTCATTCATTGAAAATATTCAATTGAAAGTGCGATTCTGCTGTGGGAATAATTTAATCGCACAGGTGTGAAATATTCCAGTCCCGTTACTTTCATGATGAATCAAGTTATGCATTGAGTTGTTATTTCGGATTAATTTCTGTCTTGGGGTATTTTTGTGTAACAAAGAATTCATATTAATATTTCCTATCACTACGATCGCAGGCTGTCACCAGTTGACCGTCGTAACTTCATTCATTTTGTATTAATTGACAATCTCACCGTACTCGGGAGGATTGCCACCGGCATTTGTTTTATTTTTGACTCTGGCAGGTATTAAGAGTATACTAGCATTCAATATCGCCCTGGTAATTGATTGAACAACATATCATATTCACCATTTTGTATCTATTTTGCATATCCTCTAGCAAGGGATCGATGAACCACACGATCCCACAGCGCCTCGAGTAACGTTCTTGGGTGTTGTCGGGGGTAAAATATGTCAGTTTTTCTAGCTGCTTAGTTATGCTGCAGAGTAACGTTTGTTTATCTTAAAAAGGCCATTTATTACGAGTAGCCCCGTGAAGTTTTTTTGTTTGAAGATGAATTTATAAAGTCATGAAGTTGAAGTGAGTGAATTTAATTCCCACAAAACCACCATGAAAATCACTTTCTGAACTTAGATTGTGAAAATAATAAAATCGGTCTCCGGGGTGACAAAGTAAGATATAGCGAGCATCTCGCGAAGAGATTGTGTTATTATATTATGTTAGAGGTGTTCTAGTTTATGTTCATCGTTGGAACTGTTGGAACTTATATTGTTGGAGGTCTCATAACCTTGTGTAATAAATTCAGAATTGTGAAAATTGAATAGGTTGAAGTATAAATAAAATTGTTATATTGTGGTCACATTTGGAAACTCCTATGGAAAGTACCTTCCCCTCTCCAAACCTATGAACTATAGAATCAGAACAGTGTTTAAATTGGGATGAAGACAGGTCGGTCGGACTGTCTGTACAATCAAAAACAACCGTAGTCCAGTCCCACGGAGATTTCAATTGAGAGAAATACCAGACCCCTGGACATATATGTATCTCCATCTTTTGCTGCCCCTGGTAAGTGGAATAAACCACTATAAAATATGGCGCCCCAGGGTGAGAGTTGAGTTTGAAAATAGTTTGGAAAGTGTTTTGGCATCATGAATAAAATAACGCGATTGGGATGATATGTTATTATTTCCCGACTCTAGAAAATTGTTTTGAAAACCATGGTGAATCTCCTTTGAATTTTTTAAATAATATTTCAGTATGTGGGAGTTTCGACAAACAATATTTGTTTCGAAACCAGAAATAATCTGTACTCTCTTTCAGAAAACATTCTTTTTGCCTCATTCATCTATATGAGTTCTTGATTAAGACTGAATTAGAGAATCAAATATCTATCTGAATGAAATGTAAAGTTTCACTTTCAGATTTTTTTCTTCTGAGTTATGGTCCCTTATCGATTTCTATCAGTTCAATTTCCAGTGTTACTTTAGCCGGGAAAGTAGTTTTTTCTGTTAGATAATCCAAAAAATAACTTCATTATTTTAGTGGATTTTTAAATTTCCAAAAAGTCCTTCTATTCAATGTCCAATTGAGATTGTTTCCCCCCAAAGGTTTTCTTGAACGATGGAAGATAGTGATAATGAAATAATGAACAGAAGGAATATCGTGTTCATTATTTCGAACAAAACATACTTGGTCTTCCTTTTTCATATACATAAATGAATTCTGGATCACACATTTCATCTACTTTTTCGACTTCAATTTGCTCTCATCAAACATTCAAGAACAAAATATGATTCCAACCACTGAACGAGTTCATCAAAATTCACAACTATACCAAGTTCCAGTCACCAAGTAAGTATGAGTTCCAGTTACCAAGTAAGTTGTGTAAGTAAATAGGTAAGTGTGAGTTCCAGTTACCAAGTAAGGATGGAATGAGTTGAATCACTGGATTGATTTTGATTATTTTGTTTCTGTTCCTCATTGGACTGTAACTTTTTTTTTTTTTCATCGAGTTCAATTAATTTTTGTTTATCTTCTCTTTTTCGTGCCTTCTACTAGCAATTGGAAATTATCACATTGATCAATCTTTTCTTCAATTAACAGGTTGTCTCAAATTATCCATGATTTTTACAAGCCGCTAAATATACATTATGTTTGATTATAATTAATGTTCAACTGTTAACAGGATATGTTCCATAATTTTTGTATATATATCTTTCTTTTTTTTCTTAAGCTCAAGCGATCCAAATTTTATGAATCTATTATTGTTCGCTAGTACTTTGAGACTATCACTATTATTGATTATTTTTATAAGCTGCTAAATACAGTATATTAAATTTTTTTTTTTTTTTTTCCCCTTTTCTTTTGTCTTTATTTTTTTTTATTCAATTGTATATTTTTTTTTTAAATTTAACTTGATATCACACTGTCATACTTGGATCCAAAAAGCTTGGATCCGCAATTTGTTCTGTTTTATAATATCTGCATAAAATATTCTTTGTTATTGGATTTGTATTTTTTTGCGTTTTTACTTAATATTTGGGTTTGTTTGTTAATTTCTCATGGTGCTCTCCACTACAAAAGTTTTATAACCAAGTGTCAGTGAACTTGGGGAGAAGCAGATATATATGAGTATATATAACTGTTCTTTTTTTTTGCCCAGTATTATTTTCTCTCGATAAGTTCCACCGATTATTTCCTCACTCTCTATTTTCCTTTTGTAGACTATCATCCGGTTCTTTTTCTCATTGTTTCTTTTTTTCCCTTATTTTTCTTCTTTTCTTTCTTTACTTTCCCTCCTTCTCCCAGATGATGCTGAATGTTTCTCATATGAATGTAAGATCTCTCATCCCACATTTTCCTAAATTTCAAAACCAGATTGTTGACGCGGACTGCAATATTGTTGGAGTTACAGAAACTTGGCACAGCGATGGAATTTCTAGCAACATGGTAGCTTTAAACGGATATACGTTTGTTCGTCAGGATAGACCTACCAGAGGCGGCGGCGTGGGTATATATGTAAAAAATATTTTAAAATATGACACTTTATTCTCTGAATGTGATGATATTATAGAACACATATGGATTAAAGTTTCGCTTGGCAAATATGTAATCGCAATAGGGACTGTTTACAGGCAACCTAGTGGCAACAATTTGAAGTTTTTGGATCATTTTGGTAATATCCTAGAAAATATTTCTTCTAATTTCGATTATATTATTTGTACTGGTGACTTCAATATCAACATTCTAGATACAGACGCCAACATCACTATACGTTTCAATGATATTCTAGACACATTTGGCTGCAAACAATTGATCAAAGTACCAACACGTGGTCCCTCGTTACTGGACTTGTTTATAACAAATTTTGATACTGAGCAATGTGAGAAAATGGTCGGGGAAGATATGATAACTGATCATTCATCGATTAACTGCAAAATAAACTTGGAATCTATGCGCCCCAGTCAAATAAAACTCTGACATATAGATCTTCTTTTGATATTGAGCATGAACATTTTCAAAACGACCTTCAGTCACAGCCATGGCATTTTATTTATGATACGGATGATATCGACAAAAAAAAATCTTTTTTGAATTATAATATACACACATTACTTGACAAATATGCACCCATGAAACTAATGTCACAAAAAAAACAAGTTATTATTCACCTTGGATAACTGATAACATTGAAATTATGCAGAAATATAGAGATAAGGCCCTGCAAAAATTCAGAAGAATTCAGCTACCTAAACATTGGTCTTATTTCAAACAATTAAGGAACTTCACCACTAGTGCCATTAAATCTGAAAAAAAGGCATATCTGAACTTTAAATTGCAAAATTGCAGTTCGAGGGATAAATGGTTAGAACAAAAAAAACTTAACATATCCAACAAAAAATATGTTGAAATTCCTGCACATCTAAATTCCGTCGAGGAGCTAAATAACTTTTTTACAAACGTTACAAGGGACTTACCAGTCGACAATAACCTACTTAATTTTTATAAAAACAATAGAATGAATGATATTAGCATCGAATTCAGATTCCAGCTAGTAAATGAAGAAACTATGATTGATATCATTAATGATATTGGTAGTAGAGCATTTGGAAATGATGGACACAATATTATCCTTATCCGGTTATGCTGTCCCCTAATCTTTCCATCATTGTCCACATTATGAATGAGTGTTTGTTGAAGGGATATTTTCCAACAGACTGAAAATTTGCTAAAGTAATTCCACTGCCTAGAATCAGTTCACCTAAAGAGTATAGTGATCTGAGGCAGATTCGTGTCTTACCTGTTCTCTCTGAAGTTTTTGAGCGGGCAATCGAATCTCAGATTAGAGACTTCGTTAGTAATAATAATATTTTACCTATCAAGCAATCTGGTTCCAGAAAGGACTATAGCTGTGCCACGGCACTTGCAGATGTCGTTGACGATTTATTGAAAACCATTGATGAAGGCAAAATATCGGTGCTGATATTGTTGGACTTTTCGAAAGCCTTCGACATGTTAAATCATGATATTATCTTCTGAATGGCCGTAAACAAATTGTACAAATCGGTACTCAAAAATCTACTTCCCAGAAAATTACAAGTGGAGTGCCTCAGGGTAGTATTCTTGGCCCATTATTCTTTAGTCTGTATACATCACTCCTCCTTGATTCGCTTAAGTTTTGTAACTATCACCTTTATGCGGATGACACGCAGCTATATTTTTCTTTTCAGTATCCTGATGTATCCGAAGCAATTCAGAGCATTAACAGTGACCTGGAGGAATTATCCAATACTTTGAGGTATCACTGTCTGAAAATAAACCCAAAATGGTCAACAGCTCTTTTATTTTGTAATGACAACACTTTAGCACTTATTAAAGATAGAATCTTACTTGAAATTGCAGGTACCTCAATTACAATCAAAACACATTGGAACAATGTTGGTCTATTCCTTGACACTAAATTAAGATTCAAAGAACATATATCTTCTAAACTCAAAATTGCATATGCCACACTGAAACTAATTTATTCTCAACGACAATTTCTCTCGTGTGAACTGAATTTTTTTTATGTGATTCACTTGTATTATCACACTTCAATCACTGCGATGTAGTTTATGGCCCCTGCTTAGACAGTGAAGAATCTAGACGAATTCAGAAACTTCAAAATTCTTGTGTCCGACTGGTTCATGGAATAAGAAAATATCACCACATCTCCGGGAAGTTTAGGGAAATGAAATGGTTGAATATGTATAACCGTCGAACTGTACATTTTGAATGTTTAGCCCATGAAATCTATATGACAAAAACACCCCCCTACTTACATAACAAACTTACTTATAGAAAAGATGTTCATAATTTGAATATCCGAAAAATAAACCCTTCTTCGTGTGCCGAGGCATGAGAAAATAATTTTCAAGAGATCGTTCGCCTATGGCGTCGCGGTCTGTGTCAACGATTTGCATAGATTAGATCCTTATTCATTATCATCCTCTACAAAATCATTCAAAGTTGAATACAGAAAATATATTTTATCATCACAAAAAATAATCCTACAAATGTATACACGTTTCTTTCTTCCACCCCTCCTCACCTATTTTCTCTCAATCTCTACTTTCTCCCTCTCTAGTTCTCTCTTTTTCCCTCCCTCTAGTTCTCTCTTTTTCAAATATAATTTGCTACACAAATTCAGTTACTCGATTTGTTCACTGGCACTGGTGGAAGAACAGGGGTGGATGCGTCCACATTTGAACCAGTTGTAGACATTTATCCATATGTCAAAGATTGTTATAACTCTGCAACATTATTATATAATATGTAGATAATACATTTATTATTATTATTATTAAGTTTATATAGGTTCAGATTCTAGAACCCTGCGACAGATTCAATGAGAGGAAGGCACCAGGTGAAATCATAAGAACTTCGTCTTAGGTTTGTTAGTTTATCCACTGAATAGAACCAATCAGAAACTGGTGGAAACCATCATGCATGGGTTGAATAACAATAATTGCAATCACCTCTTAGTTTTGACATCTTCAAAGCTTTGGACTACGAGTGCATGCTTAAAAGTAATCAACTTAGGCAAAGAATACGACTTTCCTCAGCAAAACTCAATGTATTTTCGAACAAAATGTTTTGATACATTTCGTCCACCGATTCCTCTATTTTTCGATAACTCCTATAATATGATATCTGCGATGACTACCTCATTCCTTATTGTCAAGAGAGAGCAAATGCGGCACCCTTCTAGCAACGAGCTCCCTCATTCTCAAATATTTATGAAATATTTTCTCCAGTCATTGAAATTGATTGCTTGAAGCCTCAGAAATTCCGTACACTTTCACTCGTCAGTTTTCGATTGCCATACCATAGATTTTATCAACCATTTCTGGTGTGATGACGTATTTTGGAGGTCCTGGATGCTCATCCTCCAAAATGTTCCTTCGACCGTGCCCAAGTCCCCATAAACACATCGTGTCGTAATTATTCCAGTTCTTTTTCTCAATACTATTAACTACTGCATGATATTTATTTATTCAAAAACTAAATAACCACTTCGATACTGGTGACGCCATCTCTTTTCTAGAATGATTACTTTTCAGCATATCCTCCTATATATGGCACGGAGGTCTTTAACATGAACTCTCTGATTTCCATCTGCCTCTAGGCTTGGTTGTGTTAATTAAATACTTTCCTGTTTGGTAGGACATTCCAGGTCAGCGCTAAAGGTAACTCCCCAACTGAGGAGGAATTTCAACAGAAATCCCTCAGCGAGTAATATGATTTCCAAAGCGCTTCCTTTATCCTACTATCAGTAGGAAAATAGCGACGGATTTGTCTGTTCATGGGGATGTGAGTCAACCCGCTAGCGCTCATCTAGTGATGGTCATTCGTGGCCAGCCATGAAATTATTTTTTTTCCTTAGGAATAGGAGGATTTATTATGTCATGAATGTGGATCTAGGTATGCATAGTGCAATATATGTGTCAAGAATTTTTCCGGCAAAACTCAACCCGCTACTACACGTATCGTGAATTTCTATAAAATATTATATTTCGATGCTACCCAAATTCTAACAAGATGTTTATTTCAGTCGATATTGTCAGACATAAATCAACCTTCTACCACCCCTAACAGGATTTTCAATGAATGTATTCTATTCCCATAAAAACACATTGATCGAGATACTCCGTCCAAAATAAGTATAGTTTCAGGTATCTATTAGTCTAGATTGCCAGATACATTGATTTATCGGTGGTCAATACCATCGGCCTACCAAAGATTCCGTTGTATACAAGCATCACTGATGAAGTAATTTCCAAGGAATATGAAAATTAACTAGCGACACGTTGTGATACCTGCCTCGGTACCTTAGTCATAAGGAATTTGAGCGACGTAATTCGCAAATATCTGAATTTATTATTATTGTAGTCTATCTCTAGAATCCAAGAACCAGTTTTTTTTATTTGTAGATGGGGTTTGTGAACACATCATTCATAGGACACCCACCTCATCGTTATAATAAATATAATAAGTAGACGAAACACAAGTTGTTTTCCTGAACCTAACCGCCGTCCATTCTCAATGCGACGGCATAATATAAAAAGCGAATATTGAGAAAAATCAGGGATCAGTTTTGAGAAGTCAGTCAGATCATTTCAAACATTATATTTAGTGAAATGTAGCTAGTTCAGAAATAGAAGTGAGTCATCATGTAGTTTCGAGAGATTTTTGCAATCATTTGGTCGGTAGTAAGACCCATCAATTAATTGAGTTGAAATGATTCAACTCATTGTATCCAGAGAGTCTATTATATCATAATAATCAATAATACTTTATTTCTGAATTTTTTACAAGCATGGAAATCGTCAAATACACAAGTAAAACTGGGAGTTGAAAAATCAAGTGATAAAATATGGAATATACATGTGAAAATATATATATATATATATATATATATATATATATATATATATATATATATATATCGAATGTACATAAAAAAATAATTCAATAGTAGTGGTAGGAGATAATCATATGAAACACTCAAGAAATATATAGTATAAACAGTAAAATAGTAAACAAGCAAACAATCATGATGTCAAGCAGCCAGATCAGTTTGAAAATATTCATCTAGTGAATAAAAGGCATTTTTGTAGAAAGTACTTTTAACGCTATTTTTGAAACTGATGGGATTAGAAATTTTCTTAATGAATATTGGAAGATTATTGAATATTTTTATAGACATAATATGAGGTCCGTTTGATACAGATGTTAATTTGTGAACAGGAATTATCAGATTATAATTTTGTCTAAGAGAATAACCAGCGGCTATGCGGAAGTTGAAATTTGTAATTAGTGAATAACTGCTCACAAGAATCATCATATTTTTTTAAACACATGGTTCTTAATATCTTTTTTTGCGAAATCAACAGATCATTCAATCTACTGCAGTTATCGTAGCAGGCTCAGCAATAATTTAGACTTGAGTGGACATAGGCATAATAGTAGCTTAATGAAATATTAATGGGGACAAAATTTCTAAGATTCCAGATAACGAAACAATGTTTGGATAATTTATTAGAAATAGAGTCAATATGATCATTCCAGGATAATTGGGAGTCAACCCTAAGAATTTGACTGATTGTTTCTGCACGATAGATTCAGTATTTGCTTCAACCAATATACTACAATCCATTTCTGTAAGCGAGAAAACAATGGTATTTGTTTTGTTGCTATTCAGTGCGAGGCCGTTTCTGGAGCAGTAATTGAGCACATTTGCAGCTGCAATACCTGCCTGGTCAGATAACCCTTCACATAAAGCAGAACTCAATATGAAGGACGTGTCATCAGCACACTGTACAGTACAATGTTGTTGAATAATATTGGAGATATCGTTAACGAATAAAAGGAAGAGAGTAGGAACCAGGACACTACCTTGGAAAATACCTGTTGAGATGTTACGATTATCAGAATGATATATACCCGATTCGAGCCTAACCTTACCAGATTGTGACCTGCAAGTCAGATAAGTCTCAATCCATCTGAGACTTTGGCCGCGTACTCCAATGTCATAAAGTTTATCGAGGAGAAGTTGATGACTGATGGTGTCAAATGCACGTGACAAGTCAAAAAGAATACTGATCGTTTTTTTGCCATTTTCAAATTTGGATCAAAACCTGATTAACCAGAGAAAGAGTGGCATCTTGGGTTGACGAACCAGCTTGGAATCCATATTGGCTCTTAGAGAGTAGGTTATACTTTTTACAGAAGGATACAAGTCTGTTGAAATAGGATTTTTCGAAAATTTTTGAAAATGAAGACAGCAATGCAATACCTCTGTAGTTGGAGATTGAGTGCTTATCATTTTTCTTTTGAACAGGAACCACAATAGTATGTTTGAGACACGAGGGAAATTAACCCTCAAGGAATGACAAATTGAGTAGGTATGTAAGTGGTTTGATGATTAGTTCAGCAACAGTCAACAAGTCTCTACCAGGCAATTCATCTATGCCGCTAGAGTTCTTAGACGATATAGACTTGATAATATCAAGAAGTTCAGTTTCGTCGGAAGGATGAAGAAAAAGCGAGTTTGTTTTTATATCGTGATGATCTTCACCAGCAGGCTCAGTATCATTGATAAGAGATTGTACAGAGTCAAGAAAAAAATCATTAAAGACTTGAGGAATTACAGGGCCACCGTGAAGCCGACTTCCATCATCAATTTCGAAATAATTCGGTAAACAATTTCCACACTATTGGATGACGTATTCTGTTCAATTAAATTCCAGGCAACTTTAGATTCGTTATTAGCTTCTACAGGATTTTATATTGCTCATTATTGACTTCATCAAATCGAATTCTGTTCAGATTGAAAACATCACGAAGAAGTATACCTTCATTGATGATTTCATTGGTGATCCAGGGTTTACCTTTTGGAAGTTGGGTGTTACTGATTTTACGTAGAACAGGCGAAAACGCTTTGTCAAATAGATCGAGGAATGAGGAGTAGAATTTGGAGAATTTTGTGTCGAACTCAATGTTGTTTAGATATACAAAGTTCCAAGATTCACATGACAGTAAAGTTTTGAAATGATATTTGTTTTGGTCACTGAACGTTCGCTTGAGAGTGTAATGGGGCTCATCGATATTGCAAGATTCAATTGAAGGTTTAATAATTTGGAGTGCATGGTCGGAAAAATCGGGATGAATGACAACAGAGGGAATTTGGCAAGAGGTGGACGAGAAAATATTATCGACTGTAGACATACTATTCCCCTGTATTCTCGTGTAATCAAAAATACATTGATTTAATCCATATGAAGCTAGTAGATTGCGAAGGTACTTTGCGTTTCTGTCATTGAAATTTACGTGAAAATTAAAATTGAAGTCACCACAGATGAATGCCATAGATTGACATTGCTTTCCAAGGAATAAATCTGAAAATGCATACATTTTAGATAGAAACATTTTACTGTCAGTGAAGGGAGGTCTATAATGACAGCTGATGAGGAATTCAGTATTGTAAGCAGTTTTTTCAGTAGCAGTATATTCAAAAATATTTTGGACTTTATCGATATTTAAGCGAGATATTTTGAAGTTGTGATAAGATTTGACGAATATGGCAACTCCACCACCATCTTTGTCCTTTCTACAAAAATAATCAGTGAGGATATAAAAATAGAGATTTACTGAATTAATTTCATGTTCACTGCACCAGGTCTCTATTGAAGGATAATCGAGTGATTGCCATAAGAAGTCGAGTTTGTAAGTTTTTTGTTTACTATGAATGTTGAGATGAAAAATCACAAGATTTGTTGAGTTAGGTCAGTGATCATGAGATATATCGTAATCAGAGTTTTCACGGAAAAAACATAAATTCCTTGATTAACACATTTTCAGGCCAAGGGTCACTCTTCAGGATCAGCTGCTTCAGGGACTTCGAGACACCAAGTTTGAATGAACTGTTTTTTTCCTGGTATTCCACCTGAAGCACTTTATATCTTGATTAGGAAAAGACTCGTTGAGGAAGGACAGCATCACTTCATTATCAATATTACCTTTGATTTCACCCACGTACAACCATTTCAAATCATTGTCACTGGTGACGCCCTGTATTTTATGATAAGTTCTTTTGCTTGAGCCAGTGAGTAATATTTTGTTATTGTTCACTGGTCTATCGACAGCTGATGGAAAATGGAAGTCAATCATTGAATAGTGTCAGTAAGCGTAAATGAAGTGAGTTTCAAATCACTGTGTGACAAAATCAGTTCTTCAGAATGAACGAGTACTCAATGAAGTTTTTGGAATGTTTAGTCATTGATACAAATACGAGTTTAACCAAGAAGTATAAATAGACATACATGAAGAAGCGCGGATTGGATGGGTAAACGAATAAAAATAAATGAAACCAAAGGAAACTAATTCAACTAAAACTTCAAGTGTGCAGAAATCCTAGAGGGCAGACAAAAACCAACATGTATATCAAGTAATAGTATCTTGGTGGTTATATTTGGCAATTAGCATAGTTCACTGTAGAACTGCTCATGTTATTACAAATTCACATATCATATGTTTCTTTGATTCATTTTCCACTTGAATGAAGTTAAACAATCGGTACATTTTAATTTTGGAGTAGTGGAGGGTTGAGAAAAGTATCACGAATTCAAAAACTAATAATCAATTAACATACGAGTGAGGAAGTTGATTTAGCCTCTCAAATTAGCTTTCGAGTGGATTTCTAAGAATTTTTTTACAAATTGTATAGTTTGTCCGTGTATCGCTTCACCAACTTGGCGATAACCGAAAGTGGGCACTGCAACGTGCCAGTTTGCAGAATATGTGGAGCAGAAGAATATAATTATTTTCACGCATCGTTGGGCCATCTATAAAAGTATAGGATAAAGCAGTACTTCAAAATTCACATCGGAGTAAAGTCACTGGGATACATACCAAAAGCATGGAGATCAATTACAGTCGTCTTCATTTCCATACCTGTAAGAACTGGACAGGGTGGAGCGAAGGCACTGGAGCCATTGGATCTCATGTCATTTATGCTTAGGACGCAATAATTGTATTTTGAATAGGCAATTATGGATAAAGAGTTGGCAAACCAACCTCAACACAAGGACCTATATGCAAATCTACAGAAACAGCATCACACCAATTCGTAGAGAAGGTGGAAACTGCTCTGAAAAACAAAGAGGTCTTGCTGGGTGCATTTCCTAGACATCGGAGGAGCATTCAATAATACATCTCCGCACTGAATCTCAGGGGCATTGAGAAGAAAATGCATCAATGAGTCCTGCTGCAAATGGATAGAGAGAAAGACTTATCTATTTTTCTCTAGTGGCAGCCAAGGTCATCAGGGGCTCTCCGCAAGGGGGTGAACTGTCTCCACTGTTCTGAAACCTGGTGTTGTAAGACCTGCTTATCGCACTAGAAAGGAATAGACAAAAAACACTTGAGTACGCAGGCGACATAGTCATCATGGCCCAAGGAACCACAGTTAGGGACAGAATGCAAACGACCCCAAATCTGGTCTGTACATGGATTAATGAAGGGGGGGTGTAATCTGCCTCTCCAAATCAATCTTTCATCCGTAGAAGGAAGCTAGAGTATCTGAGACCTCTCACCCTCCAATGAATCAACATCCAGCTGTCGAGAGAAATTAAATAACTCTGGGTAATCCTAGACTCGAAACTGACCTGTAACCAACAACTGGCAAAGTGAAGAAGGAAGCCGTGGTGGCATTAATGGTAGCCAGACGAGTACACGGATAAAGGGGCTAGTCTCAAAAGGTGTATTGAAATACAATATTGCGGTGAAACCATGATCCTATGCATCTTGGATGGTGGACAAAAATAACCAAAAATAGTGGCTGCGTTGAGCAAAGTACAAACTTGCCTGCATCAGCATAACGGGGGCTATAGAAAGAACACCAACAGCAGCCACGGAAGCACTACTGGCCACAGCCCAATGAGGAGACCTGCACAATGTGAGGCTGTACAACGGATAACTTTTCTGCACACAATGCAGCAAAGGCTTAACATATATTGTCAGAATGTGAGGCACAAGACCGTTAAAAGACAAGCAATATTTGGAGATACAAGGCTACCCCCGAAGAATACAAGAGCCAACCGGTGAATAATATATACAGACTGGTGCAGGGGACTAGGGTTACGGAGTGGGTGCTGTGAAACGATACCGGAAGGCACAAAAAGCCCAAGAGTCTGAGGTGCAGCTGGCGTCTAGACCAGCATCCCAAAAAGGAAAAAACAATAGAAACATTCTGTAGATTCCTAATTTTAAAACTGAAAACGATTGAGGTAATTTTATTGACGTGAGAATCATTAAAATCGGCCCACGCGTTTGGTCTCTAGTGCGTCATAAGGAACAAACATATACAAACATAGGCTGATAGACACATTACCTCCTTTGCGTCGCGCAGTCGGGTAAAGATCGAATTTTATTCGAAAGTAGATTGTACAGAAATATGTTCGAAATTTGGGTGGGAGCGCAAAAATCTATTCTGAATATTGAAAGTTCGGCTTGAACCGCGTTCAGAAATTTGATAAATTCGACGTTTCTCGAGGAAAATAGAAAAAAAAATATGAATTATTGATTGAAGTAATAGAGAAGAGTGATTTCCAACCGAGGTCTCAAACTGCCTACTTCTCATTTGTAGTCACTTAGGATTTTGTGGCTCGACTCTGAGGTCTCAATCTACCCTAATCCCAAGTCTCGCCCAAGTCTCCTTCTCAGGTCTCAATCTGCCTTCTCCTTCGAAGGAACTGGGAATCAGAGGATGGATGTGCAGTATTCATCTCAGGTAAATTCAATGTCGGACACAAGTTGATGTTCGTAAACTCGGCAGGTATCTAGTCCCATGTATTCCTAGGACATCGGTGCATTATTTCATTATTCTCAAAATACATGAACCACACATTCCTCTCCGTTCAATTGATAGTCTTTCGATCATCAACTTACAAAATTGACGAATATCTAGCACTCTGCAGCTTCTAGCTGAATAAGCTTCATCATATGAGCGCAACTCATTTCCACAGACGATTAAAACCATGCTCGTTTATCGATTTGCCTAAAAATGCAGGATTTTGGAGAATGCCATTTCTGAAAATCAAATTTTTGTATCAAAATGGCGGAGAAATGAACTTCCAATCAAGATGGAAATATAAAAAAAAATAATAAAATCACAATGAGGAGGAAACAAAATTCGACTCACGCTTCAGACAAGAACATATGAAAACCTAATGAGGAACAAAAACATAATAAATAAAAATCAAAAAGAGGGGAAAAAATCCAAAATTATTCATTTTAAGAACACCGAAATGGAACAAGACAGGGAAAGAGGGAATTAGCGATAAACGGAATCGATCAACATAGATATATGTACAAGCAAAGCAGAAGTAGAACAAAGGAAAAGGGAAAGCTGGTATGAAGCGGATTCCGGTAGGCTGCAGAAGAAAAGAACTTGTGTCTACAAATAATAATAAAGGAAATATCACATACTGAAAATACAGTGTAGAACAGAGAAACGAAGGAAACAAAGAAATAATTACTACTTGATTTGGAAAAATGATAAAAGATTATGATGGTTCTAGTCGAGGTTTCGTCCGCTCTCTACACACCGGTAGTCTTTCTGACTAACTGAAGACGCTACCGCCTTGCCACAAGTTTGTGTACAAGGTCATCGATGTTGTAATGATTTGAAGCAGTAGTTTTCCTGACGTCAGGAAGTTTCAGAAACGAAGACTGAATAAACATGAGAAACACAAAGACTCAATACTTGGAACTATTCACAACTAGGTACTGACCGTTTCACGATCTGGATATTGAATAATGTTCTTATTCATAATATTAACAAGATTACCTCGAAAGATTTGGAATAACTGCAGTTTTTTTCTATAATCATAGGGCCATAATAACATAGTTTTGCATTTATAAATGTAGAATTCTGTTTGAATTTCTGGAAAAAACGTTTTGTATATTATGCAAGCTACTATTTGGAATCTATGGAACGAATTTTCAAATGCAGGTGGACCTTGATCCCTTCTTATTTTTCCTACAGTGAAAGGTAAACCACAAAAATGATTATATCATCAATCAATATGTAGCTTTGACTCTCAGAATGTATCCAATTCCGATAAGATAAGTTTTGTTCTGTTCGAATGATTTGTATGTAACTACTTCCTATCCAGTCGATATTATAAGATATCAATCCCAAATTTTTCTGATGATATTTTTTGCACGAGTCTTTTCCAATTCTCATTGGAACATTCGAAGAAATTTGCCAAAGTATTTCAAATATGTCCCTTTCAGGGTATGATTGATTATAATTTTATATGGTTCATCAATAACAGTATGGTTATTGTGGTTACAAAATGTTTCGCAAGCTTCCACTAGTTCTGAAATTTGATATATTATTGTGTTGTACTTTAGAACGTGACCTCGACCGTGAGCACATCCATACATTCCCTTCAGGATTGCATAACTTCAAAGCATTTCCAGTTAGTATTCTTGTCTCATCTTCATGTTTGCCAACAAGTACCTCGTCACCGATAGAAACACACGTTTCACCTTCCTAAGCGGATGGTACGGATAACAAACGATACAATTGATGTAATTTCAATTCGTAAACATTTTTCCAACGGAATTCTGTGAGTAATCACAATTGATTTTTTTGTGGCTCTTCCTCGAAACAGTAATGAGTCGAATGTACTTTCTTTTGGCCATTTGGACTGAGATTGTAATTTAATTTTTCAAAATCGCGTTTCAGCCAAGAAAAATTCACTAACCCCGTAGGAGTTTCGTTACTCGTCATATTTATTGAAAACTTGACAAATATCCAGCTTCAGAAAAAAAAATTGACTAGAAATGCCTGAATTTGATTCATTTCTCCGTTTTCCCTTTGTTGGTGAACTAACGCAAAATGTTGAGATTTTTGGGAAATGCTTGAATACTCTCCTGACCATGGCCAAAACAAAATTCAATGGAACTGTAATTTTCAATTGATGAAATTACATCATTTTAAATTTACTCTTTTTGTGGTTTTTATATCATAGAAATCAGAAATCCATCATTCAATTAATGAAAACAAATATTTCCTTTTTTCCATGTACCAATTTGGACGAACCATCAGAACCTTCGCCACAATTTCGTTCACGAAGCTCGAGAAGAATCCTACGTAGGATTGATTATGCGATCATATTAACATAAGTTCTATATCAAATCAAGATGATAATTTTGAGCTGAGAGTTCATTTTCTGAAAATCTGTTTACATTGTGAGTGAAATTTACATTCAATAGTACACTGAACCATCTCGAATAAACATCAATATGAAAAATTTCAAATCAAAAATTTTTTTTCGCCCTAGTTTGAAATAACCAATTATTTATAGGCACTATATAATTTATATAAAAGTATTTGTATGTGATACTCTTCTGAAAAAAAGAATATAGAATTGACAACAACTGTTAATTATAGCTTGGAGTTTGGTTGGGAAAAGGTCAATTAACTGAAACCACTATGGATCTGTTGCCGACGTTTCAACTTTTATAAAGTCATCCTCAGGGCACTACAATAGGGATTGTGAATATTACAAGGGTGAATAGTAGAGTACCTTAGTACATGATAAACGTAACTTATCAATAAATAACGAAAGAAATCAAGAGGAAAAAACAAAAACATTTCCAATCTCAACTGGATGCCTTCATTCAGAAGCAAACTCTCCGACGATTTCGACATATGTTAACAATTTTCCATTTATATTATAACAAGAGGAATCCAAGTATATGTAAATGTCCTTTTTAATATACATTTAATTACGACAAGGAACCTATTTTTCTTGTCAGTATCCTGTTGTTTTACTACATGATTTGTTTTACAACTTTACAATAATTTTTATAAGTTGTTGTACTTTATACCTCTATTGAGGTTTTCATCATGTAATTCATCATGTACTAAGCTACTCTACTCTTCACCCTTGTAATATTCACAATCCCTATTGTAGTGCCCTGAGGATGACTTTATGAAAGTTGAAACGTCGGCAACAGATCCATGGTGGTTTCAGTTAATTGGCCTCTTCCCAACCAAACTCCAAGCTATAATAACCAGTGAGGTCACAAAACAACTGTTAAACTTTGTTTTCAAAAGGAGAAACTGACTCGATTATTTTCTGCTTTTTTTCTGTGGAAATTGAACAAAGTGCAGAAATTCCATTTTAAATTGAAACGTCAAAGACTGATAGTAACAACTGCAGTTGATATTTTGATTTCAATGTTTGTGTAAGTCGGTGAGGTTATGTTTATTTTTGTGAGAGCCTGAAGATGGCAAAATATTTGGCCGAAATGCATGGCTACTTTCTTTCCTAGAAGTAAATGCTTTTTCACTGTAGAGCAGACTTTATTTCTTCTTCAAATTAATTGAAACTCCACCAGACGTGGACTACTTTCATAATACATAGAAAATTGATGTTAACACATAATAATGAAACTCATTCAATTTGATTTGAGGAATACTTTTCAAGGTGAAATTCATTCTTGGAAACAGTCTCAGTGGAAATTTTCAATCTATTTTCAATTCCGAATCCTTCATAAGTCATCAGAAATAATTATGCACTTCCACAATTGTCAACACCATATCGAAAGAATTCATCTTCAAATATCCATCCCTTATTTCTTTTTGTCGATAATTTCGATTCATCAGCTTTTTCAGAAAATAATCTTTATTTCTTATTATACGTTCGTCAAACGCAAATCTGAACAATTCATTTAAATAATAATTTTCATAATTCAAACTGATTTCCTATATCATATGCTCTCCGCAATTCGAAGAAATTTCCAGTGTGGGATTACAAATGGGTGATTCTTTGAATTATGGAATAACCGCTCTACCGTCAATCAATAGTAAACGAGCAAGAACTAGAATAAGTTACGAAAATATGTAGTTAAATAAATCGATATTACTACTTTCTCTTGTTTATATCGAAATTATCAGTCAATATCTTGGAATCCGTATTATCAATTATCTGACTCACTTACATTTTAAAAAAAATCCTATTGTGGAAAAACAGACGTAATTATTATTTCAAGTCACTGCTACATGTAATATTTCAATTATTCATTTCATTATCAATGCTAAGTGATGTATTTGTCTCATAATGATGATTTCGTGAAAAGTCCCATATTTTCACGTTCTCAGGTTAGGTTTGATTTATATGTTCGATTTCAATTTTATTTTACGATTCATATATGTCCTTTAAATGATAAACATACCGATTAATAATTAATGCAATCCTGGCTCTTTCACATTGACTTTTCGAAAGATATTTTGAAATATTGCTACTGTTTTTATATCTCGTGTATAATCACAAATAACATCCCGATGGAATTCTCGCTCATCCGCCTGAACTCTTGAAATAACTCGCGGCAAATTCCCATCTTACAGGATTTATTAAGTTGTTCGAGTGACTTTCTTCAAATTTTCGAAAGCAACCTCTTTTCCAAATTAGAATAACCATAAGCTGGCATTTTCTTACATGATATGAAATTCTCTCCATACGGCTAGCTGGTGTTCTCAATATGTTTTCCTGCAAATTTTTATTTTGTTTTGTCATGGAAAGATCCACAGTGAATGTTTTCGAATTTGAAGCATTTAAAAAATGACGAAATTATTGAGATAACTGCCCTCCTTACCCAGCTTTGAACTATAAATATGTAAATGATAAAATATAGATAGATGTTTATTTCCCAGAAATACTTCTCAATAATAAAGATAATACATAATAATAAAAAAAAACTTAGAGTATTTCAGCCCCTTACAGGGCGTGAGAGAAGCAAGAACTATTTCAAAACATCTTTATTTTTCATAACGTCTCATAGATAGATTATATTTCGAAGCATTTCATGATAAAATATTATTAATAATGAAAGAATAAAAAAAAAGAAAGAGTAAGATGAAAAATAATTTGAAAGTACATTGCAAACATCAGTGACGGAGAATGGACAACGATGATATAACAGTAAAATTCATCATAAATCATAACCAATCAATTACACCGGAAGAATTATTTCAAACTATAGAATTTTTATTTAATTTGCTTTTGATTTTTTTCATGGAGAGTGATTTAAGATTCTCTGGTTCTGTCATATCTATACGTAGGTAATATAAAGTTTTAGTTTCTTGTTGGATAGGAATGCACATTCAGGGACTTTGATAACTCGTTCTTCCTTTCATAGTTTGAGGATATACGTGTGTTATAGGGTGGATATGTTCAGCTTTTTGAAGTAGTTCTGCATGACTCTTGACGATTTAATTACATAATATTAAAATTTTTTTTTTTGGGTTATGAAAATGTTTTTTGCACCCACGGCACTTCCCCAGAATTCGATTCCGTACTGCATTAGGGAATGAAAGTAAGCATAGTTGGCCGATTTGACAACTGGAGTGACCAGATTTAGTTTTATTGTTCGGATAGCAAATAAGGACCTGCAAATTTTTTTATTGAGTTGGGCAATGTGATCGCACCATTGCAGATCCCTGTCTACATGTATGCCTGGAAATTTTGTAGAGTTTACGAGGCTTATTGGACCTTCGTTCATTTCTATACGGAACTCTGGATCTTGCCGATGGAGCTGGAACAGTATAGAGTGCGTTTTGGAAAAATTGAGACAGAGTTTATTCACAGAAAACCAGTCATGGGTGCTGCGCATGATGAGTTCAGAGTTATTTTGGAGAGCCGTTGAGTCATTCAAGTTTCAAGTTTATTCAATTCAGAAGTGAGTAACATGACAATTTCACAACTCATAATATGATTTCCAGTTGTTAATTACAATTTCAATTTAGTTATTACAATTTCATTATAGTACCGAACCATCTCACTCCATATACTGGGGACCTTTCACCTAAGCACAAGCGTGCTTGTGTTGTGTCAGGTATCCGATATTTAGGAGGAGATTTTTTCTATGTCAATTGGCGTCTATTTGGTGATTCTGGAGAATGGAGGTTTGGAAAGTGTACGTTCAATATAAATTTCCAAATGTAGGTTGATTGTGTCGTACAAATGATTTTATGGCTATTTTGTATTTGTTAATATTTGTGATATTCCTGGACTCAGATGGTAGTAGGTTGAAGAGTTTTGGGCCAAAATAATGTACAAATCTCTGTGAATGACTTTTTTTAAATAATGGCATGTGAACAGACCCTTTTATAACAGATCTGGTTTTTTTCTCAATAGTTGTCCTCAGATAGTTAGCTTTAATGTGAAATATCCATATTAAACATGGGTAGGAATAAAGACTTCTTATACTGAATAATTTGACTTCCTCATGGAGCTTTTTTGTAGAAAATAATCGGGCTTCCTAAATTTTTTTCAAAAGTTCCTCCCCATGCTGTTATGCAATACTTGAGAACTGACTTTGCCAGTGCATAATATAAAGTGAGCATGTTTTTACGAGATAGGATATCTCTCAGGAAATACAATTTATAGATGAGTTGTCTTAGCCTCTTAGTCATGCATATCGTGTGTTCATCCCATCGTAAATGTTGATCCACTATAACTCCTAGATATTTTGGTTCATTTGTTTTTTCAATCGCAGGACATTGACAGATATTTTGAGAGCAGTTTATTGTATGTATCTTTGGAAAATTTTCGTTTGGTTGGTCGCTGTTTGTCAGTGTGATGGTCATAAATTTTGTTTTATCGACGTTTAGGCTAAGAAGATTATAGTCGAGCCATGCTTTTATCTTTTTCATCTCATTTTCTGCTTTTTTATAGACTCCCTGCCATGATTCACTCGAAAATATGATAACAGTATCATCAGCGTAAGATATAATATGGCCCAAGAAGTTTTTGATTTTGCTTATACTGTTTTATATATATATACCAAGAATAGGATGGGCCCTAATATGGTACCCTGAGGTACACCTACCGTAACTATTGATGTGTCACTGAGTTCGTCGTTTATCTTTACTCTCTGTGTCCTCTGTGATAAATAGTCTCGCAATAAGTTAAGTACCAGTCACCTGACTTGTGTACTGGTGTGATAATAGCCTGTTTCCATTGCTTTGGTAGTTTACCTTTAGTGTAACAAAGGTTTATCAGATGTTCCAATGGTTCAATAATATGTAAATGTATAGACTTTATTGTTTTTGTGTTGATTTTATCTGGTCCAGGGGAACAGTTATTTTTTAATTCAGATTAATGTCTATCAGTTCGTTGCACGTTACTGGTTTTGAAAAAAGTGTTTTATTAATAAAAATATCCTCCATGAGATCTTCAGATACAATGTCAGGCTTCTCGATGTTTTCCGACATTTTTTCGCCAATAGTAGTGAAAAAATTATTTAGTACGTTAGATTTTTCATGGTTGTCAGAGACAACCTCTCCATTTTGCACTTTTAATGGTAAATCTAGGGTTTTTATTTTTGCTTTAGTATTATTTGATATTTCATTTATTATTTGCCAAGTCTTTTTAGAGTTTCCTTTTACTGTGACGAGCTTTTGTTGGTAACATTGGTTTTTAGTAAATTTTATTGGACTGTTGACTCTGTTTCTATATTCAGTGTATTCCCTTTTTAAATCTTCGTTTTGCATTTGTTTTAAAAGTCTTTTCTTCATTTTGTCTCTTTCACGTATAGATGTAATAAGGCCATTCGTTATCCAGGGTTTGATTTTTTGTTTTTTATTTGACATTTCGTACATTTTAGTTATGTAATGGTGCTGTAATGAGTGAAATTCTTTCCACTGGTGATTTTGATGAATGAAATTGATAATTTTGATTGCCTCCAAATTGGAGATATGTCATCTAAAGGTTTTGTTTCGCAAGTCGTTTTGGAATATCCACAAACTCTTCACAACAAACATGATGATCTGCCATTTTGTCAAGACTACAGAGAAGCGGTAGTTAAAACAATCTGAAACACCACCGCTAAAATGCTACAAAGTGAATATTATAACGAATCCAATATTGTATTTAACCTCTTCACCGACGTTCAGTTTAATCGATCACGAGCTGCACGTAATGCTAAACGTTGAATCCTACAAGCACAACCCGAAAAGAGAAAATCTAGTGCATCAGCTCTTGATGAATCTGAAGTATTTGCAATGGACAGATTATATCACTGAAATGAACGGAAAGGACTTCGGAAGAAATTATATCATATTGTGGCGTTTGAATCAACTTGACGCGGAGGAGAAGCAGCTTACTGCTTATGTAATTGTTTACTTTACCAATAAATATGTCATAGGATTTTTGCACATCCTGACAAGAGAAAATTTCTTTCCATTTTTCTTTTTCTAGGTGAGTGTTTAATTTATTATAATCTATTCTGCCATAAGAGCATGTTTTTTGGGCGGTATTCAAGAAGGTTTCATGTGGCCCTTGGATTAGCAAAGACATGACAAAATGGTCTGTTAAACTTGTTTGAATAACTGACGGTATTATTTTATAGTTTTTGCAACAATTTTTTCGGCTTACAAAAATGTGATCTATTATACTGCTTGAGTCATTTGATACTCTTGTGGGGACATTAATATATGAGAGGAAACCATGCTCATCCATTATACTAAGGTAGTGTTGTACCTCATTTGACTTTCTATCTAATAGATTTATATTGACCAATGAATATTCAATTTGATTTTTTGAGAGTGTTGAATAATATTTTTTGAGGTTATCTTGGTATGTTAGAATATTTGTGGATGGTGGTATATGAAGCCGTTATGCCAATACTATTTTTCCTATTTTCATTTGTGATTGAGAGTCTTAATAAATTTGTTTCTGTTTGTTTGAAAGTCTGTACATCTGCTGTTATTTTATTTTCTATATACACTAGTAGACCATCGTTTTGGTTGATTTTTGAGCCATTGTAGTGAGCAGTGAAATCAGGTATATCAAAGTCACTTACCCTTTCTATGTTCCAGGTTTCAGATAAGACAATTATGTCCAAGTCACTAATGTTTTCAGCCAAGTAAATCAATAATTCATCATAATTTTTCCTTATGCTTCTAATGTTGAAATGCACAACTTTAAGTTCTATAAGTTCCAGTCCTCTGATTTCCTTTTTACTCCATTCTTCAAAATCACCATAAGTATTTGTTTTTATATCTTTCTGTCCATCTAACATTTCCAGAAACTCTAACATTTCAATTCATTTTCTATTACCCCGTTTAATATCTATAAAAAAAAAAGTTTTCAAATTTGAGTGTTTATAAAAAAATAAAAAATAAAAAATATCAGTGAAAGGGAGAAAAAAGTAAGTTATTTCAAATTGGACTAATTCTACTTCCTAATTTAATTTTTGTACTTTGAGAGCATATATTCAGTTTTCCAATTCAAATTCCCTAAAAAGTCTCTTTGAATCAGCTTCACATTTTACGATATTTATTTTGTTTTCCAAGCTAAGATAAATTCTTCCAGATTCAGTCCACACTGAAGGATATTTTTTCCACTGCTTTGAATACTAGTCGAACCCTCCGGCTAGTTTTATACTGCCTTATTACAATGGCTGTTCCCTTTAGTAGCTTTTTGTTTCGATAGATTTTTTGTTTCAGGTCTTGGGTACTCAGTTTTAGGAATATACATCTCGGTTTTTCATTTTTCTTTCCTACTCTGTAGCATGATCTTATATCCGCTTCAGTAATGTTGATATTCATTTTGTCTCTCATCAGTTTTATCATTTTCAGTCGCGTGTTTTCATTTGGGTCTTCCGTAAAATTGAAATTCTTAATTTCTATCCGGTTTTCTTGATCCATGTTGTCAAGCTTGAATTCCAGGTCCGCCTTGTCTCTGAAATGTATTCAATTTTTTCCTTTAGACTCTTTACATCCTCTTCGTATGTTTGTTTCCAGTTCAGCCTGTCGGGTTTCAATTTCGGCCATTTTTTCTGCTATTCCGGAAAGTTTTCCATTCACAGTTTTTACGATCGCCTCTGATACCTTATCTGCTATACTTTTTATCAATGACTGGTCTTTCAACGATTTATTGATGGCACTATAACGGAATTTTTCATTTCTTCAGCGATATCTCGCGTGAGAACCATTTTTCAGCTTTCAACACAACAGATGACAGTGTCTTAGAATACCATATATAACTACTTTTTAGATATTTAAATTGGTTTATATTTCGCGTTAGATTTAGATTAAACGGGAGCACGAGACTGGCCCTACTCACTGGTCGGCATGCTCACTTCGAATCCTTGTATACTTATGCTAGTGTCGTCTGCAAACAATGAGAGATATACTGATGAAAATATGTGATGTAACGTTCATTTTTCACCTTAGAACACTCCCTCCGGAATAAATGAACTTCACTAGTTTTATTATACAATACTTTTATTTGTTAGCAAATTACATATTTTTGGTATCATAGCATGTCTGAAGAAAAATATCAAAATATGCCCCTGCTTCTGGCCAGCTTACTCTGAGATGGTTTTAGTTTCTTCGTTCGAAGTGACGAACCTCGATGTTCGATTGATGCAGTGTTGCCAAGCATCCAATGGGTAGTTTCTCTAGACATTTCATCGAAGTTTGGAGAAAGATTGTTTTCTATCTTATCGTTAGTGTCTGATATCGTGGCTTCATCATGTCGAAGGGTCTATGTTGATTATTTCACGAGATGAAGCATGGGAGGGTCTCGAAAGGAGCCTCTGGTTCCTGGGAGATCTCTGGGGGATGGAGCCGAAGATGAGCGGATAGAAGTTCGACTTCGGGCATTTTTGTGGTGGTTGAAGTTGATTGGTCAACTATGACACTTGTTTGGAATCCCCATTTCTTCTGTCATTGTGTGCGTGTGGCATTGGTTCTGAAAAATGTGTGATCTATGGATCATCCATTTGTTGGTATTTCTTTTCGGACCAAGTTCAGCGGATTCAGGATACATTGGTTGGGTCTGCGGGCACATTTTGGTATCTATGTGGATTGGCACTCTTCGAAGGATTCGAAATACCACACCACGCCGATCTGTTTGTCGAACTCCTGGGACAGTTTTTCACATCAAACTCAACCGATGCGTTGTCATTCCAACAAAACTATCCATTTCAACCATGGGAAGCAGTTTGATGGTGCTGTTTGAGTGGAAAACCCCTAATGGCCAGGTGATGTTGATTTTTCATCGAATTCTGCGTAACATTTCTCATTGTTTCTGAAAGTTTGTTCATTTCGCGAAGATCTAATGTCAATGGAAATTTTACTTTGGGCAGGGTTGGCAGTGTTGCCAGAGGAAAACTCACCTGGTAAAGTGAGCAAATTTCAGGAAATTTTAAGGTATATGATTCCACTTTGGAAGTCGAAGTTCATTATGAAATGATAGGTTGGAATAACCATCATCATTTTGAACATGATACGATCATTGATTAATTTTATTTGATTTTCATCTGGTGATACGATACGATCACTAGAGTGAATTATGATGATTCTGAATGCTCTTAGTGTTCTGGAGTTGAATATTTCATTATTTTTCTGGTTATTCTGATTCAAATGAATCAATGATAATCATATGTTGATATATTATGACGAATTTTCGTTTTTTAGAATCATTTACTGTTGTGAATTCTATAGGAGATATGGGTTTTATTATTTCGCGTTGCTGTACTTACTTTACTTTTTTATTTCCCAAATAGATACATTTCCATATAATGAGTTTTCTTAAGCTATGTTACAGAGTAAGTTTGAAGGAATATACCTAAAGCCATTACAGCGTCGGGAATCGAGAGACCCTTCGATTATGGTATTAACAATAATTGATTCTTATTTCAACTGAATCTTATTAGTATAAAATATTGATTGGAAAAGATGAAGAACATGAAATAAATATGCCTACTGCCACTACTGAAGTATAATTGCGAAATATTTCTCAACATTGTAGAAAACATGGTGGAGTAATAATTTCTTGACTTCCACCTTGAATTTTGTGTAAGCCAAGGGGGTTGATTGATTTTGCTCCTTGATATGTTTCTATGAGTAGGAACATTCTTATTTGGTGTTTCCTCCCATAGGGTTTTCTGTTTCCGGTTTTTTGTTCGGCTTGGACCTTGTTCCGTGGACCTTTGTACTTTCTTGGAATTTTGGTTTTCCACATATTTCGTGAGGAAGGCCAATGGTCCTTTTGAGTACTTGGGAGTACAGGGTGGTCCAGTTCATAGTCGACAAGGTGCCTCATTCTGAATGCTGGTAGGATGCCATCCCTTCTTCTACAGGGTGATTCCACAAAGGAATGATCACCAGGATTTGCAAGCCGATGGTTCCTCATTAGGATAAAACACATCTTGGAATTGAGTCACGCAAATTAATTGCTGTTTTTGAATGTTGTTTATACTTGCTCGTTGATGATGATTTGTTGTTTATACTTGTTGTTATATTTAACTGAGATATTATCAACCATGCGAAATTGTTTATATACTAGAAGGCGCTACCTTCATTGCGTACTATTGTTGTATTATCCTCTAGTTGTTGTTGCGTTCACTCGCGTTGTTAGTGGGCCTATATTTATTTTTTATTATTGCTGCGGACACTCATGAGCGGTATTTGAGATGGCCTGAAGCATTTCTGGATTTTTTGAGGATATTTGATCCACGCATGACCAACGCCTGAGGTCAGGCGAACGCTTCTAGTAAATTCTGGTGAATAATAATTGTTGAATAGCCTCTCAACTTCTGCAATCGCTCCGTGAATTTATGTGTTATCGCCATTTGATACTTTGCCAAACTCTCAGTATATAGGTATGAATATAATGAGCTTGATTGGCGCGAATTGGATAACGTATAGTGTCTACTATTGGACACTTCGATAAGTTGATGTTTTTTATATTTGATAGGTGGAGATTCGATAATTTGGTATTTTTGACACATCAATAATTTAATAATCCGTTCGACTTCATAAACGAGATGAGTCTTTTTTTGCATCAATTTTTCCAAGAGTTTAGATATTGGTCCATAGCCAGTGTTTTTTGTTTTATTTTTCACCAACTCGAGAAGGATGCAAAATTTTGAAAAAAAAATCTAGTACACCGATAAATGCATCGAATTTCAGCCCTATATCAGAGTAAGGTAATTAGTGTAATCATCAGATACAAGTTTCCTGGCAATTTCTTGATTGAAATTATTTATATTTCTTTGGGAACTATAAACGTTTGAGGATACCCTATCCATTTTTGTTGGATCGGAGATCTAGACATATTTTCTGATAAAAATGATCGGATAGTCCGCTATCGATATTTTCCAATAAGGAACACATCGAAATTCACGAGAATATTGTCTATACAGGTGGCCGAGTTCATAATGAAGATCAGTTGGGAAATCGCATCATAGTTTCTTCGAATGTGTTAGAAAGTGGTCTGGCAAGATGCAAATGAATAATTTAATTTTTTTATGCGAAAACCGTACGTCAAACAAAACAAAAATCAGGAGACCAGATTTCCTCAGAAATGAATGAGAATTCCAAATATAATTTTTACTTCAAGAAAAAGTTGTGGCGTATCAATTTTCCCTTCAAAATGATACATTGCAAATCTCGCACGACTGCCACTGGATGCGTACTACGTTTCACAAAAATACTCAGCGTCATAACAAAGTTATCATAAAAAAGATTCTTTTCTCAACACTTTAGCACCCTGTATTTCATATGAAGTTTTTTTTCTCAAAATGAACCCAAGAATAACCTTTTCAAATATTAGCATGTTATTGAGAACGCCCTGTATCAGCTTTTGTGGCTACCATATCTATATCAATGAGTTGAAATTTCAATGTGTTATTCTGAGAACTATATACTGCTGCTTGAAATTTAGGAAAGAAATCAGAAATATCATCAGGAACTAGGACGATTACTTTCAACCGTTTTCTCAAGTGTTTTCTGTTGGAGATGAGAATTGTTTGATAGATATCAGTTTAAGTAACTATAACATCAATAACGATCGATAAGCAATCCGGAATGATTTTAGAATCTTTTGTTTTCCGTATTTGAGTGAAGATAGAATTCGCAAACACAGTCAATTTCCAAGTCGTTCGGTGCGAAATGAAATTAGTCAATGAACAATACATCAATCAATAGTTGAGTCTATCATATTTCATGGAAATGAACACAAAAATGATGGAAACATTTTTTTCTGGTAGAATTGAATCATGGAAACAGTTTCATTGGGAGTTTTTAATCCATGTCCTCTTTCGAATCTGCCATAAGTCACCAGAAATTCTTCGATTTATCTACATTAACCATGACTACGAACACCATATCCGAAGAAATCTTCGACTTTTTGAGGGTTTAACCTCTACTTGATATCAGGATACACCACTGTTTTGAACAATAGTCATATAATTTTCGCATTTCGATGAAATTTTCCGAATTGTGAGATATGCGCTCTAGAATGGTTAACGAACAAACTAATGAAAAATAGGTAACAAAATCGATAATGCAACTGTTTTATTCTCATGTCTGTAATCAGGAATCAATGATTCGATGGAGTCCTCGTACTTCTGCATGAATTCCCAACAAAGTATTCCAAAATATAGTTATTATTTTAGATTTATGCCTATAATCAGGAATCGTACATTATTGATAATTTCAGGAAAAATATGAATTTTTCATAACAAATCTCAACTTTTCGATTTATGTGGAATTGAAAATAGTTAACTATAGTTTTGAAAGATTTATCAAACTACTTGTATATTGCAATAGAAATTTTCCGGATATAATGATGGAAATTCTCAAAATGCCTTCGTAATACATTTTTCATAGAGTTGGATCAATTTTGTTCTTCGAATTCAAGTAGTATAAAACGTTCACTGAAAAGTAATTTTTTATGTAGGAGTTGGTTTGAATTTTATTTCAAACCAGTTTAAGTAAAGTGCGCTAAAATTGAAAAAAAAACTCAATGCGAACTTGAATCTCTACAAAACATTACGGTTTTTCAGATTTAAAGTTTTTAAATGTGGTACTGATTACTCTTTTTGCTTTAAGTTGATTTAAACCACATGTTACTTATATGTGATTTTTATCTATCGAATGTTGATATGAAATTGCCATAACAACTGTCGAAACTATTCAAAGAGGTTGAAGTCTGAGTTGTAGTCTTCAGTTTCATTTCTATTTTGAATTTGGGTACATTATCAGTAATCTTCATCTCCAAATTTGGAGGATAAATTGAGACATGTGCGATCCTACAAAAATTTCAAATACCTCCTTTGCTCACACCGCAATGAGAATTTCTATCTCCAATGATATTTCAGTCTTTCACAATTATTTTTCTTCATTGCGTGGTTTGATGATATTTCAAATAATAATAATAATAATAGTATTTATTGATGTTAGTGTACAGTGAAGTACTTACATAAGTCAGTTCAAAATCGAGTAAACCGACATTAAATGCGAAAATACACAACATTGACATGATAAATAGACTGTTAACTTGAAAAACCCCAGTCAAGAATTCTCAGAATGAGAATAATAATATCAACTCACGTCAAGCAGTTAATGAAAAAACGTCAAGAAAGTTCAAAACCGGGTAAACCAATATCAAATAATAATACATTGACATGATGAATAGACTGTTAACTTAACAAACTCACAGAGACGAAAACTCAGCAGTTAGAAATTCTTCGAATGAGTAGAATGCATTTCGAATTGAGTACAGATCAATTTGCTTCTCAAAGGTTTTCGAATTCAGTACCTTAGCTGAGGTCGGTAGAACATTGAACATGATAATGCCATAATGGTTAGTACCACCTCTATTTTTTTCAGCCTGTGAAATTTTGTTACTAGATTCTGACGATTACGAGTATCATAATTATGTTCTTGCTGATGGGCAATAAATTTATACTATTTTTTTCCAAGCGAAGAAGACATTGTAATATGAAGACTGATGATAGTAGAAGTTTCAGTCATGAGAATTCATTTCTACAATTATCCTGGTAGCCAAGATGTGTTATAATACGAAGTGCTTTCCGCTGGAGTTTGAATACTGGCTCAGTATGTGGAGAGTGGCCCCATACAATTATACAGTAGCTCATAACAGAGTGTATGAGCCCGTAATAGGCGATTTTCAGACAAACTTCATAAACACATGTGGAGGGTTTTCTCAGTAGAAATAGGTTCTTTTATATCTTTCTCAGGGTGTACATTGCGTGGTCTAATCAACTGAGTTTGCTGTCGAGCATCACCCCAAGGAATTCCACAGTATCGCTATCAGTTTCTGATGATCTCAGTGTGGAAGTTAGATTTTCAGTTTTCTGAACATTCAGGCAAAGTTTGTTCGCAGAGTACTATTCGTTGGCTATCGACTGTGCGTCGGTGATCCTTTTATTGAGTTCTATTAGGTTAGTGTTTTTGCCAACTGTGGTTGTATCGTCAGCAAGTAATATGGAATTTGTATTTTGAAATATGCTGGGAAATCATCAATATAGATTGGGAAGAGGACAGGGCATACTATTGGCGTTATTCGATGATATGTTGAGAGGGGAACGCTGTTGTTATCGAAGTCGTAGTATTTTGATTTGAACAATGGTCAATCGTGGGATAGACAGTCAAATGCTTTGGTTAGGTCTAGAATTGAGCCTGTATGAAACATTTTTCCTCAAAGCCTTCCTGGATCTGATCAGATATTGCAAAAATCGCTGAAGCAGTAGATAAACCATTTCTGGAGCCGAAAAAGTGGGAGTCAAGAATATTATTGATCATTAAGTGCTCAGTAATCTGGATTTTCAGTGCAATCTTGATCACTTTACCGTAGAAAGGTATCACAGAAATAGGACGAGAGTCTGTTAATTCCTCTAAAGACACTTTTTCGAATATTCTGAAGAGTTTCAGTATACTGGAAAATGTGAATATCTATACGTTTTGAGAAATTTTCTGATTGTTGAATAACATACCTCTCAACCCTATAGAACTAAGAATAAAACCATCTAGGAATAGTATACGTTAATTTGATGTAATTTTTGCACTTTCATCTGACTCTTGAAAAACCCTGTATCAAGTGCCATGCTGAAAAAAATAATTCATCTGTTCGACCAAAACCGTTATTTTTCCGAAAACCACCTACTTTTTAGTTCGGATCAATTATTCTGAACATAGTGTTATCCACGTTATGATACGCATATCTTTCCCATAGAGCTCAGTTCTCCTACAATTTTCATATTGTATCGTGAGAAGTTTCATATTACATATTTTCATCCTTGAAACCAACATGATTATGAAAAAATAAACAAATTATTGAGACACCTTCACTTTCTTTCTGTAAATTCCGAAATAACAGATGAAAAGTTCATTCCAACTAGAATCATACATTTCTCAGCTAGTTAATACCATTAAAGGTGGATTTTAAGTTATTTAATTGAAACGTGTAGTTGGATATTATGACACTGGATTTTTCATAATATATACAAATGAGGGACAGATTAATGTCCAAAAACTATCTTGTGTTCAACACATATATGCTGATCACCTGATCCGTCAATTCACAGATTTATATGTCCAAATATGAGTGGGGTGAACATATCGAATGTGAGATAGCCCAATATTTTTGAAAACATGGATTCTTTCATCAATATCAGTTGGACGTTCATCATTGCTAACTAGAACATTTATCAACAAATGAATTCGTTTAATGTGTTCGATTGTCATTTCATTTCCATATAATCACTGCAAACGAATTCCTTAGAGTTCTTGTTTTTGTTAGAATTGACTTATAATGCCAATGCAATTCTTTCCTTCACCAGAACTATCAACACAGAAGACAAAATTGCGAATTATTCAACCCTATGGAAGATATATCCGTTTGTTCAGCTTCCACTTGTTGCATACTATACTTTTTCATTGCGAACATAAATTGTGAGAGGGATATTATATCTCTCTGCCAGAAACATAAATTCTAGGTTACGAATCTGAAGCAAGAGTTGTACAATAATATTTTACATATCTCCTTCTTGTTGATACATGCTTTTACGATAAATCATTTGTTGAAAATAATAATTAGTCTTGTTTCGTTTTTTCTGTTGTTCATGATGAATATAATTATATTGATAATTTCTAAAACTCCATGAAAAAGAATTCTAAAACGACCGTAAAAACTACTACAGAACGTATAGAAAGTCACCTCATAGATTTCATAACATTGGCATAGGTGGATTGGAGAACAAATTCACGGAGTTTTGAAAACTACTTGAGGAATGCAATAAAAAATATTCATAATCATAATATCATAATCATGTTGTTGGATATTCTTGAACTGCATTCCCAAATCTTTCAAAGTCAAATGCTTTGCAAAGAAGTAAGAAGTAATAATCTGGTTTAGATTCACTTTCATTCGACGTTTCCCTGGATATTTCACTTTGAATTGCACGGCAAGTGCGATTATATTTGTATAAACAAAAGTAGATTGATAGAGGGTGATATCATAAGTACTAGGTGTTTTATCGCTCAATTTTTCTTCGAATTTTCCAGGAAAGTATTTTGCCTGGAAATTTCACTGAGAGCAATTTGCGGTCCTATTATGTGATTGAACCACGGAAACGAAGCTTGAGTGGTTTAATCTTTGATAATAAGAGCACAAATTGCACAAGTTGAATTTCCTAGAGGCAAAATACTTGGGTGAAAATTAAAAAAAATCGATGAAATCCTTTAGCCGAATTAATTTGAAGATAATTTTTCCCGAATAATATTTGAAACTGGATAAAATTACCAGAAATCATGTTATATAATAACTAAAATCAATTCTTCTCGATCCAAAATGGAAGAAATCGTTTTACAGATTCTTATTCATATTGATTCTTCACTGCTCTGTAAAAAACTCAAAATATATATAATTTTTTCATATAAATAAAATATTATGTAGCTGGAACGGATTGTGACAAAAAAAAAATCCACTGCTAGAAATGAATCCGAGCCTTTCGCGTGAAAGTTGAGAAAAGTATGTGTAAAAGTTGTTTCCATTGTTTATCGAAATATTAAATGGATAAAAATCTTATATATGACCAATAAAAAAAATGGCAGAAAGGATGCGACGACACGCGGTCACCCATTCAAGTACGATCTGCGCCCGACGTTTTTTGACTCCACAACACCTCTTGATTGTATGAGAATATGATTCACAGCCTTACTTGGCTCATTTAACAGTCTGGAAAAACGTATATATTTGAATTCCAATATCAAATCACTGTATACAGTGAGCTCAAAATCCCTTATTCATTCAACTTTGCATTTTCCTGTTTCCTTATAGGAATTGAATTATATATAATATATGAATTGAATGCGTTGACATATCGGTGTGGTTTTATCGGAAAACAATATCGAATCTTCTCGTGGTTTTATCAGTATGAAACAGCGGGAAGGCGTTTTATTACTATAAAACCTATCTGATTGGATCTCTGTTTGAAATTTCGGCCATTTGATTTGCTCAAAAATAATAAAGGAAATAGTCGCATAACTTTTTTTTTAATTTTCGAGACTATGTTTTGCCTGGAAATTTTACAGGGTCGATTTGCGGTCTCATTATCTGATTGAAATCGAAGCTTGAGTAGATTAACCTTTGGCAAAAAGAGCGCAAATTGCACGAGTTAAATTTCCTAGAGGCAAAATGCTTGGAGAAAATAAAAAAAATCGATGAAATCCTCTAGCACGAATTATATTATGGAATATTCCGAATCATATTTGAACTGTACAAAACTACAGATTCATGTTATTTTCGAATTTTCAGAGTTGAAAGTTACACAATTCTTTCGTTCTAAAATGAATAATCTTTTTCAGATCATTCATTCAAAATGATTATTCACTGGTCTTACACTCACTATAAAACTGATCTGATTGGTTCCCTGTTTGGAACTTCGGTGCATTTGATTCAAAAATAAGAGGAGAATAGTCAGAAAATTCTGAGATAAATTGAATTTGTATTTCATAAGACAGTAGAAAAAAGTTCAATCTCTATTATAATATATGTTGAATTGCAAATTTTCTATTGACTTTTTGAATATACTTTTTGCGCAATGACATATAATAATGGAGATATTATAACTATCCATGAAAAATATGAATTAGGATCATTCTGAAATAAAATGGGCAATTGTATATGGATGTTTTTATTGACTATTAACTCTTACCAAAAAATATCTAGATTGGCTGAAATACCCGTACTCACCCCCAAACTTTGAAATGAATGAAAAATAAAAATATTTTCCCCAGAAATGATACAATTTTTCAGGTTACCTTTCTTTCACATTTGATGAATATGGATTTTCACGAACTATATATGATATTTCATAAAATATGCATGTCACTTTACTACAAAAGTGTTTCGAAATTTTTTATTTGTCTGATTTTTTTCAAACAATTTCTAGCCCTCGACAGAGTCTCAATGCAATGTGAGTATTGTTAATTAGGAATTGTTGTGATTTCCCTTCGACAATTCACGAAACATTTTTATGATTTGGGATTAAAAGTAACCATTTTTTTTATGAAAAAAAGACAACAATCCCCCAATTCCCAACGACAATCGGGGACCTGAAGAAGGCGGAAATTTCCACCGAAACGTTGTTATTGGAAATGTAGAACACTGATGTGTTCAATAGTTCGCTTACTCGTGACACAAGTAAAAAAAACATTTTGTAGCTGAAAAATTATTAAATTCATTCCCCCATCAATTAGAACAGCTGCGTCATAACCTTTCCAGTTTCTCAAAAATATTACCGAATATTTTCTGAGTGGGCCAGAAATTATATTCTAAGACGATGAAGAAGAAAGTTATTAAGTTTGAACCGATTTCAAAAATGAAATTGAAATTATTTTGAAAAACCTTTATATAATCCAGGTAAGTTCTACGATGAAATAATCCTCATTGCATTCCTCCAATTTATCAAATTTCATATTGGCATCATTCAACCACCAGAATTCCCCCTTTCACTAAAACACTCACTGTGTAAACACAACAATTTTTTTTTTCACAACACTCGATTTTCCAAAACCACAATACTATTTCACAACACTCACGAAAAACAGAACACTACTCGAAAAAAAATCTCCACCACGACGACGTTGACGAGTATTATCGCTAAGAAAAATAAAACGCACGTGTCCTACATAGCTTGCCGGTGCGTGATACGGTTTTTCGTGCGGTAGCGCGGCTACTACTGACTGAATCTAGTGGACCTGGACAGGAGCGTCGAACAAAACGGCACCGCGCACGAAACAGCCGACGCTCGCGTCGACCGCCTGCGTCTTATACATGCAGATGTAGAGATTAGCATCTCAAGTAGCCGTCCATTAGACTAAACTAAATTAGTTTTCGATTATATCATCCTACATCCACTAGGCAGATATTGAATCTTAATTTCCGGGTGGTAGAAATGAACCAAAAGTTATAATATGTTGGTCAAACTTGATGAAACAATAAAATACGTAACAAAGACCACCCATCTATGGAAAATCATATTTGGTGACCTGGAGACTCTCAGAATCAAGGGTTCTCCTAGAATACCAAATTGAAAAAAAGTTAAACTTAAAAGTCGAAAATTGCACATTCGAAGACGATGAACAAGAGAATAACCAATGTGTTGCACCATATTTGTAAATTGTTGCTTGGGATTCTTTAATGTTTTATTTTCATGCTTCAGTCAAAATTTTATATCTTTGTTTCTTGGGACATTGGTAGAAATGAACGAAAAGTTTAATATGTTTGTCAAACTTGATGAAACATCAAAATACGTAAGAAAGACCACATTATCTATGAACAATCATATGTGGTGACCTGGAGAATTAATGGTCTTCCTGGAATACCATATTGAAAAAAATATAAACTTGAAAGTCGAAAATTCCATATTCGAAGACGATGAACAAGAAAGAAACCAATGTGTTGTACCAGATGTGTCCTTCATTGCTCGGGACTTTTTAGTCTTTTATTTTGATGCTTCAGTCAAAATTTTATATTTTTTATTTCTGGGACATTGGTATAAATGAACGAGAAGTCATAATATGTTGGTCAAACTTGATGAAACATCAAAATACGTAAGAAAGACCACACCATCTATAAACAGTCATATGTGGTGACCTGGAAAATCCCAGAATTAAGGGTCTAGAATAACAAATTGAAAAAAAGTTAAACTTAAAATTCGAAAATTCCACATTCGAAGACAATGAACAAGAAAAAAATCAATGTGTTGCACCAGATGTGTCCATTGTTGCTCGGGATTCCTCAGTGTTTTATTTAGATGTTTCAGTCAAAATGTATTCTTTTTGTTTCTTGGGACATTGGTAGAAATGAACGAAAAGTTATATAATATGTTGGTAAAACTTGATGAAACATCAAAATACGTAACAAAGACCACTCCATCTATCAACAATCATATGTGGTGACCTGGAGAATCTCAGAATCAAGGGTGTTCCTAGAATACCAAATTGAAAAAAAGTTGAACTTGAAAGTCGAAAATTCCACATTCGAAGACGATGAACAAGAAAAAAAACCAATGTATTGCATCGGATGTGTCCATTGCAGCTCGGGAATTTTCAGTGTTTTATTAGGATGCTTCAGTCAAAATTTTATATTTTTGTTTCTTGGGACATTTTTTGTGATATATCCTTTCCCCACCAGAAAATTATCCGAAATTTCTTCGTTAGAAGATGCAGTCGTAAGCGGCAGTAGTCAAGTCGACAGAAATAACATTTGAATAGAGATCATTAATAATTTACTCTCGTATCGGACGTCCATCGTCTGATGGAATTAAAAAGTTTTCACGACGTTTCGAAGCTTGTATCTGCAATCGTCTTCAGGTAAATACTGACAAGTTTAGGTGCTACTTACGGATTTATATGTCTGTCGTTAGCAATGATGCAAGTAATTTCACCATGTGCAGTGGTGCTGGTGATTTTGTTCGGTGTAGTGGTGCGAAAAGTGTCGCGCCTCTGCAGTCCGCCAGAAAAATCAATTAGTGGTTTCCATATGTATCTAAATACCTCCTACCGATACTACAACCCTTACAAGAAAATTGCAGTTCATACGTCGAGGATTCGAAGCAGTTCGTAGATACTATCACATATGTTGACTTGGACCAGAAGATCATTCATCAATCCGACGTGGAGAGCCTTACACCAGTGTTCCAATAGAGGAATCCCTCAGCATCATCAGGAAGAAACTCGAAGCTCCACGAGAGAACTGACCTTCCCATCCAAGCAATATTGGAATTACTGCAGTGCTTCCTACATAACTCATATTTCCAGGAAAAGGACCGATTCTTCTCTCAAATCGACAGACTCCCTTCTCCAAATATCGCCAACATATACATGGAGTGATATGAGAATTGGGTATACGGGAGGCAGAATACAAACCAAAGCTGTGGTTGAGGTACGTGGATGACACTTTCATTATATGGAATCACGGAGATAAATATCGCCAGGATTTCTTCTAAAGAATTGACAGAATCAGGGATTCCATCAAATTGACGATGGGAATGGGAACCAACAGTGCCTTACCCTTCCTCGATGTTGAACTTTGAGAAAATAGGCAATGAAATACGCATCTCTGTCTACAGGAAGGAGGCCATACGGGGCAGTATCCCAACTACAGCTCCAACCATCCGAGTTCGACGAAAGAGGAAGCGTGAGAACATTGTAGAGAGAGCGATGCACATATGCAACGATGAGGAGTCATTAGATGCCGAATTGAACCACATCAGAGAATGGAATGGATACACAAGAAACTCCTAGGAGAAGTATCGAAACAAATCCAGAGAATGAAGACATCCGAAAAGCAAAAACAAAGAAAGATCCCTTCCATACATCAGAGGTGTCTCGAAAGATCAGAAGATCGAAACAAGTTCAACACAGAGCTGCTTCCAATCGGCAGTTCTTTACGGAGTTTCCTCATAAGACCAAACCTGACAACAAAAATGAAATCTGTAAGTATTGCATTTATGAAGTTCCATGTGAATGCGGAGATTCCTACATTGGAGAGACAAAGAGGCCGTTATCGGTGAGATTGGATGAGCACAAGGAATAAACTCAACGTGGAAAATCGGGAATTGCTGACCATGCTTGGACTGAGCACCATCGAATTCTATGGGACGACGCAAGTGGTCTACATAGAGAGCAGCATCGGTTCAAATGAAATTTCAAAGAGGCTGCCTACATCAAGCCAATAACGCCTTTAGTCAACCAAGCGTTGAGATCAATAACGTATGGAAACCAATAATTGCTTTTCTCGTCAATAACGCTAAATCAACGCATATTCACTTGAGAAAGACACGCACCATTACAAACATTGAAACGTCGTAGCAAACCTTCAAATTCACCTAAGACGATGATAAACGTTCGAAACGAGAGAAACGCCACATCGTATACAACGTCAAACAATAATGTTATTTTCAACCTTCCAAATTCAGTCACCAAATTTGAAAAACGAATTTAGAAATCGTCAAGTTATTCCTAGAAATCCTTCATTACTAGGAAAATTTAACATATTGTATTACATTTGGTGTAGCAAAGTTTTTTCTGTAATTTACAAGTTCAACGCCATTCATTAGAATCATGTATTGAATTTCATTTTTGATTCGCCGACTTTGCAATAATAGGTGATCAGAATAATCATGACTGAACAATAATCTTTTCTTATATTGAAAATTGTTTTTTATTCAGGCTTTTTGTTTTTTGTCTTTTCACTTTGATTAGTCAGTGTTCATCACCAAATGAGTCATTTCAGTATACTGAGGCAATTGACACATTTCATCACTAGACAAAATATAAGTAGTATTTTTCCTTTGTTTCTACATACCCATATTTTGTTCGAAATGTTCACGACACATGCTTTCCAACTATTTTTTTGAATTATTTTTTGAATAAACTAAATCACTTCAGTTTTCACTACACCAGGATCGCTGACCAAATTGACTTCCCGCAGCCATGCACAAAGTTAGTTAGAGGTTTCATACAGTTGGGACCCCAGTAAATCACATAATGTTTAGGTGGAACAATATAATAGAGTTATATTTCCCCTCGTGATACTATGGTGGTGGGATCGTTAATGAAACGAACCCATTCCTTTTTACACGCTTTATATTAGCTTCACTTGTATGTTTGTTTGTTTGTTTGTAACCGACTCCTTTGGGCGCGATTTTGACCCACTTCCAGACGTCCGAATGATTTGAAATTTAGCAGGTGTACATAATTCTGGTGACAATGCATTGAGGAATTTTTGTGTAAAAAAAAACAAAATGGCGGCTCCAATATGGCGTACGAGTTCTGTGATTATGGTCCGATTCGCGTCAAAATTGATATCTGACGGTTTGCGTGGTCGGAGATTATGATTCTTCTGTCAAAATTGAAAAATGCAAGACGAGTATTGTGAAAAATGGTGGACGAGTATTGTGATTATGGTCTGATTCTATCCAAAATTGGTGGGGGGTTTTTCGGAAAGAATATTATGATTCTTCTGTAAAAATTGGAAAATTCGAAATGGCGGCTTTGAAATGGCGGCTTTGAAATGGCGGCCGAGTTTTGTGATTATGGTCTGATTCTATTCAAAATTGGTATGTGGGGGTTTTTGGGGTCGTAGATTATGATTACCTAATTTGATAAGATTATTCCTTTTTTTAATTTGCAAAAATATAATAAAAATAATAGTTGGAGAAAACTAAAACAACACGCTTTTATGAATAAACCACACTTAAAAGCAGGAAATAAATAATAGTTTGAAAAAACTGAAATACACGATTTTATAGAAAACCAGACTGAAAAAATTGAAAATGAGAAAAAAAAAAATTTTATTCAAAAAAAAAGCGTGGGGTGCATGGTAGCAATAATTATATAGTACATTACACGCCTAGGGCAGTGAAGTAGGAAATAACTCAGATCACAGGTAATTATTGGCCCAGGCGATACCATGCACCCCACGATTTTTGTTAAATGAAATACAAAAATTTCTCATTTTCTATTTTTTCAGTCTGGTTTTCTATAAAAATGTGTTTTTTAGTTTTTTTGAACTATTATTTATTATTATTACAAGCATTTATTCAACTTGCTTCATTCGTACGTCATTCGTTTGTTCCGACATTCATTCCGGTTCAAAATTAGTAATCCATTTTTGGAGAACTTGCCGACATCCGATTGAGCTGAAATTTGGCAGATTCTGGTAACAATGTATTATGGAATAAAAAAAAATGGCGGACGAGATTTGTAATTATGGTTTGGTGTGATTCAAAATTAGTATGTGGGTGTTTTCCGGGTCGGAAATCATGAGTTTTTTGTCAAAATTCATAAACTCATGATGGCGGCTCCAAGATGGCGGACGAGTTTTATGATTATGGTCCGATTCAATTCAAAGTTGGTATGTGGGGGTTCTCGGGGTCGGAGATAATTTTTTTTCGTCAAAATTCATAAATGTAAGATGGTGGCTCCAAGATGGCAGACAAATTTTGTGATTATGGTACGATTTAATTCAAAATTGGCGGATGGGGGTTTTCTGGGTCGGAAATTATGAATTTTTGTTTGGATTCATAAATTTGAGATGGCGGCTCCAAAATGGCGGAGGAGATTCGTGATTTTGATTCTATTCAAAATTTGTATGTGGGGGTTTTCGGAATCGGGAATATGGATTTTTTTGCCAAAAATTATGAAATTTAAATGGCGGCTCATTAAATTTTTGTTGGAGAAAAAAACAGAATGGCGCTCCAAGATGGGCGACGAGATTTAGGTTTATGGTCCGATTCGATTCAAAATTGGTATGTGGGGGTTTTTGAGATCGGAGATTATGAATTTGGTCGAAGATTATTGATTTTAAGTGAAATTCATAATTTGAAGATGGCAACTACAAGATGGCGAATGAGTTAACCTTCAGATGGCCTTTTCATTGGAGGACCTCAGAACTCACAGGAAAAGGAGGCCTCATAATAACGATGCTTCAATAAAAATACTCAATTACTAAAAAGCACAAAATTAAATAATTATAAAAAAAACTTTTTAAAGACAATATTATATTCAAATGCGTTGAAAAGTGAAAAATAATTGCTTTGGATGTGTGACGTAGGTTATTCCGTGAGTTACAGATTCAAAAGTTCATCGCTTTTGTATTCGAAGTGAAAGCTTTGCGCGACAAGCTTTTGCAGCTATAACTCATGGAATAATCTACGTCACACATCTAAAGCAATTATGTTTCACTCTTTAGTGCATTTGAATAAAAACTTGCCTTCAAAACGTTTTTTTTCAATAATTATTTTATTATATTTTCCTTGTTATATGTTAGACCAATCAATAGAGATGTTCTGCTCTATTTATTCTATGACAAAAATAGTACCAGGAAACCGACTATGCCATCATACGAAAGAAGATCCGTAGTTATACCCTGTTATGTTCTCGACTCGTAACTATCATCGCTTGATTTGTTATAAACATTTGAGAGCAAAAACTCGGGTTTTGTTTTTTTTCCTTTTTTGCTTGTAAGATGGAAACTAATTTAGCAATTTTGATGCTCTCAATGGAAGAATTGTGAAGAATCAAAATGGAGAAAAACCGAAAAAAAAGGAAAAATCAGCGTATTTTTTTAATGTATTACATTACCATTTCATGGTTGTAGCACAGGCAACACAGAAGTGATTGATATGTTTGATATGTTTGATATGTTTGATATGTAGAAAACTTAGGCGCTGTCGAATCATTAGATTTGCACAGTTGCAATTTTAATTTCTTCAATGCACTTTATTGAATCAAGCCTGGATGCGTCATAGGTTATACAATTTCAGTTTTGCAAAAAAATATTACAAGTAGAAGAGTAGTTCCGTGAAAACGTTCCTTCTCATTTTGCGTTACAATGCTGCGGAATAGGTGAGAAGTAATTGCAAACATGATCGAAAATGGGCGAGCGTGTGAAAGCGGCTGAGTACTGGGGTAGAGCAGCAGTCACGGGGAAGCGTTGATAGTGATACAAGCGCTCTACTCACAAGCTATGAATCTGCTGCTTTACCCCCACTACTCAGCCGCTTTCACACACTCGTATTCCGGTCATGTTTGCAACAATTTCTCATCTATTTCGAAGCATTTCCACGCGAAATTAGAATATATGTTTTGTAGTCCCATACTTCTGCTTATATCTTTCTGCGAAATTGATATCAAACCACCTATGACGTATCTTATAAAGTGCATTGAAAAATTCAAATTGCAATTATTCAAAAATTAATTAACCGCCAGAGCCTTAGTTTTCTACAGATGGAGTACATGTCCTGGAGAGCCTCAGCTACAACAACAAAAATGGCAGTGTTATGGAGTTTTGTCAAATACCGCTGATTTTTTTCTGGGTTTTGTCCATTACTAATAATCCAATTGGTCATATCGGTGTGCCCGAAAATGAACGGGCCGACCATTTGGCCAGACAAGGTGCAAAAACTCAATAGGATACACATGAATTGACATGAGTCAAAAACTATTGAAAATAAGTCTGAGAAACCCTGGTATGCGTTATATTGACAATTCAGTGGCAAATCCAGAAAAGTGAAAAGAGGAGGGTTTGCCAAACATAGTTCGGTAGGTTATTTTGGGACACTCTGTATTTGGATAAACATATATTTGGAATGAACCTCATTATTGGACGCAAAAAAATCAATTCGATAGCTCTGATGGAATAAAATTTATGGAGTTCGCACGCACCCCTAGGTCACCCTGTATAATTTATAGCGAAACGAAGAAAAAACAAAAAACAGGTAATATCATGCTCTACAAATTTCCATAAACTATCTGGGCTTGGATGAACGGGATAATTCCAAAAATATATAATCACAAACCGTGAAAATATCCGCTTTGTCATATTCTTCTTCTTTACTATGACCTGAGAGTGAACGTGGCTGATACACTCAGAAATTACATGAATTTCCAACAATGTACTACAACAGAGCGAAAACATTACCTGATATTCAATCACTCAACAATTTCTCTCACTACAAATCTCTCAAGTTCTGATTACGCGAGAAGGCACAGAAAGTTGTCTACAGTTTCCTCTTGATACTCTTCAACGAAATCCAGAAAATCAGAGTGAGTGGATGCCACAAATGATAATGCACACTTTTGAAATAACAATGACATCTATTCCCGTCGGAGGTTGAATAAGTTCAAGTAGTTATGATGTTGGAAATCTGTTTCAGAAGTTTTTGCTCCATTAGGCGAATTGGCTTTGGAGAATTCATAACTGATGACATGATATTAGCATAGGAAACTCAATTGTCGCCGCTTCAGTTCTACGGAGGAAATGTCTGAAGAAATTTCAGTTAGTCAGGTTGATTTGGATTCGTCATGAAATGAAATATTAAGTATTTTCTGAATATTCTACCGTATTTTGATTTCAATGCGTTTTTGTATAGCTTTGGTAGTCTAATCAACAAGTTGAAAATGGTCTAAAATAGAGATACTGCTCTTGAAATTATGTGTGATAGCTCATTGGATCCGAAATAACGCCCAAAAACATGTGCCAAAAGCGTGTATTAGCACATAAAAAACTGCAAAAGTTATAAACAATTGAATATAAAAAAAATGGCATTTGGTATTTTGCCAATATTTCATAAACTATAGATACTAAAGAAATTTCAATAAAAATTTCTGAAAGAGGAGGAAATTTCCTATAAAAAACTCAGAGCTCCCGTGACTCTTTCTCCATTATTTATAATTTTAATTCAACGCTGAATTTGTGTTTCCGAGCGACATTTTTAGGTTGAGCGCGCGGCGTCAAAAGCGAGTACGATACATTAATTAATTTATTTAAGGTATTAAATATTTTTTTTCAATTTGAAAACATAATGGTGTATTTGGAACACTATAAATGATTTATTCGTGTTGGAAATATTACTTTAAATTAATTTTTCAACAAGTTAAACGATTGTTATTAACAAAATTTTCTAGAACTTCTGTCGTAATTGTAAATGAATTTTTTTGTTTAAATAATGGTCGTACAAACTTTTCGCTTTGTGAACCTTTCTTATATACATACTCAACAAGATCACGTCATGAAAATCGAAAAAATATTCATACTTTGTTTATAATAATTTTTGTACTTGAACAAAAGCTTTTTTTTTAATTAATTTTTTTATAAACAAATATAAATCGATTTACAAAAAAAACACATCCCGCCATTTGTTGATGAATTGTTAATAAACGAATTGATTATTTCAATATTTTTGAAAATTCCACAACTCCATTATATTACAAATATTATGATTTTCGGAAAAAAATATTCCTTAATAACAATTTTTAATTGTTTATAATCGTTTTTTTATATTTCTATTTTTTAAATAATTAGTTAAGATTTTTTTTTTCTGAAAATCATTATTGACAAAATTGAAAAAAAAATATCATTTTTAATTAATTTTTTTTTTTTAATTTAAATTTTTATTAACTACATTTTAAATTTTTGAAATTTTTTAATTCCAATTCCCAAAATACAATAAAAAATAGGATTTTTTTTTCCTATACTTCGTTATATATGGTTGTTTCTGTGAATTTTGGAAGTTTCAGATTTTTTTTTAACAAAGTTAAAATGCAGTTTATAACAAATTGGTAAGTTAATAAACAATGGAATTGTTGATAAAAAACTTTTTTTTGCAACTTCATAGAAGACTGTCAATTATGATTCTCAGAAAAAAAATCCTTAACTAATTATTTAAACAATAGAAATATAAAAAAAACGATTATAAACAATTAAAAATTGTTATTGAGGATTTTTTTTTCCCAAAAATCATAATATTTGTAATATTATAATGAAGTTGTGAACAAAAAAATTTCAAAATTATTGAAATAATCAATTTGTTTTTGAACAATTTATCAACAAATAGCAATTTTTTTTGAAATCATTATTAAAAAAATAAAAAAAATATATAACATATTAAAAATAAAACCAATTTTTTATTGTATTTTGGGAATTGGGATTGGGAAAAATTGGGATTTTTTTTTTTTTAAACTTTGTTATATATGGTTGTTTTTGTAAATTTTAAAAGTTTAAAAAAAAATCTAAAAAGTTAAAAAAAAAATTATAACAAATTGGTAAGTTAATAAACAATGTTATTGTTGATTTTTTTTTTTTACTTCATAACGACTTTAATTATATTTTAGAAAAAATAATTTCTTAAATAATTATTTAAACAATGGAAATTAAAAAAAACAATTATAAACAATTAAAAAAATTTATTAAGGATTTTTTTTTCAAAAATCATAATCTTTTTTATATAATGCAGTTGTGAAATTTTCAAAAATATTGAAATAATCAATTTGTTTATAAACAATTCATCAACAAATGGCGGGATATTTTTTTTTTAAAAATTTTTTTATAAAACAACGTTAATATATGATTAAGAAAAAAAAAGTTTTTTTAACAACATTACTTGGATTTTTTAGATTTTGTTCAAGTACAAAAATTATTGTAAACAAAGTATGAATATTTTTTCAACTTTTATGGCGTGATCTTGTTGAATATGTATATATGAAGGGCTCTATGGAGCGAAAATTTTTTACGACAATTATTTAAAAATTTTTTTTCATTTACAATTACGGCAGAAGTTCGAGAACATTTTGTTAGTTAACAATCGTTTAACTTGTTGAAAAAATAATTTTAAGTTGAATTTCCAACGGCAATGAATTACTTATAGTGTTCCGAACACCATAATTTTTTCAAATTCAGAAAAAAATATTCAATACCTTAAATAAATTAATTAATGTGTCGTACTCGCTTTTGACGCCGCGTGCACAACCTAAAAATGTCGCGCGGAGACCCATTTTCAGCGTTAAATTAAAATTATAAATAATAGAGATAGAGTTCCGAGAGCAGAATATCTATCAGATGTAGTTCAATGTCCAGCGTGGCTTTAGCCGGGGAAGTAGTTGTTTTCTGTTGGACATTCACTAAAAATAACTTCATTTTAATAGTGGATTTTTCAATTCACAGAAAAATATTTCTATCATTATTCAATTGAGAATCTTTCCCTTCTATACTGTACTGTTCGGTAATGGTCTTTCATGGAGAATTTCATTATATTTCGAATAATAATGGAACCTCGGAATAGAATGATTAGCTGTTATTCGCAATTACCAAAAAAATTTGCATCAATTTTATTTCATTGAATTGAATAAGCAGCTATTCATTTCATGTTTAATAGCTTCAGTAAATATTTTGCAGATATTTACAGATGAGTTAAGTGTGCCAAACAAATAAATGCAACTGCCGACTATTCATGTTATTAAGAGAGGCTCCCTCACCTATGCATTTATGTCTGATGGAGGTGACATTTCAACATCATAGCCCACTGTTCGGCGTTTGTTGATTATCATCTATTACACGGAATAAAGTAGATAATTCGTAACACCGAACAAATTATTCGGGTACATCAGATCTATATAATTGAAAATGAATTACTATGTTCGTTGGTGAGCGCATAACTTGGGGATGGCTGGACCGATTTGTCAATTTTTTTTTTAAATCTTAGTAATGGTCCAAGGCTTTTGGAAAAATTGGAAAAGTTGCTGTTGTAAAATTGGAAAATTCGGGAAAATGCTTTATTCTATGGGCGTTTTGTATGAACTCAAGACCATAATTCAGGATTCGAACGATAGATATGCGCGCAAATCTTCATGTGTTGTGTTCGTTATTTTCCTGGAAAAGTTTTCAGGAAAAAAAATCGGGAAAATTACAAAGGAGTGTCGGACAAACTGCAGAAATCATAATTTTTGTATGCACTCATAACTGACCATAGGAACGACTCATTTGGTTGATTCTTTTTTTGGAAGTTGGGTCGCCACTAGATGGCGCTGCAAGGCCTTCACTTCTATACCGTTCAACCGATCGCTATGAAAATTGCTATAAACAGATATTTGAACACGGAGAATATTTTCGAGCTTTCCATTTTGCTGAAACTCGCATAACGGTATAATGGGATAACGGGAAACGGGTTAACGGAATAACACGGGTTAACAGGATAACAGGAAACGAGATAACGGAATGGGTTAACGGGATAACGCAAACGTGAAACGGTTATGGAAACGGGATAACAGGATAACGGTATAACAGGTTAACGGGAAACGGGTAAACGGGATAACAAAAAACGGGATGACGGAAAACACGCAGAGTCACTGGCATAACGAGATAAAACAACACAAAGAAAAACGGAAAAAAACAATTATATTTGGATGAACGCCACCGTACGCGGGTACCAGCTAGTGTTATAATATAATTGTTGCAACCCCAAAGAAGTCAACAACGAATATTATAAAATATTATTGAAAATTACCTGCCGAATGGATAGGATGGATAAGGCACTGACAACAATTAGACGACTGGGAGTTGAGCAATACAAAATACTATTTAAAATACATTTATTTAATGAAAAAAAAGTCATGGATCAGTATGAAAATAATACCCAAATGAAAAAAACTTGCTATTTCCATCACAAACTGAATTTATGTTTCGTCTTCGCACCCATTCGACATTCTACAATCACCTTTTTTGTTTAACCGACATAACCTAACCTCAAAACATCCAAACTATCGTTTACTATCGAGAGTGTATGTGTATGTTTAGCTTAGACTACTAGAAGCCCAAGCTCAATTGCCGTTTAACAACGATGTCGTAGTGGCGTATGTATCAGTGGCGTACAATTCCCTTTGTAGCTATTATTTCATTGATATTGGATGGACTATTCCCTCCATAGCCTACCTAAATGTTCGGCATTTGCAATGTATGCCAAACGGTTTCTGTGATGTGGGACCCATGTTTATCGAATTCAAGATAGTTATGAGTGGTAAGTTATGATTTATGAAAAAAGTGTTATGGGATCCCTGTCTATATTATACCAAACAAAATGTTCATTGGTATAATCCATATTATATTTCAATCCGAATAGGGGGAGTAAAATATTCTACCTTCAAATATACGAATGTAAGAGTGCCACAAGGTAGGTTTCTCATCTAGTATTCACTTCTGGCATTCCAAAAACGCAAAACGTCAAGGATGGGAAAACGGCAACAGCTTCCTACGCCAGGTAATGGAAGGTTAGGAGGGGAAGGAGTCTGGCTGAACCAGCAAATTGAAACGTAAGACACAGTGCAGAAAAGTAGCCGCCCATATCTGAAGTGATGTACGCAAGATGGGTGTTGCATAGGGGTGGTTTTTAGTGAGTACACGGATCCATGGAGTCTCACAGTACCAGGGAATAGCAGAGCCAATACCTGGTGTAGTTCTATAAAGAATTTTCAACCCTTCAAAAAAAGAACTTTCGCCTACCAAGAGGCTATACTGACTGGTGGTGAGACTTCAGAAAAGTCAACTCGAAATATCAGGCAGGTAACAGATGAAATCCATTAATGGAATTAATTATGGAGCATCAATTCAGTTCATGTACATTCAACGTATACTCAAAAATACTTTCTCGCAAGAAAAATTCAACAAATATTAATCATTATAAGACCTAAAAAGTACACAAAACCCTCCACATTAACCCGCAATCAGTATCGAAATGTTCTGCCCAAGAACCAAGAATTATATGCTGTATTGTCAAGGAAAAATAAGTCTTATATACAAAACGTACTCAAAACTAATTATCACAGAATAGTACAGAAACAGACAATAATATATATAGATATATAAAGAAATGGAAAGATGTATAGGTAGGTATATAGAGGAAGAGAGATATTGTGTCCTCAAGAGAATTGGCCATCATCAGAGAACTCTTATAGGCCATAGTCGGTTGTACTATGGGCAGATGTGGGGGATAACTACTTGCTTCATGTCTTTTTCCTCTCCTTCCTAATTCATTCTCAGTACCTATTTCTCCAGCAGCCTCTTCGTTTACTGTGTTTGGTTGATGACTTGTATAACTCTTAAATTAAACTGATTCAACTAGTATTTGACAGTACATTATTAGAATTATTCAGATCCTTAAGTAAAACTGGAACTCTTTGAATCTATTGATTTCCAACTTTTCTAGAAGTTTTCGAATTTACAACTTTTCTTTTGAACTCTTTAGCAATACACTGTTTCTCAGTCAAGAGGTGAGAAGCTGAAAATTCATTTGTTTTACTATTAACGATACATTTTCGATGTTGGTTAGGAAAATAAACTCCAATGAAGGTTATGAAAATATATTTTTCCAATTGGTATTTGATGAGAAACCCTAATTATATAGAATTTGTTTTTGTATGAGTATTACCAATTATTAATTTATTTGTGCTGTGTTCCAGAGAAATTTCAACTGGATATATATTTATACATAGGTATATATATATATATATATATATATATATATATATATAGAGAGAGAGAGAGAGAGAGAGAGTAAAATAACTGCGTAGATTCATTGAACATTCGAATATTTTCATTTACGCTTGGTGCCGTCTTGTAGTATACATTTTTGCTTATTTGTTCTACTACTCTGGCTAATGTCTGGACAAACTCTGAATTATATCCGATGATCGATCTATTTCTGCTTCCAAGCTCTGGCAAGTGCAACAGTGTCGTGCGGATAAATCCCCTCGCCAGCGCTATTTAACCAATAGCGCAAGCATTACTCTCAGAGCTGGAGGTGGGAATATGTTCAGTTACTGCTTGCATGTGCTATTTATGTCACGATCATATAACCCATACTCTAGATTGATACGGTGGATCAAATATCCATCATATAACAAACACCTTCCTCATATACCTAATAATACCTCACACCCATTACGTATCATAATTATCTTCTGTATATTCTTCCACGGAAACAGTGTCTTTGAGTCCTAACATATATCACGGTCTTCAAAATATTAGTTTTTTTTTTCAGTCGAACGAGAACGAGCAGATAATTGGTTGTACTGAAACAAAAATTGTGACTTTGAGTCGTGACAGATATCATGGTTTTCAAAATGGTATTGTTTTCTTGTTCTTATTGTCAAACAAAATAGAAGATGATGAGTTGTTTCGAAGACTGTGTTTATGCAGGAAAAAAGTGGAGTATATCACTAGCATTTCATTCCTCGTACTCACGATTTATCCATTTGTTTCGACTCTGTTAATTTTTCGGAGAAAAAATGCTCAACCGCAAGTTACATATTTCCTACACATAACGACCTCTTGGACTATGAGATCTCGTGGTATAATCTCAATCTATTTTCATATCAACTACCAGAATATATATTTTTGTACAGAACAGGCACCACATGAAGTCTTCGTTTCCATACCTGTACATATAGTAAAATCTAATTAGGGAAAGTTGGTTGAAGTTGAAATAAATATTATGATTGAGAAAATGCATATTACAAACTCTCATGTTTCCGTCAGATAGCGTTCCATTCCATTTTTACAACAAATTACTTTGGTGTGATACAGATAATTTTGGTTTCTGTCCTGTGAATCTCTCAACTTTTTATTGTCAATTATTAATTTATGTCACAGCTCTTCATCAATTAGGGGCTCGAGAGATTATAAAATAGGAAAATATTCGAGTATCACGACTTCAATGTATCCCATTTGATTCAGTTGCAGGAATCTCATTTACTAATGACCTGACTTGCACGTTCTTTCATGTTTCAACTTGAAAATTCACAGGTAGAAGTTTTGTAGGATCCGGAATTGAATACACAAAGGAGAGGGAAATGGAAATCTTCCGAGGTGGAAGAACTGAATGGATTTCATGAGACGAAGTTTAGGTGAAACTGACGATGAGACTTCACCACAATGAGTGAACCGCAAAAATATGTATGGCCTGTCCAGAAAAGCGATCACTATGGGCGAGAACACTGTAACAAAATTTTCGAGTATAGAAATAGGTTCATTATTTGAAAATATGAACAGATTGTTCATAAAATCGAATGTGATGAATGTCAAAAAACACTTATTCCGAAGTATTTTTCCGAAAGAAGTGTTTTTAACAGTTTCGCATCTTTGTAAAGTGAGACTGTTTCTAGAAAATGTGTTTCCAAATTTGTTTGTCCTTCTCGACGATCGTGTAAGCGTGAAATAGATTTTCGTTATTAAAAATGTATTGAAAACCTAGTGAATGCGATTCCAGTCTTGTATCAATAAAATAATTCCTGGTACGTACTACTTCTTGGAAAATATTTTTCTTTGTCTCATTCATCTGTATGAGTTCTCAATTGAGACTGGAAATGTAATTTTTTCCTCTCACATTTCCCTTTTGAGGTAGAGTTCCCTTAAAAAATCTATCAGATGTAGTTCAATGTCCAGCATGGCTTCAGCCAGGGAAGTAGTTGTTTTCGGTCAGATATTCCCAAAAATTAAATTTTCAGAAAAATATTCCTATTCAATATTCAGCCCACGAAATATTTTTTTCAAATAGCTAGTCCTAAATAACAAATCCTGGCGTATATTGTTGTTTATTGAGATACATCCGTTGTTCGTCTTGAGATAATCGCCTGATATTGTTTCATGATAAGAGACAGATTGAAATACCGAACTCTTCCCAAGGAAAGTACTGACTATATAAAGCTTGGTGAAATTCGAAGAAAATGTAACGTAGAGCTAAAGAAGTGGAACGAAAATAAAGTGAATGTTACAAATAATATATTCGAAAGTAAAATAAACTTTCAGAGTAATAATGCTCAGATCAAGTAGGTTAGATTCCCTGTGTCTTTTCTCGGTTCTTCTTGCAACTTTATGCAAATTTTCCACCCGATTATTGTAAATAATTTTTTGGCGAACAAGGACAATCTACAGCTCATAAAAATATCTGAATGCATGCAATCGCATGAAGACTAGACTAGAGCGTATTTTCACCCTCGTTGTAGGCGACAGATGGAAAAAAATCCCCGGATAGTTCTTGGGAGCAGTTCCATTTGATTTCTTCTGATAGTACCATGTTGGAAACGGCGAAAAATTGATTCATTTCAATTGATAATTCAATGAATAAATCATTAACATTCGATTGCTGGTTTTTGGTTTCGTTTCATAATTATAAGGAACATGAACTGCGGAGTCACAGTTGCATTTTTCTCTGGTAAATGGAACCATTTGTTTTGTTTCTTTGCGAGTGACAAGAGTGAAAAGAGCTGATAGTAACTGGTGTGAAGTTATAATAATTGAAATATATCAAAAAAGTTGGCGCATTCTGTTCCTGGATTGTCGTGACGTCACTTTCGAAGACATATTTTCCGAGATCTACATAGAAATCTATCTTTGGTTAGTAAAATCTTGTACCTGTAAACCATAATTTCAGAGTTGAATTCAATATGGCCACTTCTTGGCCAACATCAGTCCCCTCCCTAAATTGTTTCCAATGGTTTTATGTTATCTGACTAGAATCAAAAGATAGAAGAATAACCAGACCACAAGAATATAGACAGACATACTTGGGTTTCAATCCTGATATCACTTAGGCCCGGTATTTTCACCTCCGGTTGTACTAGGAATGAATTAACCCATAGTTAGATTGTGCTTCTGCTTATCAATGAACGTTAACCAAAAGCATTATCCAACCGTTGGTTAATTTATTCCTAGTATAACTGCAGGTCAAAATACAGGGGCCTTGGAAAAATAATATCTTGGGAAAAAAATAAAAATGAGAGAGTTGTAGAGGTCATGAAGCCCTCCCAAAAGACTTACAGTTTGCCAATATTGGTATATAAATGAAAGATTGAGATTTTTTTTTATCTTCAAACAGCCGCCATTTTCGAAACTACTGGATCGATTTGGCCCATCTTCGAACTCATCTAAAGTATTGATAAAAAAATTTTTTTTGCTCAATATCATTCCATTCGGTTGGAAAATGTGGTCTCTAATTTGTTTACAGATTTCGTAATATATATATATATATATATATATATATATATATATATATATATATATATATATATATATACTACCACCATCCGCGACAACAAAACTCTGTTTTTTGCGCTCTTGCTGAATGTGGAGTGAAAAACATCATACTAGGACCAAAACAAACTTCTATTGGTATACATGATATTCCAATCATACTCATAAATCGGTTATATCTAGCAAATTCCCGAAATAAAAACGAAAAAGCAAGGATACTACCAATTTTTGAAGAGGGCGTTACCGAACTTGTCAAGGATTTTAATGGCATTTCTATTTCGAGTCCCTCTCAAAAAATTAGAGAGAAAGCAGTGATCAGGTATTTGAACAAATATAAAATAATAACTTCCTGCCAGCATGGTTCCAGGAAAGGATACTCTACTGGGACTGCCTCAAATGATCTTGTTCAATTCGTTTACGATAAGTTAGATGCCGGTGAGCTGGTAATTGGTGTCGATTTGTCTCGTGACTTCGAAACGTTAAACCCAGAATTTATTTAAAAAAAATTTGAATAATCAGGAATAAGAGGATTTTTGAACGAATGGATTTCATCCTACACAAAAAATAGACAGAAGTCTTTCAGTGTTCAAGAGAGTTATTCTGACAATTTTGACGTTGCCTCGGAACTCCACAAGGAAGAATCCTAGAGCCGCTTGTATTCCTTTTATACGTGAATGTCCTTCAACTCTATGTCTCAGAGATGAGGCTGATGATAACACCATTCCTGTCTGTCGAAGGAGTCCATGAAAAACTAAATGTTGTTCTTGACAATTATCCACTTGGTGCAAAATGAATCAACTTCTAATCAATACATAAAAAACCATGTGTATGCAATTCAGTGGTCTTTACCAAGTGCACTAGACAATGAAGCTAGAAACTGATGATGTACCTATGGACACTGAAACGAAAAAAAATCCAGGAACAGAATTGCTTCCGACTAAACAAATGCTATTCTGCCATCTCCCTGAGAAAAAGTCCCGATGAATCTTCGCTTAAACTCTACTACTTTACAGCCGTACACTCATATAATAGCATGGGGTAAAGCACGTCAAACTGATCGTGTATTTGTCATCCAGAAAAAAATATTGAGAATAATGTTCAATCCTGATTACGGGACATCCTTAAGGGACCTTCAGATCACAAAAGATAATTACCTTATCCGAAATGTATATTCTCAAGATACTAGAATATATACACAAAAATATTGGAAACTACACCAAACACTCTGATATGCACTTGTACCCAACTAGAAACAACAGTAAAATGTATATACAAAAATTCAAATATGAATATTTAAAAAAATCCATATTCAATTGTATATCCGACATTAAATCTGTTCAATCCATGAAAATAAACTCAATTTTTTTCTGATTACAAACTGTAAACTGGCGAATTCATTGATCATTGCAAATCTCATCAAAATACTTTAATTGTGCCGTACTGAAAATTCAAACTGATTATATTGTCTCCTGTTTATTTCAATTTGTGATCCTGCTACAGCTCTCAGCAGAGTGGAACAGTGATGTTCTACCGGAGGGTTGAGAGTCAATCCAGAAAAAGTGGACTTGGTACTCTTTACCCAAGAAACGCAAAATGGGAACTCTTCCAGATATGTGTATCTCAGAAAGACAGCTTCCGTACAAAGGGTCGACGAAACACCTTGGAATGATCATAGACTCCAAGCTGACCTGGAACGAGCAGATTGAAAATCTCACCAAGAATGCTATCTGCTCCTAATGGGCATGCAGAAGAACTTTCGATGAGACGTGGGGTTCGACACCAAAATCCCTACATTGGATATATACGGCGATAATTCGCCACACGCTAAGGTACGGGTCCATCGTTTGATGGACCGCCACCACAAGAAGCAAGTCCAGAATTGAACTAGATAAAGTACAAAGACTGGCTTGCCTAGGAATGACAGGTGCTATGAGGACGACGTCTACCAGAGCTCTAGAAGTTCTGCTAGGACCTCTGCACCTAGTCATTGAACATGAAGCCATGAGTACTGCCTACAGACTCCAAGGTACAGGCCAATGAATTGGCACGAAGGCAGACCATGAACACTCCAATATTTGGAACAAGGCAAAGGAGGGCTGTCCAATTCTACAAATGGAAAGAGATAGTATCCCGCCAGTTCTGAAATTTGAAAAGGGACCAAAAATCATTATTCCCACTAGGGATGAATGGAAATACGCTGCGCTCGGCAGACCCCTCGTCTACGGATCAACCTGGTATAGAGATGGATCAAGACTTGGTCTGGCGCAGGAGTATACGAGGAAGGTACTAAGACAGAAATCTCAGTTCCTCTAGGCAAATACGCCTCAGTATTCCAGGCCGAAGTATATGCTACACTCACCTTTTTTGTTATTTCTGTAGTGGGTAATTGTGTGTGTTTCTCCTTGCCTTAAAATATTTGTACGAACATGTCACCTCATAATATCGCGCAACCAAAATTCAATCGGTGAAATCATAATATGAGGTCGTCACTTACTCTTCCCTTTTCACATCAACCACCGATTTCTTCTTTTGCTCCCATTTCCAGGCCAATTTTGGAAAAGTATAAAATGTACACCAACTATTTTTCCGTTATTTGTACATTTCGCAACACAACGAGTTTAACGTGGAATCATCAAAACAAATTCGACAGTCCCGATTATGTTTCACATTTCTCCCAGAGCGTACGCTGCGATCGACTCCATTTCAAAATTATTGGTCACAATGGCCTTGTGACGTCATCTTTGACAATTTCGTCATCTATCATCACTAGTAGGGAAGTTTACAACCTTTAATATTCAGTTTCCAAATTTCACTTGTTTATAATATAATAATAATAATAATAAACGACTTTATTGCTTACATATATAGATAACAAGAATACATATATAATGTGAATCAGGCCCAAAGCAAAAGGCGAAGTTCAGTTTATAAGATGATATAAAATCAGCTCATAAACTGTTCTTCCACTCAACCTTAAGTATATCGCTAGGTGTGTTGAACTTAACAATATATAAAAAAATAAAAGAATGAAAGTAAAACAATTATAGCTATTCTAAATCTAATTTCCATCGTACGTATATCAGGATTGCATTGAAAACAAATGTTTTTTATATGCCTTCTTGAATCTTTGCAAACTGTAGGATTTCAACATGGTAGGGACCTGATTGTATATTGAACATATTTGATAAGTGTAGCTACGCCTGAATATTTCTAGTCTGAAGATTGGCGGTGAAAGGGTTCCTTTATATCGGATATTCAGATTATGTATATCGGATCGATAGGTGATTTTTCTGTGCAAATATGAGGGTGTTTTATCGAAAATAATTTTTTGAAAAAGAACAGCAGCATGTAATCTCCTTCTATTGCTCATATTTAGCCAACCATTATCTTTCAATTTGTGTGAGATATGTTCTCTTCTGCAGATACCAAATATTAATCGTAAGCATGAGTTTTGTACTTTTTGTATTTTCACTTGATATTGGCTGGACAAGAATGGACCATAGAGTACATCTGATAATTAAATATTGACAGTATTAATGACTCACACAGATTTGATTTTATTTGAATAGGGAGGAAATATCTATTGCCATAAATAGTTTTAAGAGTGAAGTATGCACGTTGAATAATCTGATTTATGTGTTTTTAAAATTTTAAATTGGAGTCCAATATTATCCCTAAACTTTTGGCTTCACTTACGTTTTGAAGTACTTCATTTCTTATTACAATACTTACACTATCAGAAATCTCATCTCGTTTGTTTTTGTTGCCAAAAAGAATAACATTAGATTTACTGCAATTAATACTAAGACAGTGATCCTCTGCAACTTCAATGAACCTATCAAGTTCCTCATTTATAAGGTCACATGACTCCACTACCATACTGGGATGAAAACTATAATAAATTTGAGTATCATCCGCATACAGGTGTACATTACAAATCTGAAGAGTTTTCACCAGACAGGAAGTATATATAGCAAAAAGCAATGGCCCCAATATGGAACCCTGGGGGACTCCACATTTCAAATCCATATAATTAGAGGATTGCCCATCAACCAAAACCATTTGCTTACGACCTCGAAGGTATGATGCCATGAGATTCATAGCATTATTCGACAGTCCTATGTAATGTAGAATTTCAAGCAATAGATTATGGTTGATAGTGTCAAAAGCTCTGCTAAAATCTAGCAAGACCAAAACAGTACACTCACCTTTGTCTGAGGCTCGAACAATATCATCAATAATATGGAGAAGTGCCGTTGTACAACTATAATTTTTCCGAAATCCAGATTGCGTTATAGGTAATAATGAATACTGATCGATATGTTTCTTTAATTGTACTTCTATAGCCCTTTCGAGTACCTTCGATAAAGTTGGCAGGATACTTATTGGGCGCAAATCTTTGAATTCAAGTGGATTTGACTTTTTAGGCAATATTTTTACAACGGCTCTTTTCCAAAGTTCAGGAAAAATATTATGAGTTAAACAAAAATTTATAATTGTGTGATGTAAGGAATTATATGTGGACAGCATAATTTCAATAGCTTTAAATTTAATCCATCTTCACCAGCAGCATTTGTGTTTATAGCATTTATTGTTTGATAAACAAATAAGTCATTCACCTCTTGAAATTCAAAATCTGATTCCACTATTTTTCTGTGTTTGTATGACGAAAGTAATTCTTCAGGAGGTTCTTTTGTAACACAAGAATTGATAAAAAATTCATTTATTTCAGCAGGATTTTTCAAATTGTCTGGTATTGTGCTTGACTTGCTGGGTATAACATTATAAGCCCTTAAAGTATTCCAAAGATTTTTAGAATTTTTATTACTAAGTATGTAAAAAATGCTTTTTTCTCTCTTCTAATAGTAGAATTTGTGTAGTTCCTCATGTCCTTATAAAACTGAAAGTGATGATCAGATTTAGTTCTCTTATACCTGTTCAGTGCTTTATCACGTATTGTCATCATTTCTTTAATAGCGCCAGTTAACCAAGGAGCTCTGGGCTTCGAAACACGCGATGTTATCAAAGGTAGATGTCTGCCAAACAGGCAAACCAGACAGTTAATTAAATATGTTATTTTTCCGTCAACCCCTTCCTGATCATATATTCTAAAAAATGGAGTATTATATAAATCTATTCTGAAATCATCTTCATTAAAATATTTAAAAGACCTGTACGTTATCATTTTAGGACCCTGCTTCTCAACACACACCCTGACTTTACATGAAGCTATATCATGATCAGCAATGACACCTGTTGCCTGGATAACTCCCCTCTCAACAACCCAGTTAGATGAGGTATTAATACCATTAAGTAAAGTAGCAGTAGTAGCTGTAATTCTTGTAGGAGTTTCTATGATTTGACCAATGCCAAAGCACTCTAAAACAGATGACATCTTGTCTACATAACTATCATCGGTATTTAAAAAATCTATGTTAACATCTCCGCCGCATATAATTTCATCTACAGTGGGATGTATTAAACTTAGAATATCTTCCATTTCAGCTATAAAAGAATTATTATTTATTTTTGGAGGCTTGTATATTGCACCAAGAGCAAAAGTTCTACTTTTAATTTTTATATTCACCCAGAGTTGTTCCGATACCGTTCCACGATGATTCAATTCTTCGCTATATATCTTATTATTTACGTAAATACACAAACCTCCTCCTAAGCTACCTCTATCTTTTCTGTATAAGTTATACCCATCAAAATTTATTACATCATTTCTAATAGTTTCATTTAACCATGTTCCACAAATAAAAAATATATCAAATTGATGTTCATCTATAATTAATTTTACCGATTGCAAAGAAGGCACAAGCGACCTTGCATTAAGACAACCTATGTATAAATTGCCAAGTATTTTTATTTTATTCCGTACGATAAGAAATTAAACCAAAAAAAAAAAAAATTAAGAAAGTAAAAACTATGAACTCGAAATAGAGTATTGAATCCGAACACATCCCAACTGCACCCATGTGCCACTAATTAATCTATTAGAATGTTTGAACTTTTGTAATAGTGATTTCATTAATATTAAAAAATAAAAAAAAATTACCAAAGACACCAAATATAACCAAATTCTTCAGAAAAATAGTTCAGAAGAAAGAAGAAAAAAAAAAGAAAAAAAAAATTCTCATTTTAGCATATACGAACTCAAACTTCAGCCAAATCATCAATGGAGATAATCTTGGTAATATTGTTATCTGCCAACTTCAAAAAGACGGTACCTGAGCTTGTCCACACTTTACCATCTTTTCCAGCTTTTTGTATGGCCATCTTAAACAAAGTTGATTGTTCCTTCGTTAAATCTTCTTTGATTACATATTTGGTACCTTTGAGTTTTTGTTGGAAAAAATAATGTCTGGTATATCCATTGAAAAAATTCACCAACACTGGCCTAGATTTCTTTGCATTAGGTTTTCCCAGTCTGTAACAGCTTCCGACATCAGAATTTTTAATAATTAAGTTCATTTTAGTACTGAAGATTTGTAAAATTCGATCGTTAATGCTTTCATCATTCATCTCTTCCAATCCGTAGACAATAATATTATTTCTACGAATCCATTTCTCAAATCTTTCGTTCTGTTTGGCCATCAATTTAATGGTATCATCTTGCTTTTGCACTACCTTTTCTAACTCAGTGGTTTTCTTCTGTAATGTCTCCAGCTCCTTTTCAATATCTCCACGAATTTTCTCAAAAATGCAGTTAGTTAGCTCGGTGATGAAAGACTCTGACGTGCACAATTTATTGACTGCGGACTTAATTGCTAGGTGCAATTGATCTCCGTCCTCGCCCCTTTTCTGATTCCTTGTTGTCATGTTATTACAAATATTGTACTTACAACGCAATGTAACTGTTTAAAAGGCCCACACGAAACAAGTAACCACTCCAGAAATCAGATTTACAGACACAGTTTTTCCTTCAATATTAGCAAAATTTAGCAGCACACGATGTGGAACACGTCTACTCACGGCAAACCATAGCGATATATTCGTTCCAAAAATGAGAGGTGGAGGGGACTTTTGAGAAGCACTGTATATTTATTCGAACAACAACACATGACTATCCAGATTGAGTGGACGAGTGAAACTATGTGAAAATGAGATTGAGAATTCAGTTACACACAAGTGAATTGGTGACAAAATAACCCACCATTATATATTTTGTCTTTCTCTCCTAACTAATCAATACAATAATCATTACTATACTTCACATTTCGCCCCTGACCAATATTCGATATCATTCACAAGTATTTGTCTTTCCAGAGAAACCACAGAATTTACCTATATAGAATTCTGATAGGAGTACAGCTTTATATATATATATATATAAAGATATATATGTTCTTGATCCGCTGAGAGTCTCTGGGGATTCAAAGACCCTTTGAACACATAAGAGGCAGTGAGCCTTTCAGTAACTACAATTTCTCATGTGAAGCATTTCTATTTCATTTCTGACCATATCCATTCACGGAATCGTTTACCGAAAACCCTGAAGTTGAATCATTGATCGCTGATGCCTTTCTGAAGATATAAACGTATTATGTTCTTTCATATGCGAGGCCAAATATTTTGAAATGAAAAAAATCTGGCCAGGATATTTAAAATAGAATGAATTGATATTACGTTAGGGCTGGATTAAATATTTCACATTATATTTTTTAACACTGAATTTGTATTTTCCCACTTATATTGGGTCCAGACGATGGTTGATTTTTTTTAAATATTTTGCAGGGTTCCCATATACCGGGTGATAACGACAAGTGTATACAAGTGCCTCACATAAAACTCTGTGGGCAAATATTTCTCGAAGAATATTGGCTACGTGTGAAGTGCTTGGTCGGTACAGTTCAATCAATCGCAGCCCACGCTCTGGGAGAGATGTGGAACATAATCGGGACTGTCAAATTTGTTTTGATAATTCCACGTTAAACTCGTTGTGTTGCGAAATGTACAAAGAACGGAAAAAATAGTTGGTGCAAATTTCATACTTTTCCAAAATTGGCCTGGAAATGGGAGCGAAAGAAGAAATAGGTGGTTGCTGTGAGAAGGGAAGGGTAAGTGACAACCTCATATTACGATTCCACCGATGGAATTTTAGTTGGGCGATATTATGAGGTGACACGTTCGTACAAACATTTTGAGGCAAGGAGGAACACACACACAATTACCCACTACAGAAATAACACAAAATTTAGGATTATACCTCGACAGTGCTCTCAGATTTAGGACACACATTACTCATATTTTGAAGCGTGGGTACATGAACCTTGAAATTATTTATTCGAGTGGAAATATATTAAACAAGAAAAGTAAACTCATGCTATGTGATGCATAAGTGCTTTCACATGCTAATAACGCAGACGTAGTTTATAACCCGGGACCACTGAAATCAGACAGAATGCGGCTACAAAAACTTCAAAATTCATGCATCAGACTCATCACAGGCACAAGAAGACGGGAACATGTTTCACAGCATCTCAAAAATCTTGGTTGGCTCTATATGGAGGATATGTGCATATTCTATTCCGCTGCGATCCTCCACAAAATTATTACAACTATAAAGCCACCTTACCCATTCGGAAAGTTATGTTTTAGAACAGATTCACACGATCTGAACTTGAGATTTCGGAATGACTTGACAGCGCCTAAACACAGAATTTTTACTTCCGTGGCTCCTTCTCGTATCAGATTGTTCGTTTATACAACCAAATCCAAAAAATATTTATTAGTCCAATTCTATCACATAGAAACCTCAACTACTATATACATTTATTTATTAAACAGTTCTCCTTCTCCTCTTCGGGAAGGGTAGGGCAGAGGATAGGAACCGCTGCTATTGTTTGGGGCTTGTTTAGAGCACCTACTTGTCCTCCCAAGGGGGCGAAGGGGTGCTCCCTGCTGATGTTAGCAGTTGCATAAGAATATACCCGTTTGGTTTTTCTCGGAAATTGTTATAAGAAACACCTCCTGCGTATGCTTATGTGTCTTTAATCGGTCTATTTGTTTTCAAAAATTAGAAGTGTTCGTTTTCATTTCGTGTGTTAATTTTTATGCCTTTACCTGGCTGGACATTTTTTTAATAAAAAACCAGCTTCTGAGAATGATGTTCTTTGTCCCTATTGTGGGTTCACTTTCATTTTGTTTTAGTCTATTGAGTTAGTTATCTATTTCGTTGTATAGGTCAAGCTTATCAAATATTACTCCGTGCTTCCGGCGTTGGTTAACTCTAATGTTCGTTATTTCTGCCGTGAGCGGACTTTTAGGGGTGTGAAAACTATAAAACTTGTCGGATAATTTCAGAATGAAATCGGCAAATTTCTCTACTTCCGCAAGCTCGCGTAGATCATCCAGCCGGATGTACCTATTACTATTAGTAACTATACGAAGTGCTTTGTTCTGCAGCCTTTCGAGTCTCGATATTTGGGTTTTCGATGCGCTGCAGAACACTGGGCAGGCGTATGTCATTGCAGGTCTAATCATCTGTTTATATATTCTTATTTTATTATCTAATGACAGGTTAGAGTTGCGTGCAATGAGGGGATACGTACGCTCAATTGCGGCCGCTCCTCTCTGCAACGCTAACCCTATGTGTTTGTGCTGGTTCATACGTCTGGTCAGATCCACCCCCATGTATCTCGCTGAGGGCCTCTCCGTCACGATGCTATCTTCAATCTTCAATCTCCCGAGGATCTTCACGTTGGTTCGTTTCCTCGTGGAATCAAAGACCTCTGTTTTGTTCGAATTAAGCTTAATCTTGTCTTTCGCTATATAGGGTATGACCAACCGCTCCAGATGAATCTGGAGCTGTTCTGCAGCCACTTCGCTGTACAATAAGTGGGCATAGATCGCGGTGTCATCCGCGAACATAGCCAAGGTCGGAAAGCCATGTGTATACAGCGACTACAGGATTGGTGACAGAGAAGACCCCTGCGGGATCCCTGCTCCGACCGTATGCTCCGGCAAACTTGTGCCGTTCATATTGACCCTAAAAGTCCGCCCCGTCAGGTACGACTCCATGATTTTTGTGAGGTATAAAGGCATGCGTGCCTCTGTCATTTTCACGATTAACCCTTCTATCCAGACCGTGTCAAAGGCTTTCTGCATGTCCAACAGAACCATAACCGTGTTGTGATCTCTGTGGAAGGCTTCTTTCACCCCATGAACAACTCGGGCTACTTGAGATGTCGTCGAGTGACCTCTCCTGAACCCGAATTGCTCAGGCGGGATAATTTTCAGCTCTTCCTCAAAATCTACAACACGTTTCAGTATGATTTTGTCCACCACTTTGGCTACCACACTGAGAAGCGAGTTGAGCCTATAGCTTCCAATTTTGTTTTTGTTTTTCCCCGACTTTATCAGGGAATTAGACAGTCTGGGTAGTGTTGCCACTTCAGGATTGCATTAATAATGTATATTAACTGGACTAGTGATTTCCTCGGCAAGTTTTTCAGTGAAATGGCGTCCAGTTCATCGATGCCCGGTGCTCTGTTTCCAGGCAATTTCCTGATCACCCCCAGGAGCTCCTCATAGTTCGTTGGTACTCGTTGGAGCTCTGTGGGTGCCAGGATTATTGCTGGTGCATCTCTCATGTTTTTAGCTACATTGGTAATTCTAGTGTGCTCTGGTGTAGTATCGGGCTCTGTAACGTGCACGCTACTGAAGTACTCCCCGAACAAATCAGCTTTTCCCTATGGATCTGCCACCGACCGTCCGGGGCCACTCACTATAGCCGGTATAGGTTCTCTGTGCCTTTGGACCCTTCTGGTCACATCCCACAGTGAGTGGTTTTCGAGTTTACGACTCCACATTTCATTAGTATTCCTGTTTATGAGCTCCGTTATCTCCGCTCCTAGGCGCATAAAGTTTTCTTCATGGTTTGGGTTCCTAGTTCGTTGCCAATTTTTCCGCTCTTGATTTTTGATTTTCATTAGATCTCTAATGTGTTGTGGGATCGTAAACTTTCCGCCCCTCACAAGTACCTTCCTGGTAGTTTTGTCCCTAGCTATTTGTAGTATTTCAATGAATTTTTTTGTCTCGTATTCTATATCGTGCTCAGCAATGTTTGTATTAATGAACGTTATTTTATTCATAACGTTCCTGAACTCTTTCCAATTGCACGTGAAATAGTCGTATCTCGTTCTCTCTAGGTTGTTGTATTTCTTCTGATTGATATAGAACGAGACCGAGACATGGTCGGAGGTTAGCTCATTGATCGTTATGAGCTCAATCATGTTGACTATATTTTTCTGAACTACCAGGTCGATAGTTGTCGGTGACATTCCATTGAAGGGGAAGTGAGTAGGAAGGATCACTACTTCCCTCTATCATCACCCCATTGTTCGTGGAAAACTTTAGCAGTGTCATTCCATTTGCGTTGTTCTTGGTTGGACCGCCATTCCACTCATAATGCCTGGCGTTGAAATCACCGGCCAGAATTACCTTGTTGGCAACACTAACCAGACTGTCTAAATCTCTATCTGCAAATCTATTTTTCGGTGGACAGTATATCGAAGAAAGACATGTCTCATCGACAAATTTGATTCCTACATGTTCATACAACTGAATTCGAATCATTTTCACTCAATACGTTGAAGAAAAAGTGAAACAATATTCAACCGAAAACAGCTTCCCGTATATTGAAATATGATATAAAACGAACTTGAATTGGCAGACCCCTGTTTTCAACTTCCTATGAATATTTTTCCAAGTAGTACAAAAAACAACCGTGATGAATTTCCTGCAATATTCTATTTTATATACAGTGCTCGTCTGAAGTCCGTTCCTCCCCTACTAATTTCAGAACCACCTGGTCTATCGCAACAAAATTTGGTGGGCTCAAGTAGGAGATAAAAACCTACTTTTTCATGGAAGAATCACAGCTAAAAATTTTGAAATGGCGGTTGAGCGCCATCTTCAATAATTTTTTTAAATAGAACACCCCGTATATTATTCCATTTTCGAAATCTGCTCATAATTCTCAACTGTTTTCTCCAATACACTTCACTCCTGAATTCAATTGTTTTCGAAATACCAACGTTTGAAATGTTACATTCCGGTTTAAAATGGAGTATGGATTTTGGTCACTTCCGTTAAAACATTTTGCTAACTAAACGTTGTTATTGATTTGTAGTTGAATCTCTCAATGAATTTGACTGATAAGAGGCGTAAGGAGAGATTATTAAGGATAAGCCTACGAATGTGTTCTGTAAATTCACAATCAAAACCAATTAGTTGGCTGAAAAATTATAAATCATTTTTGAATAACACTGTTATTCAACCCCAACAATTATTTCATCAAGTGTTCAATGTGGCCCCTTCCTAAATCTTGATAACAAAGTGCGGCATTATAAATAGCTTTTCTCACGTTGATGAAAGTCTGTTCATCTATATCTTTACATGTATCTATTATTCTGCGTTCCAACTCATTTGGCATTCAGTGGCGTAGATTTTTGACTTCAGATACCACCAAAGGATAGAATCTAGGGTTGTACGATCCGGAGATCTTGGTGGCCATTCTGTACTTCCCCTGCGACCTATCCATTGCCCAGGAAAGTTTGTAACGAGGAACTCTCTAGCCATGCGATCGAAATGGGGAGGTGCCCCATCCTGCTGAAATATGATTTCACGATTTTCAATACAATTTGTCTTATGCGAGGATCAATTTCAGTTTCTGAAAGATTTCTGTAAAGAACTCCTGTAAGATTGCCTTTGATGAAAATCGGTCCAACAACGCGATTGCCCAAAATCCCCGCCCAAACATTCACCTTTTCAAGAAAGTGGGTATGTCTCTCTCTGAAAATATGCGGATTAGTATCGCTCCAGTATCGTACATTCTGTTCGTTGACTTTTCCATTCAGAAAAAACGTACCTTTGTCTGCGAAACATACACGTTTTGGGAAGCCCCGTTCTCCTTCAATTGTGCTTGTTAACCACTCACGAAATTCAACGCTCCGGTCTGGATCTCCTCCGTGAGAGCATACAGGATTTTCATTTTACAGGGATGAAATTTTCCCTTTTTAGGACTCTTTGGACACTTTTTGATTCAGCGACTGCAGACGTCGACTGAGTCAGATTGATTACCATTTCAGCAACACTTTCTACTTTTTTTTTCTGAAAGAGGCGGTCTTCCTGATCTTGGAGCATCTTGCAGCGTACCAGTTGCTTGGAGCTTATTTGGAAGTTTGCGCAAATATGACCTCGAAATAGGATTCTCGGGAAATCGATCATTGAACATACGGACTGCTACATGATAATTTCTTCCAGCTTCTCCAAATATCAAAACTGCTTCAAATTTTTCGTCTAAACTACGAGCCATGATCACACTTTTCATAAAAGGATTTAGGCGCTGAACGGACTATTTGACAGTTAGCAGTTTAGTTTGACAGTAAACACGATGTCATCGCGACAACGATTTTTTCGAATCAACATTAGTGTTTTGGTTGGGTTTCAAAAGACCAAAATGTCACTTTTCAAAGGTTAATATTTCGAGAACAATTGAATTCAGGAGTGAAGTGTTCAATAGAAAACTGTTGAAAATTATGAGCAGATTTCGAAAATGTAATGATATACGGGGTGTTATATTCAAAAAAACTATTGAAGATGGCGCTCAGCCGCCATTTCAAAACTTCCAGCTGTGATTGTTAGGTAGTAGGAAGTAGGTTTTATCTTCTTTTTGAGCCCTCTAAATTTTGCTGCGATATACCAGGTGGTTCAAAAATCAGTAGGGAGGGAACGGAATTTAGACGAGCAGTGTATATATTTTTGTTGTTGGAACGAAGTATCGCGCGTTGCGAAAGGGGGCTAGACGGAATAAACTAAGACCAAAAGCGTAACGACACTTTCTGCTGTAGTTGTAAGCCGTGCGGCGTGCGCGTGTTCCTCTGTCTGTCTCTCTTACTCTCTCCCATAGGAAGCAAGCCAGTCATTTTAGTTTCGTCTTTCTATTTCGCATTGAACAGTGTGGTGTCGTGACGATTATTTTTGTTGAGTGTATACAGGATTTTTGTACATAATAAATAATAAAAAATGATAATAATAATGAATCCTGACAGTGTTTCTGCACAAGTTCCGGATATTGCTGATGGAGTTAGGTAAGTAGAGATTTTATACAGACAATAATAAATGCTTATGTATTTTCAGCAAGTACGCATTATAACCTCTCTTTACTATTGTGCTAACCAAGTCATACGCGTTATAATCTCTCCATTATTGTGTGTTTAGCAAGTGTACGCGTCATAACTTCAATAAATTTAAAAGCAAATTATATTTTAATATTACAATATCAATGCGTACGTACTGAAATTGAGCCTACTGATTGAGTTTATATTACATTATATTTGTTAATGATAAAAAAAATATCATTATAAATTGAAAAAATTAATTTATTACAATTCCTTCTCTATTTAATCGAGAGGAACTTCGTTCCATCCGGGTGTCCCTTGACACCTCTCAACTGTTTTTGGGTTTGGATACATTTTTTATTTATTTCCACAAATTTTTTTTTATTTTTATTTTCGTCATGAATATTCTGAAATGAGGCATGATCATATATATATTTTGATTGTTGGATGAAATGAAGTTTCATGCGCAGATATTGAATCCTGCCTTTTGTTAGGTTCTATATACCGATCTGGTAACCTTTCAATAAAAGCATTTATTATTACCAGTAGTCTCACCAAATCAACCAATAACTGGAGAAGTAACCGAAATTAATCCAGCTCAACTCAACAACAATAACGCAGGGTACTTACATTCAAAGATGTTTTGTAGATTTCACTAGGGTTCGCCTGATATTATGTGCTTTCTTGAATTGAAAAACTTTGGCCGTTAATTCTCAGTTCTTCAACATTACCTAATTTATTACCTATCATCACAGTTTGAGGTTGGAAAGATATGTTTCATGCTTTCAAATCCTGTACTCATTATAAAATCCATTTGTTTAATATACAAATATCATAAATTGCTCTCAGATATCGACAATGTTCCATATTATTTCAAGTTTTCACTTGATTTCAATAGAAATTATCAAAACATGTCTTGTCATCTAACTGTCAAATAATTCCCAAGTCCATAATGTTGCTATCACCTCTGCCGTGCACATAGCCGATAGTAAGAACAGAAGGAAACGGATTAAATATTACTTCCCATTGAGGTAGAGTTTGATTAGAAAGTATCATACATTTGAGGTACCGCGTTTGATTTTTCAAACAAATGTGACATCAGCATCTTATAGCACACTCATAGGTTTCTCTTACTTCCGATGGTGATATCAGGAGTACTGGGGATTCTATCACTAAGAATTTTTTTATATAGCGTTTCGTCTAGAAATTGGGTCCTAATCATTAGATTAAACCACGAAAGCAAAGCTTCACTAGATTTGATTTTTTATAATAAATCTCCAGTTTGCATGACTTAAATTTCCCAGACACAAATTGCTTGAGGCAAAATGTATGAATTTATGCGAATAAATCTTCCAGCACGAATGATTTTGGATCAGGATATTCCTAGAATTGCAATGGAATTACAATTATTGTTCAAAAAATCATGTTCTATTTAAATTTTCATCGGGACTAATCAGCTGTCTGCACACAATCAAAATACAATTTTGAAAGTCATAACCCACACGTAGTTGAAATAATGATTCATCTATCAATCCAAATAATTAAGATTGTACGTATATGGTATATAAAGTTGTATGGATAAACAAGCAATAGATAAGTGACTTAACAATTTTTTTTTAATTACAAAATAAAATACAATAACTAATTGGCGAATATTTGTTATCCATAATAAAACATACTTACCAATTATACAGAATAAAATACAATATATAATACATTTTTCATGAACATTGACACACAGTAGACTATAACAAAATGCAATATTACTTTTTCAAGATTTGTTGGGATTAGTTTACCATGAAATTATTACCGAAAATAATATATTTGAGATGATTTATTTTCATTTTTGTCGAGTTCTGTCCACAGCGAAACAATTAAAGAGCGTATTTCCGGTCCCAGGAGACCCTGTTATAGTACAGTCAAAGTAGGATACAATATTTCAAAAAAATTAAATTTCTGGCAGATATGAGAAAAAGGTGAATAATCGTCATGGAATGACATTTCATATATGCTGATGACGGTTTACAGAATATTTTCCTGCGAGAATCATAAGATTTTTTTTATTGCTTTATTCAACGCCGGCCTATTTCTGCGACCAGGGCTGAACACCGACGCCGGAGAGCACAATGCCCCCAACCGGAAATTTTGCGGAATCCTCCAATTCTTCAGAGGAGGGGTTCCTTAACAAGCTTAACATATATGAAATCGGGACCGCCATCCTAACGTCCCCTCCGAAGGACGGCATATTTGTCGTCTCATTTCGTCCTCATTGATTAGACGCCTGCAGCTGCGAATATGCTACTACGCCACAGTTATCAGGGCATTTCAACGCGCACCTTCTTCGTCAGGTGGTCACCCATTCAAGTACTAAACGCGCTCGGTGTTGCTTGGCTCAGATATCGATATGACTCTCGACCAGCCACCAATCAATCAATATAAATTTATTGTCAGCTATTTACATAATAAAGATAAACTCAACTACTATATATATATATATATATATATATATATATATATACATTTACATAGTATCGGATCGTATTTATCTTGGGTGTGGTGGTTTCATGAGAGCGCAAAGAATAGCTTGCTAAATGTTGAGAGAGCATTACAATTTCTCATCGACTCACTCGAGGAAGGGATATCGACGTCACGACACAGAGATAGGAGAGTCAGAGCGGTCAGCTCAGGACGTCAGTATCATACCAGCAGCAGCAGCAGTTGAACAAATTAAACTGAATCATTGATTCAATTTAATCTGTCGGACGACAGGTAGATCAAAATATCTTTGGTGCCGTGGTTGCCGCGAAAAAAAAGAAAATTCTCAAACATAAACGATATTTCTGTAAGACAATAAGAACAAAGAACTGGTTTCCAACAGAAAAATAATTATTTCTTGAATGGAGAGAAAAAAAATATTTACAATAAAAGACAAACCAAATTAAATATTTTGTGTACGGAATCATTTCATTAAATGTTCGAACAAACCACTATTTTGGGCCAAACAATAGCCGAATCTATTGTACAATTCTGTTCTGGTAGCCGCAAGGGTAACTTCTGTTACCTGAGCACACAACTGAATAATTTTTGCCCTCAGTTCATCTAAATTGGTGGCACGTTCAAACTCATGCCGATATACCTTCGATTTTAGCATGCCCCAGAAATGAAAATCGAGAGGTGCTACATCTGGTGAACGAGATGGCCAGTTGATTGTACCTTGCGTACAAATGAACCGATCGGGAAATAATTGATTAAAAAATGTAACCACCGTGCCTGCATTGTGGGCAGGACAGCCATTTCGTTGAAACCACACGTCATTAAAGTAAATTGGCAGAGCGCGAACTGTAGGAATAATTTGATTTTGCAAAAGTTGCAAATATTTTGCTGCATTCAAATTCCCTTCAATAAAAATGGGCCAATGATATGATCGCCTAAAAGTCCCGTCCACACATTTCATTTGCTTGGATACTGTGTCCTCACAGTAATACTCAAATGTTTATTTTTACGAGATCAATAACTACGGATGGGTTGTGTTTTCGATGAATTGAGAAGGACGATTCATCAGTAAATAACACCTTCTTTAGGAAGTCATCATTTACACAAAATTCCCTATTGCATTTTTCGACCATCGTTTCACGAAACTCCATACGTCTGAAATAGTCTCCAGGCAAAATTATTGTGTGGTCTTGACTTTGAAACAATTATAACCGTTTCTCTTCAAAATATTCCTTACAGTTCTTTCATTCAAATTCACTTCGTCGGCGATGTGTCTACATGAACAAGGTGTCGTTTCTGCCAATGCACACACTTGTATTTCTCTTATTTCCCGTTCCTCGGGTATTTGTCTAGGATGCGGTGGTGGATTTGTGGTACAACATTTTTTGCAATGTGCTGCCACACACCCAAAATTCTGAAATTCATTAATAATTGAAACGACAGTCGCTTCCGTAGGTACAGGTCTTTCTGCAAAAGCCACTATGAATAGATTTCTAGTATCTTGTACAGAATTACCCCCAAAGTACCGCTTAACGATCTGTACTTTCTCTGTGGTTGTGTAAATAGGCGGCATGTTTCAAAAGGTAATAATTGTCACGGTCATTTGTTTTCGCAACCACGGCTCGGCAAGGATGAATCGAGTTCCTGTGCGCTGTGTCGCATTGCCACGTGGTCAGTTAATGCGTCGGGTGGGGTAACAGGAGGGGCGCACAGCAGTGCGGCTCTCTTGTTCATGTGGTATTATCATATCATTGCGTTCCTTGTTGCTCGTGTAGATTTCTGTCTATACCCCAAATAAATTGTTTCCGATACTGTATATACATATTTTACACTATCAACTTCTTCCTTGTTCCTCCTCCTTGTGGGGTTGAATGAGGGTAGAGGAGTTGTGGCTTAGGGTTTGGGGTTGTTGAAACCGCTGGCTTGCACTCCCTTGGGGGCGGAGAGGCAGCCCCTGTTGGTCTTAACGGGTAGCCTTTCTGATATATCAGTTTTTTCAATTTCTTATACATCTAGAATGAGAAACCTCCTACTTTGAGTTTAGGTGCCTGATTTATAGTTTAACCCGTCTCCGGAAATTCAAAATTTATTTAATATTAATATGTTTGTATATTTGGAATAGTGATGCTGGAAAAATAAAAGACCACCTATTTAAATGATATGTTGCTTGTCTGCACTAGAGAAAATTAATTTCCCAGTGTTTAATTTATGAGTGGTGCCTATCCGGCGCTTTCTATCATTCTGCGCTCCTGGTATCAATCCATCGGATATTAGCACTTTAATTCATCGGATACTGACCCAGTGCTTTCTGTGTTGGGTTAGCCCCAATATTGGTGATGTTGACCATGAGCGGACTTTTAGGAAGATGATGGCGATACAATTTATCCGAGATCTTGTGATTTTTTCAATGTTGGCTAGTTCGCGTAGATCATCAAGTCTGATGTATCTGTTGCTATTTGTAGCGATATGAAGTCTTTTTTTGCAGTATCTCCCGCCTTGATAATTGAGTTTAGAAGAGACTGCAGGATACTGGACTGGCGTATGTAATTGCTGGCCTTTTCAGTTTGTTTTCTTGGAGTTGCGTGCAATGAGGCGATATGTTCGGTTGATTGCAGTCGCTCCCCTCTGTAATGCCAACGAGATACGCCTGTTTAGTTCCACCCCCAGGTATCTCACAGAGGGTTTCTCCGTCACCTGGCTATTTTCAATCTTCAACTTCCCGAAGATTTTCACGTTCGTGAGTTTTCTCGGGAAGTTGATGACCTCTGTTTTATTAGGATTCAACTTGATCTTATTGTTCCCTCAATATGGTATGACCCACCGATCCAGATATATCTGTAGCTGCCTTTTGGTAACTTTGCTTTGAAACGAGTGGTCATAGATCGCGGTGTCATCTGCGAACATAGCCGTACTCGTTTTAGCGAAGGTCGAAAAGTCACTGGTATATATGGAATATAAGATCGGTGACAGCGAAGTCCCCTGTAAGACTTCCGTTCCGACTGTATGATCTGGCGAACTAATATCATTGTCGTCGTTCACCCCAAAAGTCCGCGCCGACAAATATGAGTTTAAAATTTTAGGAATGTATAAAGGCATGTTTGCTCCTGTCATTTTTGCAATAAACACTTCTATCCAGACTGTATCCAATGCCATTTGCGTATTCAACAGGACCATAACTGTGTTGTGGTCTCTGTGGACGGCTTCTTCCACCCCGTCAACAACTCGTGCTATTTGAGAGGTCGTTGAGTGCCCCTCCCAAACCCGAACTGCTCAGGCGGGATGATTTTTAGCACTTCCCAGAATCTACAACACGATTCAGGATGATTTCATCTACCACCTTGGCCACCGCACTCAAGAGTGAGATGGGCCTGTAGCTGTCTATCAAGTTTTCATTCATATCGGGTATAAATTCGGCCTCAATCAGGCAGTCTGGGTAGCGTTGCCACTTTTTGATTGCATTTATAATGTATATTGGTTGCACCAGAAGGTTCTTGAGGAAAACTGCGTCCAACTTATCAAGCCGCGGTGCCTTATTACGAGGTAATTGTTTAATTACCCTAAGAACTTCTCTATAGTTTGTGAGAACTTTCCGAAGCTCTGAGGGCCCCATCAGTATTTCGGCACCATGGGTGTCTGGATCGCTTGTGTGTACTTTGCCAAAGTATTCCGCGAACAACTTGCCTTTTTCAACCGGGTCTGCCACCAAACGCCCAGGTCTAGTCAATATGGCTGGCACAGGTTTTCTTATCATATGAAACCTTTCTGCCATGTGTCACAGAGAATCAGATGGGCATGCCGATTTCTCTAACGAAACACTGATTGTGTCTCGTTAGGAGCCCAGTCACATTGTGATATCCCGTTAATTGACATTTTTTTCGATAGCCACTTCATTTGGAGCTTCGATTGCCTCATGCATGACGCCTTCTGCTATGGTTCGATGAACTGCTTCTGCAGCAGTCCCACCATGTTTGAGATGGCCATGCTATTGGGTATTTCCAAGATTGGTTCCAGTCCGACTGGAGTCTTTCCAGATCCAATCTTGGCTACCGTTCCCGAAAACCCCTACATACCAATATTAAATCGAATGGGACCATAATCACAAAACTCGTCCGCCTTCTTGAATTCAGAATTTTTAAAAAAATTCATAATCTCCTACCCCTAAATCCCCACACCAATTTTGAATCAAATCGGACCATAATAACAAATCTCGTTCGCCATCTTGGAGCCGCCATTTTGTTTTCTTCTTAACAAAAATTCCATAATGTTGTTACTGGAATTATGAAGACACCTGTGAAATTTCAAGTTAATCGGACCACAAGAAGTCGGTCAAAATTCACTTGCAAGATTTGACCCAAACTATCTAACGAACTAACAACTGAAACTGAATGAAATCTTGTGAAAAAACAAGTTGTTTTTCTGAACCTGACTTCCATTTAATTCTAATGGGATATCTCAGCGTATGAAATATAAATCGGGGAAAATCAGGACAATTAACAATCAGTTGCTTCACAGAACAATCAAAACACTGCGATGCGATTTCTATCATATTTAGTTTCGGAACGGTATAAGATCAGCCAATTAAATGAGATGGATGGAAGCAGTGCGAATAGGAATCTGATCTGATAGTCAGTCAGTAGAACTACGAATCACATTATCAAAGTCAGTCAATCAATAGTGGAAGTCGATGATAATAAAGTTAGTTTCAAATAATTCCATAATCAAGTCAGTTATTCAGAAAAACACGTCGATGATTCGATAAAGAACTCCCGCTGCTGGCAGGAACACCTGTGTGTCCTGGTACCCATATGAGGCTTTCTTTCCTTGTTTTTTGCAAACTTTCTATGGCGTTTCTACACTCGGACACCAATTTGGATCTCATTTGATCCTGTCGTCATGATTGCCGCCTTGCTGTCCGAGTAGATGAGAATAGGTCCTCGACTTCTGTTGTCAAGGATTTTCTGAACTTAGGTGAGTATAGCATATACTTCGGCCTGGACCACTGAGGCGTATTTGCCTATAGGAACTGATATTTCTCTCTTTGTACCGTCCTTGTATACTCCTGCTTCGGACATTTCCCCAAGTATTGATCCATCTGTAAACTGGGGGTCTGCCAGGCGCAGCGTCTTTCCATTCATCCCTCGTGAGGATAATGATTTTTTGCCCCTTTTTCAAATTCAGTACCGGCGGGATGCTATCTTGCCATTTTAGGATTGGACAGCCCTCCTTTGCCTTGTTCCAAATATTGGAGTATCCATGGTCTGCCTCCGCGCCAATCCATTGGCTTGTTCCTTGGAGTCTGTAGGTAGTACGCATGGCTTCATTTTCAATGACTAGGTGCAGAGGTGGCAGTCCTAGCAGAACTTCTAGAGCTCTGGTAGGCGTCATCCTCATAGCACCTGTCATTTCTAGGCAAGCCAGTATTTGTATATCTAGTTCATTTCTGGACTTGCTTTTTGTTATGCCGGTCCACCAAACGATGGACACGTACAATGTAGGGTTTTTGGTGTCGAACCCCACGTCTTCCGAAGGCTCTCCTGCATTCCCAGTAGGAGCAGATAGCCTTCTTGGTGCGATTTTCAATCTGCTCGTTCCAGGTCAGCTTGGAGTCTATGAAGGTGTTTCATCGGCCCAATGTACGGAAGCCAAAACGAGTTATGAATAGAGTTGGTCGAATAAGATATTTGATCCTTGCAAATTAGTTTCGGTTGATTGAATCTTGGAATTAGATCAAAAACCAAGAGATAGTTTTACTCATTTTGAGATTATATTTTGTCGTGCTATACAACAATTTTATTTGTTTGATTCAAATGCATTTTATTTGATTCAACAATTTGTTTTTTCTGTGTAGCTTATCATTTGCTGCCATAGTTACTCTCTCATTTATGGTCCAATCAAAAATCATTTATACATTATCTCCATCCTAATATATTCTCCCCCTAAATATTTTTAGGTCTTGTCTTTTGCTATTATAGAAAAAAAAACATATAATTTTGCATTTTTGGATCAATTTTCATCAAGATGAAAAAAAAAACACTTACCGTTGAAAGTTCACTCAAGAGTTCAACCCGTCATTCAACTGCCATGTATCAAAAAGTACCAAGAATAAAGTAGTCCCAATTTTGGAAATCCTCCACTAGATGACGATCAGTGCTCAAGCTCATAATATCATTTCCATCCTGAATCCTGCCATGAATACACACGCAGTTCTCTCAGTATCTGGTATTTTTGACTCTTTTGAATATCAGTTGTATTTGGCATTCAAATGGCTTCGAAATATTTGAACAAAATATTCGTGACAATCGTACACTACGAAAAAAAAAAACAAATATGTTCGACAGTTTGATCATGTAGGTTCAATAAAGAACTGATATATGAACAGTACGCTAGCTGAACGTTCACCTCCTTATTTCATCGCGAAATCTAAAATCGTTAGAAACATTATTCGACGCTTCATGATGTGCGATGGAAGATATTCAGTTTTTATATTGGTGAATGATATATTCTCAACTCGTTTCGACTTCAAAGTTATTATTATTGCAAACTATTGAGTAGGCCAACAAAAAAGGTTTTCATGTAAAGTTCTGAAGTGGGTTGAAATTTGAAAAACTGTTAAGAATTATTGAACAGGCGATAGAAGATTCTCTTGAAAATAAAAACCCAACCATATTCATGTATGTGTTATAAAATATATTTCAAACAAACATGTTCAAAAGCGATTATCATTTCTACAAGCATCCTGAAGATTTGTCACTCAGTGATGAAGTAGAGAATTTGGAACAATATGCATTGACAAGTATGTAATAATCATAATTATATATATAATAAATATATATATATATATATATATATATATATATATATATATATATATATATATATATATATATATATATATATTTATATATATATATATATATAAATATATATATATATATGTGTTAGCAAATGTTGTTGAATAATTAAACTTATAATTATCATGACTATTATTAGTTATTTTTATTATCATTGTTAATGCTATGTTATTTTACAATTTTCTTTACTTTTTTTCACGACTACAGAACCTTATACTATGCTCTAGTCGATACATATGTATAAAGAGGGCATTCCTGAAGTAGTTCTTTCATCAAAAGTATATAACCAACGATATATCTAATTAAAATCCACGATTAAATCATATCAAAATTGAAATTTATAGCAAACTTCGAATTAAAATAACATCAACGTATAGAGAAGTTTTGAACATCCTGTATGACAATTCACATCAACGAAGGATTTGTGTGGGCAAAGTGGTGATATACAATGAAATGTGATGGCAGAAATTGAAAAAATATAATTTTAATGAATTTGTAAATAGTATGTAAGAGTCAGAATTAGATATCATTCATAAAATCATTAATATTAATTAGAACAGCAAATAATTAGGTAAGAAGTGGTACAAATTCGGAAAAGGTGGGAAAAAATAAAAAAAATTCAGTGTTACCATGGGATGAGATAACAAGTTTGGAAAAAGTTTAAAAGGTGGAGCCACGTACAAAATTTCAAAAGGAGATTTCATAGATAATATAAGAAAACCTGTATAAAATTCCCGAACGGAAAAAATTCTGCAAGGCTGAACAGAAGAAGTACATAGTGAATAAAAATTCCACCACCTCGTCTAGAGGATAAATCTTGGAAGGAGTGCACGTAAGCTGTCATTGAGATCCCAGAAAAACGTCCACCGGACTGCAAACTTCAATAGAAAGGCAGCAACAAGGTATACTTTATATCCGAACTCATCAAAGTGCAACTTTCCACAGTAAACCAATAACTTTGCGTGTCCAAATCACTGGTTACTTTGATTTGGGTCGAACTTTCATATAAATTCCATGTGAAAGGACTGATAATAAGTTTGAACTTTCTTCTTCAATACTTCCATTGTCACAAACATTCATAATGCACCATTTCATGTCATTGTTTTCTATCGCAGAATAGGGTATTTATAAGTTTTGATTTGAATTAAAAACCTACCAATTTGATCATTCTCTGCAACTGGTGGTTATTTTTCAATTTCTAACCTCACTTTTCTCCACTGAACCGCTTTTCTTATCGAATCGTTAGTGCCAGGTCGGCAATACAGATCGCAGGAATCGACTGCTGAGAAGGAGTGACTCATGTTCATAGGCGAACCTGACTGAGCTGGGATAAGGTAAAAGAGGTTGAAAAAGAGAAAGGTAGGCAGACACCTGCATAGACATCTTCTATGAACAAGTCTACCCAATTATCGACAACTCAGTACCAAAAAAGGGAATTTATGGTAGTTTCTCACTACACTTCACCAATAGTACAATGAACTTTATGAAAGATAAAAATAGGGCACACGAAAAATGGAAAAACACTCTTCGTGTGAATGATACATAATTCTCAGCTTAGGCGCAAAACCAAACGGGCCACCCAGACTGACTATAATGAGTACATTGAATCCGTTAAAAATTAGGTTCCACAAAATTCGAATTTTTGGCAGTTAGTATCTTTGAGAAATCCCCATAATACCATTCCAAATTCTGTTACCCTTGATAATGGAATTGCGGAGGGTGGTAATTTCGTTGACATTGTGCAAAATATTACAGCAGTGATAATCAACCCTATGATTATTTTTTTTTATCTCGAGCTATCAGAGCAGGTGATAAAGACTGCATCAGTGAATAAAGGGTGACTGAATGGCAGGTTCTCAGGACTCTCATGGAATTAGATGGAAACAACGGAGCAGGTACCGATGGAATCCCATCAATCTTCGTAAAAAACTGTGCAAAAACATTATGTTTGTCCCTCTGCCTACTCTTCAACAATTTTTTTCGTTAGTGTGAATGTCCAAATGAATGGAAAACAGATGCTGTTTTCGATTCCGAAACTAGGTGATAGAAATAATGTTAAAAACTAACGACCGATATGTTAATACAAATATATTTGAGGTGGTGAAATCCACCATAATCTCGAAGCAGCACGGGTTTTTCCTAAAAGATCTACTGAATCTAATTTTTACATATAGTTGTATATACTCTCCGCAGTCCAAGTTGATTCTATGTATACCGATTTCAGCAAGGCTTTCAACAAAGTTGACCACAATATCTTAATTGCAAAATTATCTGAAATCGGTGTACATGGAGATCTACTTCGCTGGCTCTCCTCATATATGTTTGAAATAATCCAAATTGTCAGTATAAATGGTTTTAGATCAGCACCTTAGGTTGTGACTTCGAGGGTACCCCAAGGCTCGCTATTGAGCCCGCTACTTTTCATAATTTTTTTAAATGATGAAGGCTGTTTCTCATTCTGTAACTTGCTTGCATATGCAGATGCTATCGAGATTTTCTCCCAGATTACTGGTATTGGTGACTGCTCATATTTCGAACAAGATCTAGAGAAATTCTCGAAATACTGTGAAGATAACAAACTCTTTCTAAACCTGGACACTGCTGTTCATCTCAGTTAGTCGCAATAAGAAAATTTTCAATTATGTGTAAGCCTTGGTAACAAGAGTCTCAGACGACTTAAGAGAGAAAGGATCTTGGGTCATTTATGATGGAAAAATGTCCCTCCGCCCCCCCCATATAGAAATGGTTTTTGCAAAAAGTAATCGCATGTTAGGATTCGTTTAAAAACGTGAAAGAATTTTTCATCACACCTTACTCTAAAATATGTATACTATGCCTATGTTTATATTGACATATGCATCTGTTCTATGGTGCCCTCAATGTGAGGTATGCAAACACAAACTTGAAATAACCCAAAATAAGTTTTTGAGATTTCTTGATTACAAGGCTACGGGTACTTGGAATAACATGGCAAGCACAGATTATCTCAGACAAAAATAACAGTTTTATACACTGCAAACACGTAGAGAGCACTCTGATGTTATATTTTGGTATAAATTATTGAATGATAACCATATTGTCGAACATAAGCATTCATGTTCCTAGTCGACATTTAAGAAACGAATCTCTCTTTGAGATATCTTCTCACAGAACCAAAAAAAATAAAAATCACCCATTAATAGAATTATCAAATTATATGATTTATTTTATTATAGATATTCTCAATATTTCAAATTATTCCTATAAAAAAAAACTCAAGAAAACCATTCAATTTAATTAGATGAGGTCCAGTCAAATTAACTTGTGTGTTCAGGAGTAATTCTTATTATGTATGCCCTCCTCCAGATTTTCTAGAAAATCAAGTCTATCATAATTATTTGACTTGTGAGTGTTTTCAATTCATGTTTGAGCGAACATGTGGTAATTGAACCTGAGCGGATGGTCAACTTCTAAATTTTTATTTCCCAGCACTTTTTTTTCATTTATCATGTAATTTACTAGGAGCAGAGTGTTGTATTTTGTGAGTATTTCATTACGGTATCTCGATTGACTTACAGTTTGCGATTCCTACAAATGGATTATAGGCCCTAGCGGACAATTAGTGGTTCTCAAAGATTTTCAAGAATTTTTTGTGGAATTTTCATTTATTTTCGATTTTTGAACAATTTATTTCGTTATAAAATTTGTATTACACACAAGATGAAATACATCCCATAATACATCATGATATTTTAGCTTCCTCTTGGAAATTATAAGAAATATCAGGAAAAAATGCTTCTTCAACGATTAATTTTCAATATTTATTTATTGTTGGAATATTTCTCTCCTTTTTTTTTGTTTATGAGTCTCCGATTAATTCCCACTATTTATTTATTGTAGAATATTTTTTTCCTTTTTTTTTCATATTTATGAGTCTCTGATTAATTTTAGCGTTAGGTCCATCATGCCTGGCAGCATTTTATAGTCTTCCCCTTCCCCCTTGTTAACTTTTGAAATGTTTGACGTAGAACAATGGGACAACAACCATTTTAAGTGATATCACCAATACTACTTTTTGAAATGAAAGAATTGTGATTGCTCGACAGATGGCGCGGAGGGGCACATCAACTTAAAAATTTCAAATAGCATGGGGAGTCAAGTGAAACATCGTTGAAGAGATAACTCATTTCTCCTTTCGACCATTTTGAATTTTGTCAATACGTTTTTCACGATATGCATCTGAAATATCAAGAATATTAGAATTTCAAATGCATATTGTGGGAAAAAAAGGACGAAATTAAAAAAAAAAATTGATGATTGAAAAGAGAATTGAATTATCATTTCAACGATGTGCCACTTGACCCATATGTTATTCGATATTTTTAAGTTGATGTGCCCCTCGCGCCATCTATCGGGTAATTACGATCTCTTACATTTCAAAGAGTAGTATCGATGATATCATTCAAAATAGTATTGATCCCGTTGTTCTATCTGGGAACGTTCCAAAGTTAACAGGGGGGAGGGGACTATAAAAAGCTGCACTCGCTATTGTGATTCCGTAGAACAACCATGGTTGAAAGAAAAATTGAATTACCTTTTCATCGATTTGCAACTCGGCCTCTATGCCTTTCAAAATTTTGAAATTAATGGGCTCCCAGCGCCCTTTGTCGAGTGATTGTAATGTATATTCTCTCAAAAGGTAGGACCGGTAATACCATAATCGTTCAAAAGTAATCAATCAAAATTCGAAAAAAAGGAGGGTTGAAAAATGAATTGAATTATCTATTCAACGATGTACCTCTTGACCACTCATACCATTATGACATTTTCAAGTTGATGTGCCCCCCGCGCCATCTATCGAGCAATCACAATGACTTTCAAAAAGTAGTATCGGTGATGTGATATCATTTAAAACAGTTTTCATCCCACCGTTCTATGTCGAACCGTTCAAAAGGTAACAGGGGGTGGGGTGCTATGAAAAGCTGTTTGAAAATTTTTATCAGTTGCTTGGTTTGTTCTATAAAAATTATTTCATTTTCCGTTTTATCATCATACTCCATGAGTTCAAGGAGGGTCATCTGCACTTTGAACAACAAATGGAATGAATGAATTAAGTTTTTTGTGTCTTGTCAAAGGCAATTATTACCCTAATATTTTCCATTAATATTTTATGTATAGTTATATCGTCATTTCATGGTTTCGTGTTGGACGAAGTTCATTATTCCAGTTTTTTTTCAATCGCATAGACAAATGAAATTAGTTCAACTAATCATTTCAATTGTATTATCGGTATTTAGTTGTTCCATTTTCATGTGGAAAAACCTATAACGATATTGATTTTCGTTATCCCTAATTAAGAATGTTTCTATATCGGTTTCCAGCATTTATCTCATCAACCTTTTGCTATCTATTATTTCAAGATCCGGATGTGGAAAAATCCTTGCCAATTCCAAATGCATTCATGATGAAATATAAGAGGAAAATAATGTCCACAGAATTGTTTAATCTAGTCTGATATAGTTTTCCCAATATCAATTGCAGAAGCATAAAAAATCTTGCGGCGAAATCCTGTGAGCAGCAGTGGCGGAGATAACTAATTTTATTTAGATATTTTAATATCCTAAAACATATTTCGATCGGCACACACCAGGACCACAGACCCTACTGGTTTTTAATCTTTCAGAGCTATTAAAACACAAATATAACGCGTGATTTATGACCTCCCATCGTATAGACACACCTGCCAGCATTGATGTCCGACTTGATTGGCCCAGACGAATCGGTTGTAGAACAGACAGCAGTCACTCAAGTCCACGTTGACGAGCGGGCTCTTTGTGCCGACGGAGACTGTATACAAGTAGTACAGATCATTTTTCGTTCCGTTTCTTCGCATATACGCTCGTGTTAGCGAAGTGAGTTTTTATTTGCTCCCTATAGAAACAGCTTCTGCAATTAATATTGGATGGACCATACTAACAAATCATATGGATGAACATAGGAGTCTTTCACATAAGAAACCAACAAGGGGTAGTTCATATCTGTCGATATTTTGAAAAAATTCAAGACCCACCCCCAAAACTGCTTAGCCAAGTTGATATTTAAGATACGTGTTACTGGAAAGTTTCTCAATAATATACAAAGGAATTATTACTTTGCAGGCCGTCTAGGGGTAGTTCATACTTGTCGATATTTCGAAAAAATTCAAACCCCACCCTCAAAATTGTTCGGTCGGATTGATATCTGAAAGGCTGGTTATATAAGAGATGATTGATTTGCAGGCCGTCAGAAGGTAGTTTATACTAGTCAATATTAAATATATATATATATATATATATATATATATATATACTAGTCAATATATAAATATATTTAGCCAAGTGATATTTGACATACGTTCTACTGGAAGGCTATTCATATTACCGCGCTGTCAAATTTATGTATTTTAAAATCCAAATATTGTAAGTTTCCTCCTAGTTGAAGAAAATGGATATCGAAAATTTCACCTTGACCCCAGGAACGATGTCGACGGAAATTTTTCGTAATCAACTCGTATATTAAAATGGCGATTAATGATTTCGAACATTAACGCGCTCGCTTCGCTCTCGCGTTAAAATATCTCGATCATTAATCGCCACCATCAATACGCTAGTTGATTAAATTACTATTATTGTATTCAATACATATCCATAGTGACGTTCAGAGGATAGCCGTGGTCGTATGCCATCTACTCTAACAAAACAATACAGTCTAACAGTAGTAAGCGATCATAAGCTTTAGGGCAGAGTGGCATATGACCACGGCTTTCCTCTGAACATGACTATGAATATATTAAATAAATTGAAATATATTATTGTTTTTGTTTATTTAATGATAGAAAATGAATATTGAATAGTTTTGCACACAACAATTTCAGATGGGAATATTTTCTTGTCTCACAATTTTTGGAGCGTGATATTGCAGTGGTCGGGTTTTAGTTTTCGAACTTATGGAAGTTTCTGAATATTCTTATATATTTTGGGCTTTTTCAAGTATTCTTCATTTTGGGTGGGGCTTTTAGTTTCTACATTTTTTTTTATGTCGTAATTTCCTTCATGAAGGCAAAGTGAGAAAACCTGAAAACCACCTAAAAACAAAAAATATAAAACCGAAAACTATTCAAATTATGTAGGAAAATACAACATTCATGAACACGTTTAAAAAATTTCTTGCCTGGCTTGGCGAGTCTGAAAATCTTTCTATCGAAATAGCTGCAAACAATTAACCTTGTGCAAAATATTAATATTCAATGGATTTCTATGATTTTTCGGAATGTAATATCATAACATCAGTTGTATCTTTTTTTCTTCTTGAGATTTTGTCAGTATATGACATTAACTCTATTTCGGCAAACGAATTTACTCAATTAGGCCAATCATTATAGATTTTTCGTGACAAAAATAATACTAGGAAACCGACTGTGCCGTAGTTATATCCTGTTATGGTTTTTAGTCGCAACTATCATTGTTCAATTTGTTATAAACATTCCAGGCTGAAAAACCATTTTTTTTTCATTTTTCGCTTATAATATGAAACTAATAAAACAATTTCGATGCTTGGTAGATAATCAGAATGCGAAAAAAAAATTCCCTGGTGCGACTTAATTAAATCATTAAAAACCAAGAAAAACCGGAGAAATCATATTTTTTTTCAATTCATAACACCGTTATTTCTCGAATTGTAGCTCAGGCTCTCCGCGACATAGTAGAGATTGATATGTATATATTTTTGTTCGTATGGCGTTGAAATGTTGCAAAATAGGTAAGAAATATTGAAAAGGGAAACATTCTCAATTGAATATTGATAGAAAGAATTATCTGTGAATTGAAAAATCCACGATTAAATTGAAGTATTTTTTTGTGAATGTCTAACGAAAAAACTACTTCCCCGGTTAAAGCCACGCTGGACATTGAACTACATCTGATAGATATTCTGAAGTAGATGTTTTCTGTTAGACATTAACAAAAAAATACTTCAATTTAATCGTGGTTTTTCAATTCACAGAAAAATATTTCTATCAATATTCAATTGAGAATGTTTCCCTTTTCAACATGAATACCCCACAAGAGGTTATCTTGATGATGGAAGATAGTGATCTTTCAGTCGCAGATGATTCCACATCTGATTTTATGAACATCATGTTTATATCTTCAACAAATCAGGTAAGAACTGAAAGCAATACTTGGGAACTGAGAATGGACGTTTTGTCATACTATAGTTCTACACAGAAAAAAAAACAAATTGTTGAATCAAATAAAATTTATTTGAATCAAACAAATAAAAGTGTTGTATATGCACGACAAAATATCTCAAAATGAGTAAAATTGTTTCTTGGCTTTGGATCAAATTTAGAGTTCCAATCAACTGAAACTAATTTGCATGAACCAGATATCTTATTCAACCAACTCTATTCATAACTCGTTTTGGCAGAAATGTTGTTTCAATCATGTAATTATTTTGTTGAATCGAATAATTAGATCTACAAAATTTGCTGATTGCTTCAACAAAACTATTCATTCAAACAAGTATTTATGTCGAATTGATGAATTCAATAAAATGTCAATTTAACAAATTGAGCTGTTGAAGGGTCTACACCAGACATTTGAGTCCAGACGTCGCAACGATGATAAGTTGGCTTTCCTATTCGGTAACATTATCTAAGTCAGGGTCAGTTGTGCGAAAGCTTCGTCATCTAACGCATATAATTCAAACATAAGGATATTTTATAAACTATTTCCGTTTTTTAATTCGATAAATATTGAATATGTGTTGAAATGAATGTTCATTCAATATGAGTCAATAGATGAACATACACTACGATGCAAATGTATGGAATGAAGTCGTCATTTAAAAAATAGGCGCCTTTTGGAAAAAATCCAAAAACTCGTAAGTTTTAATTTTCACCGTCACCAGTGTTGGCGTAATGACGTAATGGACGATTTTTTTAAATACAAACAGGGGTCATGTGACACCTCATTTAAAAGGTCCACTGATCCTATCCAATAGTGAAATCATCTAAATATGTATTTACAGGGTCAACCAAAATTATTTATTTCAAGATTGAAATTGCAATAAATGCCCATTCGTTGAACTAAATTATGCTAAGGACCGCCACTGAGAATAAAACATCGTAGTGTTTTCTATTGTTTTTGTTGATTCAGAAAAAAAACACATTCATTCCATAAAATTTCTACACTCTAATTTGAAATAAGTTCATGTAGTAGCATTGAATTGTTTTTCATAAAAATATTCGAATCGTTTATAATCTAGCAATGAGACTAACAGAAACCGAACGAATCGGAATTTCAATTACGATTGGCTGTGAAGATAAAGTAAGGACTCAGACAGAAGTTCGTGATTTATTTAATACTAAATACCCCAACCGAGAACCCGTTTCTCAATCAACAATTAGTAAAATTGAAAGAAAGTTTTGAGAAATGGGCCATGTTGAAGATCTCCCCAAAAGTGGTAGAAAATCAATTCCGGAAGCTGACAAACTTGCGTTCCAAGAAAACCCTCATACCAGCTCGAGGCAAGTCGCACTGGATAATAATTCACACCAATCAACTGTTGTTAGAGTATTAAAAAAAGGAAAGTGCATCCGTATAAAGTTCATTGGTCAAGAACTATTAGAAGATGACTTTGATAGAAGAGATAGGAGTAACAAGCAGAAGGAACTTTTCTCAGATGAAACAACTTTCATGCTCAACGGTCACGTTAACCGTCAGACGCACATACAGGTATTTGAGCATTATGGACGGCCAAAAATCAATTTCATAAATTTTACCGCATGTACAGAATATCCAGCCCTCTAAAAGCACAGATAGTTTACGAATATAATAAAATCCATCTCTGGCCCATGGCACACTTTTAACGATTGTGAGATCAGTTGTCTGACTGTTGCCTTGACCAGACAAATTAGAATAAAATATAAGTTAGTTTACGTGATTTAAGTATTGATTCGTGTTTATTTAGCCTGAAATATAAATAACCATGGATTGTGGACAACCAGGTGAGTGTATTTAGTTTTTACAACTATTTGATATATTATCAGGTTTGCTAATTTCAAAATTAGCTTCTTCGATTGATAGTTTATTTCTACACTTTCTTCAAAATGGTTTTATTTGTATGCAAAAAGTTATATTTCCTGATATTTCCCGGCATTGATTTTGAATTCTTTTGGAAGCTTAGGCTGCGTACTTTGAAGGAAATAATAAAAAAATTTGCGAAAAAGTGCGATTTTGTGAATTATGGCTATTTGAAATAACTGAGTACATACAAAATCGAAAGAATATAATTTCATAATTTTTTGTTTGCCTTGATTGGGTTGTTTTTTTTCCAGGGTCCTCAAATGAACAGAAAACAATTATTCACGATCATGCAGCGTCAAAATTTGAATAACATGAACGAAAAGTTAGAATTTCTTGAAAACCTCCTTTTTCAATCGGAAGATTTTTTTACGGATCAATTTGATCTCACGTTTCAAGTCTGAAGTAAAGGCTAGGTGGGCTTAAGCATTAGGAAAAGAAGAATTCTTCTTAGAGAAAAATAAGAAATGGCTGCAAGGAACATTTAGTTTTCCAAAGGTTAGAAATCGATCGGGTCGACCCACAAAGCCGTTTGAGGCATCAAGCGAGAGGAGTAAAAGAAGAAAAACTGAAGATCTTCGCAAAACAACTAATCTAGAGATGCTTACCTACGCGACGCAGTCTAATTCAGGAGAAAGTGGAAAATGGGCAACAAAATATAAAAAAGCATTTTCTCTTATGCAACGAGAAAGTGTTACCTCTCAATTGTCTCCTATGCAGGTTCTTTCCATATTTGTTGAAGCAGGACTTTCTAGGACGCAGTACGAAATAGTAAAAAGCACTCAGAAAAAAATATTTCCTTGCTGTAGTATTCTACAAAAAGCTAAAATAGAGTGTTACCCTAACAAGGAAGCACATCTAGTAAACGAAACTTGTGCCGAAGTGAAACTGCAAAATTTATTGGACCATACTGCTATTCGATTGATAACGCATGTAGAAGAAGTCTTGAAATCACATGGTGAAATAAACGATACGTTAGTTTTGATATGTGAGTGGGGTTGCGCTGGTGCACAACAAGTGCAATACAAACAAAAATTTGGTAGCGATACTGATTCTGATGCCAACTTATTTCAGAGTTCTTCTGTACCCCTTCAGCTGAAATACACCAAAAGCAATAAGGTTATATGGCAGAATCCTACTCCATCTTCACCTCGTTATTGTCGCCCCATACGAATAAGGTTTGTTAAGGAAACCACCGATATAACAATTCGAAAAATAGATTATGTTAAAACTGCCATAAATAATTCACAACAGACTGAAGTTGCAACGAAAAATGAAAATTACAGTGTTAACTATATAATGATGTTTACCATGGTCGACGGAAAAAACTGTAATGCTGCTATAAATACAACATCAACAATGAGATGCTATATCTGTGGTTTAACTTCCAAAGATTTCAATAATTTGAAAATGAAAAGAGAAGCTAATCCAGATACCCACATGCGCGAATCCGCTCCTTTGAGTCAGTCTTACACTTGTCATATAAGTTACCTGTGAAAAAATGGCAATTGAGAACAGATATTGATGAAGCTGCAGTAAACAAAGAAAAATGCAAATACAGGATGATTTCCGAAAAAAAATGGGCCCACTAGTAGATGTACCTGAACCTGGTTATGGTAACACCGATGATGGTAACAGCAGTCGAATATTTTTTGGGGACTACGAGTTGGCAGCAGAAATTACTGGAATTGACAAAAATTTTATATACAGATTAAAAATAATTTTAGAGGTATTATCGAGTGGGAGTGGTCAATATAGAAAATGTTTCTGCTAATGCAAAAGAAACTGCAGAGCTCTATGTCCAGCTCTTCCCGTGGCATCCAATGACCCCCACCATGCATAAGATATTAATTCATGTCCAATGGTTATCGAAAAAGCGTTGCTTCCGATAAGTCAATTATCGGAGGAAGCACCAGAAGCACGTAATAAACATTTCCGGATTTATCGCCAGAATTTTGCCAGGAAGTTTTCAAAAGTATTTGCAATTAGATGTGTTGAATAGGTTATTGCTTAGTTCAGATCCTATTATAACGGGAATGAGACCAAGGCCTAAAACTAAGAGGAAACCGTTTTCTAAAGAAACATTAACTTTGTTACTTTCGGCTTCACCTAATGTAGGCAATCAGTCGGAATCATCAACGGACGATGAAGAAGGAACAATTGATTCAGACGAAGATGGATCGGATGCGTCAAAATAATATTTTTCCAAATCGTATTTTTCAGAATATGTTAATTTTTGCTGCTCATGGACACCCTGTATATATGTGTATATTTTTTTGCTTTTTCTATAGAATATAAGTATAAATATCATAAATTCACTTAATGCTTCCTGAAGTGTAACTATGAATACATATTTAATTTTGGCCGCCCAGATCGCTCAAATACCCGTCTGTGAGACGTGTCGATACTGGGCAAGAGAAAACACACATTGGATAGAGGATTATAGCACACAATATCCACAAAAAGTGAATGTTTGGGCTGGAATTTTGAACAACCAGGTTATAGGGTCATACTTTTTTGAGACAAGCGGAATCTACAATTTCTTCAGGGTTATCTAGTGCCACAACTGAATCAGCTATTTCAAATAAGAAATGATTTGTGGTACCAGCAGGATGGGGCGCCCCAAACTACGCCGTCTATTCACGAACCTACTTGAATATTGTTTTCCGAGGTAAGAGAATAGGGAAAATAGGACCGATCGAATGACCACCAAGGTCTCCGGATTCGAATCCGTTAGACTTTTCTTATGGGAATACTGGAGGAGTTGAAGGAACGCATCAGAACGTAGACTATTGGAGAAGAATTCGCTGCCCGGCTTTCACATTGCATCATTGCTGAAGGTCATCGATTAGAACATCTATTATAATATTATTATATTTTAGTGAATAAACAGTTTTGGTTTACCTCGTCTAAATAAATATTCGAATAATGATACTGTTGGATAGACGATTTGTGGACCTTTTGAATGAGGTGTCACATGCCCCTGTTTGTATTTAAAAAAATCGTCGATTACGTCATTACGCCAACACCGGTGACGTAACGTCTCTCACATTCATAGCATGGGATGAGCATTCAGAAATTAAAACTGATGTTTTCGTTTTTTTTTCAAAAGTCGCCCATTTTGGAAATAGTGAATTTATTACTTGGGAATATATCTTGACATGCATATGAAGTGGGATACACATATCAACTACGTATACCAAAAAATTAGATCCATGCTATCAAAATTCAAATATTTGACTAAAATACTAACAATACCACATTGAAAATCCTGTCTATGCTCTAATTGAAAGCCACCTAAGATACGGTTTGGTCGCTTGGGGAAGTGCCTTGGAAAGTAGTTTACACCCATTGCAAATACTGCAGAAACATCAACCCAGAATCATTTATAAAAAAAAAGATCATTTTCAACCAAGTGACTTGTTTTGCAATTCGAGGTATTGGATATCCACCAACTTTATAATTTCAAAGCTGTCGATAGATATCACAGGACAAAAAACTTTACGTATCCCAAACATCCTTACAATACTCGACAAAAACAGTCACAGCAAATACCTCTAGCGCTGAAAGCAATTGGTCAATGCTCCCATTCATTTTCAGCCCCTAAACTATACAATATCATTCCTCACCATATCAAAGAAACCAATATTATATAAAAATTTAATAAATCACTGCAGTCCCATATCTTTGAACTGGGACGAGAATATTCTACAAACTTAATGTAATGTAGGTAATTGTCCTCCAGAAATCATCTACTTTCTCAGATTAGATTACTTATGATTCAACTTCCGTCCTGTAATCACTTATTTTGATATCTTCTCTTATTCGTTTATGTCCACATTTTAATCTCATTTTAAATTCATTTTTAACACCTTTACTCATAGTCTATTGTTATCATCAGTCATATGTGTCTCATTTAACTTTTAGTTTATTAGTTATTTATGAATAATTTTATTTATTGTATCGTGAGGAATACGATTGTTTTATAACATATACTAGATTTTATAGCTATTAATATAACGAGATTATTATGCGATTTATAATAGTCGAGCACATTGCTACGTGCGAGGTGAGTCACCCGCAAGGTCCGAGACGGTGTTAAATCGCTAATAATCGAGTTACATTCAAAGCATTATCGTATCATTGACAACGGCGATGCGAAAATAATAGCAACAAGGTTTCATGTCATTTCATTTTGGCATTTCAAAAAGTCATCATTAAAATCATGCAAGATTTTGATATTCCTGACGATATATTAGCTGCAGCCAACACCATAAGGTTGAACTTGCTTCCGGACAAATCTAAAATCCATTATGAAAAAAAATATCGGCAGTTTTGTGAGTGGCGAAACAAAGTACATGTTCAAGGTGCAGAAGAAACGGTGTTACTGGCGTATTTCGCAAAACTCTCTGAGGAATATTCATCCTCATGGCCGAAATATTCCATGTTACGAGCGACTTTAGAACTGAAGGAAGGAGTGGTAATCGACAAATACGGCGCCTTAATACGTTTCATCAAGAAGAGAAACGTTGGATATAGAGCAAAAAAATCAACAGTATTTACAAGAGAACAAGTCAACGAATTTGTACGTTCTGCCCCAGACGAGGAGTTTTTAATGATGAAAGTGGCTTTTTTAATTGGAATTGGAAGAGCCTGTCGAACTAATGAATTAGCGGAGATGACCACGGAGATGCTGACGCTTTAGAGGATAAGCTGATTGCTACTATTCCCGACTCAAAAACCCACAAGAAACGGATTTTCGCTGTGGTAACTGACGGCGATGTCAATCTTGTGCTTTTATATTTATATATATATATATATATATATATATATATATATATATATATTAAATATATATATATATATATATATATATATATATATGTATATATGTAAATATGTATATATATATATATATATATATATATATATATATATTAAGGCCAATCCATGTTACTCACCGAAAATTGTTTGTATCATATAAAAAAGGGAAATGTACGGTACAGCCCTGCGGCATTTATTTCTTCTCTAAAATACCTCAGAAAATAGCTGAGCATCTCTCGCTCGAAGATCCTAATATGTATACTGGCCACTGCGTAAGAAGATCTTCGGCAAATTTTCTTGGTAATGCTGGAGGAGATATATTAGACCTACAAAAAGCTTCATCGTATCATTGACAACGGCGTTGCGAAAATAAAAGCAACGAAGTTTTATGTCATTTCATTTTGGAATTTCAAAAAGTCATCATTAAAATCATGCAAGATTTTGACATTGATCAAATTTGAAAACTGTCAAAATATTGTTTTACATGTTCATGAAAACTGGTTCTAATATTATTTGGTATCTAACGTATTATGCTTTCGTAACTAACGTATTAAATTATGGTAACTAATGTATTATGAGTAACTAAGGTTTATGTAGGTTTTGGAACGTTTATGATGTTAATAATTATTATAAAGATTTCATATAAAAATGTCTTAATCTCCAATGAACGATATATTTAGTGCATTTTTTATAACATAGTTATCATGAACTTTTTAACTAGTATTTTTTACATTTATATATATTTTCTTGAAACTCACTATTTTTCAGCGAACAAGTGTTCTTCACTTATCGTTATGATTACTTTATTCATTGTAACCATCTGAAATTGTATTTATATTGCCAATAAAAGTTTATTATTATTATTATTCCATACATTTGCATCGTACTGTATATTCAAATCAAAGAAATGTTAGCATTGCATTGAAAAATCCATCTTGGCACCGCCATATAATGATCCATCAATCGAATACACCTGTGTTTTGGGATAAATTTAATTTAGTGGGCTCGAGCCAAATAAGTTTGGTTGAATTAACAAATCTTTTTTCGTGTACTTCAAAAATATTCTTGAAAAATTAAAATCAAGCAGCTATGACGCATCCAGGCTTGATCCACTGAGGTCCATTAAAAATTTCAAATTGCAATTCTGCAAAAATTAATGATCCGACAGTGCCTAAGTTTTGACACAAAGTACATATCTATCACCACTATGTCGCGGAAAGCCTGCACTACAACTTGAAAAACAAGGGTGTAATATTTTTTTTAAAAACGCTGATTTTTTTCGATTTTCCGGTTTTTTCCGTTAATAATAATAATCCGATCGAGTCGAGCCAGAGCTCATTTTTAACCGACGAAACCATAACAAAAAATTAAACCGACGAAATACGGAACTGAAAAGTAAAAAATAAAATAAACCTTCTTAGTCTCAATAACTAAGCTCCTTGACTAATGTAAGTAACTAATTTTGAGTCGGCGCCAAACAAACAAGCAAATGAATTGGTAAGGCGTGGAATGATGGTATCGAGTTGCGCGGTGACATTCTGATGATTTTTTTGAAGTATTTCAATGATCTTCGTTGATTGTTCGTTTGGCGCCGACTAAAAATAGTTACTTACATTAGTAGTAGGACTCAGTTAATTTCAGATCAAGGAGTTTTATTTTATTTTTTTTACTTCTACGTTATCTCAAATACTTCATCAGATTCTAATTTTTACTGATAAAAGTTTATTATTTTCAATTTTTTGTGGCTTGAAATCTACTTAACTACTACCTACTTGTTTTTTGATTACTTTCAAAATACTTACTTACCCACCTTACTTCAACTATTACCAGTTAAATAATATGATTATCTACTTTAACTATTTGTTGTAATATAAATTATTTTTGTTGTTCTGGTTAGTTTATTCAATTACTTTTTATATCATTCCATCCTCTCATAGAATATAATGATTCTGACGGATGTAGAACAAAAATAATAACAGTAGCGATCTGTCATTGTCAACTTCATATGTGTGTGCCAATGTTCACAAGTGAAAAATCAATTATCCCCATTTGCTACCCTGAGGATGGATAATTCATCAAATCCAAATATGAGGTATACCCTATCTATTGAAGAAAGAATCATCTAATCGAAGACCCAGTACCCTGATAGAATTGGTTAACGGACGGGAATTCAGAGGGTGGAGTGATCAATATCCTTCATTTTGCTACCCTCAGGGGTGAATTTCATCTTTTAAATTCAGATGGGACCAACTTCAAAGTACACCCTATCCACTGGAATTATCGGAATCGGACGTCCTAGTAAGAAGTTATGCGCGTCATACATAAAAAAAATAAAAAATATATGCGTCGACTAGAGAACCTCCTCCTTTTTGGTTTCGTCGGTTAAAAAAGGATGAGGTTCTCTATTCGACGCGTATATTTTTTTCTTTATGTATGACCACTCATAACTTTCCACAGAAGAGTCCGATTCCGATGATTGTTTTTTCATTGGATAGGGTGTACTTCGAAATGAGTCCCATTTGAACAGAAAAATCTCTCCCTTAGGGTAGCAAATTAAAGGAAATTGATCGTTCACCCTCTGAATTTGGCCCGTTAACCGATTCTGTCAGGTATAACTTTGTAGTGGGTTTCCGATTTGGATGATTCTTCCTTTATTAGATAGGGTATACCTCATAGTTGATCATATTCCAATTTGGAATGGAATGATCCACCCCTATGGGTAGAAAATAGGGGATTATTGATTTTTGAACATTGGCACACATATGTAGATCCTCCTACATCCGTCAAAATGATTACATTCTATGAAAGATGGAATTATATACAAAGTGATTGAATCAACTAATCAGAACTCTCAAAAATAATTTATATTATATAACAATAAATAGTTGAAGTAGATAATCATATTATTCAACAGTTAATAGTTGAAGTAAGCTAGGTAAGTATTTTGAAAGTAATAAAAAATTAAGTAGGTAGTAATTAGTAGATTTCAGCCACAAAAAATTGAAAAATAAAAACTTTTCAACAAAAAATTAAACCGACGAAAAAATCAACTGAAAAACAAAAAATAAAATAAACCATCTCAGTCTTAATGATAATTGAGCTCCTAAACTAATGTGAGTAACTAATTTTGAGTCGGCGCCAAAGAAACTAGCAATTGAATTAGGTATAGCGTGAAATGATGACAGGGAGATGCATAGCGGCGTTTTGATTACTTTTTCAAAGAAATATAATGATCTTCGATAATTGTTTGTTTGGCGCCGAATCAAAATTAGTTACTCATTTCAGTTTAGGAGCTCAATTATAATTAAGACTAAGATGGTTTATTTAATTTTTTGCTCTTCAGTTGATTTCTTCGTCGGTTTAATTTTTTGTTAAAAATGTTTTCTCATTTCGATTCTCTACAATTCGTCCATTGAAAGCAGCGAGATTGCTTCATTAGTTTTCGATTTTTTTCTTATCTCAAATGTTTATAACAAATCAAGCAATGATAATTGCGAGTAGAAACATAACAGGATATTACTACGGACTTTCGTATGATGGCACAGTCGATTCCTGGTACAATTTCTCTCACAGAATTATTCATGTTCTGCTTTATAGATTGGCCTACATTGACAATGAATATTACTACTACAGTCATCACAATTTGTTATCCCGATATTGTGGTATTATCAAGCAAAAAGACCTAATTATATGTTTTTGTTTTTTTAGTGCTTTAAATAATTTGCTATTATTCTAACGAATATTTTTCTAATAAATAATTTATAAGTATCATCAATACCCCAAACATGGTTGCAGTTCAGATAAGGTCATGCCTGAGTTTTATCAAATTGAACCAGCCAATCTAATTGTGATGAATGAAACAATGGTAAGTTATAATACTGATTGAAGAAACTTGATTTGGCAAAACTGTAGAATCTTTGATGAATATCAAAGTAGGCCAATTTTCACTCGAACGTTTCCTCGGGTCTTTTTTTCTATTGAAGACTTTTACTCCTGAAAATTCTCCATAATTTTTCTAATCGCATTCTGAGGAAATGTCTCTAATCATGCTTATTTTCATTAATTATGCTCAAATACTAGTGTGCTCAAAAATGTTATAGCTTCAATTATATATCAGAAATGAAAATATTATTCTTCAGCCAAGATGTTGAATCAATTTTCTCTTGATATAATTGCATCATATTGTTACATTTTCAAAAATATCGCCTTTATTTACTGACATAACACAATTCCAACTGAAGATCACTCCCTTTCCAAATATTTGGTAGTAGGTAAACTGTCATTACCTACCATTCTGTCTGCTATCCTTCATGAAAAATCGAATTTCCAGAATATCAATTATTGAAATGCTATCGCAAGTCTTTTAATATTATACGTAGGAAATTTCCTGTGGAATTACAACTAAAACAATCGATTACATAAAGTTCCTAATAATTTCCATCTATTTGGATTTATTCAATAACAAACATGACGTAACATGACAAGTGACATTCCATAATGAATCCCAATTGGTAAATAATTTGATGAAACTGAATGATAACATACTGACGTGGTAGAATAAAACTGAAAAATCAATAACAGCAAGTGCATTCCTTATAACTCAACTTTAGACATGATCAACATCCTTCCATTGCTGTTTCCTGTCAAAACAGTCCTTCCCCTTTAAGTTTTCATCGATAACAATTCATCCTATGTATTTTTCCAACAAGAATTCGATTGTACACATGATAAACATACTAAAAATGTTGGAATTGATATCATATCGTCATTTCGGACCTTCAAAATGAGAGAAAATTAATATTTCTGTTCATTAAAACACGCAATCGATTTCTCCCGAATGCATTCGTGCGACTTCGCCGGGCCGACATATGACGGCATGGACATTATGGTTGTGTATACATTTGGAAATTGAGCAAAGCAAAGGCAAAAACAACGTCAAAGTGTCTACTCACCTAGCAAACTTCCTAAGCAATATCAATTCACATAACTGTACACTAAAAACGCACGATTTTATAGCAAAAATATAAACTGCACGGACAACCTGACCTTCCCGTCGTCACACACAGATGTAGGACACCGGCAAGGGATGAAGAGGGAGGGTGGGATATTCAAACTCAGCGAGGGAATCCATTATATCAGACCAGACGAATACTGCGTTTCATAGCGAAGGGTAACCACCCCTCGTTTGAGCGTGGAAGGTGCAACATGCACATTTCATCTGTTTGTGGATTCCATACGTGCTTTGTGCAATGCAGGGTTGAATGATCCGAAAAAGTTTTCGTAGTTATAAATTAGCGTTGTGATGGTGTGAGCTGAGTAATGGGAAGTGCAGTTCAATGGATTCTGCAGAATTTCATTGTAAAGAATGGATTTTCCGAAAATTCTACACTCTTCCTACACAGTCAATCATTTGCTTTCATTCTATTACATATCCGCCGAGTTACGAGAACTGTTAAAATTACTATTAAAAAAATAGGACTTGAATGTGGGGTACCCCAGGGTTCAATTCAGGGTTTCACTCTTTCTAATTCATGAACTCTTCAACTGTTAAATTGTACGCTGTCAATGCCACGATCCCATACAACGCCGAATCTTCAATACTATATGCAAATACAGGGTGTTAGCGAATAAGTGCGACAAACTTCAGGGGGTGATTCTGCATGAAAAAATAATGAAAGTTTGCTATATAACTTTTGTCCGCAAATGCTTCTAGTTTTTCTTAAAAACTGACTATTTATTTATTGCTCTGAAACCGGTCGAGATATGTAGATGAAATTTGGTGATTTTCAAGAGGTAGTTATTGCGCATTCTTTGACATGCAATAAGGAATTTTATGTTCATTATTGGCGCGCATACGGGTAATGATCTCAATATTTTGAAAAAAAATGGTACCCCACTGAGATATTTCAAATAAAAAATCAATTTTGAATTCCTCGTGACAAAAAATCTATTCTGCGTTTTTTCCGTATGGGGCGACGTTTTTATGCAAAAAAATTAAACATCTTAACGCGTATTTGTCATTATTTTGATACATTATCTAGCAGCGATGCTAGTAGGCTAGTGTCAACATTCTGTTGAATACGAATATTTCAACGAAATGTCAAATTAGTGTTTCTTCATTTGCAAGCTTTTAGTTTGGTATAACATTAATGATAATAAGTAATTAATTTTTCTTCTTTCGAAAAGAATGGAAAATTATACAAATGCGGAATTGTCAGACATGCATTTTGTCTATGGTCGAAGTAATGGAAATGGTCGGCAAGCTCGACGATTGTATGCTGAGTTAAATCCAGGACTTAGGGTACCCCATCACACAATATTTGCTCGTCTTCACCAACGTTTGCGCGAAAATGACATTTAAAAACAAACGGCTGACTGCGGGCGCCCTCAAGAAGTACGAACTGTGCAACTAGAAGAAGCAGTTCTCGAGTTAATTGCGGAGTCACCTGAAACAAGTTCTCGAAAAATTGCCAACATACTGAATGTAAGCAACTTCACTGTATTCAAAATTCTTAGAGAACAGCAATTGTATCCGTTTCATATTCAACGTGTGCCAGCTCTACTGCCTAGAGACTTTTTTCCGCGTCTAGTTTTTTGCCATTGGATTTTTTATCAAATCGCTCAAATTTCTAATTTTTCAAATGGCGTTTTGTTTACTGATGAGGTTAATTTTGGACGAGAGTATATACGAAATTTCCATATCAATCACCTTTCGGCTGAGGAAAATCCACATGGAATCTTTGAAGCTCATTTTCAGCATCAGTTTTCAGTATTGATGATCATTTATTCGGTCCAGATTTCCTCCCACAAAGACTAACAGAAAGTGTTACCTGTTCTTCTTGAAGAAATTGCTCTAACAGCTGAGACAGCACTTCTGGTTCATGCATGATGGTGCACCAGTCCATTTCAGCATTATTGTACGTAATCACTCAGATATAGTATATCCAAAACGTTGGATAGGTAAGGGAGGTACGGAACATCGGCCTGCTCGATCTCCGGATTTAAATACTCTAGATTTTTGGATTTGGGGTTTCTTAAGTCATCATTTCATTCCACTCCCGTCGAAAATGTTATAGACCTGAGGAATCGAAATATAGCCGGCTGTGGGACAATAAGAAATACACCAGGAATATTTGCGCTAATACGACAATCAATGAGGCGAAGAGTTGAATCTTGTATCACGTCTGAGGGAGGTCATTTCGAACATTTGTTGTAGCTTCGCGCTTATTAATTTTTTAGTGTTATTTTCTGTTATTGTTCTGGTTTAACGTTATTGAATTAGATAGTTCTTGATAATGTATTAAAGAAATGAGAAATACGCGTTGAGATGTTTTATTTTTTTGGAAAAAAATGCAGGAGAGATTTTTTTTCACAAATTGAATTTTTTTTTATTTGGAATATCTCAGTGGCGTAACATTTTTTTTTATTTAGATCATTACCCGTTTGCGCGCCAATGACGAACATAAAATTTCTAATTGCATGTCAAGAGTGCGCAATAACTACCTCTTGAAACTCACCAAATTTCATTTGTATATCTCGACCAGTTTCATAGCAATAAATAAATAGTCAGTTTTTAAGAAAAACTTTAACACCCCGTATCTCGAAAACAAAGCATTTGCGGCAAAAGTTATTGAGAAAAAATCATATTTTTCATGCAGGATCACCACTGAAGTTTGTCGCACTATTCACTAACACCCTGTATATCCATTTAGACATGAATGAATTGAATCGTGAATTAACATTACGTGAATAGAAAAGTATTCCTTTAAAATAAATGAAAAAAACTGGTAGAAGCTGTGGTGAAACTAACATCAGCGATATATACCTCAAGCAATCCAATGCAATATTTCGAAAAGGGAAACATTCTCAATTGAATATTGATAGAAAGATTTTTCTGTGAATTGAAAAATCCACGATTGAAATGAAGTTATTTTTTGTGAATGTCTAACAGAAAACAACTACTTCCACGGCTGAAGCCACGCTGGACATTGAACTACATCTGATAGATATTCTGAAAAGGCCCTAACTCAAAAGAAAAAATCTGAAATTGAAAATTTGCATTTTCATTCAGATAGTTATTTGATTTTCAATTCCAGTCTTGATTGGGAACTCATAAAGATGAGTGAGGCTAAAAAGAATGTTTTCCAAAAGAGAGTACTCACCAGAAATCATTCGTAACATTGACGCAGGAGGGACATCGCATTCACTAGGTCTTCAATACATTTTTGTCGACGAAAATCTATTTCACGCTTCCACGATCATCAGGAAGACCGGAAGAAATGGGAAACACATTTTCAAGAAGCAATCTCACTTTGCAAAGATGGAAAAAGTTAGAATCATTCCTTTTGGAGAGACACTTTGAAATTAGTGTTTTCTGACATTAAAACCTGTCATGGGGTATGATAGATTGATTTGTTGAAAATATAAACAGGATGTTCATAAAATCAGATGTGGAATCATATGCGACTGAAAGATAAACTTTAGTCACTATCTTCCATCGTCAAGATAACCTCTTGTGGGGTATTCATGTTGAAAAGGGAAACATTCTCAATTGAATATTGATAGAAAGATTTTTCTGTGAATTGAAAAATCCACGATTGAAATGAAGTTATTTTTTGTGAATGTCTAACAGAAAACAACTACTTCCCCGGCTAAAGCCACGCTGGACATTGAACTACATCTGATAGATATTCTGAAAAGGCCCTAACTCAAAAGAAAAAATCTGAAATTGAAAATTTGCATTTTCATTCAGATAGTTATTTGATTTTCTATTCCAGTCTTAGTTGAGAACTCATAAAGATGAATGAGGCAAAGAAGGATGTTTTCCAAAAGAGAGTACTCACCAGAAATCATTCGTAACATTGACGCAGGAGGGACATCGCATTCACTAGGTCTTCAATACATTTTTGTCGACGAAAATCTATTTCACGCTTCCACGATCATCAGGAAGACCGGAAGAAATGGAAAACACATTTTCAAGAAGCAATCTCACTTTGCAAAGATGGAAAAAGTTAGAATCATTTCTTTTGGAGAGACACTTTGAAATTAGTGTTTTCTGACATTAAAACCTGTCATGGGGTATGATAGATTGATTTGTTGAAAATATAAACAGGATGTTCATAAAATCAGATGTGGAATCATCTGCGACTGAAAGATAAACTTCAGTCACTATCTTCCATCGTCAAGATAACCTCTTGTGGGTATTCATGTTGAAAAGGGAAACATTCTCAATTGAATATTGATAGAAAGATTTTTCTGTGAATTGAAAAATCCACGATTGAAATGAAGTTATTTTTTGTGAATGTCTAACAGAAAACAACTACTTCCCCGGCTGAAGCCACGCTGGACATTGAACTACATCTGATAGATATTCTGAAAAGGCCCTAACTCAAAAGAAAAAATCTGAAATTGAAAATTTGCATTTTCATTCAGATGGTTATTTGATTTTCTATTCCAGTCTTGATTGGGAACTCATAAAGATGAGTGAGGCAAAGAAGAATGTTTTCCAAAAGAGAGTACTCACCAGAAATCATTCGTAACATTGACGCAGGAGGGACATCGCATTCACTAGGTCTTCAATACATTTTTGTCGACGAAAATCTATTTCACGCTTCCACGATCATCAGGAAGACCGGAAGACATGGGAAACACATTTTCAAGAAGCAATCTCACTTTGCAAAGATGGAAAAAGTTAAAATCATTTCTTTTGGAGAGACACTTTGAAATTAGTGTTTTCTGACATTAAAACCTGTCATGGGGTATGATAGATTGATTTGTTGAAAATATAAACAGGATATTCATAAAATCAGATGTGGAATCATCTGCGACTGAAAGATGAACTTTAGTCACTATCTTCCATCGTCAAGATAACCTCTTGTGGATTATTCATGTTGAAAAGGGAAACATTCTCAATTGAATATTGATAGAAAGATTTTTCTGTGAATTGAAAAATCCACGATTGAAATGAAGTTATTTTTTGTGAATGTCTAACAGAAAACAACTACTTCCCCGGCTAAAGCCACGCTGGACATTGAACTACATCTGATAGATATTCTGAAAAGGCCCTAACTCAAAAGAAAAAATCTGAAATTGAAAATTTGCATTTTTATTCAGATAGTTATTTGATTTTCTATTCCAGTCTTCATTGAGAACTCATAAAGATGAATGAGGCAAAGAAGAATGTTTTCCAAAAGAGAGTACTCACCAGAAATCATTCGTAACATTGACGCAGGAGGGACATCGCATTCACTAGGTCTTCAATACATTTTTGTCGACGAAAATCTATTTCACGCTTCCACGATCATCAGGAAGACCGGAAGAAATGGGAAACACATTTTCAAGAAGCAATCTCACTTTGCAAAGATGGAAAAAGAGAGTTTCCACAATGTTTGGAAGTTGGAAAAATTATTCCCATCTTCAAAGAGGCATGTTGCAGTGTTTATGAACAACTATCGTCCAATTACTGTAACATCAAGTCTCTCAAAAGTATTTGAGTACACATTCCTGAACCGTCTATAGACATTTTTGTATAGATGCAATATCTTCTCGGAAAACCAACCATTGTTTTTCAGCCAGTCGTTCCACTAATACTGCTATTATTGCTTTTTGGAAGCAGTCAAGTGTCCTCTGGGATTTTCTGTGATATCTGCAAGGCATTCGACTCTTGTCAATCATAATCAGTAATATCGAAATTGTATAACTATGGAATACGAGAGTAACATTGAATTAATTTCCTTCTTTCTGAAACACCGTCATCAATATGCATGTGTTCCAGATATCCAATCTGAGAGTGTTGGCTTCGGCAATTCGAAGAGTAAACCCATTAATATTAATGTCACCCAAGGATCGATCCTAGGACCTATTTTATTTATACTCTACTCCAATGATCTGGCTGAATTCTTGGAAAGGTGTTCATGTAACAATGTATGCAGACGACACGTCACTGATAATATCACACAAAAATTAATTTTTTATGAATAGAGATACATAAAAAGCTGTAGAAATGATGCAGGAGTGGTAAAGTGGCAATTGTCTGAATTTGAACTCTCAGAAAACCCGAATTTTAAGATTCCATAACTATCAAAGGAAGTGTGATCCTCTCAGAATGAAGATGAGTGTCTATGTATCCTTCGAATTATTATCGATGAAAATTTAAGTTGGAAAAGTCATTGTGAAAACTTAATGAAAATATTGAATTCTATATGTTTCATGTACAGGAATCTCAAACATATACTTGAAATACCTCAGCTAGTGTCCCCATACCACGCACAGGTTGTGTCACGAATTAGGTGTTTGTGGGGTAACTCCACTTTGGCAAATATTGTTTTCTCGATGCAAAAAAGAATAATAGAATAATAGCAGGAGTTCCCAGCACACACTCCTGAAGGGAACTTTTCAAGCATTTGAGAACTATGACCCTCATGTCTGTTTAAATTTATGAATTGTCCATCTTTATTTTTGAGAATAGACAAAAATTTGTTGAGACCCACTCCGTAAATACACGCCAAAGAAATAAATACCACATTTTTATTTTACAAAATACAAGGTATCTGGCAATTCACCTACAATTATGGGTCTGTATGTATTCAATCATCTACCTGAGAGTTTATGAGAAATCAAATATTCAAAAAAATTCAGTAGCTCCCTGAAACAATTCCTTATTAAAAAGTGTTTCTATTCGGTGGAAGAATTTTTCAATAGTCAGTTAGATCCTATTAATATGTATATTTAGGTGCATGTGTGTTTATGTATATGTTTATTTATGTATATATATATATATATATATATATATATATATATATATATATATATATATTGACCTTTATATTTTCATTGCCACTGACTATACTCTGCATCAGTGCTCGAAATATGTACTGACTATTCTATACATTTTATATGTCTTATTGGAAAATAAATATTGTTATTATTATTATTATCAAGTTCCTTGGAGTAACGAATGGGGACGACTATACTTGTCTATTATATATTATCTTTACACTGTCTGAATTAAATTTGGGCAAGACCTGAAACCACACTGGAAGAAACGTTGTTTTATCGCCAATGAGTCTATTTGAGTATGATTTGTCAAACATTACTGTCATTTTCTTGTTTTCAATAAACCTAGTTGACTGTAACTTAACTGTAACTTACTGTCATTTGAAAAAAAATGTGGATGGGTTCTGTATGGCCTGAAGCCACCGTTACCAATGTAGTAACAGTTTGGAAATAATTTTAACATCTAGTATTCACCGAGTTGGCTGAGCGGTGGTCCAAGGCGCGAGATTCGAAGTTTTTGAAAGCGTGGGTTCGAATCCCACTCCCCACAGTTTTTTTTTATTTTCCCCTTCGGAATTGTAAAATGATTTGTTTTGGGACGATAATTCGTCATAGAACAAATCATTTCTCATGTCTAAGAGCGCGCTGCAGAAAACTTGGCCGATCGAGTAACAGAATGAAATGTTTTTAAAATGGTAGCACTCACAGAGACCATAAGAAAAATAATGTATTGCCTGGACAGAATTTGTTCACAAGTTTCGTATACCCTCTCTCCGGAACATTCCAAATTTTAATTATAGAATAGGAAAAAATTCGTTTAAATTGGTATTTTTTTTTTTATTTTGTTTTTGTTTACTACTATACCCATCGAGAAACACTTTTAAAATTTAGTAAATTGGAAATTAAAAATTTTTTTTAAGAAATGATTATAATTATTTATTGGATGTTTATTTGTTCAGCCCTGAATACTTGAGTCTTCGAGTAATAAAAAGTCTTGTGCTTGGTATTTCTTACGTGCATAGACGTGGCACTAATGTTTTTCCTTATAAAAAAATTTTTGAACTTCAATGTGATTGTAGTTTGGAGCTGTTACTCGATAGATAGGTAAACGCATTAAAAGTTTAGTGCCAAGGCATTAGAAGAAGATTTACTGAGGCTCTTAAATATATTATTTCTTTACTCTGTAAATACTGAATTTGAAAAGTAAGAGAGGGTATACAAAACTTGTGAACAAATTCTGCCCAGGCCAACTTGGTGAATAGCAGATGTTAAAAATATTTCCCAAACTAAAAAACGGAACATTTTGAATTAAATATTGAATAGAAATATTTTTCTGCGAATTGAAAATTCCACGATGAAAATGTTATTTTTTGTGAATATCCAACAGAAAACAACCACTTTGCTGGCTGAAGCCACGCTGGACATTGAACTACATCTGACAGATATTCTGGAAGGACCCTTACTCGAAAGAAATAATCTGAAATTGAAAATCTGCATTTTCATTTGGATAGTTATTTGATTTTCTCTTCCAGTCTTAATTGAGAACTCATATAGATGGATGAGGCAATGAAGAATTATTTCCAAACTGTTACGACATTGGTATGGTTAAACAAAACTCATGCACAAATTTTGCCAGAAAGAATGATTTTTCCTATGTTTGCTGTGAATATTAACATTTCATTCGTTACTTGATTGGCCGTTTTTGAGCCAGTCTTAGCCTATTAGATGTAGGTAGTTTCAGGAGTGTAAATCAGTTGCAGTGAACTGCCACGCATTATTGAAAGGAAAACTGCTGGTGCGAATGAGTGTTCATGAGGTCTAAGACCATGATGTGGGGTCAATTGACTCATACGTGTTGCAGAAGGATAGTGGGATTGGACTCATAAGTCGATATTGACGAAAGTACTGAAAATCGAATTGTTTAGATATGGTTCGAATAGTAAAACAAGTGAGATTGGCTGTATTGGTAACACAAATTCACACTACAGGCGGTGTCCTGTAGTGATACGTTACCAGAATGTTTGCAATACATTATTGATGAAAAAGTGTCTGTGGTATAATTATGAATCAAGTATTTATTAGCCGAATTGATGTGAGATGATCCTTGTTATACTGAATTATTTCAATGTTATGTGTATCCATTAGTTTTCTGCAAATGGGTGATTGATCAGAAAAGTCTTTTTGAATCTGGGAAAGTAGTCTCACATGACAGTGCGTGGTCACCCTTACCTTCAGAAATATATTTAAGTTCCTTATCGTCTAGCTCAAGAAAATGTTAAAATCCTACATTTAGTTGGTACTTACCCTACCATTAAACATTTTGAGAGATTGTCATAATTAAGTAATGAGAACCCCACTTTTTTTACATAGGAGAAAAGTTTTTGGTCAATGATTATTCCTCCACCATAATTTGGCAAAATGCATCCGCCATATTTTGAAATGAAAATTATGCTGTGAAAAACTTGTGCTTTCGTCATATTTTTAAAATGAAAAAAAAAAACTGACTATCTAGGTGAGAATACCAGGTCATAGCTATGGAATTATTGTATTGTCATCGGTTCCCAATATGTATGCAAAATTTCAAATACCTTGGATATCTGGAAGTAGGTGAAAATTAATTTCAAAGAATATCACCTACCTACATACATTGATACATACAGGGGAAGATAATAAAGCGTGTATAAAAAATACATCAATGGCATAAGGGTAAACCATGGACACGTAGTCTTCACACACAGAATAACACACACTCATCCCACTTCACCAACTCGTATTCTACTCATCTTTGGATACAGTGACGACATGTATTAGTGTACGAGCCTGACACGGCTATGATTTGAGGTTGGCGACAAATATGGCTTGTAAAACTAATTCGATAGAGGAGCCACCATGCATTATACTGAATATTTATCCAAGTTTCCAACCGTGCAAATGAGTAATTTTAGTCGAAACTAATTTCTACTACGAGACAATAGCCGGAGAACTGGCAGGCTGGCAGTGTTGCCGATGGAAGTAGGTACTCCAAGTGATAACTGTCTTGAATCAAATCAAAATATACTTTATTGTCTGAAGAAGGTATTATCATTGATAAAGTGTATTCAATCAATCAACTAACATGGTTTATGGTGCATGAACTGATGTGCGGATCATTAAGTTGCATAGAAGTGTATAAAATGTATAAAAATGTATAAAATGTATAAAATGTATGGAAAGGAAAAAAATTTATAAGCCTTGAGTCTAATAACCAGTACCACGGAAGACATGTACATGGGGTAAGGAAATAAGATATGTGGATGTAGGCAAGACTTTTCAAGCAAGATGGAGTGGGATAGGTATACACGTAAATACATTCCACATACATGTTTCCCCAATCATATATATACCTCAGTACCTGGGAGTAATATTGAAAGGCATTTGAAATACATACGTTACAAAATATTATAATATTAAAATTGGGACCTGAAGGCAGGTATGTATCACCGTCAAACACACGCACACGAACACCACTTGCTGTAAATAAATCAATCAGTATTGTTCGAAGGTTGTAGACGATGTGGTAACTTGATTACTCTCGTTCCAGACGTCCATCGTTCCAATGGATTTAGAAGGTTTTCACGACGTTTTGAATGCTTGTATCTGCAATCGTCTTCAGGTCCCAACTACAGCTCCAACCATCCGAGTTCGACAAAGAGAGGGATCGTGAGAACATTGGTAGAGAGAGCGACGCACATATGCAACGACGAGGAGTCACTAGATGCTGCAGGGGCGCGAAACTTCACGCACCACCACACTGCGCGAAATCACACGCACCACTGCACATGGCGGGGTTACACGCATCATTGCACCGGCAGTCATATAAATTGGTAAGTAGCACCTAAACTTGTCAGTATTCACCTGAAGACGATTGCAGATACAATCATTCGAAACGTCCATCAGGACGATGAACGTCCGAACCGAGAGTAATCAAATTAATCAGTAGTTGAAAAGTATTGAATGCTATGTCTGACCAGAATGTAAATAGTGACTAACTCCTGAACGTTATACGGAACCAGTTCGTGCTCCTGAACGTTATACGGAACCAGTTCGTGAAGGATTTCTTTGATTGAGGATAAAAAAGGTTATACTCTTCAATATTTCTCATTCTATTTGGAATGTGGTTATGAATTTTAGCTGCATTATATATTATTGAATTAGAAGATGGAATGGGTAGTTTTAGATTACCGTTCTGGCGGCAATCAATCAACTAACATGGTTTCATGGTGAATGAACTGATGTGCGGATCCATTAAGTTGCATAGAAGTGTATAAAATGTATAAAAATGTATAAAATGTATGAAAGAGAGAGAAAAAAAAATGTATAAGCACTTGAGTCTAATAACCAGTACCACGGAAGACATGTACATGGGGTAAGTATGCTGGAGAATAAGATATGTGGAAGTAGGCAAGACTTTTCAAGCAAGATGGGGTGGGATAGGTATACACGTAGATACATTCCACACACATGTTTCCCCTATCATACATATACCTCAGTACCTGAGAGTAATATTGAAAGACATTCGGAATATATACGTTACGAAATACAAAAATATTAAAATTGGGACCTGAAGGCGGTATCACCGTCAAACACAACACACGAACACCACTTGCTGTAAATAAATTAATCAGTATTGTTCGAAGGTTGTAGACCATGTGGTAACTTGATTACTCTCGTTCCAGACGTCCATCGTTCCAATAGATTTAGAAGGTTTTCACGACGTTTTGAATGCTTGTATCTGCAATCGTCTTCAGGTGAATACTGACAAGTTTAGGTGCTACTTACCAATTTATATGACTGCCGGTGCAATGATGCGTGTTACCCCGCCATGTGCAGTGGTGCGTGTGATTCCGCGGGTGTGGTGGTGTGTGAAGTTTCGCGCCTCTGCAGCATGCCAGAAAGAGCAAGCAGTGGTTTCCATACGTTCTTGATCTCAACGCTTGGTTGACTAAAGGCGTTATTGGCTTCGATGTGGACGGCCTCTTTGAACTTTCGTTTGAACCAATGCTCCTCTCTATGTAGAACACTCGCGTCGTTCCATGGGAACTCGATGGTGCTATGTCCAGGCGTGGTCAGCGATTCCCGATTTCGACGTTCCTCCACGTTGAGTCCATTTCTTGTGCTCATCCAATCTTACCGATAACGGCCTCTTTGTCTCCAATGTAGGAATCTCCGCATTCACATGGAACTTCATAAATGCAATTCTTACTGATTACATTTTTGTTGTCAGGTTTGGTCTTGGTCAGGAAACTCCGTAAAGTACTGCCGGATTGAAAGCAGTTCTTGATGTTGAACTTGTTTCCAATCCTTCTGATCTTCTCGGAGACACCTCTGATGTACGTGAGGCAGATCACTGTGCTTTGTTGTTGCTCTGCAGATGTATTCGTTCTCTGGAGTTGTTTCAATACTTCTCCTAGGAGTTTTTTGGGTTATCCAATCCGGTGAAAGTCCTCTCTGATGTGGTCTGATTCGGCATCTAGTGACTCCTCGTCGTTGCATATGTGCGTCGCTCTCTCTACCAATGTTCTCACGATCCCTTTCTTTGTCGAACCGGGATGGTTAGAGCTGTAACTGAGGTACTGCCCTGTGTGTGCCTTCTTTCTGTAGACAGAGGTGCGGATTCAATTGCCTATTCTCTCAACGTTCATATCGAGGAGGGGTAAGGCAATGTTGGTTTCCATTTCCATCGTGAATTTGATCGAATCCCTGATTCTGTTAATTCTTGAGAAGGAATCCTGGAGATGTTTATCTCCGTGATTCCATATAATGAAGGTGTCATCCACGTACCTCAACCACAGCTTTGGTTTGTATCCTGCCTCCCGTATAGCCAATTCTTCGAACCACTCCATGTATAGGTTGGCGATGATTGGAGAAAGGTGAGGTACGTGGATGACACCTTCATTATATGGAATCACGGAGATACACATCTCCAGGATTTCTTCTCAAGAATTAACAGAATCGGGGATTCGATCAAATTCACGATGGAAATGGGAACCAACAGTGCCTTACCCTTCCTCGATGTGAACGTTGAGAGAATAGGCAATGAAATCCGCACCTCTGTCTACAGAAAGAAGACACACACAGGGCAGTACCTCAGAGACAGCTCCAACCATCCGAGTTCGACAAAGAGAGGGATCGTGAGAACATTGGTAGAGAGAGCGACGCACATATGCAACGACGAGGAGTCACTAGATGCTGCAGGGGCGCGAAACTTCACGCACCACCACACTGCGCGAAATCACACGCACCACTGCACATGGCGGGGTTACACGCATCATTGCACCGGCAGTCATATAAATTGGTGAGTAGCACCTAAACTTGTCAGTATTCACCTGAAGACGATTGCAGATACAATCATTCGAAACGTCCATCAGGACGATGAACGTCCGAACCGAGAGTAATCAAATTAATCAGTAGTTGAGAAGTATTGAATGCTATGTCTGACCAGAATGTAAATAGTGACTAACTCCTGAACGTTACACGGAACCAGTTCGTGAAGGATTTCTTTGATTGAGGATAAAAAAGGTTATACTCTTCAATATTTCTCATTCTATTTGGAATGTGGTTATGAATTTTAGCTGAATTATATATTATTGAATTAGAAGATGGAATGGGTAGTTTTAGATCACCGTTCTGGCGGGTGATGCCAGCATTGACCTCATATAAGAATTTGTTTTTGAAGACTGTTTGAAGGCTGAAGAGAGATGGAGCCGGTGATATGTTGTGTAGTTTAAAGAGTGGCCTGCATGATACTAGTGGTCCTACTCTGCACACGTAGCGGATGGCGCGTTTCTGTAGGACAAAAATAGACTGGAAGTTAGTCTGGTAGCATGAGCCCCAGAAAGCTATATCATAACGAATATGTAATTCGATCAGTGCGCAGTGAACCACTCTAGCTGTGGCTATTCCCAATTCATTGGTCACCGATCGCAGAGCGTAGCAGCCAGATGCAATTTTTTTACCCAGTTGTTGAACGTGATGAAGAAGTGTTAATTGATTATCTATGTAGATTCCGAAGAATTTATTCATGCTAGCGCTGGTTATTTTTGCTTTATCTAAAGGGGTATCGGGTAAATCACATTGATATGCTATACAAGTGGTTTTGTTGATGTTGAAGGAGAGTAGATTAGATTTACACCAATCTTCGATTTAAGAAATATCCCTTATTTTCATATACTGGCTATCAGTATCATTGTCATGCCATAGGATGGTGGTATCGTCTGCGACGATTGTTAATTACCCATCCGTTGTTATGGTGGCCAAATCATTGGAGTATAACAGAAATAGGATGGGACCAAGCACCATCCTTGGGAACACCACAATAAATAGTCCCTCAGTCAGAAAGTTGATAGGTTTTTACAAGCTGGGTTCTATGAGTATCAATTATGATTTGATTTGTGAATTAATCAGGAAGAAATGATTCGTGAAATAGTTATTCCTTAATAACATTCCTTGAAAATAAAATCCAACGTTGTTATATTCATTATCATGAGGTCCAACAAAGGTTGAGAAAATGAACCTAGAGATTCCAGCACACATGAACAAAATAGGTTTTTATAATGAAGTATATTATATATAATGTACCTACGACAACAACACAGAATTATACATGAAAACAATAAAACTGTATGCATCGTTACTTGAGCTCAATGTTGTCCCACCAGTTGATTTGACCCTCTCCTCAGCATCAATTCAGAAGACATCAATGATATACTTACGAGTTTTCTGAGAAATACTGACACATATATTTGATTGTCATGCCCAAATCAATCGCCTGAGGTGAATAGTGATCTAATACCACTCACCCCCACAAAAAATTGCTATTATTCGTTTTCATACCATTTCGAATTGTTTGAAACATTGTAACGGTTTCGTTAGTATTTTAACTTTTTTTACTGAACAGTTCTTATGATTAATTAGAATATACGTTCTCCACACATAACACCCTAGGTTGGGAAATGTATCAGAAAGCCTTGTGGAAAATATGGATTCATAGATCAGGGATTATGAAAATAATAAGGTTTGTCGCAAATGTCGTCGAAAATATACCAGAAAAATAATTATTATTAAATATTTAAAAGACAAGCTATTCAAATGCACTAAAGAGAGAAATTATTGCTTTGGATGTGTGATGTAAGTTATAGATTAGGTCGCGATAAGCTTGAATCTATAATTCATGGAATAACCTACGTCACACATCCTAAGCAATTATTGTTTAATTTTTAGCGCCCTTGATAAAAAGCTTGTCTTTTTTGTTTTTCGTTTTGGAGTGTAAAAATCCTTCATTGACTCGTTCTGAGTTTTCGGGTTCTTATTGTCCACGATTCTCCGGGTTACCCACTTGAAATCTCACCCGGTAGGCTCGTCTGGTTCGTACCTCCGAACGACACTTGGGCCTTTTGGTCCATTGTATCTGGCCCGCTTATCTCCTTCTACAGCACCCATTCCAGTAGTTTTGTACCGTGCACAAGTTTGTACAGGCCTTTTAAAGGTGCTGTACAGTCTCGGTTCACCAATTGGTTGCCCGATGCTGCGTCCATAGCTCCGCAGTTGCACAGTATGTGTGATACTGTTTCTGATTCCTTGCCGTACACTCTGCATGTGAGGTCGCCTTTGAACAGTCCTATTTTGTTATGGTGCCCTTTTACTGCAACATGTCCTGTCATTAGCCCCGTAACAATTTTCAGTTGTTTCCTGTTAAGGGTTAACAGGTCTGTTGTTCTTTTTCGACACGATCCTTTGATGTGGGTTTGGGTTTTATCCGGATCCAGTCTTCTACTGACGCTCGTACCATACGTTTCAGTACCCTGAGGGTCTGTCCTGGCCCTGGTTCGTTTTCTGATCCAATTCTGGTGACTTTATTGGCTCTTCTATTCTCTGCAAATCCCTGATGTCCTGGCACCTAAATCAGCTTGAAGCGGTTTTGTTCTGCCAAAATTGCCAGTTCCTCTTTGCAGTCCCATACCAGTTGGGATGTCACTTCCTGGCTACTTGGAGCCTTCAGTGCCGCCTAGCTTTCTGGGTTTTCCCTTACACATTGAGGGATTGCGTAGACCTCTGCTTGAAATACACAGTTGTGAGTACTCAGGAAGTAGTTTAGCTCGATCCTCGGGTTTTTGGAGTATACTCCTGCTCCCGCAGCATTCTCCATCTTCGATCCGTCTGTGTACCAGATCTTGCCCTGTAGAATGATGTTGATAACTGTGTGATTCCATACAGTTCTATCTGGTAAAGATACCCTTGTCGAATGAAAATCGTTTCGCGATGTGGTCTGATCTCATGTCGAGCACATCTCTGTTCACGATGTTGACGTTACTCATGTGTCCTGTCCCATAATTCATGTTGTCCAGTGTGTTTCTCAATCTGAAGGCACCTAGCCTCTTCCTCGCCCTGTACCACCAAGTGAAGGGGAGGCACTCCCAGTAGTGTCTCCATGGCTGCAGTGGGAGTTGATTCCATCGCCCTGTAATGCCTACACAGGCAAGTTTTGCACCTTCCCAGTTTAGCTTTGGCACTCTTTGCAGTGTCTTGTCCACCACATCAGGACTGGTTATACCACCATGTTTTACAACCAGCCCCCATTTCTTGCCAAAAGAGTGACTTGCCATAATAATCTGGTCTCCGCTTTCTGTCACTTTTATCAGATGTTGGTTCTAGGTCAATTTTGAGACTTATATAACTTCAAGATATTTGACCTGTCCCTTACTCTGTATTTTGTCTACTCGAAGTTTTAATTCTAAATTGCGTCTTCGAGTTGACGTTACTATGGTGGCCTTCTGCGGGTTGATGTTCAATCCTTCGAAGTCCGTCCATCTGGTTACCACGTTTAGAGCCTCTTGCATTCGATCCCTAACCGTGTTGTTGAATTTCCCTAGTTTCAAGACAACATGTCGTCAGCGTTTTGTTACCTTCTTCGTTCATGACCAGATTCAACAGGACTGGAGAGAGAACTCTCCCCTGTGGGGTTTATTAGCATTGAGTGTATCCAGGTCACGCAAGGTTTCTCGACTCCTCTACGACTAAGAGACGACCTGGTGATTGAGTCTATAGAGGTGTTCTTGAGAACTCTTTCTATATCTTGAAAAGCCGCCCTTAGTACCTCTTAATTTTTCCAGCGTGTTTTCCACTTTCTCTACCAGTTTGTGGAGTGCTGCTTCTGTTGAGCAGCCGGTCCTGTGAGCATATTTTACTCGGTGCAGTGGTCTTTCTTACAGTGCACCGTCCCTTAAATGTCTGTCCACCAGCCTCGCAAGGGTCTTCAGTCCAAACGACATAAGACTTATCGGACTTCGCCGTTTACCTAGGTTTTGGTATGGAGATTACCCTAATGATCTTCCATGGCTTTGGTATGTATCCAAGAGCCAGGCTGCCCCCTTATATTTCACAGAGCCTTCTGTGCAGTAGTTCCGTTCCTTCTGGGCAGTATTGGGTAAATTCATCCGGTCCGGAGATTTGAATGGTTCGAATGAGCTTGTTGCCCACTGAAATTTGTCAAATGTTACCCCTTTTATTGCTAATGTCCAACTTCCCCTGGAGTCTCTTTGCAGAGCCTCTGGTTCATTCTCATCAGCAGGTGTTTATACTATTTGGTATACTGAATGGACCCTTGTTCATTTCTAAGGGGGTGTTGATGTTTGTCCTTTAGGGGATTCTTTGGAGTCTGGCGCAATCTTGAGCACTTTATCTCCTCAAGTACCTCCTCCAGGAATCTCCCTTGGCTTCATTCGGTGCCTTTTTGTAGCTGGTCAAGGCGTTTCTGTAGTCAACTCACCCTCTAGTTCTTTTGGTGATTCTGAATTTTTTCCTCGTTTGCCTCCTCAATCTAACAAGCTCAGCATTTCTCCGGGGCACATTTATGGTGGAGTTCCTTGTGATAAGGGGGCAACTGTTGTTGAACGCAGAGACTATTGTGATATTGAGTTGCTCCACCGCCATCTCTAGGTCCCTGTTTGTACTTATCGGTCTTTGTGATCTAGGGAGGTTGCGTTCTAGGTCTGCCTTGTATGCTTTCCATTCTCTTTTACTTGGATTCCGATAAGGTTTTGTGATAGTGTTGTTCTTCATTTTGGAGTTCATGTAACTGTGATCTGAGCAACTCTCCTTTTCAGACACATGCCTTTCCGTAACAAAATTACTCACATAGGTGGAGGCTATTGTTACGTCAAGTACCTACCTTCTATTTTTCGTAACAAAGGTTGTTTTTTTACCTAAGTTCAGTATGTCCAGTTCATTTGCTATCACAAACTGTATCAGCGACTCTCCCCTTTCGCCACTGCCCCAGACGATGTGGTGCGCATTTGCATTGCAGCCCACTCCCCCACCTCCCCTTCGACTGGCCGCATTCATCGACATCGCTCCCCACCACAGTGCGCGAGCAGACAGAGTGATTAGGTACGCCCGCACATCCTGACCGGGCGCACCACCGCTCGCCACCACCGATCCGACGGCCACGCCGGGCAAGACCCCGGAACCAGACGGGTCCCTTCATTTATGACTTCCGGTGCCATTCATCCTTTGCTACGGCGCTCACAGCTTGATTTGGGACTGTTTGTTAGAGCCTCGTTGGTCAGATCGCGGCCGCCCACAAATGTCTACATACTACACGCATTCGTGGCGCAGTCGCGAATTGTTCACCCCACACCACGTGAAGGTGAGACTGGACTTTTGTGGAGCAAAGCTTGTCTTTGAAATGTTTTTATTAAATATTTATTTTGTGCTTTCTAGTGAGTACGCCTTTATCTATGCATTTTTGCAAGCATTGTTATTATGAGGCCTTTTGCCAGGAAGTTCTGAGCTCTTCCATGAGGAGACCATCTGAAGATCAACTCGTCCGCCATCCTGAAGCTGCCTTCTTCAATTTATGAATTTTGACAAAAAATCAATGATCTTCGACAAAATCCATATTCTCCGACTCCAGAAACTACGACATACCAATTTTGAATGGAAACGGTCCATAATCATTTCAAGTTAATCGGACAACTACAGTTCGAATACAAAAGGGACAAGCTTTTGAATCCATAACTTACGGAATAACCCTTGGCACACATCCAAAGCAATTATTTTTTACTTTCTAATAGGCTGGAAGCGGGCTGCAGAAAACCTGACCAATCGTCAAAGTAAGAGAATGAAAGGTTTTTAAAATGTTAGTACCCAGAAAAATCATTGAAAATCATAACAATGTAATACATGTCCAGAATACGTTTGACACTTACTTTCTCCATTTGGTCAAGTGGTTTGAGGAGCTGGTTCACGGAATGGAGCGTGGGTTCAACCCTAGCTCGAGCAGCTTCTTTTTTTTCTTTCGAAATTAAAAAATGATTTGTTTGGGGCGAGTATTCGTCCCGAAGCACAAATTATTTCTCATGTCTGAGAGCTGGCTGCAGAAAACCTGGCTGATTGAGTAACACCATGAAATGTTTCCACAAGCTTTCATTTAAATTCATATATGTATGTTTAGTTCAAATCTTGCAAGTGAATTTTGACCTACTTCTAGTTGTCCGATTGCCGTGAAATTCAGCAGTTTTTTTTTTCCGGTGACAATGCATTACGGAACTTTGGTCGAAGAGAAAACAAAATGGCGGCTCCAATATGGCGAATGAGTTTTTGATTATAGTACGATTCTATTCAAAATCAGTATGTGGGGGCTTTTGGAGCTGAACATCATGATTTTTTTGCCAGAATTCATGAATTCAAAATGGCGGCTCCATTATGGCGATGAATTCTGTGGTTATAGCCCTATTCCAATAGAAATGGGTGTAAGGAGGTTTTTGGGGTCAAGGATCGTGATTTTTTAGTCAGAATCTACGAATTCAAAATGGCGGCTCTAAGATGGCGACGACTTTTGTTATTATAGTCCGATTACATTCAAAACTGATGTGTGGGGGTTTTTGGAGTCGGACATCATGATTTCTCAGTCAAAATTCATGAATTCGTAGTGGCGGCTCCAAGAAGACCACGTGATTTGTTATCATGGTCGGATTCCATTCAAAATTGGTTCATGGATTTATTGGGATCATACAAATGCACCAAAAAGGAAACATAAATTCTTTACTTGTTCCTAGATTAAGTTTTTATTAATTTCATTATTGTATATATGATGAAAATTTCATTGTATTTTAAATATATATATATATATATATATATATATATATATATATATATATATATATATATATATATATATATAAATATATATATATAATATAATATATATATATAAATATATATATATAATATATATATATATATACATATATATGTATATATATATATATATATATATATATATATATATATATATATATATAGTGCTTCTCAAAAGTCCTCTCCTTCCCCTCTTATTTTTTGAACGATTATACATAAACAAGTGAAATTTGGAAACTGAATATAAGAGAATGTAAACTCCCCTACTAGTGATGAAAGATGACGAAATCGTCAAAGATGACGTCATAAGGCCATTGTGACCAATAATTTTAAATGGAACCCTACGGCAAGCGACACCTTCTTTAAAAGGTATCGGAAAAACCTATTCAATGATACTAATTTTGTTTGTGTTTATGGCAGTTTTAGCAACACGCTTTCCAAAAACGCAAAGCTGTGATGAATTGAATCAGTTGATACTAAAATTCCAAATTCAAGCTCCGCCTCTGGATAGTTGTCAAATAAGCTGACGTTTTTGTTTGTCTCCCTAATTCGGCGTTTTTGTAATTGTCCAAGTTTTTCTACATTTAATAATTTGTGTATTGTTGATCGAACGTTTAACTGTTATAGCAGCTTTTGGTACTTTTAATATTTTTGTACATTTCAATAATTTGTTAAACTGTTGTGAGCCGAACGTTTGAGTGCTTCAAGAAGCGAAATGGTTCGTGCTTTAGGTGATAAAGTAGCAGCGATCCTAATTCTTGGTGAAACTGGACAAAATATTCATGCAGCAGAACGCATTTTTAATGAGAGGTTTCCCGATCGCCCCCTTCCGAGGACTTATCTGAGGGAGCTTCTTCGTAAGTTTGGAACAACGGATAGTATTAATGATGCGAAACGATCTGGCAGACCACAAATTTCTGATGAGAAAAAAATTGATATACTGGCAGAAGTAATAGTTAATCCTACTTCTTCAACAACTCACGTTGCATCTACCTGTGAAGTCAGTCGAAGTACAGTACAAACGGTGTTAAAAAAACAAATTTCATCCATACAAATTAAAAATGGTTCATCAACTCTCAGACGACGACCCAGACCGAAGACTAGAATTTTGTGAAAATATGGAAACTAAAATTAACCAACAGCCAGACTTTGTCAAAACAATTTGTTTTAGTGACGAAAGTACTTTCTATCTAAATGGAAATGTGAATACACAGAATGTGAGATATTGGAGTGACGCAAATCCTCACCTGTTTCGTGAAACACATACCCAATTTCCCCAGAAGGTGAATGTTTGGGCAGGTTTCCTGGTTTCCTTTGGATTTTTTTTTGTGGGGGTACCTTAAATCGAAGGTTCACGTCACTGGACCTGACAATATTGACGTTTTAAAAAAACGTATTGTTGCAGAGTGTAAGGCTGTTTCCGCAGACACATTTGCAAAAGTACGAGAAGAGTTTAAAAATGGGATATTTCACTGTCAGGAAGTAAATGGAGGTCACTTCGAGCAATTTCTTTAAGTAGATACTGATTCTTAAATCTGTAATTAATATCATACTGAATGGAATTTCAATTTTAATGTTTACTAATGAGCCATTAAAACTGCCATAAACACAAACAAAATTAGTATCATTGAATGGGTTTTTTTCGATACCTTTCAAAAGAGGTGTCGTTTGCCGTAGGGTTCCATTTGAAATTATTGGTCACAATGGCCTTGTGACGTCATCTTTGACGATTTCGTCATCTATCATCACTAGTAGGGAAGTTTACAACCTTTAATATTCAGGTATAATCGTTCCAAAAATAAGAGGGGGGGAGAGGACTTTTGAGAAGCACTGTATATATATATATATATATATATATATATATATATATATATATATATATATATATATATATATATATATATATATATATATATATATATATATATATATATATATATATATATATATATATATATATATATATATATATATATATATATATATATAAATTATCATAATTGTTTATTGGATGATTATTTGCACTGCACTGAAATATATATTTTTTACTCTGTAAATACTGAATTTTAGGAGTAATTCCAAGCTGTTACTCCATTGGTGTGGTTGCAGTACAAAAAATGATCCGGAGAGAGCATACAAAACTTGTGAACAAATTCTGCCCAGCAACGAAATTATTTTTCCAATGGTCTCTGTGAGTGCTAAAATTTTAATAAAAATCATAAAAAAATTAAACAATTGCAGTCAAAAGGAAAAAAATTTTTTTTGTTTGACCTAGATTATTCTGTGAGTAATAGATTGAAAATCTTGCACACAAGAATACCTATTTTATATTCGCGGCAAGATTTTGAATCTGTTACTCATAGAATAACATGGGTCAAATAATTGAAGAAAAATTTTTTTGTATAAAAACTTTCCAATATGTTTTTTTTATTATTGTCAGACATTCATGAATTCCATCATCTTATCGAATTCTGACAAAAGTTGATAATCTTCGACCCCAAAAAACCCACATGCCAATTTTGAATGGATCGTGCTATAATTACACATCACATCGCGTTCCTGAAGCCGCCATCTTGAATTCATGAATTTCAACTGAGGAATCATGATGTCCGACTGCCACACACCGATTATGAATGGAATCGGACTATAATCACAAATGTCGTCGCCATCTTGGAGCCGCCATCTTGAATTAATGATTTCTGGCAAGAAATCTTGATGTCCGATCCCAAAAATCCCCACATACTAATTTTGAATAGAATCGAACTATAATCACAAAACTCTTCATCCGTATTGGAGCCATTTTGTTTTTTCTTTGGCAAAAATTCCGTAATGCATTGTCACCGGAATAATGAAAATCTGCCAAATTTCACGTTAATCGAACAACTAGAAGTATGTTAACATTCACTTGCTAGATTTGAACTGAACATACATATATGAATTTGAATTAAAATTTGTGAAAACATTTCATGGTGTTACTCGATCGGCCAGGTTTTTGCAGCCAGTCTCAGACATGGGAATATCACCCAAACAAATAATTTTTCGATTTCGAAAAAAAATTTAAAAAAAGCTGCTCGTGCTGGGGTTTGAACCCACGCTCCATTTCGTGAACCATTTCCTCAGACCACTCGACCAACTTGAGAGATAGTAAGTGTCAAACGTATTTCAAACTTATGCGCCGCTTTTGCTCAGGCTGGCAATGATTTTTCTTATGTTTGTTGTGAGTTCTAACATTTCAAAAACATTTAATTCTGTTACTAGAATGGCTGGGTTTTTCGACATTGAAAACACCCACTTACCAATCTTGAATATAATCGGACCACAAACCTAAATTTCTTCCGCCATCTTGGAGCACCATTTTGTTTTTGTCTTCAAAAAAAATTCCATGAGTCGCCGTTTCAATTTTATAATTTTTGACAAAAAATTCATGATCTCCAACTCGAAAAACCCCCACATACAAATTTTGGATAGAATCGGACGATAATCACAAAACTCCTCCATCATTTTGGAGCCATCATCGTGAATTTATAAATTTTGACAAGAAATTCATGATCTCCCACCCCAAAAACCCCCACATACCAATTTTGAATCGAATCGGACCATAATCACAGAACTCGTCCGTCATCTTGGAGCCACCATTTTGCTTTTTCCTGAAACAAAAATTTCGTGATGCATTGTCACCGGAATTATGAAGACGTGCCATATTTCAGATCAATCGGATTTCAGCAAGTGCTCCAAAAATGGATTACAAATTTAAAACCGGAAACAATGACAAAATGACATACGAACGAAGCGAGTTGAAAAGGGTAATTGTGTATCATTTGAATATCATAGTATATGAAAATTCTTGAATGTTGATACAATAAATCAATTCAAACAAAAAATTTATTATCTTACTATCTGAAACCTACTTGATAGACATAATCAGGATGACATAAATAAAAATTATTCCATAGACGTGAATAAAATACGACGAAATAAAAAATATTGGTGACATTGAAGTATTGGAAATCAATATATCACAAAGTCTCAGTAACTTGCATTTATAGATCTGAAAGTACCTGCCCCAAAAAAAATCAGACCTTGCTAGATACCTACGAATCAGGAATAAAAGACACATTCAATTAATCATTGGAGACATTCATTAACAGACCCTGAAATATAAAAAAGTTTGAGAATATACCCAATACGAAAGGTTTCATCTCTAAGTTGGACATTTTGATGAATAATATCAAGATTGAATCATATATTTTTCAAACAAGCAAACAGATGATTTCACATTTCCTGTCGCATTAGATCCAAGAATAAAAAATTAAAACACGCAAAAATACATCAATATGAAACTAAAAAAAATTATGAATAACAACAACTGGACACTATGATGAATCAGAAAATACCAATAAAATGGCAAACAATTCCCTGGACAAATAAGTATAGAGATAGGAAATGCAGGCACTGTTGAACAAAAAATCAAGCAATAAGAGAAATAAAGGGGTTACTTTGGACCTCGTACATTCAAATGAATTGAAAATTAAGGAACGTCCAGATAATGTAATTTTGAGAGAACAATATCGTACACTGAAAATCAAATCAAGTAGACTGTTGATAACTTCAAACGAGAGTTATCACATAAAAATATTGACGAGAATAACAACAGCACTCTGGGAATTTGTTGAGAATATGCAAAACAATATAAAATATTGAATTGATTTGGTATCGGAAAATCCTGATTACACGTGTAATTCGTTTGAAGAATAGTATTCAACCGTGGTCAGAAATATACGAAAGAAATCAATAAACCTGAATGATATCAAAATGTGGATCAAAAGCTATAAAATACTAAGGTTTTCATCGAAACCGACAACAAAGAAGTGAGAGTTATTATTATGGGGTTCAAACTCAGAAAATCTCCGGGTTTTGATGCTATTTGGTCACAAAGTTGCAAACTTGCAGATGAAATGATAACTCCTCCAACATCCCTAATCAAAAAATGTACTGCAACCGGCAGTTTTCACAAAACCTTCGAAATTAAACTAATTGAACAACTTTTTGAAAATGGCAATTAGACGGAAATGTTTAATAATAGACCCTTATGAAATAATGTCAAAATAGTAGAGAAAAGAATTAATTTAGACTAGTAAGCTTCGATGTTCAGCCTCTTCTGTAACTCGACCTATTATAAGAAATTTTGTACATTACGATTCATCAATTCGTGGCTCAGGATTCCGAGACTCCTTACGGAGTTTATCAGTTTCCTGGGAGCTAGGTTCCTGGAGTCTGAGGGCATTATCGGAACGCCTTTTGTAAAACAATGCTTGGCAGTCGCGAAGCAGGTGTTCTGCAGTTCCATCGAAGTTCTCGCAGTAACGGCACAGTTCACTGTCTGATCTGTTTATTATTTTGAGGTGATACCTCAGAGGACAATGTTAAGTGAGCAGTCCCGTTACCAGTTTCAAGACCTTCCTGTCCAACTCGAGAAGCTGTCCCCTTCTCCTTGGCGATGGACACAGAAGCCTCTTTGTGTCATTGTCCTGGAACCTCATACCAGTGGTTTTCAATTTGGTCAGATGCCTAACGCCGAAACTCTTCTTGAATGCGAGCTTTGGAAGACAACAGGAAGGAAAAATGAGTATTTGCACCTTCTGCATTGCCTTTCATTTCCCTTGTGACCTGGCAACCATAGAGAAACTGAAAAATAAAGAGAGTTGTCAAACCTGCAGTAAAAGGTTGGCACCAAGTTTAGACAGTGGCGACATATCTTGCAACTGGCCGAACTAAGTTAGTACAGTTGGTTAAACAGATTTCTCTCAGTTTGAGATATGGCGGGTTTTTTGAATGTCTTACTTTCATATGTTGATATGGTATATATTTTATAAGTGATCGATTGCCATTCCTGTATTTCATATGGAGGGTTGTATCATATGAAATACAGGAATGGCAAATCGAGCACTAATAAAATATATACAGTGATCGATTTGTAGAATCTGGTAGTTCGTTCGTGGTTAAAATAAAGTTTGAAAATAAATCTTTGTTTCATATCAAGAACAAAATTAAAGTTCTTATGAAACAAGAATAATAAGTAAAACACTATGGAAAACTCATTTTATTTTATCTAGGACAAGGTTCAACTACAGACAAAACAGTAATAAAACTCTGAAAAGAACAAAATTAAAAATATTCTTCAGTCTTATCATGAAATCAACCAAAATAAAAACAAATTACATTTACAACAAACCTTCAATAATTTTGTTCATTCATTAGCACAAAGGAGACCGAGTAGGTATAACAAATACTCCAGTTTGATGATAATCAAGTAGAACATGTAGTTCCTATTTCCTCAAATGGTGATAGGAAATGGAAACTGATGGATGGAAATAAGTACCAGTTTGTGAAAAATATCCTGCAACTGATGGATGGAATAAGTATCAGTTCGTGAAAAGCAGCTTATATTTTACTTTGTAGAAGAATATTTCTAGGAATTCCAGCGTCAACTCGAATAACAAAACATTCTATTTTCGACGTTGAGTCCATAGTATAATTTTTATCATTAATTTTTCGATAACAACAGTAGAAGAATTATTCAGAAATAATTGCGTGGTTTGCAATAGTAAAAAATACATGTGTCAACAATAAACTTTTATTTTCTGACAAATGTCGAAATTGGAAAATGGTCATCTCATCCATCGTCTGACGATTGCGAACAGCGCCTCCATGCGCGACTGGCCGTACCAAAAACTCGGTGGTCGTGATCGCCAATGTTTCAAACAGTCTCTTTATTTTTAATTTGTCTATGCTGGCAACCATAACAGGGTAACCTGATTGCTCGTAGCCAGTTGTCTAAGGGAGAGTTTGCAGTCCCATTCAGTCTATATTCACAAGTGTGTGACTTCAGAGCTTTCAATGCTGCTTGGCTATCTGATAGAATATAGATCTTCGCCCCCCTGGAGCTTCTTGCAAAGCATTCCGGGCGCAAATTTCTATAGCATGGATTTCCGCTTGAAAAATTGTTGCCTAGGAATATTTAGAGCCTAAAACTAGTACCCGTTACTCCGACCCCAGCCCTTTCGTCCATCTTGGAACCATCAGAGTACCATACTGATGCATTTCTCTCCAGTGGATGCCCGTTCATTGTGGATATATGGTCGTGCCTGCCTGGCTGGCATAATATCAGATGGATTCTAGGGAATATTTTCCAGAATCTTCCGTCTGTCCAAGAGGTTTCAACTTCTTATTTAACATTCTATAATTCCCTCTGATGTTTTCAGTAGAAGAAAGGTGAAACTGATGGGGCGATAAGTCTTTGGTTTGTCTGCCGGACGTCTCCCAGTCTTTGGTATAAACACCACTGCAGCCTCTCTTTAGGCTCTTGGTATGTGACCGAAAATTGAACTGGACTCGAACAGCCTTTCCAAGAAGGGCGCTATTACCTCGGGACTATCCTGTAGTGAGGCCGATTCAAAAGGTTTGAAGCTTTCAACGGCCCATTAGATCGTTTGGTTTGTTAAGATTTCATCCGCTAGGTTTCTGCTGGATCTATTGGGGTTTGTGACACCCCTTCCAGCTGAGCACTTTGCACTTCGTCTTCAACAAACTTGGACCCAGGAAAGTGTGTCCGGATTAGCACACTTATGCTTTTCTTCTGGTTTTCTTCATATCCACCGTTCGGCGTTTTGATCAGACCGATACCGTTAGTATGTTCTTTAGATGAAACTTCCTGGAGGTGTTGGGCTGGGAATAAATCCGTAATCTCCTCGCACATTTGTCTCCATGTTCTTCTTTTGGATTTTCTGGGTTCTTTGTTGTACTCAGTGTCCCAGACTCCTAGCTCTGTTGAAGAGTTCCCTAACTTTTTTCTTAACTGTTTTCCTGATTTTTATCCCAAATTCATTCCTCTTTATTCCATCAAAGCACGTCTCTAATGACTGCTTTTTGTTTTTTGGGGCAGCTAAAATCATATGTTTTTATTTTACATTTTGAAGCTGCCTACAACTGCCTCTCAAGATGCTCTTTATAAGCATCCCAGTCGGTCAGTTTGGGTATCCTATTTCTTATAGTTAGTATGATTCCGAAAAAAAAAGTCAACAGAAATTAGGATACTAGCTTTGACATCTTACATATATGAATCTCTAGTGGAAAAATTACCTTTGTGAGTCACAGCAAACTACTGAAAAAAATTAGGAAATTGTGAAATACGAGATCGATCATACGATATCTTTGAAATTTACCCTAAATATTGTGGGTATATATGAACGTCATGATGAGCTACTCTTCGCAAGTTCCAACTAGCGTTCCACAAGGAACCCTTCAACATATCATTATTTACACTTTGCATCACACACCAACGGAATACCTGATATGAGACAACTCAATATCAGTGATGACCTTGGTGCTCATACCTGAAATCGATTCCATACAATACTTGGGAATCATTGTTGATGGATACCTACGCTGGGATTCACAGATAGAAAACTCACCTACGTCCACTAGAAGAAATTCCTAAAAGTCATGTTTCACGAACCTTTCCGCTATACTAGTGATAAGTTGTATGGGGGATCATGGATATTCGACCTGTGACAATTATTCTATAAGACACTTAATCAATACAAGGAGAAGGAAAAACTCAGTCAGCCGAGTCATGAGTATATTATACGCCATGAATAAAAATACATCATACCATAAACATGCTCCCAAAATTGTAGGACAGAGATTCCATAATTTTCTGGGACCAAGTATACAGTATCGGAAACAATTTATCTGGGGTATAGACATAAATCTACACGAGCAACAAGGAACGCAATGATATGATAATACCACATGAACAAGAGAGACGCACTGCTGTGAGCCCCTCCTGTTACCCCACCCGACGCATTAACTGACCACGTGGCAATGCGACACAGCGCTGAGCGACTCATTCCTGCCGAGCCGTGGTTGCGAAAAAAAAGACTATGTCAATTATTACCTTTTCAAACATGCCGCCTATTTACACAACCGCAGGGAAAGTACAGATCGTTGAGTGGTACTTTGGGGATAATTTGTACAAGATACTGGAAATATATTCATAGTGACTTTTGCAGATAGACCTGTACCTACGGAAGCGACTGTCCTCTCACTTAAATTTCAGAATTTTGGGTGTGTGGCAGCACATTGCAATGATGTTGTCCCACAAGTCCACCACCGCATCCTAGACAAATACCCGAGAAAATAATTGTTTTTCCGTTAGAAATAAGTTTTTTGTTTTTATTGTCTCAGAAATATTGTTTGCTTTTGTTTATGTTCAAGAATTCTCTTTTGTTTTCGCGGCCACCACGGCACCAAAAATATTTTGATTCACCTATCGTCCGATAGATTAAATTAAATCAATGATTTAGTTTAATTTGTTCAAATTATCTGATGTGAAATTGACGTCAATAATTGTTCTTCATTGCAGCGCACACATTCTCCCGACTGCTGCTGGTATGATACTGACGTCCTGAGTTGACCACCCTGGCTCTCCTATCTCTGTGTCGTGACGTCGATATCCCTTCCTCGAGCGAGTCGAGGAGAAATTGTAATGCTCTCTCAACATATGGCTAGGCTATTCTTTACGCTCTCATGAAACTACCATACCCAAGATAAATACTTTCTGATACTGTATTTGATTCCCTACCAGAATGCATCCAATCCTCAATATCCATTAGACAATTGAAAACTGGGCTCGTGAAATTGATAGCACGTCTACCTCGTAAACGAATTGGTTGATTATTCGATCACGGTATTTCTTAAAAAAAAGAAAGAAAGGATAACAGTTATTTCATTCATACCCCATGTGAATTATTCTATCTTTATTCGTCTCCAATGGCTTTGTGACTAACTTCTAATTGATTCCATTTATGACCATGTGATTCACAATTGCGAGTGCGCCTCCCACCCTTCGCCCCTCACTGTTAACTTTTGAACGCTTCGACATACAGTGTGTCTCACTTTTCATGGAAACACCCCCGTATATTCGGTAATCTTCAAGTTGAATTCTAAAATCTTCATGGTCGTTAGATATACCAAGAATGAGTCCTTATCTCTTCTGAGGTTAACCTGAGGATATATCCATTTTTGCGAAAAATGATATTAGAGGGCAAGATAGGCTCAAAATTCTTACTGATTCGTGATCAGGAGTTCAACTTTGGTGGAAATCCATATTTTCACTGAAAAGTTTTCAGTTCTGAAAAATCCGAATTTGTCTCAATTTTCATGGAAATACCTCCGTATCTTCCGTTATTATTGGAGTAGAATTCTGAAATTTTCAAAATTGTTATATATACGGAAGATGAGAACAAATCTCATCTGAGGTAAACAGCAGTGACACTGTGCGACGGGGGCGATGGAGAGAACAAATTTTGCGAAAAATAATATCAGGGGGCAAGATAGGTTCAAAATTGATAACTCTTGTTTCGGACGTCCATAGTCTTAATGGATTTGAAAGGTTTTCACGACGTTCCGCATGCTTGTATCTGCAATCTTCAGGTGAATACTGACAAGCTGATTTCACGCGGTGTGGTGGTGCGTGAAGTTTTGCTCCTCTGCAGTCCGCTAGAAACGGTGGTTTCTATACGTTCTGGATCTCAACGCTTGGTTGACGAAAGGCGTTATTGGTTTCGATGTAGGCGATCCCTTCGAAACTTTCCTCTCTAATGTGGAGATCTCCGCATTCACATATAAGTTTTTATATACAATACCTTATGGTTTCAGTTCTGTTGTCAGGTTTGGTCTTGGTGAGGAATCTCCGTGAAGAACTGCCGGATTGGAAGCAGCTCTTGATGTTGAGCTTGTTTCCGTTCCTTCTGATCTTTTTGGAGACACCTCTGATATACGGAACGCAGATCACTGTGCTATTGGTGCTCTTCAGATATCCTAAGTCTCTAGAGTTGTTTCAACACTTCTCCTAGGAGTTTCTTGGGGTATCCATTCCGGTGGAGGTTTCCTCTGATGTGGTTTGATGCAGCATCCAGTGACTCCTCGTCGTTGCATTTGTGCATCGCTCTTTCTACCAATGTTCTCACGATCCCTCTCTTTGTCGAACTTGGACAATCTCGGAATTTTGAGCCTATCAAAAATAAGCTATATTATACAGGGTGCTATGTAATAAGTGTCCGATATTCCACAGGACGATTCCTCAGTTATTTATAAGGTTAAAAGTTCACATAAGCATGGGTCCGCAAGGCCTTCATTTTTGATATACAGGGTGTCAAAATTGTATTCTTATTTTGGTTCTTACCCCATGAATTTTCCGAAGAGTGCGCGAATCAATGGAAAGAAGAATGGATGCGTGCATACAGGGAGGAGGTGGACATTTCAAACATTCATTGTGATTTTGATTTGAGTTTATATCTAGTGTTCCGTTGTTCATTGTTTCTTGAAAATTATTGTTTGAAATGTTTCTATGTTGTATAAAAAAAATTTCAAAATGGTTTGACTTTTTGACAAACACATGCATCGAATAATTCAAATTGAAATATTTCGAAAACGGCTTTTTGTAGCGACTTTTGTAAAGCCCATCTTCATCACGTGAAAATGATAGAGAAAATGTGATACATACATGCACGACAAAGTTGTGCCTCCCCAAAAGAGACAAAGACCTGTAGGCGGCGCCCCCTACAATTAAGGGCCAAACTAAGATCAAATTTGAATTTCTCATATTAAAAAATTCGAAATACCAATTTTCGTCCAAATATCGACATAATTTTAGAAATTATTTACGAAAAACCAAAATAAAAATAAATTTTCAACACACTGTATATCAAAAATGGAAGGCCTTGCGGACTCATGCTTGTATGAACTTTTCACCTTATAAATAACTGAGTAATCGTCTTGTGAAATATCGGACACTTATTACATAACACCCTGTATAACAATAAATAATTGAAGTAGATAATCATATATTTAACTGTCAATAGTTGAAGTAAGGTGGGTAGTAAGTATTTTGGAAGTAATAAAAAATTAAATAGGTAGTAATCAAACCAAAAAATAAAATAAATCTTCTAGTCTCAATAACTGAGCTCCTACACTAATGTAAGTAACAAATTTTGAGTCGGCGCCAAACAAACAAGCGAATGAGTTAGGTAAAGCGTGAAATGATGGCATCGAGATGCGCGGTGACATTTTGAGAACTTTTTTGAAGTTATTCAATGATATTCGTTGATTGTTTGTTTGGCGCCGTCTCAAAATTAGTTACTCACATTAGTTTAGGAGCTTGGTTATCAAGACTAAGAAGATTTATTATATTTTTTGCTTTTCAGTTCCGTTTTTCGTCGGTTTAATTTTTTGATGAACAGTTTTTATCAGTTATGCATTTCTCATAACATTGTCCTGTGAATAGAAGCAATCAATCCATTACTGTTACTACTATAAACAAAAAAAAAGTAGTACACTAATAACTGACGAAAAAACGGAGCAAACCTCGAAGTTGGTCCCATTTGGATTCAAAAATAATTCACATATGAGGGAATATGGGGGATGGTTGTTTGTTCACTCACTGAATTTTTACTTTAACCGACTCCAGAAGTTGGTCCCTTTTGAATTTGATTTCACAGGTGTGAACCGTTTCTGTTGAAACTTATATATTTAGTTCTGATGACACTACAACATAATGAGGCCCGTAATTAATCTGATAATGGGGACGGAAAACAGTTGAGGACATCCCTCTCCTCAACGGTTCAGAGCAGCTACCACGTGTTTGGAGTAATATGTACATACATATATAATTACATGTCCTCAGCAACTGACTCAATGATTGACTGATATACGATTAACGCCCAGATCAAACCGCTGGACCTAGGAGCTAAAATTTTGACAGCATATTTTTTTGATATTCCATCCCTAAATGGGTGAATGTGGGTGAGGAAGGGGGTGGAAGTGAAAGTACAGTTGGTTTTGAAATCATGGTCCTGGAAATGAGTATTTGGGCTCCACTTCACAAATAAAGATAAATTTTTCTGGGTTTTTGAAAATTCGAAACTAAAGGGGTAAAATGGGGATTGAAAGTCTTGAAAAGGGGTTTTACCCCTATTATCAAACTTTGGCGCTTTTCACTATTATCGGTTTTCCTCGGGCGCCACCTTTTGGTTCATAGTGGAAAAGGCCACTTTTGCTCCGGGCAGTCTCAGTGAAGAAAAACACTCCAGGGGTCAATATAGTCGTGACACTGTAACAGGGCCAGCAAGGCAGGCTTTAATTGCCTTTAACTGGGTTTCGGACCTGGGTGGCGACTGCGCACTAGGTGTTTAAATTCTACTCAATGAAATAATACTAAAAACAGGATAAACAGGTATATTAAAAATAAAGAAATACAGGAAGGGCGGCTGACGGCGGCCTCAAGTTATCACAACAAAGCAACACATGACAAGCACTATATACAGAGAAAGCGGGGAGGGTGTTTTCAAGCAAGCGGGGTGAACCTAGCAACCAAAATCTCTTGCGGTGGGGGCGGGGTATCGTACGGACTCGTATGCAGAAATTACCAGCACAGCATTGAAATGAATATGTGCCTCTTACGATCATGCGCACATCGCATCTGTGGTACTTACAAACATTTCCTGATATATTTCACCTGATACAACATATTTACCAAACTCCGATCTCACTGCTTCGGCAAGGCCCGGGACGGTCGTGGACTGCTTCGGTCTTTGGCTCACACTCTGGATACTAGTCGGACGCGTGACTGCTTCTGCTGGGCTCGGCAAGCTTCTACCTCTTAGAAATATGTCGAAACGGAACTACAGCCGGCTTCCCCCTCTTTTCCGAATACCTCTCGACCGACTTATATTCGCGCGCCGTTTTGTGGACTCTGTCGATTTCGATACAAAGTATACTTTCACAGAATAATTACCCAGCTCGTGAAATCCTTCGTGCTGTGACGTCAGCTCGGTGCGTGCGTCTCTGTTTCGACTCAACTGTACTAGGTGGCTTCTATCGTGACGTCAGCTCGGTAGCGTGTGCTCTTGGCTCGACTGGACTGCTGGCTGGGGCTTCTATCGGATGACTGAAATGTCTCGTCGGCGTTTGAATATAGCCAGCTTGCTCGCTAAAAATGTGTTCTCGAGAGTCGATAGCCGGCGCAGGTTATAGCTATTTTAAAGTTACGATTATGAAAATCAGTATTTGAAGATCTTTATCACAAATAAAAAATACGTGTTTTGGTGTTTCGGAAAATTCAACCCCTAAAGAGGTGAAATGGGGGTTAAATTGGGATTAGAAGTTTGTATAGGGATTCTGTTAGTTTTCAAGTTGGGGTCATAAAAATTGATATTTGAAGTATCTGTTACAAATAGAAAAAAAAGTTATCCGGTGTTTTTAGAAATGCAATCCCTGAAGGGAGATCTATGTAAGGGATGAAGAAATACATGTTTCAGACTTTTCATAAATGTAACTCCTAAGGGGGTGAAAGTTTGAGTGAGGGTTCGTTAGTTTTGAAGTGAGGGGCATAAAAATTGATATGCGAGGTCTCTGTTACAAATAAAGATTACGAGTTTCAGTAGTTTCAGAAATTCCGTCTCTCAACCCTCCGGAGGACGCAAAAGCCGCAAATTTTTCTTTTATTGTTATAACTAAGATTTGGTCGGCTCTGTAATAGTGTGCGTCTAGGTATTCCTTGTTTATGTTATTGGCTCCGCCCACCTACACTTACGGCGCCGTATATCTTTTCCGCTCAGTCGTACAGCACTTAGATTTGAAGTAGGTCGATATTGCGATGTATTTGGCGCAGCGCGCCCAGTCATGTGAGTTGTATTAGGTGTTGCATTTTTTTTGTAATATGTAATGTGCCATTTATATCTATGTGTGCGTGTACTATTTTGTATAAGATGTAAATTGAATAGCACAATTTCATTGAATTTCAGGTCATGTAAAGGATCAATACAAGAAGAGTTGGAGAATGCTTTAGAATATGTTGTTAGGGAATTAGCCGACGAAAGGGAAAATGTGCTGAGGGAAGAACCTATATATGAGTTTGATAGTGACGAAAATGTAAGCGACATAGACACAGAAGAGGAGATTACACAAAACTTATACAGCAGCGATTCTGAGCAGTCAGCAGAAGACATCGATGGGGTCTCAGACGATACGAACAAAGCCAACTTGAAGATGATTACCGTTTTTTATAGGACGCGATATTGAAACACTTCGGATAAGCAAACCTATTTCACATGGAAAATCGAAAGCAAAGAATATCATAAAAATATAACCTGGTCCAGAAGCAGTGCAAGAATACACATAGAGAAATTGACGCATTTAGATTGTTTATTACTGACCAACAGATTACGACATAGTAACGAATACTGATAGAGGAAGAAAAGACTGGAGGTGAAATATTCAAGAGAGAGAGATTGCAGAGACACCATTGAAACTGAAATTAGAGCTCTGATAGTTGCATTATATTTGACGCTTTACGATTCGATAATCTGCATTCGCGAGTAGAAAGGAAACAGAATGATAAATTAGCCCCTATTCGAAATTTCCATGATAATTCCGTCAAAAACTGTATGGCCCATTTCAAATTAAGTGAATTTGTTACAATTGATGAGATCTGCATGCATCAGAGGTCGTTGTTCATTTGTGCAATATATCCAAACAAACCTGCGAGGTATGGCATTAAGATTTATGCTCTTTATGACACCAAGACGTTCTACACTTTTCGAAATTCATTGTGGGAAGCAAGTAACCGGACCGTATCTGAAATCAAACAAAGCCGAATATATTGTGAAAAGACTGGTCGTACCAATAGAAAATCAGAAAGAAACGTACTACAGATAACTATTACACAAGTATCCACTTGCAATATATTTGTTGACAAAAGGACTCACTTTGCTTGGAACATAAAAATAAGAAAAAAATATCTCTAGAATTCCAGCCAAATAAAAATAGGGAGCTAAAATCAACTGAGTTTGTCTTGTTCAACTGTTTCCAAGAAAAAATAAAGCAGTTATTTTACTCTCAACGACGCACAGCTCCTCTGATGAAGATAACGGAACCCAGAAGTCACTTGTAAATTTAGACTATAATGCTACAAAAGGAGTTGTCGATACAGTCAACCAAATGTGCGCTTCCTAAGCACGTCTAGAGTTACAAGAGATGGCCGCTTGCACTTTTCCTAGACATCTAGATATATGTGGAATAATTCAAGAGTATTTTCAAATCTAACAACATCGATAACAAAGACAGAAGGAGAGTATTTTTGAAAAATATTGACTTACAATTGATGGAAAGACCATTTGAAAGACAGGGCTCAAATAAAGTCGCTCCCTGAAGATGTCTTTGTATTTCTATCTTAATAGAGAGAAGACGGAGAACAAACTGAGGAACTAACAAGGCCAAGCATCTGCCACATCTGTTGCAGTCACAAAAATAACAGAACGAAATTAGTTTGTCAACAATGTGAAAAAAATGTGAGCAAGAAACACAGTAGATTTATTGTCAAGTGTTCAGAATGTGAGCATGAAGAACAAATGGAGGTTGAATAATGTAAAGAAAATATTTTTGAAAAATTTTTATTTGTTTAGTTTACGTCTGTTATGGAAAGTTTATATTTCCAGTTTATTTTCATTTCTTTATTTATATTTGTTTGAAAATATTTTAATAAAATGATTAGGCATGGTGAATTTGTCTTATTTCACTACTTTAAATATATTTTCTTTGTTATTTGTGAGCCAGGAACATAAAAACCCCAATGCGGTGTAAATGCCACGGCGCACCCGCTCATGTAATTTTGAAGAGCGCGCCCTCCGGAGGGTTGAGGGGTGAGTGAATTCGTAATAGTCGTCACAAAAAATACAAGTTTAACGTTGACGAAGTCGCTGGTACCAGATAGTCATAGTATATAACAGTTACTAGTTGAAGTTGGGTGGGTAAGTATTTTGAAAGTTATCAAATTAATGGGAGAATTGGATTTTAGCCAAAATTCACAAATAAAAACATTTAAAAATTGAACCAACGAAAAAACAAACTTGAAAGCAAAAAACCAAATGAGTCTTTCTAGTCTCAATAACTAAGCTTCCAAATACATGGCCACGTTTATGCCGTGTCTTGGTATGCTGACTAATGATTATATTCCAACCAAATTATGTTAGTCAGTGTGGTATGAACTGTGCACTTGGTCAAGTATCTAGCTTGGTTTGGTACCGAAATTTGTTGTGTACCAGACTATAATACTAAGTTGACTAAGATGGTGTAAAAGCATGATAAGTTTACCAACCATACTGTAAATTTTGGTTTGAAAGATTGCTAAGCGTTCTGTTGGGTGTGGTTATCGCACTGCTGAATCACCGAATGGAAGCAAAGCCATAAAAAAGAGAGCGAGAGAGTTAGTGAAAAATATGTTTCGTGATTCCTAACCTTAGTTTCCGCGTCATTACCTCGGAAATTGTTTTATATATTTTTGTTAAGTATTTTTTATATAAAATGGGTTGCTGGAGTTCAGAACCTCCCAAAAAAAAGTTCAAAGGTAATAATTGGACAGATGAAGAAACCAGTGCGTTTCTCCAAATATTTTTGGACAAGAAAATTATATCAATTTTGGATGGCAAAAAATTTGAACACCTAGACATTCACGAGAGCCTTGAAGAAGACATGTTGAGTAGGGCCTTTATGAAAACTGCTGAGCAAAGGAAATCAAAAATGACATACAGACATTGTCATTGACAGATGACACAATTTCCGAATTAGCAGAGTTTCAAACCTTTCTCTTGGTTACATGACTAAAAAAAATACCAAACCAGAACCAAGTTGGTTAATCAATCATTCGACAAAACACGATGTAAATAAACGATTACTAAAACATTTGGTTTGTATTTGGTCACATACACTTGGTAAGGTTACCAAATTCAAATACGGTATAAACGTGGCCAATGTTAGTAACTAATGTTGAGTCGGCGCCAAACAAACCATCAACCAAAATCATTGAATCACTTTTGAAGAAATGATAAAATCAAAATAACTTTCCAAAAATGCGCTCTCCGCACGACCACTCGGAACGACGGGTGCCCTCGTGTGTGTGCTCGTTTTGCTGATATTCACTTCGAGAAAGCTCGGCAGTTTCCGGCGAAGGGACGCGCAGCTGCCGCGCACCCCGCTCCCATTATTTTACGCATAATGTAGTTAATCTGCTGGTTTGTTTGACGCCGACTCAAAATCAATTACTTGCATTAGTTTAGGAGCTTAGTTATCAACACTAAAAAGGTTCATTTTATTTTTTGCTTTTCAGTTTCTTTTTTCGTCGGTTTAATTTTTTGTTAAAAAGTTTTCATCAGAACTCTGCAAGACGAATGAAAAAGAAAAGAGTTAGAGCAAAAATCATCGAATGTGTTCAATGGAACTTCAATTTTCAATAAGTACCATTGTACTATTATTTGATGTGATCCCAGTGGGACACAAAAAGTAATCTGGATTCATTCAGTGTATTCAAAGTACTGAAACTTTCCTGAGATATTAATCATAGAAAGCCTTCTATTGATCCACACTACATCCTAATGAAATTTCTTGCCTGAACTTCTTGACGGAAGATTTAGTAGACACATCCGATGGATCATCCTGTACAAGTTTGTTAGTTAGTCACGCCTGCGAACTCCGCGGCTCAAAGTTATGCAACATAGGGTGGAAACATGAAATAGCAGAAAGGTGAAGCGAGATCGGTAGTTAAGGGGTACTTTTCTTAGGATTATGAACACTAGTGTTTATGTTTTACAAAAGTATCGGAGGGTATAATGGATTCTGAATTATAAATGAATTATTGCAGCAAGCCTCTTTGGCGAATATGGCAAAGGGAACTTCGTAATGGAGGGAGTTATATATTTCAGAATATAATTGTTCACTTGAGCCATTATTATTCCCAGAGTACAGGATCCAAATTAGAATTCGGTAGTTCATAAATATCATACGGGGTTTTCGAATTATTCATTCAGGTTGCGTAATGTACGGTATATAGGAGGTTTAGCAGATTAGTCCGTGCAAACAGAATTAGCAAAGTGAAACTACTTGAATCGCATCGTGATGCAAAGAAAAGAAGTGCGAGTGAGTTCTAGAATATTGAACGTTCTACACCATACCAGTACAAAGATGTCACTGATTTCATAACAAGTATTTCGTCATTTGAAAAATTATAGATTGACTAACAAACATAATTCAATAAATACAAAAAAGTAAATGCCGAAAAAATGAATCTTTGTGAGATAGATTCCTATATTCATACAATTCTGATTGAAGCTTCTCGATTGAATTCAGTATAAAAAAACGTTTTCCATTAGAAGAAATGAATTACATATATTAGTATTATTGGTATAGAACTAAATAGAAAACAATAACATCATCGTTCTTTTCACGTTGTATCTATAGTGTTGAATATTTTACTAGTACAAAACCTAATTTGATCATTTCTAAGATGAAGACCAAGAGACCTGAACTATACAGTGCTCATCTAAAGTCCGTTCCCCCCCTACTAATTTTTGAACCACCTGGTATATCGCAACGAAATTTGGAGGGCTCAAATAGGAGATGAAAACCTACTTTTTCATGAAAAAATCACAGCTGAAAGTTCCGAAATGGCGGTTGAGCGCCATCTTTACTTGATGAGGAAATGATAATTTGGAAAGAGAGTGTTGGGAAATATTTATTATTGATTGATTTTACTCATCCTGTATAAGAAAAAGGGAGTTGTCAAATAAAAGTTATAGAATTGATCACATGTCAAAGTCTCTTCATATATAAAAAGTACTTTCCATCGAAATAATTAACATTTGTGGCGACCGTGACAGGACATATCGACGATGGAAAATTGTAAAAGAGAAAGAGAGCAGCTACGAAGACTTTTCATGAAAAGCAGTAAAGATTTGGATATAGCACTTACAGCAGAGACAGTGAGCAACGAACAAGTACTAGCACGCTTAAGACAATTGGAAGACAAGAGTGAAAGAATATTCACACTGGATGAACTTATCAGAGAGAATTTGTTTTCGTCTAGTCCAAAAAAATTAAATTGGCAAAATCGAAGTTGTTAAAAGCATTGAAGAGGAAACATATCATACGGATGGAGACAACAGAAGAAAATTTCGACTTCCACGACTGGAATTGAAGAAATTCGACGGTAATGTAAAAAACTGGATTGGCTTTTGGGGCCAGTTCAAGAAGATACATGAAGACGATAAAATAGATACAGAAGACAAGTTCCAGTATTTATTGCAAGCAACTGAACCAGGTACCGTGGCCAGAGATTTAGTCGAGAGCTTCCCTCCTTCTGGATCGAACTACGGTAAAGCAATTGATCAGTTGAAAGCGCGTTTTGCCAGGGATGAATTTCTGATAGAGGTTTATGTCAGGGAGTTATTAGATCTCGTCCTCAAGCAAGCAACGAAAACCAAAGGTATGACTTTGGCCAGTTTATATGATAAGTTAGAAACTCAATTGAGAGCACTAGAAACTCTTGGGGTAACTAGTGATAAATATGCTGCAATGCTCTTTCCTTTAGTTGAGTCAGCATTACCAGAGAAACTTTTAAAAGTTTGGGAGAGGTACCGTAGCATGAATCCCGTTAGTCTCCATGGAAAATTTGAAGAGGGTGAAGAAAATAAAGGTAATTTCAATAAAACTAATATTCTGTCAATGTTACTTGATTTTTTGAGAAGAGAAGTAGAGTCTGAAGAAAGGATCAATCTTGCTCAAACCAATTTTGGCATAGGGAAGGAGTCTACAAAGAAAACTACCGATCGAAAGAAAGAGCAAGAGCAAGGTGGATTAGAATTATATACAGCTTCCGCACTTTATTCAGCGAATATGAAGAGTCAACAAGAAAGAGGTAAGAATGTTCCTATATGTTTATTCTGTGACAAATCACATGCAAGTCAGGAGTGTTTCAAAGCGCAAAAGTTAACACTCGAAGAAAGAAAAGCCAAAGTTATGAGTAAGAGGGCTTGTTTCACATGTTTAAAGCGAAATCATACAAGTCGTAACTGTAAGGCTTTCATCAGATGTTTGATTTGTACAAAGAGACATTACCCAATTATGTGCTCTGACTTGTGTGTGAGCAATACTAATGACTCTAATACTAATGACACCAATCAAAAGGTTGAAAAAGAACGTTCTAACAAATAATCTCCGAACTGACACATTATTACAAACAGTACTCTAAGACTTGTGAACAATGGCAGAGAAAAGGTTGTACGCGCTTTACTAGATTCGGCGTCACAGAGATCGTACATATTATCAAAATGTGTGACAGATCTGGGATATGTCAAAAGTGGCGTAGAAAATATTATACAGGGCGTGTTTGGAGGTTTACAAACACCTCCCAAAATCCATGGAATTTTCGATATAGTTGTTCAAAACCTTGATAGAAATTTCGAAATAGAACTTTCCGTTCTTGAACAAGAAAAAATTTGTAATTACATTCCTCGTTTAGAAGATTCGTTATATATCAATCACTTGAAACGAAAGAACATAATTCTAAACGAGGTCATTGTCAAAAATGCTCCACGAGAAATCGAGTTATTGTTGGGTGCTGACATTTTTGGCAAACTCATCACAGGGAATCTTGAAAATTTAGACGATCATCTTTTTGCGATCGAAACACATTTTGGGTGGACTGTGATGGGACAACAAACAAATTTTGAAAACGAAATGGTATTTTCGGGTGTCACCAATTGTTCCTTAACAGATTTGTGGACTTTGGATGTTCTAGGGATAAAAGATCCAGCCGACGTGAAAACCAAGAATGATCTAGAAGAGGATACCATAAAATATTTCAATGAAACAATTTCAATCAACGAGAATGCCAGATATGAAGTTCATCTTCCATGGATTGCAGACCATTCAGAACTCTCGAGTAATGAGCATTTAGCGGAAATCCGACTACGTTCGACCACCAAGAAACTGTTACATCTCCAGAAACTTGAAGCATATGAACAGGTATTGACTGAATGGGAAAAATTGGGTATTATAGAGGAAATCAGAGAAGAAGAAGGTAATGGTAAGAAATCATTACATTACTTACCTCATCATGCCGTTTTCAAAGAGTCGAGCAATACTACAAAAATTTGTCCAGTTTTTTGACGCCTCAGCAAAGACGAGAATGGAAATTCTTTGAATAATTGTTTACAAACCGGACCAAATTTAATTGAGCTCATACCAATTCTCTTACTGAAATTTAGATTAGGAATGATAGGGGTTACAGCTGACATTGAAAAGGCCTTCCTTCAAATCAGTATTTCTCCTCATGATAGGGATTTCTTGAGATTTTTTTGGTGGTCCAATCATACAGAAAACAGACGGAAAATATACCGACATTGCCGAGTAGTTTTTGGAGTCAAACCTAGCCCGTTTTTGCTAGCTGCTACAATAAATTATCATTTGTCACGTGCACCAGATAATCTAAAAGATACAGCTGAAAAATTGAAAGAATCATTTTATGTAGACAACTGTATCACTAGTTTCAATAACGAACAAGATTTACAGAAATTCGTTATAGAATCAAAAGAATTGATGTCATCAGGTAATTTCAATCTCAGAGATTGGGTATCCAATATAGATAATGAATTATGTGGTTTTGTTGAGAAAAATGAAGTTTCTGTATTGGGGATGCTATGGAACAAAAGAGATGACATGATTTCTTGTGATTTGGGTGCATTTAGTAAGTTACAGAATATTCCGAAAACAAGACGCGGCTTACTATCTGTTGCTCAACGGATTTTTGATCCCATAGGATTTACCTGCCCATTCACTTTGATTCCGAAAATTTTATTACAAGATACATGGCAGTTGAAAACTGGATGGGACAGTGAATTACCGGAGATATTGATAAAGCGATTTAACGCTTGGTTAAAACAGACTCAGTTCCTTTCTTTGTGTAAAGTTCCCAGATCACTCAGCTTTAGAAAACAATTAGATGTCGAGAATTCCACAATACATATTTTCTGTGACGCAAGCAAAGTTGCGTACGCATCTTGTGTTTTTATAAGAATGGAAATAGATGGAATCTTCTATGTACAAATGTTACAGGCAAAGTCGAGAATTGCACCGAAAAATATCACGATTCCCAGATTAGAATTATTAGCTTGTGTTATTGGAGTTAGATTAGGCCAAGCTGTCAAGAAAGTTCGGGTGCTCAGTATTTTGAAATATTTTTATTGGACTGATTCCACGATAGCCTTGACATGGATCAAGACTGTGGGTACGTGGAAAACATTCGTTGATAATAGAGTGAAGGAAATACGTTCCGTAACAGATGCAGAGCATTGGAATTATGTTCCGGGTAATATCAATCCTGCTGATGTGGCTTCTCGAGGTTGCAGTGGGGAATCTCTAGTAGAAAATAAATGGTGGGAAGGCCCGCGATGGTTAAGAACAGGTCATGACTGCTGGCCAAATTCAATATTCGAGTATGCAGAAAATGCAGTGGAGGAAGAAAGAAAAAAGGCAACAGTGACTAATGTGGTACATGAAAATGCTTTTATAAGGAGGTTATGCTATTTTTCTAAATTTTCCAAAATCATTAGAACCATTGCGTGGATTTGGAGATTTTATAATAATATTTCGAAGAAATTTCTATCGAAAGAGAGGGACAGCTAACGTATGACGAAATTGAATATGCCAAAAATTCTTGCCTGAAATTAATACAAAATGAAAGTTTCGAAAACAAGCCTATAATTAAGAATTTGGAACTTATTGAGGATGAAGAAGGGATCTTGAGAATAAAAACACGCTTGATTCTCGGAGAAGACCCACATAATTTCAAATTCCCAATAATTCTTCCATCGGAACATGTTTTGGTTGAAAAATTGATATTTGAACAGCATGAAATCAATCAACATGCAGGAGTTCGAACACTTCTTTGTATTTTAAGAGAAACGTTTTGGATCTTGAGAGGAAGGCGAACTGTAAAGAAAATCATATCAAAATGTACAATTTGTAAGAGATTCACTAGTAAGCCCGTAGATACACCAATTGCACCACTCCCAAAAAAAAAGAATAAATCAAGCTGCAGCTTTCGAAATTTCTGGTGTTGATCTGGCAGGGCCCTTGTTCTTGAAAGGAGGTGAGAAGGTTTGGATCGTTTTATTCACCTGTGCCTTATATAGGGCAATTCATCTAGAGCTAGTGAATTCCCTTTCAACAGACAGTTTTTTTTTTGCTTTGAGGAGATTTCTCAGAGAAGAGGAAGAGTATCTACCATATATTCCGATAACGGAACGAACTTCGTTGGGGCTAATAATTTGTTGAAGAATGTTGAATGGGATCAAATTGAAAAGTATTCTTCAGCAAAACAGATAAAATGGATCTTTAATCCTCCTACCGCCGCCTGGTGGGGAGGATGGTGGGAACGATTGGGTTAGGATTATCAAAGAACTTTTGAGGAGGAATTTGGGAAGAGCTGTAGTCAAATTTGAAGAAATGATGACAATTCTTTGTGAGTGTGAGTCCATCATCAATAGTCGACCACTAACTTATATTTCTGAAAACGAAGATTTGATACCTTTAAGTCCCGCAATGTTTATACAAGACCTACCTTCTAACGAAACCCCTGATCTAGACAACATCGATAGAAACCATATAATATCACGTTTTCGGTATTTACAAAAGATCAGAGATGGCATCAGAACTCGATTCAGAAAGGAATACCTGGCAGAATTAGTACACTCTGGTCATAGAAAAACTGGCACTTTGAACGTTGGTGACATTGTTTATGTTGCTTCAGACAATGTGAAACGATTGAACTGGCCTTCAGGAAGAATAATAGAAGTAATACCTGGCAGAGACGGGATAGCTAGGATTGCCCGGGTGAAAGTTCGTAATGGTGAAATCCTTCGACCATTCCAAAGACTTTATCCATTAGAGATTTCTGGGGAAGAAAACAGCATAAGATTCGAGTATTCAAAGAAGTCAGAGATGAAGTCAGGAGAGACAGAAGGAGATGAAGAGAAGAAAAGAGGAAAAACTGCTGGGAAGAAAGAAGATAATCTGAAGATTTTGAAGAAAGAAGAGAATAAATCAGTCGTCACAAGGCTGGGAAGTACCGTACATGTTCCCAAGCGATTCGGTTTCAGTTAATTATTAGTTAGAGTTCAATATTTTGCAATTTTGTTTCAAGTATTTTAGAGTTCAAATTGCAAAAGGGGGAGAATGTTGGGAAATATTTATTATTGATTGATTTTACTCATCCTGTATAAGAAAAAGGGAGTTGTCAAATAAAAGTTATAGAATTGAACACACGTCAAAGTCTCTTCATATATAAAAAGTACTTTCCATCGAAATAATTAACATTTGCCAGTTATTCAGGTGGGCGTTCAATGTAATGTATTTTTATTGCAAGTATCGAGAAACGGTTACACTTTGAGATCTCAAATTCAGTAGAAAGGATGAGAGTACTAGTTGAAAATATTGAGATTGAATTCTTTTCGAAAAATTAGTTTTTTTTTGGCGAAACTAAACTAACTAAAGAAGCATAAGAATAGTTCAACTTCCGATTAACAGCGAATCTCCAGACAATTTCATTTGAGATACGAAATGAGCGACGAATATCCAAATTCAAACACATAGCGGAAAATACTTCACTTTACCAACATTCTCACTGATTTCTTAGTCCAGCCACTTCCGGATAGAGAGCGCCATTTCATTCATCCAGGGCCTACTAACTGTAATGAAATAGGATTGTGATTTTGATAACGTCTCTAGAAGTAGCAGCATAGAGAAAATGAAAGTTTCGGATCGGAGATTATTCATAATCGTATCATGGAGATTAATTTGAGGAAGGCCAAATACAAATCAACAATCAATGACGGGGTCCGGAGGTTCAATCTGTATAATATAACGAAGCTTCTCTTGACTGATAATAGGCACACAAGAAATGCTTCTTCAAAATTTCCTTCTGAGGTTTGTGCACCTCTTTGGCAGTTAATATATTCAATATTTCGAAAATTGTGTTTTTTCGCAAAACGCTTGTTTCTTTGTCATTATTATTCATTTCTCGATTTGTACGTTCGGGGGAAATTTTGCAGATTATTTTGATCCACTTCTAGTCGTCCGATTATCTTTTATGATTCCGGTGACAATCTATTATGAAATTTTTGTTACAGAAAAAACAAAATGGTGGACGAGATTCAAGATAATGAGGCGCTCCTATTCAAAATTGGTATGTGGGTGTTCTTTTGGTCAAAGATAATGATTTTTTTGTCAAAATTCATGCATTTGAGATGACAAGTTTTGTGATTGTGGCCCGATTCTATTCAAAATTGGTATGAGGGGGTTTTTTGGGTCGAAGATTATAATTTTTTTGTCAGAATTTATTGAGACGAATTTTATAAATGACTAGAACGAATTAACTGAAAATTATAAAAAAAAATTAAGACAAACTTTTATACAACGCATTGAAGGGAAAAAATTTGAAATAAATAAAAAAAAATTGTTAAAGACAAGTTTTTATACAAATACGCCAAAAAGGAAAGAAAAATTGTGTTATAGTTTGACCTAGGTTATTCTATGGGGAAGAGATTCATAAGCTTGCCGCGAATGCAAAATAGGTATCCTTGCGCCTTGATATTTGGGGTATTTAGGTTAAAGTTCGGGTTTTTGGGGTCGCAGATCATGATTTTGTTGTCAAAATCAAAACCATTCAGAATGGCAGCTCCAATGAACTTCTTTAAAAGGGCAAATACGTTTTGTATGAAGAATCACTCTCAATACAATGCATGTAACCATTGACCATTCATAACACAATAATGACTTATAATAATTCGCTTTCAAAATATTAGAACGACATAAGGTGCCTTGGGGGTTTTGAAAGCGCGTATTCCACATTTGTATATGGAAGTATTTTTTTTCATCAGATATGTGACGTAGGTGAATTATTGTAGTCTTATATTGGTTATTATATACCTCGAAATTATTTCAGTAAATCAAATGTATTTAGCTAACCAATCAAATCCCAATATCAGCGAATATACACCATGGTGCTAGTATATCCGCGATAATATACTTTGAAATAAATTCAGTTGATCAAATGCATTTATCTAACCAATCAAATCCCAATATCAGCCATGTTGCCAGTATATCCGCGAGTATACACGCTACTTGTAATAAAACAAGTAAGCATTATCATTTTTTACCACCAAAATAATTCAGTGTCAGATGACGTCCGAATCACTGTCGAATGAAAAAATGACCGTTTCGAAAACACTTCCTCAGAAAAAAATCGAAAAAACGTTGGAAAACATAGTTTTTCCAAGTGTAGGTATGTTTGTAATAATATAATCTGGTCATAAACCACTCGTAATACCACTATATTGTCGGGGTATTTTCAAAGAAATTTGGTCTCGTGAATTTCTACAACAATATTGACACAAAAATGTCAGAGTGTACTCACCAAAATATCCATCACTTGTGATATAACTACTGAATATACACACTACTTGCCATAGAACAAGTAGGCATCTACCATTTTTTATACCAAACCTATCAAAATAATTCAGTCAGATGACGTTCAAGTCACTGCCAAATTAAAAAAATTATCTCCGACCGTTTCGGAAACACTTCCTTGGAAGAAATTCGGACAAACGTAAAAAAACATAGTTTTCTCAAGTGTAGCTTTGTTTGTAATACCTAGCAAGATATATAATCTGGTCATATACCACTCGTGACAGACATTTTGGGAGGAGTATATTGGATATTTTTCGAACATTGTTGCAGAAATACCACTCGACCAAATTTCTTTTGAAGAAATTTGGTCTCGTAAATTTCTACAACAATATTGACACAAAAATGTCAATGTTACCCACCAAAATATCCATCACTTGTGATATAACTACCGAACGTCACACGCGATGTATGATAATAAATCAATGATTTCTGGTTTTACAAAGAAAATTTTATTGATCAACATATAGGGCGTATCAAGATCATTTATTTCTTTCCCTTTTTGATTCTACAGCATCTTCTATCCACGGAGGGTCGTAACATTTTTCATCCCTTCTCAAGTTTTTTTTTTGTTTTTTTCTCAAAATTATGAGCTGCAACTTTCAACTCTGAAATCTTCTGTTGTAAGAATTCATCCAGTGAATTATAGGATCCGAAAATCATTCATTGATTTCATAAAAATCGGTTAATTCCCAACTTATTCTTAACAAACAAGCACAAAAGAAACACACACAAACTTTTCTATGTAGGCAAATCAGCTCTTACCTGGGGTACTACGTACAGCTTTTTTCGTGCTTTTTCATCCTCACCTATCCTATGGTATATATCTATGGGGCAACTCCCCTTCCTCCAATCGGGTTTTCCTGAAGCAGAAACGGGCAACTAGGCTAGTTGCAAATGCAAATTATAAGGACTCTTGTAGATCCCTATTTTCAGGCCCACATATTTTGACTCTTCCAGCCGTGTACATCTATCAGTCTCTTGTAGAAATACACAGAAAGAATCAACAATTTCAGACTCACGGACATATTCATTGCTATCAAACAAGAAACGCCAACAACATTGTTGATAAATTATATAGATTGGAAATTTCAGCTAAAAATAGCTTGGACATGAAACTTCATAATAAACTGCCAGAGAAAACCAGAAACCTCTCAATATATACACAATAATCTGGTTTTATGAATATCAGATCAGCCGTTAGGAACCTGGCTGTCTTCAATCAAGATTTGTGTGAAACGTTGGACCGTAAGGGGCAGGTTGATGCGGTGAACACGTATTTCTCTAAGGCGTTCGATTAGGTTAATCATAAGTAACTTCTTCATACACTCACTAGTATGGGCTTCAATGAAATTCATCTTCAACTTCTAAAATCCTGCCTTCACCAACGCCAATAGTATGTTCATTACAATAGGTTTTACTAAAATGTCTATATTGCAAGGAGCGGAGTACCTCAAGGATCCAACCTTGGTCCATTATTATTTTTACTATTCATTCATTATTTGTGCATTTCATTGAGGTGTAATCGATTGATGTTTGCAGATGATTTAAAATTATACGCGTCCATTACCAGTTTGGAAGATTGTGTCATAATACAAAATCAGATTAATATTTTACACAATTGGTGTCTTAAAAACCACCTTCATTTGAATATATCTGAATGTAAAATTTTAACATTCAGCCGCAAAGTTACCACGTTACAATTTCCTTATATCATAATAATGTTATTCTGGTAATAACTGATACTATTAAGGATTGAGGTGTCCATTTCGATCATCAAGTCAGATTCAATTATCACATCAATTTTATTGTCATTTCAGCATACCTTATGGCTTTTTCATTGGGAACTGTAAGAATTCCAATAACATTTCATCATATACCTGTGTATATTTCAGTTTGGTTAGATCAAAACTATAATATGGATCCATAATATGGAATCCCCAATATAGTCAATATTCATCGGTATGGAAAAAGTTCAGAAGAAATTCTTGAAATTCCTAAACTTCAAAATTGATAGGTTTCATCCTCCAAGAGGTTGTAATTATCTCGATTTACTACATAGATTCGACTTTGTGTCTTTAGAGAAACGTAGAAATCAGGCAATTGTAAAATTGATTGTCCCGCATTACTGTCGCAAATTGATTTTATTGTTTCTAGAATATCATCTAGATACCATATTTCTTTTTAGTACAAAAGAGCTCAAACAAATTTAATTATGTAAAAATTGTGTCCTTCAAGTTAATTGGAGATTTGGACCACTCTTATTGTCCTTGTTTTGCTAAACCATATCTACAAATTTGATGTTAAAAACATCAACAAATTTGATGTGCAGTTATGCTCAGAAGTCTCTGGAATTTGTGACATCTTTCGCTGTAGCATATGGGAAATAAAAAATAAATTCGTGATTATCTTTTAATTTTTGAAGGTTTACAAAAATGACAAAAATTGCTAAACAGAAATATTACCAAAATGAATTAAAAATAGTAAAAATAGCTCGAAACAATTATGGAAAATCGTGAACGGAATTAATGCTCCTGATAAAGATATCTCAATAAAAGAAATAATATGCGAGGACGGAACAAAAACAAACGATGATGAAATGAAGGCAAATCTATTCAATACATTCTTTGCGAATATAGGGGAAAATTATGCCAAGAAAATAATCAAACCTCCTACGGAAGTTCCCAAGCAAACTACTAATATGACTACATTTTTTCTCAGCCCAGCAAATGAAAAAGAAATTTTCGAAATAGTTCATTTCCTTAAACATGGAAAATCCCCTGGATTTGACGGCATCAACTGAACATCTCAAGGAAATATCAGAAGAAATAACACCCCTACTAACATTTCTGATAAATAACATATTTCAAACATGCCAATATCCGAACGCGTTCAAGAAATCCATAGTCACGCCTATTCTGAAGAAAGGAGATCCTGAAATGGTTAATAATTACAGACCGATCTCGCTGCTAACAAGCTTCAATAAAATATTCGAGAAAATACTCAAATCTAGACTGATGAAATTTATTGACAAGTACAACTTGATATCTACCAAGCAATATGGATTCAGGCAAGGTTTATCAACAAACGATGCAATAGCTGCTCTCACAAGCGATATATATAAACATATAGATAATAGACGGCCAGCAATATGTGTATTCCTAGACCTAGCCAAGGCATTCGATACTGTAGACCATATCCAGTTATTAGAGGCCCTAAGTTGCTCAGGTATACGAGGTAATTCCCAAAACTATTAAAAAGCTACTTGAATGGCAGAAAGCAGGCTGTAAAAATCAATAATGTTCTTAGCTCAGAAACAGAAATCAGTTATGGTATACCACAAGGCACAGTTATTGGCCCTCTATTATTTTCCATATATATAAACAGTCTACTCACCCTGACCTGCGATGGTTCAATCATTAGCTTTGCTGATGACACGGCCATACTCTTTACAGCCGAAGACTGGGAAAGCCTAAAAACAAAAGTGGAGGATCAAATTAACATCCTTAAAGACTGGTTTGATCACAAATCGCTAACAATCAACTTCGAGAAAACGCACTTCTTGCCATTCGCAAGCTATGAAAACCGGTTGCCAAATTTTGATGAATTGCTAATTAACAATCACGGAAAAATTATGAAAATTACTAGAGCAAGTCATATCAAGTATCTAGGTGTCACTATAGATCCCCATCTTAGATGGGATATACATGTTAGCCACGTTTCGAAAACACTCAGATATATGTTATATAAATTCAAATATTCAAGGTCTATTCTAGACACAACTCACCTCAAAACGATATATCATGCTTTAGTTCAGTCTCGACTGCAATATGCCATCCTCAGTTGGGGTGGCTTACTTGATACCCACCTAAAAAAAATGGAAGTATTGCAGAAAAAAATACTCAGAATAATGTACTACAAAAAAAATTAATATCCATCGAACTGTATTTCCAGAGATTCACTAGTACTGGATGAACGACAACTATACATGTACAACATTATATTATTCATCTACAAAAATAAAAATATCCTTCAAAATCTTGAACATGGTTATAACACTAGGAATAAATCTAAGGAAAACGTACAAGTCAGCATAACAAAAAAAAACATTGGACAACATACATATAATTATCTCAGCAGTAAAGTATTCAACTACTCACCTGAAATGTACAAGACATATATACGCACAATAAACAATAAAAATCTTATGAAAAATATTTCAAAAGGTATATGCTTGACCTGAATAGGGATATTGTACATAATATAATCACAAATAATTACTCATAGCCGAAGCATAATACTATATTGTTTTTATTTTTTATCATCTTTATTTTATTTCTATTGTTCACTGAAATTTTTTACAGCGAGTTCTTACTTCATACTTATTTTTATACTTTACTTTACTTTATAGATTTAGGATTAGATTAGATTAGTTAAGTTTTATATCCTCGTCACTCACAACTATTCTATAACCTATCAACATGCTCACGTACAGTTGAACAAGGGCCAGATAATATACACATGTTGCACTTTAGAATTTGTCTAAACACGTTGCATTTGCACCAACAAAAGAGTACCCACGCACAACTTCGGTTTTAGTGGGATTCTCCATGTTTGTTTGTAATGTCTTATTTAACTATTATATCGCCTTGTACAATGATATTTTACAGAATGAACATATATTATTATTATTATTATTATTGATATTCCAAAAGTGTACTACTAATCAACCATCTACTTGTAACATTGCTCTGTAAAGGGAAAACTATTGGGCAATGCATTCACCCCACTGATGGATGTGGATATTGCCCCTGTGATTCCCAGACAGAAAAAGCGCTGCACTTTTTGCAGCTCTATTTGTGCCGAGTACTGTTGAGTTCTGGCCACCTTACTATTGATGCATAGTTGACCATGGGTTTGATGCTCGATTCATATGAACAATATATTATTTCCGGCTTGTCCTTGTCTTGGATAATACTCTACAGGACGTCAAGGTTACTGCTGTAGCCTTGGAATTCTTTCAATTGATGTGACTCTTCCATGATAGTCACATCAATAAATGTTTTCCAAAGTCACAACGGCAACCTGGACGTACCAAACACTTTTCTATGTTAGTCTTTGGTCGATTATAACGCCCAAATATTTTCTTCCTTTGGAAAAAAGTAGCTGAGTCCCATTCAGGGTTGGGGCTTTCGGTTCGTACTTTCGCCTTTTTGTGAATAATTCCAGGACTGTTTTGCTAGGATTAACTTCAGTCCTTCCATTGCGCACCAGCTTAGGTTTGCCCCCAATAGTAACGAGGTCATCTGCGTACCTTGAGTCGTAATTCCAGAGTCATATGGCAGAAGCAATAGAATCCCGCCTTGTGGACAACTCTTTCCGCTGTCATCCTGACAGTTTTCCCAACGGGTTTTTCCACTGTCATCCTCACAGTTTCCCTCTACATAACCAGCAACAATAATTCCACTATTCAGCATTGCATGTTTCCAAATGATGGGTGAGGTATTATCGAAAGCACCCAATATATCTATGAATGCATATAAAGCCATATCTTTGGCTGATCATGTCTTGCTTCCAACCAGTAGAGCATCAGTCGATTTGCCTTTCTGATGTGATTTGACTCGGCATCTAGTGACTCCTCGTTGTTGCATATGTACATCGCTCTTTTCAACAATGTTCTTACGATCCCTCTCACTGTGGAACTCAAATTGTTGGAGCTGTAGTTGAGATAGTATCCCGTATTTGTTTTCTTTCTATGAAGAAAGGTACGGACGTCATTGCATGTCTTTTCAATATTCACATTGAGAAAGGCAAGGCACTGTTAGTTTTCATTACCATTGTGAAATTGGAATTATGCTGTAAATTTGGAGAAGAAACGAAATGTTTATGTCCGTGGTTCCATATAATGAAAGTTCCATCCTCGTACCTGAAACAAAGTTTTCATCCGTGTTCTGCCTTCCGAATAACCAATTCCTCAAACCACTGCATGTATATGTTGGCATTATTTGGAGAAATGAAAGATCCCATCGAGAGTCCATCGTCTTGAGGGAAGAATCGGTCGCTTTCGAGAAAATATGAGTTGTGTAGGCAGCACTGCACTAATTCTAATATCGCTCCGATTAGAGAGCCTGTCGTTTCGTGGAGCTGGTTATCTCCTTCGACACTCCTTCTGATGATGCTGAGAGATTTTTCTATGGGGACATTGGTGTGAAGGCTCTCTACGTCGAAGCTGATGAAACGATCTCCTGGTCCAAGTTCAACATCTTTGATGGAGTCTACGAAGTGCTTGAAATTCCTAACGTATGAACTGCTATTTACTCGTAAGGGTTGTTGAATCGGTAGGAGGTATTTCGATAACTTGTTGGTTGATGAGTACCGGTAGCTTGCCACCGGTCTTGGTAACATGTCTGATTTGAGGATTTCCGAAAGACCGCAGAGATGAGGTGGTTTCCTGTGGTGTGCGTCAGTTGTTATCGTTCGTTGTCTGTAATGAACGTTCTATTTTCCTCAGGAAGCTGCAGATTCTCCACCCTATAGTGGGTATTGGATTTCCTTGCGAGAGCCTATGGTTTGCTGTGTGGAGTACCGAATGTGGCGTTTTCTTTGTCGGCTGAAGGAATATTCATAGATTTATCCTTTTTAAGGATTTTTTGGTCCCTCTGTTCTCCAGCACTGATATTTCTCCGGAGACTTCACTCCTCCTCAAGTGCCTCTTTCATTTTCCATCTGAATGATGTCGAATGGATGGGATTATATCTGGTACTGTTTATAAATGAGAAATATCCTAATCCTCAAGAATGCTGACTACAAATACTCATATAATAGGTGTATTTCGCTCGTCTATCCATGAAAAACAACAACTCCTCTGGCTAATGCCTCGCCGGACGTTGAATGACTACCAATGGATAAACGTGCAAAGTACTTTGCAAATGTTTGTTGCGAAATGGATTTATATCAACCACTTCACTCATTGCCCTTCATCAGTACAGGGTAGGTCAAGCATACAATGATTAATCTCTGCGGTACCTGACTGAAACGACTAAAATCCATCCACCTCATAACATTCGCTGGGATTGAATTGGCAGAATGGACAACACCATCAGCTGACGCCATCTCAACGCAACTGGAGCAATTAGAACAATACCTACTCAAATGTCCTCTTGGGTTTCAGGATGGAAATCTGCAATAAGAGACCGAAGTCTGTGACATATCGATAGCCAGCTGATATTCCATCAAAAATTGAAGTCTCATGGGAATAAGACTGCTGACTACAATAACCTATACAATGGTGTTTGTTGGTCGAATATCCATGGAAAAAACGAATACCTTCCTGACTAATGCCTTGACCGATGTTGAATGACATCCCATGGATAGACGTGTAGACTCTTACCAGGTACCTGGCGAATGTTTGTTGCGAAATTGATAAAGACTAACCACTTCACTCAGGCTAACCACCTGTAGACCGGTTTGGAGTATTTGCCTCTCATCAGTACAGGGTGGGCCAAGCAGACATTGATTGACGTCTGCGGTACCCGACTGAAACGATTAAAATCCATCCACCTCATAGCATAGTCCCTATACCAACATCTACTCCCTATACTAACATCTACTCTCGTTGAAGATTCAATTGTTTTTAAAGGCCTAAATATGTACAATCATCTACTTCAATCATGTCAGGAACATTACTGAGCGAACTCATTTCAGAAAGGCCACCAGAGACATTTGTGGTGAGAGAACCTATTATAGTTTGCAAGAGTTTAAGAAGACATTAAAAAAAAATATTTTCTTTCAAATCTTGATATTTAAGTATTATATTCCTACACTCCGAGATGGGTTCTGAAATTGGACTGTTTCTGTTTAATTGTGTTAAATATTTTCATTGTATTCACACGTATCTCATGTTTTTATGTTTTTTATACATCTACATACAAAAAAATTAATATTTACTTTGTCAATAAGATTTACTCTCTGGACAATAGAGCATATTCATTATTATTATTGATAATCCCAGCAAATGATATGTTGTGGATGGTTTTCAATCGTTTCAGTCAGGTACCGCAGACATTGATCATTGTCTGCTCAACCTTCGCAGCCCTTGGTTCGGAAAGCACTACTCGTTGTTCGAAACCAATTTTGTGTTGAATAACTCTTTCTCAACGTTCACCTTTTTCGCACAATAAAAGATTTACTTTACTCGATGCTTCAATGAAAATTAAAAATGCAGGTTACAAGTGACAAAAATGGAATGATCAAAATACATGTCTCAGATAATTTATAACTATTATAGTTCCTTCGTGGATTTTCGGTTCACAAGATAATTCTCGGTGTGAGCTTATTCTGCAAAAGATAAATCTCGGTAGGAACTTGGTCTGCAATTTCTCTAGTCGCCATGAAGTCTAGGCGGCAGGGCCGGACTCAGGAACTGGATGGCAGGCCGGACTCAGAAACGTTACTACGATGAGGGACAAATACTCCAAAACCGGTCTACAGGTGGTCAGCCCGAGTGGAGTGGTTGATATTCATCCATTTCGCAAAAAACATTTGTAGTACATAGTAGCACTTTGCACGTTTATCCATCAGATGTCATTCAACGTCCGTCAGGGCATTAGCCATGGAAGTGGTTACTTTTTCCTGATATTCGTGCAAATTACACCTATTGTGGAGGTTTTTCTAGTCAGCAGTCTTGAGGAATAAGACGTTCTTTATTTTTGATGAAATATCAGCTGGTTATTGATATGTCACAGACTTCTGTCTCTTATTGCAGTTTTCTATCCCGAAACTCAGGAGGGCATTTCAGTCGGTAATATTTTCAGTTGCTCTAGCTGCGTTGAGATGGCGTTGGCTAATCGTGTGGTATATTCCGATAATTCCATCCCAGCGAATGCTATAGGTGGATGTATTTTAATCGTGTCAGTCAGGTACCACTGACAATGATCATTGTCTGCTCAACCTACCCTGTACTGATGAGCAGCAAATACCTCGAAACCAGTCTACAGGTAGTCAGCCTGGGTGGAGTGGTTGATATTCATCCATTTCACCAAAAACATTTGTAAAGTACTCTGCACGTTTATCCATCGGATGTCAGTCAACGTCCGTCACGGCAAGGGCCATGGGAGTAGTTGTTTTTCCATGGATATTCGCCCGACAAACACCTATTGTATAGGTATTTGTAGCCAGCCGTCTTGAGGGATAAGACGTTTTTCATCTTTGCTGAAATATTAGCTGGCTATCGACATGTCACAGACTTATCTCTCAATGCAAATCTGCTACTGGTTGACTATACATTGTAACTGTGAGGGTCAATCCTTTCTCGAGCAGGGACTCCTCTACTTCAGTGAGGGGTTGAGATGAAATATTTGTTATAGTTCGCTGTTCCATTTCTTCTGATATCTTCTCACTTGTTCTTGACAGATTGTTGCGCACGTGTTTCCAATCTTGGCATATATGGGTTGATTGTCCTCGTCTAAGGTGAATACTCCTTCTATCTTCAAACGGTGATGGTTGATCTGCGACATGATTAGTGCGCGACTGGCCCACTCCATGATGCGTTGTTCCCGTTTTCCGAAAATGGGTGACTTCACCTGGAAACCATCTGAGATGATGTTGTCTCTGGCTCTCCGTAGGAACTTGATGTAGGTTGTCTCCTTGGTAAGTTTTATCAATTTCTTCTCGTAACCTCTGAACTTATCGCTGATGCCGTGCCGGTACCGGGTTCCCGATGTTTGATGATGTAGCGACTTGATTACTCATCGTCAGTTATATGTATTTCGGTGCAGTGGTGTATGTAATTCTGCCATGTGCAAAGTGATTTTGCGCAGTAAGGTGGTGCCAGAAGTTTCGCGCCTCTGCAGTCCGCAAGAATGAGCAATGAGCGGTTTCAACTACGCTTGTTTGACTAAAGGCGTTGTTATTGGCATCGATGTAGGCAGCCTCCTCAAATATCCATTTGAACCAATGCTCCTCTCTACGTAGAACGCCAATGGTGTCCCACATAATTGATGATGCTCAGTCCAGGCATGGTCAGCAATTCCCGATTTTGAAGTTCAAATCCATTGAAACGATGGACGTCTGAGAGTATCCGAGTTTCCTTATCGTCCACAATCTTCAAACATAATTATCCAGTCAATAAAACAGATACTCTCGAATTATATTTTACATAGGAGGTATTACCATTTTCCCGTTATTTTTTTTCGTGACTCCGTGCTTCCGTTGAATTATTATTTGCTATCATCGAGATAACAGTTAACATTAGGTATTCCGCTCAACATTTGATCCATTATTGACTGAAAAATAGATGGAGCTGATGCTATTCCATATTTCTGTCTCATGTTCTGGAACAAACTAACGTGAGTATTGATGGTTAGAAATTTCTGAAAATCTGGATGAACTTTCAACTGTTGATAAGCACATGCCAAATCGAAAACCTTAAGAAAAATTACCCCCACCAAACTTGCATACATATCTTCTGGGGTTGATAACGAATACTGATCATTATTGAGTGCTTTATTCACAGTGATACGTAAATCTGATCGAATCACCTTTTTTTTTTCGATACAACTACGAAGGGTGAAGCCCATTCGCTATGCCTCACAGGTCTTAGAATACCTACCTGAAGCTTTTGTTCGATTTTTTCTAAACCGATGGTCTAAGGGCATGCAACACCCTTTATTTCTGAACCCCAAATTTGAAGTATCCGATTCAAATTGAAGAAGGATGAATCACTTTGCCGATAGGCTGCTCAGATGGATACGGTTAGGCCGTGAGTCAGGTTCAATTGATGACTTTTCCTAGTTTGTCAAATTGGGCCACTATAAAAATTATACATCAATTAACTTGACTAGTTCAAAAGTTGGGCGCCAGGCTTGCCAAAGACAAAAGCCAAAGATAAACAAAATTAAATAAATGTCACCTAGCTTGTATTGGAAGGCAAATAAATATGCAGAAAATCAACTTAACTAATTTATTCCAGACTGAATTATATTAATGACTGGTTATTGAAAAAGAACTTCAACAAGTGAGAGGAATTTATAACAAACTTTTAACAAGATTTCTTGAAGAGTAGTCAAAAAATGCAATGAAAAAATTGGAAAGTTACATGTACATGGCAATTTTCTGACCCAGAAAAAAGAACTTGAACATTCACAAATGAGTCAGATTCCTCCAGACGGTAGTGATACGTATATACCTGCAGAGAAGGTCTTCGATGGAGGGAGATGAAGGCTGGTTCATTCGAAGATGGTCTCAGCAGTACAACGACGAATCTGGTCCCAGCGGTGCGACGACGAATCTGGTCGTGGGTGGTTATTTATTGGTTTTAGACCCCCTTGTTGGCGTGAATTGGTTTGATCTTCACGGACCAGGCTGAATTTGATGTGCTGTACGACCTCCTAGAGTACCAGTCCTTCTGTCTCTACTGAGACAGAAGGTGGCTTCACTCCGTGGTATATATTATGCGAAGAAGATGGAAGGAATCAAAATTTGTACAGAATGGGGAAGAACGAAGGATATCCTTTGAACCTCAAGTTTTTATGATTCAAATTTTAATCTAGGGTCAAAAGATAGATGCAAATAGCATACAATAAAAATGCCCCAGTCCTTATATTTGACTGGGAGATAACAGTGAAAGAAAAAATTAAGTAGCAATAAAATATGCTATTCTGGTTTTAATTTCCAAGTTGATTTTAATCATTTGAAAGAATAACAATGAAAAAATTCAAAACAGAACTAAACAAACCTCACCCAAAACGTTATGTTAAAATTCAGATAAATTTTGAATCAAAGTAAGCTTTGATGAGGTGATTATATGTACTCGAAAAGTTCGAAAAAAATTGAATAAGTAAAGGTTTTCAAAAAAATATACAAATTTCCTTGAAACTTCACCAGAAAAAAATTATAGTATTTCAAAGCAAAATACTCCAAAGTTGCCAGAGAAAAAATTAAAAAAAAGGTTTAAAAAATATAGTATTTCAAAGCAAAATACTCTAAAGGTTGCCAGAGAAAAAATATAGTATTTTAAAGCAATATAACTAAATGTGCCAGAGTAAAAATATACTATTTTGAAGCAAGTACCAAAGGAGAATATAGCGTTAAGGACCAAAATAATAATCCGGCCCTAAAGCAAAAATATACTATTCAGTTAAGATGAGAAGAGCAGACTACACGTCTTTCAGTGGCACAACTCTCTTAGATAAAGATAAACTCAAATAATTATTTTTTTTGAGAATTTTCAAAGATAAACCGAAGAGGGAGACCGCACGTCTTTCAGTGGGCACAACTCTCTTAGATGAAGATAAAGTAGAATAATTCTTTTTATTGAAGAATTTCAGAGATAAACCGAAGAGGGAGACCGCACGTCTTTCAGTGGGCACAACTCTCTTAGATAAAGATAATTTCGAAATAGGGCGCCAATTTCTTTTTCGAATCAATAAGCCAGGTGATTCCCGAAAAATTGAATGAATCTCCCTGCTCTTGGCGACAAGGTAATAACTGAAATGAATTGATTTATAACGATCAAAAATCGAATAATCCTCACTGTGAATTGAATGAGGTAAATCGATGAAAGGAACTCATTAAATGTGAATCAAATTTTATGCTTTAGGGAATATATTAAATCGAGTGTTCTGAGACAAAATAAGTAGAGGTACAATCCTCTCCAGAAGCAATTCTTTCTCAAATGAAAACCAAAATAATCTCATAAACATTTAGTTATGAAATAAAGAAAATTGCTTACCGGAGGGCTGTCCTATAAGGTAAACTGCATAACTGTCCCAGAATAGTCGAATACACCCTTTCCAATCGGAATCCTTGGAATAATCCCCTGGTACGGTGAAGTGAGCGCTAGTCTACCAATCATCTGGTACCTAAAGAAGGAAAAGCGTAGAACTGATATGAAATGAAATTAGTCCCCAATCGTCTGAACGGATACTACATCAGCCACATAGACATGTGCTGTAAAATATTTTGCCAAAATGGCCGAAATATATTTTTTTAGTTTTTTTCTTTACAATCCAAACTACAAATCAACCTTGATAGGAATTAGCCACGATATTACGATATGTAAGATATAAAATGATATGAAGATAAATAAAATAATATGAAGATAATCTGATCGGAAATTCACTGATAATTCCAAAGTAACGGAAATCTGACAATATAGAATTCATACGTAACCTTCAAAAATTACCATCCAAGAATTTGAAAATTACAAGCATAGAAAAAGCGGAAAATAATGTTAATCACTACAACATTGATTGCAAAATAAGGAAAATGATTATACTCCACCAATTTCAACAGTGATAGCCATTAATAAAAAAATTTAATGTTCAAAATCAATTCACTCCCCACACCTGCCTTTGTTGAGGTTCAATCGAAGGAAGAGATCGATCATTTTTTCGGTTTGAACAAATGACCAATTCTACCTGGGTTTTTTCACAAACTATTCTCGGTTTCTTCTCTATTTAAAAACACTCATGGAAAAAACAACTGCTTGACGACATGAATATGACGGTCGGTAATGAAGCGCGCATTTTCGAAGTTCACGATCTGGGCAGTGACTACTGACCCGTACCACCGTAAAGTTAACCGGAAAAGTTATTAGAAATTGGTAATGTATAAGGAAGTACCGAAAAATTTGTTACAGGCATAAGGCATAGAATAAATTTTTTCGATTATTGGCAACACATTTTCTTTTATGTTGAATTTGACATGAAAATCTTCGATAAAACATCCACAATACTTACTGTGTTTCCTTTCGAAATCGTATTGACATCTTGACTATTCAAACTAAAATTAGTTTGCCAATCAGGAAAAAGAACAACCAACAAATTCCTTTGCAATAATAGGCCAATCAATAGAGATTTTCTGCTCTATTGATTCTGTGACAAAAATACTACCCGGAAACCGACTGTGCCATCATTTTGTGGCCGTTACCCATAGCAACGGCCGCCAAACCAAATGTCACTTTTGACATTTCTAAAATACGACAATAATAAGGATTATTTCACATTCTATTTGTCACACCAATCTTTGAACTCGCTGTTACATTTTGCGTACTGCCGGGACGGAAGATGCCAAGTTTACAATACTTTGCTCTGGAGAAGTACAAGATACTAAAATATCACCTATTAGACATATTTGCGTTTTGTCAAGAACTGTCAAAATGGTTCGTATATATTCAACCATATCATTTTCATAACAACGCTGTGACTTTGTTATCAAAGTGAACTGCTGTCGATTGTGAAGCAATCATATTTTTTCTAGCCATTTGAGGCACGCCTCAGCATGTTTAAATCGAACTTAAAAAAACGCGCGTTTTTTAAAGTTACCATGGCAACATCAACAAATCGAGAAACGTGAAGTCTAAATGACAGATTTTTGAGTATTGATCTGACAGGAGTGCCTTGTAACGTCAAATAAAATATTACTAACAACTCGTTCATTTATATGTGATACCTCTTGCTCCTCCATCCATTTGATGAACTTTTCATATTCTTTTTTATATATATCACTGGATTTTCGCGGTATTAACCGCGATTCTGCCCCACTATTCGGGAAATCGAAATTAGAATAATTCATTTCTGAGCTCTGGTGACAACAAATATTGATCTTTGATAACAAATTGCAAATTAATATCTTTTTCCTCTCATTTCCATGACAACGAAAGGTATACTGCTGTCACATCACAAATTCAACCATTTTGCATTATAAGTTCTCATTTCTTTTTTTTTCGTTTTAATAATACCAGTAAATATGATTTCAAAGTGCACCTGGTGCAAAAATAGCGTAAACTATTCGTGGATAACGGTCTTAAAAACACTTGCTCTATTTCCAGCACTCCGGCAGCGCCATCGTGCTCGAAAAATCGCGCGTGTTCTAATATACTATATTTGCAATTAACTTCAATATACTATATTTGCAATTAACCAGTTTAATAATTTTGACGATTGCACGAAAAATAGTGTGTATGCCATGACCGCGAAACTTTTCAGCGACCTCAAGATTATCCTGCCTCGGCCGCAAGCGGCTTCGGCGATAACTTTACTTTCGGTACGCTAAGAAGGTATGTCGCGGCCCTGTCACACAAATAACTATGTTTTTATTATTTATTGCTCTTTACTTGTAACTTGAAAACTAATGAAACAATCTCGATACTCTCGATGGACGAATTGTAGGAAATCTATATGCAAAGAAAATGAGTTCCAGCAAATCGATCGGATTATTAGTAACGGAGAAAAACCAGAAAAACCAGAAAAAAACAGTTGAAAAAAATTATAACTCCTCCACTTTTTGAGTTATAATGCAACTTTTCACGACATAAAAGTGATCGATATGTACTTTATGTGTAAAAAACTGGGGCGCTGTCGAATCATTAGTTTTGGCATAATTGCAATTTGAATTTTTTAATGCACGTTATTGGAGCAGACCTGGATGCGTAATAGGTGGTCCAATTTCAATTAAAAAAAAAAATTTCGAGAGTAGAAGTATAGTACTACCAAATGTGTATTCTCATTTTGCGTTAAAATGCTGCAAAACAGGCGAAAAATACTTTCAAACATGATTTAATATGAGCAAGTGCGTGAAAGCGGCTGAGTAGTGGGGTTAGAGCAGCAGTCACGGGAAAGCAATACAAGCGTGCTATGCCTGTTATGAATTTGCTGCTCTACCACCATTCCAGATCTTACAGAAAAATTTAAATCGGACCACCTATGACAAATCCAAGTCTGCTGCAATGAAGTGCATTCAAAAATCAAATTGCAATTATGCCAAAACTATCATTCCAACAGTGCCTGAGTTTCTCCCACATGATGAGAGCCTGCTCCAGAATTCGGAAAATTGAGGTGTTATGAATTTTTCTTCGTTACTATTATTCCAATCGAGTTGTGTTAGAGTTCATTTCCTTCGCATTTTGTTTCTTCACGATTCGTCCATGAGAGCATTGAGATTGCTTCATTAGTTTTCAAGTTACAAGTCGAAAACGTAAAAAAATAAATACAAATGCTTTTAAATGTTTAATACAAATTAAGCAATGACAGTTTGGGGTAGGAAACATAACAGGATATAACTACGGACCCTCTTCCGTATGATGGCACAGTCTGTTTCCTGGCAGTATTTTCGTCATGAAAAAATCTCTATTGAATGGTCTATAATGGTATGAAATACATATTTGATTCGATTACTGTCACTATCAAATGATGGTTTTGATCACCATGCTCAACTTGACACTCACCCTAGGCATTGATACCCTGACCTGACAATACCCAATATTTATTAAACAATAAAGCTACCATTTTACCATTCGAACCCAACCAGACTTGATGGAGTGAAGCTGAATTGATACGCATCTCATTCAAATTACTTCTTCAAACGAGACTTCATTCTGACCTTCTTCTTCAATTGCGCCTACTGTCGTGGTTTTTTTTCTATGGACATAATTGCTTTACATGCCCCATCTTGGAACAACAGTAACATTTTCACCTGACTGCTGGACACTTATCTTTGGGATGACTTCTACCACACTTATCGCATCTATCTGCACTGGATTCCTTTTTTTCCTGCCTTTTCTCCGGACTGATTTTAACACTTCCTGTGGGCCTTATTTGCTGCCTGAACTGATGTTTCTACTTTCGAACTACTACCACAGTCTGATAACTTTTTGACTTGCCCTTCCGCCAGCTCTGAAGCTTGAGCTGAATGACATGCCTCTGTAAAAGTCAATTTTATTTGAGACAAGAGTTTTTTTTGTATATTTTCTGAATTAATCTCACAAACGAACGGGTTTTCTAAGAGCATCATCTAGAACATGTGTTATACAATTTGCATAGTTCTGCAATACTTTGGTCCAACTTTTTGTTATATTTGTTGAAGATAAATCTCTTGTAAATTTCCGAGACAGTATAATAATGCTTCAAAAGAAACTCTTTCACTTCGATATATTCCTGCCCACCAAATTTTTCAGCGTTTGTTATATTTGTGTACCTGCCAGAGTGATGAACATAGAAACTTCCATTTCCTCCGGAACAATATTAACTTTGAATAAATCCGCCACCCGTTTCAAATAGGTTTCAAACCCTTCGGCTCCACCTTTAAAAGGTTTAATGTTACCTATCAGGGCTATCGTTTCATCCAAAAATTGTCCAATTTCTGTCATTGTCCAATTGACAACTTTTCCTTGTATACTGCCGTAATGTTGTGTATTTAGCTCAATTTTCTTAATGACAAATTGTGGGTTCTTTGAAGAATTATAATCAATATCTCACACGGTGATACACTTGGACTTTACAATCAAGAGGATGACTGCCTTCTGTGTTCACAAATGTTACCCTCACCTCTACATACGATATCACTCCAGACAACTGGATAAACCAGTGGCGTACATAACAACTATGTTATTAAGACAAAATTCAGACTTCATCTCTTTGAAACATTCTTCGATTTCGTAAAAGAACTATTCCGACAGATGTATCTGATTAGTTGTCTTCAGAACCTGAAATCTGATTTTCCGAATTATTCTTCTCTTCCGCAGGCTTCCTCCAATACTTTCAAATCACTTGCTGTGGATATAATTTGATCTATTGCAGGTTGAAAAGTTATTCGTGGTGAATATTGTACAAAACTGGGGTTCAGAAATAATACGATAAACTCAATCCGTTCATTACACTCTGAAACACAATAATACACTCAATACAATATGCACTACACTTAATATACTTCACCTTGAACTACTCTGTTCCTCGGAACAACAATGTCTAGAAGACTAACTGCTCCTATAGTTCGCACGCCCCATATATCGTCGATCCTGTCTTCTCGAACTATCGGGAACATTTCGTGAATTCATCGAAATTTTCATACGGGTTTTTAGGTCAACGGCTTCAATGTGAACAACGCCTTCCTCGTGTATGGTCAAATAATACAGGGGAGTATCCACCCATATCCGTAACAATATCTAACAGAAAACAACTACCTCCCAGGCTAAAGCCTTGCTGAATATTTTAAAAGATCCTTTTCTCAAAAAAACAATCAAAGCAAAAATTTGCATTTTCATCCAGATCGTTATCTGATTTTTCATCAAGCCTTTCAATAATGCTATTTTCGAAAAAACAGTTTGGGATAAATTCCACAATAATTCTAGTTTTGTCAGCAGCGCCTACCTTATGAACGTGAATAACACGGCTTTCCCGATACCCAATCCAAATGCAGTGTTGAGAGTCTTCAATGTGTCTTGAATAAAGATTTTTTTCTACGGGACTCCAAATTCAAATATGTTATTTTTTCGGATTCTTCCATTAAATTTTTCATTATATTATAAGTTGTCGATAACTGCGACGATTATCTCATGAGAATTAATTTGTATACTGTCGTCCCAAATTTTAGGATTTCTCAATTAGTGAAATATTGCACAACTTTGTGCATGGTTCACTTCATTCATTATTGTTGTAGTTGTAGAGAAATGAATCAAAGGCAAACAAGGATTGATATAAGTTTGACAGTAGCCCCTGACTTAACTTCAATTTATATATAATTATATATGTAGACCGCTGTTTATCTTTCAAAGAATTCTTACCATAACGGTATTTTCATTTTTGAAAACTGCCTGTTTGATTCATAACACACAGTCTTCAAGCACAAATATGACTCGCACTTACGTGAGCACCCGAAGTAACAACCTGAGCCTGCCAATCCCAAAAACAACTCTAATAAAAAATTCAATTATATATGAAAGCAGGAAATTATTTAACCGCCTGCCAGAATATTTAAAAGTATCAAAAAATCCTAAACACTTTAGAAAGGCAGTAAAAGACTTCCTCACGCCAAAAGCATACTTTGACCTGCAGTAATACTAAAATGAAAATTTCGGACAACAATAACCAAGTTCTACTGTGTTACTATTTTATTGGTTCTTAGTAGGTTGTGTAGTGATAACCCGTATGTTTTGTAATGTAATTCATTGTTTACCTTTTTCATCCTAACTTCACTTCATTGTAACATTATTCTATAATATTTGTTTCTACATATTAACTATATTTTTACACTTTACATTATATACTCACACATTATACCTATTTGAATCTAACTTTTATATATATATATATATATATATATATATATATATATATATATATATATATATATTATATATATATATATATATATATATTTATATATATATATATATATTATATATATGAAACTATGATCTTACCAAAGTTATTTATTACTCTCATTGCTTTGTCAATAAAGACTATTTCTTGGACAATTAAGCACAGTTTTGATTGATTTATTGTTTGATAATGGTGGTACTGAATGTTCGTCCCACAATATGTTGTAGAGTTTCGACTTTCGGCTGTCGTGGGAAACAAACGTCGACCACGTGGTCAGGAAGTCAGGTTGATGTGAGTAATTGTACAGCTTCCCACGTGCATCGCAAAGTTATTCTATTGTTGTGAAAGTTTTGGGCTTTCATGGTATCATTCCGAGTGAGACAATCCCGTCTGCCTACGGAAGGGGGGCCAAAGGTGTGGCTATATCCCCCGATTCCTCGCATACTATCTTGTAATAGATAGAGCCATGAAAAACAAGCAATCAAGAAATATACTGTATATTATCGATCATTGGATGAATAATAAACGAGTTTTGGGTAGAAAGCCCGGGAATGCTAGAGAAGTTGTGATATGAATAATTATATTAAATAGGTAATGCGTGGAAGTTTTCCAAGAAACTATTCGATCAGGTTGTGGTGAGGCTCGAGGATAATAAATTTATTAGAGTTGAGAAAACGAATGATTACTTCGGAATATTGCACGAAATTCAGGAAGTGAATACAAACGGACAGTGAATAATCGATATATCGAATAATGGGAGTTGGAAGAGTATATGAAGTTATTTTTTATGAAAAATATGTTTATAAATGTTGGATATTTTACACTTCCAAATATTTAAATATTCATGATTTCTGTAATCTTCTGATATAACATTATTCGTACTTTTTCAACCATGAGATTAATTTATTTGTCAAGCGAGTTCCTTCATTTCGTAATAAAATAGGTTTCTAACAATTTTTGTGCAGCGACTTTATAATTGAAATATAATGAAGCCCACTTCGAAGGAAAGAGATCAGTTGTTGGCAGAACTCCATGAGAAGTTCCATTACTTTTCACTTGTTGCACTCAAGATGGGTTCAGGCACTTTAATAGGTAAGGCCGCCGTTATCTCAAAACGTAGAAGTTTTCATCAAAGCTTCTTGGGTTTATAAGAACCTTGACGTGGCTACCATATTTTCAATATAGTCATTACAATCAATTATATTATATATATATATATATATATATATATATATATATATATATATTTAAATATATATATAAATATATATATATATATATATATATTATATATAATAAGTATTCGTGGCTGGCGGTAATATAGAAGTAGATTTCTTGTGGGGATGCAGTCAGATTAAAGGGCTTTATTTCAAGTAAACTCTTTGAAATTCGTCAAGCTTTCGGCTATGTTTATTGCCTTCCTCAGGACGACTGAAATTATAATGAATAACAATATGAAATTGTATAGTATTAAGGCACTTATTAACATGAGAATAAATAGAATTATTACATATGAGGAACATGAAATATTTTTCGTATGACAGTGACAATTGTATAATATTATAAATCAAGTTGGAAAATTTTGAATACTGAGTGATATATCATTATTTTTGTTCAATTCCAGTAAATATGTATAAATTTGACTGAGATTGTTCAAATCAGTTCTTTCATCCATTGTTTGACTATTTGAATTGATATGAACCATTTCCAAGAATATTCTTTTGGTTACATTATTCTCAGCATCTAAAATGTGTGTATTATTATAGTCCATTCGATGGTCTTGCTGATTAACATGTTCCGAAAGTGCGCATGAATTAACGTTTCGTTTACAGTCACTCCTATGGGATTTAATTCGACCATTGAGACTTCTGGAGGTTTGGCCAATATATTTTTTGGAACAATCCTTACAAGGGATTTCATATACAACATTTGACTTTCGGTTATTTTTTATAAGACTTTTCACTTCAGTGTGTAATTTTGAAATAGTTTTTATATTTTTTTTAGCAATTTTGAAGTTTTCATTCTTCAATACATTGATTAATTTAGGAGTAAGTTCATGGATATGTGGAAGTGATCTAAAAAGAGGAGGTTCTATTTCATTTATTATGGGAGTTATCTGGGATCTTTGGAAGACCCATGAATTAGTTTCATTGAAAAGTAATTTATTAATTAGGTGTTTGGGATATGAATTTTCTGATAACATCCTTTGTAGTTCGATTAAAGATGCTTGTTGTAAACTAGGATGAGTGATTTTGAAGATTCTATTTTTCATAGATATCACTAAATTTCTTTTCATTTTTTGTGGGTGATACGAATTATAATTTATGAATCTATTACTACATAATGGTTTCCTGTACCATTTAGTGATAATTGTATTTTGTTGGGTTTCAGTTTCATATCTAAAAATGGTACACACTTTTGTGTTTCTTCTTCTATAGTGAATTGAATATTCTTGTCATGAGAATTGAAAATTGACAGAATTTCAACAGTACTTCCAGATGGTATTGATAGAATCAAATCATCAACAAAACGTTTTATAAATGGTATGTTGAATTTTACTCGTGAAACACAATTCTCTAGTAAGTCATCCATCACATAATTTGCCAAAGTAGGAGATATATTTGATCCCATAGGTGTTCCAAAGATTTGTTTATAAAATTTGTCATCGAATACAAAATGAGTAGAATCGAAAATAAAGTCCAAAATTTTCATAAAAGAAGATTCATCCAGAGTGCAGAACTTTTCAATGTGTGCCCATTTTTTAGTGATGCATTTCTTAACCAATGTGAAGGGTAAATTGGCAAAGAGAGAAATAACATCAAGACTTATAATGACGTAGTTTTGTGGAATTTGAAAATTATTAATGAACTCACTGAATGTGAAAGAATCTTTCACATAATAAGGATTTTCTGTTTCATAAGCATTCGTTAGTATATTAGTCAAAAATCCAGAAAGTTTGTTTGTCGGACTATCGATGGAAGATACTATTGGTCTCATCGATAGTGTTGGTTTGTGTATTTTTGGAAGTGTGTAAAAACGAGGAGCCACCGAATTATAAATCATAAGAGATTTAGCTTTGGAGACATCAATTTCATTACAGAGGATGTTATTAGAAAATTCATATCCCAAACACCTAATTAATGAATTACTTTTCAATGAAACTAATTCATTGGTCTTCCAAAGATCCCAGATAACTCCCATAATAAATGAAATAGAACCTCCTCTTTTTAGATCACTTTCACATATCCATGAACTTACTCCTAAATTCAATCAATGTATTGAGGAATGAAAACTTCAAAATTGCTAAAAAAAATATAAAAACTATTTCAAAATTACACACTAGAGTGAAAAGTCCCATAAAAAATAACCAAAAGTCAAATGTTGTATATGAAAGCCCTTGTAAGGATTGTTCCAAAAAATATATTGGCCAAACCTCCAGAAGTCTCAATAGTCGAATTATATCCCATAGGAGTGACTGTAAACGAAACGTTAATTCATGCGCACTTTCGGAACATGTAAATCAGCAAGACCATCGAATGGACTATAATAATACACACATTTCAGATGCTGAGAATAATGTAACCAAAAGAATTTTCTTGGAAATGGTTCATATCAATTCAAATAGTCAAACAATGAATAAAAGAACTGATTTGAACAATCTTAGTCAAATTTATACATATTTACTGAAATTGAACAAAAATAATGATATATCACTCAGTATTCAAAATTTTCCAACTTTTATAATATTATACAATTGTCACTGTCATACGAAAAATATTTTATGTTCCTCATATGTAATAATTTTATTTATTCTCATGTTAATAAGTGCCTTAATACTATACAATTTCATATTGTCATTCATTATAATTTCAGTCGTCCTGAGGAGTAGCAATAAACATAGCCGAAAGCTTGACGAATTTCAAAGAGTTTACTTGAAATAAAGCTCTTTAACCTGACTGCATCCCCACAAGAAATCTACTTCTATATGTATATATATATAAATATATATATATATATATATATATAATTTGTTGCAAGTTTGTATGAATAACACCAACCTAAATTCCTTTTTCAGTAGTAAATGTGTAGAATGTAAGGATACAATAGGGAACGTTTTGTGAATTACAGTCAAATGTAAAAAAGAAAAAATATTTAATTCGAACTTGTCCCAATCGCAATCTTAAACCTAGCAAAAACTATAATCAAGATTCAAGAATTATCCCAATATGTTGGTTTCTCGGATTGAGGGTCAGAGTCAGTCAATTCATATATTCATTCACGACAGGGTTTCTGTCATTCGGGTCAAATAATAAAATAATTAGACACATGGAGATTGATATGTGAGATATACAGGGTGTTAATGAATAAGTGCGACAAACTTCAGGGGTTGATTCTGCATGAAAAAATAATGATAGTGTGCTTCATGACTTTTGTCCGCAAATGCTTCGTTTTCCGAATTACGGGGTGTTGAAGTTCTTCTTAAAAACTGACTATTTATTTATTTCTCTGAAACCGGTCGAGATATGCAAATGAAATTTGGTGAGTTTCAGGGAGTAGTCACTGCGCATTTTTTGACATGCAATTAAAAAAAAAAATATGTTCATCATTGGCGCGCATACGAGTAATGATCTCAAATTTTTTTAAGAAAAAAATGATACGCCACTGAGATATTTCAAATAAAAAATCATTTTTGAATTCTTCGTTCAATTTTTGACAAAAAATCTCTCCTGCCTTTTTTTCGTACTGGGCGACGTTTTTATCCAAAAAATTAAACATCTTAACGCGTATTTATCATTACTTTGATACATCTAGTAGCGATGCTAGAAGTACGAACTGAGCAACTAGAAGAAGCAGTTATCGAGTTAATTGCGGAGTCACCTGAAACAAGTAATCGAAAAAGTGCCAACATACTGAATGTAGGCAACTTCACTGTATTTAAAATTCCTTAAAAAACATCAATTGTATCCGTTTCATTTTCAATTTGTGCAAGCTCTACTACCTAGAGACTTTTTTCCGCGCCTAGTTTTTTGTCATTGGATTCTTCATCAAATCGCTCAAATTCCTAATTTTTCAAATGGCGTTTTGTTTACTGACGAGGCTAATTTTGGACAACAGTGTATACGAAATTTCCATAACAATCACCTCTGGGCTGAGAAGAATCCACATGGAATCTTTGAAGCTCATTTTCAGCATCAATTTTCAGTAAATGTATGGCCTGATTATTCAATCTGTCCATATTTCCTCCCACAATGACAAACAGACAAATCAAAATCAATCAAATCAAAATATATTTTATTGTCAAGAGATGGAATATCGTGGACAAAACAATAATAAATAAGTTAAGAAACAACACAGAAAAGTCAGGAGAATCAATACAGGAATATCAAAAAAGCATTGTATGTTGAAAAAGAAAGATAAAACACAAATAAATATAAATATATACACACAAATAATATATACATCCCAAGTGAACTGATAGTAAAAAGTTAACTAACATTAAAGGAGTAAATGAATAAAATATATAAATTAATAAGATAGTTTGAACCCATAGTCGTTACACTGTTTTGTAATTCGTAGTGACTATTAGCGGTGGACATATACAATGGTTGGAGAAGAAATGATTTCATAACAGTATGCCATCCATATCTTCATCAAAGTATTCTTGAACACTATAAAATACCTGGTGAATGAGAACTTGCTTTACCGACTTTCTGAACTGATCAATTGATTGGATATCTCCAAAATTAGTCGTAAGATGATTATATATTTCAGCTGCATTATAGATCAGCGAGTTTTTAATCAAATTTGATGATGGAATGGGCAGCCTTAACTTGTCAATTTGGCGGTTGGATTCAACAACAACATCGTAGGATGATTTTTTCTTATATACCAGGCACACAGTTTCTAGTATGTATAAAGAGGAGAGTGTTAGTAATTTTTGCTCCTTGAACAAGGGTTCACAAGACACTCTAGGCCCAACTTTGCACATATATCTAATGGCGCGATTTTGAGGAATGAATACTGTATTGAAGTGCTGTTGGTTGCAGGTGCCCCAGAATGATATGCCATACCTTAGATGCGATTCAACTACAGCGTGGTACACAATTTTGGCGGTTACAATACCTGATTCATTCGACACCAATCGTGAAGCCTAACATTCCGCAGCTAGTTTTTTGTTCAGTAATTTGATATGATTTGAATTCATTGTTTTTTTTATTTGATATAATATTATCACCCAACGGAATGTCTGATAATTTGCAATTAAATGATATGAGATTGGTTTGGTCTGTATTGAGGGATAACAGATTGGAGTTGCACCACTCTCTCCCACTGGCAATATATTGAGCTATTTCGTTGAGAAGATTTGTTTCATCGATATCATGCCACATGATGCTTGTATCATCCGCAAAGATTGTGAACATTCCATTAGATTTTATATAAGCCAGGTCGTTGAAATATAACAAAAACAGTACTGGCCCTAGTACCGAACCTTGGGGCACACCGTGTCTGACAAAGCCAAAGTCTGATAGTGTGTCAGTTCTGACAACTTGGGTTCGTTGACTTAGATATGATTGGATCCAGTTGAGACTTTGATTTCTGATACCATAGTGCTGGAGTTTGCGCAGCAGTATTTCGTGGTTCACACAATAGAAAGCTTTCGATAAGTCACAGAAAACTGCTGCACACACCTTCTTCAAGTTCAACTCAGAGTAAAGTCTTTTCAGCAGATGGAAGATGGCATCCCCTGTACTCTTTTTGTACTGAAAGCCAAATTGATGAGGGTTTAAGATTTTGTGGTCGGATATAAAATTCATCAACCTAATTTTAACCAACTTCTCTATGATTTCACCAACGGTTAGAATGAGCGAGATGGGTCGAAAGTTTGATGAATCTGTGAGGTCACTTCCCCCCTGTGAAGAGGGATCACAACATTTGTTTTCAGGAATTGCGGGTAGGTTCCTCTGGCAAACGAGTCATTAATGAGTTGGACTAGTAACTCCAGAGCAAAAATTGGCATATTCTCAATAATTCTTATCGAAATGTTATCGATGCCACAAGAAGTTTCATTTTTGATATGTTTCATTGTATCTTTCAGATCTATTGAATTAGTCTCATATAAAACAAATGTTTCAGAAATATTTATGTTGCTCATAAACGATAATGAATCTGGTGCTTTATCTAAATTTTTTGATAGTTAGTCAGCTATGGAGCGATAGAATTCATTCAGAGTGTTGCCATCCAAAGTGATATTCTTTGCCAGAGTGGAATTTTTGCCGCAAAACTCATTTACTATACGCCATGTCTCTCTGATGGTATCCTTACTTTCGCAGATTCTGTTATGGTAGTGACAACTTTTTGCTGATTTCACTCCTTTTCTGTAAATACTTCAAAATTTATTGTATTTGAATACATTCTAAATCGATAGAGTGGACTGTACTCAATCAATCTCTGGTTTTTGGATGTGACTTTATTATCGTAAAATCTCATAAATTCAAATATGCCACAAAAGTCAATTCTCTTCTGTCATGTCATGCTCTCCGCCTTCTCTCCATAAACGAATATATATATATATATATATATATATATATATATATATATATATATATATTGCAATGTAATGATGATTTGCAAATAAATATAAATTGTTTTTATATAATGAAAATTGCTAATAGTTTTTATGCTTTTCTCTGTGAGCCAAATTGATATTATATAGATAGATATTTTCGCCCTGTATATGTATTGTATGCTGTGATAATAATTGCTTGCGAACGTCAATGATCTCTCGTCACGCTGCTGCCAATTGTTATCATTTTTCTTACCACAGCTAGCACAGTTGGTACACCTCTTATCTCAGATAGCCGGTTCAAGCAATTTAGCCACTACTTGATATGTCAAAACTCAATTTATTCAATGGTCACAGGTATGATTGTTGATCATTGTAGAAAACAAACAACAAAGTATCAAAAAGCAATTATTTCCTTCATTCAGGAAGACTTAATTTTACCTGGTCTACGAGAAATAACTTATACTAATGTGAATCTACAAATATTCACGGATAATCATAAGAATCAAATCATGGATGGATAGACAGAACCTCACTTTTTCCTTGAGAGTGAATTTTTCGGTTATAGTTCAAAATGAAGTGAAATAAAGTTCTTCAGATGTGAAATACGTTATTTGTGAAATTGTTCAGGACCGGATGTGCACTATTGAAGTTTTTATACCTGCTGGAACTGTCGGTGTTCAAGATATACCCTGAAACTGGATACCTTCTCTCTCCAATCGCTATCAAGGAACTCCTTGTTCAGGACCGGATGTGCACTATTAAAGTTTTTATACCTGCTGGAACTGTCGGTGTTCAAGATATACCCTGAAACTGGATACCTTCTCTCTCCAATCGCTATCAAGGAACTCCAATACCATTAATCAGGAACCATACATATGCAGAAATCAGCTTTGGACACTTGGATATGTTGTATAATTGAGGAAATATTGGTTTTTCTCTTCTAATGTTGGAATTATTTCATTTTTCTTTCTCCAAAAATGATGCGTGGCATTTCTTTCTGAATTTTTTTCGATCTCCTTTTTGTCTTTGTTTGTTGTCACCTAGATACGAATTTTGCTTCCTCTTTTTTCATTTGAATTTTTGAATTCGCGCACAAAATTGTCACATTTCACGGTTTGGGTTCATCTTATATAATTTATATATACAACTATTTTTCCATTCTTATTACTATTTACAAATTTCAATAATAATTGCTTATGACACCACCCCGTGGTTATTTTCTCACAATTTCCAATTCTTCATATGACCATCTATTCCCTGATTGGCTATTGTCATCAAGAAGTTTGCTGTTCAACCATTGGCTACTTTTAGTTATCTACAATTTCATATACTGTATGTTTCGAATTTACAAATGTGTTGATCACTTTTTATTCATGAAAATTTTGTGAATCTAGACTTTTTGTTGTCTTTTTACCAATTATGGGTTATGATCATTATGACAGTGTATGAAATTGATTGTGTTATAGTTATTTGACATTTTTATCTATCCGTATTATACATAGGCTTACAAATAAATAGAACTTCCAAAATTTTTTTTTTTTTTTTTTTTTAAAATAATTGGAAATAACATAAATAACAGAAATATATATATATATATATATATATATATATATTACATGCTCCCACCTTGAACGGTTGCATGCAATTGTTCAACATCAACACTGATGAATATAAAACATGATTCACTTGATCTGGTAGTGGACAGAGTCTGGAAACTGCTCGCTTAAGGATTCCGCTGTGTGTTTTTATTGTTACAACTCGAATAACGCCCTCATCTGCTGGGTATACTTCGATAATTCTGCCAAGAAGCCATTTTCTCGGCGGTAAGTTATCCTGTTTTACCAGAACAAGTGTGCCCTTGGTAACTGATTTGGAAGTCTGAGCTCATTTATTCTTCTGTTGTGAATGGGATCAGTAATCGCGTGACCATCGACGCCAAAAATTCTGTTGAATTTGCTGCATTCATTGGTATCTAGACAGTTTGCTTGTTATAATGTCCGGTATATTTGGATCAGGTGCTGTCACTAATGGCCTTCCTATCAAAAAGTGAGCTGGACAAAGGGGTTGGATATCATTTGGATCAGAGGAAAGTGGATACAATGGACGAGAGTTTAAAGTAGCTCCTACCTGCACTAATATGGTATTGAACTCTTCATGAGTTCATTTTGTCTCCCCAATGACCCTCGAAAGATGGTGTTTTGCACATTTCACCCCTGATTCCCATAGGCTCCCAAAATGGGGTGAATTGGGAGGTATAAAATGCCAAACGATGCTTTCATTGGCACACGATTGCTCTATTTCATTACTTGATCTTGAAAAGAATTCACTTAATAATTTCAGTTCCTTTGCAGCTCCTACAAAATTCGTACCGTTATCGGAATATGGCTGGATTTACCACGCCTTGGAGTGAAACGCCGCAACGCAGCGATAAAATTGTCAGTTGTTAGATCTGTTACTAGTTCAAGATGAACTGCTCCACTAGAAAAACAAATGAGAAGGCACACATATCCTTTCACTGCCTTACTTCCACGCCCCTTTCTATCCTTTAATAAAAAAGGACCTACATAGTTCATCCAGGATGCAAAAAAAGGAGTTGAGCACGTAACTCTTTCTTTTGGTAGCTGTGCCATGATTGGATCGACATGTTTAGGTCGAAATTCAAAACATCTGAGACAATTGTGAGATCTTTTTTGCAACACTCATCTCGGAAGTATACCAATAATTTTGTCGTACAGTTGCTAGCAGTAATTGGGGACCAGTGATACGCCCGGACTACGGGGTGTTATGACTCAACACACCACACCTGTAATACCAGATATTATTCGTTAGATTGGAAAAAACAGTATTAAAAGCATCGACTACCTGAAGGTGGTCGAACCGAAACTGATCTATGGAGCGGTCGACATGGACCAATTTCCTTTCTTTCAATACCGGAACCTGGGTTGTTTATCCAGGAAGTACGTACCTTTCGGAAGGATTCCAAAAAAACAATAATTAAACTTGAAATAATAAAAATACACCCATAAAATGTTAGACTGTACATATATATTTAACAACAAACTGACACACTTATTTCCTTCGTTCCATAGACGGATAATATGAAACAATATCCATACAACAAAAGAGTGTAGCTTATTGGTAGGTACTTTAACAGTTGGCTACAAAATCTAAATACTTTTACTAAAAAAAACAATCTTGAAATCAAGTGCCACAAACGGCTAGAAATAATTCTCTTTTGAGATCTTTGTAAACTTGAAACTATGGAAATACTTTCACAGACACATGCACATTACAAAAGGTTGGGTTTGCCATACACACAAATACAGAAAATAAAACATTTGACTCACCCTGTTCCACACTTATTCACTGGAGTAGGTTTTTAAACGACAATTAGTTTTTATTTTATCAATATTTCGATTAATTCCGCGTCAATTGGTTATTTTATTCTATTCGCCCGGTATATTAGTATAGCGCGATATGGCTATGGTGTTTCTAAGAGATCGTGAACTATCGAATTGCGGTTTTCTCTTGACTTATCTCGATTCGAGAAGCGGTGACAAAAATAGGTAATTTGTGGAAAACTCTACTGTTCACTCGTGATTTCACTTGGAGCTTCAATACTTGATTTGAATTTGCTGAGTTCAATGTTTTCTGACGTTCACTACATTGATCGGAAACTCTCATCATTATTGTACCAAACTGTGATTCGATGGACTTCTGAACCTCACTTTTGAGAGAAACATATTACCGTGTAACAACTATGATATGACTGGCTTGGCTACTGAACACCAAATGGATGTTTTGATATGATAACTCGCGCTTTTATAAGATCTTCAGACCGCGGTATTAGGTGGGTGAATGAGATAAATCGTTGTTTTGTTGTCGTTTAATTGTTTTGCTTGTCAAAACAAATCATGGTCGTAAAAGTAATGGTTTTGTTTTCCTCATTGTACGCATTGATAAATACAATGAAATTTTAATGAGTAATTTTCGATGGCTGTCAATTATCTCTGGATTTATGGCGTATGTCCGTTGTTACGATTCAATAATATCGCGACTCAATGTCAACAATTTCAGGAGTTATGATTGTGTTTACCAAGTATATCGATCTGTGGACGTTAATAGCCATATAAATTAACTGTTTTATTAGGACATTTTTTAATTTCCCTTCCCATCTTAGAAGTAATGGTTTTGTTTACCTCGTAATTTTGATAAATTATGGGGGTCGGCGGATGTACGAGTTATCTTACTTTTCTTTAATTATTTTCGGATAACTACTTATTTTTAACTGGAATGTGCTTATCAGCGTTTTCAGTCAATCATGTGAAACCTATTGAACTATTCTGTCTATCACGATCTCGTTTGAGAATATTATGCTGTTTTGTAGGAAAGAAAGTTTTTCTGTTATTACAGGGCGTGACACCAGGATGGAGTAACCGCTTATGTTTATCCTCGAAAATTAATTTAGTCAATATATGATCTTTGGCTAGAAGAATGGGATGTTTCCCATCGAAGTTGAGCGAAGAATGCCTCAAACGACCTCCCACCCTCAAAAGTCCTTCCGAATCCAAAAAAGGAGAAAGTAATAATCTATGTTTTGAATTTAAATTTGTATCATCCTTTAAAAGACCTATTTCTTCCATTAGGGATTTATTTTGGGCAATTCGAACCAGTTTATTCAAACTGTTTGCCAATTCTTCAACAGTTAATACCCCTGATAATCGCTTATCATTTGAAAGTTGGCAATTAGAAATGAAACGTAAACAATAAGCTAAAGTATTTTCTTAAACAAGAAAATCTATTGAATGGAAATTGTTTTTGTGAACAAGTCGAAACGAATGCTTGCCTTACAATCATTTATTTGCTCAAATGGTTTGTGAAGTGATGAAAGCGGCCACTTCGACCTGTCTAGGGACAATCAATTTGGACCATGCCACCATAATTGATTAGAAATCAATTTTTTTTTGAAAAACTCTCCGGGAAGCTGAATCCGCATTGTTATCTTTTGTGTTAATATAATACCACATACCAGACTGTGTTAAGGATTGAATTTCTGACAGTCTATTTTGAACAAATGCTACCAGAAGTGATGGTTGGGTTTGAATCCAACATAGCGCTACTTGTGAATCAGACCACAAAAAATATGGCATATCGATAGTCAGAGAATCTCTGACTTTTTTTAGAAGACGAGCCAATAATTAAGCCCTGCATAATTCTAACTTCGGTGTTGTTAACTTTGATTCCAATGGAGCAACCTTTGTTTTCGCGCATAAAAGTTGTACATGAATATTGCCGTGCTGGTCAGTACTCCTTGAATATATACATGCTGCGTATGATGTTTGTGAAGTATCACAAAAACCGTGAGCTTCAATATGAACGAAGTTAGGACAAATAGCATGTCGTTCAATTTGCACCTCATTGAGAAATGATAACTCTTTTCTGAAATGTTTCCAATATTTCTCTGAATCTGAAGGTATGATATCATCCCATCCTGTCTTTGATAACCAGAGTTCTTGTATTATGATTTCAGCAACGATCACACAAGGATCCAAACAACCTAGAGGATCGAATATTTTTGCAACTTCTGATAAAATGGAACGTTTTGTTGTATTTGAAGTTGGAGGATCACTAATATGACATGTTAACATATCTGTTTTGCTATACCATCTTATCCTTAATGTTTTCGATTGTTCATTATCCCCGAGTATAATGACACTCAAGGGCTCACTATTATCTTGCTCAGAACTGAATCCAGTGAGAAGATCATCCACATAAAAATCTCTCAATACTATAATTGAAGCCTCTGGAAAAGTTTCAGCACAATCAAACGCCAGTTGTCTCAAACATCCCATCGAGAGAAAAGGAGCTGACTTGGTACCATATGTTACGGTATTGAGCTGGTAAATAGAAAACTTTTCCTGGGGTTGCTTACGCCACACAATTTGTTGAAGATGTCGATCTTCAGGGTGAATCATAATCTGTCGAAACATCTTAGCAACATCCGAAGACACTACAAAGCTGTGTTGACGGAATCTCAATAAAATTGATATGATCTCGTTTTGAACAGGACGCCCTGTGAATTGAAGGTCATTCAAAGACCAACCAGAATCTGAAATACTTGATCCATCAAATACCACCCGTAGTTTTGTGGTCGAGCTGTCAGCTGTAATCACTCCATGATGCGGCAGAAAATACGAAATTTTTGTTTGATCTGGTGATTTCAATAATGACATATGCCCCAGATCAATATATTCATGAATGAAATCATGATATCGATCTTTCAATTCTTGATTTGCTTCTAACCTTTGTTCTAAGCTAAAAAATCTCTTGATCTCCATTTCCATTGAATCGCCAAGATTGCTGCTTGGAAAATTTAAAGGAATTCTCACTTATAATACCACAAGAGCTTCAAAATTATCGGGTATTTCCCGATAGGTTCGTTGCAAACAAATTAAGGAGTCAAGTTTTTCAGGTTAAAAAATCACGAGCGCGAAGCGCGAGTGATTTTTCCTGAAAAACTTGACGACTTATTTGTTTGCAGGAACTTGAGGAAATGCCAGATAATTTGAAGCTCGTATGGTATTCGAGGTTTATTTTCCGTCCCAAAAAGTAGTAAATTGGTTCCAAACTGTTTTTTTTGCCTTCTCCGTATTAATGTGAACATTTCCTTTGACTTTTTAATCGATGGTGTACAGAGAACAAACTCCAAATCGACTCATTTTCATGCAAAATCTCCAATTGTCACAATTGAATTCAACCTGTCAGTTTGAAGTGTGGTTAATTTGACTGGATCATGTTTTGTTTTTTATATATAGCAACTACCAGAGAAAATTTTCAAAAAATTATCAGTATAATACCATGTAGGTTGTACCACGTGACGTCGAATGGTGCAATTCTATTGGTCGATATTTGGGTCGGAAAAATAATCATTAGAAATCTACCATCAATCGCCCTTGTGAAATTATTTATAAAATGTTTTTCACACAATTCATCATCAGATGATAGTGCCTGGAAACTGTCTGGCTTAACTTCCTCAATCTCCCAAAACTTGTCTAATAGTATGTTAAGATCGGAAAATCGAGACAGATTGCAACTCACCCCCGAATTGGGTTCAGTTATTGCGCCTGAAATTATCCAACCAAAATATGTATTTTGTATGTTGACCTAAACTGACCTTTTCTTGAAGTAAAATATTCCGAAATGATCCAGCGCCAATCAACAAATAATTTTTTTCCGGTTCATTAAAGTGCGGATCCGCTAAATAGAGATCTGATGGGATATTCCATGAACTTATGTCGATTTTCGAAGAAGTCAATTGATCCGTAATAGTCGGAAGTACAAGTCAAGAAACTGAGGTTTCAAAATTGTTGTAGGACGATTTAATAATAATCTCCCCTTTCTTATTCAATGTGGAAGAGAGGTTATTAATACCTGCAATGGAAATATTACTGTCATTCAGTTTGAGGTTGAGACTGGGACAGAAAATGGGATTGTGAACCGCAATCTAGAATGGCCTCAGCCTTGTGAAAATGTCCTGTTGAATCAGCAACTAAAATAATAGCTGTTGATAGCAGCACTGAGCTTTTGGATAATTCACTGGTTAAACTCACTTCTGATGAAGAGAGATTGTCGATGTGCAACAATGAACTATGTTTGTTATTACATAACCTGCACTTTCCGGATCTACAATCTTCAGCTTTATGACCAGTACATAAACAGTTACTGCACAATTTAAGATCCTTCACCTTTTGTTTTCTTTCGGTTACCGATAGTTTGAGGAACTGGGCACATTTGTAAATGAGATGACCTTGTATGCAAAAATTGCACTTGGGATTTGCTGCTAGTAAGGAAGTTGGTCTGAAACCACGAATAATTTCTTTTTGATCTTTCGTTTGTTTATTATGGTTGATTCCAATTGTTTCTAGAAAATCCGCCTTATTTTTCGAAAATATTTCCAAATCTTCCAATGTAGAAAAACCTTTATCAGTTTTTTGTTTTTCCCAATCACGTGCAGTAGCTTCATCTAACTTGGAAGTTATTATGAAAATAATCAAAGTATCCCATTGACAAACTGGTTGTTTTGAAGATTCCAAGGCCCTTGAATGTTTTGAAATCGTATCAATTATGATTCTCAAACCAGCTGATGATTTGATGATTCTTTGTTGAGGGTTTCAAAATCAAAAATAGCTTTTATATGATTGTTAACTAGCAATCGACTATTGTTGAATCTATTGCAAATCAAGTCCCAAGCAATATCGTAATTGCTTGCAGAGAACTCTTAGGCTTGAGTGCATCACCCTCAAGAGATGCTCTTAAATAATGATATTTTTGTATTTTATTGATAGAAACACTAGCGTGAATGAGAGATTCATATGTTTCCTTGAATTCAAGACAATTGTCGAATTTCCTATCAAATTTTACCAAATTTATATCAGGTAATTTGACATTTTCTAAATGAATATTCGACGGTGAGGTGTGAAAAGGAACTGCAGGAATCGATGATAAATCAGGCATTTTACCAAAATTTTTCAATATGATCTTAGCTTCCGCCAAAATTGAAGCTTGTGTGAATGAAAACTCCTCACGTTCTTTAAATTGATTCTCAACATCATCATAAGAACAAGAAACCTCTATATCTAATTGAATAGCTTCAAATTCTGCGAATAAGCCTTGAAATTTTTCGAACCGATCTTGAAATTGACAAATAGTTCTCTCATCAATTTGTTTTTTCGCTTGGAGATCATCTTGCAGAGCATTCATGAATTTAACAAACGTCGTCTGCCTTTGCTTTACAGAACCTCGTTTTCTTTGCAGAACTGAAAGTTCCGCCATTCTGAGCGAATTCAAATCAAGGACGTATATGATTCACCAATGAACTTACCACGTTATTAATGAATTAATTTGAAATTGTGCACTCCAGAGAGTATGCGATGATAAATCTAATAACAAACTCACTGCTCTTGCACCTTATTGATAATTCTCGAAACTTGCTGTCTTGTGGACTCCCTTGTAACAGCTTGTCGACGGAATGTGATTCTTCAATTCGATATTGTTGTTCACATCCAAGATCCGGTGAGATGGACCATGAATAAATTCTTGATCGATAGAGTGGACTGTACTCAATCAATCTCTGGTTTTTGGATGTGATTTTATTATCGTAAAATCTTATAAATTCAAATATGTCACAAAAGTCAATCCTCTCCTGTCATGTCATGCTCTCCGCCTCATCGCCTCCTCTCCATAAACGAATATTCCAGAGAGGTATTCAACAGTAGTGTTGGTGAAAATGAGCACTATTGGTGAATTTTAATTTACATATATATATATATATATATATATATATATATATATATATATATACTATTTATTTTATTTTATGCAGGCTTCTCAGATTCTTGGTAGAAGTACGAATGCCTATAGTTATCCAAACCTTTTTAATTTTGTTTCAATTTTTCATTTTCTGCTCAGAAAATGATGATTCAAAACAATGTCTAAGGCAATTGTGATAAGAAAGAAAGGGATCTCCAGAGTAAAACACAGAATCCCAGTCCATATTTTGTTGAGTCTGGAGATATACAGGGTATTATTTATTTAAAAACCAAACACATTGAACCCCAGATGTTAAGCATGGGGAGAGTTGAGGAAGTGAATACCCCACATCGGACCAACCAAATGGTAAGCCCGACCATATACAGGGTGTTATGGATTGACAAAACACACCTGCAACACCAAACTTGTTGTTAGATTGAGAAAACAAGCATCAAGAGCATCGACTGTCTGAGGATGGTCGAACCGAAATTATTTCACTGAAGCAGCCTACAGGAAATATCTCTTTCTCTCTCAACTTGGGCGTTGAGTTGTTCATTCAGGATGTACGTACAGTTTTCAGAAAGATTCAAAAATAATAATGCACTCATAAAAATATTAAGAATGTACATATATATTTTATGAAAGTTAACAAAGTATTTCATCCGTCCTACATACGGATAATATGATACGATATTCCAAGAATAGAGTGTAGTTCACTTGGAGTTATTTTCTTATCAGTCTATAAATTAAATAGATTGACTAAAAACAATAGTGACATCAATTGTCAAAAACGACTGGAAATAATTATCTCTTGAAAACTTGGGGAACATAAGATTATGTAAATACATTTGAAGACACATTCACATTATGAAGGATTCAATTTGCCCAAACATAAATACAGAAAACATATACGAACTTACGCTAAATCAGCAGAGTCAACACTTATTCACTTGAGATGGCTTCTAAACGACAATTAGTTTAATGGTATTATTATTTTGAATAATCCCACTGAAATTGTTTATTTCATTTATACTTCGCACTGTAGATAAGCAATGTATGGATACGGTTTTCTATGAGGTCATGACCTTTCGATTTGAGGTTTTTCGTTGACTCATCTTGTTCTTGAAGCGTTGTTAAATAATGGGTAATACTGTTTACTTGTGAATTCACTTTGGGCGGTCATTTCTCGGTTTACTTCGATTGTTCTCAATGCCTTCTCGAGTTGACTGCAAAACGATTATATTTGTACACTCCTCATCTTCATTTCACTATATTGTTATTGAATGAACCTAACCTCATTTTGAGAGGGACATATTACCAGAGCAACTTCTATATAATGACTGACTTTCTTCAACTGAATGACTCATCACTTGAATTTTCACTTTTTTATTAATCTATCATGACCGTCGGAATAACATTGTTATATAGACTTTTCTCTATTGTACTATGAACTGATTGAACATGTTACTGTATTGACTTCTGTTCTCAGAATAACCCTTTCCTTGCGATTGAGTTGCGTTTTTATATCAATCTGCCCGTCCGCGGTAGTGGATGTTTTTAGGTAGCGCGGAGGGGGCCAACTGTTCATCACCGTGGGTAATTTTTTGTCACTTGTCATAATAAATCAGCGGCTTGATAATTAATGGCTTGAAATTGTCACCGCAAATGAATAAAGACGAAGGATTCATCTCTTTCGCGGGTGAGTTACATTAATGGGCTGTCTTGACATATGAGTTATAGCGTGTTCCTTTACTCGTGAAATTTCTAAGATATGACTATCAGCGGAAGTAATGAGCCATTTATGACCTATTTGTAAAAAGGGTGATTTTTTTCTTGTGCTTTCGTCTGTCTGGCGGGCGACAAAATATTCATAACGGGCCTTGTTTTCTGGCTATGAAGTTCATATTGAGTAATATCGTGTTGTTTCTTATGAATGAAAGTTTCTCTGTAATTATGGGGCATGACAATTTGAACATATATTATAAAAATTTTAATAATTCAATTAACTGAATAACCTTCCAAATTTAATTTTCTCTTCGGCAGTGCTATAATTGAGTTTCACAGTAGACAGCCTCATGATCCAAAATATTTACTGGTATAACAGAGCTTGGAACATTTTCTTCCTGCAAATTTGTGCAAACGTAGTCAATTTCACTTTCAGAGACTTGAGTTATCCTGGTCGGGCCGTAAGTGTGCATGAACAAGTTGAACGAAGTTAGTAGATTTTTTAATTGTTGTGATAAAAGTGAATTATCATCATCGAAGTTGAAAAGTTAATATTGGAGTCACCCGCCATAATGACGATTGCCTTAGGTGGTAATTTACTCAGAAACAGCTCTAATTTTTCTAAAAACATGATACCATTTGCACTAGGTGATCTGTATATACATGAGGTGAATGGGTTAGCCCTTCTAGAGAATGCAAATGAGAATTCGAATTGCTTTTCCACGATCATGTCATCATATTCATGAACAGCAATTAATTCGAAGTGAGCTGAAATAGTGTTTTGGATGAAAATTAAAGTACCTCCACAGCTAAATTCATTTCTACTGAAATAAGAGACAACAGTGTAGTTGGGTTAGTGAGCTGGTTAATCTCTTTCCAGCCAGTGTTCGGTGATTAACAAAATATGAGGAAATTTTTGGCTTTCCAGAATTAAATACAGATCATCCAATTCATTGCGAATAGATTGTATATTGAGAGTTAATACAGAGACTATCTGTTCGATTTTATGAGATAAGGATGGCCTAAAAAATCGTTTCTATTATCAATAGAAAGATTGGGGAGGGACAGGTCATCATTCAATGCGACATTTCGAGGTGATATAAAGTTGTTTGTTTTCGAGGTATCAAGAGTACTTTCATTAATATGAATACATTTATCAGGTAATATTGTTCTCAGTACTATTGTAAGGTGACATCATAGAAGGAAAGAAATTGATCAAGTTGTCATATATGTTGAGCTTAGAGCGTTCATACTTGTATCCTGAGTAGAAAGTTACAGAGGAGTTTCTGTTGCGATTCTTGAAAGCCTTAATTCAAAATGACAGGAAACGATGTAGAGGCCAATCTTATACTGAGTTAATTTCAGGTAATAATAGGAGATTTGTTGATTTGCATAAATTTAAAATATTTTTGAGGGCTACATTTATAGTTTACATACAACTTACGTTATTTGAATTGAACATCACAACTACTATGTCATCTTTATCATTATGCAGTGTTTCTGGAAATATGTTTTCTGTCAATTCCGCAAGTTCAATGTTGGATTTGATAAGTTCATTCACCACGTAATTTTCAGTGAAGCTTATAGTTTTCAATAGTCGCGTGAATCCTGTTTCATATTGGTCACCATAAACCAAGATTTTTTTCTTTCCAGCAAGTGAAGCAGTCTGAGAGGTTACATATCTTGTTGTGACCTGTTCTAACAGCCCACATGCCCCGCCATGGTTTGTCAACATTTGATTTTTGTCATTTATGGAGCTCCTCATCAATTCACATTCCAGATCGCTTGGATTTCTACTTTCGTTCAATATGATGATAGGGTTCTGAAGTTCAGGCGTCGTTGAACCAAGTTCAGTATCTGGATAAATTTGTCTATCGATACCAGAACTACCATCATGCAAGAACCAGAAGTGTTGTCTCAGCTGTAGAGGAATTTTTTCAAGAAGGAAATTAAGGTAAGAGGTCGTTCAAATTCAAGAAATTACGAACATTACCCCGACATACCGAGACAACAACAAGTACGGAAAACTCTAGCACCAACGGTCAGAAATCGGCGGAGTCATATCATCTGTCTGATATGTCTTTTATTTCCCTTCAAATGTTGTAATTCGAAACCTTTCATTCATTATGTTTGTACCAAATGTAACAGCGTATACCATTGAAGTTGCCTCCATAAAAGTGTCAAGTCTAAGGTGACATTTTGTGCAAGACAATATAATAATATGCTGTGAGGGCCAGGCTGATTTCATTATGCCAGATGAACTGAGTTTACTGGAAAAAACCATCAGTGACTCATCAACAGAAAATAAAATGAAAGATAAACATATGGAAAGACTGATATTGAAAAAAAACATGTTGGATCAGGCCTTACAGTTAGAAATGGAATTCAATGATTCCAACATAATAAAACCAGAGCTGAGATGCAAAAGCTTTTTGACGAGCTACAAGAAAAAGTAGCATATGATATAAAGAGTACGGAGTGGCACCCAAACAGACACAAGGAAACAAAATACAAAAGGAACTTCAACAGATGAACATTTCATTTTACATAAGAGTACGAAATGCTCTGGCACACAAACAGATAACAGGGAGCATAATACAGTGGGAACTACTACGGAGGAAAAGATATCAGTGCCAAGCAGAAGGAAGGGATATATAAATAATGAAATGGAAAAGCTTCAAACAAGAAAGGAGAGACAAATCAATTGGATCAGAGGATTATCCACCTGATTGATGCATTCAACAGAAAAATAAATGTAACGCATGCAAAAAAACGAATGAAACAATTTGGGAGGAATATTCGGAAATGTCGATTAGGATTCACTACTGAGGTCCTCGACAAAAAAATACAGTATATCCAAATCGTTGGATACGTGGGGGAGGAACATTGGCCTGCTCGATCCCTGGATTTGAATCCTCCAGATTTTTGCATTTGAGGTTTTCTCAAGTCATTAGTTTATTCCACTCCCGTTGAAAATGTTGAAGACCCGAGGAATCGAATTATAGCCGGCTGTGAGTCAATAAGAAATACACCAGGAATATTTGCGCGAATACGATAATCAATGAGGCGGAGAGATGAATCTTGTTTCACGTCTGAGGCAGGTAAATTTGAACATTTGTTGTAGCTTTGCCCCTATTTATTTATCAGTGTTATTTTTTTTTTATTGTTCTGGTTTAACTTTATTGTATTGAGATGTTTTTAATTTGGAATATCTCAGTGGCGTACCATTTTTTTTATTGAGATCATTACCCGTATGCGCACCAATGATGAACATTGAATTCTTAATTGCATGTCAAGAAATGTGCAATAACTACTCCTTGAAACTCACCAAATGCCATTTGCATAACTCGACCGGTTTCAGAGCAATAACTAAATAGTCAGTTTTCAGGAAAAATTAAACACCCCGTATCTCGGAAAACGAAGCTGTTGCGGACAAAAGTTATATAGCAAACTATCATTATCTTTCCATGCAGAATCACCCCCTGAAGTTTGTCGCACTTATTCACTAACACCCTGTATTTATGATATAAAATAAAAAATTTAAATACGATTATGTTGATAGCTTTTGCAAAATATTCAAATTATCATTGAGATTTTAATTTAGGCTCGATTGAAGGTTGTTGAGAATGTGTGAATTGGTTGGTATTGAATTAGAATCATTTTACATAGTTTCCACCCTTCCAGTAATACAGTGGAATGTTTTGGAGATTCAGTTATAGAGCTATTTTGAATACTGTTATTGGTTTGCGAAACCAAATGAGTAAACTTTTTCGACAAATCAATACACGACCACTGTCGAAAAATGTTCAAAAACTGGTAATACCGTTACCTACACAAACTATTTATCAAACGCACCAGTTAGCGAAGAAAAGTAATATCGCAAATGCAAAGCCACAATTCAGAAAAATCACAATAAAAAAAATAAACAACCAACTTTAAAGGAAAAATAATCATATGAATTAATAGTTGCGAAATTCAGCAACAATCGATAATGAAAAAAAAAACATATAATCAATATATGCGTCCAATGATGTACATAGGCAGCGTAGTCATGCATATTATGGAAAATACAACTTTATAAATTTTTAATTGCTTTTTCTCAGAAATAATGGATCTTAGGAAAAAAAGTTTGGAGACAATTTTTGTAGATGATTGTATGACCTACATTTTTCCTCTGAGCCATTTAGTAAAACTAAACATTTCTCAAAAAAAATCCAAGAAACCCTTTTTTGCAAACTTTGACTTTGCATAATTTTTTTTTGCACACATGGGATCGAAGGAAATCCCATTCCGTTATAATGGTATCGCTAAGTTCATGAAAATTTCAGCTTCTTGGGTATTTATGCAAAGGTACCCCTATTTTTCGGGCTAACTTGACCGGGCTATTAGTGTACAAGATTTTTAATCACATAATGGACTTTCGAAATCCTGTTTTGAGGTTGGGCAGTATACAATTTTATCATAGTACTAGCTGGTACCCCCGATTTTTTCCTATGTTTTTTTTTGTGTTTACAACTGTGGCTCTGCTCATTTTCCATTATCCCGTTTTTCGTTATCCAAATACCCCATTTCTCATTATCCCAATATTCGTTATCCCATGCCCCGTTGTCTCATTATCCGTTTTCTTTTTACCCCGTTATCCTCCTATCCAGTTTCCCATTATATATATATAGGGTGTAACCAAATAAGTGCGAAAGTTTTCAGGGCCTTTCTCTGAAAAGTTACACGCTTCCAAAAAAAAAAAATCTTGAAATTGTTGAAGAAATGGCATTTTGTAGGCATGATTTACGAATAAAATGGCTACCTATGAATATGTTTTTAATTTTGTTGTGATCTTTCAAAGGGGTTAAACATCGACCCCTATTCCATTTCTATCAGAACTTTTCAACTAAACAAAATTTCTCAATTTGAATTTGTTGAAAGGAACGATTCATTGCAAAACTTCATTAACTCATGTGTTGTATCCGTAAAATCAATAGTTTCCTAATAAAAAAATGAAATACAACATTGTGCATGAACGGATCTTCTGTAAATGGAATCGAAAAATCTAGAAGGTAGAAGGCTGTAAAGTTTCGTTTGCACAAGTTGTGACTTCAATCCTAGTATTTTAAAATTATTTCGCTTGTTTTAACTTTAAATGTACGCATTTATTTGTTTTGATAGAGTACCAATTAAAAATACATACAAAACTCATGTCTATTACAATAAAGAAAACGGAACGAAGTTATAAAAACTGTTCGAAATGAACATCTCCAACCATTAGACAGGAATCAAGTCTTCGTCTCATAGACTGGCGCAAAAGTTGAAATATTCCTGGTGGGTTTTGGATTGTTCCGCAGGCTGCAATGATGCGATTCCATGAATCATTTAAACGTTCAATGGGGACCGTCTAAACCGAGGGCTTCTGGCGACCCCAGATGCAAAAGTATAAGGGGTTCATGTCTGGAGAACTGGGAGGCCAAAGTTGAGGTACTGCTCTGCCCATCCAACGATCTGGATACACGTCTTCCAAGTACTTACGAGCAGTTATGCTGAAATGAACAGGCGCACCATCGTGCATAAACCATATTCGTGGTCGAATAGCTAGTGGAATATTTCCAAGTGAAATGGGAAGCTACTAATGGGAAAATTTTGAATAGGTTGCACCAGTTAGCCTTAACGGTAGAAAATATGATCCAATAATATTTTCGCCAATAATTCCGACCCACACGCTGAAAATTCATATTGATAACGACCTGAATTGAAAGAAGGTTATGTTCGGCCCATAGATGATTTTTATGGATATTTGTTATTCCTTTCCTTGAAAAGTTGGATTCGTCAGTGAATATTATGTTTTCTAAAAATTGGGCATTTTGGGTGATCATTTGAAGACTCTATTGATGAAAGTCTACTCGATGGGGAAAATATTGCGGCAAAAGTGCCTCGTTGAATATGGTAAGGATACAATTGGTGATCCTTAAGAATTTTCCAGATTAGTTTATTGCTAACAATTTGTCTTGTACTTGATTCCGTATGATCTTCTATCATGCTGAGAATCTCTCCTTCCAGTGCCACCGATCTTATTACTCGTGGACGACCACAATCAGTTGTTCGTTTTTGAAAAGTCCCTATTTCACAGAGATGTTGGTGAAGATGTGCAAAAATTGTGTGATAAGGTATCCCGCGCTGAGGATACATCTCTGCATAGAGCCGTCTAGCTTCCAAAGAATTTCCATTGGCACGACCATACATAAAATGCATATCGGCCATTTCAGCGTTGGTGTATTTATTCATATGAAATATTCAAAAGACAATTGTACTTCCAACTACCACATAGAAATCAAAGCGACTTGACAGCCACCTACTGGATTTTTTCAATTTTAAAATACTACGATTCGAGTCACAAGTTGTGCAACCAAAACGTGAAAGCCACCTACAACATTTTTTCCGTTCATACACAATGTTGTATTTAATTTTTTTATTAGGGAACTATCGCTTTTGAGGATACAACACAAGAGTTAAAAACATTTTGCGATGAATCGTTCTTTCCAACAGATGTTTCAATTGAGGAATTTTGTTTGGTTAACAAGTTCTGCTAAATAAAACTTTTTAAAAAAAATTAAGGAAAAAATCAACTGAAAAGCAAAAAATAAAATGAACCTTCCTAGTCTAAATGATAATTGAGCTCCTAAACTAATGTAAGTAACTGATTTTGAGTTGGCGCCAAACAAACAATTATTGTAGATCATTATCTATGAAAGAAGTCATCAAAACGCAGCCGTGCATCTCGCTGCCATCATTTCACGCTTCACATAATTCAATTGCTAGTTTGTTTGGCGCCGACTCAAAATCAGTTACTAACATTAGTTTAGGAGCTCAATTATCATTTAGACTAAGATGGTTTATTTTATTTTTTGCTTTTCAGTTGATTTTTTCGTCGGTTTAGTTTTCTGTTAAAAAGTTTTTATTTTTTACTTTTTAGTTCCGTATTTCTTCGGTTCAAATTTTTGTTAAAAAGTTTTTATTTTTAAATTTTTTGTGGCTAAAATCTATCAATTACTACCCACTTGTTCTTTGATTACTTCCAAAATACTTACTTACCCACCTTTCTTCAACTATTACCAGTTAAATAATATGATTATCTACTTTTACTTCTTGTTGTAGTATGAATTATTTTCGTTGTTCTGGTTAGTTTATTTTATTACTTTGTAAATCATCCCATCCTCTCATAAAATATACTGATTTTGACGGATGTGGAACAAGAATAATGTCAGTAGCGATCTGTCATTGTCAACTACGTATGTGTGTGCCAATGTTCACTAGTAAAAAATCAATTATCCCCTATTTTTCCATCCGTTAGGGTGGCTAATTTCTTTCGAAATCCAAATATCAGGTATACCCTATCTGTTAAAAAAAGGATCATCCAAATTGAGGAACCCAGTACAAAGTTATGCCTGATGGAATCGGTTAACGGACCAGAATTCAGAGGGTGAGTGATCAATATCCTTCATTTTGCTACCCTTAGGGGTGGATTTCATCTCTTAGATTCAAATGGGACCAAATTCGAAGTACACCCTATCCACTGAAAAAAAATTATCGGAATCGGACGTATCAATAAAAAGTTATGCGTGATCATACATAAAAAAAATGATGGAAAAAAAAATACGGGTCGACTAGAGAACCTCCTCCTTTTTGGTTTCGTCGGTCAAAAATGGGATAGGGGTTGCATGTTTCACTCCTTCAAAAGTTCACATCAAAATTAAAAAAAATATTCATAGGAAGCATTTTTATTGGTAGAATATGCCGACAAAATGTCATTTCTTCAACTCTCCAGCAATTTCAAGAAAAAACAAATATGTTTTTTCTCGTTTTTGGAAGCATGTGACTTTTCAAGGAAAGGCCTAAGAGATTTGTTCACATGAAAGACCCCATTTAATTTTCGACAAGGGATTACCCCCTAGAAACTTCAGCACTTATTTGAAAACACCCTGTATATATATATATATATATATATATATATATATATATATACAGTGCTAGTCAAAAGTCCCTTCCCCCCCTCGTATCTTTTGAACGGGTATACTTATAATAATGAAATTTGGAGGGTGGAAATAAACGGATGTAGGCTTCTCAACTGGTCATAACAGGTGACGCAATAGTCATAAATGACGTCACAAGGCCACTGTGACCAATAATTTTAAATGGGACCCTATGGCAAGTGACAGCTCGTTTGAAAGGTATTGAAAATACCTATTCAGTCATACCAATTTTGTTTGGGTTTCGGCTGATTTTGATTGATAAATTGAAGAAATACGAAAATTATAGTTTCGCATTTAATTAATAAAGATTTTAAAGTACGCCTCTGGCTAATTGTCAAAAAGGTTGACGTTTTTGAATTCTCTACTTGTCAAAAGTGTTTAAACCTTGAAAATTTACCTAAGCTATTGTTTAACGAGACGTTTAAGTGTTTACATAGGCAAAATGGTACGTACTGTAGCCGACAAAGTAGCAGCTATCTTAATAATTGGTGAATGTAGAAACAATTTCCATGCAGCGGAACGACTGTTTAATGAGGGCCCCCCCATCTGTTAGACGTTGTTCAAGATGCCAAACGATCTGGTCGACCAACAATTAGTGATGACAAAAGAATTGACATAATTGGAGAAATGGTAGTAAACCCTACTTCTTCCACAGCCCAAGTTGCGTCTATCTGTGAAGTCAGTCAAAGGACAGTACATAGGGTGTTGGCTAAAAACAAATTTCATCCATACAAATTAAAAATGGTGCACCAACTTTCAGATGATGACCCCGACCGAAGACTAGAATTCTGTGAAACTATGTCCAATAAAATGAACCAACAACCAGGCTACATACAGACAATTTGTTTTAGTGACGAAAGTACTTTCTTTCTCAATGGAATGTTAACACTCAAAATGTGAGGTATTGGAGTGACACAAATCCTCACATCTTTCGTGAAAACATACTCAATTTCCAGAAGAAGTAAATGTTTGGGCAGGTATTTTGGGAAACCACATAGTTGGGCCTCTTTTCTCAATGCTAACTTAACCGGTGAATTGTATCTGGAGATGTTACAAAATGATATTGAGGCGTTAATTTTGAAATTCTAGAAGATAATCCAGATGAATTCGACAACTTGGAAATAACGTTTCAACAAGATGGTGCTCCTGCACACTATTACGGTGCAGTAAGACGTTACCTAGATGAAGAATATCGTGGTAGATGGATTGGACGACGAGGTTCGATCGAATGGCCAGCTCGGTCACCGGACCTTACACCATTAGATTTTTTTCTATGGGGGTACTTGAAATCTAAGGTTTACGCTACAGCACCTGACAGTATTGCCATTCTGAAACAACAAATTGTTGAAGAATGTAGGGCAATTTCCGCTGACACACTGGGACGAGTACGACAAGAGTTTAGCAATAGGATGCATTACTGCCAGGAAGTAGATGGAGCACATTTTGAACACTTATTACAAGAACTGGTTCTTAAATCTTTATTAATTAAATGCGAAACTATAATTTTCGTATTTCTTCAATTTATCAATCAAAATCAGCCGAAACCCAAACAAAATTGGTATGACTGAATAGGTATTTTCAATACCTTCCAAACGAGCTGTCACTTGCCATAGGGTCCCATTTAAAATTATTGGTCACAGTGGCCTTGTGACGTCATTTATGACTATTGCGTCACCTGTTATGACCAGTTGAGAAGCCTACATCCGTTTATTTCCACCCTCCAAATTTCATCATTATAAGTATACCCGTTCAAAAGATACGAGGGGGGGAGGGGACTTTTGACTAGACCTGAATTGGAAGAAGGTTATGTTCGGCCCATAGATGATTTTTATGGATATTTGTTATTCCTTTCCTTGAAAAGTTGGATTCGTCAGTGAATATTACGTTTTCTAAAAATTGGGCATTTTGGGTGATCATTTGAAGACTCTATTGATGAAAGTCTACTCGATGGGGAAAATATTGCGGCAAAAGTGCCTCGTTGAATATGGTAAGGATACAATTGGTGATCCTTAAGAATTTTCCAGATTAGTTTATTGCTAACAATTTGTCTTGTACTTGATTCCGTATGATCTTCTATCATGCTGAGAATCTCTCCTTCCAGTGCCACCGATCTTATTACTCGTGGACGACCACAATCAGTTGTTCGTTTTTGAAAAGTCCCTATTTCACAGAGATGTTGGTGAAGATGTGCAAAAATTGTGTGATAAGGTATCCCGCGCTGAGGATACATCTCTGCATAGAGCCGTCTAGCTTCCAAAGAATTTCCATTGGCACGACCATACATAAAATGCATATCGGCCATTTCAGCGTTGGTGTATTTATTCATATGAAATATTCAAAAGACAATTGTACTTCCAACTACCACATAGAAATCAAAGCGACGTGAAAGCCACCTACAACATTTTTTCCGTTCATACACAATGTTGTATTTAATTTTTTTATTAGGGAACTATCGCTTTTGAGGATACAACACAAGAGTTAAAAACATTTTGCGATGAATCGTTCTTTCCAACAGATGTTTCAATTGAGGAATTTTGTTTGGTTAACAAGTTCTGCTAAATAAAAACTTTTTAACAAAAAATTAAACCGACGAAAAAATCAACTGAAAAGCAAAAAATAAAATGAACCTTCCTAGTCTAAATGATAATTGAGCTCCTAAACTAATGTAAGTAACTGATTTTGAGTTGGCGCCAAACAAACAATTATTGTAGATCATTATCTATGAAAGAAGTCATCAAAACGCAGCCGTGCATCTCGCTGCCATCATTTCACGCTTCACATAATTCAATTGCTAGTTTGTTTGGCGCCGACTCAAAATCAGTTACTAACATTAGTTTAGGAGCTCAATTATCATTTAGACTAAGATGGTTTATTTTATTTTTTGCTTTTCAGTTGATTTTAAAGAAGTCATCAAAACGCAGCCGTGCATCTCGCTGCCATCATTATTTTTTCGTCATTAATCTAGTTTTCTGTTAAAAAGTTTTTATTTTTTACTTTTTAGTTCCGTATTTCTTCGGTTCAAATTTTTGTTAAAAAGTTTTTATTTTTAAATTTTTTGTGGCTAAAATCTATCAATTACTACCCACTTGTTCTTTGATTACTTCCAAAATACTTACTTACCCACTTTCTTCAACTATTACCAGTTAAATAATATGATTATCTACTTTTACTCTTGTTGTTGTATGAATTATTTTCGTTGTTCTGGTTAGTTTATTTTATTACTTTGTAAATCATCCCATCCTCTCATAAAATATACTGATTTTGACGGATGTGGAACAAGAATAATGTCAGTAGCGATCTGTCATTGTCAACTACGTATGTGTGTGCCAATGTTCACTAGTAAAAAATCAATTATCCCCTATTTTTCCATCCGTTAGGGTGGCTAATTTCTTTCGAAATCCAAATATCAGGTATACCCTATCTGTTAAAAAAAGGATCATCCAAATTGAGGAACCCAGTACAAAGTTATGCCTGATGGAATCGGTTAACGGACCAGAATTCAGAGGGTGAGTGATCAATATCCTTCATTTTGCTACCCTTAGGGGTGGATTTCATCTCTTAGATTCAAATGGGACCAAATTCGAAGTACACCCTATCCACTGAAAAAAAATTATCGGAATCGGACGTATCAATAAAAAGTTATGCGTGATCATACATAAAAAAAATGATGGAAAAAAAAATACGGGTCGACTAGAGAACCTCCTCCTTTTTGGTTTCGTCGGTCAAAAATGGGATAGGGGTTGCATGTTTCACTCCTTCAAAAGTTCACATCAAAATTAAAAAAATATTCATAGGAAGCATTTTTATTGGTAGAATATGCCGACAAAATGTCATTTCTTCAACTCTCCAGCAATTTCAAGAAAAAACAAATATGTTTTTTCTCGTTTTTGGAAGCATGTGACTTTTCAAGGAAAGGCCTAAGAGATTTGTTCACATGAAAGACCCCATTTAATTTTCGACAAGGGATTACCCCCTAGAAACTTCAGCACTTATTTGAAAACACCCTGTATATATATATATATATATATATATATATATACAGTGCTAGTCAAAAGTCCCTTCCCCCCCTCGTATCTTTTGAACGGGTATACTTATAATAATGAAATTTGGAGGGTGGAAATAAACGGATGTAGGCTTCTCAACTGGTCATAACAGGTGACGCAATAGTCATAAATGACGTCACAAGGCCACTGTGACCAATAATTTTAAATGGGACCCTATGGCAAGTGACAGCTCGTTTGAAAGGTATTGAAAATACCTATTCAGTCATACCAATTTTGTTTGGGTTTCGGCTGATTTTGATTGATAAATTGAAGAAATACGAAAATTATAGTTTCGCATTTAATTAATAAAGATTTTAAAGTACGCCTCTGGCTAATTGTCAAAAAGGTTGACGTTTTTGAATTCTCTACTTGTCAAAAGTGTTTAAACCTTGAAAATTTACCTAAGCTATTGTTTAACGAGACGTTTAAGTGTTTACATAGGCAAAATGGTACGTACTGTAGCCGACAAAGTAGCAGCTATCTTAATAATTGGTGAATGTAGAAACAATTTCCATGCAGCGGAACGACTGTTTAATGAGAGGTACCCCGATCGCCCTATATCGAGGGTTTATTTGAGGGAGCTTCTTCGGAAGTTTGAAGCATCAGGTAGTGTTCAAGATGCCAAACGATCTGGTCGACCAACAATTAGTGATGACAAAGAATTGACATAATTGGAGAAATGGTAGTAAACCCTACTTCTTCCACAGCCCAAGTTGCGTCTATCTGTGAAGTCAGTCAAAGGACAGTACATAGGGTGTTGGCTAAAACAAATTTCATCCATACAAATTAAAAATGGTGCACCAACTTTCAGATGATGACCCCGACCGAAGACTAGAATTCTGTGAAACTATGTCCAATAAAATGAACCAACAACCAGGCTACATACAGACAATTTGTTTTAGTGACGAAAGTACTTTCTTTCTCAATGGAAATGTTAACACTCAAAATGTGAGGTATTGAGTGACACAAATCCTCACATCTTTCGTGAAAAACATACTCAATTTCCAGAAGAAGTAAATGTTTGGGCAGGTATTTTGGGAAACCACATAGTTGGGCCTCTTTTCTCAATGCTAACTTAACCGGTGAATTGTATCTGGAGATGTTACAAAATGATATTGAGGCGTTAATTCTTGAAATTCTAGAAGATAATCCAGATGAATTCGACAACTTGGAAATAACGTTTCAACAAGATGGTGCTCCTGCACACTATTACAGTGCAGTAAGACGTTACCTAGATGAAGAATATCGTGGTAGATGGATTGGACGACGAGGTTCGATCGAATGGCCAGCTCGGTCACCGGACCTTACACCATTAGATTTTTTTCTATGGGGTACTTGAAATCTAAGGTTTACGCTACAGCACCTGACAGTATTGCCATTCTGAAACAACAAATTGTTGAAGAATGTAGGGCAATTTCCGCTGACACACTGGGACGAGTACGACAAGAGTTTAGCAATAGGATGCATTACTGCCAGGAAGTAGATGGAGCACATTTTGAACACTTATTACAAGAACTGGTTCTTAAATCTTTATTAATTAAATGCGAAACTATAATTTTCGTATTTCTTCAATTTATCAATCAAAATCAGCCGAAACCCAAACAAAATTGGTATGACTGAATAGGTATTTTCAATACCTTCCAAACGAGCTGTCACTTGCCATAGGGTCCCATTTAAAATTATTGGTCACAGTGGCCTTGTGACGTCATTTATGACTATTGCGTCACCTGTTATGACCAGTTGAGAAGCCTACATCCGTTTATTTCCACCCTCCAAATTTCATCATTATAAGTATACCCGTTCAAAAGATACGAGGGGGGGAGGGGACTTTTGACTAGCACTGTATATATATATATATATATTATATATATATATATATATATTATATTTAAAATGGTACCCACCTCATATTGGTTGTGAAAAAATGTGGTTTCATTGTTATATCTCCATTTCCCATCATCGTAGCGCGATAAAATATATACCAGTTTTTAAGACTAATCATGAGCTTCCAACCCCAAGTTTCATCAAAATTGGTCCAGGTGTTTTTGCGTGATGCTCGAACAAACATACAGATAATTACAATTTTATAATAGTATGTATAGATAGAAGAACCTTGGGGCCAATTGGAACGCCGACCCGAAAAAAAAAACGTCACAGTATGACAATCATATTTTAGCGAAATAATATCATACCATCCACCATCGACCATGCTAATTCATCATTATCACCAAGTATGAAAACGTCACTGAGATAAACCTAATACCAAGGCTTTCAGCTCATGAAATACGCGACTTTGCAAGAGACTTCATGAGCCCCTGCGGAAACATTTTTTCACGTAACGTTATGAAATTCAAACTACGGTAGACGAATTCATTCGGATTCCGTAGTCTCTGGTGTATTTGTCGAAATATCATCTCGGATATTAAAGTGAAACGTTTTCGTTGTTTTGCATCTCGGTAAATTCACATAACGGCAGAAATACTTCTACTTCAAACAAATCATTTCCGACTATATTGGCATGAAAGTAATATCGTCTTGAGTGCAGTCGCTTGCTCCTCCTTTCGTTAAACGATATTTACGAATGTTATTTCTATGAATATATTCATAGTTTTAGATGAGAAGGGATGCAAGGAATTTATCTGTGGTGCAGAAGAAATTTGTTCGAATGGTGCAGTATGAGTGTATTGAAAGGACCTCGCACCGCATCCATGGGAAATTGGCTTTCGGTGAATTAGCTCGAATTTCTCAAATATTGCAGAACTCGTGATGCTGATCATATGTCTCTAGTTGACCACCGCTCTTAATTCAACAGTTAAGATTATAAAGATAACTTCACCGAAATTTCAAATGGCCACTGTGAAGAAACTTTTTTGAATATATAAACCAAATCGAGAATACATCGATTGTTCATACAGCCGATTTGAATACACTATAGAGAACAATGATTTGTGAAGGATACCAATATCAATTGCGATTGATGATATTAGCATTTCCTGAATTAAACTGACATATCTATTATGTATTTCTCATGAAACTGCACCAGTCCTGCTAATTGTAAATCCAAATGCCTGAAATTCCAGAAAAGTCGGTTACAAACTCGATCGTTCACGGTGAAAGTTCACTCTGCAAATACATAAAATATACAGGGTGGATAAAAAATGTGTGACCTTTACTGATCATTTCCTTGAAGCAGTTATGATTGATATTGATGTCATTGAAGCATTTCCACAAATATGTGTTCGACACACATCTGTTGAAAGATTTTGAACAATTTTCTCTGGAATATTTTAATGATATGTATAAACCCATATAAACTACGAGTAGTAGAACGACTCGAGTGGAGTTAAAAGAATATCAAAAAATAAAACAAAATCATTGAATAACAATATAATAGGTAACTGAATATGCTGATATTTTATTACAAAAAATGTTTCGTATCTATACAGAGTGTATTACATTCGCGTAACAACAATCAATTTCAATATTCCTTGGATAATGTCTAGATTTTAGATATATGTTGCATATGTAATTTTGCAATAAACCACAATCGACGTTCCACCAATGACTTGCAAAACTACCAATTCGCAAAACATACTCGTTACTTGAATTCACGCATCAATTGGTGAAATGTCGATTGATTGGTAAATGAAACTTCCTGTGTATGGGGAAAGATTATATGTTTGGTAGCCTGCTGTGAACCATTTGTGGCTAACATAATCTCATATAAATGCTTTCTTTATTACGAAAAAATATTTTCCATTTGTAAGCCTATGCCATATAATGTTCACTCTGAGTCATGTATACTATCCCGACACTAAGTTCATTTGGAAAGTACCCAAACTTGAAAAACTGGCTAATCGTCACCGATTGAATTGTTTAACATGTGATGTTATATTCAATACACAAAATATGGCGCGACTCGATGGAGAACCAAATGAAGTGCAACGAGAAATTGCCATTGAAAGACGCCACCAAAAGGGACTCACACATGTCGCAGAAATTGATGCAAATAGAATCTGTTTGACATGAAACCAATCAATTATTCAAGAGATTCATCACCTTGAAGAAGATCCAGGTTAATATTTCAACACAATCTCAGGCAACGTGTCTCATTTGCAATGGTGTAGCTGATGTTCGAAGACTCACAATAGAATTCAGAGTCAATATGTTCATAAATCAGAACGTCTTTATACCAGAAAATACCCGTTCCTGTAGAATTCATTTTGATGATCGTGGGTTTTCCTTCGATAAGCTTGAGATATATCAATAGACCTTACGCTCTGAAAGGTCAGGAACTTCCTTTTTAGATTGAGTCAGAACGGCCCTCTGAGCGAAAATTGGATTACATAGACGAGAATAGTTTTCCTGATGAAGAATTGAGATCCATCGCTCCGCTCACAAAAGAACAGTTTGGTGACTTATATAATCATTATATATCTACCAAGACAAGAAAGAGGTGAGAGACATATTTCTAAAAAAGATACATTGGTATTCTTATGCAAACCCAACAAGATATTTCTGATCAATTTTTAACGATCATATTCAATTTTTCAAGCCGCCAGGCAACAACTTCTGTGATAACTAAAGTGCGAGAATCTTTGATGACTCGTTCCGTACTCGATAATATAGGATTTACCGCAATAGCAAGAGAACAATTTATAGAACGATGTTAGTGTTTTTGCGAATCAATAGTACAATCCACAACCCAATGAACCATAAGCAATAGTTTATATCGATGATACTCATTTGAACATCGACGAAAGCTTACAACTTCCGGGTATTACAACAATCATTTTCTCAACACGAAGGGAGACATCCAATCAAACCAGTCCTAATTGTGGGTACTGATGGTTACATTCTGGATATTCAAGGCCCAAATTTCGCAGATTCGGGAAATAATGATGCACGCATACTGCAGAATGAATTGAGTATAGATGTCAACCGAATGAGAAGATGGTTTCATCCAGGTGAATTTTTATTGTAGATAGGGGCTACCGAGATGCTCTTTCTTTCTTCAGAATATTGGCATTCATTGTGGAATACCTTCAGTTCTACCAGAGGACAAAGACAACTTCTTACTGACGAAGCCAACAAGTCCACAATCATAACAAAAACTTGATGGATAGTTGAGGCACGGAATGGTCATTTGAAGACAATATTCAAAAAATTTTTCATCACAAAATTGATACACATCATATTTAAAATATAAAATGTTTCCCACAAATAGCAGGGTCGATGATAAATAAGTACCATCCGCTTATTCAAATGAGAGATTCTAACCTAGAATTAGCCAATATTATGTTGAAAAAGGCTAATAGAGTCAAAGTAGTTCAAGCCAGAGTGGAAGCAGGAAAATCTTAATACAAGACGTGCTCAGTGGACATTACTCAGATAGGATCATTTCAATGAATTCCCAAGATTAGATTTACAATTGGTACGAGATATAACTGTTGGCATAAACAGGTAGAATTGGCAGCATCGTATATACAAGATACTGTATATCATCATGATGAAAATGAATTTAAATTGGATGCAAATACGAATGAGAGTTCATTCGAAATTCCGTAATGCCTCCAAATATCAATTATTCATAGCATTCGAAGCAAATGTAGAGGACATTGAACAAATCAATAGTGTTGACGATGTTATATTTGGATATTATTGCACTTGTGAAACTGGAGCCAGGACCCTTGGATGTTGTGATTATGTGGCCAGTGTTACCTGGTACTCGACTACGCACGTCATGAACAGTATATAAGGTATCCATCAAGTGCCCTTCTCATCCATTTAGAGGATGCTGAACATAGAGAGGGACAAGTTAATCAGGTGTTCTGACTCTATGATCCTTTTCTGTACGTTGTTCATGTCATCATTCGTTTTAGTTCATTGGTACCCTGTTATACATTGTTTTTTCCGTTTAAAAAGTTCCACAGTTTTGATATTGGTAGGTAATATAATACATCATCAATCAAGATCAATTGACAGTTGTCCGGCGGTGAGCCCGAAGTTTTTAACAGGATATCATCTGAACACTGAAACTTGAATAATTCTGGATTTCTGTCCTTCTTCATTAGCAACCTATACATTCCATTAAGGTATACGAGCATATTTTCCATAATGGAATACGAGCATATTTCGTTCCCTATTTTGTTGTGAATTAATGTTTCTGTTTTAATCATTTGCAATATTTCTCGAGATTCTTCCACCATCATTCGAGTTGTTCTTCTATCGTAGTATTCACTAATAATATTGTTCAAAATCTTTTGGCAGATGTGTGTCGAACAGAATGTATTTCTGAAAATGCTTCATTGACATCAATATCAATCACAACTACTTTAAAGAAATTATCAGGAAAGGACACTAGTATTTGAGTCACCCTGTATATTTTATGTATCTGCAGATTGAATTTTCACCGTGAACGATCGAGTTTGTAACCGACTTCTCCGGGATTTCAGACATTTGGATATATAAATAAGCAGGACTGGTGCAGTTTCATGAGAAATACATATTAGATATGTCAGTTTAATTCAGGAGATGCTGATATCATCAATCGCAATTGATATTGGTATCCTACAAATCATCTGAAAATGAATATTATTGCACCTCTCAATTTTTTGGAAATCACCGAAAACTTGCTATCTTTGGACTCACCCTTTATATCGTCTGTACGTGCGGGAACCATTGTTCTTATAGTGTATTCAAATCGGACGTATGAACAATCGATGCGTACTCGATTTGGTTTATATATTCGAAAAAGTCTCTTCACAATGGCTCTTTGAAATTTCGGAAAAGTTATCTTTAGCACCCTATATAATCTGAACTGTTGAATTTAGACCGTTGGTGCAATGGAAACATTTGATCAGCATCACAAGTTGAAGTTCTGCGATATATAAAAAAATCGAGGAAATTCACCAAAAGCCAATTTCCCATTGATGCGGTGCGAATTCCTTTGAACATTTTATACCAGTCATTTTCAACCAATCAGATGCTTTATTTCAACATTGTTACTATGGTAACCGCAAATTTTTCTGAAAATGTTCAATCCACATTAGCATGTAGACGTAAAATTAATGAGTGGAAATTTCCCGGCACATGACAGCTATCATATAATTAGACAAAAATAATAGTGAAATAATATTGACAATATTTTTTATTTACTTACTTTATAAGTTGGAAATGGATAACATTCTCAATTGAATATTGATAGAAAGATTTTTCTGTGAATTGAAAAATCCACGATAAAATAAGTTGTTTTTGTGAATGTCTAACAGAAAATAACTACTTTCGCGGCTAAGGCCACGCTGGACATTGAACTACATCTGATAGATATTCTGAAAAGACTAAATCTGAAATTGAAAATTTGCATTTTCATTCAGATAGTTATTTGATTTTCTATTCCAGTCTCGATTGAGAACTCATGAAGATGAGGCAAAGAAGAATTTTTTCCAATAAAGAGTACTCACCATATCTGATTTTATGAACATCCTGTTCATATTTTCAACAAATCAAGTTGGAAATATTACAACAATTTATTAACGTGTACATTATATAATATCGTTAATTAATTTTAAATTCTTCAAAAATTCCACTTCTATCTCCTCTTTCCTGATTGGTGAATAAAACACAGAACCGGTGTTTTTTTTAACAATATACCTGTGTTTCATAAAATAAAAATAATACTGAGACACCAGTTTATTTCTTTGAGTATTAGATTTGTGTCCAAAAGAAGGCACAATATCACGCAGAATGTTGCCAATCTAAGTTTTCTTGCTCAGGATTTAATCCAGAATCTTCCACTAGGTATGTTAGATATTTCACATTTTTATGGTACATTTCAATGAGCTGTGATTCTTTGCAAAAGGAACACAATTCATACGATTGAAAGTTCATTTTATCATCACTTTTTTACTAACTTATGATTGTATACAATGTTATGAGGAACTTATGATGCCACAAATTAAATATTGAGTGACAGGAGTAGTGAATGTCAAATCCATGGCTTACTTTATGAAATATTTTTTCAACCGGCAACATACGCCAACAACAGTCTATTTAGAATAAAGAATAAAATATCCCGATTTCCTGAATTATTTGAAAACAAATTATTAACACCTAATATGAATTTTTCTTAGAATTTAACCTAAAATAATATGAAAAATATTTAAGTATATATGTATAGGTATAGTTATATAATTTTTGCTGTATATCACCTCTGTTTGTAGTCAATATTGACATTTCCCTGAAACCCAGTAAGAAAATTGTATGAAAACAATCAATTTTATATAAAAATTCATCTGATATTATATATTTTATTTTACTAGGGCACGGGGAAAAATAAAAAAAATATCTCCCGCAATACGAACGTATCCACTTTAATTTTTAGTCAATATTAACATTTTCCTGAAACCTAGTAAGAAAATTGTATGAAATCAATTAATTTTACATGAAAGTTTATCTGATATTATATATTTTATTTTACTAGAGAACGGGGACAATCAGAAAAAATCTTCTCTCCCATTACACACGGCCTTCTATTTATTTGTGAATAACGTCAAAATAAATATTTACCTAATGTTTTCTATTTAAATATAATTCCGGTATAAATTTTTTTTATCGAATCCCCCACGTGATTGAATTAATTGCGGGAAATTTGTCTCATACATGAATTTTTAAAGAAAATTATCCTTCGTCGCTTTGCGACTCGTGATAATTTTCAAAAAATTCATGTACTCAAAAAATTTCCGGCAATAATTCATGCTCTAGGGAGATTATAAGTGAAAATTTGGGTCAAGGACAATGATCTTTAATATTTTGTTCTCCCCTTTCGGTAATACCAGATATTCGAAAGTTCGAAAATGAAACTTAATCTATTTTTCTGCCGAAATCACAGAGGTGCATCGTGCGAATCAATATACGAAATATTTTTTCCAAAGCAATAAACAGCATGTGAATCGTCCGAGGAGAATTAAAAAATTATTCAAATTTGAAAACGTATGCTTGACCTAACGTCACATAATATCGCTCGACAAAATGTTTTCTGATTATTTTCTGGAAGAGAAAATCTTATGCGGAAACCAGTCAGGAAACAGTACGCGATAACCTATGCTGTCATGTGATATTTACATTACTATCGTGAAATGACTGGCGACTACAGCGTGCTTTGTTGCCAAACATAATTAAAATAAGTAGTATCTCATTAGAATAACGTGTAGCAAGGTAGCGCGTACAGACTCGAATTATCGGCAACGTGAATAATTACCTGACGAGTTACAACAAGTGTTATCACGCCGTTTTCTAGCTATTTTTGGGCGGGTCATATTAAAATAAATAGAATTTAATTTCCAGATTCTTTCAATTATCTAGAGTCATAAAAATTCATTAAGTCATCAATTCAAGTAAAAAAAAATTGAAAATTGCTGTACTTTCACTCCTAAGAAATTTTTTTACTATTACAAAACTTTTTCTTTGAATAAGGTCAACATCAAATATGTAATTAATCGCATGAGGGTAGTGAGACTCTAGAAAATTATTCTAATAAACTAATTCAATTATCTCAAGTTAATTTTTCGATGCCATGACTTTTTCACGACCGAGTAGAGTGACGCACTATTTTTCAGGTTCATTTTCTACATTGAAATCGTTAGATGAATTACAAAAATTAAATGAATTGATTATTTCTTACCATTGGTAAAATCCAGGAAGAAAATTACACCCATCCAGCACAAACATGCCTGGTAGGTTTTGGTATGTTTTGAGAATGTCGGCATGAGGATGTTTTTTTGAGACGCAATATGCACTTCCCAAAGAGGACTTCAAAGGATGTTGGAAGTATTGTATTCGTTCTTCGTTGGCATTCCTTTGTATACCTACTGAGAGGAATTGGAGGAGTAAAAAATGTTATAGTGTTGATGTTCTTCTAGAAATAACATAGTTCGCCTTGAGAAGTCCATCCCAGATATTGAATATACATTTATTGTCCAGTTTCATAATGGTTTCCGAAAATTCTATTCAACAATTCTATCATTTCACAGCACAAGAAATTAAACGTTTCATGTGCAATAAATCTTAGAATACCTATTTATATTTTTTGAGCCCTCACTTCCAACTATTTATTTCATTTTGTATTCCTTCAGTTACTTCTATTCTACACGGACAAAAACAACATTCTTATATTTTCTTAGGCAAATGAAAGCAATACTATTCATTATAATAAAATCCAATGTCCAAATGACCTATCCACTCATTTTCTGCTTTCATTTTAAAATTCCCGCCATGTTACAATTTGGACATTCAGTGTGGTACACCTGATGAACCTTTCACATGTATGGCAGATGGAACTGCATTTAGTATTCAGTGCATTCTAAATTATAATTCTATATTTCTCTTTCTGCGTTGGTTTGGAGTTAACGGCGTTGGTTGAAGTTTTTTTTTATTTCTAACTGAGAAAAAGAGCTAGGGTTTGAAGTAGTGAACAATACCAATTATATAATAGACATTTTTGAGTTGACTGCGTTGGTTGAAGTTTTTTTTTTTTTTCGAATTTTTGACTATCAGAAATGAATTTAATCTAATATTTTGACTTAGAAGACATACATTTTTCATCGCATTAGAAACGACATGCAACGATTTGTTTGAAAATATGAAAAGGAAAATATTCAATTGAGAACGTTTCCCTTTTCGACATGCAATCATTCTCATTTGAAATGTTCACTTGTCACAACATTTATAGCAATCGACGAAATTTTGAAATGAATAATCGATGCTCTATGGAAGTGAATATCAAAACTTCATCGATTGAATATCTCGCAAGTACATAATGTTCATCATCAAACAGAAACATTGCTGAAAAAAAAAATTTGTATGTATTTCTTGAATTAAATAAAATTAAATTTACTTTCCACTCGACTTTCTCACTCCAATTGTGGTTTCGCATGAAAATTCTATTGAATCGGAATGGAGGACTGAAATGTATCGACACGTAAGAATATTTTCATGATTTATACAAATTTTGAAAATTAAGAGGGGAATTCTATTCCAGTTGTTGCTCCAGGACTATTTGATGAATGTGCATAGTTTTTGGTCTCTCATAAAAATACAATGGTCAAGTCTTCTTGTTATTCTGGTTAAAAATCATGTTACCAAACTTCATTCATTCATTATTCTGTAATCAAAACACTGTGACGTAACACAGTTGTAGGTTAATTGTACTCATGTACAACTGTACGAGTGTTCTTTAAATCTCAATATTTCCTTCATTTTTCAATGAATCAAGAAAATTATGAGAATGTGTCTAGAGATTCTCGATTCTCCAGCAAATGTACACAGAGTATTTTTTTATGCAAATTCCTAATTATTATATGATATTTTGAATTCATAGCGAAAACGCTAGCTTTCAACATTGAATGATTTCATCTATCGTTGACAAGCTTCTTCTTGGGCGATAGTTAACTTGGTAACACAATGAATGTCATTTATGAGGTATAAAAAAATCTTTATCATTCAGAATAAACATGTGTTGCAAAAATTAAAATTAAATTAATTTCTAATGTTCCGCATTGTAAAATAGTTTGCAAATTATTATACTGCCACCAATTGGTAAAATGAGTTGTCTGCCCGATTCGCAAAACATTTGCTTTTGTTTGGTAGAGTACAGATATAAAAATATTTTTCTTTTGATTTTACCCTCATTTCCGTGTTGCAGAAGAGGTTGCATATTAATGCAAATTCATCAGGAAATGTTAATTGATATTTTTCAAAACTTCAAAAGTTTGCAGAACTTTTGCAAATTTTTCGACTCTAATAATATGAGAATTCATTTAATCCTGAATTTCAACATCTTCCGTTCAGAAAAAAGGGTTGCAAAATCAGACTGAATATGCTATGAACGTCCTCCTGACTCTACTGGAGTTTTGAAACTTTTGTAATTATTATTAAATTTTGAGAAAATCATGTCTACCTCTACTGGCCTATATGCATAATATGAAGACACATACGCGTTCACTAGTTCTTGGGATGGTCGCGTTTCCATATTTCGAAAACATTTATAGATTCGTAAGTAAGGGGAGGCTTAGTGCTACGTAATCCCGAAAAGTTCTCCGAAGCACTAAAGTGCTCGGGAGCATTTTTCGGGATTACTAAGCACTAAGCCTTTCCGTGAAATGCTCGAAGCACTAAGCCCTGAGCACTGATTCAAAAAAGTGCTCGGGAGCACAGTGCTTGCGAGCGCATTCACGAGCACTGAGCACAGTGCTTTGGGACAGCTCTGATCAGTGGTTTCAAAAAAACAACTCCAATAGAATCTCTATCATTCAGATCCACTTCCCATGACGATATTGAAAGTTGTAAAGCTGTTTCACAGGAGTGTGACTGCCTGAAACCCGATTGTTGTTCGATGAGTATATCATCAACTACAAGATAATCCAGCAATTGGTACCAGGATTTTTCCATAAACTGGCAAGGTAGTTATTGGAATTCTGAGCAAATCACTATGTAATTTGGTTTTCAAATAGTATGACAGTGGACAGTTTCCAGGAACCTGGAAATCTAGCTGTTCTCAAATATGTATTTATAACATCCAACAACCGATTTCCAATTTCATCAAAAGGTTCTTTGATTTTTTTGAGGTCAATATCGTCATTGTCTGAAGAATTTTCTTATAGGGATTTTATTGTTTTTTTCAAATCACTTATTTTAATTAGTCTGATCTTTGCAAATATTGGAGCGTTTGAAGGATTGAAACTGAGTACATTTGAGGTTCTTTGGTTGTTATTGGTTGTTTGGTGCTATCAATAAAAAAGTCATTGAAATAGTTTGCTATTTCCATGTCTGTTATTTTTTGTGTTCCGTTGGAATCTGTTTCGTGGTTTAATGTTATTTTTACGTTTGAGTAGCTCTTTCAATGACATCATATTGCCTTGCATTATGACCTTTTTGTGGTCATAATAGTTTCTATTTTCATTTTGTAATATTTCTCGATTTGACTCTTCGTTCGATTCGGACGATTTGTAACGTTGATTGATGCACTCACATAGAGAACAAAACGACTTCATTTACTGCACAAGACAGACGTAAAATAATGAAAACTGTAAACAATGAAAAACAGTAAGAAAAGTTCTGTGTACAGAACGGAGTTGCGGTGCGATCTGTGTTCTCAAAACTATTCTCCAATCTCGCCTCTTCCCCGTCCTTTTCCTGGGCCCCGCTACCCGTATCGTCCAATACTAAACAGCACATGTGGTGACAGTTTCAATATTATGAGGCGCACTTGACTATTGGGGTAACGTTCATAAACAAAAGATAAGGCGAAGTCACACCACATTTCTTATCATTGATGTAAACTTATTTCTAACTTTTTTGTAATCTGTCCAATCTTCATATCCCTGGGTGTTTAGCCTTTCTATGAAATATATCATGGTTTTCGATTTCTTTCATAACGTCATCCGAAAACCATACTTTCCGTTTGAAATATGAACATTTTAGTTTCCCTTATCGTGCCAGAATATCAGCAATGATGAGGTAATTCTCAACTTTGAAAAAGGTCTCCTTCCACCAGAGAGATTGGAATCAAACGTATTCCCCTTCACATACGTTGGTATTGACTTCATTGGGCTAATGACCATTTCCGTGGGGCGAAGAAGACAAAAACGTTCTCTCAACATGCCTTTTCATTAGAGCAGTGCCAATGGAAGTAGCAGCATCTCTAGATACCAGTTCCACAATCAGACGTTTCATGTATCACCGAGGACAGCCAAAGAAAATTCGATCAGATAATGGAAAAATTGCATTGGTTGGAATGTATCTGCTTCACAGCAAGCATTTGAAAAGTAACCTTCCAAAAGAGAGGCTTTGCACGATTATTCATAAGATCCAAAGGCCGTCGAGGCATTAACCAGGAAAGTTGTATTCTTATGGATATTTGACCCTCTTCACTAACCCCCTATTATTTGGAGTTGGTTCACAGTGAGATTCCCTGATTTGATCAAGACATCTCTGTATATATATATATATATATATATATATATATATATATATATATATATATATATATATGAAGAGAGAGGAGAGGTAGTCTTTGCTGACTAGTTAGGAAAAAGTCTGAGAAATTCTTTGGGACAGCAGCAAACGCAAATGTTCTCTTATAACATTATATTTCCAATAATTCGACAATGAATATTATCATCATCAGGGAGCTACAAACGTGAAAATACTATAGTATGTTGATGAATATAAAGATAACCTTACTTACAATGTTAGTGAGAATGGTCGTTTTTCGGTGAAATATAAAAAGATGTAAAAGACAGCATTAAATCATGTAAAAACATGGAGCAACAATTAGAATTATATGGAATAATATTTGTAACAAAAACTTTACTGGTAATTTTACTGAAGGCCGAGAACAATTGTGGTGAACATTCTTTGGTTATGAATGTAAAAAGTGTGGGAAAATCAAAACATAGAGGTTGGAATTTAACATAACCTAAAATGTCAACCTCAAAATTGTACAATTTTTAAGAAGAAGAAGAGACATTTGGTCTAAGCTGTCCAAATAAAAGTGGAAACATCAATTGCAATTACTACTGAAGATAAGATTTTCTAATGGTAAAATTGGATGAATAAATTTTATTGAGTTATTATTTGTAAAATCTTTCATGTTGGTTTGTATTAAATAGAAAAGGAAGATTATTGAGAGCATTCGGGTTCTTGTCTGAGATTGATAAATAAAAATAGATCCCACTCAAATGATTTTCTTTTGTTTAAACAATTGTTGGATTGAGAAATAAATGCCATTTCCAAAAATATTCGTTTTGAAGCATTCTTTTCTTTTACTAAAATTTTTGTGGAATTATAATCCATATTGGGTTCTTCTTTATTCACATGTTCACTGAGAGCACATCTTTCAGGGTGAAGTCTACAATCACTTTTGTGGGCACTTATACGGTCTTTTAGTAACATAGCTGTTTGACCAATATATTCATGGTTACAACTTGCACAAGGAATGCAATAAAGTAGTTTTGTTTGTGAGAATAACGGAGTTTTATCCTTGACCACAGAAAATGAAGAATTAATGGTTGAAACCGTTCCTTGGGCTATTTTTATATTGCCAAATTTGTTAAAAATTCGTGGGAGCTTAGGTGTGATTTCTGCAATGAAAGGTAAAGAAGTTTAAAAAATGTTGTTTTGAGTTCCATTATTATCATTATTATTATTCAAATTCTCAGGTATAATGTCATTTGAAGAATGGATTATAGACGGTGTGCTACATAAAATATTATTCAATAAGGATGAAGGATATGAATTTTGTTTGAATAACTTGTGGAGAATTTTCAAATTTTTGTGGTGAAATGAAGAGTCAGAAATTCGTAAAACACGTTGTTTCATCTGCTTGACCAAGTTTATTTTTAAGATTGTTTGTGGTAAGACCAGTAATTCATATATCTTCCAGAACTGATCGGTTTCTATACCAGTCAACTAGTAAAAGTGTCATTGGAAGTACGGATGAGCTTAGTGTCCAGGAAAGGAACACTACCTTCATCATCTCATTTCGATGAGTAAATTGTATGAACGGGTCATAGCTGTTGAAAATATCTACAATTTCTGTGATCTCTGATCAGGAAGTGCTAGGATTATGGCATCAACATATTTTTTGATGAAGAAAACTTTTTAAGTAAGGACATTCAAGACTATATCTAGCAAATCGTCCATAACATAATTTACTGAAATGGGACTTATCTTTGCCCCCATGGGTTTGCCAGAAGTTTGTCTATAAACCTGGTTATTGAATGAAAAGTATGTATTATTAAAGAGAAAAGTTAACATATTGATGAAGTCATCTTCACAAATCTTACAAAAATTACTGATGTTCTCCCAATTGTTGTGGATTGCTTTGACGCATGAATCCAAATGAACGTTACTGAAAAGTGAAATCACATCTAAGCTATAACGTAATTTCCCAGGAAGTTGCATTTTATTGGAATTTGCAGAAAGGTCAAAGGAGTCCTTTATGTAATATGGGTTTTCATAATCATAGGCTTTGTCAAAAGCATCTGTATGAAACCCATTTACCAAAGGACTCAATTTGTTGAAAATATAAACGGGATGTTCAAAAAATCAGATCTGGAATCATCGCGACAAAAAGATAAACTTTAGTCACTATCTTCCATCGTCAAGATAACCTCTTGTGGGGTATTCATGTTGAAAAGGAAACATTCTCAATTGAATATTGATAGAAATATTTTTCTGTAATTGAAAAATCCACGATTAAAATGAAGTTATTTTTTTGTGAATGTCTAACAGAAAACACTACTTCCCCGCTAAAGCCACGCTGGATATTGAACTACATCTGATAGATATTCTGAAAGGGTCTAACTCAAAGAAAAAATCTGAAATTGAAAATTTGCATTTTCATTCAGATAGTTATTTGATTTTCTATTCAGTCTTAATTAAGAACTCATAAGATGAATGAGGAAAAGGAGAATGTTTTCTAAAAGTACTCACAGAAATCATTCGTAACATTGACCAGGAGAACATCGCTTCACTAGGTCTTCAATACATTTTTTGTCGACGAATCTATTTCACGCTTCCACGATCATCAGGAAGACCGGAAGAAATGGGAAACACATTTCAAGAACAATCTCACTTTGCAAAGATGGAAAAAGTTAGAATCATTTCTTTCGGAAGAACTTTTGAATAGTGTTTTCTGACATTAAAACCTGTCATGGGGTATGATAGATTGATTTGTTGAAAATATAAACAGGATGTTATAAATCAGATCTGTTTATATTTTCACAAATCAATCTCATGACATTAATCGAAAAACCAAAAACTTCTCAAAGAAATGATCTTTTTCCACTTTAAAAGTGATATTTCGAAATGTTTCCATTCTCACCCGATGCGTGAAGCGAAAAATCATTAACAACTATCTATATATTAGAATATTTCTGGTCTCCTTTGAAAACATTCTCCTATCATCTTTATGGTTAAAACTGGAAAAATCAATAATATCCGAATGAAATCAATTTTCAATTTCAGTTCTTGATAGAACACTAATATCTCTGAAAATATCTATCGACGTACTTCCGATTTACGAAAATTGTTTTCTGTTAATTACAAAAAATCATCGTGGATTTTTCAATTCACAGAAAAAATATTTTTTTCAATATTCAATTGAGAATATTTCCCTTTTCAACGTGTTCTACGAATTTCTAACTCTTCATTTCACCACAAAAATTTGAAAATTCTCCACAAGTTATTCAAACAAAATTCATATCCTTCATCCTTATTGACTAAGATTTTATATAGCACACCGTCTATAATCCATTCTTCAAATGACATTATACCTGAGAATTTGAATAATAATAATGATAATAATGAAACTCAAAGCAACATTTTTTATACTTCTTTACCTTCCATTGCAGAAATCACAGCTAAGCTCCCACGAATTTTTCACAAATTTGGCAATATAAAAATAGCCCAAAGAACGGTTTTAACCATATATTCTTCAATTTCTGTGGTCAAGGATGAAACTCCGTTATTCTCACAAACAAAACTAGTTTATTGCATTCCTTGTGCAAGTTGTAACCATGAATATATAGGTCAAACAGCTAGGTTACTAAAAGACCGTATAAGTGCCCACAAAAGTGATTGTAGACTTCACCCTGAAAGATGTGCTCTCAGTGAACATGTGAATTAAGAAGATCACAATATGGATTATAATTCCACAAGAATTTTGGAAAAAGAAAAGGATGCTTTCGAAACGAATCTTCTTGGAAATGGCATTTATTTCTCAATCCAACAATTGTTTAAACAAAAGAAGAGATCTCAATCATTTAAGTGAGATGTATTCTTATTTATTAATCTTAGACAAGAACCCGAATGCTCTCAATAATAATTCATCTTTCCTCTCTATTCAATACAAACCAACATGAAAGATTCAACAAATAATAACTCAATAAAATTTATTCATCCAATTTTACCAATAGAAAATCTCATCTTCAGTAGTAATTGCAGTTGATGTTTCCACTTTCATTTGGACAGCTTAGACCAAATGTCTCTTCTTCTTCTTAAAAATTGTACAATTTTGACGTTGACATTTTAGGTTATGTTAAATTCCAACCTCTATGTTTTGATTTTCCCACACTTTTTACATTCATAACCAAAGAATGTTCACCACAATTGTTCTCGGCCTTCAGTAAATTCACCAGTAATGTTTTTGTTACAAATATTATTCCATATAAATCTAATTGTTGCCCTATGTTTTTACATGTTTTAATGCTGTCTTTTACATCTTTTTGTATTTCACCGAAAAACGACCATTCTCACTAACATTGTGAGTAAGGTTATTTTTATATTTATCAACATACTATAGTATTTTCACCTTTGTAGCTCCCTGAAAATTTTTCCCAAAAATTAAGACTATTTCTATATATATATATATATATATATATATATATATGTATATATATATATATATATATATTTATATATATATATATATATTGTTATGTTGTATTTGATTGTTAGTATTTTTTTTTTTATTTTAATTTATTTAAATTTTTGTGACATACTAAGCATAACAAAAGAAATCTTCGGCTATGATGCTTGTTACCCTTTTTTCCTGTACATTTTCCTCTCATTTTTTTTCTTTTTATCTTACTTTTTTCCAGCTAGTCGGTATGCATATGTAGAGGTGGTTTCCGAATCCCAGGAGGATAGCAGCTGCGCCATTTGGTTGTTTTCTTGATGTCAATATACTGTTTACGTTGGAAATATTGATTGTAAAATGATCAAATAATAAATTATGAGTCCAAAAATAGTAAGATAGTTATTTTTTATCGAAATATTACTCAAAACAACCCATTCCTGCGATATCTATCTTATTCTATTATTACTTTCCAACCAATCAAAATTGAAAACTTTGAATTTGCTTGCTATGCAAGTGGTTTCTCATAGATTTTTTCCTGATTTGTTACAAAGTTAATTGTATGCATGAATGTCTCAGAAATGCCTCAGTTATAAGCATTTTTCCTTCAAAATGTATCATAGAAATTTACGGTTCCGGCTTCATTTTTCTTTTTCATTTCTCGACTTCTTATTTTTCCTTCTCCCTGGTACACTTTTTGTTAACTTTTATCAATTTTCACTATTAGCACCTTTTTTTAAAACACATTTTTCAACTCCCTACCTATTATACTTATGTTATTTACAAATTTGATTTCTACACATAAGTACTATTTACAAATATTTCTTCATTGACATTGACATTTTTCATTATTCTATGCTCAAATTTCATTATTTTGATCATTTAGAAGAAAAATAATATTACATTTGCCTGCCATGTTTCCTTCTTGGGTGGAATCTGTATATGTATGTCTCTTTCATATAAATTTTATATATTGTTTAGTTGAATTCTGGATGTTTGTTTCTAAATTTGGATTGGTATATTTTTATAGGTAGTACCAATTGAATGAACTGAAAAAACATAATGATGATAATGAAAAACTCTACTGCCACCCTCTTGAACTATCTGCGTCGACTATGATATGGCCAAAGGTTTTCAAGATGCAAACCGCACAGAAAATTTTTATAAAAACAATCATAGCAGGTATTCATGCAATTTTTAAATATCATTGTGCCCCATTTTTTATTTTTTATTTGACATATTTACCAATATATATATATATATATATATATATATATATATATTTTAAAAATAATATAGATATGAATATAATTGTTAATATTAACCAATTTTACTATCACAGGATTTGATTTAAGTTAGACTGTGGAGGAGTTGGAGATTCCTTTTCTAGGTTTGCCTTCTGGCCAACCTTTCTTTTAATCCTTGGGTTTCCACCTTTTTTTTATCCTGGGTTTCCTAAGCTCCGGAAAAATTCTCGCTCTTAACTGAATCTATATCTGAACCATGTTGTTTCTGTCACGTTTGGATGCCTGGGACACGGGTTGACTGAAAGGATGCTCTGGAGGTATACCTGTGAGTGGAGGGGCGAGTTGTCTAATGGAAGACGATGTAGAAGGAGAGAAAAATAAGTTATTTTTTTTGGCATCAACCAAGAGCAGAAGAACTTCTCTGACTATGTCCTGAGAGGTGGAATCTGAACGTGATGTGAATGTGGAATATTGGTGTGTATATTGTAACTTTTCTTCTAGCTTCACTATCTTTGACTTTCATCTCTTGAATTGCAATTTCCCGCATGTATATTGAACAGTCTTTTGATGTAGCAGGATGGGAACTTCCGCAATTGACACATTCGGTTGGCGGTAAGCTGGGTATTCAGTAAGTAGAGGATATCCACATACACAGAATATGGTTGGGTATATTGATGAGGGTAGCTTCTCCCTTTTATTTTTATTCTTCTCATCTCTGTATCGCCTAGATCTTTCCAGTTCCTCTGATATCTCTAGTTCCGTACAGTTCAGGAGATCTCGACAATGTTCTACAACCTTAGAGAAAGTGAGTCTCGCGTGAGGAGTAACCTACCACATCGTAGTCTAGGAATTCCGTCATTTTTGACATATGTCGATTGAGCTGCATATGTTGTTTCGTTGAGTAAACCTTCTCAGATCTTCCTCAAAACCTTCACTTGTGCAACTTCTCCAAAAACAGATTTCCGAATCGAGGAGGGATGTGTCCCTCTCTTCCCTCTTCACGAACAAGAACCGATATTGTCCGGGTTGCTATAGCCTCTGTTTTGAGAGGGGCGCACCTTTATTGGCATTTTTTGGGTTGAATTGGTCATTTGGTTCCTGGGTTTTCACAGGTTTACTCCTGTTGAGCTGTCCTTCGCTTCACTGTCTATTTATCTTCTACCTTACCGGCATGGGTGGCCCTACCACCACAATCATTTATTATTATTATCATCAATTTTATATGTTTGTTACCTACTGAGATTTGATTATCGCAAAATTTCTGGAATTGAAATTGATCTCATTAGTTATTTCACAGTCCACTGTTCTCGACGGTAATTCAAAGATGTTTTTTAACTTTTTCAAAAAATCATTAATGAAATGAAAATGTTTCAAGGCAGCCAGTTATGCTGAATGAAAATAAACATTTGTGTATGCCTCTTGTTTCGAGTTGTTGATGGACAATTTGTCAGATAGAATTACTGATAAAAATCATAATTATATTTATATATTGTAGCAGCAAACTCATGTGGGAACTCGCACTAATAGATTCACAGTGTGATGTAAATATTATTGTTTTGTGACCCTTTTTCTTATTTTTGGACACTTCTCAGTTCCACATGAAAAAAAAAAGAAATAACCTACTAGAACTGAAAACTTGTAGATTAAAACGTATGTATGAATTATAAACAATTTAGAAATATTTGGAAATCAAACTCTGCTTGCTTGAAATATCTAATATATTTCCAATTATCACAATAATGTGGTGTCCCACATTATCAAAATCACATATAGATATTCGAGTAGAAAAAAATGTTTTCGATATTTTCTCCACTGTACAATCATTAGGTTACGTTAAGAAGTATAGTATTGATACAGGCGTTTCCTCGAATTTGAAATAAGGTTGATATGTGAACATCAACTTTATGAAAACAACAGTATCGGTACTATAACCATATATACAATTCTACATTGACGAGAAAGTTCATAGATGAGTACATTTATGTAACATAGGTCTCTGTACTTCTGTAGAAAGCATATGACAACAAAAAAATGGGCATTTCCGAACTTCGAAATAGTACAGAATGTAGCATTATCAATTATATTAATACATTTGAAGAAAATCAACAACGTGAAGTTGAATCAAAGTTTTAGTAAGTAAATCCATACGCAATTCAAATAGACAACGGAATTCAAACCGACCACGCAATTTGTACAAACAACACAACTCAAAACAAGTTACCAAAAAATATGCCAGAGCGGTCTGACCTCAATAATCTTGGGGTAGTAATGAATATACACCGACAGTGCTACTAGTCTGAATGTTCACAGAAACATAGCAAATCATCCCTTTGATGGGACTCATCAGCATTCTGAGTCGTCTTTATGTGACTTCCTTATGATCCTGAACCATGAATTAATTGGCCTGTAGGAACCAGTATCAATCTACCGTTACCAGGAACCCTATAATATTCTTACGATTTGTACCTGACCAGTATATAACTTATTTGTACTTCCCGGTTTCATATCAAAGTTTGTTCAAATGTTCTTTTTATTTTTATTCAGGGTATGGCTCATCACAATATTGACAAGGAAGAATACAAACAAGACATGACAGGATAAAAAAAGACATACAAATAAGATTGCAATTCCAAAGTATAAAATGTAGTATGATACAAGTGCACTATTACATCCAGAGTCAAAAACAATTGTTCTTGATCATACTGTATAACAAAGTAATCGAGTTCAGAATCAAAATTGCTAGATATTTTGGAAACCATGGGAGTTCAGACCAATGAAAGATTATAATCTTTACTGTGGAATTATTTCTGTTGGTAGGATGAATTTCTTACCCTCATTCAGAGAAGGGTGTTTTTAATATACAGGAAAATTAACACTTTGAATCCATCAATTATAAAAATTGAGCTTGTATCATTCTCCATTAACAAATCACGTGCAGAACCATAAAAATGTACAATCTCGTAAGAGGTGTAGTCACATCGACATAGTTCCCACGATAATGGTTGAACCACTGGAAACTGTATTCAATGTCCACTTGCATATTCTCAAAACTACTGCTCAGAACAAAAAAAACTACACGTTGGCCTAGTCATCACTTTACATGAAAAGGAAAAGCTTTTTCGGAAACTTCATCCACTTTCCTTTCTCCGAGAATCGGAAATCCAAATTCCGTTGGTAATTTGAATTCACTCCCAATCTTCAAACGATATCCTAGTCAGTCAGTCAGTCAGTTCGCACTGCTCGAACGAAGTTTTCTCTGCTTCGAATCGCTCAGCTTTCTGTCAAGTATCCCTTTGTTAGTTGCACCTTCGACAAGTTTCTTTGAACCATCGATAGGCAACCACTAATGCTCACACCTCTAATACTGGTGGCCCATGATCGTTTAACGAATTAATAGCTTGCCAAAATAACCAAATGTGTAATCCGTGAAAACAAACGATTCTTGTGAGTGAATATACTCATCATTCTCAAACAAATCTTCCGTCATTTATTGAATGAATTGATTCTTAAATGAATATCTATTATATCCAGAGATATAATACATAATCCATGGCCCTTTAATATTTACTTTATACAGAAATAGGTAGTTGGAAATTATCATTTCGAGATATCTTTTCTAAACTACGAGAATAATAAAAATTATATATTCATATGTAGGAAATTCATATACAACTTGTAACTTATACTGCTCCGCAGTGTAAACGTTACAATATTAACGTTGATTTCTGTGGTTTGATTAAGAAATATATATTGAAAAATGTACATTATATTCGTGTAACATTCTCCAACAATGAAACAATAACCAGTATCGAGTTCACATTAGCAAGGTGCTAGATATGTGTTTGGTACCAAAACTGACAAGTTAGAAGACTTTGCCTTTGGGCTTTTTCATATTGAAATAAGCTTCACAAAGTAGTATTTATATTCGATTTGGTGGTGCGAAATACGACGAAAGCGTTTGCCTTTTTTGTATTGTGGAGATTTCAGTTCCCCAAAAAATCCTATTTGACAGCCCTATCGAGTGGTTCACATAATAATGTGTCAGACATTTTCATCACGGTAGTAGGTTTTATAGGTAATTCAGTTCGAATACGAGTGTGACCTTGTAGTGCAAAATACCAAACTTTGAAGTTATATCATTCAACTTAGGAAGTTTGGTCCTTGGGGAATTTCAATAGAGAAGTGGTGGAGTACTTCCAAAGTCAAGGAGAATCAATATCATAATCCATATTATTTTCAGACCTGGTTCTTCCGCCATTCACAAAAAAATGTCATATTTCAATTACACTTGATTTGATTTTCGAACATACCTCTTTTTTTTTTTTTTTATGTTCTGGTTCCCACGAGGAGGGATATCCTGTAATGTTCAGAGAACATCGTGGGAACCAAGGGAAAGAAGGTAGGAGTTGGTGTTCTTCTTGAATTTCTGGAGGTTGTATGCCTCGGGAACACCTCCCTAGGCAATGAGTTCCAAAGCCTCGCTGTTCGTTGGATGAATGAGTCTTTGGAAAGAGATGTTCTGCGGTCTCCAAAGTGACCACGAAGGAGTGGGGATGACTGAACTTGACGGGTTAGTCTCGAAGAGACTGCCAAAGCAGGAACGATTGTTGATATTTCAGAAGAGCATCGCCCATGAAAATATCTATAAAATAGAGTCAAATCGCCAACTTTTCTAAGGTGTTCCAGACAAGTAGCGAGTTTGTGCGAGGCATCACCGACGAGACAATTGCCTTTTGGACAGAATCCAATAGCCTCAGGATATGTTTAGGTGCCCGCTCCAAATATGGGAACAGTATTCAGGACAGGTCGGATCTGTGCCTTATAGATCATAAGTAGCTGAGTGGGGTGAAATAGCTCTTGGCACGAAACAAAACCAGTTTGGATGCACTTGGCAATGGACCTCCGTATTTCCCAGGAAAGGTTATTGCTGATAGTAATACCAAGCATCGATATGGATGACTTCAGTGGTATGGTTACTCCTGACAAAGTTATGTTAGGCACAGTGAGATCGGCTTCTTTAGAGAAAAGACATGCTTGTGTTTTGTTTGCATTGAATTCTACCAAGTTATCAGATCCCCACTCGAGAATTGTTGCTAAGTCCATATTTATTATCATCCACTCGGTATATCTCTATAGGTATTCATTATCATCCAAATAATTGTTTTTTTGTTGACTATCTGCATATTTTATCATGCGAGAAGCTACGGCGCTAGAGTCATGGACATGTTTTTTCCATCAGCAACTCATTTCATGCATATTTCTAAAAAATGTTCTGAGAATGTATGCCAAAAATAAACTTTATTACAAATCACTTCATTTAATAACCTGAATAAGTGACAGACTGATCTGGATCACCCATGAATAATGTAATTGCTCTAAAAGCAAAACTATGTGGGGCTGTCACTCATCTAGAATTGTTGAATAACACATACCAATAATTCTGCTGTCTACGATGAAAATCGATAAGATTAGTCTCACCCAGATTTGAATCGCATCGGAAGAGATTATTTAGCAATTTGGGGTGAGTCCGGAGGTATAATTAAAATATAATTCATACAGTAAGTGAGAAAAATAATATTCTATTATCATATTATATCACAAATAAATGACGTATATTTGATGAGTGATGTGATAAGGTGAACTTTTGGAGACTGATTGACAAACAATAAAACTGAATCCTCCAACCCGCCATTGAATTGGTGGAGTGACGAATCCTATAGAAGGGATCCCCTTGAAATTCTCAGACTGCCAAAAGTGGGGAGAAAGACAGATATCCTTCTCTCAGTCTATCACTCTGTTCTATAGATCGATTTGAATAAGAGAAAAAAGTGAATCAGTTATGTTAAGACTTTCACCCTTGCATGATTTTCCAAGCAAAATGAATGTTATTCAAGCAGTAACCAGAATGGAAGAAATGAAACCAGTTCAGAAAAGCATACAACATTGTTCTGAAAGGCATACAACATTGTTCTTACAGTAACAAATTTAACCGATGTGCTGCAATCTTTGGAGCAGGTCACGGTAATAAGGAAGTTACTCAAGTTACTAGGAATTATGGCAATGAGCAATTGGACTGGCACCACGAACGAAGAGCTTGAGGTTTCATTGGTCATAATCCTCAATGGATCAGGAACTATACTGAGAACCGTTGACCTTTGTTTTTCCACTTCTGCAGACTCCTTTTGATTTTCGATAGTTTCATATGACTATACTGGAGTGTGAGCTCTATGAGAATAAGTATCATTTACTATTAGGAAAAGTATAGTGTACAACCAGCATGGAATGCCCATTTCTCATTCGTATAACTGGCAGCGCATACTTCCTTTTATGTTCATTCGATACCACTTGAGAAATGTTCTATGATTCTGCCAGAATGTCAATGTCTATGTCTATGCCCGTTTAGTTGACTATCGATGGAACGATCAAGGTCCAAAGACGCGGTGTTGGACAAATATGCATTTTGTCTTCAACTTCGTCCAATCCCTGAATATTCAAGAAGACCTTAGGAAATGCTTGATAATGGCAAAACAATGAATGATATACGATATGCGGGCGATACTGTGGTGTGAGCTTGCAAGAACTCATAAACCGTATTGTGGATATCAATAACAACTATGATCTTGAGGTCAGAAAAACAAAATCATTGGGGATCAGTGAAACCCTGGTAAAATGATGTTTCATTTAACGTCGGCCTATTTCTGCGACCAGGGCTAGACACCGACGCTGGTGAGCACACTTCCCCCAAATACTAATTGCGCCCGATATTGCTTGGCTCAGATATCGATAAGACTCTAAATGTAATGAGTAATTTAGAGATATCTTCGAGAACGCAGACTGAAATCATCATACGAAGCTGAGACTACTAAGTTGTTACGTCTTCTATGAGCTCTCACATGGAGCCGAATCTTGGACATGTATGTAAGCATCTACGACAGGGCTTGAGGCAATGATATATATATATATATATATATATCATGATATATATATATATATAAAACAAGGAATGAAAACAAGTTCGGTCTTCGAATATCAACTTCTGTAGAAGCGGATGGGCAACCCCAGAATACGAGGGTGGTCCCATAGGTGCCAGACCTTACGTGTAAATGGCGTTTGTTGTTCAGAAAGAATGACTATGGTAGAAAGTACCATCCTGATGAAGCTCAAGTCTGAAGCTTGACGATAATGACATGACTGTATCTTCCACTAGCCTCAGAACCTCAATCTTGGTGCAGTGAGATCATTGAAAACATTTTCATTACCACTTCATCGTGCCTTTCTGGGACGATTTTCTCTGTCAACCCAGCCAAACTGTAAGCAGACTGATTGATCGTCAATCAAACGGGAAAGTCTGGTTCTGTTCCTTCGTTGGAATAATAACCACAATGAAATTCTTCCACCTCCGAGGGAACCTTCCAAGGCGCAACGAGTTGTTGATGATATATATCAATTACTGCATCTGGTTTTTTGGAATATATTTGATCATGAGATTAGTCATAATCAGGTGCTCTCTTGTGAGTGAATGGCCTTGATTTTGTCCAACAAAACTGGACGAATGATATCATGATTGGGCTCCCTTAGAGAACATTCAACTCAGTTTCCCAGCAGAAGGTCACGATGCAGATATCGTCTGGATTCTCTTTCAACCTGAATTGCCTCTCCATCGAGTTTGTGAAAGCTTTGGCCATGGATTCAGTGTCGCAACACATTCATAAATAGGAAAATTGGCAATTTTCAACTTCAAATTTCTACTTAGTTTGCAAAGTTGGTTGTTGTTCCCCAAATCTCTCATTTATAAACTCTTATGCTGTTTTAAACCCTAGAAAAACAAATCTAAAATGTTTTCAATGGTGAGCTCGTAACGCACTACGACCTCATCCAACTCAGGTTGAAAATTCATTCTCTGAGGAGCGCAATATGCGGCTCCAGAAGTGAACTGAATTTCTGCCAATCCACTTCTGCACACAGACGATCTGTCTGAAGCGGTGGATAACCCCCTAGTGTTAGAATCACCGAATTGTGGTCAGAGCCCAACCTGAAGAGAACGTGAATGTCCTAGTTCATAGTGATTTTCCTGGCGGCCAGAGCAATGTCAAGTACATCAAGTCTGGGGCCACCAAAGAAAGGCAGTTTGTCATAAGATTCATACCTGTCACGGTCTTATCACAGTGCCATTTCCATTGGTAACATGGCTTCATTGCACGTGTTTGACTTTCGGGTATCCTGCTTCAACAATGGGTTTATCTGTTTCCATCAGAAGCACATCAAGCCTCAGAAAGTATAAGGTTGTTCTATGAGTTATACCCATCGTAAGTAGAAATGCCATTCTGTACGTGTGAATAGCAACGCTTTACCAAAATGGCAACTTTGCCACACCGACTTCTAGTATGGTCATTCCAAAGCATTCTGTTGTTGGAAATTCTAGGTTGAGCCTCCTGCAGAAAGGCAACATCAATATTTTTCTGCAGAAAAACTCGGGTTTATTCTAAACTCACTGCTTTTAATCATTTAATTGAGATTGGAATCGATGGGGAGTTTTTGGGCAGCCTCGGTGAACAGGGCAATCCTCAGTCGATGCAAAGTTGATAGGATGTCTTTGGGACTACTCGGAATCTGAACTCATTGTGAAGGGGTGGCACCTTGGGCTCCTGCAGCATATGACACCCCTGCTGATTTGAAGAGCGTCCTAATTAAGAACATTTGGAACATTTTCGCTAATCCGTAGTGTGTTCAATTCACACACGCAAATACGAACGCTCCGTAGTACGCGTGGAATGATCAGATTTTTGAGGATTTGGATCTACCTTCCATCAGAACCATCATTAGAGATCGCAATTAGAGAGTATCAGACGGTAATCCACGGAAACCATCTCGTGAGGAAGGCGATCGATTATAATATAGACGAACCGTCGCGTGTTGGGCTACTCATCAGGGTAAGCTGCATCCTATCGTAAAATTGTAATAATAATAATATTTATTCACTCCAATATACATTTCTGTTTACATTGTCATTTTATGTACAGGTATTGGTGGCAAATAAACAAAGAAATCCATTTTAACCGTGAGGATGTGCATGGATTGTTTAAGTATTTAATGATGTAGTACAAGTGCAATGTGGTTATGTTAATATTGATTATATTTAACTAGATTATATGATATAGAGTAGGACACATTTATTTTTGAAAGAAGAGAAAAAAAATAAAAATAAAAAAAACATAATTCGTTGTGGAGTTTATTTGCATTTCATGATTGTGTGTAGGGTGTGTCTGTCAACTGTTATATCAAGTGTTTTTCATTTACTATTCACTGTCTGACCATACTATGATGGTACAAATTTTTCAATGTTTATTTTATTAACGTTGACGAATTGCTATGCGGAGGATCAAAACACACACGTCTACTCTCGATCGATACTGTAAAAAAAAAGAAATATATATATATATATATATATATATATATATATATATATATATATATATATATATTAGGTAGTTGAGCTGTGAAAATAAAAGTATCTTATCATGCTAGATATTCGCTTCGAGTGAGGTTCTTCAGTAGGTTTCTTAATATATTTTAATTTTTCTGGTATTACACGATTCAGCATTTTGGATAAAAATGAAAAAGGTTGACATGAAGGAGGAGAAGTTTAGGCGGAGAAGAACATTTCGGGCGATCATCATTGATGGGACCTTTTTTTTTATCATTTGTTATTTTGGGTGGTTCTAAAGGTTTTCTAATCGAAGTGAGAGGTAGAGCCGAGCCAGAGATCATTTATGGGGTTTATTTTATTGGGTTTCCGTTATCAATTTCTATTCCTACTGAGTGGGTGGGGAACTTCTGCAAAAAATAGAAATCGACCCAACAGGTACACCAACAATTTTACCGCAAAACAAAACCCCCATAAAACATATTGATCTCTAGCTGTCGAATACACCGCCAATGCCACGTCGCTCTCGACATTGTGTTAAAATAAACCTTTAGAACTTACCACAACTCAAGGAATGGCAAATATAAATAAATACAAAGAGTCATCTTCACAATGATGATCGCCAAGGTAAGTACAAACATCGTTTTCTGCCACACGCTTCCCAGACTTAAACATTTCCCTTGCACATGTCAACAACTATTATTTTCATTTTACCATAACACAAAATATTTTACTTTTCAGATGTCATTGTTAATTACCAGAACAAAAAATTTTAAAATTAAAAAAAAAAAACTTCACTGAAGATGCCTCCGGCCAGGGCCGAAACGTCTAGCATCATATAAGTTTTATTTTTACACAAGAATCTCAAACCTAAGAACCTCCAACCAAAAATAAATATACCAGGATTCAAGAAAACCCACACTTCAAATTAAAAAAATATATATATATATATATATATATATATATATATATATATATATGTATATATATATAGTTGTACACGGTAGCTTGTGAAGCCCACCAAATGAACGGGTCGCTCTTGAACCCGCACTTTTCAGAATGGGCGAAGAGTATATTCCAGTAAATAATCATTCCATCATGTTCCGTCGAAGCACACTCAGAGGGGTAACAATTCTCAATTTTTAAAAAAAATTTGTATACTCCTTTGAAACGTTGTGAGCCACTATTCTTTCACTACGCCATGAATCCCAAACGTATATTGCCTATATTGAAATGGCCTTTAGGTGTCCTGGCGGCGTTGCCTCTACTATCCTCGCGCGTTTTTCATTTCAAAATATTTATTAGGATTTCAAATCAGTGAGCTTGCGGACTTGCAGAAAGGCAAAATAAAAAGAACCTGCTTTGAAGTTGCTGAATATATTTTTGTTCTTGTTTTATCAGGTTGATTATCTTGAGAAAACCTGATAGCTTCAAAATTTGGAATTTTCGTCAGGTTCAGGTGAAAGTTGAATTTCCCGATCTGAGTAGTTGAGACGAGTAATACCCGAAATGAAAGTGATTCCGGTTATATGGAAATATCTGCATATAATTCTTGAATCAGGAAAACTCTCGTATCTGGAGAAAACTAGATATGTGAGAATTGAAGGTTTTCATATAAACCTCTGCGTATTTTTATTCCATCCTCAGAGGGGGGCGAGAAAAGGTGCGAAAGTTTTGAAGTAAGAGACGAGAAAATTGGTATTTGGGCTTATCTGTCTGAATAAAAATCACAAATTTCAGGATTTTTCTTTAAATTCAACACTCAAAGGTTAAAGTGAGGGTTGAAAGTATGTGTAGGAGTACCCGTTAGTTTTTTCCAGGTGGAGTTCATGAAAATTATAATTATAGGTCTTTGTTACAAATACATAAATACGTGTTTCAGTGTTTTCCGAAATTTAACCTCGAAAGGTGATATAGTGGGCTAAAAATTTATAGGTTGTTTGTTACTTTTCAAGCTTAGGATCATAAAAATTATATTCGTTACAAAATGAAGACATACATATCATATTCAGTGTATGGGTGGATAAACACCCCAAGATGCAATGAAAATGAACGAATAGCACAGCAGTTCTTGAGAAAATATATTTTTATTTACAAAATTAAAAAATAAATGCTAATGAATTAATTCTGATAGATTGACCAAAGATAACATGGAATGGCCACATTAGTCAAAGGCCAAGGCATTTAGAAACGGACACACAATTCCTCCAAGTTTGGAACGAGAAGGATATTTGTAATTTTCCCCTGTTGAAAATTCAAATATAAACAATTTGATAATTTTATCCAGTTTCCAAATGTTATTTGGGAAATATTCTCATCAATATCATTCGTGCTAGAGGATTTTATCTAAAATCTTGAGATTTTCCTCAAGTATTTTGCCTCTAGGAAATTTTAACTCAGCAATTTGCGGCAGATAATAAGACCCAAATCGCAGTCAGTAAAATTTCCAGTCAAAATGCTTTCTTAAAATTTCAAAAAAACATTTGCGACAAAACCCTAGCACATATGATATTACCCTCGATAAACGTAAATTAATCGAATATTGATCAGAATGGTGAACAGAGCATTATTCCTTGCATGTTCAACAAGGGTACACCCAATATACCTATCGTTCACTCCTTTACATGAGTCTGCATATTGCTCCAGATAATTCAAAAAATATCATCAGCTCTTTGCACTATCAAAACGATTGAAGATAGTGACTAAAGAATCTTTCAGTCGCAGATTATTCCACATGATTTTATGAACATCCGTTCATATTTTCAAGCAAATCAATCTTCTACCCCATGCCAGGTTTAAATGTGAGATTGCTCCTAAAAAATGTTTCCATTTCTTCCGGTCTTCCTGATGATCGGGAGGTGAAATAAATTTTCGTCAACAAAAATTTATTGAAGACCTATAGTGAATGGATGCCTCTCTTGCATCAATGCTACAAATGATTTCTGGAGTATCTCTTTTGAAAAACATTCTCCTTTGCCTCATTCATCTATATGAGTTCTCAATTAGGACTGGAATAGAAAATCAAATAACTATCTGAATAAAAAAGCAAATTTTGAATTTCAGATTTTTTTCTTTTGAGAGTTTTTCCAGAATATCTATCAGATGTAGTCCAATGCCCAGCGTTGTTTCAGTCGGAGAAGTAGTTGTTCTCTGTTAGACATTCACAAAAAATAACTTAATTTTTATCGTGAGATTTTCTATTGACAGAAAAATATTTTCATTCAATATTCAATTGAGAATGTTTCCCTTTTCAACATGAATAACCCACAAGAGGTTATCTTGAACATGGAAGATAGTGACAAAGTTTATCTTTCAGTCGCAGATGATTCCACATCTAATTTTTGAACATCCTGTTAATATTTTCAAACAAATCAATCTATCATACCCCATGACAGGTTTTGATGTCAAAAAACACTGATTTCAAAGTGCCTCTCCGAAAGAGATTTTCCCCTTACTTCCCATCTTTGCAAAGTGGTATTGCTTCTAAAATGTGTTTTCCATTTCTTCCGGTCTTCCTGATTCTCGTTGAAGCGTGAAATAGATTTTCGTCGACAAAATGTATTGAAGATCTAGTGAATGCGATGCCTCTCTTGCGTCAATGTTACAAATGATTTTGGTGAGTACTCTCTGAAAACATTCTTCTACGCCTCATTCATCTCTATGAGTTCCTAATCAAGACTGGAATAGAAAATCAAATAATAACTCAATGAAAAGCAAATTTTCAATTTCAGATTTTTTTCTTCTGAGTTAGGGTCTTTTCAGAATATCTATCAGATGTAGTTTGATGTCCGGGGGTGGCTTTAGCCTTGGGAGTAGTTGTTTTCTGTTAGTCATTCACAAAACATAATTTAAAATTTTTTTATCGTGGATTTTTTGATTCACAGAAAAATTTTCTATTGAATATTCAATTGGGAATATTTCCCTTTTCAACCTGAATTCCTCACAAGAGGTTATCTTGAACGATGGAAGATAGTGACTTGAGTTTTCTTTCAGTCGCAGATGATTCAACATTTGATTTTATGAACATCCTGTTCATATTTTCAAACGAATCAATATTTTATTTTATTCTGAATTGTTTCTACTAATGTTAAATTCAATAAATGTGTTTTTTATTCAGGTGATTTCTTCATTTTACGGGTTCAAAATGATAAATATAAATAGTTTTTCCACTGTGTGTACAATATTGAGAAAAACAATTTTTTACACAATTTAAATTTGTAAGAAGAAAGTGCCACCAAAAATTACCATTTTCTATTAGTGTCTAATATCGCATCAAACATTATTATTGAAGAAGTATATGATGAAAAATCATTTCATTTAACCAAACTCATTTCATATAAAATTTTGTTCGAAGATTATCTTCTAATTGATTTTTTATATACCCAAGAATGAGTCCATTCAAGGGAGTTCGAAAAAAAAATATTGAATGATCTAACAATAGAGTCAAATTCTAAAAGTTTCTTTAACCAACAGACAAATATATTTATTTTTCAATGAGGTTTCAATTATCATTCGGCAAATGATTCCGGGGAAAAAAATATTGAACTAAAACTGGTTTTTTCGATCATTTTAAGTTTTACTCCCAAACAAATATTTATCTCCAAAATTTTGCAATAAGATATCAATGGATGAAAAATTATCTGGAAGATTTGAGAATAAAAAAAAATCTGTACTTTATCAGAAACTGGAATATTCAACCCCTTGTGTTTTTCTCCCTCAAAGAAACATACCTATTACTGTTTCAGGTCCGAGTTTTCGGAAGTATATCTGAATGATTAAATCCTATTCGGATAATATACATTATTTTTATGAATAATTCATGAAATAGCACCGATCAGAACTTCATGAGAACATTATGTTACTTCCATTCAGGTTCAAATATGGAGAAGAATAAGATGACCAATCTCTCATCCAATTGTTTGTTCAGGCTTTTTGTATAGTCGATCGCTTCCTTAGCGGGAAGAGAAGGAACAACAAATTCAATATCTCATATATTCATTAAATTTATATTTCATTCTGAAATTTCGAGTTATCAGTATTGATTTAGAAGTGAGATAGGAAAAAAAGTGGATAATACATTTCTGTTCAATATTTCATTAATATCAATACTCAAAAGATAATAAAATTTTCCGATAGAAGAAAATAATATCTTCTACGAACTGCTGCTCACATAAAATTTGCCGATGATTGATCTAGACAGTTTTCCATGGAAATAATAATTGGAAAATATGGATTTTTCTTGTTTTATGCCAAGTATATTAATGGTTTCATGTGATTGAATACCCAAAAAAAGTATTGAGTACTCATCACGAATAATTCAGTTTTGTTTGGTTCGAAAAACATGCACAAAAAAAAACAATTGCCTACTTTCCCTGAGGCGCTTCATTTCGTTATCTCTAGTTGTTCCTGAAACTAGCTTTTCCGAGATATTTTTCCATCAAATATTTCTGCATATTTTAATTCAATTGAACGAAATATATACTACTTGTATTTTAATTCTTTATCATTTATTCACAATCGATCTCTAAGCACCCTCCGATATTAATATTATCCAAATAAAACAGGGCATAATCTTTAACAAGCATTACAAAACCAGATTTTGTAGAGAACAAATAATTCTGAATCATTGAACATTCAACCAGATCTTTGAATTACCAACAAAAGATGCATATTGTCGAGTTATTACTTCAATATTGTCGAGTTAGCTTTCTAGGATAGAAAAAATAAATCAATGAACCGGAACTTCATGTGTATGTATTTTTCCGCAATTGAAAACTGATGAGATTATTCCCTGTGTACAATGCAGAATCTCTTTCCTCAACAGACTCATCTGGGCTTCAATTTAATATGATGATTTCAGGTGGTTCAACCTATTTTGTATAGGTGAACTCTTCTTTTTTATCAATTGATGTAAGTGGATTTGTAGAAAAAAAACATGAAAAGTTCTTTGAATTTTAACTAGAAAAGACCGCAAAATTGCATTCCAAAAAAGTCAATAAAAAAGTGCCTTTGCCTCAAAAAATTGTTGAGAGTTCCGATATCCAATCTTCACGATGGTTGAGATCATTATATCGCTCCTCAGTTGGAAATTATATTTGCCTAATATTCTTGGTAGACCTTCTTCCCTATATGGTCACATCAGTGTGAATGTATTCTTATCGTTTGATGCACAAAAATTAAATCCACAATGAAAAACTGAAGAATGAGGCTTTCAAGCCAATATTGGTTATTTTGTACTTTTTTCCAACCATCCTTTATGTAGAAGGACTGATCGCACAAAATTCCCTCAGAAAAAAATTGGTAAATATATCTTCGAATATTGTAGCTATTTCAAACTCAAATTCCCTAATCTGAAAAAATTAACGATAAATATTTTTATATTGAATTAGAACTACTCCTTGCGCTAGACAGATCACGGATACAGCAATTCATATATATTACATTCATGAAGGCAGCGATTGCGATGTTGCCAAATTTAGGGCTAAACAACGATACAAAAGTTCGTGGGCTCTTACAAAGAAGTATATAATTCTGCAGTATATCCCTATATACGGAAAGCGCCCCTACAGTTCGAACCAAAGAACTATATCGCGTATGTTGGTTATGGAAATGGTATATTGTGTGTCCCGATCTAAAACGTGGGAAATGACCTGCATTCAATTCTGATCACCCAGTGAAGAGATACAGGGTGATACTTGTAGAGCCGATATCGGGACTAACAAGGTTACTCGGGCTAAACTGCGTCTCGTTCATATGCTTCACGGATTCACAATGACCGTGTATTATCTCTATATATATATATATATATATATATATATATATATATATTTATATAATATATATATATATATATATATATATATATATATATATATATATATATATATATATATATATATATTTATGTATATATATATATATATATATATACAGGGTGTAACTCAAATGATGTCATAAATTTCAGGGGGCGATTCCTTGTTATATTTCATGACAAAAAGTTCATATAAACGTGTGTCCTAACTTGCTCCTTTTCCGAGTAACGGAGTGTCCAAAGTTTAATGAAAAATCGGTTTTTCATTAATTACTCAAAATTCTTTTCGCCGATTTTGATTAAACTTCGTGTGTGTTTCATTTGTAATACGATGCTTCTTGTCATGAAAGTAGATTTTGAATTTTGTTTCCAGTGGTGTCGCAGAGGGTAACCAGATTGATATCCACGATAATAAATATTGTACGCTAATGTTTTCGCTGAGTTTGATATTATTTGAAATTAATGGCTAAACAGTGGCGTAGAGATGGAGGGTTACGATCATTTGAGTGTAAAAATGTGTTTTTCTATCGGTCGCCATTTGAACAAACTGTGAAATGAATCTGTTTGGTTTGGCAAGTAGATGGAAGAAGTATTCAAACTGCTAGTTTATGTCTAATTTATTCGAAAAACAGCATAGGTAATAATGAGAAATAATCAAAACAGATGCTCAAAATGGAAACCTTCACTTGCAATACAAGCATCTAGTCTCCTTTCCATTGACTGCCGCATACGTTCAAAAAGTCCTGGGGTGTTGCGTATGACATTAGAATTATTCATAATTCTATTCCCCAAGTCATTGTCATCGACAACTGGTGTCGCATAAACAAGCGATTTGAGATATCCCCAAAAGAAATAATCCAGAGGGTTCAAGTCTGGAGATGGTGGTGGCCACGGTTGTGGTCCCCCACGACCTATCAAAAGTATCATTGAGATATTCACGTCGTGCATAAACCACATATTTCGCCTTACTAGCAAAGGTACATCCTGTAACAATTCTGGCAATGTTCCTTCTAGAAATTGTCTGTACATCACACCATTGAGTCGAGGAGGAAGAAAATGCGGCCCTATTAGATGATCGCCACAAATTATCGCCCAGACGTTGAACGAAAGCTCCTGCTGAAATCCACTTTCTACAATGGCATGAGGATTCTCGTAGTCCCAAGAATGATTGTTGTGAAAATTTATGATGGCATCTCGTGAAGAACATGCCTCATCTGTGAATGAAATTTCAGACGTAAAATTGCGATTGTTTACAATTTGTTGACGAAACCACTGACATAACTCCAATCGTCTGGGAAAATATATTGGTAACAGTGTCGGCACCCGTTGTTTGTGGTATGGATATAATAAATTCGTATGCAAAACCTTCCAAACACTTTGATGACTGACATGGACCTGTAAAGCTAATTTTCGGGTACTTAATGATGAATTGTTGTCAACTTCTTGGAGAATTGCTTCCTCTTACTGTGGTGACATTATTGTCCTCGGTCTACCAGGACGCTCAGCCTGTTAAGTAACAGATCCAGTTCCACACAGTCTAGCAACTAACCTGGTGAAAGTTCCTTCTGCTGGAATATCTCAGTTCGGATATCGTTCTCGATAGAGTCGACGGCCTTCTGCAGCATTTCGATCTGCAAGTCCATACACAAAATTCATCTGCGCTGATTCGCAGGTGTTCATATTTACTTGATAGTATGTAAACAATCGTGTTTGCATGCACGTTCAAACAATTTTACGATACTTGTGACTTGTACCTACTGTGTAAAACAATCAGAATTTTCTTATCGTCGGTATTAGTTTTAAATTCTACGAAAAAACTAAAGAAGAAACTATAAACATCATGTCAAACAATAAAGAATTTCGTACAACCAGTGTCGTGGGTAAATAATTTTTCGCTTTAAAAATTAATGTCATTCCGGTAGAAATGTTACATGTTATTTCAGCTTTTCATGAAAAAAAATTCATATAATCGTGTGTCCTAACTTGCTTCATTTCCGATTAACGAGGTGTCAAAGTGTTACTATAAAATAGGTTTTTTATTAATAACTCAAAAGTCTTTACGCCGATTTTGATGAAACTAGGTATGTTTGTTAGCAGTAACAAGGGGCTTTTTTTCATAGAATTAGTTTACGGATTAAAATTCCAGTGTCGTCACAGAGGATTACCTCAATGATAAATCAAAGTAAAAATTGATTATGTAGTAACATAAGGGATAAAAATTATTTACTTTTAAATTAAATACATCTCAAACCCGACAAGGTTGAAAAAACTTGTGACATTTTCATCGGAATGACATTAATTTTTAATTCGAAAAATTATTTACCCACGACACTCGTACCACGACACCAGTTGTCGATGACAATGACTTGAGGAATAGAATCATGAATAATTCTAATGTCATACGCAACACCCCAGGACTTTTTGAACGTGTGCGGCAGTCAATGAGAAGGAGACTACAAGCTTGTATTGCAAGTGGGGGTTCCCATTTTGAGCATCTGCTTCAATTATTTTTCATTATTAACTGTTTTCCGAATGAATCACACATAAACTAGCAGTTTGAATATTTCTTCCATCTACTTGCCAAACCAAGATTTTTTTCATTTATTGTATACCACTTGACTATAATTCATACTACTACTATATTCTATTTAATCGTATTTACTAAGTTTATTTATCTTACTCAATTTACACCCAACATACATAATTCATTTATCCAATGGAATTGTCATACACAAGCTCAGCAAAATTCAGATAATAAAAAACGAGACTCCTTGCCCCATATTAGCCCTTCAAGAATCACATCTGGAACCCAGTGTCCCCTTCTGCCTAAGAGGTTTCCAGTGCTTTTGCAACCCATCCATAGGACATGAGGAGGCATCGCCACCTTTGTCCGTGATAATATACTTGCAAAAAATAAGAATAGTCACAGATCTACAGGCAACTGCAGTCCAGATTCAGTTACCATTGAAGGTTACTTGATGTAACATGTACAAACCAGATGGAAATTGGCTCCCTCATGATATCCAGAATATCATCGACCAACTTCCTTGCCCATTTCTACTCCTTGGAGATTTCAACGCCTACTTCCCCAATTGGGGTGACCGTATAATGGACACTAGGGGTCAGCAATCTGTAATAGATGAGAATACCTTAATACTTTTGAATAACGGTAAAGATACACATTTTCAAATACGATCTGATCAATCTTCTGCATTCGACCTCAGCGCAAGTTCCTCCCATGAATGACCCCACTCAAGCGACCACTTTCCAATTATCATTCGTGGAGATGGCCCCGTAAGAATATTTCCAATAAAGGAAAGATGGCTTCCACCGAAAGCCAACTGGGAAATATACTCCAAAATGATCAGTATCTCCAACCTCCCAGGTGATATTGAAAATTAGGTAGATATGCTCACCAGTGCCGTGATAGATACCGCCAAAGCTAATATTCTCATTTCAAAGCCAACCAAATCTCATAGACCACTTTCGTGATGGAACGGTGACATCAGAGAGGCAATATCAGGAAAAAAAGACGTGAAATAAATTAAAAAACAGCCAACACATGAAAATCTGATGAATTTCAAATCAGTTACTCATACAATTATGCCCACAAATTTTTACACACGAAAACACATGAGGAACAAAATGTTCTCAACTTCGATACTCGAATCGATTTCAAATATGATTGTACTATAACAGCTCGGAAGCTGCAGCAGGCTAAGATAACACATTATATTACATGCTCAAAAACTTGCCTCTGAATGAGAAACATGAACTTTTAATATTGTTTAACTCTAAATGGGAATCAGTAATATATGCAAAACAATGGGAAGTTACCACAATCATCCTAGTTCTGATGCAAGGAAAATCCCCTTTGGACCCAAATAACTACCGCCCAATCTTACTCACAAGTTATGTCATGAAAGTATTTGAGAAGATTACCTTTCGTCAGTACTTCAAGTAGGCTGTCAATGCAAACACTCTACAACCAACGCTCTAGTATATCTTGAGAATGAGATTCAAGACTCATTTTTCAATAGGGACCATTTGGTAGCAGTTAGTTTCGACCTTCGAAAAGCCTATGACAGAACATAGCGGGATTCCTTGTTGGAACAACTGCCCATTTGAAGACCACGAGATAAAATGTCGAATTTTCTACAAGGATTTTTGAATGATCGGTTTTTCCTTGTCTGTTTAGGGTCCATAGAGTCCCTCCATCAGAGTACTCAAAAATGGAATCTCACAAGGCTCTGTTCTTAGCGTATCACTTTCAGCAATCGCCATGAATTTCCTCCTTGAAAGGAGAGAAAAATAAATTCATCTATGCTTGATTGTCGTCTACACACACAAATCTATGGATGTGATACACGGACATCTGGATAACAAGATCGACTTCTTGGACCAATCATCAAAGTAGGGAGGTTTTCTATTCTCAAGAGAAAAATCCAATTGTATGTACTTCTATAGACTGAGATTAGAACATCTAGAATCTGAACTTTTCATTCGCGGACATCAAATGAGCGTCAAAATAGATATCAAACTTCTAGGCATCTTCTCTGACAAAAACTCTAGAAGAAAGAACATATCAATCAATTGATGACAAAATGCCAGAGAGCCATGAACATAATCAGATTGATTTGTTGAAATTATAAACAGGATGTTCATAAAATCAGATGTGGAATCATCTGCGACTGAAAGATAAACTTTAGTCACTATCTTCCATCGTCAAGATAACTCTTTGGGTATCATGTTGAAAGGAAACATTCTTAAAATTGATAGATTTTGAATTGAACACGTAAATGAAGTTATTTTTGTGAATGTCTAACAGAAAACAACTACTTCCCCGGCTAGCAACGTGATTGAACGTTATCTGATAGATATTCTGAAAGGCCTAACTAAAAAAATCGAAATGAAAATTTGCATTTTCATTCAGATAGTTATTTGATTTTCATTCCAGTCTGATTAGAACTCATAAAGATGAATGAGGCAAAGAAGAATGTTTTCCAAAGAGAGTCACCAGAACATTCGTAATATTGACGCAGGAGAATCGCATTACTAGGTCTCCAATACATTTTTCGACGAAAATCATTTATCGCTTCACGATCATCGAAGACGAAGAAATGGAAAACATTTTAAGAAGAATTCACTTCAAAGATAGAAAAGTTAGAATCATTTCTTTGAGAGACACTTTGAAATTAATTTTCTGACATTAAAACGTCATGGGTATGATAGATTGATTTGTTGAATAAAACAGATGTTCATAAATCAGATGTGATCATTGACGAAAGATAAACTTTAGTCATATCTTCCATCGTCAAGATAACTCTTGTGGTATTCATGAAAGGAAACATTTCTTAAAATTGATAGAAAGATTTTTCTGTGAATTGAAAATCTCACGATTAAAATGAAGTTGTTTCGTTAGACATTCACAAAAATAACTTCATTTTAATCGTGATTTTTCAATTCACAGAAAAAATCTTTCTATCAATATTTAATTGAGAATGTTTCCTTTTCAACATGAATACCCCACAAGAGGTTATCTTGACGATGGAAGATAGTGACTAAAGTTTATCTTTCAGTCGCAGATGATTCCACATCTGATTTTATGAACATCCTGTTTATAATTTCAACAAAATCAATCTATCATACCCATGACAGGTTTTTAATGTCAGAAAATACTAATTTCAAAGTGTCTCCAAAAGAAATGATTCTAACTTTTCTATCTTTGCAAAGTGAGATTGCTTCTAAAAATGTGTTTCCCATTTCTTCCGGTCTTCCTGATGATCGTGGAAGCGTGAAATAGATTTTCGTCGACAAAAAATGTATTGGAGACCTAGTGAATGCGATGTCCCTCCTCGTCAATGTTACGAATGATTTCTGGTGAGTACTCTCTTTGGAAAACATTCTTCTTTGCCTCATTCATCTTTATGAGTTCCTAATCAAGACTGGAATAGAAAATCAAATAACTATCTGAATGAAAATGCAAATTTTCAATTTCAGATTTTTTTCTTTGAGTTAGGGCCTTTTCAGAATATCTATCAGATGTAGTTCAATGTCCAGCGTTGGCTTTAGCGGGGAAGTAAGTTGTTTTCTGTTAGACATTCACAAAAATAACTTCATTTTAATCGTGGATTTTTCAATTCACAGAAAAATCTTTCTATCAATATTTAATTGAGAATGTTTCCCTTTTCAACATGAATACCCCACAAGAGGTTATCTTGACGATGGAAGATAGTGACTAAAGTTTATCTTTCAGTCGCAGATGATTCCACATCTGATTTTATGAACATCCTGTTTATAATTTCAACAAATCAATCTATCATACCCCATGACAGGTTTTAATGTCAGAAAATACTAATTTCAAAGTGTCTCTCCAAAAGAAATGATTCTAACTTTTTCCATCTTTGCAAAGTGAGATTGCTTCTTAAAATGTGTTTCCATTTCTTCCGGTCTTCCTGATGATCGTGGAAGCGTGAAATAGATTTTCGTCGACAAAAATGTATTGGAGACCTAGTGAATGCGATGTCCCTCCTGCGTCAATGTTACGAATGATTTCTGGTGAGTACTCTTTTGGAAAACATTCTTCTTGCCTCATTCATCTTTATGAGTTCCTAATCAAGACTGGAATAGAAAATCAAATAACTATCTGAATGAAAATGCAAATTTTCAATTTCAGATTTTTTCTTTTGAGTTAGGGCCTTTTCAGAATATCTATCAGATGTAGTTCAATGTCCAGCGTTGGCTTTAGCCGGGGAAGTAGTTGTTTTCTGTTAGACATTCACAAAAATAACTTCATTTTAATCGTGGATTTTTCAATTCACAGAAAAATCTTTCTATCAATATTTAATTGAGAATGTTTCCCTTTTCAACATAATCAGATGTATGGGAATATTAGATGAAGAACAGATAGAGAGATCCCTTTGAGCCTCTACATGTTGCTTATTCAAAGTCGACTAGATTACGGAGCCATCGTATAAAATTCCTATCAAGACTAATAATTCGATAGTCTCCAAATACAAGAGCCTTTCGAACGAGCCTGGCAGCTGTAGTACTTTCCAACTGACAGACTTATATTCTTCGTTGAGATAAAGTTTTTGTTTGTTTTTATTTTTACTATTTCCCATATTTTTTTTTATGTATTGTCAGATCCATCAATGAGATTTTGATAAAAATTATTTTTTCCTTTGTCAAATTTTTTGTTAAGAATATTCCTCATAGACTTGTTTCTAATGTGGTCATTTTCATAAAAGGATAGTTTCCTTATCCCATTTAGCTGTCTCAGTGCATCTTATTCATTTTGAAGTTGGTTACTGGGTGTAAAAAGAATTTTTTTTTCAAGCTGCAATGCAATGGGTTGTCTTTTTTCCGGGTGAGATAGTTCAAAATAGTAATAGAAATGATTCCAGAAATTGTTGGAAACCACATCTATATCATGGTAAACTGGAATTATTGGGATCTTTATTGAATAAATACCTAAATTCCAGGAGAGTATTGTGGTTTGAGATTTTTTTTTATAATAGGTTCATTACTTACACATTTTTCGGGATGATACCATCCTATAAAGTGTGCCAGTTGATCAGAAAATTCTGGGTTGGTTCTCCGATTGATTGATAGTTTCATATGAATTGAGGATATCGAGAAGTGATTTGGTCTCAATGCCGTTCACCTGAGAGACTGTCGATATTGAGATCACCACAAAGTAAAATACGTTTGTATTTTTTCATAATTTGCGCGAATGTTGAATTTAACCTTTGTAAAAAATCTGTGATATCTTGAAGTGGGGAGCACATAAAATGGCGTAGTTGTCACCTCCAAAACTTAGCGCAGAATATACAAGGGAGAGTTCTTCAAAACGTGATATTTTAATTTTACGATAATGTGAAGAAACTGAATTTTTGACGTAGATAACTAAGCCACCTTGTAGAAAGTTTCTACTACGAGAATTTGTTATTTGTGAAACCTGGAATTTCAATGCATGTTAGTTTCAGTTCATCCATCCAGTGTTCAGTAAGGCACAGGAAATCTGGATTTAGTTTGTTACTGATATGTTCCAATTGATTTATTGTGTTGCTGATGCATTGCACATTGATATGCAGTAAAGCGTAGTTGATCCAAATTTCAAATGTGAACAATGTGCCAGTCCTGACGCCGCATTCTCTGATGCTGTTGAGTTAGCTGGTAACAGTGATTTCCAGAAAACGATCAAATTGTCACCAAATCGTTGGTATGAATAACGATATTTCATCAGAGGAGTTCCAAAAATTGCTACGTTACATATATGAAGGGTCGACAAAGTTACAACAGCTGAAGATATGACAACAATGTAAGAGCCCCTTTTTCCAGAAGACTTGTGCGAAAACTTTGTGCCCTTGTGCAAAGTGAAATTATTTGAGAACAACTTCAAGCTGCAATGAATCCTGGAATATGCCCGCAGGAAGCTTATATTGTGACAATTGATATGTTACTAATTTTTATTAATTAATTAATGAGGATAATATCCTTAGAAAAAAAATAGTTTCTGAAAGTATTGTTTATCGTCGAGCGGATCCGAAACAAAATTCTCTTCGAAAGAGTTGTGCTGGCGTAGATTCGAAAATGCGATAAAAGATTTCATAAAGATTCACCAACATAATTTCCTTACCAAAAATTATGTCTTTGAAGTATCTGGATCATCTCGCGACTGGAAGATATCTGGTTACTTGGCACTAGCACTGATTCTACTTCTCGTGTTCCCACTTTCTAGGAGATTTATTTATTCTTTTGAGAACTGTAACTTCAATACTGAATAATGTTCTAGAGTTCTATTTCTTTAACAATCTCTCTCATTCTCTGCTAATGAAGAACTTATTGAACAGTTTATTGAACAGTTTGAATTTAATTTAGCTCCGTTGTATGAATTATCTGTGGTTTGGTCCCTCATATAAGTAATGGAGTAATAGAAAGGATATCCATACGAGGAATCTTAGCACTTGAATAGTAATGAATTTTATCCAATTGAACTCATTCGTAATTGTATCAATACCCATTTGAAAGATAAGAAATTTTGATTAATTTGGAATCAGGCTGGCAAAGCCTATATAACTGAATAAAATATGAATCCACGAGAGAGGTGTGATTCATCCAAGATTTCGAACCAGAGTGATTTCTCCGATCAATCCATGAATATTCTCACTATTTCGTTTACCCATCTTCCCAAAATCTGTGAAATATTATTCGGTTTCCTAGTTCAAGAATGGTCAGGCTATTTTTATGGAATGGAGTATCCCAGTAATGAAGCTTGAAACCATATACGAACATTAGTCCAGTGATTTTTGATATTTCCTATCTCTTCTAAAAATAATTTTTCCTAAACACTGATAAATTCATTATAAATACAATAATTTATTACTTATTAGCGTAAAAGTTAAAACCAACCATTTTCAGTGGAAAAAATACTTTCACACTACTCTTATTGGGCAACAATAACTTCTGTTCTATAACTATTCTCCCAAGAAAATCGTTAATAACTCATTTTCTGCAAATATGAAATACCATTTCATCACGATAAAATAATTTTTCCTGCTGATGAAATATTGTATTCTATTTTGTCTGTACTATAACCCTGTTCTTTGGCAAAGAATACTTTCTTCAATTGCCAAACAAATTACTTGGGTCGTGGTCCCTCACGAGAATATTTAGAAAAACTGTTTATCTGCAAAACTGTGAATTTCGTCGAAGTTTTGAGAAGACATATTTCATTCAAATAGATATTGCATTTTGCTACAATATTAGCAGGATTTTTCATCAGAATCAAATGGAGGAGAAAGGAGTTTGAACACCCCCTAACAATTTGTTGTCCATTCTTCGAATGTGTTTATTAAATCAAGTGAGTGGGGTGTCTGTCACATGAATGTCCGCTATCTGGCAATTAAGCTAGATGAAATCTCAATTTTTTTATGGTAGTCTCCGCATTTCTGAACATTGGCTATCAGCCGAATATCTCTCAACATTAACGGTAACTACCTAGCTGCTAGTTTCAGCAAATCTGCAAAAAGTCAGGGGTTGTGACTATTTTCATTAAACACCATATCTCCTGTGGACCTATTCTTCTGGAACGATTCTGTTCAGAAATAAATATACAGGGCGTTCATAAAATGTGGAAACGATCGATTATCTTACGAGTTAATCATTTTCGGAGGTAAAGCTCAGACAGGTCAATTTTTTATTTTAGTTTTCTACTTTTTTTGACAAAAAAATTATTTGTACCCCCTTCCCCTACCTTACGAAGTATGCAGTGGCTACAATACTAACGATCATACCACCGAGCCACTATTACCGTGTTATAAATGTGGGTTGATTGAACCAATGGAAAATATGAACAAGGTTCAACTTGTGTATGGCAGCTACTACCGAAACACGCATCCAAGACTCTATAGAAAAAATAATGTTCTTTCAATTTGCATATGGTGCGTTTCTTCGACTATACTCCCTCATACTATTTCAACCAATGATCTGTCACCATTTTTTTAAATTTCACCAATACTGTCAAAATGACAGCGGCAAAATTTGCAAATCATCCCTTGGGTTTTTTTTTCGACAATATCTCTTATCGGTCCAAGAGGGGACTGCAGAACACCTGGCCAATCGAGTAACAGAATGAAATGTTTTTAAAATGTTAGTACTCACAGCAAACATAAAAAAATTATTGACTGCCTGGGCAGAAGTGGTGCATAAGTTGTTTATGGACTTTTTTCGGAAAAAGCAACCATATCGTTGTAGCAACAGACTGGTGATAGTTCCAACATGAATTAACTACAGAGTGGTCCAGCGGTCTAAGGTGGGGATTCATGAATGGGAGCATGGGTGAGCGTGAGTTCAAACCCCAGCCCGGCAGCTTTTTGAATTGGAAAATAATTTGTTTGAGGCGACTATTCGTCTCAAAACAAATCATTCCTTATGTCTGGGAGCTGGCTGCAGGAAATCTGACCGGTCGAGTAACACCATAGAATGTTTTCATTTAATTTCATGTAGTTATGTTTAGTTCAAATCTTGCAAGTGAATTTTGACCCCTTTCTAGTTGTCCGATTAGGGTATAATTGGGCAGGTGTTTATCATTTCGCTGAAAATGCATAACATAATTTTTGCCAAAGGAAAAACAAAATGGCAGCTCCAATATGGCGAACGATTTTTCTGATTATGGTTCGATTTTATTCAAAATTAGTATGTGGTGGCTTTTGGGGCTGGACATCATGATTTATTTGCCAGAATCCATGAATTCAAAATGACGGCTCCAATATGGCGATGAGTGTTGTGGTTATATTCCAATAGAAATGGGTATGTGGCGGTTTTTGGGATCAAAGATTATTATTTTTTGGATCAGAATCTACGAATTCAAGATGGCGGCTTTGAGTTGGCAACGACGTTTGTTTTATAATCCAATTTCATTCAAAATTGGTTTGTGGGGGTTTTTGTAATCGGAATCGGAAATTCATTAATTCAAGATGGCGGCTCCAAGAAGACGACGTGTTTAGTTATCATGGTCGGATTCCATTAAAAATTGTTAAGTGGATTTTTTGGGGTCATAGAATATCAACTTTCTTCAGAATTCAATAGAATGACGGATTTCCATGAATGACTAAGAGGAATTGAATGAAAAAGATTCGGGAAGAAATCAAGACAAGCTTTCATACAAATGCCCCAAAAAGGGAAAATAATTTCTTTATTTGTTTGACCTCGGTTATTCTGTAAGTAATAGATTCAGAAGCTTGCCATGCAAGAATACCTATTTTATATTCGCGGCAAGCTTTCGAACTGTTACTCATATAACCTAGGTCGAACAATTGAAGATTTTTTTTTATAAAAGCTTGTCTTGATTTTTTTTTAATCATTTTCATTTAATTCTTCTCAGTCAATCATGAAATCCGTCATCCTATCGAATTCTGATGAAAACTAATAATCTACGACCCAAAAAACCCACATAACACTTTTCAATGGAATCGGGCCATAATAAAACACATCGCCTTCCTAGAGCCACAATCTTGAATTCATGAATTTCGACTAAGGAATCATGATGTCCGACTCCTGAAGCTCCCACAAACCAATTTTGAATGAAATCGGACTACAATCACAAAAGTCGTCGCCATATTGGAGTCGCCATCTTGAATTCATGAATTCTGGCAAAAAAATCATGATATCCGATCCCAAAAATCCCCACTTACTAATTTTGAATAGAATCGAACTATAATCACAAAACTCGTCCGCCATATTGGAGCCGCCATTTTTTTTGGCAGAAATTCCACAATGCATTTTCATCGGAGTTAAGAACACCTTCAAATCTCACGTTATTCGGACAACTAGAAAGTAGGTTAAAATTCACTCACTGGATTCGAACTAAACACATACATATTATGTGAAATTAAATGAATGCTTGTGAAAACATTTCATTATGTTACTCCATCGGCCAGCTCTCAGATATGAGACATTATTTGTTTTGGGACGAACATTCGCCCCAAACTCTCACATTAAACCGCTGGACCACTATCACCAATATGTTGCTACAATGATATGGTTGCTTTTTCCAAAAAAGGCCATAAAAAACTCATGCACCACTTTTGCCCAGCAGTAAATGATTTTTCTTATGTTTGCTGTGAGTACTAACATTTTAAAAACATTTCATTCTGTTACTGGACTGGCTAGGTTTTCTGCAGCCCGCCCCCAGCCTATATGAACATACTCCAGTCATTGATTTTCGTGGTTGAGACAAGAGAAATCTGGACACATGTTTGTCATCCGACGTTGAATTTTTGAAATTGTCAAAATGAGTTGTTTTGGTACAAGTCATAGATAAACTAAAAATAAAGAGAGTTGTCAAACCTGCAGTAAAAGTTGGCACCACGTTTCGACAGTGGCGACATATCTCGCAACTGGCCGAACTAAGTTATTACAGTTGGTAAAACAGATTCATCTTCAGTTACCGATTGCGATAAGGCGGGTTTTTTAAATGTGTTACTTTAATATGATTGATAGGTGAATATTTTATAAGTGATCGATTTGCCATTTCTGTATTTCATATGAATGGTTGTATCATATGAAATACAGGAATGGCAAATCGATCACCAGTAAAATATATACAGTAATTAATTCGTGGAATCTGTTATAGTTTCGTGGTTAAAACAAAGTTTCATGAACTCAAGAACAAACTTAAAGTTTTTATAAAAGAAGAATAATAAGTTGAACACTATTAAAACGCATTTTATTGTATCTAGGACAAGATACAACTATAGACAAAACAGTAATGAAACTCTGAAAAACAAAATTAAAGATATTCTTTAGTCTTATCATCAAATCAACCAAAATAAAAACAAATTACATTTACAACACACCTTCTGAATTTTGTTCATTTATTAGCACAAAGGAGAACGAGTAGGTATAACAAATACTCCAGTTTGATGATAATCTCCGTACTTCCTCAAATGGTGATAGGAAATGGAAACTGATGGACGGAAACAAGTATCAGTTTGTGAAAACATTTCTGCAACTGATGGATGAAAATAAGTATCAGTTTGTGAAAAGCAGCTTTCATTTTACCTTGTAAAAGAGTATTTCCAGGTATTTCAGCGTCAACTCGAATAACAAAACATTCTATTTTCGACGTTGGGTTCCTTATTCAAGTCCATAATATAATTTCATAATTTCTGTCATTAATGTTTTGATGACAATAACAGTAGAAGAATTATTCAGAAATTATTGCGTGGTTTGTAATAATGAAAAATACATGTGTGAACAATGAACTTCTATTTTCTGACAAATGTCGAAATTGTAAAATTATCAGGTCATCAATCGTCTGTGGATTGCGGGCAGCGCCTCCATGCGCGACTGGCCGTACCAAAAACTTGGTGGTCAAGATCGCCAATGTTTCAAACAGTCTCTTTATTTTCAATTTGTCTATGGTACAAGTTCATTCAAACAAATTCAGACTAATATTTATAATATTACACCCAAAAATACAGTTACTTCCAAAAACTCAATTTGGAGACAATTTGAGAAGTTCTGCAGTGAAAGAAATCATGAATTACGCGCTGATACACAAGTGAGCACTCTATCCAAAATTTTTACGTACTACGCATATAATATGGAGAAATCTAATGGAGAGGACTACAAAGGAAGTTGCATAAAAGTATATGGAATACAACAGCAAATATTTTGCAGGAATATTATCTTGAAAATTTCAATATCACTTTCAATCCATTTTCGCACATTATTTTCAAGGATGCGCGCAATACTAAAATCGCCAAGCGCAAGCAATTACAAAGAGTGCCCGACAAAGGGAAAAATGAGTTCTAATGCATTAACGAAAAATTAAGTGTATGGGATGGCAGTTGCAAAGGATGAAGATGATCCTGAAGGATTATAAAAAAATTGTACCATATAATGGGCATATGAACTAGCCTGGAGAGGTAGCGAGGGTGTCCAGTGCAAAAAGCAATACTTTCAAAACGAATATACAAACGACGGTATACCAAATGGAAGAATCGAGTACAACTCAATATTTTGCAAAACAAGTCGAGAGGGAGAAAGAAGACTCGCTGATAGCGAGTGGATCGTTACAAGTACAGATGCTCGAGATGTTTGTCCAGTGCGTTTGCTGAAAAACTGTTTGATAAGCGCCCAGCGCACGTATCGACCCATCGACAATTTCTGAGAGTCAATATGGCATGGGATAGTAGTATCAAAATCTTCCCATTGGGAAAAATAAATATCAAAATGGACAGCCGTTTCCTCGCAAAAAAATGTTATCGATATAAAAACTAAAAAAATCACCAATCATTCTCATCGATCTGTAGCGATATCTAATCTAGCAAAATGTGGCACTGGAGAGCACTCAATAATAAAAATTTCCGGACACTCAAGCGTGAATTCCATTTTGCCCTATCTACAGCTGAATAGTGAGCATCACAAGAGCCTCATAAATAATATTAATAAAAGTCCATCTGGATCGGGAGCATCTGATGCTCTGGAAGCCTCTGGAAGCTTCCTGTCCATAACTGTGGAAGATATGCCTACCAGTCATGTTTCTCAACCACCCGCAAATAATCCTAGTAATTCTGTTATTTACCAGAATTGTACTTTTCATTGTACAAATTTCTATTTTAATCCTAATATGTAATTGAAAGTAATAAAAAACATTATTTTTGGTGTCAGTTTAACTCATTTGGGAAATAGCCTAATCAAAGGTATCTCGGTCTATTAGTTTTCAGGAAAAATTTGATCTAAAGATTGTTGCTTATAAGTAACTTCCCTCGACGAATTGAATGACAAAATCTCTCGCCTTCGGATCGATATTTTGATCATGAAATTTGCCTCGGGATATTACTCGAGCAACAATCTTTCGATCAAATTCTTTCCCGGCAAAATAATAGTCCCTTGATATATTGTAACTGAGAAATGCGTAGATCATGAATTATCTGCGAAAAACCAACGAAGACCGATATTTTTTATTGTCAACTTGCTCTAGCTCTTCACCTGTTGGTCCTACATCCAAAAACTGTTTATAAAATTCATAGATTTTGTCTACTTCAACTTTGTGTGAAACGGTATTCCTGATTGAATGCATAGTTTCGGAGTTACCGAAAAAAACTGTATATGTTTTGAAAATCTTTCGAATATGGTTCGAAAATGTTTCGAATATCTCGGCTTCAGGAAATTTTTTCATCAAACTCCAAATTGGAATTCAGCACCCCAAAATACACAGAGAAATCGACCAATTGAATTTTTTCCACGTGCAACCATTTGATTTGACGACTTCTGTACCAGTTCTATTCCTCATATCCATTGGCGAATGGGAGTGGGCAGTTGAAAATCGGTGCAAACAGTTATTTCGTCATATCATTGTAAGAGTTAAGTCAATTGTTAGTATGGTTTCGTGAACTGAATCACTATAATCATCTGGCTATGGCCTTTCAAGTATATTGGATGAGTGGAAGTGGTTTAAATCATAATTTCAACAAATGTTAGTTGAAACTGAAAGTGAAAAACTTGTAAAATCCCTGTCACAATCACTTTGAAAATGGGTGCTGTAATGGCGAAACAGTGAATATATTTGAAATTTTAATTAATTCAATATTTTCTGTGGAATGTCTACAAAACTATGTTTCAGCCATTATTGAATTTGTCCAACAGAAATAACATAAATACTTCATTGAACGCCAATCATCCAACAATAGCATCCTTACCAATTCCGTCATCATTTGAATATAATCCCACGAGTTGAAACCACTCAAAAAACAATTTGTGATAAATATCAAATAACCTAAATCCTGAAAATCATGGAAAAATCCATTACATTCCATATATATTCTCAAATATGCATCTGAATAGAGAATTATTGAATGAATATTGAATAATCTCTGATAGCCTGGCAGAATACAATAATCTGATGTAGGTACGTGGACCGTTTTTGAATAATTGAAAACAACTGAAAGCATTCCTGTGTACATATTCGCCAAAACCTCCCACAGCTCCAATTAAGTATTCTGAGCAATGGCACATGACATTTTCCATTTAAAATGTGCCAAATTTAGAATCTCTGTTACATGGACCACTCTTTCCAAATATCGATGATTTTAATGCTCATAAAAAGAGAGAGCAACTTGGTATGGATATAAGAATGGAATTCGGAATTGACTAAATTCTGACATCGAGATCATAATGAACACAACATTATTACTCTCGTATTGGAAAAAATAATCAGGATATGATACCCAAGCGTGTTCGTGTAAATCATTTCTAGATAAACGATTACAAAAGTAAACACTGACAGTGACAGTTCAGTACATATCAAAAAAATATCCAGGATTATAGAGACAAAACCGTTGCGAGTGTCCCAATATTTCTCAGAAATCAAGACTCGAACATCCCACCTGCCCTTAAATCCTCAGATTTCGAATATTATGAGTGAGCACAACTTCTGAAGTGCTCTATCGAAAGTTTTAATGTTTCATAATCGTATAAGCAAACAGTAGACACTCACTTCACTGAATGATTTCCAATAAGCTAGGTGTACAAGACCACGATATGTGTAATCGTGTCCGACACAGGTTGGATGGGAGGAGAGAAGGAGAATCTTCTACAACCAACATAACCAGGGAGACAATCATCATGGAATATGTGAGCTCCTGAACTCCGACCTGATCTGAAGAATTGTTAGCTATTCAACAGACCATCATCTCCAGAATATCTTTTAAACCTTTTTAGAATAACCTGCTATTTGATCTGTTCGAGGGTGAATGAGACAAACTGGAATGAGGGATTGAGGCAGGACCTCTCTTATGACGAAGTGACTATGTGTAAATGTTCGAAGATCGTCTGGATAATTATGAGTTGGAAATTGAAGGCCAAGAATACTATACAGCCTCAACCTGTCGGGATATAGTGGGAAGTTCTTCGAAGGTAAAAGTTGCCTCTAACGAACCTCCATGATGGGATTATCGAGGAGGAATGAATCTCCATTCGATTCAATTTTGAGGAAAATTATCCCTCACTCGCAAAAAAGTGACGTGCTCATCTAATAACTCAAATAAAATCAGAACCATCATCAGAATAAAGAAGTTCATTCTCATTGCATTCTTAAACAAATATGTATTAAGATCGCTCACAGCTGCAAAATGCCCGAAAACGCCTCAACTGTTTTTTGATTCCGTGGTTAGGTACCTTTGATGTAGAGTGGTGCAGCAATGTCGACATAATTTACATAGAAAGGACAATTTTCAATTACACAATTCTCGAGCAGATCAGTCATTTTTTCAATTCACTCTGACACAAATCTTACATTTCCCCAAAAACGCTCCAAACTTACTTTGGAGTACCCAGTGTAAAATCATTTGAACACTAGCATGAAATTCATAATGATTTTGAGTTTGATAAGGAAATGGCTGCTTTTGATTATACAATAGACTCCTTTTTTTGTCCCCCTCAACTCTAATGAGATTATATCAGAACCAAGTGGTGGATTCAAAAAGAAAAGAACATGGATTTCCTTTTGGGAAAAAACGTTTGAGGTAAAGCTTAGAAAAACTCATAGAAACACTTGTTGAGGGGCACTCCGCTCCGCGTCGTACCCTCAAACTCGTTGCGCGAGCTTTAAAGGCTCACTCATACACTTGTATAATAATATACTATTCCCAAAATAAAATCCGTATTCTCTTTTTTTATTCACCACTTGGTTCTGATATAATCTTATTAGATTACGAAACTGGGGTTCAAATAATATTCCAATTAATTCGTCCGTTTATTCCACTTTGAAATACAACACAATCATACTCTAAAAATACAATACTTGTTCACAATTACAGTGCTCATCAATATTTACAAGACTATCTTTTGACTGCCTGACGACTTCTGACTCCCTCGCCTGTCGCATATGACCCGCTATATATAGGACGACAGAAATTTCCAGAATGTTCGATAACGTCATCGCTAACTGCCGGTTTTCTCCCTGCGTCTTCGCATGGCCGTTATCGAAAAATCTGAAAGATGACGTCACTTCCTTTTCCAATGGCAGTTATAGGACATGTGGAGCATGATGTCATCGAAGGCGTATCCGTTCACATATGTAACAATATATCCTTACTACGTTATGTTTTGTTGAAAAATGCCGAGTGCATAAATATCCACGCATGTTCTTATGCCTCTCCAAGGGTGCAAGGAGCTGCAGTTTATACAAAATTCATATTTCAATGGCATATAAAACGTTACTCATCCTCGTTTAGCATTCTGTGGTGACTGTTTAGGAGTTTATCGGCCAGGGGTTTCTCCACAATACAAATTAAAGAATCTCACCATAGACAAATTAAAAATAAAGAGACTGTTTGAAACATTGGCGATCTTGACCACCAAGTTCTTGGTACAGCCAGTCGCGCATGGAGGCGCTGCCCGCAATCAACAGACGACTGACATGATAATTTTCCAATTTCGACATTTGTCAGAAAATGACAAACCACGTAATAATTTCAGAATAATTCTACTCGAAAAATTAATTATAGAAATTATACTATGGACTCGAATTATGAACCAAACGTCGAAAATGGAATGTTTTGTTGTTCGAGTTGACGCTGAAATTCCTTAAATATTCTTTCACAAGGTAAAATATAAGCTGCTTTTCACAAACTGATACTTATTTCCATCCATCAGTTGCAGACATTTTTTCAAAAACTGATACTTATTTCCGTCCATCAGTTTACATTCCCCATCACCATTTGAGGAAGTACGAAGATTATCATCAAACTGGAGTATTTGTTAAATATACCTACTCGTTCTCCTTTGTGCTAATAAATGAACTAAATTATTGAAGGTTTGTTGCAAATGTAATTTGTTTTCATTTTGGTTGATTTGATGATAAGACTGAAGAATATTTTCAATTTTGTTGTTTTTCGGAGTTTTATTATTGTTTTGTCTGTAGTTGTACCTTGTCCTAGATACAATAAAATGTGTTTCTATAGTGTTCAACTTATTATTCTTGTTTTATAAGATCTTTAATTTTGTTCTTGATATCATGAAATAAAGATTTACTTTGAAACTTTATTTTAACCACGAACGAACTAACAGATTCTACGAATCGATTACTGTATATATTTTATTAGTGATCGATTTGCCATTCCTGTATTTCATATGATACAACCATTCATATGGAATACAAGAATGGCAAATCGATCACTTATAAAATATACACCATATCAATCATATAAAAGTAACACATTTGAAAAACCCGCCTTATCTCAATCGGTTTCACCAACTGTATTTAGTTCGGCCAGTTGCGAGATATGTCGCCACTGTCTAAACGTGGTGCCAACTTTTACTGCAGGTTTGACAACTCTCTTTATTTTTAGTTTCTCTATGAATCTCACTACTGGACTACTAGTATCATTGTTTTGTTGTTGCTAATTCGTGGAGAATATTCGTATTTTATCGCGTTTTGCATATTCAGCAGAAAACGAATGATAATCTCCGCAATATTTATTGTGTGGGGTTAACTCCAATGAACTTGGCAAACAGTCAGTATGTTGGTCAGGACCTGATTGGTTGTATGAAAACGAAACAAAAATGAAATCAGACAATGGTATTTTGTTTGTGAGGAATAATGTAAATGATGAACTCATAGACATAAAATCGTTCGCAAGGAATCATAGTTTAATGTTACGGTTTGCTAAAATTGTCGCCCCTATTGGACTGAGAAAAATACTGAACATTTTGCAAGGCTTGAAATTGATATGGTTTCGATTTGTAAGTACACATTAGCCGACAATTGTTTTTATGCATTTTCCTAAGCTTCACCTGGAACATTTTTTTTATCATAGCTGCATCATAATCCTCGTTTCATGAACTAGAAAGCGTGCGATATCTCAAGAATAAAACACGCCGTGTTTCAAAGGAAAAAGCGTGCGGAATCTCGATATTAACACACGCCGTGTTTTAAATGTTGCTGAGTAACAAAAACGAGTCCAACTCCTTATTCATGTGTCAAATTACATAAAAAATATAAAACAACTATTGCAAGTAGATGTTGAATGTTTAATTCTGATTTTTTGATATTTGAATTACACTTGCATCATTTTCACTGGCCATATGAACATCTCAGCATTCAATGACGATGAATTCAATTTGAGTATGTTTCTTCACGATCCATAGCATTTACTTTTTATATTCTCTATAATATGAATTTCTGGATTTTTCTGGTATCAATTTTGATTCAGCATCCTCGACTTACTTTAAAATTTCGGATGAGAGTTCTCCTTGATTCGCAACCATTTTTAAATTATCAATGATATGAACTGTCAAATGAGCTTGTGAACAACAATTGCTATATCCGTGTCAACAAGACGTGACATACCTGATTGGATGTAATGAAATATAAGGAACATTATCCTGAAATTTTTTTGTTATTAATTATGATGCAGGTATAATGAAATATAATAACTAATGAAAACCCTTTTTGAAGACAAGCTTTCATTTTAGCCGTGTACTAAAACTCATAAAATGAGTTTAGGTCATCGCTGACAATGAATTAATTATTTTTGTTGAATTATGTGGTTTCAAAAGGCTTGTCGCGCAAATTGTAATGACATTGATGATTCGACAAGTCTACTCAAATTAATTGGTATCTACTTTCATGAACACTCCGCGCGACAAGCTTTTTAAAACCAAATAATTCAAAAAACAAAAATGAAATCATTGTCAGCGATGACTTAAACCAATTCTACACATTTTAGTATACGGCTCACATGAAAGCTTGTGTTTAAAAAGGTTTTTTATTAGTCATTTTATCCTTTGCTTCTAGTTAGTTCGCCTTAATCTGTTTATCTCTAATAGAGCATCGATATTATCCCTATAAGTTTTGAGCTGAAAGAAATCATGATCTTTGACCCTAAAAACTCCCACAATTTTGAATAGAGTCTGTCCATAATCTGGTCTGCCATCCTGAAGTCGCCATCTCGAATTTATAGATTTTGACAAAAATTCATAATCTCCGAAGCTGAAAACCCCCACATACCAATTTTGAATGAAATATATCAGAAAAGTCGTCCCCCATCTTGGGACTGCTATGTAAAATTCATAAATTTTGCCAAAACATTCAAAATCTCCAACCCGAAAACCGCCGCATACCAATTTGGAATCGAAACAGACCATAATCACAAAACTCCTCCTCCATCTTGGGGCCGCCATTTTGAATTCATGAATTTCGACAAAAATTCCATAACTTTCGACCTCGAAAACCCCTACATACCAATTTAAGAACCATAATCACCAAATTCGTTCTCCATCTTAGGGTCGCCATGATGAATTATTTATGAATTTTAAAAATAAATTCTCAACGCCCGCCCCGGAAACCCCCACATACCGATTTTGAATCGAATCGGACCATAATCACAAAACCCGTCCGCCATCTTGGAGCCGCAATATTGAATTTATGAATTTTGACAAAATAATCCTAAATCTAATCGGACCATAATTACAAATCTCGTTCGCCATCTTGGAGCCAGTTTTTTGTTTTTTCCTCTGTAAAAAATTCCATAATGCATTGTCACCAGAATTATGAACACCTGCCAAATTTCAAATTAATCGGATGACTGAAAGTCGGTCAAAATGCACTAGCATGATTTGACCCTAACGAACGAACGAACTAACAAGTGAAACTGAAACAAAATGAAGTAGATGAAAGCTTGTAAAATAGCGTAAGATACACGTGTTTTCTTATACAACCAATCAGGTCTTGACCAACATACTAACTGTTTGCCAAGTTCATTTGAGGTAACCCCACACAATAAATATTGCGGAGATTATAATTGTATGGGTCATATATATTCGTTTTCTGCTGAATGAGCGGAACACGATAAGATACGACTATTCTCCACGTATAAGCAGGTAATTTAAACAATAATAAAACCATGTTAATAGTAGTCCAGTGGTAGGATTCCTTAATTTTTATGGTGGAGACACTCATAACCCTGGCAGGTAAATGGACTCCTAAACAGTCACCACAGAATTCTAAACGTGGATGAGTTATGGTTTCTATAGGTGCCATGAGAGTTCGAAAACATAGTGGTGAAAATCAGAACATGCGTGGAGATCTAAGCACTCAGCATTTTCCAAAAAGTAACGTAGTTAGGATATATTATTCATGAACTTCAATTGTTACCTCTTGAGACATTGGCAACATTTCCAGTTCTATATTTCTGGTTATTGTACACTACATAGTTGAGCTGTCACTGTCATACTATTCATGGAAGTGTCACTTTTTCCTGAAAAATAAACGTTGATTGGTTCTCGAGTCTTCAAATCGATATCAATACGAACATGGTCTTCCGAGCCGGATGATTCTTACATCATACATCATAATGATGAGAATGTGGTGATTTTTGTCATAATTACATCCAGTTTTTGGTGAAGCTACACAAAAGCTGAGTTTTGAGGGATAGTAGTGAGCCTGTGCCATATTAAACTTTTCCATCATTTTCCAAATTCATTCCACCGATTCATGTGATTGAGGTCAGAAAAAATCATAATACAGTCAATTGAAATCTTCCAATAAAAGTATAATTATCTACATTCTAGAAGTCATAATTTCCTCAGGAAGAAAGTAACGTTCCTCCAAATGAAAAACTGAAACCGTAAAACTTCACACTAGGTGGTACTAAATGGACACCAGGTGAATCGATTCCGGTTCAAATATCCAATAACAGTCTGTTTTAAACCTCAATTTACAAAAAAACGAAGTGCGACTCTAAGGATTTGTTTCATTCCATACTGACAAAAAATTAGCACTACTCTGTGATCTTTAAGTATATATCAACATGAAAAGGAACAGCTGTATCTAAGCGAAAGTGAGTTATACATCAAGGCTTTAAGTACAAGCAAAAGCATACGAGCATTGAATATAAATCGATATTAAGAAGTGTTTTTAAGTATCAAGCATTAGGCACTATGAGGAACAAGCGATAGCCAAACTTCAGAAGCTTGGAAACATAAAAAAAATGGCGATGTCAGTTGAAATCAAGGAGCATTTGCAGAAATTGAGAGTTCCCCTGAACAAATTAATATATACCAAAATTTACTATAAGCTACCGCTCAAGCTCAGGCGTTGCATATGCGTGGATCCTATATCCCCAGCCTTAACACTTGGTTGCATCAATGATAAACAATAAATATAGGGCCTGCTAACATATAAACCATACCGCAGGTGGGATAACATTTAAGTATAGAATGAGCAACGAAGCCAGTAAAACAACAACAAGTAGAGCTTAAAACAACAATAATAAGATATATTTAACTTGCGTATCCAATTCAAGGGGGAAACACCGTAGTATGTCCCATACTAATGAGCCACCCTATAGATTCCCCGACTCGAAACCCCCTTTGTGGAATCATCCTGAAACGTAGGGATTGCATTCGGGATTGGTCACCGTGTAGACCATTCACTGGACCACTCTGTACTCCCAGGAATCCAAAGGTCAATCGGTTACCCAACACAAAACCAACTCCAAAATCTAAAAATCATAACTCATAAACCAAAAATAGGATCAAAATTGGAAACAAAAAACCCCTGGCCGATTGAGGTTCCGCCCTTGGGACAATACCATCAAATTGCGTCTCGTAGTTGAAATATATCTGTTGAATTCGATGTACCATGTCCCAGGAGTTCAATAAACTTGTTGGCGTGGTAAGGTGTTTTCCAAATCCTCAGCAGTGTTCGAATACGGATGAATACCAAAAATTATGCACAAAAGCTCCACCAGTTTATCCAGAATTCGCCGAATTTGGTTCGAAAAGTATTCCCAATGAAGGATGATTTGATTATCATAAATTTATCAAAACCAAATACTACACGCACATCTACTTCTGACTTTGTCGCAACACGTGACAAAAAGTGGTGTTTCTTCTTTTGACATTAAACAAACGTCCTAGTTGACCAATCAACTTCGACCACATCAAACATAGTTTGCACACTCGGCTAAAGATGCCGCTTCTTCCATGATTCTCATCAAAATCAAATCTCATCAATTCGAGAATTTCCCGTAATTTGTTTCGTGAAATACGCAACATAGGTACCTTAACGTGATAACCCATGATAATGGACAGTTCTGATAACTGGGGTCAATCTTTCTCCAAACTGTTAACGTCAGCGATCGTCAAGACCATCGAGATTCGACACACCGAACAAAGCAATACCACAATACCTCCATGTTAGGTACTTTAGTTCAAGTTGTTTGTTACTTAAAAAAGATAAATGATATAAGATGTCATAGAAATAATATTACAATTATTCTAGGAATCAAAGAAATGAATGTATGAAAAGAGAATCAATTTCTTTGAGTATTCAATTACAATTTGATTCCAAAAAGGAGTGTTTACAGTCCACATTCTACAATATTTAACATGGTCCTCCATCGCACGAATATCTATTGAAGTGTTGAAACTCGTTTTCACTCACATCGCCGTTTAATCAATCGCCAGAAAATACAATTCCAAAATCAATAATAATCAAACCCGCCGTTACCACTATCGATCGCTCTATAATGTCGTCTGTCGCCGTCTCGCTCTCCGTTCCGCCGCTAGGAGAATTCCAGGGGCGGCCTGGCCCTGGACGTGATATCGCCCTCTCACCGCCCTCTTCTCGAGAGGGGGCACACCCGCCCGTTTGGGTTGGAACAGAAGTTAAGAAGTCTCCAGCTTTGGGAAGTGAATCGGAGAGGAACACCAAAGTCGAGAGATTCTGTGAGTCCGTTCAATTTCTATATTCGAAGATTCTTTTGCCATTGAACTATTTATGTATTCTCATAAGTGGTACTATCAGGTTTTGAGTGGATTGTAAGATGTATAAAAACCCTGGTGCTTGCACTTATACCTGTAGAAGTTTGGGATCGACTTGGCGACACTTGGCCTACTTGATAATAGAGATTACTAGCGTGTCAGATGGCGCCAATTTCGATTTAGTTCCAATTCAGTAACATGGTATATTTATTTCCTCAGATTTCTTTTTGAGGCGAACTGTGCGCGGTTTTAATTCTAGCTTTGCTATTGGTTGGAAAGAGATATCTGTCAAACTTCACCAATAGCAAAGCTAGAATTCGAAGTCCCCGAACATTGTACAAAGAAAGCACTGTCGTGTTGTTTTTCGTATTTTGTACGATTTAAATTTGAGGTTAACTTCATTTTGACAGACGGAGAATTGGAAATGAAATTGTCATTAAATTGCAGAAAATAAAAAATTCAATGTATACAATATAATGAACTATGGAAAAATCATTATTAGTCAATTCGTCAAGATTTGTACTTGCTTTTGGTATTGAATACAGGCGAAAATTCGCGAAAAATCTGCGGCTTTAGTCCACACAAAATACAAATGTGGCACATTCTACAAAAAGTATCCTTACACACTACACTACCTCAAAATAAACAATTCCTCGCGCACTAATGAACTGATTAACGAGTGATTGTTTGAAGAACAAACTCAGGAATAAGCTAAACAAGATTTCATATCAAAGAGATGGAAAACGCATAGATACCGACAAAACACTGAAAATAATTCCATATAAGATGCTGCAGATGTCAGAAATTAGGTTCTGACATTAAGCGAGAATATAGACAAACATTTTTGGACGGCGCCATCTACCAAAGAGAGAGAAGCTCTGTTGAAGTAACAGGTGGTGTCCCCTCAAAAATCTAAACAATATCGAATCAGTTCATTCACCAGGGTTTTTAGACATCTTAGTGGATTGCAAGATTGCTGACAATCATCGATTTTATTTGACAGTTTTATTGACAGTTGTATTTCTGGGATGTTGCTATTGTAGTCCAGGAAATATAGTTGAATTTTCATTAGTTTTCATTCTCAAAATGGAAATTTCCGAAATTAGAATAAAAAGAAGTCAATTTAGAGGTTCTCTGACACGATTCGAAACATTTCTAGCATCAATCGATAATCAACAATTAAATGAAGAGACCATTCATCACTTACAGAAAAGATTAGAAACAATTGAGCCTATTTTCAAGTTATTTGATGAATTCCAATCACAAATAGAGACCAATCTAGATGAAGAAGATAATCAAAAGGGAGGAGATATACGTGAGGAGTTCAAAATATGTTATTATGCATCTATAAGTAAGGCTAGATCAATTATCACTTCATTCCATGATAATAAAATAAGCAATACTAGCATAACTTCTTCAAATACTCAATCGAATGTAGATGATCCCAATGAGGATCAACAGAGTATTGTTCAAAATCAAATCCGTTTGAGCAGTGATTCGAATAATAGTAATACTAATAGTAGTGACCGGTCTGATTTACATAAAGTAAAATATCCTCCTATACGTTTGCCATCTTTTAGTGGATCATATGGTAAATGGCTAGAGTTTCGAGATGCGTTTACTGCTTTAGTGCACAACAACAAATCTATGAATGATATAGAGAAATTCTATTATTTGAAATCATCTTAACAAAATGAGGCCAGCATAGTCATACAATCTTCAGAAGTAACTTCATCGAACTATCAGATTGCTTGGCAAATTCTCACTGATCGTTTCGGAAACAAGTCTTTGATTATCTTCAACCATAATAAAGCTATTTTTGAGTTTCTTGCCATACAAACGGAATGCCATTTCGATCTACGAAAATTATATGACAATGTGACAAAAAATCTGCGATCATTAAAAAATTCACAGGTACCGGTTGACACATGGGATACTATAATTATCTTTATAATTGCTTCCAAATTCGATCTAACTACTCGTAGAGAATGGAAATCATTTGATTTTCAAGGTGCACTTCCATCTATGAAAGACATTAGTTTATTTTTGAGAAATAGATGCGAACTCCTTGAAAAGTTAGAATATAATCAGAAGGATTCAATTAAAATGGGAAATGCCAAAAAATCTCTATCAAAAAATCAAAATACTATTTCTGTAAACGGAACACATAATCTATTCTTGTGGCGAATTATTGGAACTTGCTATTCCATCCAGAATTACAGAAATAAAAATAAAAAGCTATGTATCAATTATCTTAGACCAGGACATTTTCCACCTAACTGTACATATTCTCGTTGTGAACAGTGTAATCGCAAACACAATAGTTTGGTTCACATTGAAAATGATAAAAATAACAATCCAACAGAAGGAGAAAATTCTGGAAATCAGTGCCAAGCTTCAACTGAAAATCCAACGGTGACTTCTAATGTGTTCAATAATTTCGTTGATAGTCAAGTATTGCTTTCCACGGCTGTGGTTAGAATTGAAGATCATAAGGGGCAGTTACAGTTGGCACCAATACCTCTTGACAATGGTTCACAGAGTTCCTTCATAACTGAGGAGATATGTCAAAGACTGAACTTGAAAAGATCCCCAACTAATTCGGCTATTAGAGGGGTAGGTCAATCTTTAGCTTATTTTCACAATCAAGTATTAGTTGGAATCCAATCTCGTAACAGTCAATTCAAATCTAGTTTTTTCTGTTTTATACTACCAAAAATAACTGAACATCTGCCAAATATATTCATCACCATTAGTAATTTGAAAATACCCCCGAATATACAATTGGCTGACCTAGAATTCAATAAACCTAGCAAAATCGATAAGTTCCTGGGCGCTAATATTTTCTGGGATTTACTTAGTGTCGGTCAGATTCTTTTAGTGGTCAACCCATTCTTCAAAAAACTTTACTCGGTTGGATAGTATCAGGAAATTTGAATCTTCCTTCTCGAATCAATACTTCTATTGTAAGTTTCAATATGCAACTTGAGAATGCGATAAATGACAATTTGAACAAGTTCTGGCAACTAGAAGAATGTAATATTTCTGAAAAAATCCCTACGAAGTCTGAACGATTTTGTGAATCAAATTTCTTGAACAGTTTTAGTCGCGATGTAGATAGTCGTTTTATTGGTGAAATGCCAATTAACGATGATTCAAGACTTCTGGATGATTCGCGAAAAATGGCTTTGGATAGGTTTTTGGCAATTGAACGAAAACTCAATGAAAACGTATAATTGAAAGTGGAATATGTTTCTTTTATGCGCGAGTACGAGGAATTGCGTGGATGATTCATTGACTAGTTCAGACTCAGTTGATGAGATCACGTCCATTCTAAGAGGAGTTACTGTTATTCTGTCTTCAGCTGGTTTCCATTTACGGAAATGGCTAACTAATAGACTAGAAATTAGTGATCAATTTGAAATAACCGATACGAATATGAGTATTATTCAATTAGGTCCAGAAAAAAATAATAAAACTCTAGGAATACTGTGGAATACTAGTGCAGACACTATTCAATATTCTACTAGTAATATTTCGAAGGGAATCGTCAAAAAGGTCAATACTCTCAATTACGTCACAAATTTTCGATCCTCTGGGTATATTAGGTCGAATAATTGTACGAGCTGAATTCATTCTTCAACAGTTATGGCAAGCAGAAATCATTTGGGATGAATTTGTTCCACAAAAAATATATACACAATGGCTGAAATTCAAAAAAGATCCAGATATCAACAATTAATTGAAAATTCCAAGATTCATCCGTGACGTTGATTCAATTTCTGTCGAACTTCATGGTTTTTGCAAAGCCCTCAGAATTTTTCTATGGGGCACGCATTTATATACGATCCCAAAATGAAACAGGGTATTCCACATCTAGATTACTATGCGCTGAATCTAGAGTTGCACCATTGAAACAAGTATCGTAACCGCGGTTAGAACTTTGTGGTGCAACCTTACTTGCACGTCTTGTTAAAACGGTTTGCAACACTCTAAGTTTAAATATTTCAAGAACATATTTTCGGTGTGATTCCACGACAACATTAGGTTGGAAATGCACCTGCTAGAAATTGGAAAACTTCTGTAGCAAATAGGATTGGTGAAATTGAAATAATAACTGATCCAAGTGATTGGCATCATGAAAAATCTGCCGATAATCCTGCCGATATAATTTCTAGAGGCATGCAAGCTAGGGCTATTCTAGAATCAAAACTATGGTGGCAGGGGCCTCCATGGATTTTGGATGACGAGTCTCATTGGAATTCCTCATCAATTAAGGAATATAATTTGGAAAATTTACCGGAAAAACGACTCTTGTCTGCCATTTCAATCAACAATTTGAATATCAATATTTTTTATTCTTTCCCTTCAATGATAAAATAACAAAGAGTCATAGCTTATTGTATACGATATATTTTCAACTCGAGAAAATCAAGGAACGAACGTCAGAATGGAATATTGACAATGTTAGAATTGAAAAAGCATTGAATGTGTTCATCAAAATCAGCCAACGTCAAAGTTTTCCATTGGAATATGATAAACTATGTCATAATAAATCTATTGATGAAAAAATTCAACTTTCATCTCCGAACCCATTTCTTGACGATGAATCTATTATAAGAGTAGGAGGCAGACTACGCAACTCTGTATATAATTTTGCTTGAAAGCATCCAATAATTTTATCACCAAAACATAAGCTAACTAGAAAAATCGAATTAAACGGTTTTCTTCACATAAAGGATTCAATATAAAATTGAACCAGAAAATGGTAGATCTCAGGTGAAAAACAACTACTTTCCTGGCAAATACCAAGCAGAACGTTGAATGATATTCACCTGAAAATCCATGCATACTTCCATATAATATCAATGGACATTGAATGCAAATGTTTTTTTCTGATAAGCTCGATTATGTTTAATTTATGTCGTGTTCACCTAACAATCCGCATACAGGTTTCAGGCTTCTTGGCCCTCATCAGTACGGAGTAGTCAACCAGCCAAAGGTCCAAAGAACTCTGGCTGAAGTGAGACACAACGTAAACAAACCATCATCGAGCTTGTAACACCTATAGGTAAGCCGGAAAAGATAAACTTTAACTGGCGGTACCTAGTGACAGAGAGAAACACTCCGAAAATCTCCCACCTCGATAGGTTTCTAAATGAGAGATTCCTTCTCAGTAGGAGTGGCAAGCTCGTCTAGCATATAGTGAAAGATAAGTGCCATGTGAAGTGGAATGAATAGAAAAATCTAATTAAACGGTTTTCTTTACATAAAGGATTCAATATAAAATTGAACCAGAAAATGGTAGATCTCAGGTGAAAAACAACTACTTTCCTGGCAAATACCACGCAGAACGTTGAATGATATGCACCTGAAAATCCATGCATACTTCCATATAATATCAATGGACATTGAATGCAAATGTTTCTTTCTGATAAGCTCGATTATGTTTAATTTATGTCGTGTTCACCTAACAATTCGCATACCGGTTTCAGGCTTCTTGGCCCTCATCAGTACGGAGTAGTCAACCAGCCGAAGGTCCAAAGAACTCTGGCTGAAGTGAGACACAACGTAAACAAACCATCATCGAGCTTGTAACACCTATAGGTACGCTGGAAAAGATAAACTTTAACTGGCGGTACATTGTGGTCCCCCGGTAGGCTTCTACATTGTGGTCCCCAACAATTGTTGTTCTCTATAAGAGAAATATATTGGCCACTATGTGGTATAAGTGCTTCGAGAAAAATAACTCGTGGTTGTGTGACTTGCTTTCGAGCGAAACCAGTTCCGGAACAATATTTAATGGATAACTTGCCAAAAAGACGTGTTACACAAAATTCCCCTTTTTTCGATGTAGGTATTGACTATGCTGGTCCCATTTTAATTAATGTCAGGAAATAATGAGGAGCAAGAAAGATAAAAGCTTATATATGTATATTTATATGTATGACCACTAAAGCAATGCATATAGATCTCGTTACCGATTTATCATCAGGAGCATTTTTGGCAACACTTAGACGTTTCATAGCTAGAAAAGGTGAACCTAGTCAGCTCTTTCCAGATAATGGCTCTACTTTCTTTGGAGCTTATACACAATTGAAGGAATTTTATTTCTTTCTTCGGTCTTCTTTCGATGCAAAAAGACAATATTTCATGGCATTTAATACCAGCTAGGTAGGTAGGTGATGGTTCATGGAAAGCGGGTGTGAAAAGAATGAAATATCAATCAAAGCGAGTTGTCGGTAATTTGCAAATGACTTATGAAGACCTTTTCACAGTACTAACTCCGAGAGGAGCTGCCGATATTCAATGATGAAATGATTGATGCTATAAATAATAACGAAGCTAATATTTGGTCAACAATATTTAGCGAAGATTTATCCAAAACAAATCGCGTAACTAAACTAGTGAAGAACCCCTCAAGCCCACTTCATGGTCGATTTAGATATAAACAGGCCAAAGTCAGGAAAGTACTTAGGAAAATAAGGGATATAATAGAAGAAAAACCAGTTAATTTTCTGGAAAGCGACGAAGAGTATAATATATATATGACAACATGATATAAATGATCGAAAATCATGAACCTGAATTAGATAAAGCTTACGAAAGAAAGCTAGGAAAATTACGGAAAGAATTTGACGAAGGGGAAAAATCCAGGAAATCCTTGAGTACTGGAAAATCCCTCACTCAGGATCAGGGTGAAAACCGTAGAGGAGAAAAAAGGTAGAATTCGACATGAATGCTTACCTGGGAAAAAGGACAGATTACATGGAAAAATGTAAAAAAGGTCTAAGAGAAGGAGTCAAGATTCCCCAGGTGGAACAAGACATGAGTTACGAAGACGAATACTTCCTCACAGAAAGTGAGGATGAAATAGGTCAAACCAAGGACAAATTCCAGGAAACCGAAAAAATCTTGAAAAAAATTTCTAAAGAAAGAATTTCAAAAGAGAAAAATAGGCAATAAATCCCCCCAAAAAGAAAGCTAACTGAAGAGGCAGAGAACGCATCTGATTATAGGTCCACAGATTCGGAAGGAAAAAGCAATAGGGAGGAAATTACCAACCGAAAAATCCCGTGAAGCGGAAATATCACGGAAAGAAAGCCCTAAACCAAGGGCCAGAGAACAAGAGAGCAAAGACGCAGACCCAGACGTTACCGCCACCAATTATATTGAAGGGGAAACCAATCATCGGGGCTGATTCAAGAGATGAAATCAATAAAATCTGTGAAAAGAATGTAAATATAAGATATGCCCAACAAAACACAATGGTGCTTACAGAAGATGGAGAAGATTTTGAGACAATAAAAACTCTCATACAGGAAAATGACGTCGGATTCTATACCTTCACGCAGAAGGCTGAGAAGCAACACGCCTTCGTGCTGAAGGGATTAGACAACAAGCCGACAACAAAGAAAATCAAAGAATGGCTCGTGAAGGAATACGAGATTGAAGTTATAAACGCGTACGAAATGAGGAAGACATCCAGACCGTTATATCTCATAATAACGAGTGGTGAAATAACAGCGACCTAAAGAGAAATTGTAAAATTCTCAATAAAACCTACATAGATTGGGAGGTTAGGAAATCCGACCAATGTAGAAGATGCCAGGGGTGGAGGCATGCAGCGAGGACCTACAACCTCACGCCCAAATGCCTTAAATGTGCAGATGTGCACTACACTAACATATGTAAAAAGAGCCCGGACGAACCGGCAAAATGTGCCAATTGTTCAGGTTCCCATCCAGCAAATTACAGAAAATCGAAGCGTATACAGCAAAGCTCGCAGAAAAGGAATCCCAAGCTCTAACCCAAGTAACAAGAGGAGGGCAGCAAACCAACGTAAGAACGCCAAAGTACCCCCGAGTAGAGCAGGAGGAGGCCACAAACACAGGAAGTACTGAGAAAAATACTTTCGACACTAACAGACCTACAAAACGCTTTGATGGTGCAAACTCAATAATTACAACAGCTTGTCATGATGCTGACGGCGGCTGCACCACGGGAGCAGAAATGACAAGCGGAATCCACAAACATACTTAAAACAAACCTTCTCAAATTTTACTCAAACATACAAACATTCGAAAAGAAAAAAACACGAAACTAGACTGCGCAAAAAGAAAAACACAAAACACACTCAAATAGACCAAAACCTCACTCAAATATACTTCAGATACCGAATACACAAATTATACTCAAACATACAAATACTCGAAAAGAAAAATACAAAACTACACCACACCGAAAAGAAAAAACACAAAGCACACTCAGATAGACCAAACCTTTCTCAAATATATTTCAAATATCGAAAACTCAAATAACATTCAAACACACAAACACTCAAAAAAAAAACACAAAACTATTTTGCTCAAAAAGAAAAACACACTCAAATAAACCCAAACCCCACCCAAATATACTTCAAATATCGAATACTCAAATCAAGATTACTCAAACATGTTGAAACTGAAATCATACACCAAACTCATACTCAAATAAAGATTACACAAATCATACACAAATACCCACAAACTACACAAATAAACTCAAACTCATGAAATCATACCCTTCTCCAGGTTCTTTGCATCAGCTTTTTCCTGGAAAAACACACAAAACTCACTTACACAAAATGAAAAAACTCATAACGACAAGTCATCAAATTTCGGCATGAGCGTAAGCAAGAGGCCGAACAAATATCCGAAGGAAACATTACCTATATGAAAACTCATTGCATATACTTGTATATATTGTAAATAGTTAGTTTAATTTTAGGCCTGAAATGTGGTTCAACATTTCTTAAAATAAATATTATTGGATTGGATTGGTATGCGGGTCAATTATGCGGGTAGGTACTCACAAAAAAAGGCTAATAGTGAAACAAAGAGAAATTTTTTTGAGGCTAGCAGCGGCATACCGAATTGTAATGGCAACCGCGATATCTGTTATATCTGTTATTCGAATAGGAACGTAGTCTCTCGATGGCTGTAATGATGTCGACGGCTTCCACCCAATGTTGGCTGGCATAGTGCATCCACATGTTCGAGAATTGGAAACTGAAACAAAAAAAGAATTGTTAATATATTCCATTGATATTCAAATAATTTTACTTGCATGAGCAAAATGTGTATTACTTCTACACTGAATGTAATTTCTTAGTGGAGAAATATATATATTCAACATAAAATCACTATATCCTAACTATTAACATTTAAACAATATTATCATTCAATGAAGTTGAATTCTACTAGAGGTCGAGTTCTTAAACCCCCTGATACTTGTGGGCTCTGACCCAAATATGTTATTGTATATTTGAAATCTGAAGCATTTATGCAACTGACACTGTCCGCATTGAATTCATCTGAAATGCTTTTCGACAACCATGATTTGAATAAAGTATCATTAGAATAGAACTCCCATATCCCATATATTAGAATAGAACTCCCATATCGAGTTATACAAATCGTCATACAAATTATGTTGAAAGCTTAACCGATGAGCAATGATGATATTGGTCTTTGTGCAAAAGCTCCCACCTTCTTTCCAATTATTGAAGAATTGATTCTCTTCAAATCCACAACTTTTGGAAGAGAAGACATAGTAAGACTGTATGAGAGAATGAAAAATACACTCACTAAATTGAGAAACTTCTCGTACTCTGTATTCACTCTGATGATATTATCCAACATCTGATTTCTCATCAACGACTCCACACATTCCATAAGAGACATCCCCACCCCATTTCCAGTAGATGGGAGTGAGAAGATCATTGCGCACTTGACCATCAACACACTCATCAATACTCCTAGTTCACACTTAGCTCTCTCACAGGATAAACGTCTTCCTCGCTTGGAAAGTGCAAGGATTCATGAAGGTCATGACCGAACAGAATATGTATGCCTACGCCACAACTTTAGTCAAGGTCAAACAAAACAAAATCAAGATCAAATCTTAAGGTTGCCGAAACAATCCCAACATCAAAACTCAAGGTCAAATCTCAAAGTCAAAACTTAATGTTATGAATCTCAAGGTCAAACTCAACGTCAAATCTCAAAGTCAAAACTTGATGTTATGAATCTCAAGGTCAAACTCAAGGTCAAAACTGAAGTCGAATCTCAAAGTCGTCCAAACCCAATGTCAAAACTCAATGACAAATCTCAAAGTCAAATCTTAGGGTCAAACACACACACACACACATTGCACACCTGCAGGCATTCAAGGTCACACGTGACGTCATAGTGGTGGGGGAGACCCAGAACCGGCTTAAATCTCCCACTCCAATTTATTGTTGTTTCAAGATGGCACTCAGATAATATTTGAGAGAGCAAGTTACTCAGCAATGTTGGTGGATAATATGAGTGGTGATGATACGCAATAAATACATAAATTTGCACACCAAATGTCCATAGGTTAACTTTCTTTGGGTGTTCTTCCAGTGAAACTGGTGAGCAATGAATTGAGTAAACTATATGATAATATATGATATATAAATATATTGTTGTTTCAAGATAGCAGCAACGTTGGAAGTGTATACGGTCAAAGTCATCTTCCCCAAGAAGCCAGGAACTGACGGCCGAATATCTCCTAGCTTTGAGAGAAGCTCAAAATGAAGCGCTACGATCTGCCCAATCCTTCTGCCTGGATTCATGCCAGACTACCAGTCAGACTGGGTACTCTATACATTATCACTTTGGAAATATATGAGGGCATGGTTTCGAGGATAACGAGGAGAAAAAAGAAGGGGAACCAACCCCCAGCACCCCCATTGGAGGACAAGTAGCCTTCACATCACAGATCTCTTTGCCGGACAACCATCATCCAAGGGAACAGACATGGAAGTCGAGAAAGGTAAAGAGAGACAGCATTCTCACTGGTTGCGACGTCAACCACATAAATAAAAACAGCAGCATGGAATAATGTGGAAGGAAATCATCAGGCACAAGAATACATCCCCTTCCGGGAAGAATTAGGTCTAGGGCATGCTCCAGGACGCTATGTCGAAGAAGTTTAGCTTTGTGGAAAATTTACTTAAAACTTCGGCTGCAAAAGTGAATGGAACCAAAACATAATTTCGAAGCTGAACAGAAACGCCAGGATTTGGTATAGAAAGGGCTTTAAATATCAGTGAAAATGTATAGTGAGTATCAAATACTACGGAGGTCTGGGAAAAACCCCAAAAAATTTTTGTAATGAGCTCAAATAGGGTCTGGAAAAACCAAAGGAACTAAGAGGGCAAAATAAGGTTACCCTCCTGTAGATTATGGGGCACACTAGACTCGAGGTAAATGGAATAGTGGATGAACTCGGGAAAAAGGAGCTGAAATTTTTGGCACCCTTGAATGTGAAGTGGATCATGAAAGATCAAATAACTGGGAGAATATACAAGGAAAAACATCCGAATATCAACAGGAATCCTAACAGGCCGCTGCCAACTGGAATTACACCTGAAGAAACTGGATATGGAAGAGAACTCCATCCATTTCCTTCCAGTCTGTAAATAGATGGGCAACTCCATATCACTATAGCTGAAAGCTCATAGTAGTAGACTACCGAAGAACCCCAAGCAGGCGTCTTTAGGTCTGGTACGAAATACTTCAGATCCATTTGCAAATTCTCAGGCATATTTCGAGCTCAATACACACATTCATTTCCACTTCGACAGAACTACAAAAAGAAGAACATCTCGATTGTGTCCGACAGCCAAGCAGCCTTCAATACGTGAAGTTCCATCATTATCAGCTCAAGTTGCTATGTGAATGCCTTCATGAAATGAATGAATTGGATAAAAGAACAAAGTAATCCTCTGGTACAAGAAGGGTCATCAACATCACCCACCGGGTTAGAGCGCTTCTGTGATCTGGCAAACTGAGGAAAGCTTACGAAAAGAAGAGGAAGAAGCTTACTATATGAGAAATTCAACGTTTATATCGTCCATAATGATTTTTTTTATTTTTTCAAGTTATCAAAAATATTATCAACTTTTTTCTTGCATAGAATATATGTGCAGTAGATTTATTCCCATGAGCCCTTTTTCCGGAAGGTCTTCTATAACTTAATTTTTTTCATATATCAATGTAATGGCTACATCAGTGCGTTCGTCTCTGATCTATGTTAGTTTCCAACTATCTTATCATTTGGCTCTCACTATATCTATGTTATTGCCCGCCGACACTTTTTCTGGTTCATTATATGGCCCACTCCCTTCCAACTAAACGGGAATCATCTTTTCTATTGGAGATTCCTTCTGAAAACACTTTCTTCTTAAATTTTTTCCTTGCCAGATATTTCTGTGGATTGCAATTTTTATTCGAATTTTTTTCATTGGCACATTCCAACCACCAGCTGTTGGCAGATGTTCCAGGAGTTCATTGAACCAGTATGAGTATTCAAAGCTTTGAATCTACAGAGGTTGAATTCCTAAGAACCCAGTTCAAAGGCTTTGGATCCCCAAAGAAAAATCCTCACAGTTCAAGGGTAAATAACAACAGATATTATTGGCACTGTATCAGAAGAGGTTTTGGACATTATCATTACGAATTCACTCCCAATCAGACTCAACAACTAAGGGTTAGTGTGGTGAAAATATTATGGTAATTGAGTTTTTTTTTTTCATTCTATTCGAGGTTTAACATTCTCATAAACATTTTGTCGCAAAATCTTGTCAAAATTTTATTATAAATATTCAAAACTGATGAAGTCCTTCTCAAAGAAACTAGCTCATTATATATCAAACTGTCTTAGCAACATTCTTCAAAACATCCTCTGTTGGAGTCTGTTTGTTTGTATTTCATTCATATTGGAAAATGATCCCTGATGAATCTACGCGACGAATCCGACGAATCATTTCAGTTCAACACAACTATTACAACCAATATTTACTTTGATGTGTGAAAAAAAATCTGTACTTCCTGATAGAAAATAACACCACGTACAGAAACAACATTTCGGTAATTACTTCCAGTGCTTGTGTCAAAATAATATCATTCAAATCTCCTTTTTCCACTAGTTTCGGATTTTTTGTTATACTAATGTGAAATATTTTCATTGTTTTGGTCGATTTTTTATTTATATTATAATGAGGGTTACCCTCAGATCAATATTATTAATCTGAAGGACCCCATCCAATATGTTTTCTCTTTGGTTCTGTAAAGAGAAATCTAACGTGTTATCAAAATTATTCGAAACCAGATTTTCGTTTGGTAATGCGCAATATATTCCTAGTTGATATTCCGAATTAAATTGTATCATTTTACTCGACTTCATTCCGATCTCTATATCACTCATTCAAAAAACTACAACTTTTGAGGATTATAGGTTTGAAATGTAATAAATCCAAAGGTCATTGCTTCCCCATCTAGGGACGACTAGAATAAACATGCAGTACGTCGACTACTGGGTAACAAAGGACACTTCCAATCGATGCTAGTTCTACACCAGGAATAAATTATAGATAGCGTTTGCTACCAGATGTCAGCTCTGATAATATCAGCAATTAAAAAAGTTTATTTTTAGTGAAGGTATTGGCAAAAATATATTGCCGCTGTGTTGCCTACTCACTCCGACCAACATGTTCTGGAAAAGAATGTATATTGTAGATATCAGCATTTTCTATAAGAAGGATAGCTCTCTTGAAAAACGAATATATCCAAAGAAAACATCGATTAAAAACCTATGGATGAATCTATGTTGTGAAGAGCTGTGTTATTTTGAGAAACATTGATTTTATAAATCATAGGTAAAGGAAATCAATTCCTCAAATAATGTATTTGTTCTGGATTTTTCTTATTTATGCAGAGAAAACACCAAGAAAATTGAACGAAATAATACGCTAATTCATCTTTCACCAATCGTCAATACACTTGACTTATCGAAAGATCATGTCAGAACCTTCGCGAAATCAGCTTCACAAAAATGTCTCTTTAGTGTTGGGACTCTTTCCATGCCTCAACGGTGTCTCACCACTTATAAAGCTCAGATTCGTCCCGTTCTAGGATACTTTTTCCATGTGTGTGAGTAGGCACACAAAATAGGCGGCATCTGTCTGTTAAACGGATACTTTCTTGGCGGCTGTTTCTCCGAAATAACATCTCTCACTCCAGTCGTGCAGTTTCTGTCAGAAAAACTCGACAGACTCCATATATTGTTGAGCTTAAAACTTGCCGAACCTCACTTCATCAGGAAATATGTTTATCGCACTACAAAATTTTAGTATTCACTGTCTGAAGACTTTCTCCCAACGACTACAACTTCCAAACAATATCCTCTTCCCAACACTAATGTTTCTCTTTTTGACCACGCCTAACTTTGCACATAGTAGTTCGATTTCGATGATTCTTTTTTCATTGGATAGTCTTCATCTCGAAGTTGGTTTCATTTCAATTTGAAAAAACAATATCACCCTCAAGGGGAGAATAATAGGGAATATTCATATCGTTCACTCTTTGAATTTTTACCCGTTAACCGATTCTACCACTCAATAAATTTGTACTGGGTTCAGATGATTCTCATTTTATTGGATAGGGTATACTTCAGAATTGATCATATTTGAATGTGGAAAGGAATAATTCCTCCCCTAAGGGTAGAAAAATAGGGGATGATTGATTTTTCATCTATGAACCGATTATGTTGAAACATGGCACACATATGTAGTTCTGATGATACTTAAACTCAATGGATACCAGAAGTCAATTGGGTAGGTTGTTATTAGTAAATTCTAACCACAAAACAAAAACTTTTTAACAAAAAATTAAACAGACAAAAAAAGAAACTGAAAAGCAAAATATAAAATGAGTGTTCTTAGTTTTGATAATAACTGAGCTCCTAAACTAATGTGAGTAACTAATTTTGAGTCTGCGCCAAACAAACAATCAACAAAGATCATTAAATTTCTAAAATAAAATCATCAAAACCAGTTATACAGTATGTTACCTCAATACCAAACTCTGCTACTCGTTGAATTCAGAGATCTACCAGGGTAGTAGCACAAACAAAAATGATTCTCATAAGGAACTTACGCAGCTTCCTCAGTGAAAAAACTTTTTAACAAAAAATTAAACCGACGAAATACGGAACTGAAAAGTAAAAAATAAAATAAACCTTTTTAGTCTCAGTAACTAAGCTCCTAAACTAATGTAAGTAACTAATTTTGAGTCGGCGCCAAACAAACAAGCAAATTAATTAAGTGGTGCGTAAAATGATGGCATCGAGATGCGCGGTGACATTCTGATATTTTTTTTGAAGTAATTTGATGATGTTCGTTGATTGTTTGTTTGGCGCTGACTCAAATTAGTTACTTACATTAGTTTAGGAGCTTTGTTACTGGTACTAAGAAGGTTTGTTTAATTTTTTACTTTTCAGTTCCGTATTTCGTCGGTTTAATTTTTTGTTTTTATTTTTCAATTTTTTATGGCTGAAATATACTAAATACTACCTACTTGTTTTTTGATTACTTCCAAAATACTTGCTTACCCACCTTACTTCAACTATTACCAGTTAAATAATATGATTATCTAATTTTACTATTTGTTGTAATATGAATTATTTTTGTTGTTCTAGTTAGTTCTTTTCATTACTTTGTATATCATCCCATCCTCTCATAGAATATAATGGTTTTGACGGAGCAGAAATAATGTCAGTAGCGATCTGTCATTGTCAACTACGTATGTGTGTGCCAATGTTCAAAATCAATTATCCCCTATTTTTCCACCAGTAAGGGTATATAATTCGATTCGAAATCTAAAAATAAGGTATACCCTATCTATTACAAAAAGAATCATCCAAATCGAAGGACCCTGTACAAAGTTATGCCTCATAGAATCGGTTAACGGACCAGAATTCAGAGGGTGAGTGATCAATATCCTTCATTTTGCTACCCTTAGGGGTGGACTTCATCTTTCAAATTCAAATGGGACCATCTCCGAAGTACACCCTATCCACTGAAAAGAATTATCGGAATCGGACGCCTCAGTGAAAAGTAATGCGTGATCATACATAAAAAAAATGATGGAAAAAAAATATACGGGTCGACTAGAGAACCTCCTCCTTCTTGGTTTCGTCGGTTAAAAATTCCACATCAGAGTTATCCTCACAATATCTATTCTGTTAATCTTTCCACTAGGTTTTCGTCACCCTTTCATCTTGTAGAACGAGGTTGTGGAGCAACAATAACGATGTGGGAGAACCTATTGCCAAGGGGAGTACACAAAACCAAAATTTGTGCTGAAAATGGAGTTAAGATTGCACGGTGGAAGGATAATGGTGTGGTACCTGTAGCATCCTCTGTCCATGGCATCTATTCACTCAATCATGTTTAAATTTATCCACAATCAGAATAATAAAAGAGATTGGAATTCTCAGACCATACTTAGTTAACGAATAAAACATATGGGGAGAATAGACAATATGGATCAAGATATAGCCCAATATCGAAACTCCATTAGAGCAAAAAAGTTGTACTGGTTCCCTTCTACGTGGTTGCTGGGCGTTGAACTATAGAATTCGTGGATCATGTATAAACAAACAGGAAGTTAACTTACGAAAATTAGTACTTGCCTATCTAACTCAATACAAAATGCACCAAGGGACCCCGGACAAACATGATTATGAAACAGTACTTCTGGAAATAGAGGATGTCGGATGATGTGTGATGTGATAGTATGAATTGAGGGGGTGAGAAGCCAAAAGGTACAATTGACAATCCCATCATTTTATGAACTCGCAATTAAAAGTTAAATCATTTTGATAAATTTCATGAAACTATGAAGTCCTTATTATGCTTTTGTCGCACATGAATCTCAACACATTTAAAACATTCACTTGTATCCCTGATGACTATGTGGGTTGATTACCACAATCTAGTCAATTCGATAGTTGTTTGAATAAGAATTCAAAGTAACGAAATGAGAACTTTAATGTGTCGCTTGCGATATACATTTCAGAACTGACTAACAAAAACGGCAAAAAGGCATACAGTATCGTAAATAGGTCGTCTAGCAGGTCTGAAGACGATTCTTCTACCATTATGGAGAGTAATCAGATGATATACTCAAAAAATATCTGGAAGAATAATTAATTTATTTCAGTTTTTTTGAGAAAAAGTAATTTTCTATGGGACACTTCCTTTGCCATCAACATTTCATTATGAATTAACCATAGATGGTTATAGATAACTGGACCTTACTTTTTTTATCGATTTGTACCACTTGGCTTCTCTCGCTGTACGTAATGAAAAGCATTAGAGAAGTCCGGGCCAAGGTTGCAATTCCATTGCCACAATTAGCTGTTCAAAATATAGTATTAGGTCAAGCCATGTTTTGGATTTGCCCACTCGGAACCCAGCGAGCACAAGAACAGCCAATGTCCGCCGCAGGTGGCGATTTTCAGGGGTCCCTGCAAAAATAACTTGTCCTAAGTTTTTTTGATAGCCTTTTCATATACCCAACATAACATTCTCAAAACGTTTTGCGCACATTGAGTCGCTGTGTATAAAACATTTTTAGAGATCTCTTGTCATCAATTCGGACATTTCATGGTATCACATTCTATTTGAAATTGAGTTTTTGTCTCAATTTTTGTACCACCAGGAATACATTCCTCTTTTAAGATTCTCATCATGTAATCTAGATTCTTCTTGAAAAAACGAACTTGACTCATACCACATTCTGAATGAAACTTTTCCATTGATTTATTCTGAAAGGATGATAGTGTTGATGTTGCACAATAAAAATATTTTTTTATAACTTCCAAGGCTTTTATAATCCCTAGGGTACCTACTGAAATTAGGATTTCATCTCATGAAACAGATTCGATGTGAAATTTACTAACCACCAATTTCGAAGATAATTGCAATATGATTAGATATTTCAATTGTATGTCTAGGAAAGAAAGATTTAGTTGAAATTATATTTAGAAAAATATAAGTTTTCAGAGTTTTCAAACCGAATTATCTTATTCGAAGAGTCAATACACTTCAGTTCGCATACGTCTGATGAAAAACATGATGAGTTATTTTTTATTTTCCAACTCCCCATAATCATAAAATCAACAAAGTTCCTGAGAAAAATGTATAAAGAAAACATGTAATTTTTTTAAGAATTTTCAATGATACAGTATGTTTCTGGACTATGCCAATACATTTAACTCATGAAATACTTTATTACTTTATTTATTATTATTTACTTTTTCAGTGATATAAAAAATGTCAATAATATAATTGGTAATGTTCACTACACTTGGACATTGTTTTTTATAATAATGAATAATATTGGTTTCATTTACTCATGAAAATATATCGATAGGAGGTATTGGTATTCAAATGAAGGGATACAAAATTAAATAAATAGTTCACGTTATAAAAAAATTTGTCGAGAACCACCATGAAACTGGACAATATATTCAATTCAATATCTGGGATGAACCTCTCAAGGCGAACTATGTTATGTCTAGAACATCCACACGTTAATTTTTTTTTTACTTCGCCCATACCTCTCGGTGGGTATACGAAGAAATACCACATACCACAGAAGAACGAATACAATACTTCCAAAATCCTTTGAAGTCATCTTTGGGAAGTGCCCAGTAAACACAAATTGATCTCACAGATGTCAGGGGAACTCACATCCATGTTTCACATCACACCTGTGAGTCAAATTGCGACTCATATTGCCATCTCCAGAACTTCTATTTCGGGCCCCATTGGTCATTTTCTACTCCACATTCTGATGACGAATGGAACTCGAAGTTACCTGAATGCGACTCTCTATTTTACATCACATTTTGAGTCACATTGAGGTAACTTTGTAATCACAATGTGAAGTTGGGAAAACCATCCACCATTTCTGAACGAGAGGTACTTTTCGACTCTTTGAATGTGTCAGGGAAACCCTGACGTCAGGGAAACCCTGAGAGAATTATATTGTGCTTCCCAAGAATGTTACATACACCTTCAATTTTGATGTATCTATTGCAATCACATGTAGGTCGATGAAGATATTCAATGAGAAGACTAATAGACCTCAAATTTCTGCCACATAGACCAATCTGAGGATTCACAAGGGCGCTCAATTTTACTTGAAAGTGAATCACATTTTGAATCAGATTCCATCTCACTAGGGATTTCATAGAACTCACATTCTACAGATGTCGTGAAGCCAGCAGAGCAAGAAATGCAGATTTTTTATTATTGAAAAATTATGAGCTATTCAAGTGATCTACTCTTGAATTTTGTACTTGTTCTTTAATAGAACATGTTCTGCTACCTTGACAAAAAGTTAGCAGAGCAAGGTGGGCAGATATATTTTTTATTAGAAAAATGAAAGCTAATGGAAAGCTTTCTGAATGCCCCATTCAGAAATGTTGAGCAAAGTTTACATGTTCAGATAACTTTCTTCATACACATTGAAATATCACCTTGAGATATTTGAATAGGAAATTATTTTTAATCAAAACTGAGCGCCAGCATGTATGTGCTCTATTTCAAGGTGATATTTCATTGTGACTGAAATAAAAAGTGATGTGAAAAATGCGATAATGAAAAAATGTAAACGTCAACATATTACATATTTTCAAAAAGAGGACACAAAATTTCAGAATAGAGCACTCAAATCGCTCCTAAATAACCAATAATTTTTCGTTTCAAATAAATTATAATCCGTCCACCTTGTTCTGCAAATTTTTGTTGAGCCAGCAGAACATGTTAGATTAAAAAATATATGAGAGCACAAAATTTCGGAATAGAGCATTCAAATCTCTAATTAGCCTATATTTTTCCAATAATAAAAAAATAAGTTCTGCTCACTTTGCTTTTCTACCTTTCTGGAGACATATTCTATAGTGTAAAAATAAAAAGGGTATGAAACAAAAAATTACTAGACAAAATTTATTCAAAAATAATTGATAAAAATTCTGGGAATGAATTCAAAATGATTCCCAGCAGAAAACATCAATATTAAAAAATATTAATACAATTTTAGGGCGCCAACGGTGCTTCCCGTTCTTTTGTCTGCTTGGCATGGCGAAGCCAATCTCTTGTTAATATTTCGTACTCATTCAGTGTTGTGGGGTATTCCCCAGAAATTGCATCTGAAAATAAATGAACAAGATTGAATATGATTTCGTTTGTTGGTTCTATCAGCATCACTTGAACTTCACATAAATCAAACTAGAGGTTAGAATATACCTCAAAACAAACAAATGCTATTTCTGGTCTGTAGAAGAGATGAAATATTGGAGCAATGCTCGTTAATTGAATAAGCTACAGAAATGTTTTTCAAAAAATTTCTTGTGGCTATTTGTTTGTCACCATCTAAATAATGATTCTAGATTTTTAAAGAATCGAATGTTTGGTTCATGAGAAATAAACACATGATTCCTAAGAAAACCTGGGTTATAATAACTCCTAAAAAAGAATAAAAATGAGATAGCCTAATACAATAGATCTAAAAGATGGTTTGTGTATTTGTTACCCCATCACACTACAACCAATCCAAGAATTGCCTCAAATTTGGCTCGTAGATAGATTTTGTGAAGGGGTAACATTCATGGTAGTTTTATCACACCACTTCAACCCTACAGGGGTGAAATACCGTTGCGTGCGAAGACGAAGGTATTAGCTCATCAAATATAAATTTCATAAATAGGCATTTGCAAATTGCAACACATGTATATTTTCATGATTGTTTCTTGTTATTCAATCAACCTGAGCTTTATTTATACAAGTTTTATAGGTAGTTGTATTCCTTCATCTGGTTATATAATTTTGTGACACAATGCGTTCACTATGACATATCTAAATTCATTTGTGCATAAGAAATGTGCATGGCTGTTGAGCTCATATAAGGTTATTGGAGTGAGTATTCACCTTATGATGGATCAAAATGTATCAGAAATTCACCACAACATATTTTGTTTTTCGGACCGTTTTCAAATACATTTTTGTTTGAGTTATCTTCTGGGTGAGAAATTAAAAAAAAATCTCTGAAATTCGAGATCCACATTGTTTATAGCAAAAAAGTAACTTTTTTTGAAATTAATGAATTATTTTGCTGAGATACTCTTTGCTCAGAAAAATTTTCGTTTGAAATTAACAACCCAATAATATAAGAATCGAAATGCTCAAAGTCATCTCTACAAAATTCAATATAAATTGAAGAATATTGGTAGACCACAGGTGAAAAACAACTACTTTGCTAGGAAAGTAGTTATTTTTCACCTGTGGTCTACCAATATTTATCAATTTATATTGAATTTTGTGAAGATGACTTTGATCTCCATCTTCAAAATAGTCAAAGTATCAAGCCAACACATTTCAGTCAGTATATTGAATTGAAACAGAAAATTTACAGACACTTTACCAGTACAAACAATTCCTATAAAGATTAGGTGTAAACTCTCAAGTGGTTAGAACTAATATACATCCCAAATGGAACAGAAGCATGTGATACTTCTGTAATTCGAAGAAATGCTCATTAAATATCTGAGATTCAATTAAATATTCATTTATACCTATATTGGGTTTCATTTATATCATTTATATATCAATTATAAACATTTTACATATTTACATAGAGACATCTATCAACGAACTTGATCATTAAACTCGTTGGGATGAACGATCCCTTCCTGGTGTATTGAAAAATGGAATCAATAGAAAATTCCTCTGTTCCCTTGTGAGGGTATGTATTTTCTCGTTGATACTAGTCGTTGTTAGATGGCGCAACTATGACCGTCGAAGCATTGTATCATTGTATATAGTCTATATACAATGATTATAGTCTAAAGATCACTCTTTATACAATAGTTGAAGCACATATACATAGGAGGGAAACTGCAATGAATAGCACTGCAAATGGGTATTAGTTCACGGAACTGTTCAATGCGGCCTTGATGCATGGATTGAAACATATTATTGACAACAGATGGCACACATGATGGATTGTTTGGGCTAAAAAGAAGAAGGCGATATGAAATAAATAGAAGTACCTAATTGACAAAAAAAATCAGACCACGAAAGTTACATTTGTGAAAAGGATAAAGATTTGTAGATTGTAAAAATGAAAGCTAACATTAGGAATAATATAATTTGACAGAGATTAAATTAGTTCAAATTACTCTTACATAATAAATGTGACAAATTTTCAAAAACATATTGTAAAGTATGTTCTCTTTCATGAAAATAATTAATGATGCAACTAATAGGAATACAATATTCGTATTCGCTAAATAGTAGACACTAACAGTTTCTCTTAGTAGTTCCGGAATTTGACAGTCGATGTGTATTGTAATTGTGAGGTAAATGCAAAGTGGAAGGAGTTAAGTTTAATAAAATGTACTCTTATAAACGTGATCAGAGTGACATATGGAAATACTTCGATAAATTACTGAGTGAAGTAGCTATGTAGTGTATGTGTTTGCTTTGTATCAATAACACGTAGGTAATTACTGTGTATATGTTTTAGATTCGTATCTGCCGAATAGTAGGTTTGATATTCGTAAAAGTACTATTTGTTGCATTACTAAAAAGGAAAATGAAAATTGGAAAATAAACTAGTTTTACTAAATGCAAAAGAAATGATTTATTTTTTCTTTTTACAGTTATTCAAAAAAAAAATAATGTGCAATCAGCTTCATTGGATCAAATGGGTTCGACTGAGTTCTTCCTCAAAGAATTATTGAATTTCGAATCGCTGCCTTTGAGTATCTTATTGATTGTTTAGACCAGATATAGAGGGAATACCTATTAATTAATTTACAAGCATTTGTGCTTGAAGAAGTATGAATTTCACAGTTGAAATTAATATTTTTTTTCCAAAATTGTCTATAATACAACACTAATATATTTCACACGACACAATCTGCGAATCAGATAATGCAAATGAGAAAAACATTGGCTAACTAGAAAATGGAAAAAAAACTGCCCGGTTCAACCATTTTTGATTTTGCCTACAAATTGTAAATTTTCGAAATTTCAGAAGACGTTTCATTAAAAATCCTGCTATGTATACCAGAGTACACTCAGCCACTCTTGTTTTTTGGCTCAACTTCACGGAGGGAAGAATTCAAGTACAATCACATGTTTCTGTTGAGCTGCTTACTGCTTCGTGTTGGGATGATTTTTTCACCCAAGTTGCCAAATTATTCAGTGCTCCTTTTGGAAAATCTCCCTCACAATTGGCATGAGAATGCCGGGCCATGAAATTATTGACCATAAGAGTTTTGAAAGATGTTTCAAAATGTGAAATATCTGGTGAAACGTGTGTGTCACCCCATGACTTCTTATAACCCCAATTTTATTTTCCAGTTCATCCTTATTGAATGCTTGTGTCAGGACATACTTGAATTGGTGTTCATGCAATTCTCTTGGCAGGAACAGGATTTTCTTTATCCTCATCAGACAAACCTATGATGATTCACTCTGCTTTCAATATTTTATTCAAGAAGCTTTGATAAAAATGTACCTAGTCAAAATAAAAATGAATATCAGTGGAAATTCGGAAACCATGTAGGAGTAGAATGATTATTACAGCCGTGTTTTCTCCACAATCAATTTTTATCATACAGCGTATCCCAAAAAATATACAACAAATGGAAAAATTTATTTATTTATAACTCATAATGGGCGATCAAAGAGTTATATTAAGTTTTTGGCATGTACAAAAAAATCATCAGGAATAATGTACCACTATTTTCACAAATACAGTAAAAAATTAAAAATATCCATGAAATTGATATTTCATCATTTTTTCCCACCTACACCGTACTGGTATGTCATTGTCTTATCATTCGATTTATTTTCTATGAGATATCTTCTAGTGATCAGAATATTGGTCAAATAATGAATAAGATAATTGTAGTCGTAGATGATTCCACATCTGATTTTATGAACATCCTGTTCATATTTTCAACAAATCAAGATAATTGTACTTGTTATGTTTGGCTTTTTATCAATGTCGCATGGTATCTAAATACATGCGTATCTCTCTGATCTAGAAAATCTGAATAGTTCATTGGATGAAAATGAAATTTTACCTATGAATTTTTTCTGTGCCTATTTAAAAAAAAGATCTGTCACAAACCAACAACATAACATGACTCTTTGATCGCCCATTATGAGTTTATCGATAAGCGCCAACTTTTACCAGGATTTTTTTTTACATCAATCATAAAAGTTTGTCATTTGTTGCATACTATTTGGGCACGCCGAATTGTAATTTGAATACCAAAAAATGTTAATAAAAAAATCTTACCCAATAGTATCGTAGGATATGCAATTTTGGAGAGACCCCTATGTCTAACTACTTTGAACTCATCTGAAATGAATATCACACACAAGATAATTTTTGTGAATTTGTTCATGGGTTCTACTTCTGAACAATGGGTTCTTCACTTTATCCATCCACTTTTTGAATAATTCTGGCTCCTTATCTGGTCTAGGAAATCGATGGAGTTTACTGTACAAATCCACACAGTTTGGCACACAACATTTTTTTTTTTATGTTCTGGTTCCCACGAAAAGGGATATCCTGTAATGTTCAGAGAACATCGTGGGAACCAAGGGAAAGAAGGTAGGAGTTGGTGTTCTTCTTACATTTCTGGAGGTTGTATGCCTCGGGGAACACCTCCCTAGGCAATGAGTTCCAAAGCCTCGCTGTTCGTTGGATGAACGAGTCTTTGGAAAGTGATGTTCTGCAGGTCTCCAAAGTGACCACGAAGGGGTGTGATGACTGAACTTGACGGGTTAGTCTCGAAGAGACTGCCAAAGCAGGAACGATTGTTGATATTTCAGAAGAGCATCGCCCATGAAAATATCTATAAAATAGAGACAAATCGCCAACTTTTCTACGGTGTTCCAGACAAGTGAGCGAGTTTGTAAGCGAGGCATCACCGACGAGACGAATTGCCCTTTTTTGGACAGAATCCAATAGCCTCAGGATATGTTCAGGTGCCGCGCTCCAAATATGGGAACAGTATTCCAGGACAGGTCGGATCTGTGCCTTATAGATCATAAGCAGCTGACTGGGGGTGAAATAGCTCTTGGCACGAAACAAAAAACCAAGTTTTGGGGATGCACTTTTGGCAATGGACCTCACGTGATTTTCCCAGGAAAGGTTATTGCTGATAGTAATACCAAGCATCGATATGGATGACTTCAGTGGTATGGTTACTCCTGACAAAGTTATGTTAGGCACAGTGAGATCGGCTTTTCTAGAGAAAAGACATGCTTGTGTTTTGTTTGCATTGAATTCTACCAAGTTTTTAGATCCCCACTCGAGAATTGTTGCTAAGTCCATATTTCTATTATTAACATTTCTTCCTCGTTCATTTCTGGTTTCACGGGCTGATATAGGGGCCCTGGAAGAGAAAGCGGTATGAAGGGTACTATCATCGGCAAAGCTGTGTACTGGGCATGAAGTTGCTTTCAACAGGTCGTTGATGTGAAGTAGAAATAGTGTTGGTGCGAGAATAGATCCTTGCGGAACACCAGCATTTATGAGTAGAGTGTCAGATGAAACTCCATCGACCACTACATGGAGAGACCTGTTTGAGAGAAAACTAGCAAGAAGAGAACACAGCTGTGGGGGCAAGCCATAAGACGGAAGCTTGGCGAGGAGTCCCTGGTGCCAAACTCGATCGAACGCCTTGGAGATATCTAATGCCACAGCTAATGTTTCTCCATACTTTTCAATAGATAGCTGCCATATATGTGAGACGTGAGCGAGCAGGTCACCAGTTGATCTCTGATAGCGGAAGCCATATTGCCTATCGTTGACAATTCCTGAGTCTTCCAGATATTTCATGAGCTCGATGTTGATGGCTTTTTCCATGACCTTTGAAATAATAGATAGCAGTGCGATAGGTTTGTAGTTGCTAGGTAGGGCCTTTTTGCCTTTTTTAGGGACTGGCTGTACTCTTGCAATTTTCCAATTGGACGGAAATACCCCCAAATTGTAAGAGTGGTTGAACAACTTGCAAAGAACAGGTGTTAGTTCGGGGGCACATTTCTTGAGAACAATCGGCGGGATTCCGTCAGATCAACAGGCTTTGTTGGTGTTGAGACCCAGCAAAATCTTTCTGATAGTACGTTGGCGAAAAGTGATCTCGGGCATGTGACTGTCAATAGGTGTAATGTTCGGGGGTTGTTTTCCCGATGAATCCAGAGTGGAATTTCCAGCAAATAGGTGCGCAAAGATATTGGCTTTTTCCTGGGCAGTCGTTGCTAGTGTTCCATCTTCTTTGGTTAGAGGAGGAAATGAGCTGGAAGTGAAGTTTCTTCCCACAGCTTTGGCGAAAGACCAAAATGAACGGGATCCGTAAGGACATTCAGCAAGTTTTGATCTTATTTTGGCATTGTGGGCATCTTTTGAGCATTCTATTGTCTCTTTGCATATGCCTCCAGCCTCGACATTTGCTGCTCTGGTCTCAGGGCCCGGATTTTTTAGCCATCGATGGTATGCTGCATGTTTGGAAGCCACAGCTCTAGAGCAGTTTCTGTTAAACCAGGTCTTATCGGATGATGTTCTTCTTTCGGTATTCGGTATGTAAGTTTGCATCCCCAACATGATGATTTTAGAAATTGTCTCAGCAAATCGTGTTGGATCTACTGAAGAGAAACAAACTCTCTTCCATGGAAACGCTGAGAAAAACATACGAAGACCTTCCCAGTCGGCCGAATTGTAATGCCACATGAGACGGGGTGGTATTGTGCAGCTCGATGGTAAATGGAAAGAGCATGTTGTGGAGATGAGGGTGTGATCAGAGTTTCCAAGTGGGGCACAAACTTCTATTCTATACGGGTCAGGACTGGTGGTGAGGAAAAGATCTAGTGTATTGGCAGACTGGTTGTTGACATCAGGGATGCGGGTTGGTAGCTCGACCAGTTGTTCTAGACCATGAGTGATGGCGAAGGCCTCGGCTTGACGACCCGCATCATCTGTTTTGTTAGAGAATTTGAGCCAGGCAGCGTTATGTACATTAAACTCTCCCATGATTATGGTTTCAGCTGTTGGATGGTTCTCCTGAATGTAGTCCAGTTTGAGTGATAAAAACTCAAAGAGGTCGTTATATGAAGGTTCATTAGGTGATAGGTAAAGGCAGCAGAGGAACTTAGTCAGTTTGGTATCAGATAGCTTGGACCACATCACATCAAAGTCTTTCGGTTCCAAACTCTCTTCACGCTGGCATGAAAGGTTAGCCTCAGCGTAAAGGCAGACTCCACCTTTGAACCTGAATCGAGAATGGAGTTCGTAACCAGGACAAAGCATATGGACCTTGTTGGTGGACGAGTTTACTTGTGTTTCTGTTAGAGCGCCAGAATATCCGGTTTTTTCGTCTGGAGGTGATGGTGGACGTCATTGATGTTCTTGTTGAGTCCGCGGATGTTGCAAAAATTAATCTTTAATGTTGAGTCCCCTCGAGTACCGGAAATCCGAATGGAGAGGTATTTTGCTTCCGGGGTGTTTTACTCTAGGAGACTTCATCATTATTACTATTAGGATGCACCTGAAAATAAAGGAGGAATTGGGGAAAAGTAAAGTGGGAGACCGGAAAGTATCGACCGAACACTGAAACATGGAATGATCCATTTCACAGCACACAAAGTCGATATGGTGGTATTTCACCGGGCGATGAGACCATCTTCCACCTACGGTTATCCTTTTAGTCGCCTCTTACGACAGGCAGGATTTACCATGGGGCTATTCTAGAGCCGACCCCATACAGCCTGGGTGAGAACTTCCGATTCCATACTCCATGTCAGAAAAATCAGCAATTGCCACAATCTCAGATGGACATATATTATAAAGGTAATGTTCATCTCCTTCATATAGCCAATCCTCCACTGAAACAAGATTGAAACAAACTAATTAATGTAGAATTACTATAATTATACGTGGAATGTGATTGAAAATGCATTTTATGAAAGGGTAATCCAGCCAGTTAAACCAAATATAACTAAAAAATTATGGGATACCCCATTAAAGAGATTAGAAATGACATACCTTCAACCTATAATGTAATACTAATAGATTGATCACATAATGTCTTTAAAATTTTCATTTCAAATGATGTCGATCAAATGTTTAGTAAAATCAGGGAGTTCAATATTCTTGGAATATAATCACTTTCAACCATTGTTATTGTTTTGTGATTCACTCACTACATAACACAAGTTTGACTATTCAAAACGTCAAACCACGATTTTTAGTTCAAACAATCCAACAAATTGTCAAGTATTTGCCATCAGTGAACAGTGAACATGTGTTTTGTGCGTTAAAGTAATTCTTGAAATTAACTACCTGAACGTGTTTTTTATGAATGTCATAAAATCGAGGTTGAAAATATGTTACTGATTTTCTCAAACAGCTGCCTTTTGAACGAATTATCACATTGTCAACTGTTTTATTGCCAATTTGGATATGAAAACATAGGGAGCAAAAGATTGAATGGTCGGGATTGAGAAACTCTTCAAATATAATATTTTTCTATTGACGAGGAAGATGATACGGGAATACGAGTCCGAAGTTGAATGGATGGCCTGCTTTCCATGTTTTGTCTATGTACATTTATTTTATTCGATATGTTGAAAATTATCATTTCATATTCATATATTTTTCTCCAAATTAACGATATCAATTTTATTCGGGACCCAAGCGCAGTTCTGCTGGAGTTTCAATGTCTGTGTGTGTGTGTGTACATTTCCACATATTAGTGGAATATTGTGTATATAAAGAACAGTACTTGTGGAATACTTCACAATTGTGGTATATTCACACGCTCATACTACATTTTTTTTCGTAATGAGGTTAAAACCCTGAAACATAACATTTAATAAATGTTTAACAAACATTTTATTCGAATATAATGTGCAAAAACATGTTGGGCACCAAGAAGTACGCAGATTTTATTTTTCTGAAAACTGTGAATTCTTATCAAATTGCTACAAAAATATTATAATTTTCAATAATAAAAAACACTAGCACTTAAAATGATAAAAATTATAATTTATCTCCTTGTAACTGAAAATAATTATTTCTCAAATATTCTGAGAGATTTGTATATAATTCTCAAAAAAATATTTTGATGATGGTAATATTTATTTGCATGACTAAAAATTATAGAATTATGTTTGTGAAGAAATGCATCAAATGAACATATATAAATTACCAAGATTTGTATGAGAGATACAATCTGTTATATCAGTAACGAGTGACTGTTCCAAAAAAAAAACAAAACACTGGATTTGATCGCACATATAAATGCTTTATTATATTTTATGGTATAGTCCATCCAATATCAATTGCAGAAGCTGTTTCTATAGGGAGCAAATAAAAACTCACTTGGTTAACACGAGCGTATATGCGAAGAAACGGAACGAAAAATTATCTGTACTACTCGTAAACATTCTCCGTCGGCAAACGGTAGATCAAAAGAGCCGATAGTCAACGTAGACTTGAGTGACTGATGACTGTTCTACAACCGATTCGTCTGGGCCAATCAAGTCGAACATCAATGCTCGCAGGTGTGGCTTTACGATGGAAGGTCATAAATCACGCGTTAAATTTGTGTTTCAATAGCTCTGAAAGATTAGAAACCAGTAGCGTCTGTGGTCTTGGTGTGTGCCGATCGAAATACGTTCTAGGATACTCTAGTTCTGTAGGATATTCTAGTTTTTTTTCTTAATGTATTTGTATAAATAAAAGCGTGTCTTTAATTTTTTTTCAATTTTTCATTATTCATGAAGTATTTTTAAAGTCTTAAAATATCTAAATAAAATTAGTTATCTCCGCCACTGCTGCTCACAGGATGTCGCCGCAAGACTTTTTTATACATCTGCAATTGATATTGGGAAAACTCTACCAATCTGCTTCTATAAAACACACACATACACATATAAATGCGGCAACCAAGAAGATTAAATTCACGAACAAAAAGAAAAATAAACATGGATAACGAATGGTCAATCCTGACAACTCCATATTTGAAATGGAATATATCAATTTTAGAAACAAATTGAATAAGTTGACTAGGCAAGCCAAAAATGATTATCATAAATTCCAAATAGATAATAATATCGAATCATCAACATATTTATGGAAAGTATTGAACGAAATCACAGGTGAAAAAAAGCATCGAGTAATATAACTGAAATAATAAACGAAAATAACGTTGAAATAAATGATCTACTGGATATTGCTAATAATAATGTTGATTATTTCACGGAAGTTGCTAACACGTTATCTGCTAGCTTGGCAAATAAGGATAATTATAACTTCCAGGATAGTAGTCTGACAAAATCAATGTTTCTTGAAAATACTGAGGCATCAGAAATTGAAAATATCATCAATGAACTAAAAAATGGAAAAGCACCAGGTCCAGAATCTCTAACAAATGAAACATTGAAGGTCAGTGGTAGGTATATTGTACAACCCTTGTGCTCTATAATTAACATTATTTTGCAGGAAGGAATAGTACCCTACCACTTTGAGGGTGTAACAATCGAACCACTTCACAAAAATGGTGATAAGTGTAAAATGGAAAATTATCAACCGATATCATTAACATCCGGTATATCTAAAATATTCGAAAACATCAAAAAAATATGACTCGTTAACTACCTGAATAAAACTATCATTATCTCGCCCGGACAATTTGGCTTTCGGAGGAATCTGTCAACACAAGATGCCATTGCCAAATTGACTTTTTATATTTACTCTGCCCTTGATAGTAAACGACTGTGTCTGGAGGTGTTCCTTGACCTGGCAAAGGTGGTTGACACGGTGAGTCATAGTCTTTTGCTAGCTAAACTCGAATGTTTGGGGTTTCGCGGAATAATGTACGATCTCCTGAAAGATTATCTGAATGACCGAAAACAAAGAGTAGCCATCCGGGATATTCTGACTAAAGAGAGAACTGCCACTTGAGGCGTTCCACAAGGAACAGTTTCAGGTCCAATATAGTTCAAAATCTATATGAACTCTCTACTTGATCTGAAATCACCGAGTACCATAAAATATTTTGCCGATGACACTGTTCTTTTATACGAAGGCATATCGAAGAATGATGTTGAAGAATCGACAGAAGACGACCTAAAAAAATATTTGCATGGATAGGTAAAGATAAACTAACAGTAAACGTTGAAAAAACAAAATGTTTTCATGCACCTCGTATGAAAAATATTTACCTAATTTCAATAATATTAAAGTAAATAAGTTTGAAATCGGGATAGTTAAAAATGTTCGGTATCTGAGAATCAATATAGATCCATTCCTCAAGTAGGATGTACATGCACAAGATATTGTTGAAAATTTATATTCAAATTTCATCAACTGAAAACAATTATCTCAATAAGCCGTCTGAAAATGCTATACCACGCATTGGTTGAATCAATCCTTCAATACGGTATCATTGACTGGAGAGGTCTCAGAAAATCAGTAATGAATTGTACAGAAGTAATCCAGGAGAGATTCCTGAGAATTATCTTCGGGAAAGCATTACTATACCCTTCGGACTTGCTATATAAAGATGGAAATATAATGGATATCAGACAATTATACTGCCAAACTCTATATTCATTTCTATATAAGTCTAACTATATGAGTCAAATCAATCATGATTACAACACTCGTTCCAATATCAAGACGAATAACGCCCTACCTAAAGCCAGGAAAACGATTGGTTAACGATACTTCGTATTTATTGGTACTAAACTGAGAAACTTGTTGCTAACGGATCTGAGAAATATAAACTCAATAACTTTATTCAAGAAATAAATAAGAAAATGGGTTTTATCAAACGAGAGACAAATATTCCATGATATAGTTGATCCATGAATTCTTCTTTCATTTATACACATATAAAATAAATCAACTGAAACGTGGCTCCATAACTTGTGTGGTTCTTTATTGAATCTCCGAACATATACTCCAGTATACTGATATTTCTGTCATTTGTACAATGACGTAATGGACTATATGCCCATTGTGACCTATCCTATATCATGTATTTGATCATAAAGGACCAATAAATATTCTATTCTATTCTATTCTATAGGTATTCATTGCTCAATAGTGCATTTTTTATTTGAATGTCATATCGTGTTATTATCGCTTGTCATTAATCCGTATTCAATAATTTGTATCGATAGTTATAGTAAATATCTTATATGTTTGTATAGATTTAAAGTACATACCTTCAAAGCAGGCTTGCAACTTCAAGTTCAAAAATGAAGAATTACCCATAGACAAGCTCTCGCCGAGCTTTTTTGGGGTTCCTATTCATGTACTCACCTGTTCCGCAATTTGTAGTTGTAAAAATTCCATATACACTATTGTATTCTGTATTTATCGTACTACATTTTATTCAGGAAAAATGAATGAACGTTATTATATTATATTATAATAGCCATTGATAGGGAAAAGGCGACAGTGCTGGTGCTGTTGGATATTTCCAAAGCATTCAACATTGTCGACCATAAATTACTTCGTTCCAAATTGAAGTATCAAGGGTTGGACAAGATCGCAGTCAAATTATTTTTCTCCTATCTTGCCGATAGATCACAGCAAGTTCGTACAAATGAAGGCATATCCTTCTTCTTTTATAAACTGCCGATATATATAGAAATATTGAGTTTTCAGAAATGCAATCTCATGCTGATGATACCTAAATAGAATATAGTTTCGATATAGAGAATATTCCTGTAGCATTGATTTGTTGAAAATATGAATAGAATGTTCATAAAATCAGATGTGGAATCATCTGAGACTGGAAGATAAACTTTAGTCACTATCTTCCATCGTCATCCATCTGTAGCAGTTCAGAGGTTGAACAATGAGTTGGAACACCTGAGGAACTGAACTGAATCATAAGAAATCATCAGCTATGCTGTTTTGCGTGAGGAATGTTTACGAAATAGACCTGAAATTATCCTCCATATTGACAATGTTTTCATACCACTGGTTACCGAGGCTGAGAATCTTGGACTTATATTGGGTATTGACTTCCAGTCGAGCCAAATGAATAGTTTAGTAAAAAAATCATATCTGTCTCTGAAACTCTTAGTCGCCAATAAAAGTATCTCGAATTTTTCCTTGAGAAATAAAGTGTGTGAAACCATCATCGTTTTGCTGATACTACAGTACTGATTTTAAATTATTATCCTTATTCAGACATAGTAACTGAGACAAGATTCCAGAGAATACAAAATACCTGTTGTCGTTTCGTCATAAGCTCCGTTTCCGTGCACTCAGCTGGTTGAATATTGATTATTTGTGGAAATACCATTGTCTTATTTTTGTTCATCGATTGCTGAGAACGTCAATTCCAATCTATTTGAGAAACAAATCAATATTCCGTTACCAGCAACACAATGTGAATGTAAGAGTGAACAACAACACGCACCATTCAACAGTTTTGTACCAGAAATTCTTCTCCTGCAATACTGTGAAAATGTACAATCCAATGGATTCCTCTTTCGGAATGATTGCTACTTATTCAAAGAACGCCTCAATTTACATTCATTACTTGAACAAAATGCTATATGCAATTATAATGATATTTAATTTCAATCAGTCACTATAGAATAATTGCAAGCTATCTGCATTAGTGATTAACGTATGTTTATGTATTATGTATCATCAATCTGCAGGGTTGGGTGTGAGAGTATACATCATGGCTGAACTTTGCTCTGCCATTTGGTTGTATGAACATGAAAACAAATAAAATTCATTATTATTATTACTGGAGAAATTTTCACAATATTTGACGAGAGTTGTATCGATATCTGTAGCAGCACTGCTGCACAGTGGTCCCAAATCCCAAATCGCTGGCCAAAAATCGAAAAATAAAGTTTATATTCAAGGAATTCTGACTGTTGGGCTAGATAGATGGGTATTTCCCACGTCCCTTACCAGTCGTGCAGTACGGACTAAAAATTACGTTGTGTTTGGAGTGGAATAACTTGTAGAAGAATTGAGCAATAGAATTGAGCAATTTGAATTTTTCAAAATGTAATCTTTTTCTGGAAGTGGATACATTTATTATATCATTGGGTTTTTTCATATAAACCGCACACCGAGCAACAAAAAATGTAAACATCTACTATAAATTCTCGTGCCCGCAGCGAAAAAAAGTTGAGTTTACATTGAGTAAAACTTAATAATTCTACATAATTCAGCGACCAATCAAGTGTCACGTTATTCTTTATACTCTTGAGTAATACACCACCAAAAATCAGCTGCTCCAATTTGTCCCTTTGGTTACGGTGAATTTTCTTTCTTCGAGAAATCACATTTAATTCCGGATATATGCACGCTCTAACTTTCGCAAATTTTGATATATCGAGCTAATTTTTCTTATACAAATAGGCTAGGGGATAAGGACGGTATTGAATTTGAAAAGAATCGCGTGAGGTGTTTGAATTTTTCAAATTTTTTTAATATTCAAGAATCGTTGGTGATATGCCATTTTTAGGCCACCATCTCGTTTTTGGAGAACTTGACTTCAGATTCGTGTTCATCGATCTCAAAAATCTCCGAGTACTGAATTTCATAGCGATTGATTCCAATTTGAAAGAAATGGTCCGCCATTTAGGCCACCATCTCGTTTTTGGAGAACTTGACTTCAGATTCGTGTTCATCGATCTCAAAAATCTCCCGAGTACTGAATTTCATAGCGATTGATTCAAATTTGTAAGAAAATGGTCCGCCATTTTAGGCCGCCATCTTGTTTTTGGAAAACTTGACTTCAGATTCGTGTTCACCGATCACAAGAATCTCCAAGTACTGAATTTCGTAGCGATTGATTCAAATTTTGAAAAAATGGTCCGCCATTTTTATGCCGCCATCTTGTTTTGGAAAAATTTGACTTCAGATTCGTGTTCAGCGACTCCAAAAACCCCCGAGTACTAAATTTTGTAGCGATTCAACAATAACTTCTATATTTGGCCAGCCATTTGGGATTTGGAACCACTGTGTGCTGGGTGCGTTTAGTTCTCGGATAGGTACCAGCTGCCAGGGAGGACTCGTGTTCAAAAGCCCCGAAAAACTGCAGCGTAGTAGCATATTCACAACTGCAGGCGTCATATCAATAATGGAAAGAAAACATTCTCAATTTAATATTGTATAGAAATAGTTTTCCGAAATTTGAAAAAGCTACAATAAAAATGTGAACATCTAACAGAAAACAAGAACTCTCTTGGTTAAATCCCCATCGGACATTGAACTACATGTGATAGATATAAGAGAGAAACAATCAAAATTCGAAAATATGCATTTTAATTCAGATTGCCATTTTATTTTCTATTCCAGCCTTGATTCAGGCTGAATGATCATCCAGACGATGATCTGGATCGTGATTTTTCACTAGAAAATCGGGTTCATCGCACTCTAAGAGAACCTGATCATGGCGTTACTCGTCCAGCTTCGTTGAATGACCTCAAGGCGCATATCAAAGGATCAAAGCGCCTGGTTGTGACAGAATTTCGAATTGTATGATTAAGAATTTTCCGGACAACCAGGTGAAGTCACTATTGAATATCATTAACAACTCACTGCGCCTCAAAAGATTTTCTGCCATCGTGGTCATGATCTCAAATGGAGGTCAGAGACCGAATTTCCTGTATAATTATCAACCAATCAGTCTGTTCAGCTGAGTTGGCTAAAAAAATCGTTCTCGAAAGCCTTGACGATGAAGTGGAGGACAAAAATGTCCAACCTAATGAGCAGTTCGGCTTTCGTCGCGCTCACACCACGGAGCTACAGGTTGTTAGGCTGGTAAGAAATACAATAATTTCGTTGAACACCAATAATAGTGCTCATTTTGTCCTATTAGACATAAGTAAAGCATACGATAGAGTATGGCACGGAGGCCTGCTTTGCAAGTTAATCGATTTTCACTTGCTTTTGAGCCTGGTGAAGAGGATGGAGTCGTTCCTCATGGCTAGGACATTTCAAACCAAGGTCAACAATTTCCTCTCGGACTCGAGAAAATTGAGGCCAGCGTTCCTCAAGGGCAGTACTGTATTCTGTATTATAGGCCCTTTTCACCTTCGATATACCACGAACCGAAGACGTGAAAATCTCGTGGTTTGCCGATGATACGGCTTCACTCTTCTCTTCAGCCAACCACCTATTGGATGTTGTTTATGTGGTACCTGGAGTGAAAAATGAAATTAAATCTCGATAAAACACAGGCAATCTCGATGGGTCGCAAGAGAAACAACCCGTAGAGGGGAGTGACTATCTCTGGAAGGGTGATAGAATGGTCGGAACAAGTCAAGTTCTTGGAGGTTACCGTGGATCGTCGGCTTACCGGGAAGCCGCATGTAAAGATAATCAAAAATAAAATTGCTAAGGAAATCTACCCTCTGATTCATAGAGGAAGTGAACTCTCTTTGAAAAATAAAGTCAAGATTTATGAAATTTATAGAAGAACTTCAACTTTTGCCAAATATTGTTGGAATACATATCACTAATGCGTTTCCTTAATGGAAATAATCATATATAATTATTTCCATTGAGAAACGCATTAATCTATAGATTAGCAAAATCATCCGAACAGGGGTGTTTTAAATATTAGCGTTTACGTAAACAATTATGGATATAGATGCGGTGGGAATGCAATTCACTGACGTAAAACATAGAAAAAGATAATTATAATTCGGTATTGAAGACGTATGCAAGGTGAGAAATAATGTTACCGAAATATCGATATACATATTTCACTTGAATCTCCCATCATATACGAATTTCATATTCAAACCCCATGAGGTGCATGCAAATTGTGAATATTATTAATATACTGAATCACTCACTCTGGAATGTACATATTGTACAGTAAAGCTCGTGCCTGTCATTTTGATTGCCTCAGCCTCCTGGGGCCAAACCCGCAGGACTAGCATGTGCGTCCTGGAACGGGCGCAAATGAAAGTCCTGAGGATGAAAACGAACGCTCCGTGGTATGTGCAGAACGATTGGATACTCGAAGACTTGAACCTGCCTTCCATCAGGAGTATAATCAGATACCTCAATCGGAAAGTATTCGATTGCTCAATAACCCACGAGAACCCCCTCGTGAAAAAGCCACTGATTACAACATAGACGACCCCTCGCGCTCTAAACGTCCCAGGCACTTCCTGGAGTGATGGGCTGCCTGTCAACCTATCCAAGACAGTGAAAGCTGCACTTTCTATAGAAATTTAATTTTCCAAAATTCAGATTCAGAATTCTTTCTCGGCCATTATTGAGAACCACTATCATGGGAAGAACTGGAGACTGGTCTCCAGTCCATGTCCAGTCGATATTCCAAATTCGTGAATCCGTAAGAGCCTTAGGGTAACACTGGTTTTTAGTAATAATGATAGAAGATCCTGGTATTCCAGTCTCAATCGGGCATAAGGTGGGTACGCACTTTGCGGGGCTGCAGCAGTGTGAACTGCCTCGCATCAGCTTTGATCCTGTAGCGAGGTAGACAACGAGGTAACGCGAGCCGTTATTCAATTAACTCACTCCGAAGCAACAATATGTCGGTATTATCAACTGCTGCGATGTCTTTCACTGTGATACACATAATTTTGAAAAATAGCGAAAATATAAAACAGTAACGAAAACCTCGTGGAATACTTATATACAAATGATTTACATTATGGCAATAGACTAATGCGAGATATGATGTTCGAGTCTGTTGAAGATACAGTTAAAAACTTCACTCGTATGTCGTGGGCTGATTTTGAGTACTTGGTCGAAGTAATAAGTCCAATGGTTGAAAAAAGTGACACATTTATGAGGAAAGCGATTACCGTAAAAGAGGCTTCTTTGAATTTAACCAAAAACCGACTAGGTATGGTTCGTCGCGCGGCTGCCTCATATCACGGCAGACAATGTAGCGAGGCAGGTATTAATTGTGCAAGGCTGCATACGTGCCTATATGGATTAATGAGACGGAGAAAAATGTTTTCCAAGCAGTAGTACTCACCAGAAATCATTTGTAACATTTATTTCACGCTTATACGATCATCAGGAAGAATTGGAAAACACATTTTCTAGAAGCGCACGAGATATAGCAATAGATATCCTCCGGAGGAGAAGTTAAGATGGCGGCCGCTAGTTCATGGATGTTGAGCTCGTTAAAGATCCCTACCTCTGGCTCGAAATACCATGGGATTGGACAAAATTTCCGGTTCGGGGAAGTGTGCTCACCGGCGTCAATGTTGAACTCTGGTTGACGCATAGATTTCTTTTTCAGTAAATCAGTTCTTGCTGAAGCCATATTGTTTGTCATCATAACATTTTATCATTAAAACACTCAATTCTCACCTTCTAGTATTATTTTGGTCATACTCGAACTTCCTCACAGTGGACTATAATCTTAAATTTTCGTTTGATTACCGCTTCGATATAGTAGTTCAATAAACATGGGTTTGAGGACTTTTTCAATATACCTCGTATACTATAAACCAATTTATCAAATACGTTAACGAAGTTTCCATACGATTTACGATTTTGTTATGTTTCTAAGCATATGTCAACTTTACCTGGTATTTGATTGGCTTCAGCTACATTATATTTCCTGAATTATTTTTTTTTCATTTGGTTCAGTTGTTTTAGGTTAATTTTTTACCCAATTCTATGTAGTATTGTTTTATGTTATATTTTCTCAATGATTTCATAAGTATATAACTTTTTTTGCTTCACTCAATGATTCATTGACTCGATTTGAAATTTCACATTTCATGAATTTCGGAATTTTTCTAATTAGAGACATATGCTTGGTTTGAAAATTTTCAAAGAATGAGGAAATGTGATTGAGAAAACAACTGAATGGATGAAATTCGTGATTTCCATATCGATTTTCTTTTCCATTCTCAAATTTCATTTTTCACATAAAAGAGATATAGTAAACCAACAATTTCCCTCAAAGAAGAGAACAGTTTTTCTGTCGAAGTAATAAATAGTATTTCTATGGAATCGACCGGAAATTTCCTTTCAGTAAGAATGTATCCCCATAATGTCATCTTCCTAATCACTATAGTTTTCCCAGTACATTGAAAAGTTTTCATTCAGTCAGAACATTCAATAGCATATATAGATTGGAAAGACTCAGTTTCTCCTTTTCTGTACTCTCGACATTTCAATGCAATTTTCGAAACATGTCGCATATTCGCATACACGAGTTGGGATACCCACACTTCCTGAACTCATTTCAAATTTGTTCAAAATGAGCGTGAAATTCGGCACATAACTCTGCAGACGAATGTGGAAATAGTTTCAAACTATATCGTCGCATTATTTCTCTACACGATTATTCCATTTTGTCTTCAAATACTTTCTGCGATTATTTTTTCCTCAATTAAAAGCATATATGAGCACAAGTACAATGATGTTCATCACCTCTCCTACTCATTTATACATATATTCTTCACACATATGTGGAATATTTTATCAATAAATAATAGTTTGAAAACTAAAGAACACGCTTCAAGAGAAAACTAAAATAAAAAATAGAAAATAATTTTAAATGAGTTTGAAATAAGAATAATCAACAACAAATTTATTTCATCGTAAAAAAGCGTGGGGTACTTGATGTCAATTGTTGTTAATATTTCATGGAAAGATATTGGTAAAAGTAGAATCATTATGAAAATATCTTGAAAAGCACCCCACGCTTTTTTACGATGAAATAAATTTGTTGTTAATCACTGTGTTCTTACTCCAAACTCATTTGAAATAATTTTCTACTTTTAAGTTTAGTTTTCTATTTAAGCGTGTTCTTTAGTTATTAAACTATTATTTATTTTCAACTTTTTAGTTTTGTATTCTATTAAAGCGTGTTTTTCAGTTTTTCAAACTAGTATTATCACTATTCAATTTTTTTAACTATTATTCTCCAATTTTGAATAGAATCGGACCATAATCACAAAACTCGTTCGCCATTTTGAACCCCTCTGAATTTTTAAATTTTTTAAAAGAATCATAATATTGGACCCTAAAAACCCCCGCATACAAATTTTTAATAGAATCGGACCATAATCACAAAACTCGTCTACCATTTTGGAGCCGCCATCTTGAATTTTTCAGTTTTGACAAAAGAATCCTAATCTCTGACCACGAAAACCCTCAGACACCAATTTTGAAGCAAATCGGACCATAATCACAAAACTCGTCCGCCATATTGAAGCCTCCATTTTGTTTTTATTCCAAACAAAAATTTCCTAATGCATGGTCACCGGAGTTATGTACACCTGCCAAATTTCAAATCATTCGTATGTCTGGAAGTGGGTCAAAATCGCGCCCAAAGGAGTCGGTTACAAACAAACAAACATACAAGTGAAGCTAATATAAAGCGTGTACAAATATGAAATGATTTGAGGCGGTAGATATTTCTACGTGAATTCGGCACTATGAAAGAAAGAAAGCTTTAAGGCAAAGACGAAATGACATGAGAATTTTCATTGAAAGAAAAAGACTTGATTTGATTTTTCCAACTTTATATGAATTCATTTCTCTTTGTCTGGATAGTTGTGATATTCCTATTATGTTTGGGAAATTCAATTATGGAATTCAGCTGATGTTTCACGATATAAAAATTCCCTGCACAATGCACAAAAACACTAGATTCAAATTCATGATTTGTTGGTGTAGTTTGATACGATTTACATCGAACAGAGATCTAGTATGAATTTTGATTTGAAATAGATAATCTTACGTACAATCAACTAGGAAGGTGAATTATCCAGAAAGCTTGATATACAGGCTGTTTTGAAAACGGTGTTACAAACTTATGGGTTGTTTTTTTTGGGAGGTGGAGGAAATCCATTACGGTCAAAGTGTGGGACTCCCTGACACAGGTTTACCCACTAAACCTCCACTCTGTAGGCTCGTCAGGCTGTGGCCTCCGACGACACTCGAGCCCTCCGACCCATTGTATCTTACCTGGTTCACGATTAGGTGCCGCTTCGATTTCCCTCCTAGCGACTGCATGTACTGCCGTGGCTACCTTTCTGTGCTGGAAGTCCATCTGGGCGGCCCCTATCGTTTGTTCAGCACCCTGATGAGTCTTTTTCTGATCTTGTTTCGAAGAGCGCTTGAAATCATAAACTCTCCAGTGTCCTGAAAGAAACCGAGAAGGCCAAGAGTTGTCCTCATTCCCTTTCGGTGATTGTTTCCTTCTACAGCACCCATTCCAGTAATTTCATGCCCTGCACAATTTGGTACATGTCCTTTACTGAAAGTGTGCTGTACAGTATCGGTTCGCCAATTGGTTGCCCGAAAACGGTCTGTCTTCTGCGGTCCAAGACCCCGCAGTTCACAGAATTGATACTGTTTCTGGTTCTTCGCCGCATAATCTGCATGCAAGGACGCCATCAACCAGTCTCATTTTATCAAGCTGCTCTTTTACTGGCGCATGGCCAGTCATGAGCCCCGTAATAATTTTCAGTTGTTTCCTGTTTAATATTAGCAGGTCTTCTGTTTTTTTCCGACATGGGCCTTTGATGTATTTTTTCCTGGAATGCCATTCCAGTATTGTTTGTGTTTTACCTGGATCCAGTCTTCTACTGACGCCCGTGCCATGCGCTCCGGTACTCCAAGGATCTGTCCTGGACCTGGTTCGTTTTCCGATCCTCGTCTGGCAAGTTTCTCGGCTTTTTCATACTCTGAAAATCTCTGATGTCCTGGCAACCAAATCAGCTTGACGCGGTTTTGTTATGCTAAAATTGTCAGTTACTCTCTGCAGGTCCAGTTGGGACGTCACTTCCTGGCTACTCAGAGCCTTCGATGCCGCCTGACTATCTGAGAGAATGTGGATCCGTTCACACATCGAAGGATTGCGTAGACCTCCGCTTGGAATACAGAGGTGTGAGTACCCAGTGAATAGCTGAACTCGGTCCTTGGGTTTCTGGAGTACACTCCTGCTTCCGCACCATCCTCCATTTTTCATCCGTCCGTGTACCAGATCTTGCCCTGCAGGATAGTGTTGAGTTCAGTGTTGTTCCCTACATTTCTGTCTGGTATTGCTACCCTGTATGACTTGTCCTCTCCAAGGACAAACATCGAGCAATACACTCCCTCAAGAATAAAGAACTACAGGAAAAGAAACGGTAACTCTTCAGGGTTCATTTTCCAAATAGTACAGACACAGGTTAATAGAAACGGTCCGGAGGCTCTGGAAAGGGGGCTCCAAGAGGAGTTGGACATTAGCAAAAGAAGTGGTGACCTATGACAAAGTACAATGGGCAATAAACTCATTTGAACCATTCAAATCAACGGAACCGTACGGGATCCACCCAGTACTACTGCAGAGGAAAACCAACCTATCGCACAGCTGGTCGACTCCAACCCCTCCATATTCAGTTCGGTTGACGTGCACGACAGACCAAGCGAAACATTATTTTAACAAGCTTTTATTCAGTTTCACTTGTTAGTTCGTTCTTTCGTTCGTTCGTCAGTTAGGGTCAAATCTTGCAAGTGAATTGATGAAATTTGGCAGTTGTTCATTATTCCGGTGATAATGCATTATGGAATTTCTGTTAGAAAAAAAAACAAAATGGCGGCTCCAAGATGGCGCACGGGATTTGTAATTCTGATCCGATTTGATTTAAAATTGGTATGTGGGTTTTTTCGGGGTCGGAGTTTATGAATTTTGTGTCAAAATTTTCAAATTCAAAATGGCGGCTCCAGGATTACGGCCAAAATTTGTGATTATGGTCCGATTCGATTCAAAATTGGTATGTGGGTGTTTTCACGAAGGCGACTCCAGCATGGTGGACGAGTTCTGTGATCAAGGTCAGATTCTATTCAAAATTGGTGTGGGAGTTTTTGGGGTCGGACATCATGATTCCTTTCAGCTCAAAACTTACAGGGAAGAGACCTTGTAATAACGATGCTCTATTAGAAATGAACAGATCAAGGCCAACTAACAAAAAAGTGAAAAATGAAATAACTAATTAAAAACATTTTTAAAGACAAGCTTTTATTCAAGCCGTGTACGAAAACGTATAAAATAAGTAAACGTCATCGTTGACAATGATTTAATTATTTTTAGTTGAATTATTTGGTCTCAAAAAGCTTTTTGAGCGAATTGTAATGAAATTAATACTTCGACAAGATCTTACTTACCAACCAAGCATTATCTAATGGAATTATTTGGTACTTATTTTTATGAATACTTCGTAAAGATTAAATACTTTGACAAGTTCTCACTTAACAACCAATCACTTCCCAATCAAATTAATTGGTACGTACTTTCATGAATACTTCGCTCGACAGGCTTTTTCAAACCAAATAATTCAACAAAAAATAAATAAATCATTGTAGCGATGACTTATACTCATTTTCTACGTTTCAGTACACAGCTTAAATCCAAGCGTGTCTTTAACGAAATTTTTATTAGTTATTTTATTTCAGGTCATTTAGGTACTCGAGCTATTTATTGCGCATACCCCATCGAATGGAGTAGTAATCTGGCTTTAGACAATTGATTCAGCTTCCTACCTTATTGGTGAAAACAGTTTCTACGCTATTCCCATTTCGAGTACAAGATGATTGGTAACTTCAAGTGGACAAGTATAATCGTGTCGGTGTGAAGAGGGTTCGAACTACCATAAGCTGAGTCGACTATTCTGGGACATTTGAATACTCCCTCCAGAACAACCTCCTCTGGTAAGCATTTGTTTCTTTTACATTATGAAAGCTGAGATTATTTCCTCTTTTTCTCTTTGAGAAATGAATGCTGCCTGAGAGGGTTGTTTCTCAAGCATAATTCATTGATTCAAAATTTTTAAGTTTTATGTTTTCATTCAACTCAATCAATTAACAGTGATAGTCCTATCTTGAAGGTCTGCCAGAAATCAATTAATTTTCTGGTCACTTTCCTTCGCATCGAAGAAGTTTTGAGCACTTGAGTGATGGAGGAGGACTTGTTAACCTCCAGATGAATTACATTTCTCCAGTTGAGAGCAGTATCAGGCTTACCTCTTATAAAAGAGGATTTGCCACCCTCTGTATCGATATATATATATATATACAGAGTGGCCACTTTTTTAATGGGATTGTATTGGTAACTTTTAAACCATAAGAAATAGAAGGTCGGTCAAATGGAGAAAAAGTTGCATTCATAGAAGCATTGTCAAGCAGTTCGAACAAATCGAGACTATCAGGGCCGGTTATTGAGATATCATAAGAAAAGTAAATTCTGTCATTTTGATTTTTCTATTTTTCTCACTTTATTTCGGATATTATCAAAAAATGTCACAGGAGTTTTTTATTCGACAGTAAATCATCCTCATTTTGACATAATCAGATTTTGTATTCAACGTTTCGTACGCTCTGGGCCACCCTCAACCTCATTTTTTTCAATACGGACCTGCATATTTTATGACACTTTTCGAAATAACTTTTAACGCTAAATTCAACGATATATCATACAATGTCATTCAAAGTTGATTTTCAGGTGATTTTGACCCTTATCCAAATTTCTTTGGGTCGGATCTGTATTACATTTAGGTACCTTTAGTTCAATTAACAACATGCAATACATTTCGATAAGAAAATCAACTTACTCATCTTCAACTGAATGGAACGTAACAGAATCAAAGCAAGAAACAAGTAATAATTATTTACAAATTTCAAGAGGTGAAAAACCTAATTCATAATAATCAAACGAAACTATCATTTAATGAAAGAAAATCAAATGATTATTCGAAAGTAAATGATGAACATTAGTGAAGTAAGTGTTCGAAATGTCCACCATTTTGTAAAATGCACTTTGCGGTTCTGGAACCCATACTTCTTATACAATTGCTTATTTCGTCTCCTTGAATACCTTCCAATACATTCTCAATCTTCTCGCGAAGAATCTCTATTGTCGGGTTCGTAGTATCATACATCTTATTTTTGAGATATCCCCACAAATAAAAATCCAGCGGATTCAAATCCGGAGATCTGGCAGGCCATGCTACTGGACCTCTTGTTCCAATCCATGAATCGGGAAAAGTTCGATTTAGATAGTCTGTGACTATTCTTGAGTTGTGTGGACCACATCCGTCTTGTTGGAACCATGAACTATTCCGCCGATACCGTATAGGAAGATCATCCAACATTTCTTCTATAATTTCTACATATTTTGCTCCGGTTAGGTTGCCGTCAATAAAATAGGGTCCCAGTAATTTATTATTCAACAAACCGCACCATATGTTCAAAGAAAAACGATATTGATGTCTAACTTCATGAATTAAGTGAGGATTTTCTGTGGCATAAAAATGTTTGTTCCTTCGATTGAACATGCCAGAATTTGTGAATGTCGTTTCGTCTCCCCAAATGATATTGTGCGCAAAATTGTTGTTATTCCGCACCTTCCGTTGAAACCAATTACAGAATGGCAACCTTCTCTCAGGATCATTGCGATATAGTTTTTGCACGGCTTAGTATTCATAGTCATGGTATCCGTGTCTCTTGAGTATTTTATTAACAGCACTTTTTGATAAATTGCATTCACTGGCCATAGTTCTCGATCCTATTCCTGGATTCATTCGAATTTGGGCCAGAACATTGAATTCATTGATAGGCTTGTTTCGTCGGACATAAGGACCTCTAGGTTTGATGAATGAATTATGTGCAAGTAACGTTGTAGATAAACGTCGAAACATTTTAATATTTGGTGTTGTTCTTTCAGGATATAATTCACCATACCTTTGTTGTGCTTTGAACGAATTTCTATCTAGTTTTATGTACACTTCGTACATATCTCTCTTCTCTTCATTTGTGTATCTTACAATATCGAATAAGTTAAATTGAAATTACTCAGAAAAGTATTTAATGACAAGTTCTTGTTATGTTCTTTTTTATCCACGGCCTACTACTTGAATATAATACATTCAATAAACCTAGAGTTGTGTGTATGTAAGAAAAAACAAGTCTATCAGCGATATCAATGTTCTGACCCCAATTCAATTGAACCCAGAAAAAAAATCGAGAACTGTGGCCAGTGAATGCAATTTATCAAAAACTGCTGTTAATGAAAAAGTCAAGAGACGCGAATACAATGATTTTAAATTTGAATACCAAGCCTTGCATAAATTATATCGTAATGATCTCAAAATAAAGTTCGATTCTGTAATTTGTTTCAACGGAACAAATGACAAATCCAACAATAATGATTCCTCGCGAGAAGATTGAGAATGTATTGGAAGGTATTCAAGGAGACGAAATAAGCGAATGTATAAGAAGTATGGGTTCCAGAACCGCAAAGTGCATTTTACAAAATGGTGGACATTTAGAACACTTACTTCATCAATGTTCATCATTTACTTTCGAATAATCATTTGAATTTTCTTTCATTAAATGTTTCGTTTAATTATTATGAATTAGGTTTTTCACTTCTTGAAATTTGTAAATAATTATTACTTGTTTCTTGCTTTGATTCTGTTACGTTCCATTCAGTTGAAGATGAGTAAGTTGGGTTTTCTTATCGGAATGTGCATGTTGTTAATTAAACTAAAGGTACCTAAATGTAATACAGATCCGACCCAAAGAAATTTGGATAAGGGTCAAAATCACCTGAAAATCAACTTTGAATGACATTGTATGATATATCGTTGGATTAAGCGTTGAAAGTTATTTCGAAAAGTGTTATAAAATATGCAGGTCCATATTGAAAAAAATGAGGTTGAGGGTGGCCCAGAGCGTACGAAACGTTGGATACAAAATCTGATTATGTCAAAATGAGGATAATTCACTGTCGAATAAAAAACTCCCGTGACATTTTTTGATAATTTTCGAAATAAAGTGGGAAAAATAGAAAAATCAAAATGACAGAATTTACTTTTCTTATGATATCTCAATAACCGGCCCTGATAATCTCGATTTGTTTGAACTGTTCGACAATGCTTCTATGAATGCAACTTTTTCTCCATTTGACCGACCTTCTAACTCTTATGGTTTAAAAGTTACCAATACAATCCCATTAAAAAAGTGGCCACTCTGTATATATATATATATATATATACATATATATATATATATATATATATATATATATATATATATATATATATATATATATATATATATATATATATATATATATATATATACTCCGTATAGTCTTCGATTACTTCACTTTTTCTCTGGAAATATTTTTATTACTGACTACTATATTTTTTCTTTGGAAATTACAAGGGAAACATTTATTTTCGGAAAACAAGGTTTGCTGTGCTGTGCTGTGCTGAGACCAACGTCGAATAAACCAGCCTTCCATGTCCATGTCTTCCTTCACCGAAGACCATCTTCAGCTGAGATGAACCCTAACTAGCACCTCAGGTATAACTGTACCAACGACCATCTTTTGCTGAAATCTGAAAAAAAAATTGTAAATGTTAAAATTTTACTTGACTGATCCTAAATTTGGGACTCATCCACATGTAATTTTTTCTTAATTTTTTCCTATTTCAAACTTCATCACACTTTTAGTTGTAACTGTTCATTCAATTTTGTTGTCATTTATAACAGAAACAAATTGTTAAGTTGACTTTCTGCATATTTGTTCTGCCTTCTTATACAGGCTAGGTAAAATTCGCTTCATTAATATATTTCCTTTTGACTTTTGCAAGCCTGGCGCCCAATTATCGAACAAGTCAAGTTGATTAATGTAGAATTTTTCTAGTGGCACAATTCGGAAGAACTAATGAAAGTCGTTAATTGAACCTTACTCACGACTCAACCGAATCAACCTGAGCAGCCTATCGGCAAAGTGATTTCACTTCTTACTATTTAAATCAGATTCTTCAAATTTGCGATTCAGAGAATGAGGGGGGTTTTATATTCTTATGAAAACCACGTTTGGTTCATAAAATTTCTAGACTTTCTACTCCTTAATTTCTTTGTTTAATATCCCACGTTACATTAATTTTGGATTTTTTATAATGGGAGACGTAAGTTTGGGTTCAAATTTTTCAAAGATAGGGAAAATGTGATTGAAACATCATCTGACTCGATGAACTTTGTAATTTCCACTTATCAATTATTTGCTATTCCAAATCCCATGTTTCACACACAATATATCTTGATAGCCAACAATTTTCCTTGGATATTTTTATGTTCAATACTTTTTTTATAGTTTATCTGTACATTGAAGTTTTCATTCAGTTAGGACATATATACCCGCCCATATACTTCCTCTCGATATTTCCATGCAATTTCTGAAACTTTTCGCATATTCGCATACATGAGTTGGGATCCCTATACTTCCTCAACTTGTTAAGAATATTATCAAACTGAGCGTGAAATTCTGCACATGACTCTGGAGACGAATGTGAAAATAGTTTCAAACTATGTCGCCGTATTCTTTCTTATTACACGAATATTCCATTTCGTCCTCGAATACCTCTTGAAAATTTTTTTTCTCCTCACTTGAAACCATATATGAGCACATTCACAGTTATTACCTTCACCTCTCCTACTTATTTGAGTATATATTCCTCACAGACATGTGGAATATTTTATCCAAAATGTAAAATTCTATTATTATGAAGGAAGGAATTCATGTACCACGAAAAAGAAGAAGCTTTCAGGGGAAGACGAAAAAGGCTTCATTTGATTTTTTCAACTTCATATGAATTCATTTCGTCAATAAGTCTTCGTCTAAATGGTTGAGACATTCCTATTTTGTTTGGAACATTCAACTACAGGATTGAGACCAGACATCAGTCGAATCACTGGTCTAGAGGCGAATTTCCGCAGAATACATTAATTACAAAGGGTATTTCTTTAATTGGAAAATGATATTCGCAATAATTAAAATTTATTGTGTAATCTAATATTTCAACAAAATCGGATTATTCTGATTTTTGCTAGAATTACTGGGCCAAGTTTCAGTAAATCCAGTTTTGAATCAATAACGTCTGTTAATTTTTATTCTTATTGCCGTAAATTGGGGCTTCAATCTGATGAAACTGCTGTGTTCTGAAAGTATTTATTTAATAAATCATCAATATAATTATTGGAAAGGTAATCATAACATAAATCCATCTTAAATTTTCATTGCTCATATTTCACACAATGAAAGTTCACTGCACAATGAATGTACTTAGAAAACAATTAGAATAAAATTCATGATTTGTGGGTGTAGTTTGGTACGATTTAAAATAAAGACAGATTCAGAACGAATTTTGATTTGGCGTAGGTTTTCTCACGAAAAGAGCAACAAGATATGAATGATCTCTGAATCTGCATTATTGTGGAAATATAAAAATATACAGAGTGTTTTCAAATAGGTGTTACAAATTCCCACCATAGATATTACTTGATAAAATAAGGAATGAAACTATAAATATGGGTGAAAAAATGCTTATATTTTGAAATACCGAACACTAATTTGAAATTTTCATTTTTCCTCTTTATGTGACAAAAAAAATATTTCAAATTTGGAATTTTCCATGATATTGGTGAGCTTTCTATTAAACTAGACCTGTTTAAATCTTTATGAGAATTTTGAGGGTTTTGGAAATCAAAACTATCCCAACTTTTTTCTACCAAATCTTTTGAAGTTTTTCACTAGAAATTATGAAATCTATAATATTACATTATTCTCACTACAAGTACATCTGTTATACCAGAATCAAATTATGTACATGATAATTAACAAATTTGTCATTTTCAGTTTTATAGAATCCTGAAAGTTTTTAATTTTGATGTGCTGAATCTGCTTCTATTATCAGGAATGCCTTTGTAACAGTTGAATGATATCTCTGGGGATTCAAGCAGGTGAAATCGACCCCAACTGATCTCTACGTGTTATGCTTCATTACTGAATATTATAAAAATATTTAAATTTCCCACTAACCAATGTATTCTTCTGTGAAGTCGAAAGTAACGACCGTTTTTTGGGAAAGTTTTAGTTTTGGTTAGTCGAAAACCATAAAATAAATTCAATTAAAGATATTAATCCTATCGAATGATGAAAATAGCAATATTGGGGTGATTTGAGCTCCCTACAATATCCAAGAATCAAATTCCTCTTCAAGCAATTCTATTTTTGATGCAAGAATTGTAAGTAGCGTAAAAAAATTTGTGGAAATTTAGTCTATACAATATTATCATGACGCTTACCCCACATTAGATTTCCATATCTCAAAACTCTTTCCATTGTTGATTCATAGACTACTTGCCGTGTGCCTACTTGTATTTTTTTTGTAACTTGAAAAACCATGAAATTACACAACTAAAAGTATATAATTTGTCGGAGCCCCTATTTACGTTCCAACAATCTTCTCAGTTATCACCAGAAAATCGTTAAAACTTAGTTGGAAGGTAGCACCTAGCACCTCTCACCTGCTGTGCTGTGGATTGATACACAGAATCAGCAACGCTGAGCGGATAGAGCTACCGGAGTTCAGACTAGATGATATTATAGCAGGGGTCCGTGAGGTTTCCTCAATTTCTGAGTATACACCTTAGAGTATCGAGAGGCCAAATTCTATACATTTCAATACTGAACCATAAATAAATTCTCATTATAAAATTATATGAAACTCAACCAGTCACTTTTAGTCTGACTGAAACTGCGGTACAGGTGTGACCTGTTTTATTTTGCTCCTGGAAAGTACTGTTTTTGAGTGTTTAATCAGTATAAGCTTGTAGTGTGTCATATCAATCTTAAGCCTGTTGAATCTGTGCGAAATAGTGTAATAAATAGTGTAATAAAATAATGAATACCCGCGCAAAAAAAGACATAGTGCAAGGAAATATGTTCACATTTGAAGAAATGAGAAATTTTCTCACTCAAGAACTCGAAAAGTGTACGAAGACATTATTAGATGAAATCTCAAACTTGAGGGTGGAAGTGCAGAATCTCAAGGAGTCAAATATTGATATAGTCAGACTTCTATCAGATAATCTTCCTGAATTTCAAAAGAGTGTCGCAGTCCCGGCTAACATAGATCAATCAAGTAATATTGATATGATGAAACTATTTCGTCAAGAAAAAACCGCGTGTTCAAATATGAGTGCTTCAGATATAAATATAAATAATTCATTCGAATCTGACTCATCCGCTGATACTATCATCAATATAAAAACAGCTGTGTCGAAAAAAAAAAACCAAAACACAGAAATAAAAATAAAAGGGTCAGTGTACTATCAAGGGTTCAGATATAAATATCAGCAATTAATACCTTCATCGATTGAAAATGTACAAGGTGATTCAGAAGAATCGAAGAGCTCAAGCGAAGCTTTCGAAGGAGCACCTAGAAGATTATGGCTTTACGTTGGTAAATGCAAGCCATGGTCAACACCGGAAGGAATAAAGACATACTTAGAAGGTAAATCACCTGGACACATATTTGAAGTGACAAAACTCAATTCACTGGGTCGAAATTTATCGTTCAGAGTTGAAGCCGACCCTGAACTTAGTGACATATTATACAATGCCAGCCACTGGCCTCGAGGTGTAGTTGTTAAGAAATTTCTTTTTCGTAGACATCATAGATCAAATCGAGCATTCTAATATTGAAAACTGTCCTAATTCAAAGCACCATAAAAAGATTTCAAAATCATGTATGCGAACTGTCAAAGTATTACCAATAAAACTGATCAAGTCGAGATTTTGATACATGAGGAAAACCCTCATATTTTATGTTTCACTGAATCATGGTGTAATAATCAAACATTGGTACGATACAATTTAACAATTATATATTAGCAAGTTATTACGTACGACATAACCACAAACATGGTGGTGCTATAATATTTTTAAAGAAAAACATTCCTTACAAAAACATAGATTACATAAGTGAAATGTCTCAAGAAATGCATGCCGAATATTGCGGAATTACCTATAATTTAAACAATAAGAAACACTGCTTGATTGTAGCCTATAGACCACCCAGTGGAGATATAAGTATATTTTTGAACACTGTTACAGGAATTCTTAATTTCTGTACAATGAAAAAATTTGAGCACGTTATTCTATGTGGGGACATTAATATTGATTTTAATAAAGAAACAACTCAGAAGGATTTGTGGTTAGATGTTATCGAAAGTTTCAATCTTTCCCTGAAAAACACTGAGCCGACAAGGATATCAAATTGTGGATCTTACCGAAGTGAGTCAAAGATTGACTATATAGTCACTAATATATCCACTGACATGTATCACGAAAATGTATGCAATTTCAATCTTGGAGATCACTTAGGAATAATAATGAGAATAAAAAATCATAATTACACAAATAACATGAATTTGAGACGTATTTCATTTAGAGACATGGACGATAATAATATTAGGAATTTACAAAACTACCTTGATGTTGGATCCTTCTTTCCAGTATATAACTGTTCCGAAAATATAGATACAATATTCAGTAATTTTATAGGAATAATTGACTATGCCCTAGCTTTATTTTGTCCGGTTAATAGTTAGACTATCCATCAGAAAAACAGCTCCTGCAAGGAGTGGGTGAATGAAGAAATCATAGAAATGGGCAGAAGATTGAAAAACTTATATTGGCTAAACAGACCTAAATGAAGAATATAAATGTTTTAAAAAGGAGTACGAACGAAAGGTTAGTTACACCAAGCATACTCACTATCAGTCACGTATAAACGACAAACAAAATATAACCGAAAAACAAAAGTACTTCTGGAAATTAGTCCGGGAAAAAAACGGTAAAACAAAAAACAATCAGCCACCTGAAATTGTCATCAACAACAAGTTGACCACTAACAAAACTGTGATAGCTGATGAGCTTTGCAAACACTTTGCAACGTCACCCAGAATCGCACTAGACCTGCACTTTCCAAATTCAACATCCGAGGTATGCACTGTGAGTAATCCACAAATGAACTCTTTCTTCTTTAATGCTGCCAATCCTACAGAAATACTAGACATAATAAATAATTTAAAAAACACCGATAGTGTTGGTGTTGATTGTATTTCTACCAAAATAATTAAAAGCATAGGATCTTACATTGCAGAGCCTCTTGCGTACATCATCAATCTCTCGATTGAACTAGGTAAATTTCCTGATAATTTGAAAATTGGAACGGTAACACCAATCCCTAAAAAAGTTAATTCCCAGTTCCTGGAAGATTATAGACCCATAACTGTTCCCACGGTCATATGTAAAATAATAGAGAGAGCACTGTATAATAGAATTATAACATACTTTGAGAAATATCAAATAATCAGTATGTGTCAAAATGGGTTTTATCCAGGGAGATCACCAAAGCATTTGACTGCTTGGATTTGAAATTTCTCGAAAGTAAGCTTCAGTCAGTAGGCATTAGGGGGAAAGTATCAGAATGGTTGATGTCCTATTTGGAGCATAGAAAAATATTCATCAGAATGAATGGCACCGAAACAGAAACATACGATGTGAATTTAGGAGTTCCGCAAGGATCAATTCTGGGGCCACTCCTGTTTCTCATATTCATTAATGACCTTCCAAATTTCATGAAAACTGATTGCCTAGTGCTATATGCAGATGATGTTTCATTAGCAGCATATGGTGATAATTCTCACATATTACAAGAGAAATTAAATCATTTAGCAAACAAAATCACCGAATGGACACAAAAAAATTTAATGATACTCAATGCTTCAAAAACCGTTCTTCTACACGTAAACCCAAAAAAAGAATTACGCGATCAAATTCATATAAATATAGGAACAGTTTCGTTACAACCAATTTCTTCTGCACGATTTCTTGGAACTTATTTGGATTCAGACATGTCCTTCAAAACCGCTATTGAGAATGTCAGCAAGAAAGTAAACTCAAGTTACTATGCTATAGTCCAACTGAAATCGATATTTAATAAAGAACAACTCCTCAATGTCTATTATGCGCTCGTATACTCTCGAATTAGCTATGACATTATTGTATGGGGCAATACATCAATGGCTCGCAGACTACTGATCTCACAAAAACGTATTATCAGACTTATATTTGGTATCAAACGAACAGACTCATGTAAACCATATTTTAGAGATAATAACATCTTAACAGTTCCCAGTATATATATTTACAAATGTATTTTGCTTGTCAGTAAAATATAGATTCACTAACACATAATCGTGATAGTCATAATTAAAAACTAGGCATGGCAATTTGTTACAAATTCCTCACCACAGAACTTCCTTATATGAAAAAAGTCCTCAATACAGTGGTATAAAGTTTTTCAATATACTCCCGGAATCAATAAAAAGTGAAAGAAATGAAATACGTTTCAAAAAACAACTAAAAAGTTATTTGATTGAGAAATGCATATATAGCCCAAGCGAGTTTCTGACTTCTTAACTATAATAAAATTGTATTGACTGTTAAATGATACTGAACATTGTGTGTCGTAATGTCTATATGTAAACAATAACTGAAATTGTATAGTAACTGTTATTTATGTGCCTGTAAGTCTTCGAATCTTCTTTACGGTCTCGTAGAATGAAATTTTATGTATATATGATTATAAGTGTATATATTTTTGTATTTATATTTTTGACATGTCCAATACCATGTAATATGGTCTTAATGGAATAAAATATTATTATTATTATTATTATTATTATTATTATGTGCACTAACAACTTATGATCGACCCGGTATTTTCATACATACCAAGAGTCGGCCACAATATCAATCATTCATAAACAAATGTGGTAGGCACTGGCTGTACTTATGCGCTGAACATTTCAAAGGATTCTTCAGTGAAGAACGCAATAGGCACACAATATTTCGAAATCATACCTCATATCAATAGAGAAAAACTAGTCCTGCCGTTATGAAACATGATATAAATGTGCAATATTCCTCAAAGGCGATATGAATGGCACACTGCTTTATCTTGATTTCGGTCGTATAGATAAGTACATGGGATGAAAATAACGAAACTGTATATTCACGACTGAGTCGATAGCGTCTGGGTATCCGTGAATCGAGTAGTTTTATGTATCAGGTGATTGCCAAGTTTAATTGTCCGTGTGGTCTGAATCAAGGAGCACTTGTTAACTCATAATCGCAAGACTTTCCACTACTTCAAGATACTGATTACCGAGACTGACTAATGGGTGTTATCGAGGCACTATTTTAAACTTTCGAAGCATGGGACTGAACTGACAAAAACGGAATGAAGTCTTTAACTTGATTCTACTACATGACTAGAGTGCGAATCAAACTTGAATCAAACTGGAATCTAAGACTGGAATGAACTGAGTTAATGTTTTTCTTGAGCAGGGATTTATACTAAATCGGAATATTTTTCAAGATGCCGCAGGGTTAGAGATCATGCAGTATTTGTTCATTTGCTTTTCGAGCAAATGATCGTAATCTCGTTCTGATTCATCGTGTAATGTTGGCGGTGCCTTTGATATGAGAGGCCCGCCAATTGCGCAATTACGTTATTTAGTTGATTCTTGCATGGTCCCTAATCATAGTGGGTTCAAATGGTTACTCATCAGGGCGATACTCTGTTGGTTTGATATTTGTGCGTGCGTGGTAGTCATTCAGGGATGAGGCATCACAAATTATACAAAATTATTTTCAAGAAAAATATTGAATACCTCTCTGAATAATTTCAACCTTCTATGGGATGATTTTTCAAAAATTCTATCTTACTGCTCACCTACGTCATAATAAAAATTCCTGTTCAAAATTTCATGCCTTCAGACCTACCGGTTTGAGTTGCATATTTTCAACCCCCTTTACCCCCTAAGGGGATGAATTCGAAAAAATATTTTCTTAGTGCTCACCTACGTTATATAGGAAACTCCTTTGCAGGAGTTCATGCTTGCTTGCATGCTGTGCGTTGTAGGTCACTCAGTTGTTTAGTAGATCAAAAGTGTTTTGCATTTGGTGAAATTGATATACGGTGTAATCTAACCTCATGCACACCCGTGACTTATGAGTGTATAATTCAATTTTGAAACGAATTAGACCAGTTAAAAATTTAAAAAAACAATTGAAAACATGTTTTGTTCTTTGTAAAATTTGACAAAATTTTGGGTAGCGCTACACGCCTAATTTCAGGTGACCTACTCAGAGGAGAATGTTGGCAATTGTCGAATGCAATAAACATTGAACTCAATATGTCGAGTTAAATGTTTATTGCAGAAGAATAATGTAGAATGTTGAACTGATTATGTGGTAAATGTATGTATTGCAGGATTCCTGAGGGGGATATTCAATTTCAAAGTGAAGAAAACAACTGATCTTGCAATATCCAAGCTGGTGATAAAGTCAGAACTAGTTGATTTCATACTCTACTTTGAGGAATTTATCATAATTATCACTTGTAAGAAACAAACAACACAAACTCTATTAAAAAGGGGAACATTCGCATTTGAATATTGTTTTGAAAAATAATATCACGACCATTATAGTGATTCAATTATTCAGAACATGTGAACTGAACACTGCCACCAAGCGAGATTCTCGCATGCAATGAAAGTTTTTTAGATTCTGCTAATGTTGTCTGATTGGCTGGTGAATTGAAGATCCTAATTAGCAACCAAACAGAAATCAGTACGCAATGTGCAGGAGAATTAATTTGAACATTATTGTCTTTTTCTTCTGTTTGCTCTTAAAACTGAACACCAAGCTGTTCCGTGCGTATTTTGAAAAGTAGAAGACAAGATGAATCACTTGTCGCATTTATGAATGAAGTAGTTGATTTCAATTTCGGTTGGATTCTGGAGTCTCCAACCAATGCGCGGGCGTTTCTGTACTGAATATAATTCATATAATATTAATAATTTTTTGATAGAATGGCAAGTTTTTCAAAAGATAAAGACAATAATGTTCAAATTAATTTTCGTGCACATCGCGTACTGTTTTCTGATTAGTTCTTGATTCAGTTCTTGAGATCTTCCATTCACCAGTCAATCAGAAAACACTAGCAGAATCTAAGAAACTTCCGTTCATAGACAGCTCTGTAAACCGTGCTTGGGAGAATCTTTCTCTACAACAGTTTTCAGTTTACGTGTTCTGAATGTCTGAATCACTACAAGGGTCGTGATATCATTTTTCAAAAAACAATATTCAATTGCGAAAGTGTCCCTTTTAATACCTAGTGCTTGTGTTGTTTGTTTCTTACAAGTGACTGTAATAATTATAATGAGTGACTCAAAGCAGAGTATGAAGTCAACTAGTTCTGACTTTATCACCAGTTTGGATACAAAAAGGGTAGTTGTTTTCTTCACTTTGAAATTTGATATATATATATATATATATATATATATATATATATCAGACAGCCTGAAATGCAACCACTTTTTCTTTCAAGAAATGCCTTCACTCTGGGATAATCACCTATAGGTATATTCTTGTTAACAGCACTTAGAAAACTTCGACCACAGAGTTGACGACTTTATAGTTTGAGATTTTTTCCCAAATACGCAAGAATGACGGGTTCTGATTCCTAACATATTGTTTTCTGAGAACACGAACAATCAAATGCATTATATTCTCCACCGTACAGTAGTCTGGACTCCACTGGTAGATGTTCTGAGCTAACGGCTTCCACTGACCCTATCACATCGGCAGGAATATCAGAAGTATTACTGAAATTACTCTCTTCATCGATAATTGGAGCGATATTTTATAAATTTACGAAAATTATCTGATTAAAGTTTTACAGTAATGGCGACTTTAATAATTGAGATTGTTACTATGCACCCTGCCAACCTGATATTTGTTCTTATTTTTCCTGGTAGGTATGTATTGCGATGGAGTGAGATAATTTTGCTCAATGTCAATGTCACTGCCAAAACAATAAAAATTGGACTTTTGCTTTCAAAACGTTAATAATAAAAGGTATTTTACATTTTCATAATGAAAAACCAAAGTATTGGAAGAAATTATGTATACAATTCGAATATAAAGCATATATTTTGCACTTGCAAGGTTTCATAACTCGTATATCGTTCGTTATGAGAACTTCTTGCGCGTGCAAAACAGAGTCGCTTTATATTCTTGTTGTATAAATAACTATTGGTTGGCAACTTTTAACATTCATACATCTAGAAACTGAATGCAACCTTCTCTGTATCTCTGGCTGTGTTCGTCATAACCCGGTGGATATTATGATATTTTATGATGTCAACATGTATTATTATTAATAATAATATATTTATTGCCACTTAAAAAATACATTTTATGGCAAGGGTGCGAGTTATCATCAAACAGGATGAATAAGTGGATGTGTGTTAAACCTAATAGTTAATAATGATAATGTTAACCTGATATTACAGTAAACTGGTAATTGATGCATACATAAATAAACATGTATTTAATCGCAGCATTCACCCCTATTATTTCAAAGTTTCTCATTGAAACATTCATTTTCGAAATGGAGTGGCCTTTCTGAACTAATTGGAAACACTGGCCATTGAACAAATGAATTTTCCCTCATTCAATCCAGCTTCACAGCTTTTCAGTGTTTACCGCCTCCGTGACATTCCGGATATTTCTACCCTGTAACACAATTTGTGAGCAAGCATCCCACATTGACTTGATAACATGTGACTTTCCACGTTGCATTTCTGTATTTGGGGATTTTGTTGATTACCACACTCTAGCTGGAAATTATTTGAAATAATGTTTTTCATTTCCAGGCTGGCATTTGGAAGACACGATGAGTTTCCTCAACTCTTTATCGGAATATGTGACCAATAGTGTTTCCGGATTGACCTCGACTTTCCAGATACCCAGTGGTGCTAGTTTCATGGACAGATTCAATGAAACCATCGAGTTGTAGGGATGGCAAGTCTGATCTTATGTTTCATTGGTAGTATAATTTGTGATTCCCTTCAAATTTAGAGAAACCTTTTTTCGACTTTATTCCTATCATAGTCTTCAATTACCATAGTTTCATCATCAGCGTATGGTAAAATCTGCTCATGCATGTTATTATTAGATTATTAGGAGGTAAGAGAGAGGTAATAAGGTCGTAAGCATCCCCTCAGAACTTTGACCTACAGAATTCTTTATGCATTACCCTCTATCTAATAATCGTGACTCCTTGCGAGGTGTGTCAGCATCTTTGGAACCTGGTGGAAACCATACGAAAAACTTCAAGCCTTTTCTGCCCAACTCAAAAAACTGTTGAGACTTTGAAAGCATTTTTGCTTAAGTTTGTCCTGGAACCTTATTTCAGTAGCTTCCGAAAGAACATAGGGGGATTCTAGGCCATGAAATTATGGAGAACCTTCTGCTTTGATTCCATTGTGACCAAGTTGACTTGATTTTTCGTAGAAAGTTGTTTCAGGAACGTTCAGCAGACCCAAGTTAGTCTAGACTCCCAGTCAGTGTGACTCCAGAGCTTCCAGTACTGCTTGGCTGTCTGATAATATATATATTTTTGTCTCTCTTGAGCTTCTTGAAAGGCATTTTCAGGTATATATTCTAATAGAACGAGTTTCCGCTTGAAAAATTGTTGGATCTTTATCGAGGGGTTTTGGGATCCTGAAACTGTGACCTCCAACTCCCACTCAAGCCCTTTCATCTATCTTGGATCCATCCAATTGCGAATCTCACAAAGAACAAAACATGTTTTCAGATTTAAAACCACTGTAATTCATTAGAAAATGGCATCATACCCACGTCATTCACGGGTGTGCAAGAGGTTTAGATTACACCTTGTACATAAATAATAGTTCAAGAAACAAACTTGTGAGAAAAAAATAAGCAAAGCTTTCAGTTCGAATACAAAAGCGACAAACTTTTGAATCTATAACTCACGAAATAACCCACGTCACACATCCAAAGCAATTATCCTTTACTCTTCAGTGCATTTGAATAAAAGGTCTTCAGAAAGTTTTTTCATTATTCATTTTATTATGTTCTTCTCAGTACTAAAGTTCGTTTAAATCTATGCATTTTTGTTAGAGCATCGTTATTATGCGGCCTTTTTTTCCAGTGAGTTCAAGTCCTTCAATAAGGAGACCATCTAAAGAATAACTCATCCGCCATCTTGTAGTTGCCATCTTCAATTCATAAAAACCCCAAAAACCCCACATTATATATTTAAAAAAAATAATTCGACAACCCTCTTTAAATAACAATAATTAAGAAATCTCGTCCGACATTTCGGAGCCGCCATTTTTTTTTTCAAAAAAAAAAATTATAATGCATTGTCTGTGTGTCTGTCTGTATATCGTGCAAGTTAAATTTGACCAACTTCTAATATTCCGATTGATTTGAAATTTGGCAGGTGTACATAATATACCAGTAACAATGCATTATAAAATTTTGTAGTAAAAAAAACAAAATGGAGGCTGCGATATGGAGGAATTTTTTGTAATTATGGTCCAATTCTATTCTAAATTGGTACCTTGGGGTTTTCGGGGTCGGAAATTATGATTTTTTGTCGGAATTCAAAAATAAATTAGATATAAATTAATAAACTAGTTATTTAACATCGTAAATACTGAAAAATAATGAAAATAAATAAACGCAAAAAAAAATTCAAAACAAGCACATATTAAATAATGAAAACAAAACTAAAAAGTTAAAAATAAAAATTATAAAAAAACATTTTTAAAGACAATTTTCCATTATACAAATGAACTAAAAAGAAAAAATAATTTCTTTCATTGTTTGATCTAGGTTGATTTGTTGAAAATATGAACAGGATGTTCATAAAATAAGATGTGGAATCATCTGCGACTGAAATGTAAACTTTAGTCACTATCTTCCATCGTCAAGATAACCTCTTGTGGGGTATTCATGTTGAAAAGGGAAACATTCTCAATTGAATATTGATAGAAAGATTTTTCTGTGAATTGAAAAATCCACGATAAAAATTTAGTTATTTTTTGTGAATGAAAACAACTACTTCCCCGGCTGAAGCCACGCTGGACATTGAACTACATCTGATAGATATTCTAAAAAGACCCTAACTTGATCTAGGTTATTCTGTTAGACAGATTCAAAAGCTTGCCCCGGATACAAAATAGGTAATCTTGCGCGGCAAGATTTCGATTCTGTTACTCACAGAATAACCTAGATTAAACAATGAAAGATATTATTTTTTTTCCTTTTTAGTGCATTTGTATAATAAAAGCTTATCTTCAAAAATGTTTTTTTATATTTTTTTTAAATCTTATCGATTGTTCAATATTCATTTTGAGAATGATCAAGAGATCATTAGTTTTCCTTTGTCCGATAAATCGGATTGCGAGCCTGCCCTTAATCGCACTCATTGAAATATCAAAACAAATTGCTTTTTCGGAAATTTCAAAAAAATGTGAGCGATAATAGGGGTTTTATCGCTCAAATTTTTTTGAAATTTGATATTACTCTCGAATATTATTTTTGTACAAGATGAAAATAAATTGAACTCAATGATTTGGAAAAATAATCGCATTCTAAATAGATTTTCGTGATTCCGTCATACATATTCTGCAAATATTTCAAATATTTACTTTTCTCTGTATTGGCATATTGTCATCACCACGTTACCCCAATGACACAAAAATCACTCCACCAACACTCTTATACGTTCTTAGTTCCAAAACTGTTCAACATTGTCCCTAATACAATCAGAAGTATCGATTATTCCACATTTTCAAAATGACACATCATATTCAGTCAATCACGACAAACAATCGCTGGCTTCATTGAAAACAAACGTTTTTAATCCGCTCTAGTGAAAAATAAACAAATATCTCTTATTTCCTTTATAGTGTATAGTGTAATCACAATATTAATATATTTTCGTACATTGTTCATGTCCATTTTCAATCAATTTATTTTTAACGATTTCATTTCATTGTGTATAATTGTAAATTTAAGTCATATATGTCACTGTTTATTTTATTTTCAAATTTTTTCCTTTTCTTTTTATTGATGTATTTCACTCTCGTGTTTATACTTTTTTCACATAATTTCATTCATTTCTATTGTAAGTAACATACATTTCATATGGCTATTATATTTTATACATTAATGATATTATTTATATAACTTTTATATGGTATTTTATTTATATTGCGATTTCATGAAGATTTTGTAATGTTATTTTTGTTTATTTAATCATTTATTCTAATTTAAATGTACTGCCTATATTTGCGAAGTAAGTGCTTTGCACTTATCGCTATGGAACCTTATTCATCCCATGATATGTGACCGTTACATTTGTATTTCTATTAAACTGATTTTCGAAAAATGGTAACACAATTTTTTCAAAGAATCGACCATTTTCAATAGAAGGCAAGGCATCTTTCGTACTGACCAGGCAAGACTTATTCCTGGAGACGTCCCTGGCGACAACACGTATAGGTAGAGAGATCAGCACTTACAATTTCCCCTTTGTTTTGATCACAATATGGCAGCCGTGTCTTCCCAAGTGGAGTTGCCTAATCGGTACAGTTCTCTTTATGACAAAGCTGTGGTGGTTTGAGTATAGATGGCGGAGCATGCATGAATTTATGTTGTTATTTTTCTGGTTGGAAATATTATTTTCAAATTGTTCCTTAACTCAATTTTATTAAAATTCGACCCGTAAGGGTGGATAATTTTATTCGAAATCCAAATATAAGGTATATCCTATCTATTAAAAAAAAATCATCCAAATCGAAGAACCCAGTACAAAGTTGTGCTTGATAGAATCGGTTAACGGATCAGAATTCAGAGGGTGAGTGATCAATATCCTTCATTTTGCTACCCTTAGGGGTGGATTCCATCTTTCAAATTCGAATGGGACCACCTTCGAAGTTCACCCTATCCACTGAAGATTATCGGAATCGGACGCCTCAGTAAAAAGTTATGCGTGACATAAAAAAAATTATGATAAAAAAAAATATATACGCGTGGACGAGAAAACCTCCTCCTTTCTGGTTTCGTCGGTTAAACATCTAGAAAGGAGGGAGAATGAGTTGTGACATCATGTCTTGCCAGACGAATAGCCTGCGCTACCTTGAAGATAGACTGATCCCAAGTTCTGTGATTTTCATGAACATAACACCGAATAGCAGTGGTAATAGTTCTATTCACTTGCTCAGTATGATTTATCCGACCATGATACCTTGCAATATACCAGATCTTCTGAACAGAATACTCTTTCATAAGACTTTTGAATTCTTTGCTAAGGAATTGAGGGTCATTATCACAAGATAAAATCTGTGGAATGCCAAACACAAGAAAAACGTTATTTTCAATCAATTTCACTATGGCCTTTGAAGGGGCCTTTGCCATTGGATGTACCAGTACATACTTTGAAAACCAATTGATATTGATATCCAATATGGACCCAGACGATCGGCAGAAATGAGTTGAACTGGAAAATTAATATTTTGATAAGATGCCATCAGACCTGCCTGAGGCAGCACACACTTTACATCTTCTAATGTAACGATAAACACTCTTACTCATATTGGGCAAATAGTACGATTCGGAGATATAAGCCATGGTTTTGGAAAGACCAAAATGAGATACAGTTTCATCGTCATAAAACCTTTCAAGAATTTCTTGTCTTTTTCCACTTGGAATGACAATTTTACAAATTGTAAAATTACTTTCGATATTGAACTTGTTTTAAATATGTTTATACAAGACATCATTCTCAACTTTGAAAGAAGGATAACTTTCAGGATGTTCCTGAAATTTTCTAACCATTTCCAAATACCAATCATCAGGTTTCAAAATGGACAAATCTAACAATGAGACCTCAAAAGAACGAGATAAGGCGTCTGCTACAACATTGAGAGACCCTTTCCTATGAACAATTTAAAAATCATACTGAGCCGGTTTCACTAACCAACGTGCTAATCTTGGTGAAGGATCCCTCATGCTACAAAGCCACTGATGCGAACTATGGTCAGTAACGGCAGATGAGGGACGACCATCAAGATAGTACTTGAAGTTTTCAATGCCAAATAAAATAGCAAGCAACTCCTTTTCAGTTCTTGTGTACTTTCATTGACATGAATTAAGCAATAGGATGCTCCATGCCATCGTCTTCCCGGAAAAAATCTGAACCATCCCCTGTGTCAGAGGCATCACACATCAACACGAAGGGCTTTGAAAAGTCAGGGCACTAGGACTTTAATTTCCTGAAAAGCCTTATCAGCTTCAGGAGTCCAAACAATTGGTTGACCTTTCTTTCTACCATGAAGGAGATCGGTTATTGTGCTGCACAGAGCAGGAGAATTCTCGAGGATTCTGCGATAATAGCTAAAAGACCAATGAGACGTCTAATCTGGGTAGTGTTTCAGGTACAGGATAATCAACTACAGCAGACACATTTTCTGGGTCCGTTCTCAGGCCACGTTCGTCAACGAAAGAGCCTAGGAACTTTAGGGTGGGACGACAAAAATGACATTTCTCAAAGTTGATGGTCAGGTTTGCTTCCGTAAGCCTGTGAAGTACCTTTTTTAGTATTTCAAAATGCTTAACAAAATCAGGTGTTACAGTGATACTATCAATCAGATGGTTAAAGCAGTATAGTTCAAGAGTAGGTCCAATAACAAGATCAGTGAGACCACATATGGTTTGACTTTCTGAAACTGAGCCAAACGGCATAACCACAAATTCGTTAAGACCTTTGCCATACCCGGCGAAAGAAGTCTTTTGCTGAGAGCACTCTCCCAACTCCATCTGGAAAAATTCCTGTTTCAGTTCAATTGATGTGATTAATCCAGCATCTCGAAGCTTAGTTACTATACAGTCAATCAAAGGTAGAGGGTAGGCATCCTTATTAACTGTTAAATCATTAAGTTTTCGAAGCAATACGAAAAGTGTCATTTGACATCTTTACCAAGCACGAAGGACTACAGCAAGGCGATTTGGAGGGTAAAATAATGCGTACTTTCAGCATTTCATCCACATCCCTTTCAAAACGAGGTTGCATCATCTGTGCCAAGGGATATTGTCTCTGTTTACATGGCCTTGCACTTTCAGTCTCTATCGAATGCGAAATTGAATGGGTCCTACACATCCTCTGAGCTGGCCCAATTTCTTTGAAAAGTTCAACAATCTTATCGAGTTCAAGTTTTTCTCCTGCATTCAGATTGGAAAGATTCTGCATAGAAGATAGAAGAATTTTTGAATACATCGGAAACATTTTCCAAGTTCATGGATTCAATATGGAACAATTTCAGAGAATCAACTCTCAAGATCAAACCCTGAGTAATTGAAGGAATAACAAGCAACTTCAGTTCCTTCGTTATACAGGAATCTTAACATAACCCAAAAATTCTTGAGGTTTGCTATCAGCCGTCGATACTAGCAAATGCTCATCGTACAGAGTAAGTACCCTGTGACGTTTCAGAAGAGAGAATCCAGATGATCCGAAAATTAAAGCATCAGATCCAGTATCAACAAGAGAAACTACTGGTTCACCGAAGGTATCGACACTAACATTAAGTCGGTTATCATCACCCTTTTTCAGGAAAATATGGTAGACCGAAACATCTTTTTTGAAAAGTTCCTTTACTATAGATAACCAAGAATTCCAATCCAAATTCCTAGTGGCACAGGCCTGTTTGGGTTTGCTAGAAAAAAAAATTTGACATCACACAAACACTCATTCCACTCCCTCGAAGTTTTACTTTTCGGAATTGCTTCCGGGAACTGATTTTCCATTTTCCTTCTTGGGTTGTGTGGCTCGTTCTGGACCTTCTGACGAACTGGTGACTGCGTCCAGCTTCATGGCACCCTCCCTTTAGTTTTTTTAACAACGTTGATACCTAGTTTTAACAACACCTTTCAACCCACAACCAAAACAGAAAAGAGACTTAGGTGTTCCACAATCATTTGTGACCAGTCAGACCACAGTTCCAACATGTCGGGGTTGAACTTGAACAGGCGGTACAAATTTCCCTAGAAATGTTCATATAATTCCTAGAAGAACTGAAGGAGGGACCTGTCTCAAAAAAGTTTGGACAACTCAAATCAGGCTCGAGCCGAGAAGATTTTCGAGAAGGTGGTGGTTTATAACGACTCAAGCATATGCTTGATTCTTCCAAGCGCTTATACAGTTTAAATAAGTCAGATAAAGTATCAATTTCAGATTAAGCCATTTGATGTAGGTGATAAATTCCTACGAATATGATTAACAATTGCTTTCTTATGTGGTTTAGAAGTCAACCTATTGAATAAGCCTTCCATTGCAGAAATGAACATAGTTACTCTTTCGTTAGAACCGTGTGTCCTGTTACGAATTTCATCTAACAAATCATCATTGTAGTAATACGGTAAAAAATCATCTTTAATTTTTTTTACTTACTCATCCCAATCACTAAATTATGTTCCATTATTATTGTTTGAGGTCCATGCCTGAAATTTGAAAAGATCAACCGCAGAAATAAATAAATCATCCTTATTTACACCGCTTGCCAATCTCAATGATTCAACTTTTCCCAAAATAGACACAACAGATTCCTTCTGATTCGTTCCAGTAAAATGAACGTTCCATTCATAGGCAGGTACTGGTTTGAAATAGAATGAATAAGGGTGGAGGTTGCAAGGGAATATTTTTCATCGAGAACCCCCCTCCAATGTCAAGAGTGCCAATTGCCAACTTTTCTTTTCAGTTTCTTCTGATTATTCACTGGTTTGAACCCTATGAATACGGCCTGATAAATGCATCAACCGAGATAACAATCTTTTGTTATGAGGATCGGAAGAAGTTCCAACAAAATCATTGACCTTGACTGAGAAGACATCTCGGAATTTTACGTTTGGAGTCAATATCTCCAGTAGGCTTTATGTTCCTGATAGCAATTCCATAGTCGGGCTCATTAACTTTCAAGTGATTGGGATTAATTTTAACCAGACATTTTCAAGTAAAAATTAAGTCAAATACCAAAAGCAATTGAATATCGTCCCAAGAAAAGCGAGATAAAATAATAAATAATACCATCATCATCAGATTTTCAAAGGTAATCAAAATGCAAAAATATATTAGAAAATATTCGACTCAGCAAACCTTGATCAGAAGAAATTACTGACTGAGAAAGCACAAAGATACTGGTAGATAAAGCTTGAAACGTTGCAGCGCTAATTGTGTAGATATACAAAATTCAATTTTCTTTCCTTTTTGAGGAAGGCGAAAGAAAATTGATATTTCAGAAACTACTATGCTTATTTCATATAGCGGTGCCTATGAGCTGTTCGGATTGTTACGGGAAGTCGTGGATAATCGTTATCTGTCAGTGAAATTGAGGTAGATTCCTCTACAAGTCTAAAATTCAAAAGATATGAAGATAAATTTAGCGCCATGTTATTTTCGATAAAAATGACCAAACACAAAATAGATTCTTGTTGAAGAATTTGATGTGCACTTCTCAGCAGTAAAACAATGGTGCTATATGATACATATATTTACAATTGAATTATGAAAATGAACAATGTTGTTTCAATGGTGCAGTTGTTTGAATTGGCAAAAAAACAGTTGTGTTTGACTCTCGATGTACATAATTTTTGCTGGTTTTGTGATAATTGCTCCTGATCAAGTTCGCTGGAGGTTAGGAACTCACTTCAGATTCGTTGTGAGTTAGAAGCTTACTTCAGAGCTCTGCGAAGAGGTAGGTCTCGAGACGAATACCAGTGTGACTGCGGGTTCTAAGCAGCCATTCTGAATTTCACTGGGTTCCTTGATCAAGAATTCTCCTTGTGATCGGACGAAGCTGTGGGCAACAAACACCAAGCAATATCTTGTTACAATTTGTTCCGAAGAACCGGGAATTCCTTCGAGTGAGCATATTCTGAGGGAATCAAGTCCCAAATTACAAATGTTGGTATATTCTAACTGCAAACCATGAGTATACTAGGCGAAAGAATCGAATTACACTATATGCAAGATAACAAACAAATCCAATGATTACATTACATGTGAAACTACAAAGGAATCTACATTTGCTGAGTCAAACAAGAAGTAAAATATGAATATATTCAATTCAGAACAATAAAAAAAACTTGATAAGATTACTCTCACTTTGATGCTCGATGTTCAACCAAATGGAGAATGTACAATTCAGTTATTACAGCAGAATAAATAAAGTTGAGAAAATGATGTGCTCAATGTGATATTACTCGAAGCGAGCTGAGGAAATGGAAATAAGTAAATACTTATACCCAAAATGGTTTAAATAATGCAAAAGTGTTGATCTCCTGTATCAACAGCAAATAACTTGACTGTTTCCTCAAAGTGAGGAGAGAGAGTGTATAAAATTACATTTTGTAGTAAATAAACGGAGGGTTCCATTATAACCGTCGGGTTGTGAATAGGAGCAGAAGGTGATTTTCTGCTTACAGTAGTTCATAGTTTCATGAAAATATGTGGACATCATAATGTAGTGTTAAAAAAGGATGGTGAAATAATGAAACTAATCAAAATATTGAACATAAGGGAGAGATACAATAATAATATTAATTCATAGAGTATTTTCACTACATAGTATTTCATAATAGAGATATTATTGATATTATATGGAAAGTGTTACCTATCTGGAAGATATTGTGTAGATAAAAACATTTTTAATTTGAGGTTGATTATTGTGTGAATAGTCTGCCTGTCAATTGTTTCAGTATATTTTTTGAAAATATTTTTGATCATCTTTATTGGGTTTATTTTTTTTTGTATGTTCTATAGTTAATAGGAAGGGTATTGAACATTTTTTGTATTAAATAGACCACGGACCTCTGACCTATTGAGTTTTTCATTTTGTCTGTAGGAATATTTCGTTTAGTTCTTGTTTCATAGCGATGTTCAATTTTTTTAATATATTGTTTATTTTTATATTGATATATTATAGAATCAAACACGTACATTTGCATGGGGTCAAATATTTTTGTTTCATAGTGAAGGTCATCTGAAGGGCAAGAAACTTTTTTCGAGTACATTATTTTAATAATTTTTTTTTGAATAATTTCAAGTTTTTTCATATATGTGGGTAGTGCAGATCCCCAGCGCAGTATCGCATATCGAATTCGAGTCTCAACGAAAGCATAGTACAGAATTTTCAAATGTTTTAAATTCAAAATGTTTCTCATCTACTTGAATTTGTATAGAAGGGACCCTAGTGTTTTTATGATGTGGTCTATATGTTAATTCCATCTCAGGTGTGAATCTTTTGTAATACCGCGTTACTTGATAGAGATTTTGGAATATATTTCTACTGTTTTTTGTTCGTTTTTTATTTCGGGTTTATTATAATTAGGAAGGAGGTTTTTAAATTACTGAATGGTAAAAAAAACGTTTTATCTATATTTACTGATAGTTTTCCATGATTGATCCAATTTATTATGTTATTTAGATCTGTTTCTGACTTGTATTTAAGTTTTTCCCATGAAACATCAGTATACACAATAGCTGTGTCATCTGCAAAGCTGATGATTTTGCCGGTGCTGTGATATGAGAGTAGGTTATTTCTTTACAGGGAAAAGAGTAATGGTCCCAAATCTATTTGTTTTTTCTTCACTCAGCTTAGTTTTCATTCGAACGATCTGTGTTCTATCTTTGAGGTGTTCTTTCAATAAAGAAAGTGGTGTTCCTTGTATTCTAGTCTCTGCTAGTTGCGCGTGGCAAACTAAGTCTAGGAATACGCACAGTGTTGGTTTACTGCCATCAACTAGTTCAAGAGCATCCTGTAGTATATTATTTGTAGCATCGTTTGTCCCTAGTTCCTCTCTGAATCCAAATTGGTTGTCCGATATTGTGTAAAATTTATTCAGATATGATGTCAATTTATTTTTTATTGCTTTTTCTTCAATGTTTGTTTTTATGGAAATAGGTCTATAGTTTCTCATTCTGTTTTTCCACCTTTTTTGTATATGGAAGTGACGATCGTTTTCTTTAGTTCGCAAGGAAATTTCCCACTATCAAATATTGCATTATTCAGATGGGTCAAAGGTCGCGCTATTTCGTTTGCAGTTTCTTCAGCGTTTCAGTTTTTATTCCATCTACTCCCGGCACTTTCTTTGATTTCAGTGATTTAATTATACTTATTATACTCATCGGAAAATTTTTTTTAGACTCTCGACTCTTGAAACCATAAGATTTTCGTTAAAAAAAAGAACGTAATTCGGGATATTTACTGATATCGATATTATTTTTAATCGATAAAGTGGTTCTCAACATCGATCACATAGACCATAGCGTCGATGACTTAATTTTTTTTGACAACCATTCAAAATACGCAAGCAGCACAGTTTCCGAAACTGAATTTACGTAACGTAATATCAACTCTTCAATCCATGATTTTCGGCTATATATCTTCATGTCTCTTTAGATTTAACTGGTAATAAATCCAAAGAGGTTTCCTCAGCTTGATTTGCTATTTCTGGTGGCGTATTTGGAAAATCTAAATCACTGTCGGAATCAGAAATCATGATAACTTAAAAATGATTTCAGTGCAAACTGACAAGTCTCAACAATAAACGAGGAACGTCAAACTAATTAAACCAGGTAACTAGATGTCAATTGTTTTTAAATCTCACGGTATTTTTATCATCAAAACATTATATACGAGTGCGGGCAATGAATGAAAATATATATTTAACTTTCGTCACTAGAAACGAAAGTTAACGTTAAGAGAATTTCTCTCACTTTCGACGGAAATCACGTTTTCGCTGAAGGTATTCTATTACAAAATGACGTCTCTTCGTGAATGGTTGTAGAAAGAGAATATCCCCTATAAACAATGATAATTATCTTTTTTATAGAGGAAGAATTCTCTTTATACAATGTTATTATTATTCGACGTGCTACCGAATTGTCGCCGAATTCTTTTTCGGTGAAACACTTTTTATAATTGGCAAACACCGAAAACAGCATGAAAAACATAAAAAAAATTGCCTCAAACAGCGAACGTCTTTAACTCAGTACATTCTATTAAAATTTAATTTCAGTTGGAAAGCGCTTTCCACAGATTGCTTTATTGCTCCCCCATTAATATGAGCGCCTTTCACTGCTCTCCGGAGATGTTCGTCTTGATTCAACAAATTTGGTTAATTACAGCTCCCAGTCTTCAACAGGTGGCGCTCGATAATAAGGAGTTGTATTAACTGATTGGGTTGAATGATTTATTGTGGAGTTCAGTATTGGTGTAGACATAGCGTAGACATGCAAGTTGAATATTTGCTGTGAGATCATTTTGGAGTTGGGAGGATATCCTTAACTATTTCCAGAGTAGCACACACATATTGAGACCTTTTGCGAAATGAAAAATATAGGGTGATTTGTGAAAAATATCATTGGAAAATCTTCGGTCAAGCAAAGGCTTTATTTCATGCTAATAAAACACGTCCAGATATCTATACTTTGTTGCTATGAAAGAAGCCTACCAAAGCATCAATTCTTTGAGAAATTATGAGATAGTGTACTTTCACGTCGAGAAGAGAATAACTCCTCAAGATAACAGATTGCAGCGTTTGCCAATATGTGCAATATTTTTAATTTTCGTATATTTTTTATATCTTATGGAACTACATGAAAAAATATTTATCATTTCCCAGTATCCAGCACATGTTAGTGTTCTCTAGCGTTAAGGGATTTTTTTTCATTTATATGCAAATAGGGTGAGTTAGATCTCAACAACAAGAGTTGGCTTCCATGGAGGATCACCATGTTCGAGCCCTATAGAATGTAGGATTCGAACACTTCTCCAGCTATATCGTGGCACATACATCAGGTCTCCACCTCCTCCGACATGAAGGCACCTTGGGCACAACTATAGTGGAAGATCTGCTCTAGCCTTCTTCGAACATACTCTCAAATACTTTCAGAGGATAAACGAATATCATTTTTCAGTGCTATCTTCGGCTGTTGAAAACACTCTCGCTTAAATTTAATCAAAACCGCAATTGTCGAATATTTTTATATTTTCAAAGAAAATATATATCCTTGTCAATGATTATATGACCTTATTAGCTTCATAGTTTCTTTCGATTGCAAAAAAACGTAGTGTAGTGTATTACAACAAAAGTGGAAATATATGCTGTGGAGTGTTGACAAAAAAAAGACTTATTTTCAGTACAGCTAAGTGTTTCACCATTGCTAGATATTTATTTGAACGAAGGAGCTCATTTCTACGATGATATCAGCCTTACCTCAGACAAAGCTGCATTTTCTTGGCTAATATGTGTTGTATTTAATATTACGGTAGATCATGTTATAGGGCTAGAGGCTGTTGTGCTTTGTGTAGGAACTTATAAAAGAAGGCTGAATTATCGAAACTCGCTCATTTTCCTGTTTGAGAAATGCAATGTGAAAATATCTCCGTATTCGTTTGATTTTTACCAAAGAAATTATAAAAACTGGAAAGTTCAGCATCTGCACGGGGCAGTTTGATGTTTGGTAGTAAAGACAAACTCAAGCAAACTGACATTCGACAATTTTGGCATGTATATTGGGATATTTCAATAATCGTTATTCGTGGTTCGATTTTGATATTTGGATGATAATATAATTACGGTTTTTGACAATCTTAATTGATAATAACTTATTATTATTGAATAAAGTATATTATCAATGATTCACAACCTCCTTATGAAGTTTCCGACGCGAATACTTGCCTCGCGCCTCTACCAGATTATTCGAAAGCTGCCTAAGGACAATAATGTTCAAATTATTCACACATCGTACTGTTTTCTGATTGGTTGCTAGGTACACAACAAAATGAACGATGGCAAATGTAGAATAACCTTCCGATGAACTGCTTGAAATAAATCCAGCGGAATTTACGAAGTGAATGTAATTTTATACCTGCCACTAACGAAGCAAAACGTGAACATTCGGCTTCAGAGAAGGATATAAAAAGGATTACCATCAGAGATGCATATTCAATTCGGCAAATAGGATGCGTTCCTCATGTAGAATGCGTACCTCATGGGTTATTGTTTCTGAACTTTCAAATGAGAATGAGAAAACTGGTGACCTGGTAGAAGATGGAAAGGAAATAGCATCCCTATTCATCAACTTCTTCATCATATTAATCTAGAATATATAGAACTGATAACCACAAGCCTATCAATATGGAAAGCATGTTTTTAGAACCTTCTACTGAAAATGAACTCCTTTCGCTACTGAAACGTAGATTGAAATGAAAATTCTGCAGAATCTGTTTAAATCCCAGGATTTGTTTTGAAGAGAGTTCTTGAGGCTGTAATTGCCCCATTGTCTCATGTTATTAACCAATCTTGCTTAACGGGCACGTTCCCAAACGCCGTTGAAATTGGGAAAGAACTACCGATCTTTATAAGAAAAACAACTCCAAATTATTGGAAATTAACAGACCGGTTACAGTTCCATCTGCGTTTTTGAAGATATTTGAATATGCCTTCCTTAATCGTCTATTGGCTTTCATAGAAAAACACGAAATTGTGTCGGTTAAGCAGCACGGATTTCAAAGTAGTAAATCAACTCCAAATGCTATGTATTCTGTCTATAATCATATCATAGAATATATTGTAGCAGAAGAATGCCCGGTAGTCATCTTTTGTGACGTGAGCCGAGCATTCGACTGCGTTAATCATAAAAAAATATTAGAGATGACAGCAAAGTATGGTTTGAGGAACAATCCCGTCAAAATGGATTCCGTCCTTTGTGGAGGGGAGAAAACAATACGTTTCAATCCAGATGAACTCCGTTGACATGACATATGGATCCGTCTTGGGATCGGTATTGCTTTTACTATACATCAATCAGATTTATACTGTCATAACGAGTTATCACCACTCTGCCTTTGATGATTTATCACTGGTTGTATCTGCCCTCACTACTGATTCATTGATTTTTTCAATGGACGTGTCCTATTTCGCAATACAAAAACACGGAGATGTTGAGAATTCATAGTCGACATAATACAATAGAAAATTTGGATTTCTCAGTGAATCAATAAACTCTGTCAAATACTCATGAAAGTGTTAGATTTCTGGGAGTGTTTCTAGATCATTTTTTCTGAACTAGAAAACACATTGTAACAAGCTAGCTGCTAAACTGAATTCCTACAATCCTAATTTCCTCAATCTCAGAGATGTCCCCAGTTACTGGCAATGTACTTTGCACAAATAGACCCAAGACTCAGCAGGTATGGAATTTGTTTCTGGGGAAGTTTCACCTCAGCAACAGACGTTTTTATCAGCAAGAAGCGTATATTGAGTACTCTGGGACATATTCCGAGTAGAGAATCATGTAAACCGGTATTCGACTTCCTCCCTGTTTGTACATCTATGAAATTGTAAAATTGTTTTTAACCGCTTCCTTAGTTCTTTTACCAACCCCCATAAGTTAATTGGAACTTTTTCGAGTTAAATCACGGAGGCCTAACTTTCTATAGTGGGATCCGAAACCACTAATAGCTTTGTATATTTTCAAAAATAAGTCAGCTTTTCAATTGAACAAAGGCATTCATGGCTATAATACAAGAAAAAAAACATTTATTTATACACCATATATAGCATATCAAGCTTCCAATCATATGGGATGAAGAATCAACAATAAATTGCCTGAAAATAAAGAACATCATACAAACAGTTTGCTATTTAAAAAAAAGCCTGAAAGACACTTAGATGCATGTTTTTACTTACCATCTGAATTTTTTATGTAAATGTCAATATTTTTTATCTTTATACTTTTTATTGAAAAAATGACATCTGTAGTTTTAATTTTCAACAACTCTCAGATTTGGGTCCTGACAATTCCTATATGGGGTGATTCAAAAGTACTTTGACAAACTTCAGGAGGGGATTCCTCACAATATTCTAATATGAATTGTCTAAATGAATATATGTCCGGAAACGCTTCGTTTCCAAGATACAGGGTGTTAAAGTTTTATTTTTATTTTCTTTTTTTTTCTAATAACTCTCGAAATACTGACATTAATTGAATGAAAATTGGTATTGAAAAGTTTTTCGAGGTGTCGAATTCGAACCTGATGTCATTATTGCTCTTACTCGTAGAGGGCGCCACCTACACGTCTTTTTCTTTTTGAAGATTCATAACTTTTTGGAGCCTACTTCTAGCACATTTTTCATTAGAAAAATCGATTCCCCTATCATATCTCCGTGAAGAAGCTACCCGTGTTACAAGTCGCTATAAGCAACCGTTTTCTAGATATTTAGACTTGAAAATTTCAAGTCTCTTATTTGGTAATCGATGCGGGTTGAAGTTATACCAGTATTTTGCATTTTTCGCAAGAATGCTTTGGAAATGAATTTGACATTTAAGTAAGCAGTTTTGGTAATTACATATCATGTGATAGTTATACGGTTTGATGTTTTGTTGAAGTTTCTGTAAGTTTTTAAACACTAATTTTGAAAAAATAGATTATTTAAACAAAAATTCTCATTATTTAGCCTATATGTATTTCGTTTATGGCTTTGCGGATGGCAATGCGCGCAAAGCAAGACGTATTCACCAGGAGCGATTTCCTAATCGAGTACTGCCTTCAGCTCCAAAATTTACCAGTCTCTACCGTCGGTTGGCAGAAACAGGTAGCTTCAAAGGGGAGCTGATATTATTGGAAGACCACGAGCAGTCCGAACTCCAGAATTGGAAGAAACTGTTTTGAACGCTCTCGAGGAGAATCCAGAAACAAGTACAAGATTAATTGCTGAAGCTCTCAATTCTACTTAGTCCACAGTTAGGAGAATTATCCACGATCAACAATTCTATCCATACCATATTCGAAGGGTACAAGCTCTTTTGCCACGAGACTTTCCCCAACGCATTACGATGTGTCAGTGGTTTTAGAGAAAATAGGCTGGAAATCCTCAATTTTCAAGATATGTACCCTTCACGGACGAGGCAAACTTCTCCCAAAATGCTATCACAAACTTTCATAACAACCATGTTTGAGCTCTGGAAAATCCGCACGCAGTTAGTGAAAAACATTATCAGTATCAATTTTCTGTAAATGTATGGGCGGCAATAGTTGACAATTACTTGAAAGGTCCTTTTTTTTACCGTTCCGACTGAATGGCGCAACTTACAGAGACTTTTTAGAAAATGAATTGCCGGACCACTTCGGAATGTACCATTAGAAATTCGTATCCGCATATGGTTTATGCATGATGGGGCTCCGGCCCATTTCAGCGTTGTAGCCAGGGAATTCCTCAACACTGTCTATCCAAATCGATGGATCGGTAGCGGTGTAGAAGAACCTAACCAGGGGTGGGCACCAAGGTCCCCAGATCTCAACCCGCTAGATTTTTATTTTTGGGGACATTTGAAGTCATTAGTTTATAAAACTTCAGTAGCGACCGAGGAAGATCTGAGAAACCGAATAGTAGACGCCTGTGAAACAATTAGAAACACACCAATAATCATTGAGCGGGTACGATATTCAATGACTAGAAGACTTAATGCCTATTCCTTCGCTGAAGGTGGACACTTCGAACAATTCATTTGAATACAATTTAGTTTCCTTCATTTTATTTTATTCTACATATTCAAAATTTCTTGAAATAAAATGTTGATATTTCCTGCAAATTTCATTAAAACAAATACAGATCTTGCACCCTTGATACAGAAATAGATATTTCGAACGAGTTGAACTAAATTGAATAGGTGGCGCCCCCCACAGAAAAACAAAATTACTTACTCAAACGTAAAATTCATTTCCTAAGTATTCTTGTGAAAAATATAAATATAAAATATAACAGATATTATACGCGATGGATAATCAAGTACTTAACTGGACCACAACATTGTACAGTGGTCCAGTTGACTACTTGATTATCCCTTGCGTATATTTGTTATATTTTGTACTGGTCGACTGGAACTATATGCCGATAATTTTATTCCAGATCTGTATGTAACTGTCTACGAGAAATTAATATTCATTATTATTATCACCAAGTGGAAAATTTTGAACATTCCATTCGTACTAACTACCTGTTGTCCGGATGCAGGGTATTTGATCTTTATCAGAACGGGATAGGTAAGGCAGACAAAGATTAATGTCCGCAAACCCGACTGGGATGAACCAAATTCATTGATCTCGTAGACTAAAACACCACTATCTAACACCATCTCGACTTCAACTATAGTAAAAATAGAACTCGAAAAATGTTATCTTGAAACTCAATATAAAAGATATTTGCATTACAGAAATCTGTGTCACATCATAAAGGACTGATTTCATAGACCATGAAAAATGTTTAATTCCTAAAGACTGTTTCTTATTACTATCACCTATACAATAGGTGCATGTTGAGTTGAATATCCATCAGAAAACAACTACTCTCCTAGCTAATTCCTCGACGAATGTTGGATTACATCCGATTGATAATCGTACAGGTATACTTTGCGACTCTTTGTTGCGAAATGGATGAATATTACCTACCCCATTTTGGCTGACCAACTGTAGACCAGTTTTTTTCCTCATCAGTACAGGGTGGGTCGAGCAGACAATGATTTGCGAACCCGAATGTTGAGATTTTGTCAAAGTGGAAAACACCACCAGCTAACTTCTCGACTCGACTTCAACCATAGCAAAAATATTACTCGAGAAATGTCATCATGAATCTCTATGTACTGTATAGAAGGCTGATTTCATAGAACATGAAAAATTTATTATTCCTCAAGACTGCTTTTTACTACTACATATACAATAGGTGTATGTTAAGTTGAATATCCATCAGAAAACAACGACTTCTCTGGCTTGAACAGACCTTTACTGATGAGTGGCAAATACCGCGAAAACAATCTACAGGGGGTTAAAATTCATTTATTTATCAACGAACAGTTTTAAATTAATCTTGTAGGACTTTGCACTATTATCCATCGGTCGTAATATAGTGTTTGTCAAGCCATTATCCCGGAGAGTGGTTGTTTTCTGGTGGATATTCGACTCAACATTCACCTACGGTGCAGGTAGTAGTGAAGATCAGTACTGAGGAATGAGACATGTTTCATGGTCTATGAATTATTTGATGGTAGCTTTGAAATGAGATGGGATGTCGGTTTCTGCATTTATTGCGAAAATATTGTTCGAATAAATGTTAAATATCATCGGATCCCAAACGTTTTTCTGAGGAACGCCATGTCAATCTGTTTGAAGGGAGAAATGTAAATACTCTGGAGAAATATTCCATTGGAAATCCAATATACATGAGTGAATAACTAATCTCATAAAATGAAATCAACTGATATATAACATGTTTTTATAACGGTTCATATATCACATATACAGTGCTTCTCAGAAGTCCCCTTCCCACCTCTTATTTTTGGAACGATTATACATAAACAAGTGAAATTTGGAAACTGAATATTAAAGGTTGTAAACTTCCCTACTAGTGATGATAGATGACGAAATCGTCAGAAATGACGTCACAAGGCCATTGTGACCAATAATTTTCAATGGAACCCTACGGCAAGCGACACCTATTTTAAAAGGTATCGAAAATAACCTATTCAATGATACTAATTTTGTTTGTGTTCATGGAAGTTCTGGCAACTCGCATTTAAAAAACGCAAAGCTGTGATGAATTAAGTCAGTTAATACTAAAATTCCAAATTCAAGCTCCGCCTCTGGATAGTTGTCAAATGAGTTGACGTTTTTGTTAGTCTCCCTAATTCGACGTTTTTGTAATTGTCCAAGTTTTTGTACATCTAATAATTTGTGTATTGTTGATCGAACGTTTAACTGTACAGCTTTTGGTACTTATACTATTTTTGTACATTCTAATAATTTGTTAAACTGTTGTGAGCCGAACGTTTAAGTGCTTCAAGAAGCAAAATGGTACGTGCTTTAGGTGATGAAGTAGCAGCGATCCTAATTCTTGGTGAAACTGGACAAAATACTCATGCAGCAGATCGCATTTTTGATGAGAGGTTACCCGATCGCCCCGTTTCGAGGACGTATTTGAGGGAGCTTCTTCGTAAGTTCGAAACAACGGGTAGTAATAATGATGCGAAACGATCTGGCAGACCACAAATTTCTGATGAGAAAAAAATTGATATACTGGCAGAAGTAATAGTTAATCCTACTTCTTCAACAACTCACATTGCATCTACCTGTGAAGTCAGTCGAAGTACAGTACACAGGGTATTGAAAAAAAAAACAAATTTCATCCATACAAATTGAAAATGGTTCATCAACTCTCAGACGACGACCCAGACCGAAGACTAGCATTTTGTGAAAATATGGAAACTAAAATTAACCAACAGCCAGACTATGTCAAATCAATTTGTTTCAATGACGAAAGTACTTTCTATCTGAATGGAAATGTAAATACACAGAATGTGAGGTATTGGAGTGACGCAAATCCTCACCTGTTTCGTGAAACACATACCCAATTTCCCCAGAAGGTGAATGTTTGGGCAGGTATCCTGGGAAAAGGTTTATCTGGAGCTTTTGCAAAACGCAATAGAACCGTTAATCCTTGAAATTTTAGAAGATAATCCAGATGAATTCGGCAATTTGGAAATAACATTCCAACAGGATGGTGCTCCTCCACACTATTACGGTGCAGTGAGACGGTATTTGGATGAGGAGTATCGTGGTAGATGGATTGGACGACGAGGTTCAACGGAATGGCCAGCTCGATCACCGGACCTCACACCTTTGGATTTTTTTCTGTAGGGGTACCTTAAATCGAAAGTTTGCCCCACTGAACCTGACAATATTGACGTTTTAAAACAACGTATTGTTGCAGAATGTTGCAAAAGTACGAGAAGAGTTTAAAAATAGGATATTTCACTGTCAGGAAGTGAATGGAGGTCATTTCGATTAATTTTTTTGAGTAGATACTGATTCTTAAATCTGTAATTAATATCATACTGAATGGAATTTAAATTTTAATGTTTACTAATGAGCCATTAAAACTGCCATGAACACAAACAAAATTAGTATCATTGAATAGGTTTTTCCGATACCTTTTAAAAGAGGTGTCGCTTGCCGTAGGGTTCCATTTAAAATTATTGGTCACAATGGCCTTGTGACGTCATCTTGGACGATTCCGTCATCTATCATCACTAGTAGGGAAATTTACAACCTTTAATATTCAGTTTCCAAATTTCACTTGTTTATGTATAATCGTTCCGAGAATAAGAGAGGGGGAGGGGACTTTTGAGAAGCACTGTATATTTTATGATATCCACTATTGCTACAGCACTGCCATTGCGCTGTTTTTCTGTATGGGACGACAAGCTTCAATTCCTCGGCTTTTCTGAAAAACATGTATTTTATTTAAAAAAGGGCAAAAAGTAAGGCATTTTGGCAGATCAAAATACTCCTACTTATCTACGGTAAAAATGCTATTCTATTTTAATATTTTGTGTAAAAATTAATACTGAAAATTGAAAAAACTCTTTCAGTTACAAAGAAATTATGAATCTCATTTTTGTCTTCAAGTTGACGTTGGAAATCTGTGTTTTATTGAATTCAAATAAACACGATAAAAGTACGTTGAAAAGTATCAATATGAATGAAATCAACGTTAATTTGTGGGACATTTCTTCATTAAAAACGTATGATACCCTTTTCAGAAGTTTTAACCATTTCTCAACTTTGTTTCAGAGTTCTTGCATTGGGTTGTTTATATTTACTATGCTGTTGATTAGTCGATTGTTAATACAACCAGTTGATTGAGGTTGAGTGATACAAACATTGGTTGTGCCTTTCTCTCAACAGTTGTAGAATGTAGAATTGTGTATAAGTGTCTTACTGCACTTCGGGACAAAAGTGAGAACTTTAATTCCTAGGGACTGAAGGGGGTATCCTAGCACAATTATTGAAATATTCAAAAACACCATCAATGTAACATTTCCATTTGACAAGTAAAGACGTTGTCTGTGTCATCAATTTCATGATCATAATAAAAAAATGTTAAATTTTGGAGAAAGTTATATTTAGTTTTTTATATTCAAATTGATGTTTACGTTAGTACAATTTACAATATTGAATAATTGATTTGTTTCATCGACAGAATGCTGTGCGACGCTGTAGAAGTACATGCTTCAGAAAATAACATTAAAGTGTTTCCAGAAGATCTGGGAATTTGGGCTGCTTTCAAGTCACCAAGTCCAAAAATGTTGTCGACTATAGTTTTTTTTTATTATCGATATAATTTTCAACCAAGGATATTCTTATTGACAAGGTGAGATCAAAAATATAAATATAAATTTTGGGTAGAACATATAGAGAATAAAAATTGAATAAATACAAAACAAATAGGTATGAAGAGACATACAAAAAATTAAAATTATTTAAAATAACCTTGCATACTATAAATGCAATTGTATCATAATATATACAAACATTTCAACAAACATATAACTACATATAAATGTACCTGAATATACAGGGTGTTCCAAATTAAGTCGGCACCATTGCCAACTCCGTTATTATTGATGCTACGATTTCGGTTAAATGGGCAAAATGCTACCAGTGCATTTTTAGTGGCCTTCGCGATGCCGAAAACAGAAAAAAAAAATGATAGTCGCGTTGTCATAATATTTCATAAAATGATATTTTTTTCAATGGAACACCCTATATTTTTTCATGCATTTTGATTCGTATTAACATTCTCAACAACAAAGCTCATTTGACTTTTTTTCGTAAAGGTGAAAATAAGACAGTTGTATTAATAGGAAACATTTATAACAAACGGGTTTGATAAAGCGCTATAAAATAACGAGTTAATGTTCAAAAACACCGCCTTCTTGTTGCACACATATTTGGGCCCTTCTATTGACACTACGTGTGGCATTCAACACAGTTCGGCCATCAATTCTATTAATTATAGTTTCAATATAATTTTTCATTCCATCTACATTATTATGTTTCATTTTGTACACCTCATTTTCCAGAAATCACCAAAAATAAAAATCTAGAGGTGTCATATCTGGTGAACGAGGGGGCCACTTGACAGGACCATTTGTAGCAATCCATCTGTTTCCAAAATAGCCTCGCAGCAATCGTTTTACGCCACTGACATTATGTGGTGGTGCTCCATCCTGCTGAAAATAGATCATCTAACGAGCCTCCAGATCAAGATCATCGAAAAACTCTTCCAACATTCTTGTTGATAAATTAATGTAACGGGGTCCGTTCAAAGAACCATGGTAGAGAAATAGACCGATAATTCTGCCTCTAAATAGACCACACCAAACATTGATACTAAATCGTCTTTGCGGATTGTGGGGATGGACTAGAAATGGATTATGTCTACTCCAATAATGGAAATTCTTTCTATTATACATCCCACGATTTGAAAAATTAGCCTCATCGCTCCATATAATATTCCTATTGAAGTTTGGATCTTGACTGCATTTATTCATAAACCACCGACAAAACCCCAATCGTCTCTCAGGATCGCCAGGTTCTAGTGTTTGCACTGGTCTTAACTCATAAGGAGAAATCTTATGTTTCTCCAGAATTTGTTGAATACCAGACAGTGGAACAGCTATTTCTCTAGATGAATCTCTGATGGAATTATTTGGATATACCTCAAAGTAGGATAAAACGTCAATTTCTGTATCTTCAGATATTACAAAACGTTTTTTAGTTCTCCTCTTCTCAGAAACTTTTTCATTGTTCCTGAATCGACGATGAAGCACAGCAAAAAAATGCCGAATAGGTGATTCACGATCGGGGAACGAATTGCTGTAGTGTTGGAGTGCTATTTTTCTGGCAAACCAAGTAGGATTCTAACATATCACATTTTTCTTGATGGGAAAACGGCATTTCGAAAAATATTCGAACAGTAGTTGACAGTTACAATAATTTATGACATTGTCATGACATACTTGAGAATATTTGACAAATAGAATTTCAACAAAGTTTTAAGGCAAATTGATTGCTCATAATATTTACGTTTTATCGAATCAAACACATTTTTTCCAACCACATTCATATGACCCTTCAGTATTTTCTGTTCTGTACAAAAACGGCTTCAAAGTTATCATTACAGCAGACATATTTTGATTCACAAAATAAATGGGGCTAGTGGAATGGCTTTAAGATGAAAATTATCGTTTTGTACATTAATACCAAATAGCTTAGTGGTGTCAATTGAGTGGTGCGACATGATGATCACGGGTTTCACGAGTTCACATCCCAGCGCAATTTTTTCTTTTTACTGTCTTATTTTGCTATTAGTAACAAAATATTGTCATTCGTATAAGTACAAAAAATGGGTATTTGGACAATCATGAGGTTTTATTCGCCACAACAAAGAAATTTTCTGTACTAGTGAAAGAAATAAATATTTCCACATAAGTCGCTCATTTTCCACATTAGGAAGAAAAGTGATATGAGCTTTGTTGTTGAGAATGTTATTACGAATCGAAATGCATGGAAAAATATAGGGTATTCCTGTCAATTTTCTGTCTGTCAATTTTTTGTTTGTTTTCGGCATCGAGAAGGCCACTAAAAATGCTACCAGTTTGCCCATTTAACCGAAATCGTAGCATCAATAATAACGGAGTTGGCAATGGTGCCGACTTAATTTGGAACACCCTGTATACACACACATACATATAAATACATATAAATATATATACATATGAATATGTATATATTTATATATATAAATATACATAAACATATATATTCATACTCAAACACATATACATATATACACGTATGTGCACCGGGTCATACTTGAATGAGATCAATACTAAAACAGATAAATAAATAAACTTGAAAAAAAAAAATTATTTCAACATCACATTACGGTATTTGAGACATGTCATCATGATATTCCTGCAGGCTATAGTATGCTTTTTCAAGATACATACTTTTGACCGATCTTCTGATTATTTTATGAATTAATATATTCTTGGTTTGCTGTGGCAAGTGATTGAATATTATTTTCCCTTCATACATATAAGAGTGTTTTGTTAAATTCAGTTTAGGTATTGGCAGGTGAATATTACAGCTCTGTCTGGTATTGCGGAATCTATCTTCGGGAGAATCAGTAACAAACTCTTCGTGAATCAGGCGCTCCCAGAATAAAGATGCTCACTACAGTTAAAAAAAATCTTCTACATAAAGATGTCTGCAGCTATCTCTGTAGTTGGCTGTACACAAATATCTTACGCATCTCTTCTGCAGTACAAATACCTGATTTAGAAGTTTTTGACTACAAAATCCCCGAAACGCAATGCCATAACATAGACGAGATTCTATTAGGGCAAAGTGAGTCGATCTGGCTGTGGACATGTCGAGTTCATTGGCGACGACTCGTATAGCAAATGATCCAGAAGCTATCTTCTTACATAATGATTTGATGTATTCATTGAATTTCAATTTATTATCAATATGCAAGCCAAGAAACTTAGTACAAAGCGATTCTCCGATATTAATACCATCAAGTAGCAAGTTATCATAGCAGGATTTGAAGTTAACAATTTAAGTCTTATCCACATTGAAACAAAGAAAGTTCGAATCACACCATTGCCTAACTAACCTTCAATAAAGCTGAGGAGACCACTTGTTTCAAGATTTCAGAGTTTTTTCCATGCCATAATAATGTTGTATCGTCTGCGAAAGTTGTGAAGGAACCTTCAATATTTATTGTAGCGAGATCGTTTATGTACAGTGAAAACAAGATAGGTCCCGAAACAGATCCCTGAGGTACCCCGCAATATATTGCCGGAAGCTCAGAATATGCATCGTCCATCTTCACTTTTTGTGATCTTTTCTCGAGGTATGATCTGAACCATTCTTATTCCATAGCGATGCATTTCCTGCAGCAGTATTCCATGATTAACACAATCAAAAGCTTTTGAGAAATCACAGAATACTGCTGCAATAGCTTCACCTTCATTCAAATCTAATATACTTTCATTTGATAAAAATTGCAACTTAAACTTGAATTTTTATTTAATGATATATGCATAACTGTCTGGTTTATGTTTAATGTTAGTCATATTTTTTTTCATAATTCGATTTAATTTTTAATTCCTGTTAATTTGGAGTTAACATACTCCTTAGAAGCTCAAAATATAGATGTAAAATTGTAGGATATCCTGAAATATTAGCTTTCAGGATAAAACTCAGTGACAGAGCCAAGTCAATTCAACCGTCTACAATTTTTTTCTAGGGTTATATTGTTTTCATGAAAAATATTATTGAAGATAATACACAGTTCGAGCCACAGAACAATCCACAAAATTGAGAACAAAAAACACCAAATCCGCCAACAACATCCTATAGTGTAAACCCAAACAGTACAACGCCATCAAGGATTTGCAAATGTTCCTGGAATATTTTAGTTTCATCCTGTGGCTATTTCAGGAAGTATGTTAATCCCAAATTACCATGAATTGGTGATGAAATCGCATTATGAAAAAAATATGGCTAATTATTCTTTTAATCTTTTGATTGGTCTGAAGTATAAAGAGGCATAACAAGTGCCGTTTTTAAACCTGAGGAAAAAACTCTCTCCTAGTTAATCCATCCAATCCGGCGGATTTATTGTTTTTATTTCCATTAGTGTTTGTTTCATCTCGTGAACATTTGTGGGCATTAATATGAAATAAGTGTGGCAGTAAGTATTGTCAAGGTAGTTCGAAGGATCCAGTTGAGATACTAGAATGGCTGTAAAATTTTTGGCAATTCAGCAGTAGTAGTTAAAGGTATTCGGGTTGATATAATAACCTCTGCTGCTGTCGATACACTTCCTTTTTCCCGTAATGTATTTATTATTGCCCATTTCTCTTTAGGTTTGTTTTTCGATTGTTCAATTCTGTTTGAGTAACAATTATTCTCAGCTATTCCAATCAAATTTCTATAAATACTCTTAGATTCATTAAAATATTCCAAAAAATGAATATTTGATGTAAACTTCTCAATTTTACGCAGGGATCTGGAATTTCTGCCGAAACTTTCAACCCTGTTGTTATACAAGGGTTTTTGTTTCTTATTTTAAATTTCTTATTTTACATTATCAAATGTTTTCATTAAAATTCCTCGAAATATAGAAACAGGGTCAGAAATTCCATTCCAGTTCGTCTTTTCACATGATAGTTTGAATTTGTTGTAGTTTTGTTTACTGAATATTCTACCTTCTCTGAATTTGAAATTCCCCTTCTCTCCGTTGTTGAGTGATAATTTGAATTGAATTGCTTCATGATCAGATGAGGGATACCTCTCGTATCTGATTTGTCGGTAAAATTTGAGCATACATAATCAGTTACCTTGCAGTCTTGGCTGTGATTCTAGTTGGCTCGTCAATATGCATTCTCAGATTATGACTGATGAATAAATTCTGTAGAATATTAATGAATTTGTAATTTTGGGAGAAATCTATATTGAAATCTCCTGCAAGAATGATTTCCGATTTGAGTGGTGGACACGATAAAAGAATGTCCAGCCTTTCAAGAAATGTGTATATATCACTCGTTAGATCCACAGATACACCAGTGTCAGTTAATAGAGAGGCCGATGTTCGACGAAAGCAGTATCCAGTATATGATGTAGAATCGGGCAGATTTAAAAAAATGTGGCTACTTTTTGGCGTAGTTTTCCAAATTTCCGAATGGCTGCATAGTTTATTGATTGTTTTGATAACGAACGAAAAATCTTGAAAGAGAAGTTTTAGCCTTTTTTAAAGCCATATACTTCCAACACAGTTCAATAAACTCGACTGCGTTTATATCTGAAATTCATTTTTACCTTGTTTTTGGTATTTTTGATATTGATCAGAATAGAGTGGTCCAAATCAGAAATATGGTCCACAGTCAACTGAACTAACTCAGTACTTCTACAGGTTCCGGCGACATCGAAAATAAGTGGTACCTCAATATAATTATGTTAATGATTATTGCAGGCACTAAAACTTGTCGTTAAAAAATTATTGTCTGGAGTTTCCAATAGAAATTCGTCAACCTGGTCTCGTGTTAGTATCTTCGCTTTTATCAGTTTATATTCTACAATTTTTCTTTCTCAGCAGGAAACTTAATTTGTGGTATTTGCTGATATCGATATTATTTCTGATTTTGAGCATGGTTTTCAGCATGGAATAATGTGCCCAAAGTCCTGGTTTCCTCAGTGAAAGACACAAGCAATGCATCGCATCACTATTTAATGAATGTCTGGTATTGCGTTTTTAATATGTTCCTTGATTTTCTGAGCAAAATACATTCTAGAGCCTTTTCTGATGCTTTTTTCAATTTGCAATTTTCGATTTCGAGAATAGTGATCACGAAATGCATGATTCTGGCAGCTTGTTTATTTGTGACTTGCCTTATTTGTAGTTACGATAGCTCAGTGACATTCTCAATTCAAAGGAAGCTGATTGAATATCAAATTGGTACTTGTCAAATTGAGTTGTAACATTGATAGGGTGTTTTTGAATTCATATCTAGGTCACCTATATATTATTGATCATTCTTATGAAAGTGCCAAAAATGGTATATATATATATATATATATATATATATATATATATATATATATATATATATATATATATATATAGCATGGAACTAAAGTGACTCTTTCCCTTAAGTGGTTGTTCCCTCGGGCAAAGCCATAATTATACATGTTTTCTATTTCTATTTAATATTGTAGTGCCCTGAACATGACTCCATAAAAGTCGAAATTTGGACAAAATATCAAAAGCAGTTTCGGTTATTACACATGAACCCAACATATTTTGCGATATATTCCGGTTCAATCGACGGAAAAGAATTTAATATCATAAAATTAAAACCATATATTTGAAAATAACCGTTTCTGAATTCTGTTTCCCCGAATTCATTATTCTTCATTCCCTAAGTTCTTCTTTCGTGTCCCAATCCAACCTGATTGAATCATCTATTTTCATTCATTATCCCGCGGAATTAGAAAAAACGGGCCGTCGGCTTGCGGTAATTGGAAACAAACAGACTGACAGACTTGTCTTTCAATTAATGAACTGCTAACTGTCGTCGTTTCTCCTGAAGACGATTTATCCAAACATTGTGACATCATCCCGCAGCTTCCTCACGCACTGAGAAAAATGGATTCTCTTAGTGGATTTGTTAAGGTAGTTGCTGTACTTTTGTCGATTTGGATTTGAGCTCCAAGGAGATTCCTGTGAATAATTTGAAAACACTTAGTGTCACATAATTCAGATACAATTTTAAAGGAGAATCAAAGTTTAAGAATCAAATTATAGGATGGAACAACCTTTTCCAGGAAAAATGCAACTCAGATGAATTCCCAGGTTCATTATATCAAATGGAACAATAAAAAATGAATTGTGCATTCTCAGTTGGAATCAAAATTCATTTATTAACACTTTGATCCAATTTGAGACCTATCAACATTATAGGAAAACGATATCAAGCAGTCCAAATTCATTTATTTATGATTAATTATTTCACTTTCAACTCCTGAAAATTATGATCAAGGTTGTGGAAATCATTATCAAGATTAACAGATTCCAAAATTCAGCAGCTCCGTAGGCTAACTCCATGGAAAATTTACTTATTCATAATTTAAAATCATCTCCAATAGATAAAGCAAGAGTTATGTCGTCCTTTGGAAACGTCAAGTCGGTGGTCCCGAGTTCGTAGATGTTTAGCTCTTCAAGAGCTCTTTTTGGTGAAATTTTCGGTTGGGGATAGTGTGCTCACCGACGTCGGCAAAATGAATATAACAAGGTGCCTTGAGATTTTTTTTACAGAATAATAAATTCAAGCCGTTCAATCCAAAATTTATAAATAGTTTGGAAGAGCGAGATTTTGACGTACGGTTGGAATTCTTGTTTTGGTTTCAAGGACAAAGAGAAGAAAATGCAAAATTTCCTTGGCAAATTTCATGGACAGGCGAGACGACTTTGACCTCGAATGGAGTGGTCAGTTCATAAAACTGTAGGTGGTGAGAAAACCCAATGTCGGAACCAATATTCTTTCAAGACAAATGTGCGGTAGGATATTTTGAGCAAGAAAGAGATTGGCCCATACATTTTTTCGGGAAAATTCAGATTCAGAGAGATACTTACAGTTTTGAATTAATTAAATAAGTCAAGTTTTGAATGAAAGGCCCCTTGCTCAAAGAAAAAACTTATTGTTTCAATGTAATTGGATTAGATTAGATTTTATCTCTTTGGTATGCAGCATGTAAATGAGATGAATCAATTTCGGTAGTTGAAATTACAGAAACAGTGCTGATTTCCAAAATACAAAATACAAAAAAGGTTATAATTTCCACCTGGCGTTATGAAATTCATTTACGGAGTAGAAGCAATTTTCAAGTTCTTTTTCAAATTTGTTGTTTACTTTACGATCTGCCAATATCAGCAGATCGTAAAGTAAACAACTCAACCACTACCTTATTATGGATATAAAACGAAAAACCATAACAAACCAAGAAGGTCCAAACGAATACTATGTTTGAAGAGTTGTAATGTTTTTAATCCTGATGAAGACGAGGATCCACCCGTCGAAACGTAGAAACTGAATTACAGATGTTATACCAGAACAAAGTTTTAATTAATTTATGAAAGTCAGATCCACGAACCTAAAACCCAAGAAAAACAAGCCAAAAATATACCCTCAGATTCAAGAAATCACCAACAAAATATATATATATATATATATATATATATATATATATATATATATTATATATATATATATATATATATATATATATATGTATATATATATATATATATATATATATATATATGATATATATATATATATATTATATATATATATAGAATGAGTATATATCGGGGATTCGGTCTTGAAGAAGGTACACTCTTTTTTGCTACCCGAGATTTCGCAAATCTTCATTTGCTTTTTCGAGGGCTACAAAATAAAAATATGGACATAAGAATATTTAAGCAATAATAGTATAGATTCTGTGCAATTTGAGATTCCATTTGGACAAGCTTAGGAACATATTATATAAATAGAAAAGTACAAAGGAAAACTTAATGAATGTTATGACATGAAAATTTGATGACTGACAATCATTTATTTTGGATGTAAAATAGAATAGGTATATAAAGAGGTGTTTTAATTCAGGTATTTTCAAATGAAGAATCGTTCTTTGGTGAATTTTAGTTAAGTTATCAATATCAGATTTTTTATTCATATTATCAGATTGTAATTTAATTTCAGCCGTTTCTGAAAAAAGTCTTTTATTCAAATTTTTTTCAATATGTAAGATTTTAGCACAATTATAATTCATGATGTGATCGTTATCCATGACATGTTTCGTTAAGGAACAAGAGTTTTCTTTTGAAGTTCTACAATAATATAGGCATGACATCACAACTATTGAACAACCGACTTAAATTCATGAAAACATCAAACACAGCCTTAAACAAACACATAATTCAAGATGATCACAGCCCGAAGTTTGAGGTCCCGAAAGTTCTAGCCTTCGAGAAAAAATAAGAAGAACGAAGTATAAAATATATGATATATATAAAAAATGTCCAAATGCCTCAAACAACAGAACATATATCAGCAATTTGAATCAAACCTATTATACTCTATTTATTATACTTAAAAATGCCATAACACAAAACCAAAACAAAAACAATACGAAATCACCAAACTTCACCATCCACAAAACAAACTCCCATCACCCCTATCCTAGAGGTATGCAAAGATGGAATCAACTACGAACACATTGATTTGACGCATACTCCTGCCAATAACCTACATCACTTCAACTCGACAATTCTCATCTACACACCGCCACAATAAAGAGTTCAGAAACATAATGTCCCCAGATAATAAACAAAAACAGAAAAAGAAAACTCTCGTAATAAAGAATGCATTCCAAGGCCTTTGGTTTTAATTTTAAAAAAAAAAAAAAATAAAAAATTTTAGAAAACCAATGCTGCCAAGGTTTAAAAATTAAATAAAGCCTGAAGAAGTCCCCGGCCAGGGACGAAACGTTGCTATTGATGAACTGAAATATTAGATATATTCTACCCAGAATACAATAACCTAAGAGAGCTCCTGCAAATATATATATATATATATATATATATATATATATATATATATATATATATATATATATATATGGACGCAATATTATATAGGAATACTTTTTTTATTTTTGAAGTTTTTGTTAATCTGAAACCAGCTTTGAGTAGAATTTTTTGTATAGAACCAGTATACTCTATCAGAATTAACCTAGATAGCGTATTTCTGGTGGACGCAGTCACGTACGCTTCCTGAAAGGACGCAGTATTGTAGGCAAGATGTAGATATATATATATATATATATATATATATATATATATATATATAAATATATATATATATATATATATATATATATTTCAAATATATATATGTGTGTGGGAAGTATTTGCTGACTAGTTAGGTACAAAACTAGGGATATTGGGGTAAGCAGCAATGAAAAAGTAAACTCTTCAAGGTTTATAATATATATATATATATATATATATATATATATATATATATATATATATATATATATATATATATATATATATTATATATATATATATATATATATATATATATATATATTCAACATTGGAGCTGGGCCGGGTACTGATGAATTGTACTCGAGTGACTACTTACTTCCAATCAATGAAGAATGAGTACAAGCACCAAGTACTTTACTCATTGCAGATGCTGTCGAGTACAGTACTCCGAGTATAAGTACTCGAATTTGAGGAGTACTTTTTGATTTTTTTTTATGATATCTTTGGTATGACCCTAGATATTTATGTGAAACGTAGTGGGCATTTTCTGCTGTACAATACAATTTTTATTTTTGCCAGTTGCGTTCGTACGGGATTTGCTCTGAATCATTTCAAAGGTAAAAGTGATACGCCACTGCTTTTTCTTGAAGTATATAATGAAACGATCATGTAATGATATCTATCAATACATGAGCATGAAGTAAGTTACGTGTGCGAGTGTTTTGATAGCCATCACATAATCGTTGCATACACTATTTTTGTAGCGGCCAATAAATAATAAAATAAAAACAAGAATTTCTTTGTAGTGTACAGGATAATTCTCCTCTGCTCGACATACTTTTGACGCGTTGTGACTGAATGTCAATTAGAATCAAATGTCAAACAAGTACGCAGAAACATACCACTTGATTATTCCCAAGTACGTGTTTCTATAAGCCGAAAATTCGTTTCATAATGAAAGGTACGTGTTTTTATTGGCCAAAATCTCTTTCGAAATGAAAATTCGTATTAAAATGGACTATATTGATAACTCGGTAGCAGATATTCAATTCGCGTATTATAATACGGGAGTAGAAAAAAAGATTTCTGAAATCCTCATTCCTTTTCGAGCCAATCTGGTCTCCTGATTCATTCATTTGCACGTTCTTATTAAATTGGGCATTACCTAGGATTAAAAACGTATCTGGTAGGTAAGGAGATTTTCTTTTGTGAACTTAAACAGTCTTGACAGTTGTCTACCTAGACTAGTTGTCACGTATTTATTTCATCAAAATTACCAATGTTATTGAAAAAACATGTCCCATTCGACGAATTTTGTGTTTGCAGATATGCATTACATGTATGGGCTGCAGATGGTAACGCACTGGAAGCCAGGCGGTTATATGAAGACCGCCTTCCAGTTAGAAATATTCCGGATGCACGAACATTTCAAAAAATTCACAGAAAATTGACAAAAAAAAAGTTTTGAACCAGACAATCATTCAAAAGGAGTTCAACGTACTGTAAGAACACCAGAAATTGAGGTAGTGGTTTTGAATTCAATTGAGGAAGATTCCGGATTAAGTATACGAAAAATTGGGAACAATTTGAATATCTCACATATTCTTGTTTGGAAAATTCCTCTTTTTATTATGCCCCGCGACTTTCCTTACGGACGAACTTTTGCCAATGATTTCTCCAAGAAGTGTATGAAAATCCATTATTTGATACTGAAGTTTTATTCAGCGATGAAACCAATTTTTCCAGAAACGCCATCCAAAACTTTCTCAATAATAATTTTTGGGCTGAAGAAAACCCACAAGCAATCTTGGAATCCCGTCACCAGGAACAATTTTCCGTTAACGTGTGGGCTGGAATCTGCGGTGATTGGACCCTATTCTCTTCATGCAAGGTTGAATGGGAATAATTACCGGCAGATTCTCGAAGAAGAATTGTCAGTTTTGATGGAAAATGTTCCCATTTCCGTTAGAAATCGACTGTGGTTTATGCACGACGGGGCGCCAGCGCACTTCAGTGCTCTGGTGCGCGAATATTCAAACGATAATTACAATAATCGTTGGCTAGGTCGCGGAGGTCCACAGGCATGGCCACCCAGGTCCCTGGAGCTCAATAGTTCAGAATATTTTCTGTGGGGTCATCTTGAAACATTTATTTACAGCACACCAATTCATACTGAAGAGTAGTTGAGAAGTAGCAACATAGCTCCTTGCGATACTATTAGAAACAGTCCCGGCATTTTCCAAAGAGTACGTGAATCCTTGAGAAAGAGAACAGTGGCATACATTTTGCAGGAAGGTTCACATTTTCATCATCTGATTTAATTTATTTATGTGTTAGCATTCCAAAATGTATTTGAATTACTTTTATTTTATAACCGTTTAAAAATTATTCTGTTAAATACTGTTTAGTTTGATGTTACATAAAAAGTGGTCTAGCGAGATGCAATTGAATGAATTTTATTTTTTTATGCGAAAACCGTACGTCTAACGAAAAAAACTCAAGAAACCAGTCTGGCTCAGAAAAAAATTCGGATTTCAAAAATGAAGAAATTTAAAAAAAAAACACTGGCGTATCATTTTATCTTTAAAATGATTTAGTGCAAATCCCGCACGAACGCCACTGGCAAAAATAAAAAAATCATGTTGTACAGCAGAACATGTCTTTTGATGCATGGAAGATGCCTTACTATGTTTCACAAAAACCAAAGTTACCATAAAAAAATCTTAAAATTTTAGCACCATGTAGTTAAAATCTTCAGGACATGTTCATATGAAGTTTTTTTCTCAAAATGTACCCTATAATAACCTCCTCAAATATCACCATATTATTAAGAAACACCCTGTATATTATGTCTTATTTAACAAAAGTTCATCTCTTTTCAACTCACGTAGCATTTTTCATTTTATATTCTAAGAAAAGCAAATAATGTAAACACATTCTGTCAGGAAAATTCATAATGAAGTAAAATATCGAAACTTCATCAATAAATTGTGAAATATGCCTTCCCCAGTCCTAGTAATGTGGTTATTTTTCAGGTTGTGGAGGGTAATTTTATCAAAGAATTTGTCAGGGAAAACAATCATCCTCAACAAGAAAATTGGCCTCAACAAATTACGTAATCTCTCACTATGTTCTTACTGCAATACTAGTGTATATCTAACGATGTTAACCCTTTCACTGCTCTTAACGTATATAAAAGCTAGCCGCTTAACTGCTCTAGACGTATATATACGTATCGAAAATAAAAATTAGATGGGATTACTGTATTTGGATACACTTACTGATAATCTCTTTTGTATCTCTAATCTGCAAAATTAGTCTAGTTAAATCTTCGGAATATCCAATCTTGGGAAATTCTCCGAAGCGATAAAAAAATACAATAGCGTTTATATACCCTTGACCAATTATAATGGTACACTTTTTGTTTTGCAGAAATGCGTTGTTGCCAAGTTGGTTACCTCTAATTACTGAAAATCTGATATGGGGATGATTCGAAGTGATTACTATACTAATCAATCGAGCAATGATATTGAACTTTGCGGAAATGTGCTGTTGCCAAGTTATGGACGCTAGAAATATTTTGGTAGAGTTTAAGAGAAATTTTACTTGGAGAATATCGAGATAACTCTTCTGCTCATTCAATTTTTTTGGTGAAATTTTCGTCTCTAGAAAATGCGTTGTTGCCAAGTTGGTCACTTCGGATTATTGGAAATCTGGTATGGGAATGGTTCAAAGTGGATACTACATCTATTAAATCAAGTGAATTTTGCAAAAAAAATCGTCTTTGCAGAAATGCGCTGTTGCCATGTTATGGACGGTGGTTGTCGTTGAGAAAAGATTTATAGAAATTTTAGATAAAAAATGAATATAATTTTTTTTTCAAATCGATAATTATAATTTTTAACCGACGAAACCAAAAAGGAGGAGGTTCTCTAGTCGACGCGTACATTTTTTTTTTATGTATGACCACGCATAACCTTTTACTGAGACGTCCGATTCCGATAATTTTTTTTCAGTGAATAGGGTGTACTTTGAAGTTGGTCCCAGGGTATCAATATGAAGGATATTGATCACTCACCCTCTGAATTCTGGTCCGTTAACCGATTCTATCGGGCATAACTTCGTACTGGGTTCTTCGATTTGGATGTTTTTTTTTATTAGATAGGGGATACCTCATAGTTGCTCATAATTGGATTTCGAATGGAATTATCCACCCTTACGGGTAGAAAAATAGGAGATTATTGATGTTTCACTTGTGAACATTGGCACACATATGTAGTTGACAATGACAGATCGCTATTGTCATTATTTTTGTTCTCCTACATCCGTCACAATAATTATATCCTATGAGAGAATGGAGTAATATACAAAGTAATGAAATGAACTAACCAGAACAACAAAAATAATTTATATTACAACAATAGTAAAAGTAGATAATCATATTATTTAACTGGTAATAGTTGAAGTGAGGTGAGTGAGTTAGTAGTTTGGAAGTAATCAAAAAACAAGTAGGTAGTAATTAGTAGACTTCAGCCACAAAAAATTGAAAAATATTTTTTTTTAACAAAAAATTAAACCGACGAAATACGGAACTGAAAAATAAAATAAACCCTCTCAGTCTCAATAACTACGCTCCTAAACTACTGTAAGTATGTAAGAATGTCACCGCGCAACTCGATGCCATCATTTTACGCCTTAACTAATTCATTTGCTTGTTTGTTTCGCGCCGACTCAAAATTAGTTACTTACAGTAGTTAAGGAGCTTAGTTATTGGGACTAAAAAGATTTATTTTATTTTTTACTTTTCAGTTCTTTGTTTCGTCGGTTTAATTTTTTGTTAAAAAGTTTTCATAATAAGAAGTCTTATTTTGACCCCAGGAATGCGCCTTTAAATATTTGTATTGAATTTTGTAACACCCTGTACATATTCAACTGTCATTGGATAAACTTTAACAAGCACGCATGAAGCTTTCTCGACGAATCGTAAGGTGCTAGCTGAGTCCGTAATATGAAGATGAGTCCGCGAAAGCCATTTGCGTACGTGCTACATACAATATTTTTTTGTACAAATCGTTCAAAGAATGTTTCATATGAAAGCATTTCATTTCTGCCATTAAAATAAAGAAATATCAATAATCAATCAAGTATGGCAACTTTAGGAACTGGAAAAAATTCCAAAATTGCAACTTTTACGAACTTGTCCGTGAAGTGTTGACATGGCTATGGCTATACTTTACGAACAAGTCAGTAAAAGTAGAATTTTTGTTTTTTTTATCCTTGTTTTGAGAATCGTGTACAAACATTTTTTTTCAAAATATTATACACCGGTTTCTTCTCGCAGGATAGGCATCAAGAATTACGTTTAACTGAAAAACATTCCCTCAAATTGATTCCAAGGACTGAAAATACAACGATGAAAAGTTTGCGCGAAACGGCAAAAAAGACGGGAAATCAGACATATATGTCGCACATGCGTGGAGTACCATCGTGCCTCATTCCTTGTTTAGAAACATAACATACAAAAAACATTTTTAATTTTGTATTAGTTAAGGTATTTTGTATGTTTTTTCCAGTTAATATAAACGTCAATCAAAAATATATATAATTTGTTTTCTTTGAATACCCGTTGAGTTGGCCCACACTGCTCTAGACGTATATATGTATACGCACAACCTGAATTCAAAAATCATTTTCGCAGTGAAAGGGTTAATTCATCACCAATACATATGAAATTTATTTTCAACAGGGTCCAACATACCAATTTATGGAATATAAGATAATATTTTTCTCGGTGTGTCGCCTTTCAATGGCTAGAGATGAATCAAGATTGTAAAAGCGGTGTTTTTTGTGGGTGGTGTGCATATCCCCGCGGTAGAGGCGAACCGGCGAGGGAAGAGGCGACGATCGATGGGAGAACGTGCGGGAAACACATCTCTGCCAAGATGGTGGAAACAAACAGTACAATACCTATCTGAAGTCATGCATATAAAAAATAATCTTTTTCCGACATTCGCTGCTAGGGAACAGTATTAACGGGGGATAATGGCTCGAGTTCAGTCCGCCCGACTGGATATATCTCGCTTTTCTCTATGTGGATGTTGAGCTGGTGCCGGATTCTTGAGATATTGCTTGATTATACAGGGTGGTGTAAGAATTAGCCCTCCTCTTTTTCGGGAAGAGATTGTACACAGTAATACATAATTCATACCATTGGACACCAGTCAATTCATTTCGTCATCCTATAATGTTGTAAGTCACCAGAAAATAGTATTGTGAATGGTTTTGATTCAGGAAAAATTAGCACTTTTGTGGTGAAAATTAAACATTAATATATTCTCATCATCAGTCAATATGATCTTGAAATGAATATATTGATTTATGATGTTTCTATGTCAAAAAGTTTGAAATTGCATTACCTTGTGAAATGTCACTACCATTTTCAATGTATGTTATTTCATAATTCACTACAAGTATATAGTATTTATTTACAGATCTTTGGCCCTTGTATCTGAACATCTTTTGATTCGTGGAAAAAACTTTGTTCATATCAATGAATCGAAGATTATCGACAATATCTGGCGTATTTCACATCATGCGGATGTTTTAAAAAAAATTGGGTCCAAAAAAAAATATATGTAAATGACTGATTATATCCGTCTGTAGATGAGTTAGTATTTTTTGGTTAATCAAAACCTACCTGGTACAGAAGCAAGATGCGTGGATTTGGAATGACATTGAAAACGATATTTATATAACTTCAAAGATAATTGTTTTTTTTGTAAAATTGTTTTTTAACCGCTTTCTTAGTTGTTTGACCAACCCTCAGAAGTTGATGAAAACTTGTACGAGTTAAGATCACGGGGACCTTACCTTTTATAGTGGGATCCGAAACCACTCTTGGGATCCGAAACCACTCTTAGGACCTTGAAAAAATTTTTCACCAGCTGCGGGAATCGAACCCGCGCCAGGTGGAAACAGTTGACACAAGATCGACGCTGGTGCCACTGAGCCACAGGCCCCGATTATTCGTTCATAATATTATAGAAGCACTTGTTATAGGAAATTATTCACAATTGTTTTTTCTTCAGTGACAATCGGTAAGATGTAGTGTGACACAGTTCCAGAAAAATTATTTTCCGAAGATTGATGTCTTGTATTTAGGTACTTCTGAGTTGTTTTTTCTCGTTTCATAACCATACTCCTTTACAAATGATGATTTTTGGTAAACTGACTTGAATATGTATAGAGATGCAAGAATGATGATTTTTCGTTCTAGGAAGACATTTCGACACCCTTGAGTACCCGAAAAAATATTCGCTACTTTAGAATGAACATATTTGTTTATATCGATAACTCAATCACAGGTCAATCTATTTCATAATAAATGACCATAGGGAAATGTGAGATGAATGCTCATCAGCGCGTTCTGATCCAAGTGGGACTTCGCTTTGTTCAAGTTTCCACAGATATGAATCATGTAATGATAAGGGCTAATATTTGAATCCAGCTGAGTACCAAGGAGTATGATTTCGATTACAAATCGAATCCTAGCAAAATGAATCTCGTAAAGAAGTTTCCAGATTTAATCAATACACACCGAATTTATGTTAAAAAGGGAAACATTGAATATCTTACAGAATACAACTAATTCCCCAGCTAAAACCACGCCGGATATTGAACGACATCTGATAGATATTATGCAAGTACCCTAACTCATCTGAGTTAAAGTCAGAGAACTAGTAGGTGCCGCGAAGGAGTTGCCTGCATCAGACAAACGAGATTGTCACCAGAGGATGACTGGACATGAGACAGGACTAAGAATACGATCCAAACATTGGGAACTTTATACATTGGAAAGGGAAGGAGAACTGGCAGATCCTCCTGGAAAGATATTTTGTACAGTGATCCTATCTTCAAGGTAATGTGGGCACTAAGGGATTCCCTGGTTCTGAAAAATGGACTACTCAAACAGGCATGGGCGTCAGCTGATAGGAGGTGGTCAATTTCCCAATTCCCAAGTTTATACTAATAATAATAATATTCATTCACAATTCACATATAGTTCAATTTTACAATTTATACGAGACAATTTTAGAATGAATATAGAAATCCCACAGTAGCATGTACCTGTGCGTGGGTTCTGCATAATTTAACAATAATCATTTGAATACTAATGAAATAGGAATACGAATGAATATAAAACTTAATGAGTAGTATAACTAATATAGGATGAAATAAATAAAAAAATATAATAATTTATATAAACTAAAACAAAATAGAATAAAATGAATATTAATAAATAAAATGAAGAAAAATAATGGTTAGACATTTCATATATTTCAGACATATTCAATTCAATTATAACTACAAAATTTCAATATGGATTGGTGAATGTGGATCAGTTTCAGTACATGTCACTGTGGTGGTAGACGTATTGATGGATCAGTAGTCTTGGTAAGCTCAAGATCCAGGTTTTGAGTTCGTTTTTGAATGAGTTGATATTCCTGGAATTTTTCATATGTTTAGGAACGAGATTATATAGTCGGGGAGCTAGGTGAGAGTAAGATCTTTGAAATATATTTTTCTTTGATTTTGGAACATATGAATTGTTTTTGTGGCGAGTTTCGTATTGGTGACTTATTTCCTTTAATTCATGTCGATTCATATGTTGTCTTGTTGTAGTTTTGAAGAAGTAGAGTTGTCTGACGTCTAAGATTAATGTTTCTTTGTATAGTGAGTCGGTCGAGTGGGTTCTTTTTTTGAGGTGGATAATTTTGATTATTGATTTTTGTATTTGTTCTAGGTGTGTTAACGATGTTGAGTTTGCTGCACCCCAGGCAATTATTCCTTACGTAAGGTGGGTTTCGAACAAGGCACAGAAAAGCATACGTATCTGGTTTGTTTGTATGTATGGTCTCAAGTATTTTAATCTGTATGTAACAAAACGTAGTTTTTAGACTAAGTTAACAATATGTGCATCCCACCTCAGATGAGCGTCAATATATATATACCAAGGTATTTCAATTTATTCACTGATGAGATCGAAAGTTCGATGTCCTCGTATTTCATTGAAAGTCATTTGAAGTGTGGTGGATTATTGGCGTGTGAAGTGAAAGTTATGTTAAATGTTTTGGACATGTTGGTACTCAATAATTCACTTTAGAACCATTTAATTATCGATTTGAAATTTTTTTCAGCTTTTTGTTTCAGAGAATTCCATGATTCCGAGTGATAAATAATTGCAGTGTCGTCAGCGAAACCGATTATATCTCCTTCTACATTCAGTGAGAAAAGATCGTTTAGGTAGATGTTAAAAAGTAACAGCCCCAAAACGGTTCCCTGCGGTACGCCTTATTCAACAGTGTGGAGATCACTCTCTGCGTCTTTTATTTTCACACATTGCTTTCTTTGATTTAATGGCTACACGGTAGCAAATACGGTACGCCTCTGAATCCGATGCTCCCCAGTGCTTCTAACAGTTGGTCGTGACTGACAGTATTGAAATATTTCTCTAAATCTACGAATATACATAGGGATGGTAATTTTCCACCTATATATTTGCTAATTTGGTCCGTGAGAGCTGATAAAGCGTCTATAGTTGATTTGCCCTATTTAACACCGTATTGATTTTTGGATAAAATACTATTTTTATTTCAGTACGCGCTTATTCAAGATTTCAAGATGTTCTCAAACATTTTTGCGAAATTTGTTATTACAGATATTGGACAGTAATTCTCTACTTTATTTCTATCTCCAGATTTGAATAATGGTGTAATAATAGCGATTATTTGGTTTGGACATATTCAACTTCTGAAGGACCAGTTAATCAGGTAAGTTAATGGTTTTGCTATTTTTCTCGCTATTAATTTTCTGCTCGGAGGTTGTCTGTTCCGGGACATATTTTGTTTTTTAGGTTCAAGATGGTTTGTACGATTTCTGGTTCACTGGTTTCTTCTAGGAAAAATGTATTTATTTCTCTATTCGTTAGATAGTTTTTCCTATAATTTGGCCTCTTTAGAATGCCATTCGCTAAATTGTGACCTACTTTCGTGAAGTATCCGACGAATTTATTGGCCATTTGTTGGGGATCATGAGTTTTTTTACTATCATCTAACTGGATTTGTCTTATTTCTTCTGTACTGTTTTTTCGTCAGTAATTTTGTTTATTGTTTTCCATAACTTTGAGGAATCTCCTTCATTATCATCAATTTTTATTTTTACCGGCGAAACCAAAAAGGAGGAGGTTCTCTATTCGACCCGTATATTTTATGTTTTTCCATCATATTTTTGTATGTATGATAACGCATAACTTTTTACTGAGGCGTCCGATTCCGATAATTCATTTTTCAGTGCATAGGGTGTACTTCGACTTTGGTCCCATTTGAATTTAAAAGATGAAATCCACCCCTAAGGGTAGCGAAATGAAGGATATTGATCACTCACCCTCTGAATTCTGGTCCGTTAACCGATTCTATCAGGTATAACTTTGTATTGGATTCTTCGATTTGGATGATTCTTTTTTTAATAGATAGGGTATACCTTATATTTGGATTTCGAAAGCAACTAGCCACCTTTACAGGTACAAAACTGGGGGATAATTGATTTTTCACTAGTGAACATTAGCACACACATACGTAGTTGACAATGACAGATCGCTACTGACATTATTTTTGTACCGTCAAAATCAGTATATTTTATGAGAGGATGGAATGATATACAAAGTAATGAAATAAACTAACCAGAACAACGAAAATAATTTATATTACAACAAATAGTAAAAGTAGATAATCATATTATTCAACTGGTAATAGTTGAAGTAAGGTGGGTAAGTAAGTATTTTGGAAGTAATTAAAAAAAATAAAAATTTTTAACAAAAATTCAAACCGACGAAATACGGAACTGAAAAGTAAAAATAAAAACTTTTTAACAAAAAATTAAACCGACGAAAAAATCAACTGAAAAGCAAAAAATAAAATAAACCTTCTTAGTCTAAATGATAATTGAGCTCCTGAACTAATGTAAGTAACTGATTTTGAGTCGGCGCCAAACAAACTAGCAATTGAATTAGGTGAAGCGTAAAATGATGGCAGCGAAATGCACGGCTGCGTTTTGATGACTTCTTTCATAGATAATGATCTTCGATAATCGACTCAAAATCAGTTACTCACATTAGTTTAGGAGCTCAATTATCAATTAGACTAAGGAGTTTATTTCATTCTTTGCTTTTCAGTTGATTTTTTCGTCGGTTTAATTTTTTGGTAAAAAGTTTTTATTTAATAGTTCATTTTAGTTTCATTTATTTCTTTTGGTAGTTCATTTTGGTATTGATTGTAATTTGTTTTATTTAATTCAGTTGGGTTCGCTTTCATTATTTTATATAATTCCGTTTTCTTCATGGATTGACTTGAGTATAACATCAATAACCCAAGGATTTCTTTTGGTATCTCGTCGTTTGATTTTTACAGTAATTGTACTCAGCTCCACAATTCTGTTCACTTTTTCAGTGAATAGTCAAGTGGCATCTTCAATATCATCTGTTGAGTAGACTTCTACCCAATGTTCACTAGATATGTTATATTTTAATTTTTGATTGTCAATAAATTTTTTTAATTTTTAATTTTTAGGTAATTCGGTTTTATTTTCAGGTGTGATGATTTGTAGTATGATCGAATAGTGGTCAGTGATATCGGTTTCGAAGATGAACGGATTGAATTCGAAGCAATTTTTTGTTGTATTTCTCACGAACAAGTGATCGATACAATTACCGGAGGTGAATCTAGTTATCGAGTTGATGTGGGATATGAATCCCTGAGCATTTGTGACGTTCAGATAGCTATTTCTGATGTCGTCGTTTTCCATTATATTGATGTTTATGTCTCCTAAGAGAATATGTGTGTTTACGTTCTTATCTTCACAATTTTCCAGGTATTCTGCTAGACTTTCAATAAAGGCATTGGTTGATGTTGATGGTAGTCTGTAAATTGATTCCAATGATGGATTATTGTTGTGGAATATAATTCAAAGCTGTATTATTTTGATACCGTTTGCGAGTTCTACTATATCGTGGGTGTGCGCTATATTATTTTTTATATAGATGAATACTCCGTCGTTTTGATTAATAGTAACACCATTATAAATGAGATTGTATCCATTTATGTTATATAAGTCTACAAGGGGAGTCATGAAGGATAAGATCAGGCAGAGGTTCTACTGGGTTTGATATCGTGACGATGAAGAAAGCTTGTGCGGAAAATGTTAACTGAATGACTCAGAACAATGTCCAGAGGTGATATGCGAAGAAATACAATACAATAATAGGTGAAACTTTCGAATGGATCGCCCTTTCCTGTGATCGATTATGGTAACAAAAACATCATTATTGACTATTTCAGCAAATGGGTAGAAGTCCATGCCATTCCGTACCAGAGCGCATCCACAATAGCAACGTCATTGGTGAAAACATGTTCTCAAGATTCGAGGTACAAATGGAGTTACGTTCCGACCAAGGAAAGGATTTCGAGTCGAAGTTATTCAAGAACTCTCCACTCCCAGTCGAATTGGATGGTTGACAGATTCATCCAAAGTATAGAAGTACACCCCACCAAGGTTGTGGAAAAATATCCAAAGGACTGGGACAGTCACCCTCCACTACTTTTGATGGGATATGGGCTCCCGAAGGTCCATAATGTTATGGGATATCACTTTTGGAAATTGTAAACTGTTCTACACAATTTCATTTTACACCAAAAAAGTAACTGCATACTCATTTAACGTTTTAGTAATATTACAATCATTTAATTTTCGATAAAGTAATCAAAAAAATTCGATAACTTTCCATATAATTTGTGAGAAGAAAGGTCAAGAATTAAACGTTGGTGATTGTATTATGTTTATCCAAATCTCCTGAATCTTGAAGTTTATTGATGTGCGACGTTGCCTATGTGTCCAAAAGGAAAAATGGTACTGAAATTGAATGCGACATAAATATTGAGCATATAAATAATAACTATTTCAGCATGAAAAGACTATTTGATAGTTCTGATGGATAAATGTATCTATCAAGTTTAAAATGCAACGCTTCTTGGGCGTGTCGCATTTAGAAAGTTACCAAACCTATCAAAATAATGTTACTCCAGATCATTTTTTTTAGTAATTGTAAACCGGACCAAGCAACGCATTCAGCTTGGATGTTTCCACCAACAACAATCACTTTCTAACGTGAAATGAAGGAACACAACCCAACCTAACTTGGCTAACCTTGCTATCCGAATTCAATGCAAGCTAATCAACCTTAAAACGAATGAAAATAACCTAATCTAGCCTATTTAACCTTGTTACCCATGTTCAAAGCATGCTTATCAACCTTACAAAGCGACGCATTGCTCCAATCAATTTGTTACGTAAAAAGAAGGAACACAACCTGACCTAACTTGGCTAACATTGCTATCCAAGTTGGATGCAAGCCAATTAACTTCACGAAGCCTACACATTCTAATTTTGAAGAAGCGAATCCACAGTTTTCAGTTTTAAAAGGCCATAATTTCCAAAATATATTTTTCCACGTTTAAATTTCGATTGCTGAAGTATTTTTATCAAGTTTTGAAGCACCTGAGATAATTTCGTGGAAATTTCGTGAAAAACCGAATTGGCCCAATTCACTTGAATAATTGGCAATATGGCATGTCCATAAAACACCAAGATCAATGCACAATGCAACCACCAATATTTGATTTTTGACATTTCATATGAAAAATTAAATGAAACGTAATCGGAGTTTTTTCATGACTTTATCGAACAATAATTGAATTTAATATTACTTGAAAGTTAAATAAGTGTACAGTTACAATTTTAGTGTAGAAAGTTATTATTTACATCGGTTTGCAGTTTCCAAAAGTTGCATTCCATAACCTCTCTTCTTTTCATTGGTTCCCCATTTTACCCATTTAAAGCACGCCTCAGCGTGTTTAAATCGAACTTTAAAAAAACGCGTGTTTTTCAAAGTTACCATGGCAACATTAACAAATCGAGAAACGTAAAGTCTAAATGACAAATTTTTGATTAATGATCTGACAGGAGTACCTTGTAACGTCAAATAAAATATTACTAACAACTCATTTATTTATATGTGATACCTCTTGCTCCTCCATCCATTCGATGAATTTTTCATGTTCTTTTTTATGTTAACCGCGATTCTGTCTCACTATTCGAAAAATCGATATTGGAATAATTCATTTTTGAGCTCTGGTCACGACAAATATTGATCTTTGATAACAAATTGCAAATAAATATCTGTTTTTCTCATTTCCATGACAACGAAAGGTATACTGATGTCACATCACGAATTCAACCATTTTGCATTATTAGTTCTTTTTTCTATTTTTTGTAGTAATAATACCAGTATATATTGAAAAGGGAAACATTCTCAATTGAATATTGATAGAAAGATTTTTCTGTGAATTGAAAAATCCACGATTAAAATGAAGTTATTTTTTGTGAATGTCTAACAGAAAAAACTACTTCTTTCAGTCGCAGATGATTCCACATCTGATTTTATGAACATCCTGTTTATATTTTCAACAAATCAACCAGTATATATGATTTCAAAGTGCACCAATAAAAAAAAATAGCGTAAAGTATTCGTGGATAACTGGTCTTAAAAACACTTCTTCTATTTCGCGCGAGTTTTTTTTATCCACTTATACTTTAATATACTATTTTGGACCTTCGGGGGCCTATATCTCCTAAAACTATCTGTTTCGCGCTAAATTTTCAATTGCTCTACAATTTTTATCGTCTTCTGAAGCATCTATGAAAATTTCGTGAAGATACTGGGTGATCTCATACATACATACAAATATGAAGTTAAATAAAATCAGTTTAGATTCTAGCAGTGCTGCTCAATAATGAAAGAATATCGCTCATCAATCCTCAGATATTTCTGGGGCATTCTATCTACTTCTCATGTTTTTTTTTTCGGTTTGGACAATTATTACAATTAATAAACAACAGAACTTTCTTCCGATAACGCCCCAAATTATGTATAATTCTACCAATTCACTGACACCCAGGCACTATGCATTCTAAAAGTCAAAATTATGGCTATTGCTGAAGAGTACAAAAAGAAATACGACAAGTATACCATCGTTGAAATGGTAGAATATCAAAATAAATGGGAAGTATATCCACCACCAAGCACACCACATACACTTCGAGTTGAACTCAATTGCGTAGATATAAATTCTATAGAAATTAAAAATATTTCATTTGAATTAGCAGATGTTGAAAACCCTTTCAATACAGCGTTGTTAACAGTCACAAAAAAAGGGAAGTGTATGTATAAAAGAATTTACAAATCATTATAACTCCTGGTAATCATATTATCCTAATCAGATGAAATAAAAATCAACTGTTATTCATCAATACAGAATAATAATGCTATTTTCTATATTCCTTGTATAAATTGGGAGCTTTCAAGGACTTATATTATTATTCTTATTTTTGAACCTACGAACCTTTTCGAATAGTGAGATTTTTGTTTTATCAGTGAAGCCAGAATTTTATAAATAATGCAAACTTTCGCTGATACTCAATATAATGAGAATATATATATATATATATATATATATATATATATATGAAAGAGAGTAATATCGAGGGGACTGTTGATTTGTCGTTCTCTACCAAGTGTTGTTCATCCTTGCACTTCTCCACCGTACTGAAGAGGGCCGAGAGCCCGAAACACGTGTCTACGGTTAGCACTTGTCTCTGAGGGCTATGTCTATATATATATATATATATATAATATATATATATATATATATATATATATATATATATATATATATATATAAATGTTTAAAAATTCATTGATATAAAAATTAATTTAAAAATACAAAACGAAGTTTTAAATATAAAATAATATCAAGATGAAAATCTTGATTGAAGCCCAGGACTCGAAGTGATGGCGCATTTGCTGTTTCAGTTTGGGGAAAACCCGGAAAAACTTACAACACCATCAGAATTCAGATCATCAAGTTTCTCATAGAAAAGGACACATGCTCCCTGGCAGAAGAGGGAATCAATTTTGGAAAATACACGAAGAGGTGTCAACAAGTAGAATAATATGTCGTATAGTGTCCATTGGAAATGCTGCCGCTATGTTTAGATATGGCTTAGATATTATAAAGAGTATTCATTCCGTCCTGAGCAGAATATTGGTCCAAATTCAAATTTTGTATGGGAAAATTAATCACATCGGTCGAAAAACACGTTTTAAATGTATAACTGAAATTTTTTGAAATGTTTGTATACGAATTATCTTTATGAATTCCTTTTCCATTCATTCAAGTTGAACAGAATGGGGTGGCATCGTCAGTCAAAGTCTTCTCTTCTGTCAACAGTTCAATACATTGTGAAAAAAATTCTCGACTTCGTTTGGCAAGTCTGGAAGAGGGGTTGAAAGTTCCCAGAAAGGTTCAAAAGTAACGGAGCAGTAATAACAAAAAGTACATCTCAATATAGACTTCATCTGACCGGCAAATGTATCCACAATTTTGGAATTATGAGTAGACAGATGTCTTGTCCGAGAAATGGAAGCGTTCTGATCATCCATGATAACAAAATCGTTTGGTGATGGATGATTATCTGCACTCGCCTTGTTTAAATCTTCATGTAAACCTACCAGAAGGTATCTTGAAAACTTCAGAATCTGCTGGGACGTTATGGTTGAAGAAAGGTGCAAAATTTCTGAATAGACGGACGAAATGTGGAGTATCCACCATTTTACGAGAAGTATCAGGACTACAGATATTTTCCATCAAAGATATAAAAGATTTCACTAGATTTTCTTTCATTCTTGATGAAGTATTCAAATCCCCCATACAAAAACCATTCTTGAAAAATTCCAACAAAACCTTGGTGTTCGAAAGACACTGGATCATGCTATTCATGAAACAGGTATTTCCTACATTATTCAATCCTCTTAGGCCAAATGAAGAAATGGAGTCTCTTGTTGTTATGACATGCTCACTCATGTTTAACGGAGAATCCATAGGTTCATTTCACCATTTTTACACGCTTTATATTAGCTTCACTTGTATGTTTGTTTGTTTGTTTGTTTGTTTGTTTGTAACCGACTCCTTTGACCCACTTCCAGACGTCCGAATGATTTAAAATTTACCAGGTGTACATAATTCTGGTGACAATGCTTTAAAAAAATTTTGTGTGAAGAAAACACAAAATGGCGCCTCCAATAGGGCGTACGAGTTTTGTGATTATGGTCCGATTCGCTTCAAAATTGGTATCCAAGGGTTTTTGTGGTCGGAGATTATGATTCTTTTGTAAAAATTGAAAAATTCGAGATGGCGGCTCCAAAATGGTGGACGAGTTTTGTGATTATGGTCTGATTCTATTCAAAATTGGTATGTGGGGGTTTTTGGGGTCGAACATTATGATTCTTTTGAAAAAATTGAAAAATTCAAGATGGCGGCCGAGTTTTGTGATTATGGTTTAATTCTATTCAAAATTGGTATGTGGGGTTTTTTGAGGTCGGATATTATAATTTTTTTGTAAAAATTGGAAAATTCAAGATGGCGGCTTCAAAATGGCGACCGAGTTTTGTGATTATGGTCTGATTCTATACAAAATCGGTATGTGGGGGTTTTTGGGGTCGAATATTATGAGTTTTTTGTAAAAACTGGAAAATTCAAGATAGCGGCCGAGTTTTGTGATTATGGTCTGATTCTATTCAAAATTGGTACGTGGGGATTTTTGGGGTCAAATATTATGCTTCTTTCATAAAAACTGAAAAATTCAAGATGGCGGCTTTAAAATGGCGGACGAGTTTTGTGATTATGGTCTGATACTATTCAAAATTGGTATGTAGGGGTTTTTGGGGTCGAATATTATGATTTCTTTTGTGAAAATTGAAAAATTCAATATGGCGGCTTTAAAATGGCGGCCGAGTTTTGTGATTATGGTCTGATTCTATTCAAAATTGGTATGTGGGGGTTTTTGGGGTCGGAGATTATAATTACCTAATTTAACAAAATCATTCCATTTTTAATTTGCAAAAAAATAATGAAAATAATAGTTTAAAAAAAACTAAAGAAACACGCTTTTATAAATAAACCACACTAAAAAGTAGGAAATAAATAATAGTTTGAAAAAACTAAAAAACACGCTTTTATAGAAAACCAGACTAAAAAAATAGAAAATAAGAAAAAAAATTATTTTATTTAAAAAAAAGCGTGGGGTGCATGGTATCAATAATTATATAGTACATTACACACCAAGGCGATACCATGCACCCCACGCTTTTTTTTAAATATTTTTTTTTTTTTCTTATTTTAAATTTTTTTAGTCTGGTTTTCCATAAAAGCGTGTTTTTTAGTTTTTTCAAACTATTATTTATTTTTATCATGCTTTCATTAGCTTCACTTGTAACTAACAAACATGTAATCAAATCTTTGAAGTTAATTTTAACCAACTTCTAATTGTCGTATCGAAATGAAACTTGGTATGTATATGTAGTTTGGAAGACAATACTATAATGAGGTATCTTGGAGCTGGTCTGATGATGGAACCAGGTCAGTAAAATATGGTGAATACACTGAGGCCGTTCTCAGCATAATTTACAATTCATAGATATGGCGAATGCACTGGTATTCAGCATATTCGTCAACCATTTGTTATTAATAACTTCCATCTCATGTGAATGAATCAATCGAAGATTTTTTCTCCCGTCGTCTTTTTTAGTCTTCTGTATGGAATAAAAAGATAAAAAAAATAATACTTTGAAAAAACTAAAAAACAAGCATATATGGCAGGCAATAAGGACTAATAAGTTGAAAATAAAAAGAATAGAGTCATTAACCTAAACAATTTTTGTTTTATGTAAAAAAAACGTGGGGTTCTCTTCCCTCACTTCACATAATGATAGTAAGATAACTAATATCAAGCTTCTCACGCTTGTTTTTATAAAAGAAAATTTTTTGGTCAATGTCTTTATTGTTATTATTTTCAACTTTTTAATCCTTATCGCCATATATGCGTGTTTTTTTTCAGTTTTTTCGTACTATAATTTCTCTCAATGATAGATATGTAAAATGTTAATTCAACTTCCTCCAAAGAACACTACGACTTATTCAGACAGAATCCACATCAGATTTTTGTTTACTCAGAGGGGAAAAAACCTTTGATTGATTTCTATTGTGTGTCTTATATGGACCATTTGTTACACTCCGTTGAGGTGTACGCGATACAAATTCACTGAAATATTTTTAAAATGTTGTCATTAGCATGAAAAATGTTTCACACACCCTCTTCAGGAAGTAATTACCACGACTCCTCGAATCATTTCATCCGAGCTCTCCTGAGGGAGTAGGGCGAAGAAAGAAATTGGAGGATTTTCAATTTTCTGGCAAACATGTTGTAGAATATGAGTTGTTATGCACGGCGCTGTCGAGCCAACGGAGCCACTTCTATTAAGATCAAAGTGGAAATGGTAATGTGTGCTCGTATAAGAAAGAAGGCTGGGGTTAGGGGCAGAATAAAAGAGGCATGCGGATGCCGGATGCGAAGATGTTTCGTTCGAGGGGCAATAAGTCTACGCTCTCTCGAGAAAAGAACTTGGGATACGTAATAGTCCGGTGAAAATTCGGCATATGACCTTTCTCTTCCATGAAGGGGTGCTTGCATTGCTTAGGGTTCATGTTGAGAGTGGCCAACAAATGTTTCTTTGTTTTATGCTATAAAAGTAAAATATATAATATAATAATAATAATATCGAGGGGACTGGTAAACAAACGGAAGAAATTCAATGGACATAGCCCTCTGAATCTCCTGAATCTTGATATTGATATGCGACGTTGCCTACATCTCCAAAAGGAAAAAAAATTCTGAAATTAAATGCGACATAACTATTGAGCATATAAATAATAACTATTGAAGCATGAAAAGACTATTTGATAGTTCTGATGGATAAATGTATCTATCAAGTTTGAAACGCAACGCTTCTTGGAACTATCGCATTTAGAAAGTTACCAAACCTATCAAAATAATGTTACTTCAGATCATTTTGTTTTGAGTAATTGTAAACCAGACCAAAGAACGCTTTCAGCTTGGATGTTTTCACCACCAACAATCACTTTCTCACGTATAAAAAAGGAACACAACCTAACCTAACTTGACTAACTTTGCTATCCAAGTTCAATGCAAGCTGATCAACCTTACTTACATTGGTCGTTGCCCTGGAATGCAGGGTCTACTAACCGGCTGACTTCTGTTTGTTGACTCCGTTGATTTGTCGTTTTCACCAAGTGTTGTTCATCCTTGCACTTCTTCATCGTACTGATGAGGGCCAGAGCCCAAAACACGTGTCTACGGTTAACACTTCTCTCTGAGGTCTATGTCCATCAAATTTCTTCCGTTTTGTTTACCAGTCCCTTCGATATTCTTCCCATTCATATCTATGAACCTGGACTCGGATGTCACGCAGGTAGGTATAGCTGCCTCCGTGGTGACGGTTGGTTGTTGCCCTGAAATGCAGGGTGTGCTAACCGAAACCACAAATGTGCGGCTGGCTTCTGTTTGTTCCGTTGATTTGTCGTTTTCTACCGAGTGTTGTTCATCCTTGCACTTCTTTACTGTACTGATGAGGGCCGAGAGCCGAAACACGTGTCTACGGTTAAAGATAAATTTATTCATCAGCATAAGTACAAATATATAAAATACACAGTACACAGTACACAGACTTTTTGTCTTATGGTAAATAAGCAGATTGGCACGAAAAAGCTCTGAAGGAGCTTGTCTATGGGCAGTTTCTACACTATGGACAAGGATGGGTTGAATCAGTCGTGGTCATATTTTAAAAATGGGTTGAATCAGTCGTGGTCATATTTTATAAAATAGATGGTTTTGGAGGTATGGATGTTTTTTTTTTGAACGTGAATGTTAAAATTGATTCGCAAAAGAGCTGTCGTGGTTCCATTATCTAGATTTTATTGATCAAGAGATCGGAAGAGTATGTAGGGGGTTTGTTGAATATGATTTTTAAGAGGCCTTAGTTTGGTTTTTCTCGATCCTCCCCAGCCTATTATGCCATATTGTATGATAGACTCTACCAAGGAGCAATAAATTATCTTGAGATGATCCACCCTGAAAAAGCATTTCATCTGCTTGAATTTAAATATGAGTCGACGCAGTTTGTTAACTACCGTTTGAACTTGGACATCCCACTTCAAGAATGAGTCCACCATAATGCCAAGATATTCAGCTGACAGTGTGATTGTTATAGAAAGATCATTAAACGTTATATTTTCGTAATCAGTCAAGTGTTTTCCATAGGAGGTGAATGAAATGATTTTTGTTTTTGTATGTAATCAATAATGGTTTTCGGTAAACCAGTTAGTAACATTTTTCAAATCACTAGCAGCAGTTCTCTCACCATGTTCAGTGTCATCTATATATTTCAGTAGTTTCAATTACATATCGTATTTCATGTGTATTGATAGTGATCATTATTGTTTCTATTTGTCAGAGTCTAGAAAATTATAAAACTCAACAATCATATGGAATTCCTGCAGGGGAATAAAGCTGTAGGAGGGATAGATTATGCGAAGTGACGCCGCCACGACAATACGTTCTTGCCTATTACATCGTCCTGTCTTGTTCGAAAAATCAAGACCAGACGAGAGTATGAGTTACTTTAGACGACAAAACAAGATAGGATAATTCGAGAGAATGACTTATTAAGAGAATAAAAAGAATTTGATGAAATTATTTTTTTGGAGCGATAGTGCCTGGTTTTTCTGTGTGAAATAACCTTCAAAATATTAAAACGAATAAATCAATTACTGCATTACAGAAATCTGTGACAGACACATAATAGAGGGATGATTCAATAGACAAAGAAAGGTGTTTTATTCCTCAAGACTGCTTTCTACTAGAACCTATACAATAGGCGAATGTTCGAATATCCATCAGAAACAACTACTCTCATGTCTAATGTATGATGATAATCTGCAAAGTCCTACAATGTTAATTTGCAACTGTATGTTGCGAAATGGATAAATATTGTCAAAAATGTATCGAACACCCCGTAGAGTAAATCAATCAATATAATTTTCATGTGGGTCAAACATGAACAAGAGTTTTCAAAAGTGACGACTGATGGTTCGATCGGGAAGTTGACGTTGGGTGTTTGCCGTGCCCAAAAGGGCAATGGGGCGAGTTAGATAGTTAAGAAGCCCAGTTTTCAATTGAACATTATGTTTTTTTGGAATTATTCTCGACTTATTTTTGTAAGTAACATTTTGGTTCTATTCATTCAAAATGTATAACTACTGGAAGAGATTTATTACTTTATTTTGTTCATTCAATCTTTGTATTCATTTTAATAAACTTTTTCTATATTTTTCACAAAGTGTTTTCAATCAATGAAGGATTTCCTAGTGAGTCGTGAAACAACCCCAGTTCACGACAAGTGGTAGAGGTGCCGTGTTTTTTTTTGTGTATATCATTTTCATAATGGGTAAATTACAACTTTGGTATCTATCTAAAGTATATTGAGAGAATAAACATTCAGTCGATAATAATTTCACTTCAAAATGAGACTCGAACTTGACCTAGATTCCGGTAGGTAGAATTGGCTGATCCATATGTTTTGTTGTTGATGAATCTCTTCTACGTAAGTGCAACAACACCATTTTGAATAATAACTATGACGAAGGTACGCTATATGGTAAAATGAACACGATTTTTTTAATGGAAATAAAGTAAACGATATTGATGCAAAAGTTATTCTACCGATTTAATTTCAGGAAAATAATATTTTGTGTATGTGTTTTTCGTATAGAGTTTTATAAAATTTGGATAAGTTGTTTTCCGATTGGGAATTTGATTTTTGATGGTACGAATTTCAAGATCATTTTTCAGGTCTTGAGGGAGTTGTTTTGTTACAGGATTTTGATGTTTACAGGAGATTTGGGAGATTTACACTTGGAGGTTTTGGGATAAAAGTTGATTCTTTTGTTTTAGGCTTGAGACAAGGATTTATTTTGGAAAACATTGTTAGCCAAGAGGAAGAGGTTGTTGGAATTTTTGTGGGAAAAATTTGATTTGGGAAATTGGCCCAAGGTTTTGTAAAAGATTGTTGTTAGGAGTAAAAAGTGGGCCCCCAATCAGCCCGTGTTGAGGCGGTAGGAAGAAGCAGTTGTGGATTTTGCGTTTTGTGTTGGTCCTAATTGAGGGTGATTTTGTGAGCTCCCGAGAAAAGCAGGATTAAGTAGTTGGGGCCGTTTGGAAGAAACTGGGAGCTTTTGATGAAGATTTTTTGCTGCTGGTAGAAGCAGTTACTGATTTAAGGCTCTTATTGGTGGTGAAAGCGATGTATTATTTTAGGGCTGCTGGATGTAAGCAGTCGATAAAAGTGGTTGTCTGCTTATGAGACAGATGATTTTTGAGTAATTTGGAGCAAAAGGCTTCGAAAAATGAAAATTGCGATTGTATAGAGGAAACTAGTGGAAAAAATTGAATATTTGTTGATTGCAATTCAATGTTTGTCGGGGTGTGAGCCTGTAAAGTGGTTATTTGACAACTATGAGTTTTGTTATAGCGATATTAGTCTGCAGGTAGAGTAGGTTGCCTTTTTGTAAAAAAAAGGGTGGGCCGGGAAGATGTTCTGCTGAAGAAGGCAGGACCACTATGAGGATTGAAGAAGATGTTGTTTTAGTGTGTGAAGGTAGGACCATATTGGAGATTTTTTTTAGGAATAGGAGGCTGGCTATATAGGAAATGGATATAGTAGGTCGAGCTGGGACTATGATTGGAAGAATATGGAGGTCAAGGTGGGCATAGTGGAGATTTTGTTTGCAGGGAGAAATGAGGTTCTTAAGGACAGGAGCGTGGTCAGCGGATAGTGGCAGATGAGATGCTATTCGAGGACGGTCTGAAGTTATATCCTATAATGTGATTTCGTAGGGCGGTAGTTCCTGCAGTGTGTTGGCAATTTTACTGTGTGATTTGTCTTCCGTCCGATTTAGAAATTTCGTGGCGTTTTTATGGCGCTTTTTATATGTATTTTTTATGTTATTAGATACGTGTCTTATGCGTTTTTGGCTCTGTAGCAGAATATCTCTACCAGGGGGAAGGGCACTAGCTGTTGGAGTGACAGTCCCGCGACCCAGGAGTCCTACATATGTTATTGGAGTATAATCAGCTAGATTAGGAGTTGTCTTAGATATATATATATATATATATATATATATATATATATATATATATATATATATATATATATATATATATATATATATATATATATATATATATGGAAGGAAAAAATGAACAATTTTTTTGATAGAAGTATTGGAGGCAAAAGTTAAGGTTTTCATACCCCTGAGTCCAGTTACATCTAGAGTAAAGCTTGGACCGACAAAGAATGCGAAAACGGATGTGATTCACGTGAGTCGCATTTTGAAATATAACGATTCCTGGTGTCTAGTTGTTGATAAAGCTTAATCAATTGATTTCCATTTTATGTTTCAGGTAGATGATAAGAAATGTGCACGAACAATACTTCCGTGATGATATTCTGATAAAAAAATGGGGAAGATTCAAGGAAAGAGGATGGTATGAAGCCACGGCCGACATGTCAATTCAACTTGAAGGGTGGAGTATGAAACTAGCGAAGGAACTGTGCAAGGTATTTTAGTGGATGAGTATTTGAATGAGGTAGAATGGAAATTATTGAATGTGGTTAAATGTGAAATGCGAGTGTGAAATTGTTTTTTGGTTTTGTTTCTAATCCTAGGCAATGAATTTCAGGATATCAAATTATAAAATGTACATTCGCAATGTGAAATTGGTGTTTTCTCAAAGAGTGAGATGAAATAAAAATTAGAAATCGTGACAAATATTACTGGGGTTACAATGGAAACAAAGAATATTACTATACATTTTGAAGAGTTTTATGAAAAAAATATAATTGTTTATTATAATGATTATATTTAAATTTAGGAAACATGCTATAGACAAGGATTTGTTAGTAAAAAGGTTGATTATTTTTTGTATATTCTGGGGCACGGTCAGGTCAGGTAATTCGATGGTAGTTTAAAATTTGGATTTTTTTTTAAATGTCATACACAATAACCTTTAAAAAATGCCGGAGAGTCATAAGCCTTGTACTATTCCAAGAGAAGCCCTTAGAGAGGAGATGATTCAAAATATAGTAACCAAGCCAGTAAAGCCAAGTCTCTGAGTGTATAGCCATATCAAGTTGTGCCAAGCTATGCCAATTTCAGTCAGGCCGAGCCAGGCCGAATCCAGTCCAACTGAACCTAGCCGTGTAAAGTCCAATCAGGCTGACCCCGCCAAGTTCAGCTAGTCTGAGTCATACCAAACCCAATCAGATGTAGCCCAACCAGGTCTAGCATTACCAAGTAATACCATTTGGACACAGACCCAAGTAGCACAGAGTCATGAAATTAACATAATGACTTCTTATACCGTCTTAAAGACCACGTATTTGTATGTTTTAAAACCAAAAAGTTAATGTGCGTTTAATAACCTTCAGGCGTTGCTATGACGTCGTGTAGTAGATATAACGAGTACAATAAAAAATTCTCGAGATGAAGTTGTAATGTGATTTGTATACAAATAAATTGTATGTGTCGTTGAGTAGAACTTAAGAGCAGTTGCTGTGAGGTTATTCTGACAATGAACATATGTGGTTCTAATGAATAGATTTTTGAAACGCTACATATTGTACTCATGTAATTTAGTTTTATCAACTGATGAACTTTGGTCGTAATGATTACATTATATATCTATGGTTAGATTATTTTTGTTGGATAGGTATATTGTGTTATGTATGTAGAATATTCAGTTTCGTGTGAATGATTGAAATGCCAAAACAAAAATTCAATCTGCTTTACAAGAGAACTGGAGCGTATTGAAAAATATAAAGAGGAAGGATGAGTGCCTACCCCAAAATTGACATCTGAAATAATTAATCAGTCTATCGTTACACTGCAAAAAAATGAAGTTCATCCAGTTCCTTCAATTGTTTTCACAACAAGGAATGATATGTATGTGCATGTACATAAATATATGTATGTGCATTTCGGTGATAAATAAAAATATTTGAAGATAACTGTTCAACATCACATAACCTCTATTGTATTGTCAGTTATTTTTAGCGTTTTCCATTAGGCGGAACTAGCGGAATGCTTATGCACTCAGTGTATATATTTTTCTGTTTCGATAGCGTTACGACGTTACTACAACAAAACTTGGTACTTGTGGTCACAGCGACTACATTACAACTTTTTTATGTAAGATATTGCGATGTCTTTGAGACACTCGTAAACTATCCTATGATAGTACATACCGGAGTGGTTACAACTTTTCGACACTAGAAGGACGGCATCCATGTTTTTAGATTGATTGATAACATAATTCTGGTAGCCATATTGGAACAAAAATATTTAAAATAAAAAATATGGGACCCTGGGTGATATATCAATTTAAAATCATTGGAGATATGCTAATCAAGTATTTTTCGTAATATGGTCTACATATTCAAATGATTAATGAGAAAAATTGATGAAATATATTTTTTCTGGAAGGAAAATAAATATGTATCTCTCTTTATTTTCGAGGCGCATGGATTTTAAGTAAGGAGAATTGGATTTCGATCGTAAAAAAGGATTTGCTTGGTCACTAGAGTTTCAGAATAATTATTAAAGACACATAAATGAAAATCATTTTCATCTCGATAACTATCACGGTCACAGAGTATCATGAAATGTGAAGGAAGGCTGACATATATTATATGATATATATGAAATCTTTTGATATGGTATACATATTGTAGTACTATATTAAAAAGATTATGACCTCATGCATAATGATATAATGACTACACTAAGACCACAAAATGACCCTTTTCGACTGGCTTATATAATTCTATATTGGCAAGTCATTACCACTACTTCATAACGTCGATGTGACGTCGCAAGAGTGTGCCTTTTTGTCGTTTTGGCATACATAGCGACGTCTTAGCATATTACAAGACATAAGTCATGGACTTTTGCGAAAAGTCTAGTAGACGTCTGTACAACCGAATTATGACCTCTGTGTGCAACTTGGGGAGTACGGGGTCCAGTAAAGCCGAGTTGATCTACGCCAAGGCAGGTACTTCAGGCAATGACGAGTCATGCTACACCGAGCTCTTGAGAATGAAACAGTATCGCCTAGAAAAACCAGCCAGTCAGATGGAAGATACAGCAAGGGGTGGGAGAATCCAGGAGGAGATGGTGCAAGTGGACGTCTTCCACAGATTTTCATTTGATTATTTGTACCAGGTGTATTTACAATTCAAATTATTTTTGATTGATGATAATATGGATAAGGATTCTTTTTGTATCTGAAATATATTTTCTTAGATATTTTTTGAATAAGAGTGTGTAATTAATATTTTGAAATGCGTTTTTTGCTCCTCGGGTAACTGATTATAGATTCTTGTAGCAAGATAGTGGTGATTCCGTTGACCAACATATTTTTTCGATACATCAGTTTTTGCATATTGTTTCGTTTTATGGCTTGTTTGGTGATTGTAATCGATTTTGTATAGAAAAATTAAAATGTAAAGCCGAGTTGATCTACGCCAAGGCAGGTACTTCAGGCAATGACGAGTCATGCTACACCGAGCTCTTGAGAATGAAACAGTATCGCCTAGAAAAACCAGCCAGTCAGATGGAAGATACAGCAAGGGGTGGGAGAATCCAGGAGGAGATGGTGCAAGCGGACGTCTTCCACAGATTTTCATTTGATTATTTGTACCAGGTGTATTTACAATTCAAATTATTTTTGATTGATGATAATATGGATAAGGATTCTTTTTGTATCTGAAATATATTTTCTTAGATATTTTTTGAATAAGAGTGTGTAATTAATATTTTGAAATGCGTTTTTTGCTCCTCGGGTAACTGATTATAGATTCTTGTAGCAAGATAGTGGTGATTCCGTTACCAACATATTTTTTCGATAATCAGTTTTTGCATATTGTTTCGTTTTATGGCTTGTTTGGTGATTGTAATCGATTTTGTATAGAAAAATTAAAATGTGATGATATAATATTTGTTTAATGTCGAGTATTTTGGTCTCGGTGGTCTGTTGGATATGTTGTGCGCTCTTTCCTGAAGATAAATTCCAGGAAGTATTTCTGAAGGGTGTTTACTTTGTTCATAGAAATGTCGAGAGCTCTCCCCTAGCTAGGATTCCCTATTGAATCCTGGATTCTATTAATGCGTAATATAGAATTTTCATATGCTGTGAGTGTCAATAGAATTTTGTATAAATTTAAATATATATATATATATATATATATATATATATATATCATAGTTCTCAGGGTATTCACAACATTTTGTATGTGTTTGTTCCATCTGAGATGTTTGTTGGTAGTTATACCAAGGTACTTAATTTCTGTTGCAACTGTAATTTTGGTATTTTTTCCATTATATTTTATATTCAACTCTCTGTAGTTGGGGATGATTTTTGTAGGATTATAGGGCATACATTTGATCTTATCGAAGTTTATAGTGAGTAGGTGTTCGTTGAGCCAGTGTATTATATTCCCCATGTCTGACTCTGCTTTTGATTCAAGGGCATCCCAATGATTGAGTTGGTAGAATATAACCATATCATCTGCAAAACCGACGATATCTCCTGAGCAGTTCAGATTGATCTACTATTTCTGAGATAGCTTTCGAAGAGTCTATATGACGATCCCCTCATTCCTATGCTCTAAAAAGCTTCTAACAGGTAGTCGTGATTCACGGTATCAAAAGCTTTGGAGAGGTCGAGAAATATACATAGGGCAGGTTTTCCCTCGTCCAACGCTCCATAAATATTTTTAATCAGGTAGCTGATAGCATCATGATTCGACAAGCCTTCTTCAAGACCAAATTGTTTTCCGAATATCAATTTATATTTTTTCAAATACTTATTAAGTCTGATTTGTATAATTTTTTCAAAAAGTTTGGTAACTGTAGGTCTATAATTGATGGGGAGAGTTCGATCTCCTTCTTATGTATGGGTTTAACAATAGCTAGTTGAATTGAGGGTACAGTTCCTTTTTTCAGTATATTTTGGAAATCATACGCATTTCCTTTTGCTTTGCAAAATAAAATGAAAAAAAAATTTTTGAATGGTAATTGGGCTAGTTCTATAGTTTGTGTGAGTAGGAGATTTAAGCCGGTTCTGGCTCTCCCCCCACCACTATGACGTCACGTGTGACCTTGAATAGTTGCAGGTGTGCAGTGTGTGTGTGTTTGACCTTGAGATTTGACTTTGAGATTTGTCATTGAGTTTTGATATTGGGTTTGGTCGACTTTGAGATTCGACTTGACCTTGAATATGACCTTGAGATTCATAACATTAAGTTTTGACTTTGAGATTTGACCTTGAGTTTTGATGTTGGGATTGTTTCGGCAACCAAAAGATTTGATCTCGATGTTTGTTTGACCTTGACTAAAGTTGTGGTGTAGGCATACATATTCTGTGTAGTCATGACCTTCATGAATCCTTGCACTCTCAAGCGAGGAGGGCATTCATCCTGTGAGAGAGCTAAGAGTGAACTGCGAGTATTGATGAGTGTGTTGATGCTCAAGTGCGTAATGACCTTCACAGTCCATCTACTGGAAATGGAGTGGGATGTCTCTTATAACACTGTGTGGGGTCGTTGGTGATTCATCCTGTGTTAGATCTTATCGTGAGCTTGGATTCTTGGTG